>CM057387.1:125159292-126359292 GCA_030015415.1 Cynopterus sphinx | reverse complement strand
TTGCAGTAGCCATGAACAAAATTTTGTTGGCTAAGTCAATTAAAAAGTTGGAGTGTCTGAGAAGCTTTTAGCCAAAAGACAATACCCTCGTGCCAATCCCCTGCCATCTGGAACGTGGCTAAAATTAAACAAATAACAACAAAGGACAGAAAAATCTTTGCAAGTCTCCACATTTTAGGAAAATAAATAACGCATTCCTAAATAGCCCATGAGTCAGAGAAGAAATCACAGCAACAATCAGAAAATATTTTGAAGTGAACGAAAATGAAGAGACACTCTATCAACATCTGTGCTATGCAGCTAGCGCGGTGCTTGGAGGGCAGTTTATAGCGTTAGATAACTATGTTAGAACAAAGTGTCTCAAATGGATGATCTAAGTCTCTACCTTAAGAGACTAGAAAAAGAAAAGCAAATTAAACCACATATAAGCACAAGGGAACATAGGAGTGGAAACTAATGAAGTAGAAAATAGCAGGACAATAGAGAAAAATCAATGGAACCAGTAGTTGGCGATTTAAAAGATTAATATAATTGATAAACCTCTAGCCAGAACGATTGACCAAAAAAAAGGGGGGAAAGCACAAATTACCCAATAAGAATGAAAGAAGGGCATCACCATTAATCCTACAGATACTGAAAGGATTATACGGGAATATTTTGAACAATTAATGCCAATAAATTTGACAACTGAAATGAAATGGACAAATTCTTTGAAAGTTGCAAATGGCTGAAACTGACTCCAGAAGAAATAGAAAGTCTTGACAGCTTTGTACCTATTGAAGAAATTAAATTTGCCATTTTGCTTCTAACAAAGAAGATACCAAGCCCACAGGACTTCACTGGAGAAATCTAGAAACTACTTAAGAAAGGAATCATACCCGTCCCACACAAACTTTCAGGAACTAGGAGGAGACAAAGCATTTTTGAACTCATTTTATGAAACTGACATTACCCTGATACTAAAACCAGATGAAATTGTTACCAAAAAATTATAGACCGACATCACTTATTCGTATCGATGCAAAATCCTTATAATATTAACCAAATGTGCTGCTATATAAATATTCACAATATATTATAGATAATATATAACATGCATTTATGTAATAAAATTACATAATAATATCCATATCTATAGAGAGAATGGTAGGGAGAGGGGTTATATGCACCCAGTGAGGTTTATTATAAGAATTCATGATCGGTTTCATTTTCAGAATCAATAAAGCTCAAAAAATAAAGGAGGAAATAAGTGATATCTCTGTTGGCAATCCCCAAAGACCTCCAGGTTCAATGGTTCTCTAAGACTCATAGGATTAAGCAAATAGTCATGCTCATGGCTAAGATTTACTCCAGTGAAAGGACGTAAATCCACATCAGCAACGAGGTGGCGTCTGGGAGACCAGGCGCAGGCTTCCTGTCCCTGTGCTTAGTTCCCGAGCCGCAGGTTGTGACAACAGATGAGAAATGCTGTCTGCCGGGGAGCTCATTAGAGACTCTTCCCCGGGTTGTTATTGGAGGCTGGGCACATAGGTACCCTCTGCTTGGCACAGGCCCAAACTCCGGACTCCGGGAACGGAATCAGGTGCTCAGCCTAAACCACACGGTTTGCACAGACAGTTTGGGCAGAGCGAGCCTCTCTCCCGAGCTCCGAGATCGAAGTTCCCACATGGCAGACACAGACCCACCTCGCAAGCAGGCCTTTCGAAAGAGGGCACGGTCAGGCCGGCTGTGCCAACTCTTTCCTCCACAGCATCTCTACAGGTGCGCCACCTCCCCCGCCCCGAAGAAAACCAAACTTTTGACAATATCTAATACCTGTCTGAAAACTGCTGGCAAGCTGGCAGCAGAAAGGAACTGCCTCAACCCCAAAAACTAGCGCTGACTATATTCCTACCAGTGAGACACTGACTGCTTTCTCTCTGACACTGGAGACGAGACAAGGACGTCACTCTCGCCTTGTCTCTTCAGCCCGGTACCGGCCTAGTCTGTGCAATGAAGCAAAGAAAGAAATAAAAAGTCTCCACGTTGGGAAGATGTAACACAGTGTCTGTTCAGGGGCAACACGATGATCTTGGGCACAGAGAGTCCTGAGGAATCTACACAAAAATGTTCTTGGGTGTCACTGAGTTTTGTAAGGTGGCAGGATCCAAGGGCACTACAAAAAACGAATTGAAGTTTATATGCTATTAATGAGCAACTGAAAATTCAAGCAAAAAATAACACTTACGATAGCTTCTAAAATGGTTAAGTTCTCAGAGGTCATCTTAACCAAATATGCGTAAAACCTGTGTGCGGAGAATTCCAAAATATGGCTGAGAGAAATTTTAAAAGATATAAATAAATAGGTAGGCCCTCTGCATGGAGGCAGACTCGATATTTTTTTTTAAAAAAGTCGATTATCTCCACATGGATTTGTAAATTCAGTATAATCCCCATTAAAATTCCAGCAAGCTTTTTGCAGAAATTGAAGTACTGACCCCAAAATTTATGTGGAAATGCAGAGAGCCTGCACAAGCCAAAATGGTTCTGAAGATGAGGAACAAAGTTGGAAACTCCCATTACCTGATTTCGGGATTAAATGTTTAGCTGTAATAATTAAGACAGTACAACACTGGTATGAAGATAGATATACAGATTAATGGAACGATATGGAGAATGTTGAAAGGAGATCCATCTATATGTCAAGGCAATTGATTTTTGAGAGAGTGATCAGGATAATTCAGTTGGGAAAAAAGGTCTTTTCAACAAATTGTGCAGAAAAAAATGTGGAAAATATGAATCTTGATGTTTACCTTTTAGCCTATATAAAATTAAGTCAAAATGATCATATCCCTTTGTATAAAACTTGTAAATGAATATATAGAAGAAAAATCTTTGAAATCTTGGGATAGGCAAAAATTTCTTAACTAGACACAAAAAAAACATGCTAGATATAAAAAACTGGGGGAAAAAAGACTCTGTTAAGAAAAAAAAGACTTTGGTAAGAAAAAAAAGACTTTGGTAAGACACTGATAAGAAAATAAAACACAGAGTTGGAGATAGTATTTACAATCTATTTACAATAAAGCACGGAAAAGCGCAGGCAAAGATGCTCGATGCCGTGAGGCACCGGGAAACACAAACTGACACCACACGCACCCACACTTAGAACGGCTAAAATTTAAGAACATGCCAATGCCAAGTGTGGATAGGGATACGGAGCAACTCGAAATCTCAAAAACTGCTGGTGGCGATAAAGTGGAAAACAGGCTGTCGGTGTCTCATAAAGTGTTATATGTGATTGAATCCCACTCCGGGGTGTGTATCCAAGGTAAACGAAAACATAGGCCTCCGTGAGATTTGTACACAAATGTCTGCAGTGATTTTATTCATAATAATGGCCACAGGATTAGAAACCACCAAACGCCCGTCCACAGGTAAATGGATAAAGAAGTTGGTGCAGATCGCTGCAATGAGACATGATTGCACGATACCACGAACCAGGTTAATTACTTACCCGGATGGATTTAAAAAGTACGCGGGGGAAGGAAGCCAGACACAAAAGTGTGCTTTCCGTGTGAGTCTGCGTCTCTACAACTCTTCCCGTTTTGCAAAACTGAAAACCTAAGCCCATTAAATAGCAGCTCCCCGTTGTCCCCTCGACCCCCAAGTCCTGGGCCACCACCCCCTGTCCACGTTCTGCCTCTTTGAATTTGATTAGGTCCCGGACGGAAGCAGAGCCACACAGTGTCTGTCCTGTTGTGACTGGCTTATTTCACGTAGCATAACGTCCCCACGTTTCACCCACTCAGATGTAGCCGTGAGGGGTCACGACAGTGACTTCCTGGAGCCTCCTCTTTGGCACGGGGCCCTGTCCCTCACTGTCCTCATCCGGTTGGTGCATCGACATCGCTCTTTGTGGGGTTCGCTAGCACTCCTCTGACTTCCTGGTGTCACCGTCACAACCCGTCTGCTCTAACCACTGCTGTCCTGCATTGGGGACGTTTTCTGTCCCTGCCCGAGTTTAAAACTGGCTGCAGAGTAGTGAAGTCCGCAGGCTGGGAAGAAGGAGGATGTTAGGTAGGAGAATTCCTAATGGACAGAACAAGGAGAAGAAATCCTTTTGCTAGAGGAAGAGAAAGCCAGAAGGAGTGAGATTAGGTTTAGGGCGTTGCCTGAGGCCCTCGGGGACTCGGTGACCCCCTACTCCCTGTGTCTCGTGGACCTGCCTTCTCAGACACATCCTGACATGCCTGCCTGCACGGCCTGATCCGCAGCTACGGCGCGTGGTCCCAACGATCCAACTCCACGTTGTCGCTGGCAGAGAGACCTCCTGGAGGTCAATAATGGTAGTTTATATCGGCCAGACTGAGGTGCCAAGGCGACCGCCCCTTAATTTCTTGAAGTCTGTGTTTCTCGAGGACGGAATCTGTTGTTATTGCAATGTTTTCCGAGTTCCCTACCGTGCTAAGCACTTATGGAGATGACCGAAGAAAGGGGCAGCGTGGAGAAGCGACGTGGCCCCTGCGACTCGAAATGAAATTTCAAGGGCCGGTTGCCAGGGCATTGAGGATGGGCATCGCGTAGCTAAGTGTACGGGACATGCACTCCGGTCCAACAGAGCTGATTCTGGCTCAGGAGGGAGAGCTAGAAATCAGCAGGAGCCAGGCCGACAGCGCTGCGCACACCCGGAGGGAGGCTGGAGTCGGACGAATCGTGCGGTCGTGCCACTAGGTGAGTGCGTGGTGAGTGAACGAACACAGCCAGCCGACCACCGGTCTTCCCGCCCCCAGACGAGCACCAAAGCAGCCTTTCTTCCCCGCAGCCAAGACACTTAGGCGCACACGGTCTGTCGTCTTAGGTCTGGTTTCCAGGATGAGGCCCTGTGGCCTCAGAACGGACTAAAAATGACTTATCTTGTCCAGTGGTGATGACCCATGTGCGTGAGGTCAAGTCAGGGAAGAGGAAACTGTTTTCCAGAAACTTTTTTCCCATTTAAAATCAAAATAGATCTGAGGCCCATGGCACGTACATAGACTTTTAAAATTTAGATGATCTTCTTGACTCACTCATAGAACGTCCCTGAGAAGAATGGAACTATTGTTAAGGTCTGGGCAAAGTGGGTATGCAGCAAAGGGAAAGATTTTTCGGATCTTTTATGTGGAAATTAGACCTTGGTCTGCGTGACGACAAGAACTGCGTCATGGGTAAAACCCTTCGTCGCTTAGGTTATGGGCTCTCACCACCACCAGCGAGGTGTGCCGAGCCTAACCCTCCACCTCCCCCCCAAATCCACACACGTGTAGCTTAATGTGACATCCAACGCCTGGGACGAGATATAATGACCCTTTAGCCGTATCGTCACAACGTGTACACCCACAACACACACACGAGAACTGCACACAGGCCGTCATCGGAGAGTCACTCCTTATTGGCTCCTGGAATATCTGAGAACCTGCCGCGTTCCAAGCACCGTGCAAGCAAAAGGGAGGAAGAACTATCATCCAAAAGGCAGATCACAGCAAGTGCTGTCGAGGATGTGGAGCACCTGGAACCTTTGTCGGTCGCTGGCGGCGGGTACGATGTGCAGTTTCTTTGCAAAAACAGTTTGGCACTGAGTCAGCCCAGGACCTCGCGATGCCTCAGCCGGGGACACACCTAAGGAAAACGAAAACATGCGTCCACACAGGGCCCGCTCCCGGGTGCTCATGGCAGCAGGATTCACGAAATCCAAAATGTGGGGAACAGCCCACGAGCTGATGCCCGGATCGGCGGCACGTGGCCTGTCCACGCAAATCACAGCCTCACAAAGCTGCTGTTTTTCCTTAACGAGTCAATGAAGCAGCCAGAGTTGCTGCCCTAAGAGAGAGCTCGTCGAGACTAGCAGCAGCAAAGCCAGAGGAGGGCGAAGCGACGTCTCCGGGACGCTGAAACACATGACCTTCTCTGCAGAACTGCCCCTCTAGTGACACAGTCTCTCAAGATTGAGGGTAAAAGGAAGACATTGGGTCCACGTAGTGAGCTCAGCAAATTTCAAAGGATTGGGGTCAGACGGTCCACTTTTCTGGTCATATTATTAGGTTTTAACCAGCTTCAAAGCCGTATCTATTTCCCATACTTTGAGAAATTAAAAAAAAACTTCTACATAATTTAATGTCAAGTAAAATATCTGACGGAAATTAGGAGCTACTTGACAGTGAGCGATGAAAACACCGCGTACCAGAACGAGACGAATGTCGCCGGAGCAATAACCAGAGCAAACATGTCAGCCCTAAACACTTACGTTAGAAAAGAAGAATTACTATCAGTCTGTGAGCCACGTATTCAGGGTGACAAGTTAGATTATGGATGCGAGGAAAGCAGGGAGAAGGGAAGACTCAAGATGAGGACAGAGTAATGACATCGGGAATAAAAAGATGCGGCAGAAAGGATGGATAAGAGCAAAAAGCGTTTCTTGGCAAGAACAGAGGACAAATACATACACGTCTCCACAAAACTGATCAAAACAAGAAAAAAGTAGAAACACTAGGACCGAACCAGCGCGCTCGAAGCCAGAGGGAGCGGAGCTCACCTTGACCAGAGGATGTTCTGAGCATCCGTTCAGGTGATAAACTGATGAATTCCTGGAAACATTTAACAGCGGCTCAGTCAGAAGCACGACACCGGACATTTCCCCCTTCGAGGAAAGGTCAAGCCCCGAAGACTCTGTGGATAGGGTTTATCAGACGTTCAAGGGGAAAAGGAGCCTGACGTTGCACAAACCCTTCCAAGTAAGAGAACTGGAGGAACGCTCTTTCAATTACCAAAACTCGAAGCATTTTGGATAACCGTGGGACCAAGACCCGGCAGGGACGGTGTAAGAGAGGAGCCTTCCCGACCAATTTTGCGCGTGAATGTAAAAACCCTAAGCAGAATATCAGCAAACGGAATCAGGGGGGCACGAGCCCGGTAAAGTCCATCCTAGAAAAATCAGCCCATTAAACGAGGAGAAAAGTGACGCGATTGCCTCAGCCAGTGCCGGAAAGCGACGCAGAGCACTTACCATCCGTGATTCAAAAAGCAACCTTAACGGGGCAAGAGCACGGCAAACACAGTTTCTTTAAAAAAAACACTTTATTTTTTAAAAGAGCAAACCTTCAGCGTGATGGTGACACACTAAGAAACGTCTCGTTCAAGTTAGGGGAACTCAGACACGGCCTCCCTCCTCCAGGCCACGTGGTGATGGAGGGGGTGGTGGTCAGCGCGGCCAGGGCAGGAGGAAAGTCGCAGAACTAGAAAGGAAGCGGGAGAACGGGAGCCGGGCAGAGGTGTTTTCCACGGAATACAGGGGAAGAAAGGGCGTTTGGAAAAGTTGGGGCAAAGTCAACCCAGAGCGAGCAGCGACCTCTCTCCAGTGTCGCGGCACCAGCGACCATCAGTGAAAAACGGGGAGGACGATGACACTTTCGCAGTCGCCCGGAGGAAAAGCACAGTGAAGGCGAGCAGGCCCTCCGCAGAGAGCGCCGCGAAGGCCGCCGGTCCCGGAAAACCTGAGGAAAACCTGAGGAAATAATCAAAACTTTTGCAGATCGAGCCCCCTCGTCCTCGTCGTCTCCCCGACTTCACCGAGACGCAGTTGACACGTGGCATTCGCAGCGTGGGCCCGATGCCCGTCTACACTGCAGGGTGGGTCGATGGGACTCGAATAAACCTCCAACGCCTCGTGGGTTCGGTTCGGTTCGGTTCGGGTGGAATTTGGCAAACGGAATCTTTAATTTCCGCAGGAAGAGCGCGTCTGGTGTGAGGAAAGCATGGGTGTAGCCTTACTAAGTATTTGATTTTTTTAAAAAATCCATCAATTGTTGAACTTTATCCAATGTGTTCTGAGTCTCTATTCAAGGGATGACATTATTGTTCCCCCCATGAACCCGTACCTGCGGCGAGTCACGTCGCTGGGTTTTCTGACGTGAATCCATCCTCGCGTTCACGGAGCACGGGGTTTCATTTCTGAGACGTTGTTGAAATTGTCGGACGGCTGATGCGTCAGAGTCCGTTTTCAGCTGCTGCTGGACGGGCTCAGCTTCTCTTCCTGCGATTCGCGTGTTTCTCTCTGCTGCCACCTTTTCCATCTGTTAATCAGCGAAATGGGCTCCTTTTCTTTCTCTTTTTAATGTTCTCACTCAGTTTTCAGTTTGGAAATCACGTATGTTAATCTCAGTAAACCATTTTTTTTCCTCAATTTTTTTTCTGTTTCTTTCCTTCCCTCCTCCCTCCTTCCTCCCTTCTTCCTTCCTTCTTCTTTCTTTTTCTTTCTTTTTCTCTTTCTATCTTCCTTCCTTCCTTCCTTCCTTCCTTCCTTCCTTCCTTCCTTCCTTCCTTCCTTCCTTCCTTCCTTCCCTCCCTCCTTCCGAAACAGTTTGCATAAGGAGGGTTTTCTGTCATTGGAAGTTTTTTAAAAACTCACCTGTGATCTTGCCCGGAAGGAAACCTTGACCTGGAGGTGAGAGGAGGCACAGCTGACTTTGGGGGGGAGGGGAGAGCAGATTTTGAAAATAACATCAAAGATGAAATGAAGAATTATCAGATAAGGTCTGCAGTGCGCCTTGAGGAGCTTGGCTGTGCGGAGGGAGGAGCGGAGTCAGAGGTCACTGGAGGAGGTCGAGGGTCCGGGACGTTCTGTTGCGTTATCCCTTCATCTTGTTTTGGGATGGGAAAGAGCAGGGAAGGTTAAAGGGATGATGAGAGCGGTCCTGAGGGGAGGGAGAGTGTGAAGCAGAGGCAGGAGAGACAGAGAGCCAAAGACCGGCACCCCGGGTGTTCGCCAGCTCAGGAGCCCATCGAGTCGTATTTACTGTTCGAGAGTTTTCAGAGTTTAGTCCTCAGTCCTCGCCCCCGCCGCCTCCCTGGAGGAAGTCCAGCCATCTCATCTCTCGGTCATCCTGGTGTCCAGCCAGCCCCCTCGCAGGCAGTCGCAGGCTCAGGCAGGGTCGGCAGGGACTCATGATGCATAACAAAGGAACGCCTAACCGGCAGGAAACTTCGGGGCTTTTGGGACGCGGGGACCAGCGCCAGGGATATCTCACATTGTCATCCCGTGGGTGTCCTCCCGGAGTCTGACCCCGTGGCCCGGCCCGCGTGGGAGGATGCGGGTGACACGCGTCCTGGGCACCAGAGCACCCTTCGAAGAGACTTCATGTATTTGGGATTTCAGGGAAAGGAGTCGTCGTGGGAAATCCAGAATTTTGCCGGCTCTCTCCACCCTTGTTCGGTGTTGGCCTCCAGCCTTTGACGCTCGTTTGCATTTCAGTTCGTTGTCAATACTAAACACTTAGGGATTTCTGGTCTGAGAGAGCTAGAAGGGACCTCAGTAGTGGTGCATTGACACCAACCGTCCAGAGATGGGCAGGGCCGCTTTTGGGGGGGGCAGACGTGTCCTCTCCGGCTCACCACAGTCCCCCCCATACACCCCCACAGGCTCCCTGATGCCAGGAGGCTAATGCCACTCACCAAGCAGCCTCTCTGTTTGCAGAACTCGGGGTTCGCTGAGCGTTCCCCAGACTAAAAGCGCCAAGGCCGAGGTGAGTCCAGCTCCCCGCCTCCTGCAACACACACAGCTCACTGCTCCCCCAAAATGCCTTTCCCCATAATAGTCCACATAAGGGCTTCTTCCTCCGAGTGCGAGGTCACAGAGGGGGCCCGAGGAAGGTCGGGGAAAGTCTCTCTCTGAGCACAGGCCACCACCCCACCCACCCCTGGTGACGAACGGGGCAGCTTCGGTATTTTTCCTGTGTCCCGCGCTGTCCTCATCCCCTGCTCGCGCTGTCATGTTTTTAAACTTTCATTTTCGGGATGGATGGTGTTTCCGATTTAGCCATGGGCACCGGGGGCCAGAAATCTTTCTCCGTCGCTTACAGTGAGGGTTTCTGAATTCCGATTTCCCAGTCCCTTACGGTATTCCACAGGGAGGTGAGTGGTGAGTGCGGCCTCTCCACCCCGGCCGTGTAGGCTCTTCTTCTGTGCCCTTTTCGCCTGAGGGTTCTGGAATGCGACCTTTCTGTGTGTCCACAGCCCTAAAAATACCATATGGAAGCTTTCGAGAGTCCGTACCGCGTGTGCAGCACTAAAGGAGGTGTCCTGTGGAGTCGACGGAGAAAACACAAATTCTAATTCCTTAGAGAGCTGGTCGTGTTACAATATTTACAGAAGGTCAAGGGGTCTGTCCTCTGGCCTGCAGCAGAGACGTGAAGCCGTGGGCAGTGGCGGAGCGGCCTTCCGAGCCTTGTTTATTCTGGAAATAGCCCTGGAAAATGCCTCGCGTGGCTCCCCAGAGACCTGGACGTGGGCCCGTGTCAGTACATGACGAGCGAAAACAAGCCCTTTCTTTGCCACGTTGAGCAAAATGTATGAAAAAGGTCTTTCTTAGAACTTCCAGGCGGGCCTGAGGGATTAGAAAGGAACTGGAAGGTGTACGGAAGGCGAGAGCACCCGCGGGACCAGAAGGACACAGGAAGATGCGACCCAGCTTTCTAAGGGATTGAGATGGTGGCGATTTCATAAACGTCAAGTCCCGGAAAACCCGGCGGCTCGAAGCCGATCCGAAACCCTGGTTCGTGTTCGTTCACTCCTAGCGCAGGAGTGAGGTCGTTCATTCCCTGAGCATCAGGCCGGTTGCTTCCTTCTCGGCGTGGCCCTGCCTCTTGAGTGTCACTCCCAGGGGGGCATGACTTGGTTCATGCCCCGTGCCCGGCCGGGGGGCTGGTGGGGGGGGACGTTGGTTGTCGGGTGAACAGAGCTTTACGTCTGTTGGGCCTCTCGGAGAGTGATGAACGGATGGATGGTGACCTCCCACCTCTGCCCGCCCCCCACTCCACCCCAGGGACCAGGCCCAGGACCTGGTGTAGGCAGGGACCAGGCCCAGGACCTGGGGTAGGGTCCGGGTGACCCAACGTGCGCCAACCATACTTCCTCCTCGAGATTTTTCAAGCTGGATCTGAGAGAGAAAACCCGTTTTCTCTACGTGCTGGGGTTACTGGGACGCGGGACTGGAAGCTGCGGGTGGCCAGGGCTCCCGCCTGTGCAGAGGGAAGGATGGCGCTTAAGTGGCTTCGAACCCAGGCCGCCTGCTCGGCGCCGACTGCGTTGCCCCAGTCAGTGAGAGTGCGGGGACGTGGGGGGGTCACAGAGAGCCCCGGGTCCCTGGCCCTTCCTCAGTGTGCTTGCCTGGGCCCGTCCACCTGCATCGTTTACGGTGGAAAATACAACACACGGCCCGGGAAAGCGATGGAGGATCTCCCTTTTGTAGTCTGGAACAGCCAGTCAAACGTCAACGTTCCTAAGAAATTATCTGAAATTTGAAAGGGCAAAGTCTGGTCTGTGTGTGGATTCTGTCCACTTCAGAATAAAAAAAAAAAAAAAATATATATATATATATACACATACACACACACATGTATATGTATATTTATATTTATATTTATATTATTTATATTTATATTTATATTTATATTTATTATTTATTTATATTTATACTTATATTTATATTTATTTATATTTATACTTATATTTATATTTATTTATATTTGTATTTATATTTATATTTATATTTATATTTATTTATATTTATTTATATTTATATTTATATATTTATATTTATATTTATATTTATATTTATATTTGTTTATATTTATATTTATTTATATTTATATATTTATACTTATATTTATTTATATTTATTTATATTTATACTTACACTTATACTTATATTTATATTTATTTATATTTGTATTTATATATTTTTTTCCAAACACAAAATTCTTTCTTGACATGTTGGAGCCACACAACATTCATCGAGCGTTCGCTGTGTGTTATGTAGTTTGTGTTAACTCTTTTCCTCCTCTCCAAAGCCAATGAAATGCCTATTATTATTTCCCATTTCGTAGATGTGGAGACTGAGGCGCAGAAAGGTCAAGGAGTTCCCCCCCTTGGGGGGCACAGCTAGTGAGTGGCAGAGACGGGATGCGAACCGAAGCTTCCCGCGTGCAGAGACGGGGCGTTTCGTACGGAAACGTGTAGAAATGCTGAGAATCGCTCCTTCTGCCTGGTTGTGATGACCTTGTTTAAAACTGAATTCTACGTTTTTTAGGGTTTTTTTTTTGGGGGGGGAGGGAATAACTGTTGCTGGTTTTCAGGACAGTGAAAGAGTTAGAAATGCCCGGAGAGGCGTTCTCCTCTGCCCGGACCTCACGTGGGGGGCTTTGCCCTGGGCGGGTTCACCCCGCCTCGCGACGGTGGGTGCCGGTCCGGGACCCTTCTCGGTCGGGTCTGTAAGCAGATGCTGACTTCTTCCCGGTGGCGGCCCAGTCTTGACGAATGGACCCGAAAGGCAGGGGGGCCGCGCGGCCTCCTCCCCGGTTCTCCACTCGTCAGAAAACTGGCCTCTCTGCCCGGCTCTCTGCCTCGCTCATCGGGGTCCAGCAGATCAAGCAGAAGGACGGTCAAGACCCCCAGGCCGCCTGCTGAATGTCCCCGGGGCACAGCAGAAGTGCAGGGTCCCCCAGGGGTCAGGCACCCCCCCCCATCCCCCTGAAGCACGAAGCGGCCAGGCATCCGGCACCCTGGCCCGGTGCTCCTTTCCTACCTGTCACCATTTCTTTGTTTTGTTTATTTGTTTTGTTTTGAGTGACTGGAAAAACAACTGGTCTCCTCCGGCCTCGGCCAGAGGGGAAGACGGGAATGAAATGCCGTGACCCCTCCTCGTTTCCTGTGAGATTGTGAAATAGAAAGGTAAACACTAGGGGGAATGCGGCCGCTGGGAACAATCGCCCCTATTGTGGCCTGGATGCTGGTGTCTGTCCCGCTCCGGTGGGGGGCTCCCCCAGGGCGAGGACAGCCCCGTCCGGGCCGCGTGGGCCGCCCAGCTTCGCCGCGGGGAAAACCCAGCGAGGTTTGCTCCGTGGGCGGGTGGTAGACGCTGCCCAGGCTGAGGCGACGATTGGGGACCGTCCTTGGGTCACTTAGGGCAGTCGTTGTTCGTACGGGACGCCGCTCTGAACGCTTCAGAAGGCCCGTCGTTCAGCCACGACTAGAGGAGGGATGCGGGGTCACCTGGCTGGACAACCTCATCCCACAAGAGCCTGGGCCTCGGTGAGGGGGTGGGCCCTGAGTCCGCTCGGGGGTCCTCCGAGCTCTCTGGTTCCCCTCCTTGCCGGGCCGCCCCAGCGTGAGCCCCTCGGGGAGCAGGGTCGGGTGGGTCTAGGCGGTGACTCGCACCGGGCCTCCCTGCGTCCCCTCGGCAGGGACATGAGCACCAACAGCGAAAGCTCAGCATCCGCAGTGCCGGGCGAGAGGCCACCGGGCCCCGTGGGCCGTCCCGCTGTGGCCCTTGGCCTCCACCTTTCCATTAGCTGATGGGAGATGTTCCAGAGCAGCAGGGAGGACTTCTCGGGGTCGGTGGGAATGATTCTCTCGTCCAGTCGGCAGGCTCTCAGCCAGGCCCTCCTGGGTGAGGCAGTCGGGGGGTGTGCATCCCATGCGGGCTCCTGCCTCGCCTCCAGGACTCAGCCTTTGACCCTCGTCCCCGACGCGGCGCTCCTGAATGTCTCCTCATTTCGTGGGTGATAGGGGCGGCTCTCTTTCTAATGAGCTGGCTCCAGGTGGCTCCTGCGTGGGGCCTGGTCAGCAGAAGGACCAAGCCCTGATTAGAAGCTGGAACTTTCCACCCCATTTCATAGATGTGGAGACTGAGGTGCAGAAAGGTCAAGTAGTTCCCCCCCTCCTTGGGGGACACAACTAGTGAGTGTCAGAGACGGGATCTGTGGGGGACAGACACATCGAGGGCTGGGAGGGTGACGGGCCCAAGTCCACGGGGCAGAAGCTCCCACACTGGGGACCCTTCCGGACCTCGCCCTGCGTGTGTCTTCATCCGTGTCCTTTATCGTGCCACAAACCTGGGTGCCGTGGCCTATTCTAGCGTGCGAGGGAGCCCGGGAAGGGGTCTGTGGGACTCCTGCCCCACAGCCAGTCGGTCAGAAGCCCGGGTGGCCACCTGGACGTGCGCTTGGCATCTGAATTCGGGGCGGTCTCATGGGCACTGACCCGCAGGGGTCTGACGCTGCCTCGGGGTCGACAGTGTCGGAATTGGGTTAAGTCGTGGGGCGATTCACCCAGGTCGGAGGCGGTCCCCCTCCTGCTGTCTGCTCCTTCTGGACTGACTTTCTTTTTACTTTTTAAGGCGGTACACAAACCCCTTCAAGGCATATATTTCAAAGAACATAACGCCTTATTTATTCCCTTTTCTGTCTTATTTTTCCCAACAGCCACAAGCCCACGGAGACGTCACCAGCACAGCACAAAAGGCCCTTTGATCCCCCCGAGCCGGTGGAGAGTGGCTGTTCGCGGCGGCCCACCCGACCCCGCAGCGCGCGTGTCCTGCACACAAGGAGAACGTCCCCCGGCCCTGGTGCCGGGCAGCCGTCGGCCTTCGCGACCCGTGGGGTGGGACCCGAGCCGTCCCGTCACCAAGTTCCTCTTCTGCCCTCGGCCATCATCCAGGCAGGTACTGGAACCGCTTCGTTCCTCACCAAAGCCTTAATTCGGGGTGGGTCTGCGATTCCCTGTTGTATTCAATTGTCTGAGATGCTCAGATGGGTCCTCCTTACGCTCAGGTTGTCCTATATTTGGTTGCCCCTTCAAGCTGACGTCTGTGTCCTTTGACACGTCCCGGTCATCCTTTTTTAAATTTCTATTTGCTTTTTCGGGCACAGATAGATGATCTAGGTCCCACTGGTAAGCTTTGGCCCCAGAATCAGCCATTTCCCCCCAGGAGAATGGGGTTTAGAAGCCGACGTGGCGTCTCAGGAGGCTGGAACCCATTCGGGGGTGGCTGGCCGTGTCCAAGTCGAAATGGGCCAGACCGGTGTCGGGCCTGCTGCTTGGATCTGGGGAGGGCCTGGGCCGGGATCGTATTTCCACCTGCCGTTGGCGGGTCGCAGGTGGCCTCCGGGAGCGCAGCTTCCTCGCGCGAGCAGCCGTCGCGGGGCCCGGGCATTAACCCAGGGGCCTCTATTTTGTGGTTTCATGCAGACATCAGGGAGGGAAACTGTTGTCCCCGCCTCTTAGGTCCGGAAGCGAGGGTCTGTGGATTAAACAGCAACAAAAACCCGTTTTCGAGGAACAAAGCCCACGGTTTTTACTAACATTTACACGCCAGGGGTCCCCAGGACCAAAGTGAAACTCGGAGCAGTGGTGGCTAGGGGGCTGCTCTGCCATTTTAGCGAAGGGAAGGGGGAGCGGGCTTCGGGAGGCGACAAATCGTGGGGCGGTCCCTGGGAAACGGAGAGGGGAGCGAACGGAGGATGACGATTGCTCTTCCCGGGTCTGACCGTGCTAACTGGCCCGGGTGTCGCTCTATCTCCAGGGTGAGAATGCCCTTCTCGTCCTCGTAAGGGATGGGATGGGTGTTCTGGGGGGGATAGGAGACACTTTCACAAAGGGAAATTTATGCCCCGCGTTCGGCCAGCTAAGGGGAGGGCGCAGAGTCCTCCCCGCACTCGCGGGTGCCCAGTCGCCTTCAACCCAGAATGGTCCTCGTGCCAAAGAGGCGTGTTTCGGGGCGATGTACTCCGGCCCCTTCTCGGGGAACACCGCCAGCCACTGGACGCTTTCGAAGGCTGCGCCTCTGCTTCCCACGCGACCCCGGTCCCCTCTCTCTGTCACTTCATGGTGGGCGAGGCGGCCTGCGGACCTCCGGTCCCTCTGCCTAGAGACGGAGCGGCCTGCCAGGGGCCTCTTGGCATCTTGCATCTCGAGCATCGCCTCGTTTCACCTCCTCCTTTCATCCGTCGTTTCATCGAGATGTGTCCCTCGCTGCCTCTCGCTTCGGGTGGCCTCGTGTTCGCGGACTCTCCCTCTCCCTCTTGTCCGGGGACAGGGCCCTGGGGACAAACGGTCTGAGCTCGTTCTGCGGTGTCTTCCCGCTCGCCTCTGCTCCTCCGTCAGGTTCGCATTTTGTCTGACTTTACTGACTTCGCACGTTTTACAAACATCGATGATTTAATTTTCCAGCAGAAAATATTTTCTGATGGTTCGCTTTGTCCATATCACATGCTCCTCCTGAAAAACAATAAAATACATAAAATAAAACTTTTTAATACTCCCCCTCTGCCCCCCCCCCTTTTTTTTTCAACGAAAGAGTTTGGCTCAAAAGCCTCAAAAGCTGTGGCCACCAGCGGAGATCCTAAAATCACCCAAGCGTGGTGCTCGGGGAGAGTGAAGTAAAGAAATCTCTTTCCAAGAAGTTGAGCCTTGAGAACATTCTAGAACAAAACGGCGGGCCCCCTGCCATCCTCCGCCCTTCGGTGTGGGTTGGCCTCAGTCCTACTGTCATCCTCTCTCTTGACCGAAACGATGCCTGAGATAATGGGGATTTCTACATTTTTCCTTAACAAATAAAAAAAAATTCCATGTCGATCAAATATTCCATGTTTCGATTTAGAAAGAACCGTTTTCAAGAACGTGCTCACGTCTGAGAGCCTGTGGCCCGAGCATCACGTCAAACGCTCACCAGCTCGCCCACCGTCGCAGCATCCCAAGATCGCAGATTTTGTTTTCCTTTTGGCCCAGTTTGCGAGAACAAGACCCATTCATACATAATTAAATGTATTGCTCACGGTCAGCAGCGACAGTAAGACTCAGCTGGTCTTCCTTTTTCTTCTGGGGTCTGTGTTAATCAACCTCTTGCCACCCTTGGTCGTTTTTTCTCTCTTTTTAACCCTCATCTTCAAGAATCGAAGAATTTCCCAGTTCTCCCCACTCCCCATGTACGTCTTGGCGGCTCTGCAGGTGTGCCTAGTGCTAGTCCCGGGGGTGGAGGATTTCGGGGAGCCTCCGGGATCTTTTCCATTTCCTTCACTTTCCCCCCAGCTTGTATCATGAATATTTTCAAACATGCCAGGTCCACAGAGCATAGAACAGTGGCCTTGCCCCGGCCCCTGCCTGCCATCGGCTCCAACAGTCACTTCCATTTTTCATTGCTATTTCTCCATCTTCCACACCACGACCTTTTTGGTTTGCGGGGAGGGGACCATTTTAAAGCAAACCTTAGGCGGGACATCCTTTTACCAACACATACTTCAGTATGCGCCTGTCACTCATGAAGACCTTTCCTTTTTTGTAACCTGAGTGCGATACCGTGATCGACCTCTCACGGTTCATACGTCAGTGACAACTGCTGCATCACAGTGGACGCGGACACACACCTGGGGTGGCCTAGGCTGCCGCTGGGGAGCAGGGCTGATGGTGGCAGAGAAGGCTGGGTGGGGACGGAGGAGAGGGGCGCCCAAGGGAGACTTCAGGGACCCTTCCGCGGCCAGCGGTCACATGTCGAACGACAACCACCTTGGGACAGCTTGGCTGTTTCTCTCTACCTCCCAAGTGTAGTGGGACTGCCTCTTCGGGTCACTTCTGACCCAAAGCTTCCTCGGGAAAGGGGTTTGGGGGGAAGCTAGATCTGGCTTAGCCAGGACGACACAGTGCCAACCTCCACAGTCACCTACCGCCCGGTGCCTGACCCCCATCCCCCCCAACGCCTCGATAAGGGCTTTTACGGCTTTTACGGTTGATTTGTCCACATTGGGGTCTAAACGAAATCCACACGTTGCATTTGATCGTTTTGCATCTTTTAATCTATGATAATCCCCTCCTCCCCTTTTCTCCATGGCATTTATTTGTGGAAGGGCCCGGGCCACCGACGTTTCTGTAGAAATTCCCTCCGTTCTGGATCTGGCAGATTCTGTCCTCGTGGAATAACTGTGAGCTCTAGTGACGTGATACGATTTGGGGTTTTGTTGTTGTTTGGTTTGTTTCGTGTTGGCAGGAACACCGTGGTTCCTCAGCTTTTTGACAATAGTTACTTTCTGTTTCTTTCCGCGTGCCGGGTGTTATCAGCGTGGGGGTGCCAGCGTCGTTTCTGCCTCCAGCTGTAGCGTGTCTGTCGAGCTGGCATCTAGCAGGAAGAGGCCTCACGTGCCCCTTCCCTGTGAGGTTAGACGAAACCCCCCGTTTAGTAACCGGGGCTGCTGAGGCTTCTAGGAAGTCGGGGCTCCCCCCGCCCCCGCCAGGGTGGAAGCTCAGTGTAGCTCCCCAGGGAGCCAAGTGGGCTCCCCCCATGGGACCGCTCCACACTCCCATGACTTCTGCGGTGCCCCTGGACCTCTGTCCTCTGGCCTTGCCGTCACAGTTCCAGAAGAGCTGGCTCCGGCCATCGACGGCTTCCACTCGAGCGAATGTTTATGAACTCGGGGTCCCCCTCCCTGATGCTTGAGCCAAACTCGGCTTCGGTGAGGTCACTTCCTCACGGAGGAAGAGAAAGCGGAGTCGGTGCCCAGGTTTCCCCGAGCTCCAGATCCCTAATGTTGTGGGATGCGCGCGTCCCCGTGGCTGTCGTCCCTCCGGCTCTGCCTTAAAGCACCCTCATGTGAGTGTGTGACACAGAGACGGGCGTGAGGACCGCTACCCCCCGGCAAGACGATCGTGCCAACCCTCTGCAGGTTGTCGTTGATAAGAAAACCTTTAGGATGTTTTTGCAAAGAATGCGTGGCTCTGTGAAAACACCGGTTTCGACAGGAGAATCTGTATTTGAGATCAAGGCCCAGGGAGCCGGACCCGAGCAGATGGGCCTGAGCTCCGAGGGTTAACGCGAAGCGGGGGCTGTGTCGGAGGGTCTCGGGGACGCTCAGAAGGGATGTGTTTGGAAGGGGAAGGAGCTGGGGGCACCGCCTTCTTCCTCGCCTCTCAGTGCGGCCAGGTGCTGGAACCGTCGCTTTCACCCGATATTGGCCCCCCAGGCGGACGAGGCCTTGCCATAAAAGGCATCAGGTGCCATCGGGAGGAGAGGATGGTCACAGGGTGACTAAAACCTGACACGGGGCTGCATTCCTTTTGTGTAGAGGCACAGGAGGTTGGCCAGCTTCCTCGTTGTATGAAAAAAGTGACAGTTTCTGGGCTTTCAAAAAAAAAATGAATACGGCCTAAAAGCTGAGCATGAAGGAATGTTTTCTAAGCTCCGCTCCATCAACGATACCGTGAAAGGCCAGAAGAGGGGTGACCAGATGGAGGTATTTGCGTTTCCTCTCTCGGTTTTCCACATTCCGAGAGCAGAGTTTATAGTCATTGGTAGGGAATGTTCCAGAGAAGACCCAGGGTCAGGGCGACGTGGCCCCTCGCGCTTTAAAACACAGGCCCGTGTGTTTCCGCAGCTGCCGGTTCCCCAGCTCCCGAGAGGGGGACAGGCTTGGGGTCGTCTCGGCCGAGTGACAGCGTGGCGGAACGGTGCTCTCCGGCCACAGGAATGACGGCCTCGCCCGCTCAGGACCTCTGAGGGGACTGCCTGGGCCGGGGAAGGGCCACCGAGCGGTGCAGGACGGACCCCCGGCCCGAGGCCGGAGACGTCAGGATGGCTGGAGGGGAAGTAGTTTGCCACGGTGGGCCAGAGGGTTCACGCCCTGCAGGGCCAAAAAGCGCTTTCCTTTTCTTTTTTCCTTTTTTATTTCCTTTTTACTTTCCTCCTTTTTCATTTCTTTCTTCATTTCCTTTTTTCTTTCCTTTTTCCTTTCCTTTTTTCCCTTTCCTTTTTCCTCTTTCTCTTCCTTCCTTCCTTCCTTCCTTCCTTCCTTCCTTCCTTCCTTCCTTCCTTCCTCTCTCTCTCCCTCTCTTTCCTTTTCTTTCCTTTCTTTCCTCTTTTTAAAAAAGTGCAACAACTATTAAATTTCTTTTAGCCTTCGAAGTGGAACGGTCTAATTGCCTTTGCGTGGTGAGTGGTGCTGACGCCTCAGTCTAGACCTTCAGTGGACCCTTCTGGGCAGCTAATATCTACCGTAAAATCCTTTTCATTTTAAAATTTATACCCAGGGAAACTCAAGGAACACTAACGATTAAAATAAATGCTAAAAAAAAGAAAAAAAAAAGAAAAAGAAATAGAATAATAAACACTGTATAAATTGCCTGGAACATGAGTTTTCCCAGGTTTCTTAGCTGTTTTTATTGTATCAAAATTAAATGTGTCCAACACGGAAAACTAAAATATAAAGACAATGCCACCCAGTTCTGCTCCTCATTAGTTAGGGGTAAAGATTACCCACCTCCACCTTGCGCTGTAGCTGAGGAGCCATTATAATGAGCCGTCTGGAACCTTCTCTCTCGTCATTTAGAAGCAAAACGTGAGGTTTATCTATATAACAACCTCAGTTATTAAAACAAAAATTCCAAACAGTCATAGAGCCAGTTTTCTTTTCGATGCCACAATACGTGCTTAACTTAAAATCTGCATTTCTCACAAAGTATATCACTTTGAAATTTGCTGATCAAGCGTACCTTTCTCAATATAGTTAACTTAAAGCATGTTAAGTAGTATGGGTCTCTCCTTAAACGGGGTGAAGTTGAAATAAATATTTTTAAATGCGTTGAGGTTTGGGGGTTGCAGTAGAAGTCGGCCAAGCGCAGCAGTAAGGGGTGGTATCGGGGCAGCACCTTAGGCCCTGACACACACTCACCCCCGCTTCTGGAATTTCCATCACAAATCCCACCCCAACAGCCTATGTAAAGCATCACCTGAAACGCTGTCGTTTTGCTATGAAAACCCTGCGTAGCCACACTAGCCACCTCTCTTTGCCCGGCTCCCCACCAGAAAGCTGCCCCGGGCCCTCGACGTGGGGCCCCCACGGAAACCAGCTCCGACTGCCACGAAAGAATGTGCGAGACGGCCACGATGGAGCCCAAAGGATGGGAGGAGAAGCGGAGTCACCTGTTCCCAGGAAGGCGCGGGCGGCCTCTTCAGAAGCAGAAGTTCCCATTTTCCCAAAGCTTCTGATGTGCGTTCCCGAGTTGCCTTCTAGGACAACGTTGGGGGCCTTGTGCCTTGGTCCCTTTGCCTCTTCCCTCCGTAGCTGCTCCAAGCGGAGCGGGCTCCCCGATGGCCTCAGCCCTGGCCCAGGCCCCACGTTCGAAGCCATCAGAACCTTGACCTCTCATGAGTGCCTGGTGCGGACCTCGTCACCAAGCACGACTAGCAGGCCTCACCCGCTCTATCTCTTTTGTGACTCATTAATCCTGAGACCAGATGCCCTAGAGGTCACAGCCGTTAGCCCTCGTGTGTGGCAGACACTGCCCTTTGCCTATCTGACAACTCTCAGCTGCCTTTTCCTAATTATTAGAAGCCCGGTTTTGTTCAGGGAGATATCGTATCCCCCTAAAACGCTCCCCTTTCCTGTGGCCCTTGCAGCTAGGGGTGGCCGGGTGACATGGTTCTGCGTTGCGAAGGAAATCTGCCCGGAATTTCTGGAAATTCTTTGCTTTTGTGATGTGGTGCCGCCTTCTCTTCCTCCTTTTTGCCTTCATCTCCCCACTTGGAAGGTGGGTATGAGGCCGGAGCTGCCGCAACCCTCTTGAGGCCGTGAAGCACAAAGACAGGAGGTCAAAAGCTCGTGCTACGGATGGCGAAGCTGAAATATAAGAACAGTCTGGACGGCAAGTCGGGCAGGACGGTCCTGCCCTAGCCTTCGTGGGGTCTGAGCACGAGCAAGAGTGGAGGCCTCCGCATCATGTCCGTATTTTTAAAATCATCAGTCGGACTAATAAACCCGTTCAACCAAATGAATCCATCCTCCCAGGTGGACAGTGTGTGTCAGAACGACGAAATTTGACAAGTGTGTGTAGAGCCTTGGTTTTTATATGACCAAGTCAGCAAAATACCGAAAACCACCAAGTATTTGACACAGTTTTCTATATTCCAGTTAATGAAGGGTCACACGGTGCCTTGGGGCCGCCTCGGAGCGGTGGTCATCACCGGTCGACGAGATGTTGGAGGAGGCACAGCGAATAGATAACCCAGCCAACACCAGAGCATGCCTTGGAAGCTTTTTGGTTTTCTTTTGTTTTTGAGTAGATCTAGAATTGGGGCTTATTTTGTTATGATTTATGGTCTTCTTAAGGAAAAAAAAATATGTAAAACTCTTTTATTCTTGTTCGTTCGGAGGGAATGTTTCAGCCCGATCCCAGATGGCTGCGATTTCCCTCCATTTGTTCGTCTTATATGGTGCTCGGGGAACCGAGCTCAGCTCAGTCATTAAGAAAACAGTTTCGTGCGTTTGAGGAAGCGCCTTACAAAGACACACGGTGGGGCACAGCTTTCCCTTTCTCAGGGGCAGGCACAGGTCAAGCAGAAGGCAGACTTAATGGGCAGCTATTCTGCGAAACCACAAAGAAGCCTGCATTCTGCGGGGCCACATCCTCTGACCTCACCGCCGTCCCCGGAGACTTAAATGGTCTGTGGTTTCGGATTCAGAAGCGTAGGCTTCCCGTGGCCCTGTCCTATGAGCTGTCAAAGGGAAATTCTCCCAGGCTCACCAGCACGAGGGCGGGGTGGCGGGTGGAAGTTTCCGAACCACGTGGCACAGCATCACGGTGCAGACGGCAGACGTTGGGGCTCTTAGGGGACAGCTTATCGATATCCCAGAGTCTAGAAAGCTCCGCCGAGCCCGTGAGACCAGCCTGGCCTCGATCCACAGCCTGAGTTCTGAGGGTCCCAGTTCATGTCTACGTCTGGTCTAGACTGGGCTCTCAGAGCCCGCGTGAGGGAGGAGAGGGGGAGCCACGGACTGAGTCCGCCGTGTGCGTTTGGACACAGGCCTCTGAGGAGGCGACTCATCAGGGTGAGTTTTCAGCCAGGAGGACCGGTGTCCTCGTCAGAGCAGGCAGCGGCGCTGGCGCTGCGCCTCTTTGTCACATGCGGGCACAGGCAGAGGGTGGCGCCTGCCAGCCAGGGAGGGGGCTGTCGCGGGAACCTGCCGTGCCGGACCTTCGTCAGCTTCTGGGATGGTTGGAAAATAAACTTGCGTCGTGTCTGCGGTGTTCTGTGATGGGGCCTGAGCAGCCGCCGACAGCGGGGCCGCCCGGCCCCCGGGGTCCGTTTGTAGCGAGTGTCGGCTGCGCTAGACCCTTCCCAGGGTATAAGAATGCAAATATACCGCTGGCCTGGAAATATAGGCTACTTCATTGTTGGTTTTAGGCTTTTGTTTTCTCTTTGCCTCGTTAATGGCTTTGGAATATGAAAGTAGAAAAGAAATTTTATTATTATTATTATTGTTATTATTATTTGGCCACCAGAAGGGTCTGTTCTGAGGGAAACTGACAGGTGAGATTACCGTTTGGCTTGAAGGAAAAGGGACCGGGCCAATCTCCAGGTAAGGCCTCATGGTCCATAAACAGCCACCTGCGTGCCATCGCCTCGGTGCCCCAGACTAACTCTCGGAGGCACGTGGCCCAGCAGCTTAAAGGACGTCTGTTAGCGGTGGCACGGCTGAGGCGTGGCGGGATCAGAGGCCGCAGCACCGCGCAGCTGCCGGAGCCGGAATCAGAGGCCTCGGCGGGATGGGGCCCCGGCGCGGTGCTGCGTGAAGCTGTGTTTCGGGACATTGCTGTAATAAGTGGAATTCGTGCTGTCGTTTAAAGGGGTCCCTTAACGAGGGCGTCTAGAGGTGGCCCCTCCACCCCATGCTCATCCCACGGGGCTGGAGGCCGCCTGCTCCGGCTCTGATCCTTGTGGCCTTTACTGGGAGCCCCTTTCAAAGCAACAGGTATCTCTGTGGGAACGGAGCCATTCGTCCTCTCTCCGGGTCATTCATCGCCAAAGCATCTGAGCAAAACTCGTGGTAAAGAAGCCGCTCCGTGTGGCTCCGCGGCTGGTTCGCTTCTTTCCCTTCCATCGACGCTGAGAAATCCCTCTCCCAACCCAGGACCAGACACCCAGACGCAAATGGGTCCCACGAGAGCTGGGAGAGAGTCGTCCAGGTCACTGATGAGCAGGGAGAGCAGATGGAGACGAGGGGGCAGCCTGGGGACGGAAGCGGGGAGGGGAGGCCGGGGCGCGGCGAGGGGCGGCCACCGTGGGACCTGGTGGGGAGCAGTCGGAGTGGCTCGTGCCAGCCGGCCTCTCAGCAGGGGGTGTCCCCTGCATGGAACCTCCTGCCACGTTTCCTCCATGCTGAGGTCTTGGGTGGCTCCTCCCGTCTCCTGGCCGGCAAAGCCACCCCTTAGCATGGCTTCCACGACCGTGAGACATCTCTGTGCACGTTTCCTCCAGCCGCTGACCCCGGGCGTGGCAAGCTATGGCCCTTGGCACGCGTTTTTTGTTTTATGTTTTTGCTTGTTTGTTTGTTTCTTTGTAAAGAGAGGAAAAGGTTGGGGTGCCCTAGGCCAGCAACAGTCCCCTAAACCTCCAAATCCTACCCGATGCTTCCAGTGTGGTCCAGAAGTTTCCACGGTCAGAGTCGGAAAGGCCTCGCCAATCAATGATGCCCTCGACCAAAAGGCCGCCCCTGAGACGGTGCCGGCAGCACGGGCTCCCTCTCCTGCTGCGGCCACACGTCACCGTCTTCTGTCGCTTTCGTGAGCCCCGTTGTGTCGGAAAAGGGACACAAATTCTTTCAGCACCAGTGAGAGTGAATTAACCCGGACTGTGTCAGCACAGAGGTGCTGGCTGGGTGTTCAGTCAATGGGCAGACCTGCGGCGAGCCCCCCTCATTGTCCCACGACTCCTGACATCCACGCCGGGGACACCCCTGTCCCAGCAAGGACCCCCCGCAGGCCGTCCACCTGGGAGCAGGCTTGATTTCCCTCAGGGACAAAGGCAGAGGAGGAACCACGGCCGCACTTCACTCGGGAGGTGACCACATGGGAGGTGACCGCTGGGCCGCAGCGCTCAGGTGCACGGAGTCGGAGAGGTCGAGGCTCCCGCCGGACAGCGATAAGGGACGTTCCGGGCCACCTGTCTCTCCGGCTCACGGGACAAGTGTTGCATCACCCCAAATGCACAACAGCTCCGGGTGACTCAGCCGCGCAGCAGCGACATCCCCCACAAACAGGCATCAGTGCGAACGCACACGCGCCCCAGCGCACACGCGCCCCAGCGCGCCTTAAACCTGGTCCTCAGGGGCCCCGGGGAAGTGGCGAAATCAGACGGGTCGCGCCTGGACCCCTCCCGTCCCCACAAATGGCAACCAGAAAGTGAAACCGGAGAGAAGGAGGAGGAGGAGCCGGTGCGTGTGCGAGGTCGCGGCGCACAGGCGTGTCGTCGAGGTCCACGCGTGCGAGCATCTCAGCGGGCCGAGCTCTCTCCTCGTGCCCGACCCACAGCCTGCGGGGGCTCCGGCCACCTGGTCCCTTCAGAGGTGTTGTCGCAGGACCGACCGGCTCCCTGACCGCGGGGGCCCGCCGCCTTGTCGCACGGGGTCGCACGGCCTCTCAGTGAGGCCGCAGAGGTGAGCGTGTGAGGGCGGGCGCTGCAACGTCTTGGAGTCGCCCAACGTCTGGACGTCTTATCCACAGCAGGTCTCGGTCACACGTCTTCCGCCACACGAGACCCAAGCTCCTGAGAGAGAGGGGGGAAGGAAGGAAGGAAGGAAGGAAGGAAGGAAGGAAGGAAGGAAGGAAGGAAGGAAGGAAGAAGGAAGAAGAGAGAAGGGAAGCAGGACTCTGGCTTTCTGCCCAGCATTCCCCCCCAGGCTGGTCCTGGCCCGTGACACGGGGGGTTCTCCAGAGCAAAGACCACGAGACCACAGGGCGCCCAGACAGGCGGTATCAGTGACAAAACGCAAGGCCGCGCTTCCCGGTCTCTGCGGGGCGCCGGTGACCCAGGCCACTTAGTGAAAACCATAAAGCACAAGAGAGCGACAAAGGCCGCCGTCTCGTCCTGGTCAAACTGGGCCTGGCGGACCGTGTGGCGGGGCAGCCGCTCCACGCAGCTCCGTGTGTCTGTCCCTCCGTGAAGTGTGGCCGACCCGGGCCCCTGGAGTCCCATCTCCGGTTCCGCAGCAGACGGCAGAGGGGACACCTCCAGGACACGGGCCACCCCTTCCTCTCCGTCCGGGGAAGACGAGCCCGCCGCGGGGAGTCCCAAGGCCGCGAGGACCGGCCGTGCTCACGGGGACCCCTGCGTATGCACGAGCAGCTGTCTGTTGTCGCCTGGGCCCCGTGGAATTGTGACAGTGTTTTCCTCTCGGGAGAGTCAATAGGAGGAGCCGGTAAGGGCCCAGGACTCTGCCTCGTGGGTGAGGCCTGGAGGTGGCAGGTACGGGGCTGCCTTACCTGTCCCCCTCTCTACATCCCCAACCCCAAACCGGGGCTGAGGGCAGCCAGGACACAGGGCTTCGCAGTGGGGGGCGGGTGCTGAGCTGCACTGGGAGAGAAGAAAAAGGGACAGGCAGGCAGGGTGGGGGGGGATGAGCCCTGGGGTCAGGGCGCAGAGACGGCCCCGGAGTGGAAGCGGGGGTGGGGGGGCACTTGGCAAAGGCGCCGGCTTGGGGACTTCATCTCCAGGCACCGAGCAGCCGCTGGGGCTTGTGAGGAAGGAGAGGTGTGATGAGACTCGAGGTTTCCCAGCTCCTCGGGGGCCCGCCCTGTGGGTGCAGCCGGCCGAGGGTTTGCACCCGGGACAGCGGGCCCAGAGGCAGGAGGGCCCAGCAAGCTGTGGGCCCGGCGGTGCAGGCTTTTAGCAATTCGTGGAATCCTGGCCACTGAGCGTGGAAATGAAATTATCCGCGGGAACCCTGCCCACGGTCGCAGCGTTTGAAGGGCTTGTCTGTCCGCCAGCGTCTGGGGGATGGGAGCTTTCTGCTCACAGACAGCCTAGATAAAGCGCGATTAGGGCCCAGTGGTCCATCTAGAAGGAGCACGAATCTGACTTCGAAGGCTTTCGAGACAGAAACACATTTATTAGGCTGACCGAGAGGAGAGCACAGCACGATTCGGGCCACGGACGCTCCTCGGACGGCTTTCCGGCCTCCTCTCAGCAGTCCTCACCACCTGCTCACGGAGCCTGAGCACCCGTGTGTGTCTTGCACTGATACTGGGATGATGCCCAGAGGCTGGGATGATGCCCAGAGGCTGGATGATGCCCAGAGGCCGGGCAGCCCCTGCCCCGTGAGGTTCTGGTCGGGGAAGGCTGACGGAAAGCATGCAGCTGGGTGGACTCGGGTATAGATACTGCAGGTCAGGCTGGCGGGAAGGTGTCCGTGTGTCCTTTGGACTGCCCTCTGGGTGATGAGAAGAATCCAGCTGCACAGAGAGTTGGGGAAGAGCCCTCTGGGCAGAGGGAGCAGCTTGTGCAAAGGCCCTGAGGTGGACACCAGCCTGGCGTGTTTCAGGAAAGATCAACAGAGCTGGATTTGGGGGAACAGGGTGCTGGTGGGGCAGGGTGAGGGGTGTGGGGGCGTCGGCAGGAGCCAGGCCCTAGCAGGCTTTTAAATCGCCGTTTCTGCAGGTGCGGGGGCAGCCCTGAGGGGATCCGAGCAGGCCGGAGTCCGATTGGTGCTTTGAGAGAGCTTCGTGGCTATTTGTGGGGTGTGGAGGCTGGGTGTCAGTGTGCAAGCGGCCACACCGGGGAGGAGGTCATTGCAGCATCCAGCTGTGACACAATGGTGACTCCGACTGGGGCGTGCTCAGGGAGGTGGACAGAAGTAGGTGACTTGGGACATACGATGATGGACAGGACTCCATCGAGGATTGAAAGTCGAAAAGGAATCGAGGCTCACCCTTAGGGACCTCACGCACGGGACGGAAAACCGTCTGAGAGTGGCTGCAGGGAGGGCCGTGATGGCAGCGGAGGGAGGGGGCGTGCAGGAGAGAGAACAGTGGTTCCCAAACCCCAGCGTGCGTCAGAATCACCAGGAGAGGGGCCCGCCCCGGAGCCTCTGATTCAGCAGGTCTGGGTGGGGCCTGCCGATCTGCGTTTCTAGCACATTCCCAGGTGCTGCCGCGGCTGTCGGCTGAGGCTGCCACTTGGAGAGACGCAGGTGTGTGCCGTCCAGGGAGCGGGTGGGAGTGTGTCTTGCAGAACAGGAAAGCGATCCCGGGGCGGGCAGAGTGGAGTTTCGGGCAGGTGGAGCGCCCGGCGGAGATGTGCGGCCTTGGTGGACCCCACAGACGATGCAGCGCCAGGGGGTCGGGGCAAAAGCCGGCTTCACTGTAGTCAGCAGCCCGTGGGCCGAGAGCAAGTTCAGTTCAGGCCTCCCCCGCCAGGACGTCGGAAGAATATTCGCTCCTCCGGGTGGGATCAGCTCCAATAAAGTGCTTAGTGGGTGCATACTGCGCTTTTTGTGGCTGCTCGCGCGAACCCAAATTTTCAAACCCAAATTTTCAATTACCCAACCGACCGCAGGTCCCGACCCGATTAGATTTTAGGACGGCCACCGCTGCTGAATATTCTGCAGCAAATCGCAGCGTTCCCTCACTCCACGTGCTCGCCAGACGGTATCCTCCGAGCCAGAGCTGCGTAAATGTCCTCGTCACACACTCACACACACACATGCGCGCGTGCACACACGCACACACATGCACACGCACGCACACGTGCACACACACATGTGCACACACACACGTGCACACACACACGCACACACAGACTTGAAATGTTTACCTCATCAGCTTGGCTTATCAATTTAATTTGATCGTGGCCAGAGACATAAAACGGGCCCAATTTGCCGCGTTCTCTTTGACCCCCACCGTAGAGTCCAGCCAGACACAGCGTGGGTTTGTTAACCGACCATTCCATAGAGGCTGGCTCTTTTAGAGCTGCTGACAAGTAGCATGTGCCCTGGTCCATGTGCTCAACAAAGCGAACATTGCCGATGGCTAGGTCTCCACACGAGAAGCGAGAAGAAGGGGAGACGGGCCGTAGCCGAGAGCGCCAGCCGCTCGGAAAGGCCTTGCCCACCCTGTCTCACCCCTGAGTTTGCCGATGGCAAAACCGCCATCCGACCTACAATTTCTAACACGGGCCCCTCTGTCCGAAAAAATATTCTCTCTCCTTCAAGTGCTGCTGCTTCCACGAATCCTTTTTTTTTTTAATTTTTCCCCTCCCCGGGTGATCATTTGTTTCCGCCGTCTTTAAAAATATACTAACCGATATTTACGGAACGTTGACCGTAGCGGACGTGTTAACTAAGGGGCAGTAAAATAAGGAATCCTTGGACCCAACATCCAAACCAAGAACTGGAATGTCACCCATAACGGGTGCACCTGCCCATGCAATTCCTCCCCTTCCCTCTCAGCTCCCTGCCGCCTCCCCAGGCGATAGAACCTCAAATTTTGTGTTTATCAAGACCTTCCTTTTTTTTTTTTCCAGGTTATAGCATTCCTTTCCATGAGTTTTTTTTTTTCTCAAAATATAATTAGACACAGGCTAATGCACAGATTTTCCGTGTTTGTTCGACTAGTTTGGAAGAACGTTTGCGCCCGTAGCAACGCTATCCCTTGAAAAAATGCGTCTTCATCACCCCAGAAATATCTACCTTTTTCTCTCTCTCCATAAATGAGCTTCGCCTGTTTTAGAATTCCCAAAATGTGGAATCCTATGCTCCTTACCCTTGGGTGCCCGGTTCCTGTTTGATTGTTCGCCATGACGGTTTTGAGACTCGTCCGCGTGACCGGGAGGAGCACTGGTGATTCCTTCTATTGTCGAGGAGTGTTTTACTGTGTGGATATCCTGCGTTTTGTTTCCTCCTCTGATTCTTCCACCCATGCATGTTGTTTCCAGTCGAAGACTTTTACAGATAACACTGCTCTTTTTCAGTGTGTGCATCGCTGCTTTTAAAAAATAGGGGAAAAGGGCTTTATCTCCAAGGTATGTGTACTCGCTCATTATTTAGTGTCGCCGAGTTTTGAGCTCTGTAGTAATGGCGTCATGTTGTATGTAATCTTCTAGAACGTTCCCCCCCCATTTAACATTTTGTCTTCAGACAAAATCTATGTCATGACATGAAACTGATTTTTAAATGTAGCTCTTACAGGCAGCTATCTTGCTAAACTGTCCTATAATTTAAAAAAAAACCTCTATTGGTACTTTTGGGGTTTACATATAGAAAATTATATGTCATCTGCAGATAAGAACTGTCTTATTTCTTCTTTTTTAATCCTTAGTCCTCGAACTTATTTTTCCCGTTATTTCATTCGCTAGAATGACAGTAAATTTTGAGGAAAATCAGTGGTTGTGATAGGTTTGCCTTGCTCCTGATCTTAAAGGGAACGCTTGGAACACTTACACTTCTACTGTTTGTTTGGTTACATCCTCTACCAGGTTAGGGCAGTTTATTCTAATATTCATCTATGAAAGTTTTTCTTTTTCTAATTGAAATGAGTAGAAAATTTTATCTACATTTCTTTTTTTGTATCATTGAGATTATCCAATGCTTTTTCTCTATCGATCTCTTTTTGGGGTGAATGGCTACCTGAAGTTTGCCACTATCTACTGGAAAACAAAAGAAAGTGTCCTACGTATCACCTTGTTGAATTGTTGAGAACAAAAGGATGTCTACACAAGAAAGGAGATCACCACCTCCAGTGTGCAGACAGAGAAATAATCCATTAAATACAAGAACAACCGAGGTAACTTGCGAGCACGGAAGGAAAATGTCGCCTCCAGAAACCAAGCTCAAAGTCGCGGAAGGCTGTGATTTAAGTGACAGGACAGTCGAGGTTGCCGTTGAGAAGAAATTCCTAGAAAGGCAGTTCAGGGACCTCAGGAGTGAAATTAATGAACGGAAGACTTCCTTTACCAAAGAGATTAAAACTATAAAAAAAAAAAACCCAAAACCAGAAATTACGGAGCCGAAGAACTCAACAAGTAAGATGAGGAAGGCATCAGGCAGCACGGAAAACAGAGCGGGTGGAAGCGAGAATGAAGGAACTCTAAAACAGAAAACTGGACGCGACGGAGAAGGAAGAAGAGAAGTGAGCGTTGAGAGACATGAAAGAACAATCGAACATCTGACTCCGTTAGAAGGAACGGCCCCGGGATCATACGCATCCAGAAGGAGAAGGGAAGGAGGCCCCACTCGGAGAAATAAGTGATGGGAACTTCCCAACCCTATGGAAAGGGCAGGACTGTGGGACGGAGGAAGCTGACAGAACGCCTCACCCTATCAGTGAAAAACGACGTTCCCCAAGACACATTTCATTCAGTCTGTCAAGAATTAACGACGAAGAAAGAAGTCTCGAGGCAGCCAGAGGCAAAAAGGACGGCGACCCCCGACGGAAACCCCACTAAACCGTCATCAGCTTTTTCAGTCGAAACATTCGGGAGACGGTGGAAGGAAATCACCGCATCATTGAAAGAGAGAAGCCATCTGCCAAGGGTGATATGTCCAGCCACGTTTCCCTTAGATGGGAGGAGGAATAAAGGCTTTCCCAGAGCCAGGAGAGCTGAGAACAGGCCATCCAAGACCGGCTTACAGGGAACGTTCAAAGGCGCGCTCGCACCGGAAACAGGAGGACCGAGGTCGACACAGCTGTGAGTAAGACGATGGGCAGACAGACAGAGGCAGGGAACTGCAGATCCGCTTCAGAAGAGGTTATTAGACTCTTACTTACCTATAACGTGAAGATCAGAGAGGGGGAAGGGCATTAAAAACGACTCGCGACAGCATTTGGTAGCGCAGACGCAACACGAAAAGGGATCATCCGTGACAACAAAATCAGAAAAGGGAAAAGGGACTGAACGGGTGTGAGGGGACGAAGATCAGAAGCGATCAGAAAAAAAAAAAAAAGGCTGTTGTGTGCCTGAGGTATCTGACACGAACCTGACGGCAACCACAAAACCAGAATCGAGAGCGAGACCCAAAACAAAACGGAGAGGAAACGGAGGAAAAAATGACAGAAAGCCTCTGCCCTACAGTAGCAGACGGACTCACGGGGGAAAGAAACGCCGGAGACACAGAGCAGCCAGCAAGAAAGAGAAGACGGCCGTGGTCAGGGTTCCTACATCAACAATCGCCCTAAACGAGGTGTAAGTGGACAGAATCACAAATCCAAGGCCGCGGAGGAGCTGCGGTCGGAAGGGAAGGTGGCCGAATGGATAAGAAAACGGGACCCATGCATCTGCTGCCTCGAAGAGACCCTCTTCAGGTCAAAGGACACACACACTGTGGAAGTGAAGGGATGAACGAAGGCGTTTCGTGAACACGGCAACCCGGAGAAGCCAGGGGAGCAGTGCTTACGCCAGACAGAGTAGACTGTCCTGCCGAGCTGGAGCAAGAGACAAAGAAGGACTCAGGAATCTCACTTCTGGGTATTTATCTGAAGGAGCCCAAACACCACGTGTCCGCTGCAGGAATATTTACGGTCGCCAAGATGTGGGGGCATCCTGGGTACCCAGGAATGGATAAAGAGGAGGTGGTGTAGCTACACAACGGAATACTACGCAGCCCTGAAAAAGAACGCAATCTTGCCATCTGCAACAACGCGCGGGTGGACCTCGCGGGTATTGTGCCGAGTGGAGTGGGTCAGACAGAGAAAGACAAACGTCATTTGTGGACTCGAGAGAACAGGACAAACACACAGACGACAGAGGCTCGTAGCTACCAAGAGCGTTTCGACGGTTGTCAGGCTGGGGGGGTGAGGATGGATGAAGGGGAGGGGGATTGAGAGCTACAAATCTGTCGTTACAGAACAGTCACAGGGGTGCAGAGCACAGCATGGGGGATGGGGTCAGTAGCTGGCAACAGCCACGCGTGGTGTCCGCTGGGGCCCGGATTTATCGAGCTGCTCGTGTTGCATAGATGCTGGACCCCTGCAACCAACAAAAGAGAAGTGAAAATATAAAAATGGTTAAAAAGGTGCCGAGTCGTGGGCTGGCTTAAAGAAACGGGGATGTTCTCTAACGGCTACGTTCCGGCTTCCGCGCGAGTCCACCGGATTAAAGCTGGTTTTGAGATGAGTACGTGTGTCTAGGATTCGCGTGTCCTCCTGGCGAGCGGGCATGGTCATCACTCCGGAGAGGCGAGCCTTTTCGCCTCAGAGTCTGTTTTTCCCCCGACTTTTCCGAGATGTAGCTCACACGCCGTTTAATTCACCCATTTAAAGCGTCCAGTTCAAAGGTCTTCACTAACTCGTGGAGCTGGACACCTACGATCACAACCAGCTTTAGCACGTTTTTCTCGTCCCCCGGAGAAACCAAAGTACCCGTTAGCTGTCTCCCCACTCTCCCCCCTGCAAACCGCGCCCATCCCGGCCCTCGGCAGCCACTACACCTATTTTCTGTGTCCGTGGGTTGGCCCGCTCCGGACTTTTCACATGGACCGAATTAGACGTGCGGCCTCGTAGACCTTGCCCCTTTCACTGCGCACAACGTTGTCCAAACTCATCCAAGTCGCACCACGGAAATCCCAGCCCAGGGTGTGGACAGACCACATCTCACTCCCCCCTTCGCACGGGGACGGACATTGTGTGGTTCCACGAAATAGCGCTTCTGCTGAATCTGCGTCCGAGTTTGTGGGTGGACCTGCCTTCTCCCTCCTCTACCGAGGGCTGGACTCGGTGGCGCACCTGGTGGCCCTCTGCTCGACCTTCGGAGCAGCGGCCAGACCGCTCTCCACAGCGGCCGCACCGCCTTCCACGCCCGGGCTCTCCGCGTCCCCTCCAGCACTGACTAGTTTTGGTCGCAGCCTCCCTAGGCGACGAGAAGTGGCACCGAATTAGGGTTTTGAGAAGGAGGAGGAAGAGGACGAAAAGAGGGGAGACCGCAGAGGCCAGCCTCACACTTTCGTGTGTGGCTCGTGCGCTTGTTCCTTCACTTCGCCTTCATGTTGAACGCTGAGACCTTTGATTGACATCCGCAGACACCTTTCCAGAAAGATTCCACTGATCCACACAGGGCTTTCGTACTTAAATTTTAAAAGTGTAATAGGCTAAAAAAAAAAAAAAATCTCATTTTAATTCAGTTCTCTTTGTTTATTGTGGTGATAACCTATCGTTTTGCAGCAGAGCAGTAATTTTCCCAAAACCGTCTAGTCTCAGCCTGTGTCTTTCCGTTGAAGAATTCGTCTTTGTTTGCTGATCTGTAAGTCCTCTTTCTATACTTTAGCCTGTGTTTTGGGGTTTTTTGTGGGTGTGCTAGCAGAAAACGTTTGTCATCCGTGTTTTTAGCCTTGATTGTGGGATTTTTGCATTCCGAAGTACAAACACGTGTTCCCGCGCCAGGGGTTTCGGACTCGGGGTTTCCTGCTGTGGAGCTGTGGAAAGTTCTTCTCAGCCCTGTGTTGTGACAGCATTTGCTCATGTTTTCGTCAGACATGTTAATCCAGTTTTTAAATGTCAGTTAGTGAATCCAGTTAGAAGTTATTTTTGTATCCATTTATGGAATTGATTTCATGTGGGGTAGGCATCTAGCTTTTTTCTTCCTTTTTCCGAATCGTAGGTCAGTTTTCCCAAAACCATTTGTTAAATCATCATCTAAAGACGATTTAACATGCTCTCCTTTGCCTTATACTCAGTTTTCAGGTTTACGTGGGTCTGTTTCTGAACTTACTATTCTCTGTCTCTTGTTATTTTGGTTGCTATAGTTTAATATGTTTTTTAAAAATTTTAAGGCAAATTCCCCCTTAAAATCCCTTCCTCCCCACACACAAAAATATTCTGACTATTCACTATGCATTTGTTCCAAGCAAATTTTATAATCATCTGGCCTATTAAAAAACAAAAACAAAAAATCCTAATGGGATTTTTTTATTAGTTTCAAGTATACAGTGCATTGGTTAGACATTTACATTATTTATAAAATGATCCCCCGACTGCTCCCTCCCTCCCCTGGCCCTCCCCCTGGCCATCGTACTAACGCTCACTGCATGCCTCTGCCGTGCTCCCCGTCCCCGTGACCATCTATCAACCACTAATTCGTGCTTCTTTCGTTCTTCGCCCCTTTCACCCAGCCTCCTAACGCCCTCCCTTCTGGCCGCCGCCGGATTGTCCTCTCTGCTTGTGAGTCTGTTTTCGCTTAGTTTTTTCTTTTTTCCCCTTAGCTTCTGCACAGAAGTGAAATCACGTGGTGTTTCTCCTTCTCCGTCTGACTTATTTCACTCAGCGTAAGAACCTCTAGGTCCACCCGTGTCGTTGCAAACGCAGGATGGGGTGATTGCTTTAAGGGCTGCGCGATAGTCCGTTGTACATGTGAGCCATGACTCCTTTATCCGACCACCTGTCGGTGGGCACCGGGGTGGCCGCCACGCCTTGGCTGCTGCAAATTGTGCCGCCGTGAATGTTGGGGTGCACGGATCTTGACGCGTTGTTCTTTTGGGTTTCTGTGGATAAACACCCAGAAGTGCAATTGCTGGGTCAAAAGGTATAGTATCCATTTTTGATTTTTGGAGAAACCTCCAGGCTGTTTTCCACGGCACCTGTGCCAATTTGCAGTCCCACCAAGGATGCACGAGGGCTCCCTCGGCCCGCATCCTCGCCACCACTCACGGTTCTTTGATTCACTGATGATAACAGCCATCCCGACAGGTGTCCGGTGACATCTCATCGTGGTTGTAACTTGCGTTCCTCTGATGCTCAGTGACCTTGCGCATCTCCTCATACGTCTGTCGTCCATCTGCATTTCCTCTTTGGAGAAGTATCTGTTCAGGTCGTCGGCCCATGTTTTAATTAGAGTTTGTTTCTGTCGCTGCTGTTGAGTTGAATGAGTTCTTTATGTATTTGGGATGTTAACCTCTTACCAGGTGCATCATCAGTGAATATTGCCTCCCAGTCGGGCGTCCTTTTGTTTCGTTGATGGTTCCCTTTGCTGCACAAAAGCTTTTTAGTGTGGCGTGGTCTCACTTGTTCGTTCTTCCTTTGGTTTCCCTTGCCCGGAGAAACATGACTGAGAAGAAATTCCCGTTAGGAGTGTCAGAGAGTTTACTGCCTATGTGTTCTTCTACAGGCCTTATGGTTTCGGGTCTCACATTTACGTCTTTAATCCATTTTGAGTCTATTCTTGTATATGGTGTGAGAAAGTGACCTGGTTTCTTTTCTTTCTTTTCTTTTTCTTTTTTCTTTTCTTTTCTTTTCTTTTCTTTTCTTTTCTTTCCTTTTCTTTATTTTCTTTTCTTTTCTTTCTTTCCTTTTCTTTCTTTTCTTTTCTTTTCTTTTCTTTTCTTTCTTTCCTTTTCTTTATTTTCTTTCCTTCCTTCCTTCCTTCCTTCCTTCCTTCCTTCCTTCCTTCCTTCCTTCCTTCCTTCTTTCTTTCTTGCATGTGTCTGTTCAATTTTCCCAGCACCATTTACCGAAGAGACTGTCTTTACCCCGTTGTATACTCCTGCCTCCTGTGTCATATATTAAGTGAGCATGTGGGTGTGGATTTGCTTCTGGGCTCTCTATTCTGTTCCATTGATCCGTGTTTCTGTGTTTGTGCTCGTGCCACGCTGGTTCGATGGCCGTGGGCTTGTAGCACAGTTTGGTATCAGGCAGTCCTATACCTCCCACTTTGTTCTTCTTTCTCAAGCTTGCTGTGGCTATTCGGGATCTTTTATGGTTTCCTATAAGTTTTAGGATTATTTGACCTCGCTCCCTGAAAAATGCCTTTGCTATTTTGATCGGGATTGCATTGAACCTACAGGTCCTAATGGGATTTTGGATTGACTTCTGTCACCTTTATAGACGACTTTGGGGAGGAAAGGATAGCTGTATTAGTCCAGTTCTCTGAAGTAAATCGATGGCTCAAACCGGGTAATTTCAACACGATATATTCACAAAGGCATGGGACATTTACTGGAGCTAGGAGCAGAGGCAGGGGTGGGATTGGGTGTGGGATGCTGTGGCCCCCCCGAGCTCTGAAGGGACGAGGGACACCCTGAGAGAGAGAGAACAGCTGCATGGTGAGTCCACCGGGCCGACCTGTGGCCTTCGGCCTCCCTGCTTCTGACCTCTGTCTCCTGCTGGTGCCTCCCACGGGCCAAACCCGACTGAAGCCAGAGGGCAAAGGATCTCTGAGCAAGACGGGCGGGGTGGGGAGGGAGCCTGACGGGCAAAGTCAACAGGCCTAGCAGAGCATCCTTGCACCCTTGGGTCCTTGGCACATAATGTATTCAAAGTTGAGGCGAGAAAGTAAAAACAAAACAAAACAAACAACAACCTATGCCATTGTACGAGAGATTTCATTCCGGGGACGTCCCCCCTCCCACGTTTTATTAAATCCCACTTAGCTTTGGGCCGGGGGCCCTTGGTCTGAGGGTGTCCGTGCACTGTTTCACCTGGCAGCCCTGTCCCTCCTGGGCTCGCGAGCACAGAGTCACGGCCCTTGTCCGAGAATGCAGTCCAGCGCGCAGCGGGCCCCCGGCTGAACAGAAACACTAATGGGGTCTGAAGCCACCAGTGCGGGTCGCAGGCCATTTACATGGCTTTAGTCAAAAGTGGCGGGGGGTGGGTATTTTAGGCTCATCTCAATGTCGCATTTTAATTTTCCTTCGGCAGTCCAGGGAGCCGACGGGAGGGGGCGGGGGCATGAGGGTGGAAGCAGTCTCTCCGGGAGCCCTGAAGCCACCAGGGACCCCACGGGGGGGCCACACTGGAGCCACAGCCGAGGCCCCGGCCCAACTTTCTTGCACAGATTCAATCCCAGGGGCCTCTGGGCCTGAGGGAATTCTTGTCGCCGGGTCGTTTCAGTGTCAAATGGGAGGGAAAGGATCAAATACGTGGATAAACTGGATGCACTCACCTGTGTCCTTAAAGATTGCACCTGTGGGCGATTTTGGCTTCCATGAAAGTCCCCAAGGGAGAAGGCTGGGCCCGAGCATCGCTCCCTCCTCTTCTGAGTGCGGGGTCTGTGAGGGGAGACAGTGGCAGCCCTCCGAGCCCCTTGTTCTGAGTCTGGCGTCTGCCGAGCGTAAGTCACGGTTCGAACATCTGGGTCTCTGAGGAGCCAGAAAATGTCCTCATTTCGAAATGGAATGGAGAACTCGGGAATTGACCAGAAGAACGCATCCCACCTGGACAAACAAGGCCGCGCAGGTGGCCCGCAGGACAGAGGTCGGTCCCGCTGCGTTCACACGAAAGGTTCAGAGGCCCGTGATGCTCCGTTTACCATCTCCCCGGAGAGCCGGATGAGAGGGGATCGGTTCAAACCGCGACAGGAAGTTGACATTCTAGTTACAAAACCAAACCAATTTGCCCTCCGTAAGGCGTCCTTGACAGTGTGATGGGGGGACACACACGTTTGCTTCCCGCTCCTCTAGCGATGCGGAGACCCTGGCACGGCCGTCTGGTGCGAGCTCCAAGTTCAGGTGCTCCGGGACCTGCGTGACCCCTGAGGATGGACCAGCGTCGCCGAGGAAAACGTGGACGCCCGAGCGGACTGGGCCGAGGCGCTCTGCCCATGTTTGGTGTCGGTTCCCGAAAGGGCCGCTGTGGCATTCCTTTATTAGGCATTACATCATTCTCCCGTGTGTGAGCCAAAATTATGAAACACTGAGAAAGAAGGAATTACATCTGTGGGTCCGGGGGTTGCGGGCGGTCAGCCACGATGACCCCACGTAGGGCAGTGACTTGGGAGGCTTATTCACCCAGCCCTTCCCTTGTTTGCATAGTGACTGGGTCCTTCGGGTTGTTTTTGAAACAGCCAGAAATAGGATCCATTGCTGTGGCATCTTGGGCTGCGTCTTGGGCTGGAAAGGAGAAAGCTAAGAGGCAGCAAACGGTCAGGGGGTCTGTTTTAATCTGGGAGACGCTTGGGGACGCTTCCAGAAATAGATGTTCATTCCGCAGGCAGCGTCATCATCGTTAACATCCTTTCTCTGAGAAAAGCCCCAGAACTGGCCTTCAGGGCCCCTGCTGGAGGCTCCGGCAGAACCGGGGTGATCAGAAGGGTGTCTGATGTTGGGGCACACCCCGGGGGACCCTAAATGGCCTTCGGGTCTCACCTGCTGTCACTCCAAAGAGGTAAGGTGGGCATGAGGATTCCTTTGGCATCATCGGATTCCTCAGGAGGAAGGAAAGACCACTTAGTCGATTAGTTCCGTGTCTCACACCCACAGTGGGGAGGGGAGGTCGAGGGCCAAGGGAGGAAGAGTCATTGGGTGGTCCCTTTGGGGAGGGAGAGGGGCTGGGCCAGGGTACCAGAGGGCAACTTGGCAGAAAGCATCTGTGTGTCTAGGGACAGCACGGAGGGTGTGGAGAGGGTCCCGCCCACTCACAGCACCTTTGCAGGTGAAGGGCAGAGGGGGGCTGCTCTTGACCTTGAGAGGGGCCTGAGGATCCCTGGGGTCCAGTCCTAGGAGAGAGCAGGTAAGAGCTGGAGTCCACAGGGCCTACCTGGATGCTCAGCCGGAGGAGACCGGGGAGAAGGAGGCCCCAGGCGTCAAGGCGTCAAGGACCAAGGAATGGCGTCCCTCGTTCCAGATTCCGGAGAAAGAACGTAAGGGCCTCGATGGACGGTGCTGCCTGTTGTGTGCATTTGATTTTTGATTCGGAAACAAAAACTAAATTTTTTTATTTAGAATGGACGATGTGTGCGCCACCCACGCCAGCCCTGCCGCGAGGCAGCTGGAGCCATGTGCATGGCCTGAGTTTTCACTCATTTGTACCTGAAACGTTCAAACCGTGGTTTCTAATATTCTCAGGCTTTTAGGCATTTCTAACTTTTTATTATGAAAAATTGCAAACGCGCACAAAAAGACGAGAGCCCATCCAACGTCGACAGTTGCCAACTCGTGGACTATCCTGTTTCCACTCTACCTGCCCCCTTCGCTCCCCCCTCAGTCATTGTCTTTAACGTAAACTTTTCCACGAAAACTAACGCGACAGAAAAGTGGGCAAACCTAAGGCAGCAGGGACCTCTGCATCTGCTCCTTTTCCTTCAGCTGGAAGCGACTCTGCCGTATTATGTCATCCACGTCCTTCCTCCGTAGAGATGGACTTTTTATTATCGCGACAAACAACCCGTAGGTCGCGAGGTAGCATCTTTGTCGTTGGCGCCATCACAGACCTGGGCGACAGTGAAACTCTCGTCCTCCACACGTCACTGGCAGCCGAGCTGTCAGATCCACCTAGATTCATCTTCTGTCGCCGCGCACGCCGCGGAGGGCACGGAAAGGGACCCGGGGGACGTGACTTTACAGCTGCCACCAGCAAGGTCGTCCGCGCGCCGCGGCCACCCGGCGCCCCGTCGGGACGCACGCTCGCGGCAGGGTGGGCGACGGCACGTGTTCAGCGAGGGGCGGGCCCGGCTCCGCGGCCCTGGTGACCGCCACGCGCGGAGGGACTGTCACTCGGCCTCGTGGGCTCCCGCAGCACGCGGCGGTTTGGAAGGCTGGAGAAGGAGCCGTCTTACGCGTTTCTACAGGAGGCGGAGAGGGACTGAGGGCCTCGGGCGGTTCCCAGACTCAAGGCCAAGGTCTCTGACTTCGCCCTGGGCTGTGCTTGGAGCGGGCGGGCGAAGGGCTGCGGGGGTGGCTGCCGGGAGGGCACGGTGGGTCCCCAACCTGACTCGGCCATCGTTATTCACGTTCTGTGTCCTCTCTCTCTCGAGAGTACTGTTTTGACATTTGTCGTCTGGCGGAGCCGGGAGGTGGACTTGGCCGGACACGAGGGAAGGAGTGTTTTCGTGGGGACAGTCCAAACACGGGGTGGCCTGGCCCGGCGGGCAGCGCGTGCCCAGCCTGGGCAAGGCCCTGCTGGCGGCCCTGCAGGGGAGTGCCCCCGGGCTCTGCGAGACGCGTGTCCCGCCCCTCCAGGGGCACCTCCTGGGTGCCAGGCCCTGTTCACGGGGACTGGACTGACTCACTCCCGTCGTCCTCAGACAGCCCGCCGGGACGGGCTCCGCCACGGCCCGTTATTTCCTTCACTTTACAGCTGAGGAAACTGAGGCACGCTGAGGCTCAGTGACCTGTTCGAGCCGGCACTGCTGGTGAGGGCGGCAGGCCTAACAGCCAGGCGGCCGCAGCCCCCGTGTCCTGTGACTCGGGTCTGACCATCAGGTGTCCAGGGTCACGTGCCCGGCTCAGTGAGCAGTCGTCGGGTGCTGAACGGAGCTAGTGAGGCAGGTGATTCCGGAAAACGTTCGGTTAGAGGCCAGCAGGGCTGCTGGTCCCAGAGCCACGTGCCACCGGGCGACGAGTGGCCGGGCCTGGGCTGCCCAGGACAGTGCGTGCGTGAGACGCGGGACACTAGGGCCCCGGCCCCCGGCTCTGGCATCCGCTTAGCTCTGCCCACCTCCCGCCCCAGGCCTGAGAACTGGCTTCGTGCCTCGTTCCTTCGAGCTCACCCTCCAGCTTCGGGAATCCGCCCCTGACTTTCGCCCAAGGCCAAGTCCTCGCCCTGGTTTTCTGCTCAGGCCACAGGCTGGGGGCGGGTGACAAGGGGGTGAGCCTGGCATCTGGGCCTCAGGCCTGGGCCTCGCAGCCCAGGAGAAGTCGCTTGCCCGTCTGTCTCGTCTCCGTGTTCCACGGTCGTGCGGGGGGACACGATGCCCGCCTCAGAAGATCACGGTCAAGTCCCAACGGGCCAACGGGCCGAATGTAGGCCGGGGGCTGAAATGGCGGGCTCTGTCTCCTCTCTCGCCTCTCCGGACACCTCGGACCTGCGGCCACACCTCACTAGGATAAAGAGAAAACACCTTCATCGCTGATTTCCCGTCTCGGTGAAGAGTTTGGACCAGAAGGAGCGACGACAGGGACAGGACGTGTGTGCGTCTAACCATCCTGAGCATCTGGCGTTATGATGCGATCTCTACGGCCTTTCGATCATTTCCCTGATGGTCCCCTCCACCCCCTGGTCTTCCCCCACAGCCGTCTGGCCCCTTCTCCGGGCCCGGCCACCTAATCTGAAACAACAGGGTTTCCGAAATCCCGGCGATTCTCTCTCGCAAATGAGTTTTTCTCCCTGGAGCCCAGCGAGTTGGTTTAAACGCTGGGTGGGCCCCGGCATGCGACAGAGCAAACTACCTGACGGCTTTCACAGTGGAAGGTGATTCACCCCGTCGGAAGGACCCTGCTATCTTCCCTTTCATCGAAACCCTGCCCGTTTCCGGATGAAAACAGGCAAGGGTAGGAAATGCTTGCTCCTCCTGCGGAAATCCCGGGAACAAGCAGCACAGGTCCCCGGGGGCCACTCGCTTTCTCTCCCACATGATAAAACTCAGTGGCGCGTCGAATGAGGCGACAACACTGCTTCTCAGACCCTAGGTCCCGCTTCGGGGGAAGGTGAGGGTAGTTTTAGGGGTTTTGAATGCGAGTCTCTTTCATCCGGGTGGAAAGTTGTCACGCCTTTGGGCAGAAGACAAGGTCTGGGACACTAGACGTGGGTCGTGTCGCCCACACCGGTTTGGATGGGCCGAGGGCTCCTTTCCAGCCCAGAAACGGCTTCGTCTGGGTGTGATAGGATGGCGACGTTCCTAAGGATCCTTCCCGGGGCTTTCGTTGACGTCCGGGGCGTGGGGAAGGGCGCGTGTTTTCTTCTCTGGGTGACTTTGGACTAGTGGGATGATCCGGAAGGGGAGACTTCAGCCACCCTTCTGGAACTTTCTCACACCTTTCCTAATCGCCTGTCCGTGGGATTCTGGAGAAAGACACCAGTGTGCAGAAGCCGGGTGGTTTCCAGCCGCGGCCCGCGGCGAGCCCTGGGCCGGCCAGCAAGACCCTGGCTCATTTACGATGCGATGCTCAGGGCGGCCTCATGTTCGCGAGGCATTTCCCAATAATGACGCTTTTGCAGGAGAGTGACAATGACGAGGCGTCGTCATGGAGAGGGTTCGGCAGTTTTGCATGTTGCTGATGGCCTTCCTGACTGTCCCCGGCCAACGGCAGGAGGGGGGTTTGGTGACCTCTCCTTTCGCTGCCCGCCCAGCCCAGGTCTGAGGGGCTGGGAGATTTCTCCTGCGTTAAATCTGGATCTCGGGGTGGCCCTTGGAGCCTAGATCCTTCTCCACTGTCTCCTGCCGCTGAGAATCATAAATTTTATTATTATTATTAGTGTGTGTGGTTAGGAAACAGGAGGCTCCTGCGTTGTCTGTCGCGCTAGGTTTTCACGAGCAGAAAACGAGCCTCGGGTGCTCAGAATCGTAGATATTTCTGCCGACAGAAAAGGTCTTTTCTATTCGCTTCTCACGGTGAGGAAGTCAGGCTTGGAGCAGGTGACCGTGGCCTCGGGCGGCGGGGGCCAAGTGCGCAGGCCCAGCAGGTGGGCCGCGGGGCTCATTCTGCGTCCTGCGTGGCCTCTGGGGGACAGGGGGCCTCTTACCCTGCTTTGTAACGCACACGGCTCTAAACTCCAGGAGCCCTCGGGCATCAGCCTGGCTGGCTTCTCAGATGGCCCACACGGGGGACGTTAGGCTCCTGTGTGTCTGCACCGCCACGCGCCATGCGCCACGAAAGCAGGGGCCGGCAGGAGCTGATCAGCCAGCGGGGACCTCTGCGGTGGCCCCCAGGGTGACGGAGGCTCAGGCCCTGCAGGGGTGCAAGCTCGAGGACCAGCTCTCCTCCCCTGCAGCCTTAGGCTGCAACCTCTCCCGAGGGACCACGAGCTCAGGAGGTGGGGGACCCCACCTCAGCTGGTGTGTGAAGAATCCTCAGGTTGGAAGGTGAGCGTAGCCGATTTCGTCCCCAGAGGGAGACGTGGAGAAGGGGCTGCAAGCGCCTCCCCCCTCCGCCCCCCACGCGCCTCGGCTCTTTCACTTGGGAAACGTCTACGGCGGCACCTGTCGATGGCGCAGACTCTCAGCCGGGCTCTGCGGGTGTGTAGCACTCGCCCTGGCGGGGCTGTGGCATCGACCCGCAGAGACCCCATGGGGCAAGGGTCAAGGTCGTGAAGCGCCACCATGGTGAGCCCCGCCCTGAAAGCACCACCTGGAAATCAGCATTTCCCCGGAGGAGGCGTCTTGGCATTTACTCCTCCATCCATCGAGCATCAGCATCAGCCTCGTGAGGTGCCAGGTCCTGATCGCAGTCCTGGGGGACGCGTGCTGACGTTATTCTGGTCTTTGGATGTGGCCAGGGAACCCGGGGAGGTGAAGGAACAAGCTCACGGCCGGGAAACGGGAAGTGGGGGTCAGCCATGGTCTGCGGGGAGCCCCCGGCTGCCACCCCACCGCCTCCCATCACGCCTGGGAGGGGCTTCGGGCCCCCACCCCGAGGCCCGGGAGGGCAGAGAGAGCCGCGTCTTCATCACTTTGCCACGTGGACAAAGAAGCATCGCCTCACAGGGCTCCTCCGGGCCCCGTCCTCATCGCTAACTCATCTGTGGTCCTGAGACTGGCGGGGGTGCTTCGGGGCTCACGCTGCACCCCTTCGCCGTTGGTGGGTGTAAGGTTCCTATGAGCCACCCCCAGAAACCTGAGTCTTCTCTCGACCAAGCGAGTCAATGTGTGTTTGGAAACGCAGCCTGGGGGGTGTCCGCGGGTCCGTGTCCCCTGGGCCTGTTGGCCTTGGAACAGCCGCTGCAGACAGGCGGGCAGGAAGGGGGCCTCTGCAGGGTGGCGGGTGCGGGGGGACCGTGGCGTGGAGGCGGCCTCCGCCGGGCGGGCTGGCGACCTGCTCTGCCTCACGGCTCATTAGCCCCGTGGCCCAGCGCCCGGAGGTGGGTGGGAAGGAACAGGTGGCCACGCTCTGGCACAGGGATGGCTGCCAAATTCTTGCCCTTGAAACAATATTCCAGGTCCTTCGACTCGGAAAAAAAATAAAAAAGCTTCATCTGGAGAACGAGGGAGCGAGACATCGCGAGGACCGGACGGAAACAGCCGGGTTGGAAAGATGCCCGCGGGTTCTGAAGAGGGGACCGTCACCTGGGGTCCCCACACCCTCGCCCCCTGCAGAGTAAATATTTAAAGCCGCATCTGAGGGCTCGGCCGGGCACACCTGGATCGCTAAGGTGTCGCACGAGTGCGAGGGGGACCTCGGACGCCTTCATTCCAGCTCTGAGCGAGCCGTGCCGCGTTTGCTGGGCCCCGGCAGCTCCCGGACGTGTGGGGGACCCGCTCCCGCCCTCCCGTCCTGGGGTCAGCGGCGGGTCTGGGCCATCCGCCCCCCTTCCCACCACAGCACATTTCTGGGAATGTGGAGAACACTCGGGCGACGTGACATTCTTGAGCTTGTAGTCGGAGGCACCTCCCCACTTCCTCCGAGTCAGGTTGCATCATCTCTCCGAACAGGACAGGACGGAACAGTCACTTGAGACTTCCATGCCTTCGGGAGAGGGAGGCGGGCCCGCCCCGCCCCCTCTGCAGAGCTGCCACCCCCCTGCCCTGCCCAGAGCGGGGGTGGGGTGGGGGGGGTGGCCTGGCCCTCCTGGCCGCCGTCCCCTGCTCCCCCGGGAGTAGGAAAGAGATGGGACACGGCATGGGTTTTGATCGCATCATCGTGGCAAAACGGTGATAACACAGTCAGGACACGCGGGTCGGGGCGTCGGCTGAGGGCCACTGCGGCCCGTGACATTCTTGGCCCTTGTCATCTCACAACAATAAGTCACGGGGAAGGTGAATGAGCTCTGCAAAGGGTTTGGCCTGCGGGTAAACTTTTGCACATCAGAATCCCAGAAGAACGTGATTTCTTAACGGGCGGTTGGCAAACCCTGAGAGTGTGCGGAGGGGAGCTGGGGGGGGAGGTGGGTGCAGAGGGGGGTGCCTGCCGTCCGGGAGGGCACAGTGGCGGCCAGACGCTCCACGTGGCCTGCGGCGCGGGGCCCGGGGGAGGTGAAGGCCCAGCTGAAGGAGGGTGTCTGAGCCGGGCGGAGAGGCCGCTGGGGCTCTGGGACACTGTGTCCTCCCAGAGGGAGTGGGGGGAGGCCAGAGAACACGCAGGCAGGTTGGTGCAGAGTCGGGGAGAGGCGGAAGCCAGGCAGGGCGGGGTGCGGGCAGAGGAGTGACCAGGCTGGGAACGTGCTAGGACAGTTCAGGCTCCGGCTCGTAGGTGGTTGGGAGCCGTCGAGAGTCTCGAGTCGGAGGGACAAGCTCCAGACATGCCATGGCGACACGTGGAGATCCGGCCTGGGGAAGGCTGATGGTGGGGGCCAGCGGGGCGGGGGAGGGTGCGTCGGTGCCCTTCAGAGGCCGGAACCGGGCCTGAGCCACGGCAGAGGCCACGTGCACAAGACGGCCACGATGACACTGATGCCACCAGTCGCAGCCCCCGCCCGAGAGCCCGCCTTGTGACGGGCAGGGCGCTGAGCCACCCTGCTGCCGGAACCACAGCCCCGGGTGGCGGGCCTGCCATCAGCCCATCTGGCAGACGAAGACACTGAGGCCCAGAGAAGGGAGGGAGCCGCTCCTGGTCACGGGGCCGAGATCGCAGCCGGGCACGTGTGCCGCCAGCCGTGCTGTCGAGGGGATGAGCGGAGCGGCTCGAAACCAGTCACGTAGGAGGGGGCGGGGGTGTCCTGGGTGTTCACGCCCGGGCGCCTCTGGGCCCAGGTGACAGTGACGAGGACGGGGAAAGGCAGCGGGGAGGAGGCGCTCGTAGCCGGGCTGGTTGGGACCGAGAGAAAACCTGACCCCAGCAAAGCGTGGCGTCGGCAGCCAGCGCGGCTGGAGCTGTCGGTCCGGGTCCGTGGGCAGGTCCGGGGCCAGAAGCATCGCTGGGTGCGCGGGGAAGAGGTTCGTGGGCACATCCGGGCGAGGCAGGCAGGGCGCACACCCGATTACAGGGCAGGGGTTGGGAGTCAGTCGCGTGCCGGGCGCCGGGCTAAGTGCTCGTCCTGTAAAAGCTTGTCACGTGTCCTCAGGACACCCTGGGACGGGCTGCCACTGCCATCGCCAGTTGGTAGGCGGGAACACAGGAGCTTGGAGACGCTACGGAGCTTGCCTAAGGTCCCCCGCCCCCGCAGCTGTGACTCCCCAGGGCATCCGCAGAGAGCGTCGTGGGGACAGGTGCCCACGCAGGGGCCGTGAACTGCCAGCGGGACCGCAGGCTCCTCGTGTGCCCTTCATGTGCGTGTCGACCTGCATCCTGGCTGCAGCTGGCGCACTGTTTTCCTGGAACGGGGCCGAAAGGTTCAGTAAAGCAAAGCCGCGGAGGCGTCCATCGACAGACTTTCGCCGACCTGCACCGAAAGCTGCAATCCTGGCATGTTTTCGACCCAGGGATTCCGTTTCTAGAAGATGATCGAACAAGCAGGCGGAAGCGTCGGGGAAGGCGTCTAAGGCGACGTCTGGGTGGCTGTTCACAGCGTGTTAACCCACAGGGAAAACACCCACAGCACGTTACCTACCGACTGGTCTCATTTTGTAAAAAAAAAAAAAAGCTTTTAAATGAATTTATTCATTAAACAGTTCAGCTTTGCAGAGAAGTAACAATGCAAATAGCTATTTCACTTTGGCCGTGATAAACATCTGTAGGAAGAGGCTGCATGGGTGTGTGGGGGCAGGAACCGGGCCAGGTGAGCAGGAGGCCCTCGAAGGGTTGGTAAGAGTTGGAAGGATTCACACCAAAATGCTCTCGGACTTTAACTTTCCTTTTTAGTTACCTCTATTTAGTTACCTCTATTTAGTTATTTAGGGTTTTTTTTTCCCCTATTGTAAAAATAGACTACTTTGGAAGAAATACTTATTTTTAAATAATTTTTTTAAACGGAAAGGAAAGACACAAATGCAGAAGCAGGAAGAGCGGGAGGAGGTGTGAGTTCCAGGACTCGGGGATCGGCCGCCTCTGAAGAGCCAGGCAACTGCGACCTCCCGCTTTTCACGGGAAACGTTTGTTTTCTGTTGTGCACCTCCAGCCGCCTTCCCCCTCCCACGTCTCCTAGACGCCCTGAGCCGGGGATCCTGGGGGTCGTTCAGACTCAGCGTCAGAACTACCTGCGCCCTCCACCGGCCTCGCTCCAGCCCCCATACGATCCGACGGGAAGACGTCAGAGTCATCCAGCTGGACTCTCCTCCGTCCCCTTCGGTGACACCACCAAACGCCAAACTGAGTGTCATTCGAGCGTCTCCCCCATCTCTGCCTGCGGACATTTAAGGGGCCCTTTAGACACCCCACGGGCTGAGCCCTCCTGTCTCCCCTGGACGCCACGGCCTCATCGACCTTCCTCGTCCCATGTGGACCGAGTCGCCACCACCTTGCCCGCCCTCCGCGCCTAATGCCACCGGGTTCTAAGCGCCCCTGGACGGCTGGACTCACGCCTAAGGCCCTGCCCCCACAGTCGGGGGGTGAAGTCGAACTGCTTTAAAGTGTTGCGGATAATGAAGCAATCAGCGTGGTGTTGATACAACTTCTTTTTTTGGTTTTTCGTTTTCTTCATTCCAATTATTTCCTTGGGATAAATTCCCAGGGTTGAAAAGTTTGTATCAACTTTCCCACACTTCTGAAATGGAGCGCTCGGGTTCATCTCCGAGGCCAACGTTCTTAGGGATTGTAGAAAAAAACATTTAATTTTGGTGCCCCGGCTCCGTTTTCCTTTTTCTGTAAAAATCAGGTACCGCTTTATCGAGAAAAAGAAAGTGATGTTCATCCTAAAGGTTGTCTTCATGTACTTTCCTCCTTCCAGTTTTCTGCTTGTTTTTTGATTTGGCTTTTCCATGCACATTGCTTCAGGTCACCGAAAACTTTCTCTTTTTTTCTAAAAATGGCAGACATTTCACAATGTGGCCATTTCTCCCCCCTGGGGGAATCTCTTCTACAAAGCAGGGCAGGGGTGAGTAGGACGTAGGCTTCATTTCTTCTCGATGCTCCAAGTTAACAGCAAAAAATAAGGAAATACGAATGGGGGGGGGGACGTGCGTGTTCTAACGGACCGTCCGTTCTCACCAGCCTAAGGAGCCACTTTCCTTTCTTAATAAGGGAAAATTCCGCAGGCCGTGTTCCGGGATCCGGGAGTCCAGAAATCGCCTGCACACGGGCTTTTCACAGGTTTGACAAGCCTCGGACCACCCTGGCACTGTCACCAGGATCAAACGATAGCCGACCAAGTGACCGGGCCGTCCTGCTCCCTCTGTGGGGTTAGTCCAGAATCCTATCCAAGAACGTCAGAGCCACGGGCGCCTACGAATGCTAAACTGATGTGTTTGATCTTCTCTGGGTGACTGGTGGGATTTCGGAAGGACTTGGATCGTCAGTCTAAACCGTCGGCTTCAAATAAAACGGAACCATCTGTAGATCAAATAGACATTTCCAGCGACATAGCTCCCCCCGCCTCCCCATTAAATCAGACAAAGTCTGGGAAAGGCTGTTTCATAAACGCCTTTATCAAAGCCTCTGGGCCCTTCGAGCCTCTGACCTGCTTTCTCATCCTCGCAGATGACCCGGACACCATAAAGGACGGCCTCTGGCTTCCTCCAGCTACAAACAAACAAAGCCACCCACACTTGTCCCCGTCCTGCCTTCTTTGCTCAATAAAAATTCCTGGAAGGAACCTGACCCTCCCGCCTCAGGACCTTTGCACACGCTGCTGGCGCTGCTCACGTGCGTCCACCCCTGCCCCTCCTTCCCCAGAGCCTGCCTTGACTGCTCCCCCGGGACCAAGCCCCCTCCCGTGTGCCCTCCTGGCACTGCGTACCCCCCTCACGGGTGTCACTTTAGATTTATGGGTGTCTTTATTTGTCCCTTGTCTCTCTTCCCAGTGGGACGGAGCCTAACAAAGGCAGGGCCAGTGTCTATGAGTATCTCAAAGGAAAATTACTGTCCCAGAGGGGTTAAGGCCAGCGTGAGGGGCCCGACCGGGAGTGTAATCTGCAAAGTCATACACGAGGTGGTCTGAGCACCTAAGCGCTGATACACGAGGTGGTCTGAGCACCTAAGCGCTGCTACCACGGGAGATGGGGAGATGGCAGCTAACTGGGGGGACCATTGTCAGCGAGACCTGCGGGCTACCTACGAAACACGGGTCCCCCACTTCGTGTCTCCGCTGCCATCGCCCAGGTCAAAGCCTCTTGAAAACCTTCCCATCACGTGCTCCGCATCCACTCCGGCTCTATGAAACCCACCTTCTGGTCTCACCATCGAGATAGACTGGCATCTCTGCCCCGCTCACAGTCGCCGGGACTTGCTGTCCCGTTAGAACAGGTCCCGACCCCTGGCCCGGCACCCCTGTGGCGCCGGCTCCGGCCTGGCGCTCTTATCGCTCTCCTCGCCCGCTCTGCTCTGACCACCCTGGCTGCTGGGGGACCGCGGGAGCTTGATCTCCCTCCGGTAACGCTGTCCACGGCTGTCCCTGCTCCCATTGAATTGTCACTCTTGGGAGAGGCCTTCCCTGGCCTCCTCACACACAGCTCTCACCTCGTCCTACCTGACCTTCTTCCTGCTGCTTCTCTCTGAGTCGTTGTTTTCCCGTTGGTGCGTTTACCTGTGTTTTCCACTCGGGATGCTCACCCCTGAGTGCAGGGGCCTCCTCGACACTGACAAGTGCTCAGCAGCCGGAGAGTCCCTGGGCCTTGGCGTGCTGCGCGGAAGAAGGGCCGCGCTCCGAATCATCCCCAGGGGAACGCGTTGTGCCCGAGGTGGAGGGGGACGCAGCCCGTAAGGCTTACGAGGGCCTTCGGAGTCAGCGCATCCAGCGTGGCATCCCTGAGTGGGGCGTCCAGGCTCTGCCTGAGCTCTCGCAGGGACCGAGAGCTGATGGTCGCTCAGAGGACACGGGGGAATAGACAAAAATAGCCCCCGAGGTGACCCAGTGAGGTGACCTGGTGGTGATCCCACTCGGATCCACTACGTAGCATAACGCTGATTGAGCACGCACTCTGGGGGGGAGGCAGACAAGCGAAAACCAGCCGAGGCTGGTACCCCGAGAGACAACTCCACGTGCCTCGGGGGGCAGGGGTGCTGAGCCGAGTCCCGGCGTCTCAGTGTCGGTAAAATCCAGTGACGATGAAAAGGATAATGTCATAATATGGCCACCACACCTGGCACACGCTCAGTGCCCGATACACCTTTGTTTTCGTTTTCTCACAGGGAACAACACAGCAATTGCATCTGCCGGGGCAGGCGACTGTGGGCACTGGGCACGGGGCCGCCTGTTGGAAATGGCATTTCCCAGCCCCCTCTGCAGCTGGTGGGGCCCGTTGACCAGGCTCTGGCTAACACGAGCTCCGGTCAGGTGTGTGACTCCCTGGAAGGGCCTTAAAGCACTGGGCATGACCCGCTCGTTCTCCTTTCTCCTCTCTGGGCTGGCAGGCTTGGCAGAGACCTAAAGCGTGGCAGGAATCAGTGAGACAGGGTGAGACGGGGAGCGGCACCTCCCTGCCACCCCACTGCACCTGGGCGTCACGGGGAAGGGGGAGAGAAGCACCTCTGACAGGTAAGGCGTCGCCTTCGGGGGCCTCTTTGCTACGGCACCGTTGTCTTTGCCTCCCCAACCCAAGAGGAACTGGTGGAGACTTTGTCCAAGGGGCTGAAGTTCGGATCGGACCCTGAAGGATAAGAGGACTTTGTCCGTGGAGGGACGGGTGGGTGTGCACTCCCTTGGCTGATTCTGGCCCGGCGTTTCACCATCAGAGCCCCCTGCTCGTCAAATGCAGATTCCTGGGGCTCCCGCCACCCCCACCCCAAAGCCACCGCTCAGACCTTCTGAATCAGAATCCCAGGGGACGGGCCAAGGAACCTGAGTTTGTCTCCCAGAGCCTCAGCTTGTCCTGGTGGCCGGTTGGGGAAGCACGAGCTGTAAGGGAAGAGCTGGGAGCTGAGCTGGGAGAGCTGGATGGAGCCGGAAAGAAACGGTCTTGGCTCCCGCAGAGAACTTGAACTTTAACACTCAGGCCGCTGGGGGAGAGGCCACTAATTCTTTTAAAACCGCAATGAAAAGTATAACCCTTTCCCCGGAAAATGCTCCCTCCTCCCATGACAACTGAATATTTTTTCAGGGACCGAAGAATCCACCCCGAGAATCCAGCGGGAGGATGCTGGGGGCAGCGGTTTCACTCAAGAGAGGACCCGATCGCAGCAAAGAAAGCTCAGAGAGGGCAACAGCAGCGTGGAGGCAGACCGGCCAGTGATGAACTCTGCACGAGACGCAGACCCACGCGAGCACAACCAAATGTAGCCACGGACGTACGCACGGGAACCCCTCGTTCGCGAGCGCATCCGAGACCCCACACGCCCGAGACGTTCAAAGACGGGGTTAAAACGAGGCATACCCGACACCCCGGGCTAAGAACCACCTCGGGGCTTCGGAGGGTGTGAGGTCACTGCCGGACAAGCAGAGCAGACGTCCAGGAAGGACAAGTGTGCCCTGAGTCAAAAACAAACCCTATTTCTGGTGGTAACTCTTACTACGGGCCAGGCCCCGAACCTAAACTCCTGGGGGGCGAGGTAAAAGCTTCTTGCGAGGCCCCAGGTTTTCATTTACCTCCACATGCCTCAGGGGGGCCGGTTCTGGACCCCTCCGTGGACAGGGCGCTCCAGGGGCCGTCCAGCCGACAGGCGCGCGTGGGTGGGGAAGTGCCCCAGGTGGGTTTTGCAGGAACATGGAAGAGGGAGATGAGAGAGTCAGGACGAAGGAGGAAGCCAGGGCTCGTGACCAGTAACCGGGCAAGAGTCTGGAGGGGGCGGAGGTCAAAGGCGAGGGCGGTGGCCCCCTGGCAGAGCAGCCTGGGAGGGTGCCCGGACCACGACTCCACGTCCGGTTTACAACGATGAGTGGAAAGGCTGCCAAGGCTTTGGGCAGCCATGCCCAGGAACCCTGGAGGCTCAGGTGGAAATCTGGGAGGGGCCCGGGGCGGGGATGCCATGTGCGCTGAGTGTGGTGACAGCTGACCAGTGGGACTCCTCCAGGGCCTCCTCCGGGAAGAGGCTCGACCTGAAACCGAAGCCGCGACCTGGAGAGACCCGCCTCCGACAGGCGGGAGAGGATCAGAGGAGAAAGGGACAAAGAGAGGGACAGACTAACAGGGAGACCGAAACCAAGGAGCAGGAAGGTCCAACAGAACGAACCCGCAAGGCCACCGCGCCGGGCAGCTCGCAGGTCCCCCGTCGCTCTCGATAGAGTCCTTTTCTTTGGCTGACAGTAGTGCCGCGACCGTTTTTTGTCCTTCGTGAAAACACAGCTGAGTGTTTGGAGATGAGGTCGCGTGCCGTCTGCAATTTATTTGCAAACAATGTGGGGGGGACCACGTGTGTACACACACACATCAGTGCAAATATACGTGGAGAGAGAGAGAGAGAGAGAGAGAGAGAGAGAGAGAGAGAGAGAGAGAGAGAGAAATATATACAAACAGGATGATAAGCAGAGGTGGTGAAGTGTTCGCGGCGGGGGATGAGGGCGAAGGCTTGGGGTGATCCTTGTCGCAGTGTCGCACCCTCGTTGAGCCTGAAGCGCAGTCGACATACAAATCGCCTGGATTAAAACAGCCCTTCGAGGACCCCGCTTTGGGGAGGTCTGCGGGTGGCGGGAAGGGCGGCCGCCGGGCAGTTGGGGGGTGGGATTTTCTTGAGATGGGGATCAGGGAGAGGGGCAGATGCTAGAGCACATTTTAGGACTCAAACAACTGGCCCAGAGAGGGAGGGCGAGGTGGAAAGAGTGGGGAAGGCAGGTGGGGAGTGGGGGGAGGCCCAACCGGGTTGAAAATGTGGGACCAAGCCCAGAGGTCAGCCTCTGAGTGGAAGAGGATTGGGGGTCTCTTGCCCCGGTGGCAATGACCCTTCCCCCTCTGCAGGCTTGTCCCCAGAAGCGAGCCCCCCTTTAAGGCACGGTGTAAGTCAGGCCGCGGGGTTGGGGTGCCCCTGCTGGGGGGCCGGGGGTGCAGGAAGTGGGCTCCGGGCAGGTCCTTTCTGGGGGGACCCACCCCCGCCCCCAGACCGGGCAGCGTCCCGCTGTGATCAAAGCGATTCTTGCGCGTTTACAGTTTCTCAAGTGAGCGCTTGTGCGGTGGCACCTTCTCCTTGTCGCGCGCTTGTGCCTCGAAGAAAGTCACCGGCGTATTCATAGCCTGCTTTTGCTTTTGCTGGGCCCCTGAACTTGGGCTTCGTAAGTGCCCGTCTGAGCGGTGGCCGAGCCCTGCCTGCCGCAGGGTCCCCTCACGGGCCTGGGGTGACCTTCCTGCGCCGTGACCTGGGGAAGCCCTGGCTGCGTTGCAGGCTGGGCCACCAGCGACCGGGAGCAGCCGGACAGCCCCATGGCCCACCCGTCCTTCCTGCCCTTCTGCGGCGCTGTAACCTCTACCAGCCCAGGGCCCCTGTCCTCCCTCCAGGTGCAGGCTCAGACCGTCCTTCTCCCCCACTAGGTGCTTCCCCTCTGTGGGGACAATGATTTAGCGTCTGATTCACTCGGAAGCCCAGACGTACACATCCTCTGACACTCGTCTCCTCTCTCTGGGGCTCCGTGCAGCGGCCTGGAGCCCTGCCTGCCTCGCAGAGACAGAGTAGGCTTTCCTCAGTGGCCCCGAGGTGCCCCGAGGTGCCCCCAGGACCTCGAGGAGCGGCTCCCTCCCCGACCCTGACCCGTGCTGAGCCAGTTCAGGAACGCAGAAGAGACGAGGTGCGACCGGTGGAGAGGGTTTGGGAGCTGCCACGTGCCGGCCCCCTCCCCTCCCCGCGCGTTAATCACCGTGACTTGCAGAAATCCCCCAGGGCTTGCCCAGGGAGGGTGTGGATCTGCAGACCTGGAAGACACCTCTGGCAAAGCTCTGCCTTTGGACTTAAACGGTGGAGGCCTTTGCCGAGGGACCGGCTTGCCGGGGCCTGGTGGAGACTCATGACCCTCAGTCCTCGGGCTCCCTGCCCGGGGTGCAGCTGGGCATCGGAGAAAAACCCCATCTGGGATCCTCTACTTTTGCCCGCAGCCGCGAGTCGGTCCATCATCTCAGGAGTCAGGCTTTGGGATTCATCCTACATTCATCCTGAACCAACCCGGGCTCAGGCCTGGGCTGGAGAAGCCCGTGTGCCCCGCAGCTGGGTTTTGAAGAAAGGGTCCAGGGGTGATGCAGTTTCGATGTTTGCTTCTTCTCTTTCCAGGAAATGGGTCTGTGGGTGGGAGCGGAGGGAGCGCAGACCCACAGTGCCTGGCAGGGACTTTGTGGCTCCTGGTGACCGGGCGGCGGGTCCCCTGCTTCCCAATGAGCAGGCTGGGACGCCCTCCTGGGTGGAGGAGCCACGGGCTAGAGGAGCACCGGAAAGGAGGCAGGAGGGACTTGGTGTGGAAATCGGTCTCCTGTGGGGGCCAGGGGTCCCTCGAAGACCACCCTCGTCCTGGCCGCTGTGAGGGCCCCCGGTGTTCTGGGGGTCACAGCCTCTGCCTGGGGGACCGTTCTGGGCTGGCTGATGGCAGCGTCAGGCGCGTAAGCTTCCCTCGTAGCTTCCGCCCTGGGGAAGGTGAGTGGCTCCTATGAGGTCAGCTGGGTCGTGACCTGAGGTCCTGGCCCCCCGCACCCCCAAAGAGAGCAAACACCCATTCCAAAACCAGACTTGGACTCTGGGTTAAGTCAAACAACACGTTCTTCTCTTGATTTCACTCCTTTGGGCTTTACTAAAGGGTTCTCTGTAGACTAGTTCCGACGGTTGCAGCGCTCCTAGGAGCAGAAAGGCGAAAGGTACTTTTAATGGGACCGTAGGGGTAACTCCAGACTTTTAACTCTACGACCTTCTGTGATTTGGGCCCAGTTAACTCCGTTTTCTTATTGGTGTGCTGTAGGGGGTGGGAAGAGCACGTTCGAAAGGGAAGTTTGTGAACACGTCAGGCTTTTTGAAGGAAACGGTGGGTAAGCGTGGCTGGTCGCGTCCCCGACGTGAGTTGTGTCATCCCTGGCCTCCACGGACACCACGAATGACAGGACTGCAGAAGGCGGCGGATCCGGAGCTAGTACTTCCTACAAAGCCACCCTCCCCTGTCTTCTGCATCGATGCACAGCCCGGGCCTCAGGGGAAAACGAGCTGACAGTTGCCCAGGCCCCAGACCCTGGGGCTGAGTCCCCGTGGCTGGGACTGGCGGAGCAGAGGCGTGAGGGCTGCTCTCGCTGGCTGTGCTGATTGGTCGTCGGTTGCTGATGGATCTGAGCTCGGTTCCTGATCCTGGGTAGGAGAAAACGTGAGAGAGCGAGAAGCTCCCTCCGTGTAGGGGTGGGGGTGAACCAGAGCCCGGGAAACGAGTGCCCTAGAGCTCAGGAGTCACCGGGGCCGCTCTCAGCATGGCCTTGCTCAGTGCCGTCACCTCCGTCATCCTGTTCCTCTCCCTCCTCGTCACGGTCATTGTGGTGGGGGGACCGTGGTACCTGCCCCTGTGGGCCATGCCCAGCTTCGCAGCAGCTGCTTCCTGTGCATTGTCTCACAGCCACAGGGTCACAATCCCCCGTGGGGCTCCATCCTTATCCGAGACCCCAAGGGGACAGTCCCAGGGTGGGCGTCGAGCAGTGTGCACCCTCCTGTCTGAGGCCAACAGCAAACCCCAGCTGCTTACTGGGTCCAGAGAGAATACAAATCAGGTCAGGACCGGTTCTGGCTTCTCAAAGGGGTCGAAGCCCGGCTGCCCTTTCTGAACAGAACCAGCCCTGCAACCCGCGACCTGCCCCCCGAGCCCATCCACACGTGGACAGCCTGGGCCCCAGCAAAGGGCAGCCCCGGGGCGCACATGTCGATGAGGATGGGGAGGCCCAGGGGAACCACACTCTCCAGAGAAGCGGGGCCGAGGAGCTCTGTGGGAGAAGGAGCCACAGAGGTGGGGTGTCCCAGTCAAGGGGAGCACTGGACGACTGGACCTGACACGGGCGAGGGAGGGCTGCTGCCTCCCCAGAGCGTGACCTGCAGTGGCCATCTGCCCGCCCGCCCGCTGCACTGTCGCCAGTGGCCACTGGTCGGAGCGGGGCCATCGGGCCCGGGGCAGAAGTGGACTTCCCCCGACTGCTTCCTGCCGGGAGGGGAGGTGAGGGGGAGGATGACTGGCGATTTGGATGTTGACTTCTTGGATCTTGCACATCATCAGACACCAGAACGAGGAGGCTCTTGGCTGGAGGTGAGACGGGGACAGGAGCGCCTCGGCCCAAGACCTGGCTGCGTTCCCAGCAGGCCTGGAGCTGGATGCTGGGAGAGGGAAGTCCCAGGAGTCGATGGCTGGGGTTGCTGTGAGGACAGTGATTTAGAAAGAACCGGGGGGCAGACAGCGCCTGGTGACTCACCTGGGAACAGTTAGGACAGGCCAGGAAGTAGGATCTCACGGGATGAAGCAGGCCATGCGAGAGCATGTCCCATCCGACATGGAGGGGACCGGCTGTGAGTCTGAGGGACACCCGAGGGAGGGGGACTTAGGTGAAGGTAAGAGAAGGACAGAGTCAGCTGTCGTCGTAGCATCCCAGACGTTCCGGACCCAGGAGAAATGCTACCCTGTCTCAGACAGAGCCCCCCAAACGGGCAGAGAGCGGAGTCTGGGAGGCTCCTTCAGCCACCGAAGTTCTCTGAGCATCAGCCATCAGCCGGGAGCCCGGGCAGAGCGGAGTCCCGTCCTCACCGCCTACGTCGTCGTCGTCTCTGCCTGTTGGTGTCGAGGCCACGTCCTCAGGTGAGCGGAGGAAGGCTGCCTGGCGGGAGGAAGGCCGGGATGGAGCTGTCTGGGGGCGGCTGCTGCTTGCCCTGCTGCCGCGGTCCGCGCCGCACAGCGGGCCCCCGAAGGGCACCCGATGTTCGTGGGGTGGATGCGCGCACGCGTGTGTGAATGAATGAATGAATGGGTGGCCATGAGGGCATCGCAATGCCACTGTGCCAGAGATGGGTGCGTACGGCACCCATCCAGGCTGAGCGCAGCACCAGAGCGGGACGTGTGCATGGACTGGGCTGGTCCCGAGCCTCCCTGCCGGTCGCTGCTCCATCGACATCCTTCCAGCGGGTCGTCTTTCTGTCTCCATCAGCCAGAGTCCGTTTTGCCAGTCCCAGGGTGGGGACAGGGACAGCAAGAACCGAGGGGCCTCTGGCCACGGGGTGGGGGAGGGGCGGTCGGAAGGAGTGGAATTGGGATTTGATAGTAAATCCTGCAGAGGAGCAAGGGGCCCGGGGGAGGGGACAGTCTGGGAAAGGCTCAGAGGCAGATCCAGGGTCTGGATTCCCCGGGAGGAAGAAGGAAGAGGAGGAGGCCGAAGGAGGGGGAGGAGGAGCCACTCATCAGCCCTTGACAAGGGCTTTGAGTCATGGCCTTGATTCAGGCAGATGAAATGCGCTGCCCGCCGCCGCCGTCGGGAGACGGGACGCGGCCCCCTCAGACCCGTGGGGCTCCCCGATCACTGCGGTTGGGGGGGACGGTGGCCTGGGCCCGGCGGCGGACCGAGTGGCGTCAGGCTTGCTGGGGATCGCTGCTGTCTCTCCCCCGCGGGTCTCTGCGTGGGGCCCGGGCTGCTTCTCGAAGGGCTTCGCACCTGTGAGCGTACAGCATGTGCCGTTCCAGGTAGACGGTGAGGTGGCTCCCGTTTGCGGTGTGACTGAGAGAGACACAGAGGAGGCGGCCAGCAGATGGAGACCGAAGCGTCATTTTTTTGACCCCACAGAGGGTGTCACAGAACACGCTCGGCCCTGCCAGGTTTCCTCGCTACGTGGACTTGCCAGTCCCACCCTAAGGGAGAGAGCCACCCGCATGGGGTGCAGGACAGGACACGGAGAGGGTGGCCCGTTCCTTCTCCCAAACATGTTAGCCGGGGAAGCCATCCCTCTCTTGGGAAAGGGACAAGCGCGATAGAGAGAGGTCCAGGGTCTCCACGGGGAGATGCCGCCCCAAGCAGGGGTGAAGGACGGATGCTCTCGCGGGAGAGTGAGCGTGGAGCTTTGCTGACCTGGCACAGACAGCGCTGCCGGGTGGAGGGAGCCCCAGGGTCAGAAGCCACGACGCCAACGGGGTGCGGGGCCTGAGGGTTGAACAAAACCTTCAGGGCTTGCGAGTCGGGGACAGAAATGCACGTGGTTAAGGAGACGGGATGGACAAGACTCGATTTGACTTGAGCTATAAGGGTGGTGGCGGCCCCCGGGGTCCCGGGGCTGGTCACGGAGACCCAGGTTAGTCGAGGAGCAGCAATGAGGTCGGGTTGGAACCGATGGCGACGTGTGGCCCAGTGCGCTGCGGCGGGAGAGATGCTGGCTGGCTACGCGCGTTTGAACCATCAGCATCTTCACCCGACATTTACCCAGCACCCCACACGTGCCGAGTGCAGGGATTGTCATGGGAGAAGGATAACGGCCCAGACCCCTGCCTGCATGGGGTTGAGGATCTAGGGGGGAGGCAGACAGACGACGAACACATACGCACGCAAACAGGTGATGACGACTCACCCCAGAGGAGCTCCGAGCAGGCCGAGGGGGAAAGGACCCAGAGAGCACGTGCAAAGGTCCTGTGGCAGAAAGAGGCTGCTCCGGCCTGGGGGGTACGGCCTGAGTGGCAGACAGCGGCCATCACAGAGGACAGACGCGGTGGATGAAGGTGAGGAGTCGGGGAGGGCGGATCACGTGTGGTCCCACGGGAGTCATCGAAGAGTTTTACACAAGGAGCGAGAGGAGGCCGAGAGGTCCTGGTGACTGGCCCTTGGGTGATGGCGATGAAGACAGATGGCGGGAGGAGAGACATCTTTTGGAGGCAGAATCTAGACGTCTGGGTGATGAACTGGGTTTAGGGAGCGGGGGAGGAGGGAGGAAGCTGGACTCCCAGGCTTCCATTTGGGCAGCTGGTGACTGGGGTGGGGAGAGGGAGCAGGCGGGCCCAGGCGGAGTGTGACAGGTGGTGGCACTCCGAGGGGAAAGGTCAGGGAGCCGATTGCAGAGGTGGGACTAGAGCGTGGACCAGCTGTCACGGCCACCGGCTGGCAAGACGGTTAGCGTCACGGGGACGGGGAGACAGGAGAGCTTCCAGGGAGATCAGACCCAGCCCTGGGGAGCCCACTGGCCTAGACACGAGGCGGAGGGGTCGTCAGTGAAGGGGCCGCAGAGGCAGCGGAAGCATTGAGAGTGGGTGGGGGTGGGCTCCAGGGTCAGACGCGGGTGGGGTGCTGCTGGGGGCGGCGCTGGCCGGGGGAAAGGGTGGGAAGCCTGTAACCACGGGCGTGCGAGCCTGGAGACTCGCTTCGTCTACACTTGCAGTGTGGTCTTTGGCTGGAAATAAGGAAAAATTGCCCAAATCCGGAGTGGTCGCGACGGAACTCGGCCTCCGACGGGCACTTGGAGGAGGAGATCTTCCGTCCCCGAGATTTTATGATTCGAGCTCTAGTCAGTGCTGAAAAAACGGGGGAAATAAGAGTTTCTGTTATGTCAGAGTCGGCCTTCGGGGTTACGCTGGGCACTGGGCTAAGCAGCGACGGCCACGGGACCTTCGGTCCCCTGTTCACGCGCACATTTACTTTCTATCCAGAGCATCAGTGGCCGTTTCTGCGTTTTCCTATTGGCCACCTGAGCGTAGCAAAGGCTGGTGCTGGGAAGAAGAATGAGTCAGTTTCTCTACCCCTCTGTCGGGAGGTGAGACACGGGGTCTCGGGCCTCGAGAAAATCATTAGAGAGTAGAGTGGATGCGGGTCCTTCTACCCTTTTCTGAAAAGACATAAGTGTCCCCGTGTGCCGCTGACAGAACCCACCCCCGTAACAGGGTTGGGTTGGTCATCTCCATTCGGAGCAGTTTGGGGCACCCACCGATGCTTCATTCCCCACCCCCCGACGCCTCCTGGGAGCCCCGTGTCTGCGCCAAAGGAAGCAGCGTGATCGAAGGCATCGCAGGGTGCAGTGAGGCGCCGGCCTTGGAGCCGTCCCCCACGTTCCTCCTATTGCTCTCCACCTGGCCTGACCCCCTTAGGAAGCGCCTTTGTCGGCTCCTGTTCTGTGCGCAGACTCAGACCCAGGCGGGCGGCAGGTGCCTCGGGATGCAGGTGGCTGGACGTGGGGGACCACGGAGGGCGGGGAGCGTCAGGCGGGTTCCCTGAGGCAAAGACAGAAGTCAAGCCCGCTGAGTGGTGAGAGAGGGAGGATGGGAGAGGACGCGGGAGGCTCACAGAACAGAAGTAAGGAAAAGCTGCAGGTGGAGGGTGGAGGGGGCGGGCAGGAGTGAGGGGAGAAGGAGCGGGAGAGGTCTGGGAAGGACAGGCAGCTAAGGGACACTCTCTTCGGGGCGCCACCTGTGAAATAAACTGTTCCAACTGTTTTGTTGTTGTTCTAAAGTCTAAGGCCACAGTGGTCAGGGGCCAAAGTTCGGAGGGGGCGTTTGCTGGGCGGGACATTTGCCACACCCTCTGGGAAGGTGGGGCCTGTTTGTTGACACCGGATACTGGGGATGGGTCATCCAAGGAAAATCAATTAGAGTCTGGTGGAAGGGAACGGTCCATTCACCACAAGGGAAGAGGAAGTGCCGTGATCAACAAGGACGCCCGCCTTCAGCGGGGGTGGCGCGATGTTGGGGGTGAGGCTGGGCCTTGCAGAGAGATGCAGGAGGCTGTGTGCAGCCGAGAAAGAGGCAGATTCAAAACTATGAAGCAAGAGAGAGGGGGAGCTGCAAAAGGTGCCACCTGAAAGCCCCGGGGAGCACGAGGCGGGACACTCGGTGATGTCTTGCTTGTTTTTCTCAGGGTGTCGAGAAACCATAAGAGGATTTTTAAAAAGAAAACAAAAGGATCTGATTTTCATTCTAAAAGACTTCCCTGGTTGAGAAAAGATCATACATGGGAGGGTGCACTCGACAGAGAAAGTGAACCTGTGGGTGCTCCATGGCACCGGGCTGTGGTGGAGCATGGAGCATGGGACATGTAGGGGAGGAAAAACTCTCCCTCTACCCTGTTAGACTCTGCCTCTGGGCCGTGCAAATTAAACTGACAAAAGACACATCGGTAGGGGAAAAGGCAAGCATGGAACGTCACAGAAAAGAAGTGAAAACGCTTTCTCGGTTGGGGGCTCCGATACCATTCAAACAAGAGGTGACATACTGTGGGAAAGTCCCGTGACAAAGGAAAACGGGCTTCCAGGGCAGCACGTTGTAGGAAGGTAAGTGTAGGAGGGGAGCTAATGGTAGAGAAGGGTTATGTAGGGTTTGGATACACGTTTGTTCACGCAGGATAACTTGGGTACCATCCCCATCTCTGGTGACTAGGGTTGCTCTCCCAGTATGGGGCGAGGGGTGCACCTTCACAAGGGGAGTTTGCGTCCTGCTTCGGGCAGATAATGGGGAGGGTAAAGAGCCCTTCCTTAACTGTTTTTCTCAGTTGCTTTTAACCCAAAATAACCCTTATGTCAAAGGGGGCGGCATATTCTGACCTCCTTCGAAGGCATGGGGCCAAGATCAGGCAGGCCAAGGGCTGACGGGAGGTCAGTTATTACAGGAAGAAGAAACAAAGATCACAGCTGCAGGAGACACGGGGTGAGAGTCTAGAGTCCTTTGGCCTAAGGAAGAGAAAGCAGATACCGCAGAGCCAAGTCCAAGACCCAGGGTGTCCTAGAGGCGGGGAGGAGCCCACGGGTACGAGGCATCCGAGGAGGCAGGCCACAGAGGAGGAAGGAGCAGGAGCCACTGCGAGTCCAGGTACACAATTAGGTCCAAAGTCTGCAGAGACGAAGACAGGCCGAGAAGAACCAACGGGTCCACGGGACAAGTGCAGAAGATGGGCTGTCTGCTCGGTGGCCCTGGTTTGTCTTCCTGCCCAGGAGAGAAGGAGATGCAAAGACCCACGCGACCCGGGTCTTGACTGAAGCAAGTACCTGCCTCCCTGCCTCCCTCAGCGAAGAGCAGGGCGTATGGGAAAAGGGGTTCGGGGCTTGGACAATGTGGCTCACAGCTAAGAACTTTCCAGCTGATCCTAGGGATGTACCTGCTCAAATGCACCAAGGTGTGTGTCCAGGGATGTCCATTAGAATAGCCTAGAAACAGACTAACAGACAAATAAGTAAACAGCCTAAGTGTACCTTAGTCAGGAATTGGGTGAACTAATCACGGCATCCCTACGGTGGAATACTGTGCAGCCATGAAAAAGGAAGAAGCAGACCGATGCGTGCTGACACAGACTACCATCCGAGAGACTTTACCCGAAAAAAGCAAACTGTAGAACAGCACGCACGGTGTGATCTATGTGTGTGGGGGGAAAAACGGACATAAAAACAGGTGTTTGTATGGACTGAAAATTTGGGGAAGGAAAGACGAACAGTAGCAGCGGTTTTCTGAAGGGAAGGGCTGTGTCTGGCAAGAGCCATTCTACTTTTCATCTATTTGATTCCTGCTTCTATGAGCATATTTTACTTCTATGATAAAATATTCATGGGGACGTTTGCCAAAACCTACAGCAAATATCAATCTCGCTTAAAGATTAAACGAGAAACGCTCCTTTACTGTCATGTCGTGGATTCAGGGCACAACCCGGGCATTGAGAACAACAACGAAAATACTAGTAAAAGGCGTTAGGTGGAAAGGAAGAAACAGACGGTCACAGATCACAGATAAGATGTCGTGTGTGTAAAAATCCAAGAGAAGTTGGAACTAATGCATTGGAAGTGAGAGAGTTTATCAGGGTGGCTGGATTTCAGGTTAATGTGTGAAACTCACGTGGATTCCTATAGAAGGCGACGATATGGTTTTTAAAAGTCTCGTTTTTGGATGGGAGACCCCGAAGGAAGACCAAGTGCTGCAGGCATAAAAAAATCAAGATAATAAATAAGTAAGTAAGTAAATAAATAAATAAATAAACAAATAAACAAACAAATAAATAAATAAATGGTATCTGTACGAGAGCAAGAGAAATTACGTGATCAAGGAATAAATCTAACAAAAGAGGCGTGAGGCTTTTATGAAGGAAATTATGCAACAATAATTACAAAACATAACTTATAACTTATACAGTTTATTTATTTTCATCAAATCGATCTGACTGACGCTGGTGGATAGAACAGAATTATAAAATTTATAAAATTGTTGTAAACGTGTGTACTGAAATATAAAAAAAAGAAAGGAGGGCGGTATACCATCTTCATGGATGAGAATCTTCGCTACCGCGTAAAGGTGTCAGAGAGATAGATGATGGATTGACAGACGGACGGACAGACAGACAGAGATGAAGACCCAGGCAGCGTATGAGAGGCTGAGGCTTCTGAGGTCTCACTCTAGCCCGAGCACGGGACACAGTCGCATCAGCCATTTCCCAGCCAAGGCGGTTGTTTCCAACCGTCAGAGTGACGTGCTGCCGGATATCCATTCTATGGCCTCTCCCCGGGGGTCATAACGGGCAGCGCCCGAGGCACACCTCTGTCCCGGATCGAGAGGTGCTCCCCACGCACCCTCCCGCCCGCGGAAGTGAGAGCCGATGGGGAGGGAGCGAGCAATTACATTATTTCTGCAAGGAAGCCCGGCCTGCGCGTCGTAAAAGTGAATGATTAGGCACATCCTTTCCGACATTTCAGAAGAGTCTAGACTGAAAACACTCGACGACATCTTTACGTGTTCACGCGTTAGGACTCCACGTGGGTCGGATGCTAAGTTACTTCAACACCAGCCCGGAGCTATGAGCACACACACATATATATATATATATTTCTTATGTCATCCAACCCAGCAAATCTCTGTGATCACACGTCTGGGCTATAAACTATATTCCCAAACATCATAAACTGCGGCGTTAAGACCTACAGGCCAAGGGCAGAACATTTTAAAGTGAGAGAACAAGGTTTTTGTTTGTAGGGGTGGAAGCACTCCTCCCTTTCTCTAAACACTGGAAATGCACCCTTTTTGAAACCCCTCCCCAGCAGGAAGACAGTGGACTGGAGATAGAAAGCTGGTAGTAAATAGGCCTATCCGAGATAGCTGTAGCATGTAGAATTAGGAAGACCTCCCCCCAGAAAAATCCTCCGGTTCCACTTTTCATTCCAAAGAAAAGGAAACCAAAGCTCAGAAAGGTCAAATCCAAGGTCGTGGATTCACCGATGGCTTTATGCATGTTAGGACATGAGCCCTCATAGTTAGGGGATCGCTGTGACACCTTATCCGTGCATCCACTGAGCATTTACTGAGCGCCTACGGTGTGCCCAGTGGGGGCCTGTGCTTTGTGGTCCCAGCTGTACTGATGGCCCCCCTCCTGGAACCGACCCTACAAGTTGGCTCGGGGCCATCGGGAAGGGAATTCTGGGCTCCCAGAACACAAAAGCACAACCAAGAAGCGGGGCCAGGAGCCTTGCCCCGTGGCAAGGAGTGTAGCCAGCGTGGGGCCCCCTCAGGCATGAGCCCCAGGGCAGGGCCCAGCCGGGGCCATGGGGAAATCATAAAAGGCTTCTCCTACGAGTTCGACTAATCAGACACTTCCTTAGCCTCGTTAAAAAGTTGTCAGTAGCTCACTGTGTGACATTCAGGCTAAAAGGCCAGCTCTGACACCGACGAGCCAAGCCGGGTACCTGGGACTCCCCTGTGCCTCCTCCGGGCGGAGGTCGGCCCTCCAGATGCCGCAAAAGGGGAAACACCTGGGTCCTCTTGAGAGCATCCTTGGCTGGTCCCCTTCCGCCCCACGCAAGCATCCGTCCAGGAAGATGCATCTCTGACGGCTTGGCGGTGGCCTTTGCGGCCATCAGTCCTCATCCCTCTGGAAGACCGTCCTGGTAAGGGGTCGAGAGCATGGAGCCTGGACTCCTGCGTGGCTCCAAAGCCCATCTCTGTGACTCGGCGGGTGTGACTGTGGGTGAGTTACCAGCTTGCCCAGTGCAGGCGTCAGCCACCTTTTTCTGCCAAGGGCCAACTAGGACGGCCTTCACGGGCCGTCATCCCGGGCTGTCACCCAGGGCCCCCGGCTGAGACAGGCCTCACGCCTGTCTCACGTCATTTGCACCGAGCAGCGGTCTGCAGCCGGATGGTAACTGTTTTAGGCTCCGTGTTCTCCGCCGCAGCTAATCCGCTCTGCAGCACCGGCGTGAAGGTGGTAGAGGCGCGGGGTAAGGAGGGAGCACGGCTGGGCCCCAGCAAGCCGTCAGCTGCACGTCCCGTCTGCGAGCCACAGGGTGCCAGCCCCGAGCTAGTGCCTCAGTTTCCCCCAGAGGAGAGATGGGGAGAATACCGTCCGGCCCCCGGGGCTATTTGAGGCCTGGTCACCACCGGACAGAAAGCATTGTGAGGTGTGAGCTACTATCAGCTTCTACAATACATTAGCTATTTTTTAACATCGTGGTGAAATATAGCGTAAAGTTTGACATTTTAGTCATTTTTAAGGGGGCAGTTCCATGGCATTAAGCCGTGACCACCGTCCGATCACAGAATTATTTTCATCTTGCAAAACTGAAACTCTGTCCCGTGAAGCACCGGCTCCCCCTCTCCCATTCCCCCAGCCCCTGGCGGCCACCATCCACTTTGTCCCCGTGAACCTGACGGCTCCAGGTGCCTCGTACAAGGGGGAGTCGTACAATATTGGTCCTTCTGTGACCGGCTTGTCTCACTTGGCGTGACGTCCTCAAGGGTCATCCGTGTCGTCGCAGGTGTCAGAATTCCTTTCCTTTCTGAGGCTGAGTGAAATTCCATTGTCTCCGCCATCAGGCACCATGGCCTGGGTGGCATGTCTTCTCACGGTTCTGGAAGTTAAAGTCCAAGATCAAGAGGCCGGCACAGCTGGTTCCTGCTGAGGGCTCACTCCTTGGCTTGCAGAGGCCACCTGCTCCCTGTGTCCTCTCATGGTGGGGGGAGAGACGGGGAGAGCACGCTGTTGGGCGTCTCTTCTTATGGGGGCACTAATCCCGTAAGGAGGTCCCCACCCTCACGACCCTGGGTAAACCCCAGCACCTCCCAAAGGCCCCGCCTCCTGGGGCTGGGGCTTCCACGTACAAATCTGGAGCAGGGTCCAGAGCATCCTCCGTATGTCTCTGGTCGCCTGTCGGTGGACACCGAGAATAGCGCTGCTGGGAACGTGGCTGCGTCCTCGATTTCAACCCCTTTGGGTACACACTAGAAACGAAACGACCTCGGTAGGACAGGGGCGTTCTAGTTTTGACGTGTCGAGGCGCCGCCACCGCGTTTCCCACCCGGGTTGCCCCGTTTTCCGTCCCGGCGGCGGTACACAGGCGCGCGAGTCCTCCACGGCCTCGCAGTCCTGCTTTTAGTCTTTCCGACGGCAGCTTTCCCGGAGGGTGCGCAGCCGCGTCTCGCTGTAGTTTAGCACGGCCTGGCGGTCAGGGTGCTGGGTACCTTCTGTGCGCTGCTGGCCCTGCGCCTGTCTTCCTGGGAAAAGCGGCTTTGCCTGGTTTTGAATCAGGTTTGTTGTCGTGGTGGTGGTGGTTGCCTTTGACTCTGTTTATAGCGTCGTAAGAGAATAACATGTGCTCGTTGTAAAAATGGGTAGATGACCTGAGACTACGAGGAAGGAAATAAAGCCTCGGGGCACCGGAGTCTCCCGTTCGGACGCAGTCCACTTGTCCTTTTCGCTGTCACTGTCGGCTGTGCTTTTCAAGGTCGCCTCCGAGCAAGGATCACCAAATCCAGTGTCGCGAAGCTTTTCTCCTGTGTTTTCCTGCGTGAGGTCTGACGTTGCAGCTCTTGCCTTTAGTTCTTTGATCCATTTCAACTTTTATGCGTGGTGTTGGGTAAGAGCTCAGCTTCGTTCTTTTGCACGTGGATCCCGGCGCCGCCTGTCACGCTGCCCTTTCCCCGCGGGGCAGTGTGAGCAGCCGGGCCGAAAGCCGCTTATCTGACCGCCTGAGCACAGGCCTGTTGCTGCGCCGCCTACTCCACTCCGATGGCCTGCCGTCTGACTTTACGCCAGCTCCACGCCGTGTCGGGGGCTCCGACTCTGCGGCGAGTTCTGAGCTGGGGAAGTGGGACACCTCCAGCTTTGCTCTTTTTTCCAGGTGGGTTTGGCTGTCCAGAGTCCTTGAGCTTCCATGCGAATTCCATGTTTATTTCTTTCCACAGGGACGTGCTTTTTATCTTATGTGAATTTCGGAATGGGTTTTTGTTTCTGCCAAGAGCAGGATTAGGATTCTGGCGGAGATGTCAGTGCATCTGTAGATGTTACTCTTACTTTTCGAAATGTTCGCAGAGTGGCGGTTGCAACGGCGTTTCGTTACATTTCAACTTGCATTTTTTTTTTTATTGCTGATAGGATTAATTAGCCGCTTGCCTCTCTCATTTCTGAACTGCCTGCTCTCCTTTGCCTACTTTCTTTTTATTGGGGTTTTGCTATCACCTGTATAAAGGCTACTAAGAATATTAATGCCACTTTTGTTGTATAAAATCACCAAATATTCATCGGGCACCGATTGAGATGAGGCACTGTGTTGGATGTTGGCCTACGTGATGGAGTGGAGAAAAAAGCCACAGTCCCTGCCCTCACGGGGACAGCAGTAAAAAATAAAAATAACCCGAATACACCATCACAAGTTGGGATAAGTGACGTCAAGGCAAGGACCACGGTGCCAGGGCACCCGATCTAGTCCGGGGTTCAGGGACATCTTTTCTTAGGAAGTGACACTGGAACTGAGGTTTGAAGGATGAGCAGGAAATAAGATGGTGTGGAGGGGATGGGGGTCGGAGAGCTTCCTAGTGAAGGCGTCAGCATGTGCAAAGGCCCCGAGGCCCAAAGGAGCAGGGTGTGTATGAGGACACGAAGGAAGGCGGCCTGAGCTGAGCTGTGAGGGGTGGGAAGGGAAGTGGGGGTCAGGCAGGGGGACTGGACAGGTCCAGACGTTGGTGAGGCGTCCGGTCGGTCAGCAACTCTTTGGCCTCTCTAGACCCTGTGTTTGGGGCTGAGCATCGGCCATCGTTCGGTTCGTGGCTAGTGATCTGGGCTCTAAGCTCTGCCGTCCTCCAGGATGAATTCACCACCGTCACCCTGGAGGTTTCCTTGGTGAGTTCGTTCGTTCGTTCTTCCATCCCTTTATTGCACAGATCTTCACTGAGCGCCTGTGATGTGCAGGCTAATGAGCTAACCTCGGGTATCGATAAGTTCTTAGATGTGAATTAATGAGGGAAAAGGGTGGGGAGTCGGCTGGGCTCTGAGCGTGGGGGCTGGAGTGGCTGGTGTGGCTGGTGTGGCTGCAGCCCTGAGCTACCGCCTCCAGGTTTGCGAGAGGACACAGGCCCCTGTAGGCGAGACAGGATCCTCATCTTCACCCTCAGGGAAAAGGGGAGTCACAAGTTGTGTTCAGCCGGGTCGGGGACGTGGTGCCATCAGGTTTAGGGGAAGGAAGGATCCCTCTGGCTTCACTGGGGACAATGGAGTGGGGGCAGCAGAGTGGATTCTGGAGGTCGCGGGAGGCCATTCCGGTGGTCCAGGTGGGGTGTGGGGCATCTTGGGAAAGGGTGGCGGCAGAGAACGCAGAGTCATGCGCATGGGTGGCTCCAAGGTGTTCAGGATGGGCAACCGCATCACCTGGTGAAGGAGAGTGAGGGAGGCAGGGGAGGGACCAGGCCGCAGTCCCGGTCCTGGGGAGCAGAACTGGAGAGGGTGCCATTTATGAGAACCCCATAGAGAAGACCTCGGGTTGGGCCTCGGTGAGCCAGTGCCCGGAGCACCTGTGCCAACAGCAAGCTGGAGAAGGCAGAGAACTGGCCGGCTGACTGCTGTGGGGGGACGGTGTGTGGTTTTGAGATATTTCAGGAGTGAAACAGAAAGGTTGTAGCTACATCGGACATTGGGGTGAGAGAGGAAGGTGACAGGGAAGGACCCAGGTTGCCACCTCGGAAGAAGTTAGCGTTGTTTCGTGACAAGTACCTTTTCTCGTTTGTCATTTGCCTTCTACTGTTTTGTTTTTTTTTGGGGGGGGGGAGGTTCATTTAGCTCATTTAAGAGAACGGCTCGTGTGTACGTTTTATCAGCATTCCAGTGAAATCTGTCTAGGCCACAGACACTTGGGGCCACGCCAAACCAATATCCTAAAAATAAAGCCCTCATTATCCTCCAAGAAAGAAGACAAGGCCATGCAGCAGCCGGAGTTGCGTTCGCCCCCCCGGCGTCAGCAGCACCTGAGTTCGCTCTGATGAACTCCCGCGCCACCTTCCTTCCTAAAACCGTCAGGGTGACTGCATCCCGGGCGTGACTGAGAAAGGGCTCCGACTGGACACTGACACGGTCACCTGCAAGCTGCACACACCTGCTGAATCACCCCGGCAGCGCTCACGGAGCAGCCGTCCCCCCCGCTCCCTGTACAGCTTGCAGCCGCCAGAACTAGTTACATCACCTGCAAGGTCAGCCCTGCGCTTTGCATCCAAAGGTCAACGTTCAGACTGAGAACGGGTTTAGTGCTTTCAAACCCAGGCTCGGCACATAAATATTTATCACGGGAGGACAGGAACTCATTGTACGAGGCGTGTTTACCTTATCAGGCAGTTACCTGGGGCAAAGAGTCCACTGTCTGCTTCCTGTCCCAGCTTTCCTTACCCAAGACCTTGGGCAATTGTTGATTTGACAGAGTGTTCTGGCCCATTCCCTTTCTTCTGGGAATGAAGGCACAGGGTGCTAACCAAGCACACCACCTGGGCCACACAGACCTGATTTCCAGAGAGGGGAGCGTTCTAGGTGTGTTTGCCAGAAAGATTCGATGACGGTTCTGGAACAGAAGTCGGGCGTCAACACCCGCGAGAGAACAGGGCCATGTGTGTGCTTCTCCATCCCTGCCCTTTGCTGGTTTGAGTCAGTATCTCAACACCCTCCACGGATTTTATGGATTCGTCCACGCTTTTTGGTGCAGAAGGTGCCGGAGCAGAGCTACGGGCCGGCAGGGATCGCGAGCACGACCGTGGCAGCGACGCGGCCTTCTGTTTTCACGGCTGTTTTCTCCGTTTCTAAAGCCAGACGTTGGAGACACGACGGCCGCGTTGGCTCTAATCGGGCCCCATGTTTGTTTTGGCCACTCTCGGCTGTTCTTTCGCAAGTTCTCATGCCAACCCGCTCGGGCAACTGTTACATAAGAAAACCCGGGCGGGCAGGGGGCCAAGCCTGCAGCTCGGCATCGGTCCGCCCCCGCAGGGAGGTCCCGACGGATGGACCTGGAACCTTCGGGACAGAACCCCCAGGCTGCACGGAGGCTCTGACAACAAGCTCCTGCACCAGCGCCCGGTTTCCTGTGCCCCAGACCCCGGGGCTCACGAACCGTCGTCACACGTCTAGGGTGCGCGGATCAGAATCCGTCTGGAATCTCTTCTTAGTCTCATCTCACTCGTGTCTTCCTTCTGGGGCGTTTCTAACGCTGAAGGTCCGCTGGCAACTCTGCCTTGATCCGCTTGGATTTGCATTTCAGGTTGCATGTGTTTTCATTTGCATGTAACTCCACTGGCCGTTCGCATCTCTCCTTTCCGAATCGCCTACTTTTTCTATGAGGATGTTAATAGCACGTTAGGAATCGCAGCGCTTCTTTGGTTACAGAAAATCAGCAACCGTGCATTGGGCATGCCTCTAGACTTGGGCACGGTATGAGTTTTTATTTTATTTTTTATTTTATTTTATTTTATTTTATTTTGTTTTTATTTTTTATTTTATTTTATTTTATTTTATTTTATTTTTTATTTCTTTTTTTTTTTTTCTTTCTGAATGGGTTTTTCTATTTTTTCTACATTTCAAGTTTCCTGAGGTAACGCTTTCAGCTAATTTCCCAAAACTTGGTAAACAAATTCCTCTCACTATCCAATGAACCCATGAGGGCAAGGCTTGGTCTGCCTTGGGCATTCTGAATTCCTGTGCCGAGATGTGCCAGGACTAAGCGAGCATTTGATAAATATTTGTCTAATGGACAGAAAATCCATGCAGAGCTTATTTTCTATTTTTTTTCTCCCTGAATCATTCCCTTTTTAGGCTAAAAAATTAAAAAAAAAAATAACAACAACAACAAATAAAAGAAAACTAACTTTTTTAATTCAATGTCAGCTTCTCGTGCCTGTGATGATTTCAGTGCTTCTTCTCCCAGACATTTTCTTCACACATGAGAGTTAAAAATATGACAACCTAGTTCACAGACAAAAGTAGGCCCATATTTTCAGCTTTGCTTTTAAAATCCTTCTTGGCGTATGTTATGGGCTTTTGGCCGCAGCAATCTGTTAGCCAGCACCTTCCTTAGACTCACCCACTCTGACTCCCTAAAAACTGATATGACGGAGCTTATTATCCTATCATTGTAATCCCGAGTTTTCCTAAATTCCTTAGCTCGGACTTGTCCACCCCAAAATGAGGTTCTAGGCCTGTGCAAGCCCTACACACGAGGGGAAAGCGTGGTGTGTCCATCAGGTCTGCGGAACAAAGCGAGGCCTTCCAGGAGGGTCCCTCTCGTCCCAGAACCTCCCCCACATTCAAGTTCAACTGCGCCTGAGCTCCACCTGCATGCGAGTCCGTTCGTTTCTGTCTGTTGAGCGCTGCCTCGGTGCCAGCTATTACTGGAGGCAGCAGCAGCAGAGATTTGTGTCCGGGCCTGCTGATTCCCAGGCATCCACTTCTAACGTCGGTTCAGACTGGGGTAGGCATGGCGTGCATCACCGACGCCTTGGTGAAGATCGATGAATGAGTCCCTCATGATTTATCGGTTACCCCTCAAGGTCATGTCGCTCACGGTTCCTTGTCGATCTATCCCCAAGTTCACCAAGCCCAGAAAGGATGGAGTCAGGATTCACACCCAGGCAGTCCGGGGCCATATATGCCAAACGAGGGTTGCTCTGCGGTGACTGACGGTGATGGCCTGCCATCCCCCAAGCACGTTTGGAATCTGATTAGTAATGGAAGGATCCAGAACCTACTTCCAGCCCTCCTCCCAAGCAGCTAGGATTGCCAGGCGACTCGCGTCGCTTCTCCAGCCCGTTTTCTCATTTATAAAATGAAGAAATCAGACCCAGTATCTTACTAAATAAATCCTTCTGGCTCCGTCACTGGTCCTGTCTGAGCCACAGCATCTCCCCTCACTGTGAGCTTGAGTTCCGTGCTCGTCTGTGTAAAATGGGGATATTCAGGCTCGCCGCGTCTATCTCACTGTGTCGTTGTGCAGATCATGTGGAATAAGGGCTTTTTGGAAATGTGGAAAATTATAAAGCACCAGACGGGTGCAGGGTACGGTCTTGTTACTTTGTCACCCCGTCTTCGGGCCACTGTTGCTTTCTCTAGGCTGCAACTCCATCAATAAAGCTTCATCGATCATCTACACTCCGTGCTTACACAGGCTGTGGACACAGTCAAGGAGCTCACGTCTGAGGGAGGGACAGACACAACGTCAAGTCCACTGAACACACGTTTGTCTGAGATGAGAAGCGCTGCCCGGGACTCCAGCCGAAGGCTGAGCTGAAGGCTGGCGGCCCCCCCTGGATAGCCCCGTCAGCTTGGAGGGACGTCTAGTCTGCAAAGGCGTAAAGGCTGCCTTTACGGGTTGAGTGAGTCTCCCCCGCCCTCCCCACAGGTATCTTGAAGTCCTAACCCCCAGCACCTGTGGCCGTGGCCGCATTTAAAAATCCGGTCGTTGCAGATGTAGTTCGTTAGGATGAGGTCAGGCTGGACCAGGATGAGCCTTTATCCACTCTGGCTGGTACCCAGAGGAAGAGAGACACGTGCAGAGGACAACACACGTGAAGACAAAGGCAGAGGCCAGAGGGATGCACCTGCCACCCAAGGAACACCAAGGCCTGCCGACAGCACCAGAAGCTGGAAGGGGCAGGAAGGACCCTCCCCTACAGGCTTCAGAGGGAGCGTGGCCCTGCCCACGCCTTGACTTTGGACTTCTGGCCCCCTGAATCGTGGGAGAATAAACTTCTGTTGTTTCAGCCACCCAGTTCACAGTATTTGTTACAGGAGAAGCCAGGCACACAAAGCGTGGGGAGGAGGGTCCCTGGGCCGCGGGAGCCTTGTTTGCCCGGGCCCTAAGGAGGCAGAAACCTTGGCTCATTCCAGGAACCTGAAGAGAGAGGTCCAGGTCCTCACTGGGGAGCTCATCCGGATGCTCGTAATGGGGAAGAGAGCTGGTGGCGGGGGGCGCCAAGCCCCAGAAGGGCAGCACCTGCCCTGTAAGACGCCTGCTCTGCAGGACACAGAGGGGACGAAGGGAACAGGAAAATGGGGACGTCATCGGGAGGTGGTGGCCCCGAGGGGAGGGGTGGGTGGTCAGAGGAAGGGATGGACGATCCTGGGGGAGATGTCAGGGAACGAAACTGCCCGGACTGGGGTGAATTAGGTGTGGGGGTGCTGAAAGGAGAGGGAGCTCAAATATGTTTAAATGATAAATAAATAAATGCTTTATTTCTCTGTAAATAAGTAGATAAACGCTCTCCTGAAGGCAGATTTCGGGCCGGTGGCTACTAAGGCTCTGATGAGGATGAAATGGGGGAGGAGCAGATTCGGGTGGGGACAGACACAGGACGAGGTTGTTGATCTGATGAGATGGCTTGGCCCCGTCTCTGCTCTTACTCATCCAGCTCGGCTCCCAATGACTTGGCTGCTTCTAGAACTCAAGGCCCCTCTTCCTTCTTCCAGGAGCGTGTGACCTCCTGAGGCAGATGCTCGGGAGGGTGTCTTGCCCCCAAAAGGAGTTTCAGTTATGCCCTTTCAAAGGGCACGATCATCGACTAATCCTCCCGCTTTCCAGAGGAAAAGCCCCTCTGAGTGCGCGAGTTGTGATGAGTTTGTCAAACAGCCGGTCCCATCGCTGTGGAGCGAGCCCGCGGGAGCCCAGATTTCAAAAGATCGTGCCTCGCTTCATTCTCAAAGGCTGTTCGCTTATAGGTCACTGCCTTTCCCCTTCCCATGTAAGTAGGACCTTTATAAGCTGACCATGAGCTCAGAGCCTCGCGACTGGAACGAGCTGCCGAAAGTCCTCAGGCAGGGCATGTGGCCCCTTTAGGCCGTGACGCCGGGTTCCTAGGACTCGGAACGACGTTCGTGGTGGCAGAAAGAGGCACTGGCTCCTGGGGTAGCCCCTTTGAGAGGCCATGCTCTCTGTGAGGTAAAGCTGGGGAAACAGCTGTAGGTGTCCCCACACCTACATGGGATGGCAACGAGGAGGTGGCATCAGCCAAGCCAAACAGAAAACTTGGTTGTATTTTAACACCACACAGAGCCACGTCGGTTCCAGGGCCCATCCTCTTCTCACTCTCCCTCGGTGATGTCCTCACTCACACTCACACACACACACACTCGGGGGTGGGGGGCTTTACTTGTGATCCACATAGCCCGGTGACCCCAGAGCCTGTAAGTCAGTGCCTGGTCCTGCTCACGACCTTCAAAGGGGGTCCCCCACTTCCAGTTAGGCCTCCGCAGTGGGACAAGCCCCAACAAAACACATCTTCCCTCCCACACCTGCTCATCCCCTGCATCTTCCCACCCACACCTGCTCGTCCCAGCCTCCCTCCCCGGCGTAAAGGGCCCCACCTGGCACCTGTTGCCTGACTCCCCTCCCCCCTCTGCCAGGACGGGGTCCAGCTGCTGTTGCCTGGGTGCTCCTCAATCGCTCACACCACCCCCCTTTGCTATTGCCCCATTTTATTACTCCACAGGTGCACCCCGTTTCCCTAACCAGACACTCAGGGGACTTCTGCCTTCAGTCTCCCCCGGCTTTGGGGCAGAGTTGGGTGGCCACGGCACAGGGACACTGTGCTCCGGAGGGTACACGGTTCACAGTGCAGCCAGACTGTGGGTGTACGACGAGGGGATCACGTGCACGCACAGGTGCATAGAAACATCCATTTCTATAGAAACATCCATTTCCATAGAAACGTCCATTTCCATAGAAACGTCCATTTCCCGATTCCTTTTCAATCACCTTGTCCTACCAGGCAAGTGGGAAAGTCAACGTCCTTCATTCCTGGGGCTCCTGACTCTGAGTGTCCATCCCCCAACAGGTAAAAGATGATGAATCTTAAAATATCCTTACGTAAAGTAGGACACGGCTGTGGGCTCCCATGTGTTTGCTCGTACATTCCTTAATGAGATTTTGTAAAACTAGGTTTTCCTCACATATTATTAACTTGACATCTAAAATATCTCATCTTCAAATATGTGGTGACAGAAAAAAATCTAACTATGGGAGGTGAACACACAATATAAAAATTATATATATATGTATGTATGTATGTATGCCTTACCATTAAAGTGTATGGATGAAACTTATTGGCTTTCATTGATCAATGTCACCATAAATAAAAAAAAATAATAAAATAAAATAAATAAAATATCTTAAGTTTTAAAGATCGAAGAGGTAATTGCTAGGCTGCCGTAAATACAGACATTTTTAAACACGCCCCTTTTGTTATTCTTTTGAATACTTCCAATGAAATCTAAATATATTGATTTGACATCTTTGACAATCCATTTGTAAACACATGAAGGAATTTTTGTTTAATCGTCAGAAGTTTTTCAATTATTTGGGGTCAACGCAAGGAAAGACACCCAGCAAGTACGTCACTCTAAATAGTTCTTGCCATGTATTGAGTGACTAGTGAAGAGAATCAAACAATCTAAAAAGGCAGGAGTAGAAATCATGAAAATTCAAGAATATTTGGATCTGCCAGAGCTGCAAAAGCAATGTGGAAATGGAAGCCAAGTTAATACTCTGAGCAATGGAAGTAAATAATTTGGAAAAAATCATTTAGATGTTTGGTTTAATAAATGATACCATAAAAGGGACCTCAGTACTTTTCTTAGCTTTATAAGAATAAATGTTTTGGCTATTAAAGCCAACATTAATGATAAAGTGGTTAAACTTATAAAACTAAAATAAACAAATCAATGGAAGAGAAGAGAAAGGTGTTATAGAGCACATGGGGATCACGCCACTCTCATTTTTATATGTTTGAAATTTTCAGGGTAAAAAATTTTGAACTATTTCAACGGAGTTTAAAACAAATGCGGTTTCTCCATGCTCACCCCCAATTTTCACCAGTTTATCTCACTGAGTCTCCATCCGAGTGTTTCTGTTTTATGTCCTCCCGCCCAGGAATGGCTTTGGGGTGTTTCGTTGCCATGAGCAGCCTTCGCATGAAGCTTCTTTAGTCTGCCAGAAAGTAGCTTTTCTTCTTCAGTAAGAATATTCTTCTCCAATTGCCCCCAACTAATCAGAGAAAAGGCATCAATTTTCCTTTCCGGCCTTTCTTACCCACTTTTCCAACGTGAGAAAGAAGCCCACACCGAGAAGAATTATAGTGTGTCGCCACAGAAAATGGGAAAGCTCTGGTCCAAAGGGGGGTTTTTCCACTTTATTCTTTAAAAAGCAGCAGCATGTTTTTTATCCGCCGCCAGGCGTGGCTTAAGATTTATATCCATCCTCTGATGTTTCTGTAGCTAGAAGGAGCCTGGACCCTCCTGGCAAAAACCTTTCGTAAAGACTTAAGCAGAAAACTCAACAGGTTTATTGGTTTTTATTACAATTGCTAAAAAGATATTTATCCTGAAAATTATCATCTTTACAACTTTCGTGACATCAGCAACCAAATGTGATAGTCGCCACCAGCCCCAGGCAAATGCGGACCAGGATGCTGTAGGGGACATTTGTGTTTCTCTGGGGACCAGGGGTGGTTGTGTGACCTTAGCACACGTTAGCTTCAGCATGGAGGCCGTGTTTAGACTTTTGCTCCCCACAATCCTCGCGAACATTTTCTGTTTGATTTGTAGGATGTGAATAGTCTCCTTGTGGAAACGAAAAATGTTTAACATATGATCACCCGTGAGAACTGGATTATTTCAAGAAAGGGGAAATATCAATTCATCAGTTAAACATTAGATGTTGAAAAAAAAAAAAAAAAAAACGCAGGTGTGGTGAAGGCCAGAACCGCATCATCGGGATTGATGTTCCCAGACTCAGCCCCAGAGCAAACACTCAGTGCAGCGGGATTACCCTTTGCATCCTGATGAAACTGTGTTCTGGAGGACAAGGGGGACGGGAATAAATCTGTCCCTTCCCTTCTCTCTCACTGAATATTGCTTCTGTTGCCGTCGGCGGGAGGGGGTGCGCGGGGCTTCGGAGCGAGGGTGCCCGCACCCGTGGAGACATTCTGCCATAAAAGTGTCTCCTCTCGATTTCAAAGGGAACAAATGTCACTGCCACCAGGAAACAGACCCGTGAAAAGAGAGTGGAGAACCGGGAACTGCTGCCCAGGCTGTCATTCTCTGGCAGCTTCCAAGTCCATCCCCCCGTTAACTCCAGTCAATGGGACAGGACAAAAGGCTTCTCAGAAGCCCCGTAAGCAGGGGGCCGGGGCACTTCAAACCCGTGGCCATGACATAACGAGGCTGATTTTCCTTCTGGCTCACAGCGCCTTTGCAGCCTTTCCCTCCTGCTAGATGTGCCTCGTAACCTCCTCCTCCTCCTCGTACCCTGCATCACGAAGTACCGTTTCTCCTGGACCCACTGGTGATTTGGGGACACAGGGTCAACAGCCATAATCGAAAATGTCCCGGTGTAGACGGGAACTGCAGGAGGGAGCAGGTGTCGGGGAGAACTGGGTGAGAACCTGAGAGTCTGAGGGTGAAGACTGAGTCCTGCGAAGGTGCAAGGGTCTGTGCCATTTCTGGGGGTCTGGGGGTCTGAGGTGAGCCGGGATGGCCCCCCCTAAAGTGAAGGGACAGCTACGGCACTTTGGGTCCCCTGCCGTCCAGCGAGAGCTGTCCTTTAAGCAGGAGCGTCCGTCTCCATGCAGAGGTCCGTGCTGGATGCTGGGTTCCCTGTGGGGGGACCCAGGACAGGGGGTGGCAGTGACGCCTCGTCTCGTGTCACCCAGTGACCCTCCTTCATAACGTACGTGGGCCCTGCGGTTTCTAGGTTTTACTTCCCCGGAGACACTCCCCACCCCCAGACTATTTTTGACACCTTGTGACACATTTTGTGACCTTTGGACACATACGTCCCCCGCCCGGCCCCCCAAAGGGAGGGGTTTCTAATTTGGGCTGAAACGATGGATTCCGTTGAGGAGAACAAAGCTGCCGCCCCACGGCGGGCCCCTGTGGCCCCGAGTCTCCCCCATGGACTGCCCCTCCCGATGCAAACACCTGTGGGGACGCCCCGCCCCCAAGCACCGCAGCCCACAAGGCACCGCCCACCCCAAGGCCTCACCTACTCTGCAGCCCCGCCCACTCAGCAGGCCCCGCCCCTCAGGCCCCACCCACACAGCAGGCCCCGTGGCTCTTCAGCCCCGCCCATCCAAACAGGCCCTGCCCACCGGCCCGCCCACTCAGCAGGCCCCGCCCCTCCTCAGGCCCCACCCACACAGCAGGCCCCGTGGCTCTTCAGCCCCGCCCATCCATGCAGGCCCCGCCCCGAGGCCCCGCCCCTGCCGCCGGAGGCCCCGCCTCCTTCCAGTTCCGCCGTCGGATCGATGCGCACTCGGCCCACTCGTCCCACGCGACGCCTTTCCGCCTCTCGGCTTCTCCGGGTCCTCCTGCACCTCTCCGTTTGCTGCACGTCCACGTCCACTTTCCATCTCCTCCCTCTTCTCCAGCCAGTTTTCCTCCCGGAGCCCGGCCCCGGCCCCGGCCCTCGGGACGTGCGCGGGCGCGAGGCTTTGGGTCCGGGCGGATGACGTCAGCCCAGGAGCAGGCGTCCCCCAGACGCAGGCCTGGGTCCCCTCGGCCAGCAGAAGGGGCTGGCCGAGAGGGGGACAGGAGTGCGTGTGCGTCCCTCCGTACGTGCAAGGTCCCAAAGGCCTTGCACCTGCCCAGCTGGCCAGCCCAGGTCTCTCTCGCACGCGTGACATTCAGAAGCTCATCCTAGAGAGATGGCCCTGGAAACAGTCAATGACCTCAGCCTCGTGAATGGGCAGGAGAAGAGACGATCTCCTCCATGTCCTTGACCTCCATGCCCTTGACCTCCACACCTTTGACCAGGTGGCCTAGCCTGCTGGCTCGGCCTCCAACTCTGCCCACCCCCAGGCCTCTGTCCCTGTTGCAGCACCAGCCTCACCTTCCTCTTGGTGTTTTCTTGGAAAAGAAGCTGAATATCCTTTTCTGTATAACGGTTCCATGTAGCATAGGTCCGTACTGGCTAGATTTACCTTTTGACCTATAATTTGCGTCGCATCCACGTGGGATCGTGATAGGACCAGAGGAGGAACAGGCCTCTCTCCAGACCCCGAGCTGGACGCTGGAAGCGTTGGCGGCGGAGTTATTGGGTGCTGGACGGTGAGGAGGCTGGTTTTCATGTGCACGTCTGATGTTATTCTGTTTCTGGAAGTTCTGGAGTTATTCGTCCGTGAAGCGGGAGGCACGGCAGTGTAAGGGTGGCTGGGATGACCGCTGCTTTTGCTTGCCTGGCACTCATTCTCCTGTCTTCTGCTACAGCACGATTTTCACTTTGATTCTTTGGCCCACCCCATAGCCTCCTGCCAAATTCCACTTCAGCTTAAATTGGCCACAGCGGTTGTCTCTGTGGGTTGAACGCATGGCAGCTGGTAGCGAGGGCAGGCCGTGGGAATGGAAGAGGAGAGAAGGTTGGAGGGAGATGGGGAGAGCCCGTGGTGTGTGAGATGGTGACCAGCAGGAGACTCTGGGTGGCAGGACTGGAAGATGCTGGGAGGGCAGGGAAGCCCAGTGCCTGGATCCCTGGGGTGTGTTCGCCGTGGGCCTGGTGGTGAGCTGGATGCGGTGGGGCAAAGGAGCTTGAGCACAGATGGCATCATGCTTTGCATGGACACTAGGCTATTTTCACCCTGATAACAGCAGCGTGGACAAGGTCACTTCTCTCCCCTGCCAAACACCAGTCCTAGGTCAGTGGCTCAGTCCCCTGAGCTGACCTGTGACCCAGCTCTTTTTACAACTCACTCTGTTGTCCCCAGAGGTATCATCTAAGTCTGCCTGGTCAAAGCTGTCTAGCATCTTCACGTCCCCATTCCTGTCCCTAAGTTGGGGACAGAGGACACCAAGGGCAAGCAGTTTCTTTGACAGCTTCCCATACAGCCCCATTCAGATCCACAGCTGGAACTCAGTGACCTGGCCATGGCTGCTGGCAAGGAGGCTGGCCACAGAGTCACCAGCATGTGGCCAGATAAACCCAATAGGCTTTATTTTCAAAAGATAAAAAGGCAAGTGGACAATAGGGAGCCACTAGCAGTCACCACCACAGACAGCTCTGCAAACAGTTGACCCGTGAAGGACAGAGATGGGACATCCTCTGGAGGAGCACTAGGGTCCCAGGGCCAAGGGGCAGTACAAGAGAGCTGAAGACACGAGAATAAGAGATGACAATCCAGGGACATCTGGAGGTGGGGGGCACCAGAGCTCAGCGCACAGACGGGGAACTTGGCCTCAGATGGGATGAAGGGAAGGAGGAAAGAACAGAAAAGTACATGGCGGTTTGCAGGCGGGGTGGCCGGCCACAGAGGGAGTCTGTCGCAGCCGTTTTCTGTGTAAAATGGGAAACAAGGCTCCTGATGAAACTGAGTGTCTGGGAGAGGGGAGACAGACATCGTCCTCCCTGAGAGGGCTGGTGACGGGACCTCCTGGCAGAAGTGAGGATGCGGTGAAGCCACGAGTGAAAGCCCGTCTTGGGGCCTGGGAGCCTTCGATCGGGGTGCACAGCAAACTGGGTGGGGGATCTTAGAAGGTGGGTCACGGATTCCACCCATATGAGGAAGGAAACAAGGATGCTGCTGTTGGAACAATCACACAGTCATGTCATCGTGTCCCCCAGGATGCAGGACAGGAAAAGGGCAGGGGGAGGGGGGGAGAACGCTTTGTTTTTGCATTTCTGGGTCTGGGGAAGCGTGTGGGGGAGAGCTGATACTTCCCAAAAGTCAGACTTCTGTGTCGCACTAGACCTTTTCCACTAACACGCTTTTTTCCAAATGACAAGTCCCATTCATTCAAGTGATAAAAAGAGATCGTCTTTGCTGCATTTGGAAGGGCGTTGGGAGGAGAACAGCAGCCCCCTCGGCAGCCCGGATGGGGAGGCCGGCTGCCCTCCCTGCGTTGGGGACAGTGCAGGAAGGAGCGGATCGCCCGCCGGGGCCACCGGTAATTGGTGACCGTCACGGGGAAAGAGCTTTATGGCCCGTAATAGTTTTCTGAGTTAATCCAGGAAAGTCTTATTCATACGAACTATGATGCATATGAGTCAATGCGTGAGTGTCACCCGGAGCCTTAAAGAGGCCCTGTTCTCCTCCCAGTTCTGGGACAGTCCCCTCCAGCACGGTTTGGAGGCTGGTCGTGCGGTTTTGACCATCTCCAGGTGGACGGACGGGGTAGCTGGTGGTGGGCCGGGCCGGGCCGGGGTCTGCCACAGCCTTTTCCTCTCCCGGGTTTACCAGCAGCTCCGGGGCAAGTGCAACCAAAGACTCTGACGAGCATCTCGTTTACTCATCCGGTTTCCATGAAGAAACCAGTTCTTGGGAAGTAATTAGGACAGTATTTAATATTAATAACAACAACAGTGACATTTTTTTTCCCAAAGCCATGTCCCCAGTTAGGTCTTCTGTAATTTTCCACACCAAGTAGTAAGGAAGAAGAAAACCTTTCACCTGCTTTCAAACCTCTTCTGGAGCCCATATATGTTTATGAACTTAAGCCTATGTTTTGTAGCCCTGAAAGGCTCTGAGCAAAAGAAAAAGAAAAAGAAAAAAAAGAAAAAGAAAAAAAAAAAGAAAAAGAAAAAGAAAGAAAAAGGAAAAGATGATACATGGTAGAACAGGAATCATTCACGTTTAAACCTAGACTGATTCTCCACTTGTCCCAGGGGTGGCAGACACTCCTGGGCATCCCCAGGAGACTCACACAGAGGGGCCTCCCCTGGAAACTGCCTTTTCCTGTCTCCTCAGCTGGGCTAGCAGCTGATGACAACAGCATCGTGCATTTGCAGAATTAACTCCACAAACATTTCCACACAGCCAGAGCACCGGAGCATATTGCAAAAGGGGAAAAATCACTTTCACCACTTTATTGTGGCTGAAATGACCCCCACCTGTCTATTTCTTGGGGAGACTTGGGCAGGTTGCATGAAGTCTCTGAGCAGGGCATGGGGAACGTGTCCACAGAGCGTGGGTGAGCTGTTTGCCGGCTGTGGTTTATTTCATGCCTGCATTAATAGGACAAATGAGTCATAAAAATAATTATGACTATATTTACGTATAGATTTTTAAACACTAACCTAGAATTTGAAAGTTAGAGCAACTATGGATTTAGGGTAAACTTATGGAACCAGAGATTCTGTTTGAAATATACACGTGAATGTCGCTGAGTCCTCTGTTCCTGTGGGTCTCTACCTAGTGTTCAAAGGATGAATTAATTTAGAAGGAAATGCTTATCGAAGCAATAATAACGTAGCTCCTCCCATGTTTCAAGCTCTCCATCAAGATGGATTTGAATCCTTCCACTTTTTCCTTCGTTTATAATCAGGTCTTTGCTGGTGGCCTGGATGTCTCACCCCCAATAGACGCACACACGGAAGCATTTACTTAAATATGACATATTCCCTGGTCATAATAACATTCTAAGCTTCCCGTATCAATCATGACGACGGGTCATGCCCTTGAAAAGACAGAGCCATAATTTTCAGCAAATACACAACTTTAAAGATGCATCAAAATGTGTGTGTCTGTGTCTTAAGTATCTGCTTGTTTCAGACACTTCTGGCTTTCATTCAACCCTCTCCACCTCCCCTCTCATGCCAGGTCGTTCTGAGCAGACTCCCGTTGGCTTTGGGGGGTACGGGTGGGCATCCCTGTCTCAAGCCCACGTGGGGCATCTCCGGTAGCAGGTGACACGGGGGGCCAATCAGCACGGACTCCTGCGCAGCCCACAGGTGTGGGGAGATAGAGCGTGAGGTCCACCCCTGACCATCCGTGGACAGAGCTGGTGGACGCCTTCACACAAGCTCTTCTCAGGCCCTGCTTTTGAGGGAAGCCAGATCGAGTGACTTGAGTTTATTACAAAAACAATCCCCTGCTCAATTATTGCTGCGAACAGTTTACTATCCTACCGTGGAAATTAAATTTGAATATTCCATTAGTTTTGTCAATGAAGCTTCATTGTCTCATAATGACACCTGCCAGAGTTACGCTGGTAATAATTAAATAGCGTATCTACCTGTGAACCACAGGGGCGGGGCAGGGCAGGGCAGTGGATGGAAAATGGACTTTGAATTTCCAGTCCGGCCTCACCTCTTCCCAAATGTGTGACCTCGGGCAAGTCACTCGACCTCTCTGAGACTCATCTGTGAAACGACCTTAATACAATCAAACTAGAAATTAATGACAACTGCAATAATGAAAAGTCCTTTCTCTTTAAACTTTAAAAACTTCTAACAGCTCAATGAAGAAACAAAATGAAATTGAGGGGTGTTTAGAAAACAGCAGTGACAAAAACGCAGCACATCAAAATGTCTGCGATCTCCCAGCTAAAATGTGGAAGAAAATGATAGCAACATTAGCAACGATGGAAAGAGGAAAATCCGTGCGTTAAACACCCGACACAAACTAGAAGGCTAACATGCAAGAGAGGATGAAAGTTTATTTTTTTCAGATTTCAAAGAAAATTGACAACCCTCTGGAAAGAGTTTTCGTGGGGGAAAAAGATAAGGAAAGAAATAAACGACACGACGGATGAAGAAAGGACAAACCTACTAAATCAGCGGAAATTTAAAATAGAGTATGACAACGTTATGCCGATGATGATGAAAGGTGAGACGAAATGGGCAAATTTCTAGAAAGAGATACGACTTGTCAAAACGAATTGGAGATAAAGTAGAAAACCCAATCCTCCCTAAATTAATTTATAACACGATCCCAAGAAGAGTATATTCGTGTTAGTCACTAGGGCTGGATAGGTCCATCATAAAGGCCATTTAGAAGAACAAACAAGCAAAGAATAGCCAGGAAAATTGTCCCCCCTCACACTCCGAAAGAAATAGGGCGCTGACCAGCCTAATCTAGACATTAAAGCACATTCTAAAGTCTGTGTGATTAAAGCAACGTGGCATCAGCATGTGCCCACATAGACAGAAACCTACACAGTCGAAAAGGCCGAAATAGACCCCACCGAGGGTAGACATGTAGTGTAGATTAAGGTGACATCTCAAATCGGGGAAAGCATGTGAAAAATAGACCATCGAGCCCATTCTTATGCCACACGCAGGAATATGTTCCAAACGGATCCCAGATTTCGATGTAAAATGAAGAAAACACGGGGAAAGGCCTTCATAACCCAGGAACCCCCGCCAAGAAGCCTTCCTAACTCTGACTCGAATCCCAGATGAACATGTTTACATAAAAATGCAACATCTGCGTGGCCAAAAGCACTGCGAACTAAGCAAAACCACGGACGGGGCGGGGAAAACCCTGACCGTTTTTACTGCAGACGAAAGGGATTAGTCTATTAGGCGGAGCCATCTGACAGAACCGGTCTTTGGCCGTTTCGACCTAACGAAATGGCAATTTCGTACGGTTCGACGGAATCCCTCGCATGTGGAAACTTCTAAAAATCAAAGGGCCAATGTCCTCATGGAAGGTGAGGCTAGAGATGCGGACGCACAATTTACCAAATAGAAAAGCAAATGGCACACTCAGGAGACTCGATCCCAGGGAAACGGTGCAGGGGACGCCCAAGGACAGCTGCAAAGGCCACTGGGCCCAGTCCTACGTGCAGGGGACTGCAAGCGACCCCAGCGTCTCGACGCCTGATAGTGTGTGTCCAAGGGTTACCTTGGATATCTTTGTATTTCTATCGACATTTTTAATCCGTTTTCCAATTTACACACTCACACACTCACACTCACACAAACTCACACTCACACACTCACACACACTCCTGCTGAGACTTTTCTTGGAAATGACTCAGATCTGCAGAGCCATTTGGACAGAAACAGCATTTTTACAAAATTGAGGACTATTGAAGCCATGACCCTTTGGGGAGGCCTTCTTTCCTTCACCTCAATAACGATCTGTAGTTTTCGGTGTAGACATTTTGGCCGTCTTGTTCGATTCATTCCTCTGTTTCTGATAGTCTTTGAAATACGGTGAACTGTATCTTCTTTTTAGTTTTCACTTTCGAATTGTTGCTAGAGGGTAGAAATACGATGTTTATACCGACCTGGCTGAATTCATTGGCTAATTCTGGAGTTTATCGATATACTTAGAAAGTTTTTCTGCCCAAGCGATCATAAGATCTGTCAGTCACGACAGGCTGTTTCCTGCCCTTGAATCTTCGTGTCTTTTATTCTTCTCCATTTACCAGACAAAGAGATTGCATCTGGCAGGCTTTATTTATTAAGTCTCATATACATCATATCTTCACCAACATTTTAACTTTATTTAGCCCTTTCTCACCCTTCGGGCTATTGTTGTAACGTATTTTAATTCTGTAATTCTGTATCTATTTCTACGTATTTAAGCTCCAATAACTTATCATTACTTATTTTGTATAATCAGCATTTATTTAGATTTACCCACTTTTTCACTCTTTCTGTCGTTTCCCAGTCCTTCCTGTGTCTCCATGCTTCCCTCTGTTGTCATTCCCCTTCTTTGCTTAAAGAATTCTCTTTCGTATTTTCCTCCAGCTGAATCTGCCGCTATGAAATTACTCAGCTTTCATTTGTCTTTCAGTGTCTGCATTTTGACCTCCTTTTTGAAGCATATTTTCTCTGGGTATAGAATAGACTTCCACACGATCCCTACCAAAATACTGACTGCCTTTTTTATTTTCCCACAAGAGACGCCTATCCTAAATTCCACGTGGATTTTCGAAAGACCCCGAGTAGCCAAAACAGCTTTGGAAAAAAAAAAAAAAAAGAACACAGATTGAGGACTTACACTTCTCGATTTCAAAACCTGGACAAAGCTCGGTGATCGAGACAGTGTGCGACTGGCATGAGATAGACATCGAGCCCAGCGGAATAGAATTGAGGGTCCAAAAATTAAAGCATGTATCTATGGTCAGGTGATTTTCAGCAAGGATGCCAAAACTGTTCGGTGGGGGAACGAATAAGCTCTTCAACACAGGGTGAGTGCTGGGACAACTGGACCGCCATGTGCAAAAACATGCGCTTGGACCCCTACCTCACACCATCTACAAAAATTAGCTCAAAATAAATCAAAGACCTGTTATAGCTCAAATGATACAATCCTTGAAAAGAAACATATAAATCGTTATCACCTTAGAGTAAGCAACAGTTTTGTAGGTGTGAAGACCAAAAGCACAAGCAATGAATGAAAAAAAAAAAAAACACGGATCAATTGGATGTCATCAGAATTAAAAACTTTTGGATTATACAGAAATTACAAACAAAAAATCAGAAAGAAAGTGGAAAGACAACGCACAGAATGGGAGAAAGTTTTACAAAACATATCTGATAAGGGTCTATGCTCCACTCCAGAGTGTATTACAACCCAACGATAAAGGGGATGAAAAACTCAATTTCAAAACGGACAAAGGCTTCGAGTAGACATTTCTCCAGAGAAGACACACAGGAGAGCAGTAAGGGCGTGAGAAGGTGCTCAGTGTCGTTAGTCGTCAGGGACGTGCTCCTCCACACAAAGAAGAACAGTGAGACGCTAACGTCGCGTCTCTGAGGATGTCGTCACTTTTTAGATGGAAGAGAAGCAGCACCGGTGAGAATGGGGAGAAATCAGACACCTCAGCCGTTGTTCACGACGACCTGACGTGGTGCAGCCTCTTTGAAGAGGGGCCTGGCGGTTCCCCAGACATTCAACATGTGGCCCACCGATTCCCCGCTTGGGTATCCATCCAAGAGAGTTAAAAACATGTGTCCCCCACAAAAACGAGTCCACACGCACCCACAGCAGCACTGACCATAATAGCCAGAAAGAGGAATTAACCCAGAAGCCCAGAAACCGGTGAATTTGGGTAAATGTTCCAATCGACGGAATATCATTCAGCCGTGAGGAGGAGTGAAAGACTGCCACGTGCTGCCACACGGATGGTTTTTGGAAAAACCGTACTAAGCGAAGGAAGCCAGTCGCCAAAGGCCACGTGTGCTGTGAAATGTCCAGCACAGGCCGCTCCAGAGGGACAAAGACGAGTGGCCGCTCGGGGATGAGGGGGAGGAGGAGCAGGGAGTGACTGCTGCTGGGCGTGGGCCTCTTTCTGGGGAGATGAAAACGTTGGGGAGTTAGTGGTGATAGTTACTCATCCCCGTGAATATACGGAAACTACTGAATCGTATACTTCAAACGAGCAAATTTTAAATTTTATGGTTTGTGAAATGCATCTCGATGGAAGATTTGGGGGGAAATCCTCATGTTTCTTGGATATTGTCGATACGCTATTTTACCAGATTGTTCATTTATTTATGAGACCCGCCTGTCACTTTCTATAGCATTTCAGTGTCAAGGTTCTACCGCCAAAAATGAGGTTTTCTCCCTTTTTCTAAAATGTTTCCCTCTTTTCTTATTCTCTTGAACAGTTTGTATAAAATAAGCGATTGTTGTTCTTTGAGCGGGAAAACTTGCCAAATGAGCCGATGTCTCTGGTGAGGGTGGGGGGTGCACTACCCGCCCTGACCTTCACTTCTCTGCTTTCATTGTTACCAGTGAATTCATTTTTTATATATTTTTTTGAGTTTTATTTGTTCACGTTCTTCTAAAAACTGTGCCGGTTCATCTAACTTTAAAATTTTCTGGCATATCTTTATTTATCACCTGATCTCATTTTTTTCCTATTTTGTGTGCAATTACGAGCCTGTTAGTTCTTAATGTTGCTCTTGACGCCTTCTCTGGTTTTAACTCATAACTTGCAAGAGGCTCATCTTCCTTTGTAAGACTTTCGATGATTCCTTCTTTGTAATAACACACACCGAAGACAGTAAACCTAGCTGTGATGTTTATTTTAACTGCAGAAAGCTTTGAGATGTGGCATTTTCATGGTTAATTCTAATATTTAATAGTTTCTAGCTATTTTTCACCTTGCATATTTATGGGATTGTGGAGGGTTTGTTAAAGTTTTCTTAAAAATAACTTAAACTAATTACCTTGTGGTCAGACTATGGCCTATATTATATCAATTCCACTCCCTGCATTTTACTAGGATTTCTTTAGGGCCTGATAGTCGGTCAATTTTTATAAATGTTCGATAAGTGCTTGAAAAGGATGTTTAGTGTCTCAAAATCTAAATTATGTTTACATTCTATGTATATATAATATATTCTCTATATATCAAATCTTAATAATATTATTTATTCTTGTCCTTTTTGTTGTTCATTTGTTATAAGTTGATATATTTAAAAAGTTTAAAATTTTTTCAGCTTGGGGTCGAGTAGGGAGACCATATTTTCTTTCTTACTAAATAATGTCAAATTTAGTTACTTTGGCATTGTTGGTTCTTTATGAGAAAGCCAAAGGGTAAAATGTTGATACACGAGGCCTCTCACTTTCTCTCCTTCTCGGGTCCTTGACTGTACGGAGAAACACGTAGACCGCCAGGCCTCCAACTTGGAATCGGGCATCTCTGGGCTGATGCCCTGCCTGTGCCTGGACACGCTGACCTCGCCTGGGACTAGAGGCTGTAACGGAGTGGGAACCCATGAGGCCCCAGACTTGGGGCGTGTCCTCTAACGGCTTTATCGATACAGAACCCGATGTTGACAATTTCATCTTCCTGACTCCAGTGCCTGCTTTGGGGCAGGACTTGGTAGAGAGGGGCCACACGCTGGTTATAAGGAGTTAGAAGCGCCCGATGCCCAGTAGAATAAAAGCAACAAGTGACCTGATCTGGGAGGTGCCACCTGTAGGGGCCTGCTCCGCACGTCTGCTCCTGCCCTGCCGTCTGCTCCCTCAGCTGGCGTGGGGTGTCCCCCCAGCCCCACACATTCGCCACGGGGCCTGGGTTCGGACCCCGACTGGTGTAGACCACACCTTCTCTCCAGCACACGGAGAAGGAGCCTAAAAACTGCCCAAATGTTGGGCCGTTGTGAGATCTCGGCCAACCACGTGGAGCCGATGCCACGCAGACCTTTCTCTGGCCACATGCGATTTAGAAGTTTGTTGAAAAGAAAAGAGATCACTCCAAGACCCCTACCATCCTCACGTAGGGAGGAAAGACCCCCCCTGCCTCGCTGGGATAGCTGGGTCTGTGCCACGAACAGGCAGAAAACAGGAGACGTCGCTCACACGTGTGTTAAGTTACAATATTGTGTGCACGGGACATCCCGGGGGGGAAGCAAAAACCCAAAGGTGAGATCTGAAAGCCGCAGACCATTTGGTAGGGCAGGGGGAGGCTGGCTTCTCGCAGGAAAGGGTTTCGGGCAGGTGACTGGGCCCTTAGCGGGAGGCACGACACGTTATGACCCAGTCTGTCACCTCTAGCCTCCTCGCCTACGACGAGTCCATCCTGCTGACTGATGGAACTCGGGGAGCGGATCTGTGACCTCGGAGGTCCTCTTGGAGGATCTGTTGTGTCGCGGCCCTGGCAAGCTGTCCGCGCCTGAGTCCACGTGTCTGCCCGGGTTCCTCTTGCCACCCAGGCCAGGCTCCCCCTCGTGGCTCCCATCCGGCGGCCCACGCAGGCCTGGCAACCTGGCCACGGTCGTCCTGGCTGATGTCGTCTGAGATGCCGCTTTACTGGGAGTTTTTATAAACTTGTTTTGTTCACAGCTCCGGACTCACCATCTATTCCATCCACCTCCTCAGGCCAAATGGAAACGATCCTTTGATGACGTTTCCCTCTTTTTCGGCTGGAAACTTGGCAGCGACGCGGCTGAGGAGCGAGCGGAGAGTCTGCGTTGGCCTGGCAACGCCACCCTCCTGAAGATGAGAAGGTGGCGAGTCTGTTTACCTCGATCCGCAGCGCCCTGTTGTGTTTTCGGGGCTCCGCGCGGCAAACCCGACCAGACGGACGGGTAAAATCTCCCCGCGGAGAGTTCTCGAAGGAAAGAAACAGCGCTCTGGGTGGGACGCGTGGAGCTGGCGACAGAAGTCAGCGCTCGGCGTGCCCTGGCCCGGAGTTCCATCGTGACTTGGGTGCTTTGCTTTCCCCATCAGCGAATGTCGCCCCAGCATCGTCCCTTTCCAGAAAGATCCGGTCTGAGAACGTCACGGTATTTACAGGAAGCGTGGAGACACCTGACAAAGAAGGCAGGATGGGTGTGACCAGCCTCGGTCCCTCGGAAACGGTGGGGATGCCGAGGGGACGCCGTCGAGACTGGCCAGAGTGCAGCGGGGATGGGAGGACGGACACCCCTTTCCCCACTCAGAGCTGGTCTCCTGGGACAAGGATGCCCAGACAAACGCCGAAGGGGGCTCGGGCGGTCCAAGGCCCGCTCATCCCCTCAGCGTGTCGAGCATGGGACACAGGGGTGCACGAGATCCACTCCTGAAGTTCAAAGGAGCCACCTGTCCACCAGGAAAGACAGACACCCACTGGGCAGGGGCCTGACAGAGGCAAGCGGGGCCTGGGGGTGGGCTCCAGCGTGCCCCCTCCATGGAGGGGAGAGGAGGCTCCTGCGAAGGTCTGAAAACATCATTATCATGGACCTGGGGTGGGGGTGACACTGCGTGTGCTCGTGTCACCGTTTCAAGTGCTTACACTTTGTCGCCGAGGCCCCTTTCTGACTGGGAGCGTCCGAGGGGGTCCGAGGAGTGATCTCAGCAGCAGCAGCAGCAGCGACAGCACCTGGCATTAGGGGAGGGGCCCTGGGACGGGCTCCTCAAGGCCACGCAGGGAATTCGAAGAAGCGACGGCCCGTGGTGACCCAAGACTAGCGACGGCGGCAGCAGCGAGGTCGCCTCATTGTCCTCGTGGCCCGAAGCGTGGCTCCGGCTGTTGGCCACGCACCTGAGTGCTGCTGTCCAGGAGAGAATCCCTCTGACGCAGGAGGGTGTCTGAAGACGAACTGCACCTCTGGGTTACGTGCAGAGGACCCTTCCAGGGGCTTCCACGACAGAGACCGCTTCCTGTTCCCCTGCCCGCGGAGATGGCTCCCCTGGTCCATCACTGCGTCTCACGAAGGTCTTCACCAGCTCCCCCCAGCCCCTGACATTGCCTTCTGTCTGGGAAGGAGTCAGTGGATTGTTTGTTCTACAACCTCCTCCAGGGACCCTTCTCAGGGGGAGCGACGGAAGTGTCGGCCAGTTGGGGGCACGGGGCCGTCCCCCAGGGGAGCAGGACTCGTCCACATCCTACAGCCGGCCAAGGCCAAGCCTCAAGGTGACCGAGCCGGCCGCTTCCCACACGTAGACCCTGGAGCGCAGAGTCTCGTTTTATTTGAAAGAGGCGACTGCAAGGTGCCTGCTGGACGGTACGTCTGATCCCTGGAGCCCAGTGGAAAAGCAACTTAAATGGAGTAAAAACAAACAAAAAACCCCGTCTCTTTCAGAAAGGGAACAGCGTGGGCCGCGTTGGGGCCACAAGCAGAATCTCGCTCTGCAGGAGGAACCGTTTCCATCCCGCAGGGGAGGAGGCGCTCGTGAGGTCCCAGGACACAGGAAAGACAGTCCAGTTTGGTAAATAATAACGCGTCTGTCTGTTGGCGACGAAAGCAGTGGGTCCCAGAGGTGGGAGGGATGAGCCCACGGTAAGAGGCGACTCGTTGAAGGAGAAGACAAAGGGGCTTGATTAATAGCGAAGAGGCACCGAGGAAGCTCAGCGGAGGGGGGCCCAGCAGAGATTTGTGGCTGTGGCGGGGCCCAGCGCCCCCCCTGGGTCAAGGGTACAAGACAACAAAGCCCCTGCACCCACCCTCTGACGTGGACACAATGCGCAGTGAGCGGCGGGGACCTGTCACTCCTGCTCCCTCCAAGTCCCAAGAGCACCTGCCGGATGCGTGAGCAGCCGGGGAGGGCGCGACACTTCGATTGTGTGAAACGAGAAGGAAGAGCCCGAGTCGCCCAGGAGCCTTCCAGTCCCGGCCCTGTGAGCTCGGGAGGGGCCTCGTCGGTTAGAGGACGCCTTGGAGCCCACGGTCACTGCAAAGACCCTTCTTCAGTCGTGAGAGGACCTGGGACTCGGCTCTAAATCACATTTTAAGACATCCTGGTAGTTCATGGATGCAGGGATCGGAGGGAGGAGACGGGGAGGGGGAGAGGTGAGGGAGGGGGAGAGGTGAGGGAGGGGGAGAGGGAGGGAGGGGGAGAGGGAGGGAGGGGGAGAGTGGGGAGGGAGGGAGGAGGAGAGGGAGGGAGGGAGGGAGCTGGACACTGGCTCCACCCGGTTTCTGGGCGCAGGACACGGAGTGCTTGTGCTGAATATTTTAGCTTAAAAGACTGTGCTTGTTTGGGGTTTTTTTTTTGCTTTTTAACTTATTTTTCTTACGAAAGTAGCACATGATCATGGCAGGGATCAGCCACGTCCACAAAGAGCAGCGAAGGGGCTGACGTGAAAGGTCAAAGCCCCTCATCCCGGCCCAATGTCGTCGCCCAAGGGGGGACCCTGTGGGGTCCCCCGCATGCCGTCTGGGACCCTCTCTGCGCCCGCACAGACCCCAGCCCGTGCGCCTCGTGTCCCCGCGCACTCAGAGGTGTAAAAATCGAGACCGTCGCTTAAGCATCCCGCTCCCGGGTGGTGTTGATAACTCATGGCTCGTTGGGACCAGGATCTGAACGGGCTGCGTTCAGGGGAAGCCGCCAGGCCCGGCGCCAGGTGCTGGAGGCAGAGCCACGTTGTCAGCCCGTCTCGCCCCACGGTTGAGGAGACGATCACGGCTCAGCGAGAACCAGGACTGCGCCCCAGGGGGCTCCATCAGCCCCTGGGTGCACCTGGAATGAAGGGCGACCCGTGAGCCCAAAGGCGCTTGCTTCCGACCCCCTCCAGCGATTTCCTCTGAAACCAGAAAGGCAAGAGAGGGGAAGGTCCAAGAACCGAGGCGCGGGCCTTCTCCATCGGCCCAGACGGCCGGGCAGAGGCTGGTCCTGGGCCACCCCAGACGTGGCCGAGTCAGGATCCCCCGGGGGACAGCACTGGGCATTTTAAAACACTTTGGACCTTCGTCCCACCCAAGTGTGAGGCCCATGGTCCCGGAGCCCAGAAGGAGGAAGACAGCAGAGCCCTGTCCCTGACCGCCGGGCCCTGCCCACCGCCACCCTGTGACAAAGATGACACGTAGGCCCGAGGAGGGGGAAGGGGGTCAGCGTGGGGGGTCAGCCTGGGTCCGCTGGTGTCCGTGCAGACACCCGGTGCGAGGGGGCAGCCTCCGTGCCGGGACGGGGATTTCTGGGGCTGGAAGAAGCACTTTTGGGTGCTGCAGCCCGGTCCCCATCACTTAACAAGTGGGGAGCGTCGACTGGGAACTAAGAACGCGCTGAGCGTCGTGGGGGCCGACAGACTTGCTCGGGGACGAAGGCCAAACATGATGAAGGTGGCATAAGCCACCGTGCGACTGGGCACTAAATTGTGTGGCGTAGACACGGCCGGTTCAGAGGAGCCGGACGAGGGTGAGGGAAGCCATCAGATTGGTGGCATTTGAATGTGTCCCCGGGAAGGGCGCTGACCCAGGATCGAGCGGAGCTGGTTCGCAGACGAGTTCGGAGGACGGGACGTGCGAGTCGAGGAGACAGACATGTGAGAGGACGGAAGGGAGCGGGTGATGGGGGCTGGGGGAAGGGAGGCAGCGTCCAGGCCTCACAACGTGGGGGTGGGGTTTAGGAGGCATCCGTGACCCGGGCTTCTGACTGAGGGACGCCCCTGTAGAAGCAAGGGATACTCACACCCCACATCTCTAGGGGTTCCTGCGCCTCATCGACGTCTTCCTGGGCGATTAACCAAGCGAGAAGCAGCTGTGGCAGAGGACACCAAAGGCCTTGGTTTGGGACTTGACACGCTTGAGATTGTAGATGTCCAGGGGGCAAACTGAGCCCAGCACAGCAAGGCCCCACTCGGCTCCATCTTCACTGCTCAGCGGCACAGTGGGACCCGAAAGCGTGTCTGGTTTCTCGTTCCAAGTTCATCTCCAAACGCCAAAGTTCACATCCTCACGGGGCTGAGCTCCAGGTCCAGGCCGCTAACCCTCAGCTATGTCATTTTTTTGGTTTTTTGTTTTTCTTTCCGCTTGGATGTCTTGCCAACGTGTCTTAATGAGAATGCGGATCCGATGGGTCCAAACGTGGGGGGCTCGTCTCACGTCACGCTGCGAGGGAAATGTGTCACTGCCGACGCTTGTGTTAGGACAGAGGCAAAGGCCCAAACGTCAGCCCTCTAAGTATTCATCCCCAGGAGCGAGTAGCAAACAGCAAAGCAGGCCCAAAGGAAGTGGGAGGAGGAAGCAATGCGGACAAAAGCAGAAGGTAATGAAGGGGAAAGCAAGCCTGAAGCGGAGAGGCTCGCGGAGCCGGCGCCTTGACGAGACGACCTGATAAACCCCTGGAACATCCGGTCAAGAAAAGGGGACTGTCTTAGTGCCCTGGCGCTGCCACAACCGACCCCCACAGACTTAAACCACGGGAATCCGTTCTCCCAGCCGTGGAGCCCAGGAGTGCAAGGTCGAGGTGTCAGCAGGGATCTTCCCACTGCGGGGTCTGGGCCAGGCCTCTCTCCTCTGCTTGTAGACGTCGTCGCATCCCTGTGTCTTCGCACGGTCTTCCCCGATGGTCCCGTTAGACTAGGGACCCCCCACAGACCCTCATTTTACCTTAATTATCTCTTCGAAAGTTCTATCCCCAAATGCAGTCATATTTCGAGGTGTTGGGGGTCAATATGTCAACATATGAATTTGGAGGGAGGAGGAGGCATGACTCAACTCACAACAGATCTTACAGACGTCAAAAAGGATGTCTAAGGGGATGTTATAAACAGCATGTGCCAAAAAGCATTTTAAAGTGAAGATTCAAGAGACAATTTCCTTAAAAAACACACATTCCCAAACCATCGCAAAAATAAATAGAAAACCCGAATAGCCTGAAACTAGTAAAGAAATTGAATTCATAGGATTAAACTTTTTTAAAGTTTAAAGGCAAATGGATCGATGCATCAATGGGGTAACGTAGCACAGCTCAATTGTTTTTTCCATTTTCTAGAAGCAAAGTTGGTTTAACATTTCACAATCAATCAGTCCCTCCAATTTAGCATGTTAACAGGAAAAAGGAAGAAAAATTATGATCCTATCAAGGATTTTCAAAAAGCCGTTGATCAAGTGCAATACTCGTACGTGAGAAACATTCTTAACTGGGACTAGGAGAGAACTTCCCTAGTCCCGATAGCAACGTCTTCGCAAAACCCACAGCATGCATTAGGCTGACGGTGGAGTGTTAGAAGCTTTTCCTCCAAGATTCGGGGTGTGTGAGGATGTCTGCTAACTCCAATACTTGTAGACATTGTTTTGGAAGTCCTAAGCAGTGCAATTGGGCAAGAAAAAGAGAGAAATGACATAAAAACTGGGGGGAAAGGGAGGAAATCGTCACTATTCACAGATAATGTGTCTGTTTACATAGAAAAGCGAAACGGATCTCAACATCTTATTAAAATGGGTTTAGCAAGGTTGCTAGACGTAAGGTAAATGTACAAATATTATATTTCTAGAAATTAGTAACAAACAAAAAATGGAAATCTTGAAAATGATGCCATTTACAATAGCCTAAAAAATCAAGTACTTAGGAATAAATAAAAGATACGTAAGTCCTGTATGCCACAGAACATTGTTGGAAGTTTTGGTAGCCTAAATAAACGGATATATATATATATATATATATATATATATATATATATATATATACACACACACACACACACACACACACACACGTTCATAGATCGAATGCTACAATAATGTCAATTTTCTCTGCATCAATCTGTCATGTTAAAACCCCCAAATTTAAAGATCCCAGAGTTTTTAAAAAAACAAATGTGTATTATCTTAAAATGTATTAAAAGACCGATTCTCAAACATGTACAGTAAAAGGCCAAGAACAGACACAAAAGTTTTAAAGAAGCATGAGGTTAGAGAACATCGTCCAGTAGACACAGAATTATCACAAAGCTGCACGCACAGAGGCCAATGGACCAATGGAATGAACAGGCTCCGGGATCAGACCCCTCACATGTCATCACTTGATTTCTGGCAAAGATAACCCTGTAGAATAGTGAAAAACACGAACTTTTCAATATATGGAGTTCAGTTGAGCAGATATTCGTAAGAAAATATATATATATATATACACAGCTCTGAAAATGAACTGGAGCTACGTGCAAAAACATGGACAACTCCATCAAAATGGTGAACAACAACAGTGACGAAAAAGCAGACACCAAAGAACACATACTTCCGATTCCATTTACTCGAAGTTTTCCCCCAAAAAGGCTAAACTAAACCCTAGAGTTTGGGGATGCGTGCTGTCCACAGAACTGCCCAGGGCAGCCGGTCTGCACTTCCTGTGCCCCAGGAGAAGCAGAGCTTGCCTCAGGGTCACTAAACACAAGGCCTGGTCAGGGTCACTAAACACAAGGCCTGGTTCCATTGCCCCCTCCCCACTCCGTGGGTTTCAATCCTGATTACCACAGTTGGGAGTGGGCCTCCTGTGCACCTCCTAGGCTCACCTGGTATCGCGCCCCCACATAGGGTGACGAGCACACTGACACTTGCCCTCTCCAGCAACCTCCTTCTGCCTTAAACAGGTGCACCTGCCGCTCAGATGCCCCAGGGGCACCCCTCCACCAGCGGGGGCAGGAAGGTGGTAAGTAAATGCCTCGGCTCCTCATCCTCCAGCACCCACCCTCCAGCAGGACCGTGATAAAGCTTGTTTGGAGGCCCCATTGGGGCTGGGCCACAGGCACCCATTTGGGTGACCAGTCACCCAGGCATTCGACGTTCACTTTTCTCCCTTCCCCATCTCACTCACCTTACTTCTGCCTCCTCAGATCAGCTCCCCAGTAAACTACAGGCTTTGTGGGGGGAACCCACACTAAGACAGGTGTTACAGCCATTTAAAAAAAAAAATCCAGAAAGCAATGAACATAAAAGCCAAAGGCAGTGATTAGCTCCTGGCAGAGGTTGAGAGACAAAGAAGGAGTGATAGAGAGGCCTGAGGAGAAACTTCTAGAGCTGGCGAATATTCTCTCAAGACCTGGCCACACTTCCAGGTGCGAGAGAAATCACTGAGCAATTCGCTTTGCTTCGTGCATTTTTCTGTGCTGTAGTTCACAATGGAAAAGTCTAATAATTCACGGGCGTTATTATTCGAAGATTTGAAAACGCGTTTTAAACGTATCGGTTGTATAAACGGGTTCAGGGTCAGCCAGTTCTGCTTCGTAGATTCTGAATTACAGTAAATTGAACAAATAAGGCACAGAGGCCACTGGAACTTCCAAAGCCCCAGCAAGGACAGTACAGGAGTGACTTCTCCTGGCACCCACCCCAAGGATGCCTGGCCCTGCTCTCTGCGGCTTGGGTGTTCACCATTCCCCTGGGGACAGCGCAGCAAAGCTGAGCCGGGCAGGGGATGGCCCCCGGCCCCAGGCTGCAGCCGGAGCCTCACAGCTTCACGAATGTGGGCCGCAGGCTCCCTGCGGTGGCTTCTTGGACCAGCTGTGGCAGTGGGGCTGCTGGATGGGGAGGATGCTAAGGATGGCCCGGAACATACTTCTGCGGAAAACCAATCACTGTTGATCTGAAATTCAAGTGCGGCTGGGCATCCTGCAGCTACTCTGGTGACGCTGTGTCCCATGAGACTCTCTCCTGCCCCGTGACCCAGCGGGCCACAGCCCCCCGCGGTTCAAATGCAGAGTCTCAGGGGAGCTGCGGCTCCCGGGCAGGAGGACCTGCGGCCACAGGAAGCGTGGGGGGTAGGAGCCAGTGCACGAGTAGGCGCACGTGTGAGCGTGCAGGCATGCGGCCTGTGCAGGTGTGTACATGCGTGTGCATGTGTGTGTGAGTGTGAGACTCGTCCGGTCCACAGAGACTTCCCTGAAGAGTGAAAAGCGTATGGACGGAAGACACAAAGGACTCGTGAACTGCTCGTAGAAGAAAAGGCGCGTGTCTGTGCACTGTTTGTGTCAGCGCTGACACACGCGCACCCGTGGCTCTGCGACTGCCCAGACCTTCTGAACCAGGAGCCAGAAGGCAGCTGCCCTGACAGGCCACCCGTGGGTGAGCAGGGATGGCCAGAGGGGGCTGGGGAGGCCGAGTCAAGGCGTGAGGGCTGGGGCCGGGGCCCAGGGGGGGAGCAGGTGCTCCCTAGACAAGGGCCCCAGACAGGTCCGTGGCTGCCTCACCTGGGGCCCCTGTGCCTCGCTGCGGGGGTCTGGGCCTGGCGGGGGATAGGGTCACGCAGTCCTGGGTTCGAGCACCTGCTCCGACTCCAACTGCGATGGGCCTTGGCCCTCCCCAGGAGCCTCAGGTGTCCGGACCACAAACACGCGGTGGTGATGACACCTGCTCGCCGCGTGACGTTAGGGCAACCGAACGGGCCTCGAAGTCCACCAAAACCTTAACGCAGGGCCCGGCCCCGGATCTGGTATTAAAGGCAATGCCCTTCATGAAAAAATTAAAATAAATACAATAAAATAAAATATAAAATAAAATTAAATTAAATTAAATATATAATTTAAATTAAAATTAAATAAATAAAATAAAAAAGAAAAGAAAATAGAATAAAATAAAATAAAATAAAATAAAATAAAATAAAATAAAATAAAATAAAATAAAATAAATAAAATAGAATAAAATAAAATAGCAACCAGCTCTGCAGAGGAAGCGGGTTCACAGAAGAAAACGGAGACGGCGTCCGGAGGACCGCGGCCCCCGCCAGGGCCCGGAGGTCCCAGGGGAAGCGCCTGCCGCTCCCGCTCCGGCCCAGGAGCCAGCTGAGGTCCGGCCGCCCAGGGCCCGGCTCCGGCGGGAAAGGTGGGGCTCTTCCTCCACCTCGTGGACGCCCCGGGAACGGGAACGCACGCGGGGCCTCCCCGCCGCGGCCGCCCGGGCTGCAAGCCCCCTCCCCTCCCCCTCCCCCGCCCCTCCCCCCGCAGGCCCGCCCCCCCTCGTCGCTCGCGGGCCCCCGGGGTGCCGGGAGGGCCTGGCCCCGCACTTGGCACTGATCCGCTTCGTCCGGCTGCGCGGCTTGGAGGGCGCGATGGGAGACCCAGTCCTGTCCTGTCGTTTCCAAGGCCCCACTGGGTCTTTCCCAATGTCAACCCCCCCCCCCACCCCCAGCAGAGGAAAGCTAAAGCAGCAGCTGACCAGCCATGGCCCGCACCCACGTCCTCCTCCTCCTGGGTGGGGGCACAGGCTCCTCGCCCTTGTGGTTCCCTGTGGCCCGGAGTCGGAAGACCCCTGGGTGCCTGGACGACTGCGTGGAGCCCCCGCCCCTTAGACTTCAGGTGGCCAAATGAGGTGTCTGTTGCCGTGAGCCCCTGCGATGCTGAGGTTGGTTTATCTGTTAAATGGCAGGGTTTTGTGTGAAAATGCGGAACCGAAAACCGATGTTTTTCCAAACGACTCCATTACTCCGGTGTAGGCAAGAGTAGGAGAGAACCACTTCTCTGGTGGCTCATTCTCCTGGCCCGGCCAGGGACAGTTGAGATTCCTCCACTACGTCTCCCCCCATTGGTGTCATGGTCTCCAGTTTGGCTTCAGGACCACCTCTGAGCTCCAGACTCGTACCTCTAGTGGCCTGGATGCCTCCAAGGCCCCTGGAACTCATCCCGTCCCAGAGCCAGCCTATGGCTCTCACCCCACCAGCCCACCTGCCCCCTTCTCAATGAGCCGACCTTCCTTTGCCCAGGTGTTCCAGCCGAAAACTTCTTGGCACCTCCCTCCCTCCTGCCCACATCTCCCACCTTCGATCTGTCACCAAGTCCTGTGGGTTTTTATCTCCCAAACGCCTAGCCAACACCGCTCCCCCCACCTCTGACCCTCCACCGTCGCCCACTTCCTCTCACCTGAGCCGTTCTGTAAGCTCCCACCTGGCGCAGCCACCTGGTCCTTCCGGTCCCCTCCAATCTACTTGCCGCCCTGAGCTCTCTGATCTTTGCAAAACATGAATATGATTAATGTCACCTGCCCCCTGCCTAGACCATCTCTAAGCTTCACCTCGTTCTTACGAAAGGGCAGCCGCCCACGAGGCCCGTGGGCCCAACCTGCCCCTCCAGCCCTGCGCCTCTGCACCCCAGCCCACTGGCTCCCTCCAGCTCTGCTCACCACGCCCTCTCCGGTCCCAAGACCTCTCCGCCCGGATGCACTGCCCTCCTTACTCAGCTGTGGTGCACTTGTCATCCCACCTGTCCTCAGGAAACACCTGACCCTCCCAATGAGGTCGAATCTCCCTCTCAGAATGTTTGTGGAGCCACAAGCCTCCCCTGAGCAGCACTGTCTGCGCTGTAATTTCACCACAGATGGTAATTTCGTTCCTGCTGTCCCTGACTCAGCCACCTCGCTTCCACCCCAGGGCCTTTGCACTTGCTCTTCCCTCTACCTGGCATGATTCCCCCCCCCACCCCAGATATGAGCAGGACTCAGCCCTTCGCCTCCTTATGTCTTCTTTCCAATGTCACCTTCCAGGTGAGGACTCATCAGCAGCCCTATCTAAAGCTGCAAGGCAGGGTCACCCGGCCCCACGCTCCTGAGCTCCGGCCCGGGGGAGTCACCATCTCCTGGCGAATCACTTACTGATGTGATCTGTCTTTTGAATGGGTCTCTTCCGCTCTGCGATGTCACACCCCAGGGCCTGTTTTTCCCATCGTGGCCTCCCCAGGCCCCTCTCAGCCTAGTGCCAGCCCCTGGGCCGGCGGGCGAGTGAACCAGCGGATTCGGTGTCATCGTCTCAGGCGGGGCCGGCTGGTCCGTCCCGTAAGGCGGGCGCCGCACCCGGGCACACGGCGCTTCCCGGGGTGGGGCGAGGTGAGTGCACCCCTTTTACAACCAGAAAAGGGGACAAGAAGGGGCCCCTCGGGGCTGGGGGCGCGTTCGAGCCGAGGGCGTGCCTGCGTCCCTCCTTAGACCAGCGCGGCCGGAAAGTGCCATTTTGACATGTTTGTGAACAGAGCCAGGGTCCCCCGGTGGCCACCCCCGCCCCCCCCCGGGGACCTGCCCTGGGGCTCGGGCCGCGCGCGCGCCGGGCGGGGCGGGGCGGCGCGCAGCTGGCGCCCTGGGTACCACCCCGCGGGCGCGAGGATGCAGCCGTGACGTCACGGCCCCGCCCCGCGGGGTGATGCTGCAGCCGCAGCGGCCTCGGCGGCGGCGGCCGGGACGCGGGCGGGCGCAGGGGCCTCGGCGGGGGATGCCTCCGGGCCGGAACCGCAGGTACCACCCCCTCCCCCCGCGCCCCGCGCGCGGCTTCCGGCCGGGGCGGGCGGGGGCCCGCGGCCTAGGCCCCCCGGGAGGCGGCCCGCCCGCCCGGACGCCCGGACTGACGGACGCACGGGGCCCGGAGGGCGACACCGAGACCTTTGTTCTTCTTCTGGGACGTGTCACTAGCTGAGCCGGAGGCGGAGACGGGGACGGGGTGTGGACCTCGCTGGCCCCGAAGGGGGGACGGTTCATGTCACCCTTGCTGGACCGGAGAGCGAACACGCGTTTGCCCCTGATGCTTAGTGGGGCGGGAGGCCTGCTGCTCGGTCACCTGCGCAGGTGTCATCAGCTTCCGGTGCACTTCAGGGCCTGAGTGAGGCTGAACCCCCTGGGTGACCGGGCGGGCGCGATACACCTCTTCCTGGGCACCCCAGGATGTCCGCCTCTTTGCCAAGGGCAACCAGCTGGGGTGGCGATGGGAGGCTCGGAACAGTTCCGTTCACTCCGCCCTCGACAACAAGTAACTTCTCAGAGCATCTCTGCGGTTACCAGGATGTTTGTGTTTTCCAGGTGTTGTAGGGGCGTGGAGTCAGGTGCTGATGGGACCCAGGTCCCACGTGCACCTGACCGGGCGGTCAGGAGGGGCCTCAGTTCAGTAACCGACTGATTAAAGGCACCCCCTCATCCACGCGGCCCCTTACTGGTCTGGGAAGATTTCCCAAAAGTATTAACTGTGAGAACTGGTGGTAGGAAGAGCGGGGAGGGGATGCGGCCCCAGTGACCCCACCGTGGGAAGCCTGGTTTCATACAGGAAAGAGGAGAAAGAAATGAAGAAATGATGTTGGCTCAGAGTAAGGCAACTTTAAGCATTCCAGTTACATGGACATTGTTGATTTTTATTAATCATTTGCCATTTAGTCTTCCCAGAACACAGATGAGGGATATGCGACTTGAAACACCTTCTGCGTTCTAGAACCACGGAGGGCCTGGCGTATAACCTTGAAGGTCCAGGCAAACGTGCACAAATTTTTCTGGGGGAGGGGTGACCGAGTAAACGGTCATACCGTGTGACCAAAATGGTCTGGCGAATGTTATAATTCTATTTCATTATTTTAAATTTCATTTTCCTTGTTTTATAACATTCAAATGGATTTTAAATACTTTTCTTAGAATGAGCTTTCATGGACAGCTTTTAATAAATGTATTTTGAAAACAAAAATGGTAATGCTGACCCCCCCACCCCCCAATTTGAAGGTGAACCCTTAGTGAAGACTCCTTCAAGTTCAGATTTCATTCTGGTTGGGATGCTGGCTGGGAGGCCTCCCTTTTGCTAAGTCAGGCTGCAGCCTGTGTTTTAAAGTTGGGGGAGGTGGGCAGGTGGCGATGAAGTCGTCACGTCACAGGTAGAGACCTGAGTGACACCTACAGAGTTCATTTTAAGTAGGATCGGAAAGGTTCCCCTTTTCAAAAATGCGCTTCCGTCCTACGCTGTTTAAATCTGAAATTCTTCCCAAGTGGGCTCGTGGATGGGTCTTCATGCCGAAATGTCTGATGGGCATGCACTTAGGTTCCCTCTGGGGGTAAAATGCTGATGGGGAGGAGAGATGCTGCGTGTGCCCAAAGGGGCAGGTGGAGAGGCAGACGGGGAGTCCGAGGCCAAGGGGGGCCGCGGCCCCACAGGTGAAGTCAGGCCTCACCTGGCTCTCCCACATGCCTGTTCGAGGGTCTTCCTTCTGCAGCGTCCGGCGGGCGCTGTCTTTCTGTGAGCTTAAAGGGGGAAGCGCCAGGGCGTGCTAAAAGCCCCCCGGGACCTCGGAGGCCGGACCGGCCAATGGACAGACTCGCCTGAAGGATTCACTGTGCACGAGCACCTGAGCTAGATGGGAGGCGTGTGAACAAGGAGCCCAGCTTTTTGGAGGGTTTCTCCTTGATTTAATCTCCGCATGTGAGTCGTGTTAACGACGTATTGCTCGTCTGCGTAGCTCCCAGGAATGTCTGTCCTTGTTTTAGAGGCGAGCAGGGGCCTTTTCCTAAGGCCCCAACATAAGCCATTTACAGACGCGAGAGCGCACTGAGTCTCTGGCTCTGTCCCTTGGTCTTGGCGTGAAACCAGCTCTTAGAGGGCCTTCGAGGCCCTTCCTGATGGCTTTGCCTCTCGAGAATATTCCCGTGCCTGAATGGTACACGTCTTTTTTACATGTATGGTTCCCACTGCTTGGAACACGTTTCCTCCACTTTTCATGTAACTCAAGGGCCAGAACTGTGTCTTTTATCTCTGTGTATTCAGTGCCTTAGTACTCAGTACTCGGCTGGATGGGAGAGTGGGTGGGTAAATGGGTGGAAGGGTAAATGGGGAGGTGAGTGAATGGGAGGGTGGGTGGATGGATGGACAGACAGATGGATCTTTGGAAGGATGGATGGGCAGATGAGTGAGCGGGAGGATCATTGGACATTGGGTGGACGGATGGATGGATGTTTGGAAGGGCGGATCGGTGGGTAGACATGCAGATGGACGGGTGGGTGGGAGGATGGGTGGGTGGATGGACGGACAGATGGACGGACGGACGGACAAGTGGATGGGTGGGTGGAAGGATGGATGGATGGATGGATGGATGGATGGATGGATGGATGGATGTTTGGAAGGGCGGATCGGTGGGTAGACATGCAGATGGACGGGTGGGTGGGAGGATGGGTGGATGAGCGCGTAGACGGATGGATGGATAATGGGTGGGTTGTTGGATTAACACGATATTCTGACTCTCACTGGGACGTCTCTAGAACAAATCGCTTCCACCATCGGTGTCTTTGAGGAGAAGGCAGACAAGCCGTGCGTGGGTAGGGTGCAGGGGGAGGCGTTTCAGAGAGGCTCATAAAGAAGTTACGGACCAGCGACAGTGTGACGCGAGCTGGTATAGCGAGCTGCTGTCAGAAAAACAGGTCTTCGTTTCTGAAACTTAAAGTGATTTTGGAAGAAAACGTGTGGCATTTGCCTCGGTGAATCACCAGCATCCGTCCCGGTCAGTGAACTGTTGGTGTCGGATCGACGACGCGGGCTTGGGGCCTGCTGCTCAGGAAGGGCGTCAAAGGAGGTTTAGGCAGTGGCTTTCTGGCGAGGCGGGAGGGGTGGCGAGGTCAACCTGCCTCCTGGACGGCCCCTCTCGTGTATTTTCTGTCTGGTCTTAGCAGCCTCCCTTCCCCCTGTGCTCAGTCGCGTTGCCCCTGGCTGTCATGCATGGGCCAACACGCGGGAAGAGTCGGCTTGAACGTTTACACCCTGGATTAGCTTCCGAGCAGTGGACGGCGGCTGGATGCCCAGGAGCAGGGCTCTGAGGGGCTCCGACTGCGAGCCCCGGGGGGCAGGGACGAGGGGCGGGGGCGCCTGGGAAGGCCGCGCGCTTGCCGAGTCCTCACGGTGTGAAAACTGCCCAAGAAATCGTTTGAAGATGAAGGAAAATCTGTTTTATCTCCCCGCCCTGGTTCGCCCGACCCAGTGTGCTGTCTGACATGCGGGATTCGGGGAGTTTGGCTTATTTCTTTAAGAAAAAGCATTTTCAAACACTGAGACAGCCTCAGTCCTGACTCGACGGAAAATTCCCTCATCCTGACGCTGAAAACAACTCGAATTAAACTCATTCCGCTGCTTGTAGGCCCCCCCGGCTACCATGAAGGGCGCACAGGACTAGGGACGGCCACCACTGTGACTCCAACCTGTTAAGGATCGGGCTGAGGGTGCCTGTAGGTGGGCCCCCTCCTCTCTGCTCCCCGGGACGTGGAAATGGGTGGCAGGTTCGAAACCGCCTGGCGTCCCGCAGGGCTCTCGCTGCCCCCAGCCTTCGGGGCTTGTTTTGCCTGACCCCCCACCCCATGGCACCCGTTTGGGGGAGGGTCCCCCTAGTTCCAGTGCAGGGACCTGAAGGAGGGGGCCTCCTCCCTCTGGGCAGGGAGAGAGTGTCCGGCTGGGTCTCCGTGGGCGGATGAGCTGCCGTGATCCCAGAAGGAGGTGGGTGACGCCATCCACGAGCAGTAGGTGCCACTTCGGGGGGCAGGGTGTGACTCGAAGGGGTGCCAGTCGGGGGCGGGCAGGGGAGCCACCTGGACAGTGGACCTCTGCAGGGGAGGCCTGTGAGTCACCGTGTCCCCCTCACGGGCTTGTCCACAGGATCAGCCACCGGCGCCCCCTACGATGATCCCCGCGGCGGGCAGCACCCCGCCCGCAGAGGCCCCCGGTCCCGGCCTGGCCCCTCAGGACGTCTGGAGGTCTCAGGTCTCAGGCTACACGGGGTCCCTGACGCGACACATCAGCCACCGAGCCAACAACTTCAAACGCCACCCCAAGAGGAGGAAGTGCATCCGCCCCTCCCCGCCCCCGCCCCCCAACACCCCGTGCCCCGTGGAGCTGGGGGACTTCGGGGGCCCGCGTCCCCAGCGGTCGTTCCGGGAGCTGCTCTTCAACGGCTGCGTGCTCTTCGGCATCGAGTTCAGCTACGCGGTGGAGACGGCCTACGTGACGCCCGCCCTGCTGCGGCTGGGCCTGCCGGACCAGCTCTGCAGCCTGGTGTGGCTGGTCAGCCCCATCCTCGGTGAGACCGCGCGCCCGGCCACCGCCGGGGTCCCCGGGGCCCCGGGGACAAGGGAGCAGGGTGGGTGACAGTCCACCCAGGAGCCTGGGGCTGCAGGAGAACGGAGGGGTGGCCGGTCACGCCCCGGATTTTAAGTCACTTTAAACCGGGTCACGGAGCAGGAACTTAGTGGCCCCCACGGACTGGCCCGGTCCTGTGTGTTGGGGGTCACTGGAGGATCCAAGCCGGAAAGCCTGGCGGGGGCCGGGTCTGGGGGTCCTGGAGCTTCTGGGATTCTCAAGGTCATGGCTGCTGGGTGCCTCCTGGGGAGGGGCCTGGGGAGAAGCCGAGTGATTCGGAGAGTCTCCTGCCTCTCGCCTCCTAGCTCAGGGTTCTACTGCGGACTCTGAGTTTCATCGTCCTGTGGCTTTTGAGGCACTGGGGGCCCCTTGAGAGCGGGTATCTCAGGAGTGCCGAGGCGGGTTCGGGCCCCCCCCCACCCCCGGGTGACAGCGGGGCCCCCGTAGTGACCGCTGGCCTGCTCTGTTTCAGGATTCCTGCTGCAGCCACTCTTGGGTGCTTGGAGTGACAGGTGTACCTCAAGGTTTGGAAGGAGACGCCCTTTCATTCTTGTCCTGGCTATAGGTCTGTTGTCTTGGAATTGAAATAAGATGAAAAAAAATTAAAAGAGAAAAATAAAAAACATAGAAGGCCCCACCTGCTTCCTCTAGGAGAAGCTAAGAGTGTGGAGCAAGCGCATTCCCAGATAACCTCGCTGGCGCGGTGGCAGGGAGTGGCGGCGCCCGGCCCGAGCTAGCTGCGACCCCAGTCGCTGTGAGCGTTTATCTGTAAACGGGTTAAGTTCGTGTCATTCCCGCTCTAGTGACGAAGTAGAAACCCTGCTCCAAGCACAAAAGAAAACGCGGGGCGTCACCCCGTGGGCGACGCCCCCAGCGGGGTCTGCTGGGGCCTGGTTAACGAGGAATTCGGGGCCCTGAAGAGCCGAGCGGGTCCTGGGCTGGGGGGGCGGCGGCGCCGGCCCGGCCGCCGGGGACCTCGGTGACCTGGGCCTCCACCCTCAGGGGCGCTGCTGGGCCTCTCGCTCTTGCTCAACGGCAGGGACGTGGGCGCGGCCCTGGCGGACACGGCTGACGACCACAGGTGGGGCCTGCTGCTGACGGTGTGCGGGGTGGTGCTGACCGACTTCAGCGCCGACTCGGCCGACAACCCCAGCCACGCCTACATGATGGACGTGTGCGGCCCCGCCGACCAGGACCGGGGCCTGAGCATCCACGCGCTCCTGGCGGGTAAGTCCCCCGCGCCCCCCGCACCCCCGCCCCGCCCGCCGCGGCCACCGGCCGCTGTCACCGGGCGCGTCGGCCAGGCCCTGCCGCACGCGCAGACACACGTGGACGGAATCCGAACCTGTGGAGGGACAGTGGAGTGAGAGGAGTGCGTCCCTCGAACCACAGAGGGCAACGGCGACACCCACGCCTGACGTGCACGCCGGGTGCTGGCGTGGCGGACGAGGGTGGGCGTCCGCGGGCCGGCAGAGCCGGGTGTGTGCGTGTGACCGTGTGCGCGAGCGCCGCGTGTGGCCGACTCCTGTCCCCGGTGAGCTCATGCCCTGCAAAGCCGCCGCGACCCCTGACGTGACCGATCCCGATCACTGCCCCCGGGAGAAACACAGGGTGAGGCCCCCGCGAACGCCCGGTCCCGGCACCTTCGTAGCCGATCAGCGCGTGGCCTGGTCCCAGGTGCCTCTGCCTAAAGTCGCCTTGTTCGCTCCGTCCCGTCGGTTCCCGGCATCGGAACGGTTCTGCCCGGCCCACGAGCACCAGGAGGACACCGAGCGCATCGGGGCCGGGGTGCCGGCTGGGGCTACAAACCGGCTTTTTAGCAGGTACTTTCGCGCGCACGGAACCCGCACAGGAAGGGAAGCCATCGACTGTGCGTGCGCGGCCACGTGTGTCCCACACGGGGCTATGCGTCCCTGTGGAAGTCGGGGACAGGCAGGAGGGGCCGCAACCCCGCAGAGCCTGCGCACGTGGACAGAAGAAGGCGAGGTGTGCGGGCGAGGCTCACTGCCCAGGCCGTCTGGGACCGCGCGCGCGGAAATTCAGCCACAGAGCAGTAACGGAACCCATGGACGCTCGCTCACCGGGGCCATCCTCACCGGGGCCATCCACGCCGGGCCCTCCAGCGAGCCCGCGCGGGCGCTCACCCTGACACGAAGCGAAGTGGGGAAACAACCCCATGGACAGCAGCAAGGAGAGGGATTCCTAAAAGGCGGGGGAAAGTCACAGCGCGTCGTGTGCCGGGCCCGCGTGTGCCGGGCCCGCGTGTGCCGGGCCCGGATGCAGAGGACAGGCCGCCCCGTGGCAAGAGGCGTGGGCCCTGGCGCCCAAAGGCCGGAGGGGACTCCGGGCTTCTCCTCCCGTCCGTCCGTCGTGGGATGTCGTCCCGTCGCTCGGCCTCTTCCCGCCTCCGTCGCGTCCCCCAGGCAACGCCGTTGCGCATCCCTCGCTGCCCGCGCCCGCGCCCGGGTGTGGGTCGCGGCTGGGCCAGCCCTGAGGCCCAGACTCGGGGAAAGGACTTCGTTTTCGCCATCGGCTTTTCTTTTTTTCTTCTATTTTATGTTAAAATACGTGTCACATGGGGTTTACCGTCTTCCCGGTGTTTAAGTGGACGGCACGGTGGCTTTCAACACGGTCACGTTGTCGCGCAGCCGTCGCAGCCTCCGGCCCGCAACTCCCTTCATCTCCTAGAGCTGAAATCCTAGGGGCAACTCCCCGCCCCCATCCCTGCCCCCGGGCAGCCACCGTGTCCGCCTTCCGTGGCTCTGGCCCTGACCGCTTCGAGCACCTGGTGTAAGTGGCTCCCCCGCGAGGGTGACCGACCGGCCTCCCACGGTGCGGCGAGTCTCAGAATCCCTGCGTTTTTAAGGGAAGAAGAGCCCGCTGTGCGCATCATCACAGGAGGTTCGTTCGCCTGGTGATGGACCCGCGGGTCGCCCCGCCTCCTCGGTGCCGCGGATGAGCGGCCACGGCCACAGCCACGGAGCGCAAACCCTCCCCAGAGCTCGCTCCCAGGGGGAGTCGGGCGCTCCCCGGAGCCGAGTGGCCGGGGCGGGCGCATGGCGGCTCCGGGTCGGGCGCGTTCAGGGCCCGCCGCGCTGTCCCCGCTGCGGCCGCACCACTGCGCGTCCCCCAGCGGGGCACGCGGCGCCGATGTCCCCGCGTCCCCCTCCGAGCGAAAACATCCCGGTGGGCGTGAGGCGGCGTCGCATCTCCGGTCTGCGTTTCCCCGAGGATCAGTGACGCCGCGTGGCCCTTCGTGCTGTCTCTGGGCCGGGCGTGCGTCTGTCGCCGCCGTTGAGTGGCCGTTCCCGCCCCGGGCGCCGATTCGAACGGGGGCGGTCGTCGTTTCGGAGCGATGTCGGGTCTCTTGGCTGTGGGAATGCCTCGGTGACTCACTAAGAGGGTTTACCCCGAATGTGGCCTGACTCAGAGTCACCAAAGGGCCACTGTGTCTTCGGGGGGGGCCCGGCTAGGCTGGGAGCGTGAGGTGATGAGAGAATAAAAGGTCGACGCGTGAGTCTAAAAGGCGGGGGGCCAGGTGGCGGAGCTCCACGGTGAGGCCGTCAAGTGCCTGGACGCGTGGGCGTCGCGCCCCGTCTGGGGGACGCGTGGCAGTTCCAGCCGAGCCTGTCGGGAGCCCGGGCTTTTCCGGAAAAGTCGCCGGGGCGGGTTTCCCCAGCGCGGGAGAGGGGCGTGGGGAACGCGCCCCCAACCTGTGGACCGGCTCAGGGTGCAGCTGAACCCCCGGGGAGGACACGCCAGACCCGGGAGGGGGAGCGTGTGGGGCCGGGGCGCGGGGCCGGGGCGCGGGGCTGCATGGGTGGCGGCGGCGGCACCTTCGGGAGGCACGTGTGTCCTGGCCGGGCGCAGCCTGGCGTCGCCCGCATTCCGTGGTGCCGCGTGAACCAGCTGGCCACCGGGCAGTCCCCGAGGTGGAGGGACGACCACGCGAGCGGGGACAGGAGGACCGTCCCTGGCCCCCGCGGTGGTCGTACCTGAGTGTGTCATCGGGCGAGCAGGGCCGGCGGCCGCGGGGCTTCCCGCCCGCACACGTGTGTGCAGACGTGACCCTCGTGTTTACGTGGCCCTGAAGCGGGGGGTGGGGGACTTGACCTAACGTGGACACGGGCCCCGTGTGGACGGTCACTGTAGACACGTATCCCTGGAAGGCCGGGCGGGGTCACCACGCTGCCTGCTCGGGGCCAGGCCCCAGCGGGCGGCCCTCGAGGGGCACGGCAAGCCCCTGGGGGCCCTGAGAAGCCCCTTCCCGCTCTCGGTTTGGGGGTTTCACGGGGACGGACAGCGCGCCCAGGCCCCCCGTGAGAACGGGCCCCCCCTTCCGACCCCGCTCTCTCCCCAGGTCTCGGAGGCGGCTTCGGTTACGTGGTCGGGGGGATCCACTGGGACAGAACCCGCTTCGGGACGGCCCTGGGCGGGCAGCTGCGGGTCGTCTACATCTTCGCCGCCGTCACCCTGAGCGTCACCACCATCCTGACCCTGGTCAGCATCCCCGAGAGACCCCTGCGGCCCGCGGGCGAGAAGCGGCCGGCCATGAAGAGCCCCAGCCTCCCGCTGCCACCCTCCCCGCCCGTCGCGGGCCACCAGGAGGCGGCCCACGCGGACGCCGGCCCCTGCCGCCCCGACGCCGGCCTGTACCCCAGCTTCTCCAGCCCCCTGTCGCCGCTCAGCCCCCTGACGCCCAAGTACGGCAGCTTCGTCAGCGGGGACGGCTCCCCCACGGGGCTCAGCGCCTTCGCCTCGTCCTTCGCCTTGGCCAACACCGACAGCGTCCTCATCGACTGCTTCACGGGCAGCCACGACCACTCCCTGGCCGTGCCGGGCAGCGTCCCGAAGCCGGCCATCAGCGTCAGCTTCCCCCGGGCGCCCGACGGCTTCTACCACCCGGACCGCGGCCTTGGCGAGAGGCGGGAGGGGGCCCCCGGGGCCGGCGGCGACGGGGACGTCCTGCGGGTGGGCTCCCTGGACACCTCCAAGCCGCGAGCGGCCGGGATCCTGAAGAGACCCCAGACCCTGGCGCTGCCGGACGCGGCGGGAGGGAGTGGTCCCGACACGACGGGCAGGAGGAGGACCGTGACCTTCAGCCAACAGGTACAAACGAGGACGGGGGCGGGGCAGAGGGCGCCGCGCAGCGTCCCCTCCTTCCCGGTTAGACGACGAGGAGGGGGAGTCAGCCTGGAAGGGAACGCGGGTGGCAGGGGGACGCGCTGTGGGGACAGCGGCCGCGGACACACCCGCGCCCTCGCTCCGGCATGGGTGACGGGAGGCTCCTTTGCGCTCCGCGGGGTTTTCCGCGTGTGGGTCTGTCGCACGCTCTGCGCGCCTTTCGGTGGCTTCCAGCACGGTCGCCCCCGCGACGTCACAGCCCATTTGGCCGAGGGCATCGGGTGCCAACACAGCCACGTCTTCCCAGGGACAGAACGAAACGCTGCCCCGGGTGTTCCCGGGACCCCCCACCCCTCAGCCCCCCACCAAGCTCTAACCCTGGCCCCCGGCCGAAGCCGTCAGGGTCTGCATGACAAAGGGCAGCGAGTGCAGCATCTGGAAGGCCGAGAACCTTCCGGAAGGCCACCCATGCCGCAGGCGTGGCATGTCCGTGGGGTTGGCCGAGAGGCCACGAGCAGCTTTTGGGGTGTGAGGTCACGGGCGGGCCGCTGTCACAAAAGGAAAGGCCGTGGGCCCCTTGAGGTCGCCGCAGTCATCCCGCCGACCTGCCGTGACCCCGAGGCCCCGGGGCGGCGCGTCCCCCCGCGGGCGTCCCCTCTCCGGGCCCGGGGCGGCCCCCCGGAGGCATTCTGAGGGGCTGTCCGTCCTCTCCTCGTTGGGAACTTCTCGAGCACGGCCGCGTGTCTCTGGTGGCCCCAGCGCCGCCCTCGTCACCCCTTTGGCGCGCTTGTCCTCTCGTCTCCAGGGAGGACGCCCCGACAGTGGCCTCTGGTGAGCCGGGGTCCCGCGGGGCCCGGGGAACCGCAGACGGCCGGGGGCTCAGGGCAGCGGGCGCAGGCGGTCCCTCCGGGTGCCGAGTCGAGGCACGTCCCCCTCACTCTCGATGACGCCAGCGCAGCCCCTGGTCCGCGCTGCGGCGCCCGCTCCTGCCTCAAAGCCCTCCGACGGCCTTCCCGGGCCAGGCCTGGACGCGAAACTCCCGGCAGTGTCGCCGGGGTCCCCGTGAAAACTCCCGCTCCCGATCTACGGCGGTTTCCGAATCGGTTCTCGGAGAAAAGGCAAAACCCAGAGCTGAACGGAAACACCCCCGGGCTCCAGGCGGCGGCGGGTGTCACCGGGCCGGCCCCCTGGCCTGTGGGCGATGAGCCTCGGCCGCCCTGGAACCAGCGCCCGGGCCGCTCCCTCCTCCTCCCGTTCCCACCGGGATACCCGGCGGCAGCACAAGGGTCCCCAGCCCTGGCCCCACCCCGCGTGGAGTGGGCCCGGCCTCCCTTACTCCGGGGAGGGGACAGCCACCTTCCACGGGGCCGGGGCCGTTCACCCAGCAGGGACTGTGCCCTGAGGCTTGTCAGCACCCGTCGGGGCGCCTGTGTGCCGGGGGACTGTGGCCTGTCCTGATCGACTTCGCTTCGGCTGACGGGGGTGTCTGGGGGACGGTGGGGGAAGCGTGTCTGCCCCGTGTGCTCGCTCACGTGGACACCGCGTCGGGTGTCGCACCCGTCCCGAGGAGGGGCGCACAGATGCCCGCTTGGGATCTGCCCTTCCCACCCCTCTGGGGCAGAGAGGGGCCCCAGGCGGTCGGGGTCTGAGCTGAGCTGCGTTTCCGTTACTTCAAACACGTTTCCCCTGTGGCGAGGGAGTCACCCGTCCCCGCGGTGCGGGTGTCACATCGGGGCCCGACACGCAGCCCGTCCCCCAGGGAATCCCACTCGGTGGCCCCGAGTCTGAAGCCGTTTCTTGTGGGGGTGACACGTGGGTGTCACATCGGGGCCCGACACGCAGCCCGTCCCCCGGGGAATCCCACTCGGTGGCCCCGAGTCTGAAGCCGTTTCTCGTGGGGGTGACACGGGCGCTCGGTGACCGGCGTCCAGGACGACACGGCCGCAGCCTGTGCGTCGGCGTGGGTGCCGCCGCGGGCCGGCCGGAGCCCGGCGCTCTGACCAGGCCCCCGGGGCCTCCCGTCGCAGGTGGCGAACATCCTGCTGAACGGCGTGAAGTACGAGAGCGAGCTGACGGGCTCCGGCGAGCCACCGGGGCAGCCTCTGTCCCTGAGGCACCTCTGCGCCACCATCTGCCACATGCCCAAGATGCTGCGCAACCTCTGCGTCAACCACTTCCTGGGTGAGCCCCCGGCCAAGCCGTCCGGGCGTCCCCGTCCCAGCCTGGGCCACGCCGCGTGGTGGGGACGGGGCTCCCCGGCCTGCCCCTCGCCGAGGAGGCGGCCGGCGGGGGGTCAGCGTTCCTCAGAGAACAAGCAGGACACACAGCCCGCCCCCCCCCGCGGCCCCGCTCCCCAGGAGGTGCGTTTGCTCCGAGAAAGGCCCGTAGGCGGCCTGCGGAGCCCCGGGGTGAGCGGCCTCCGGGCGGGAAGGCTGCAGGCGAGTGCGTCGTCCCGTTCTGGCGCTCCGAAGGTCACGTGTGCCTTCGCGAGTCGGGCGAAGCGGCTGCGGCTGACCTGAGGGGCCGCCAGGGTCACGGCGCTGTCCCCCCACCCCCCAGGCTGGCTCTCGTTTGAGGGGATGCTGCTCTTCTACACGGACTTCATGGGCGAGGTGGTGTTTCAGGGCGACCCCAAGGCCCCGCACACGTCGGAGGAATATCAGAAATACAACAGCGGCGTCACCATGGGCTGCTGGGGCATGTGCATCTACGCCTTCAGCGCAGCCTTCTACTCAGGTACCCGCCCGCCGGCGGGGCCGGGTCGGGGCGGGATGTGGGGGGATGCGGGATGCTGAGCGGGATGTGGCGGTGTGTGGGATGCTGAGTGGGATATGGGATGCCGAGTGGGATATGGGATGCCGGGTGGGACGTGGTGGGATGTGGGATGCCGGGCGGGACACGGGGTGCGGGGCGGGCGCCTCCGTGGAGTTCGGGCAGCCTTCCGTTGGGCGGCTGGGGCACGCGGAGCGAAGGCACTGCCCGCGCTGTCTGCTTTTCAGTCACTCGACGACCGGTCGGAGTTCAGCGGGGTGCGCTGCCCTGTGCTGGGTGGGGCTTGGCGTGTGTCCAGACCCCAGTAGGCCGGTGGGCAGAGAGGGCCAGGCCCGTAGGCAAGGGCAAGGTGGGGGCTGCCAGTCCCCCGCGTCCTTCCCGTGTGGGTCCCACGCAGCTGGTCCAGAGGGAGGGAGGCGCAGGTGAGACCGGAGGGGCAGGTGGCCTGGGACCGTGGACTTGCCGCATGGGCCGAGGCCAGAGTCCGAGACGGCCCTGAGGCTGTGCCTGGGTGACCCAGGGGACCCAGGAAGCCGTGCGCATTCATGCGGGTGCCGGGGAGCCACCCAGAGGGGCCCCCGGCTGGCAGTGTGCCCCCAGAAACCTCCCTCCACCCATGACCCCGTGAATGGCAGGCACGAGGGCCTTGTGGGCCGGTCGGCCTGTGCCGGACGCGACGGACGCGACGAGTGTGGCCGGTTCCGGCAAAACCTCACTCGCGTGCGAGGGAATTTGAATCTCGTGGGCTCTTCACTCGACACAGGACTCGGGTCACCTTCAGGTGTTTTTAAAAACCGTTTTGAAGTACGAAAGCCGTTCCTTGCCCCGGGGTGCAAACACGGCTGCCACGGGGCCGGCTCCCGCTGGAGTCCGCGGTTCATTTCATCGTGTCTGCCCCCAGCTAGCGAGTTCCCCTCCCGGGGACGGGCTGGGACTTTGTGGGGACGGCACTGAGAGGTCGCCCTAGGAGAGTCCTGACTCGCTTGCCAGCCCGTGGGTGGCGGCTGGGTGTCTGCCTCCCCACGGCCACTGGCACCGGGACACAGGGAGGTGGCCCGTTACTTGACTCAGGACGCAGTGTGTGCAGCTGAGGTGCCCTTGTCCGGGCTCCGTGGACGCTGGCAGGGCGCTGGGGTCTGGCCTTGGGTATTTCCACCCGAGGACCCCTTCACCTCGGCAGCACCCGGGGGCCTGGCCGCCCCAGGTCCTGCTGTCCATCTGGCCCAGTCGGAGCCGTCAGGAGTCCCTCAGGCCCTGGGGCCCCACGCAGGGCGTCCGCTCCGGGGCCAGCTGCCTGCCGTGCCAGTCCTCCCTCGCTGGCCTTCGGGTCAGCCTGGGGAGGCGGCCCAGGCCGCCGGCTTTCCGGGGGGCCCTGGACGTGCGGCGCCCTCACGCGCTGTCCGGCCCACAGCTCTCCTGGAGAAGCTGGAAGAACACCTGAGCATCCGCACCCTGTACTTCATCGCCTACCTGGCCTTCGGCCTGGGGACCGGGCTCGCCACTCTGTCCAGGAACCTCTACGTGGTCCTGTCCCTCTGCGTCACCTACGGGATCCTGTTCTCCACCTTGTGCACCCTGCCCTACTCGCTGCTGTGCGACTACTACCAGAGCAAGACGGTACGTGACCTCCCGGCTTCCGGTCCCGCAAACCCAGCCTTGGTGGCACCCGGGCGTGGCCCCGGGACGCACCACACGGGGGGCAGGTGCAGAAGGCAGACCCGGGCCCTGCTCCAACGCCGCGATGCTCAGGGCGGTGACCGCGGGTCACAGCCCATCAACATGGGGAATGGGGCCGCCGGGGGCGGCGGGAAGGGAGGCCCGCCCTCCAGCATTCCCCTCGGTCCGGCTTTGGGGTCGCCTCTCAGCGCGGGCCCTCAGGCGAGCCGAGTGAAAGTATCACCTTGGGCACAGAAAACCCAGCCATGGCGACCCACGGTAGGTGAACGCGGTGAAGTGCCCGAAACGGGAACTTTAGATAACGACGGGGTGAGGAACGCTGCCCCGCCGAGCCGCGGGGAGCCCAGGGCCAGTGGAGAAACCGGGGACGTCGATTCTCTTCCCACCAAACCCGGCGTCTCGTGTGGCCGCGAGAGGTGACCCGCCACTGCCCCCATCCCGAGCGCACGGCTCGGCGGTGGCCAGGGAACGCACAGACCTGGGCACCCCCCGGCCTCGCCTCGGCCCGTTTCAGAAACTCTTCTCCACCCCCGAGAGAAACCCGCACCCTCGCCATCGCCTCCCCAGTCCCCCCCCGTCCCCCACCCCGGCAACCACCGGCCCGCCCCGGCCTGCTGGGCCGGCCTCTCGGCACAGTCCGCGTGAGTGCCGCGTGTGGCGTGTGGCCCTGCGTGTGGCTCCTCTCTCCCCCCTCACGTCCTCAGGTCGCCCGTGTCGTAGCGTGCGCTGGGGCTTCCTCCTTCCTCTGGGGAGTGACGTTCCCGCCGCAGGTTTCCGCAGTGACGTGCAGGTTCGAGAGCGGAGCACGCAGGGGTCGCCTCGGTGCCGGAGCTCCTCGCACCCGCTTTGGTTCTGGGCGGCCGCCACCTGCCCCGGGCCCCGCCTCGGCAGTGTCCTAGTTGGCTTTAAGGAGTTTGGGGGTTTCTGACGAATTCAGCGCTTTGTAGGAAAAGTCACGTCAGCCTGGAGCCAGGCCATGTGTCACTGGGTGGTCGCCGGACACCCCACCTCACGGGCAGGCGGTGGCCAGGCGGGGCTGAGGCCCTGACTGCGTGGGGGGTGCTGAGCGCACACACTGCGCCTCCAGCCAGCACGGTCGGGGCAGCCACGTGTGCGCCGGCAGCACCCCAGGGACCAGAGGGCTTAGCCGCGTGGCACCGTCCCCCTGGCCAGGTCCCTGCAGCCCAGAGCCCCTTCGTGGGTTACACGGATGTGCTGGTTCTTGCGGGACTGCCGTGCCCCAGGGGAGGGGACGCCCGGGCCGCAGGCCACTCCAGCGGCCTTTGGAAGGCCTCTGTTGCCCGTGGAGCCTTCTGGACGCTCCCGTTTCTCTGTCTTCCTCGGGTCAGGGCTAACCCGCGGCCTCCCCACCCCTGTGGGCCTCGTGGCTGAGGGTGTCACAGCTCCCCAGGACGCACGTGGTGCCCTTCCACCGGGCACTGGCAGGTGCCTGTGAGGACGGACACAGCCGTCTCCGGGGAGGGGGTCCGGCAGTGTCCCAGAGGGGACCACGCTGGCCCCGGGTGGTGCGCACGCAGCGGTCTGTGGGGCTGGCGTCACCCTGCGCAGCAGTGGCCGCCGGGGGAGGGGGCCCCACCACCTCCTCCTGCAGCTCCGCTCGGGGCCCCCCAGCCTGGAGCGGCGGGCGGGCAGGGAGGCCGAGCGACGTGTCCCGGCTGGGGGCACGGCGGCCTCTGAGCCCCGAGGTCCCTCTGTGGCCCGTGGAGGGGTATTTCGGGGTGGGCCACGGGCACCGGAGGGGGCGGAGGTTAGGAAAGGGCACGGCCCGACCCCGGAGCACCAGCTGGCGGGCAGCGGCTTTTCAGCGAGTGTGAGGGGACAGGAGCGGGGCCTGTGAGACGCGGCCCCCGCCCCCCGCCGTGAGTCACGGATTCTTTTCCGTGCTGTCATCTCTCCGAACACAAATGTTGTGACACCCTTGGCTGGCCTCCCCGAGCACGTCGGGCCTGGCAGCCGGGGCCGCTGACGCGCCCTCTGGGTCAGTTCGCAGGGTCCGGCGCGGACGGCTGCAGGCGCGGCATGGGCGTGGACATCTCCCTGCTGAGCTGCCAGTACTTCCTGGCGCAGATCCTCGTGTCGCTGGTGCTGGGGCCCCTGACGTCGGCCGTGGGCAGCGCCAGTGGCGTGATGTACTTTTCCAGCCTGGTGTCCTTCCTGGGCTGCCTGTACTCCTCCCTGTGCGTCGTGTACGAGGTCCCTCCCGGCGACGCCCCCGACGAGGAGCACCGGCCCCTCCTGCTCAACGTGTGACCCCTGGAGGGGGCTTTGGCCCGCGGCCTGCGCCCAGGGGTCCGCAGCCAGTGACAAACCTCCGGGTTTGGGTGGACGCGGGGCAGATCTCCCGCGGGAATGTAAATACGTGACAAAGTAATAAACGGCAGCAGCAGCAGCGCGACGCCTGGGGTTTCTCACAGTGGCTCCCCCAGGGGGAGGGGTGGCCCTGGGATGGGGCCGCTCGCGTGGGCACTAAAGGTGGGGGCTGGAACGATGGCTCACCGCGAGGGAAGGCGTAACTCGGTGGTTCTCAGCCGGCGGGGATTTGGGACATTTGGCAACGTCTGGAGATACTCTCGGTCGTCACAACGCGGCTGGATGGTACTGACCGGAGATGCTGTGGACACTCTGCCATGCGTGATGGTCCCCACGACAGAGTCATCCAGCTCCAGGGGCCGTGGTGCTGAGGTAGAGACACCCTGGTCGGACTGCGCATGGTATCCCGGAGCGGGTTAGAGCAAGCAGTCATCCCCCATCCCCCATCCATCCCCCACCCATCTGCGTAGCTACGTACCCGCATGTTCACCCACCCGTCTCACCCACCCGTCCACCCTACACTTGTCCGTCGAGTGCCCTGGGCATGGCCGTGGGTGCTAAGCGCTGGACACCCATCTGCGGGCAACACGTCTCCGCCCACATGGATTCGATGTGAGAACAGGAGGGACGTAGCACACCAGGGCCCACACCTCCTCCGTGCAGCCCACTCTGACTGGAACCAGTGCGTCCTTTCCCCGTGCCTTCGTGTGGGTCATCTACCCTTTCGGCCGAGGAAGATGTCACGTGTAGGCGAAACACAGGGGGGTTCAGTGATCTCAGTCGCGCACACAGCTCCTTTGGGCCTCCCGTTAGCTCCGTGCCTTCCTGAGACCCCAGACTCATGTCCCACACGTCCCATCACTTAAAGCCGCTTGGAAGGTGTTGAAGGGCGGTCCCCGGTCTGGACTGCCTGTGTCCCAGAACGGTCAAACCCGTGAGCGAGGTGAGGAATGGGGGGCGGGGAGGGGGACACTCTGCTCCCTCGTGGCTTATCCAACACCCGGCCTCTTCCTGGAACTTTCTAAATAAGTAAAGATGGCTCTACGTGTGGGAATGGCTGGCGTCACCCTCTCTTCCTAAGAACGAGCGCTGAGTCGGGCGCTGTTTGGGGACAGTGGACTGAGCGGAGCGTTGGGCTACCCTCGGGCCAGCTCCCAAACACTGCCCTTGACCCGCAGGTGTGCTCCCGCAGGTGGCGGTGGGACAGTGGGAGCCACCGCGAGGCCCAGGACCCGCTGAGAGCCACGCCCGCGGATTCCGCGTCTCAGCGCATCACTTACTTTCTGGCCTTAAAAGGTGACCTGTGATGACGGCGGTGATAGTGGCCGCCACCCGCCTCGTCCTGCGGTGCGCTAAGCACTTTCTGCGCCTCTCCCCACGCTCCCCGCGGCGAGGCGGGCAGGATTTCCACCCGGATGGAAGCCCTGGGCCCAGGTCACACGGGGTCAGACGCCGGCACCAGGGGAATGGGACTCCCGACTGCCGTCCCCGCCCTGGGCTCCTGCCCGGGCCTCGGCTTGGAGGAGGCCCCAGCCCCCTTGTGAGGGCGGGGAGACCAGCTTTGTCCTCTGGTCCCCGCTGGGACTCCCTCTGAGCTGCTGAAACCAAAACAAAGACCTGCCCCCATGACTTCTGGAGCCACTCCGAACTGTCCCCTCAGCAAACCTGCAAACCAGCGCCCGTCCCTTTGCTGCTCTTGGGGATGAACAGGACCTCTGCGTCCGCGGTGGTCACAGCATTTAGGACACGTCGGCTGAGCGCGCGGATGGCAAAGCCACAGCCGTCCCTGGTTGGTTCTAGGCTGTCGGATGAGTCCTGGACCACGGGTTTGGAGGGAATGGAGGTGGCTTCCCTGGACTGTTCCAGAACTGCCAAGGGCCGGGTCTGCACAGGGTGTGCCGAGGCCGTCCCGCCTGCGAGCACCTCTTGGAAGACTCGGAGGAGGGAGCAGATGTCCTGGGTTGGGGACACATTCACGACACACAGGCCCTCAGGGGGACTTCACGGGGGTTACTGAGGCCATCACGCGTGGAAGTCACTCGCTGCTGGGGTGCATCACGGGGTCCAACTCCACGCAGCGAACGTTTGCTGGTACCTACTGTGTACGCCCCTGGGTACCTACTGTGTGCACCCTGGGTACCTACTGTGTGCGCCCCAGCACTGGGGATGCAGCCTCTGTCCTCAAAGCCTCCTCTGACTGTCAGTACCCTGCCCACCTGCCTCCCCGCCACCTGTCACCCTTGCCGTGACCCTTCCATTGCTCCTAGCCCAGAACACCTGTGCCCCCACCCAACCCCCTGCCTCCAGGAAACGTGAAATTTTCCACGAAAGGCTCGTCACTGTGCCCACACCTCTCCCAAGGACCACTGGCTCATTTCGGGGTGGTGGTGGGGGGAACCTTAATTCAGCCCTGCAGCCGAGCCCCAGAAACGGTGCCCGGGCCTTGAAGATGCTGCCACCTGTTGGCCAGAACTCCAAGTGGCAGTGAGGACCAAAGCGGTGGCTCGGCCTGGGATGGGACCCGGCACCTGGGAGTGACGAGCTGTGGCCAGGCTCGTTGGAGTATCAGCCCCTGAACAGCTCGCCAGCCTCGTCCGCCTCACAAGTCCTCCCTGGGCTGGAAGGGCCGTCCGAGAACGGCCTTAAAATGGTTTTTAATCTATTTCACCACATTGGATACCCACACGCTAGGGGGGCACCCGACGCCACAACTGTAAGGCAGACCCCCCGCCCCGCCCAGAACTCTAGGTGTGAGCAGGGCCGGAGCCCCGGGGGCTGACACCTGCCAGCAGGCACTGCTGGGCGCGGGACTGAAACTGGCGGAAAGTGAAGTGAAGGCTCCCGGCAGGTACCCTCCAGCTTGTCACCCGCACCCACGACGCACATGGACGTCTGGACAGGGCGCGTCAAGGAGCCTCCCTCTGCGGGGCCTGTTCCTTCATTCAGCAAAGATCTTCGGAGCGAGCGCCTCTACCCACCAGAACCCGGTCCGGGCACGGGTGCATGCGGGCAGAGCGGGTCCCTTCGGTGGCCTTGGTCCCTGACATGCCAAAAGGAAGCAAGTACAGGGGACTTGGAAGCTGTCCCTGGCAAAGACGGACACTAGAGAAGCCACGTGGGGTCGGAGCAAAATGATTTCCAGGGCCCGGACCGTGAGCTGCCACAGCAAGGATGCAGGGAAGGGACACCTCAGAGCCTGATACACCCAAGGACCAGAACTGCAGGACCGGGAACCAGCGAGGGCGGGCGAGGCCCAGGGGAAAAGAGCCCACGCTGCAACGGGCGGCTGCTCCTGGGCCACGGGTCCATCCCCGGAGGCAAACGCAGCTCCCGTGGCCCGAGTGCGAGGGGCCCGCCCGTGTGGACAGACGCTTCCCCCGCCTGGGGGACCGCTAGCTTAACCCCCGGTGTCAGGATGACGGGTCCTGCTCTGACTCCTCTGCTGGGAGCCTGGGCTGGTGCCCCATCACACCACCCCGGTCTCCCCGTGGGGCCAGGGGGCACACTGCAAGGCCCAAGGTCAGCAAGGGGCTCCTGGCCTGCGGAGGGGGCCCCACACATCTCCCTGAGCGTCCAGGCAGCACTCCGGCCCTTGGCACCCACGAAGCACAGCTCCGGGGTCTTGGCACTTGACGGCCTTGCTGCTGTGTCTACGTGGGAGGTCACTGCCCACCACCCTGCTGTGCATCTTACCCTGAGGATTAGCCACCTCGATTTACCCAGGTGGCACCTAAGCGAGGCCCCCGTTCACCTGAAGTTCATGGACATTGACCCAACGGGCACCACGCACCCAGGTTTACGGCTCAGCCCCGAGGTGCCGGGCCTCACGCCAGCCCTGCTAAGTGCCCTTTCCTCAGCCCACACTGCACAGGGACGGGGGCATGCTGAGGCCCCGTGCCCAAGCCCCAGGTCCACTCGGGGACCAAGGGGTGAGGCACCAGGGACGAGGGCCTGGCAGGGGGCACGCTTGCTAGAGAGCAGACCTTTGCCTCCGCCTCATGGATCCAGAGGTCCGTCCAGGAAGGAAAATGGCACACAGCAGCTGGTGGCAATGGCCACGCCCAAGAAACAACTGCGACGAGGGCCTCTGCTGTAGCATCACCCTCCGCACGCACGCAGACACTCAGGTCTTGTCATTTAACCTTTCTGGAGCGTGCCTTTCCTAAATTCACTCCCGTTAAAAACCGGTTTCATAAACACCACGCGCCTGGGCGAGAGACCAGCCAGTACGGCACCCGGGTCCCAGCTCCTCACCCCGGGCCGCCCCATGCCCTTGCATCCGTGACCCGGGGTGGCAGTCCCGTGTTCCTCCCACCACTGGTCCTCAGGCCTCACTGCGTTCCCCCTCCCCGCCCTCAGCGCGCTGGGCAGGAATCCTGCTGTCTGAAGACAGGTGTCCCTCGGGCCACCGGCATGCACGCCCCTCGGGCCCAGCTGCTGAAGTCCCTCACGGGTCGAGCCTTTGCCTTCACCACTCAGAGGCAGACCCCGCCCGCAGAGGGCAGGTGGTCAATGTCCGTCTCGGCCTTGCTCCTGCTGCGTCTCCCTCGACATCTGGAAACGCACGGCCACGTCCCAGATGACGAGACGACCACGTGGATTTCCAGGCAGCTTGGTTTCAGGAAGATGCGCTTGGTCTCTGAAAGCACAGCCTGGATCCATTCTGACTGCTGCCCCCTAGGCCGCACCCACACCCCACAGGCCACCTGCTGCACCCTGGGTGGCTAAGGGTGGGGTGGGGGCACTGGCGGCCTTGGGGGCAGAGAAGGGACAAAGAGGAGCGGCCAGGAGTCGGAGGCCACTGTACTGGTGGGAGGCTCAGACCTCTCCTAGGCAGAGGTGCGGTGGTGTGCATGGCGGGGGAGAAAGGGACCTGGGAAGAAAGGGTGCTGCTTGGTCCCGCCGTCACCCCATCCCCTGCCCCCGGGCCCATTCTGCCGCATGGGGAGCCTGTAGCAGGTCAACTCAAGCCCACAGGCTGGAGCATCCCCAAGAGCAAGCGTATCAGAGGAACCCTTCCATGACATGGATATTTCTAGAAGCCGCTCTGCAAGGTAAAGCCCCAGGAACGAGACACAGTCCACTGGTCATCGCCCAGTTGTAGTGTAGCTTGGTTTTATTTATGTCCACAAATATTTCCAAAAAATTACAAAATACTCAAATGGAGAGAACACAGAAGTCACGATTTCGGGGTGTCTACTGTTTACACTGTGTTATCTCATGGCCAACTACTCATATATACATTTAGCTTCAAGATATATATAAACGTAGCAAATCAGAACGTACGCTCCGCTCTGCTGCCGCAGCGACGCGGGAAGCTCAGCCTTGACGACACCGAACAAGACACACACAGAACACGGGAAAGCAAAACCGAACCTCGAACAGAAGGGGGGACAATCCGAAAGGAAACCGAGGGGCTGGGCTCCGGAGACGCCGGCAGGTCGGGGCCTCCCGAGCCGCGGCTGCCAGGCGGGGGCTTCGGGTGGCAGGTCTAAGTGGAGGGAATCTCAGTGCTTCACCTTGGGACGTGGGGGACCAAACTCTACCGGGGAAACACCTTCAGACAGTTTTCCATACAGACTTCCAAGTCCTTCACGCCCTCTCTTCTTTGGAAAAATGGATGACGGAGAGGAGATAAGGAAGGTTCAACTGAATGGCAGGCGTTGTGTTCTACCAGGAGGAAGAGAGAAGATGGGGGGAAGGTGGGGCGTCGGTGCGGGAGTCGGGGGGCGCCCGGCAGGACGGGGGCGGCCCTGGTGGCACGTCACCGCCCTGCCCCGAGCAGACCAATGCCCCCCGCCGATGCAGCCACGAGTTTGAGCTTGTCTCCCCTGTAAGGAGCTAAATTTAAGGCAGAAATGGAATGGAAAAAAAGAAGAAAAAAACTACCAACATTTTCAACAGACCAAACAATCCTCTATCTGTCCCGGCGGAAACCAAACCTGGCGTCAAGAGCCGCGGAAACGGGCCCGAGGCAGGCTCGGGGCCAGCACCCGAATCTGAGCTCACAGCGGCTGGCGCCTGGGTTAGCGCGCCAGCCTCTCCCCCTACCCCGATGTGGCGTGGGCCCTGGACACACTTCATGTCCAGTGACCCACGGAAACGACCTCCTGTCGTCCGGACAATTCTTGGATATGGCCACCACATGCGGCAGAAACGCCCCCAGAGCCTGAGAGAGGGATGGAAAAGGCCACATCGTGGCAGCATGCTCGGTGGCATGTGTGGCGGACGGGGCGCCTCCAGGGTGGCACCCCCTTGGGGAAGCCTGCCTCCCCAAGCCACGGGAGTGGCTGCGACTCCTGTCCCCCTTCAGGATGAAGAGTGGGACCTGAGTGGCTCCCCAGCCGGATGTGGGTCACCATGCTCCTGGGGTAGACACAGGCCACCACCCACGACCGTGCCAACTCCGGGGTCTCCCCCACTCGAAAGCAGCCTCAGGCTGTGGCCAGAAGGCCTGGCCTCACCACCAGAGACCCCGATGACGACACGCACAGAAATGCAGATCCTCAACAGATCCCTTCAGCAGGCACACGTGCTATTCGTAGGGAGCCGTTTCTGTGACTTTTCTAGAATGTTTATGCAATTGTCAGAGTATCAAGAAAGGCGGTTCATCCAGAACCACAAATGTGTGTGCATAGAAACCTACAAGGAAGCCTACTATCAGACACGAAGAAAATGTGCTTTCTACCCCGCAGAGACACAGCCACGGGTGGACACTTAACTCTTGCACTCCCGGTGCAGAATGACGCAGGTTCGCCCTAAGGGACGTGTGCCACTGGCGAAGCACAAGCTAGGAACAGACAGAAGTGGAAATCAAAGCAGCAAAACAAAGAAACAGTTTGTAACATTGTCCCTGCAAACCCCTGGATGCTCGCTGCTGCGACCAGACCTAGTCCCAAGCTTTTGCCCGTTTGTAATTAGTAACGCCCATCTGTTCCCTTTAATTAAAGGGATAATTATATATAATTTTTTATTAAAAAATCAACTCTGTATTCTGTCAATAGCTGATAGGAATTCACAATTAGTGACATGGCTGGAAAAAATAGATCAGAATAGTAGTTTGTGGAAGAAAAAAAAAAGGCTGTTCTAAAATTATTTACAGACGTAAAAAGCCATGCTGCAGAACCTTCTCAAATTATGAAGATTTCCTACAATGTATTAAAATAAAAGATTCTTTAAAAATTATAGCTCTTGGATTCCAAACTCTTCTGCCACCTAACCGCAAACCTTGTGGGTTTTGGAGCACACGTGACTGAGTGTGTCTGCGCGCACAGTGAAGGGTGTGAACTGGATTCTAGCACCTACTGAGAAGTCGAGAAAGAAAAAGAAAACTAAAGCCGAACCCCAAGATTGCAGGGAAGTTTTCTGAATGTTCAGTCCAGTCCAGGACTTGCTAAGTTTCTGGGGGACTGTCATGCAGGGAGACCCAAACCAGTCTCAAGGAATCCTCTCTACAAACAAACACTATTATGCTGATACGTTTTTAGTTGTGGGTTTTTAAATATATAAAGAAATCTTTAGAAGATATTCTTTTTGCTTTTTTGTAGCTCCTATTGTATGTAAAAAGTCCTGTTTCTCCCCCCAAGAAGTGGGGATTCCACAGCCAGCATTAACAAATAAATAACTTATAACTGCTTGTCACCTTCTTTCTTCAGTCGACTGGAAAGAAAAATAAAGAGTATTCAGCCATCGGCCCCGGGCAGGCAATGGGCATGCAGTTCAGGGTCTGAATGCCCCAAGCGGCCTCCCACACAGCTGGCCCTGTCCTCCCCTCCATCCCACCAGGACCCCAGCTCCTTGGGGTCCCCTCTAGGGCCACAGGCCGGGGCCCGATGGAGCCAAGGGGAGAAGCCTGGTACTTGCTGACGAGGGAGGAGCATGTGGGCACAGCCAGGAGGGGAAGCCATTAGGCTGGGCCAGGTGGGAACCTGTGCCCGGCCAACTGGCCCGCCCGCCTCTGCCCGCCTCACCTGTAATAATCTTCCTGACTTGGTAGGTGGCCACCATGCATGTGGGGGTGTCCATGTAGCCACTGCTGCTCCATGGCCAGTCTCTGCAGCTCGGCCGACTGGGCATGCATAGCTTGCAGCTGGTGGGCTGCTGACATGGGGGGTGGGATGGCCCCAGGCAGGTCTCGGGGGTAGGGAGTGCCTGCCAAACACAAAACCGTCTCCTCTACAAAAAGGCCAGAGGAGCAGCCCGGCCAAGGTCTGCTAGGTCAGGAGGTCTTTAGGAGAGGGGCAGGAGGCCGCTTACCCAGCAGGGACCTTTACAGCACAGCCCCCAGGGCAGCGAGACAGCCCGAAGTCTTATCCCGCCTTCCCCTGCTGGGGGTCCCCCCTTTGCCTCAGGCTTCAGGCCTCGGCCCCCTTCCTCCGAAGCCCTCAATCTGAATCAGGAGCCTCATTCCTTCATCGCCCACTGCTCCTGTCCAGGTTCTGGTTACACATTTACACTCCCACCCCCAGCTCTACGGGCAGGGGCTTGTGACCTGACGTTGCTCCCACGGGGATTCCTGGCCCACAGGAGGTATTTGCTGAAGACGTGAATGAGTGAACAGGACATGAGACCAGACCACTACCCCAGCACTCGTACTGGACCCCTCCTGCCCCAGGTGCTTTCTTACCGAAAACTGGGTGACGAAGCATCTCGTGCTCGTGGGGGGGCTGTCCCAGCAGAGGGTTGGGCAGAGTGCCGGGGGGATAAGGGAAGCGAGCCAGGTGAGGGCCGGCAGTCAGTGGGTCAACCAGCGGGTGAACTGGGCCTGCTGAACCTGAAGATGGGCAGAAGTCGAGACACAGGTGGGCCGTGCGGCTCTCACAGTGCTTGCCCTTCTTGGCTGGGACTACGGTGACTTCCTCCTCACCACAGCTGGCTCCTGGCCCCCAGGGCCACCAACCATCCTGATCCAAAGTCACTACACTCTACCCCATTTCCACACACACTTGTAGTGGAGAGAAGAAGAGTGATTTATTCCCGCCCCCGCCCCTGGGCAACACTGCTGAGGGCTCCCCTGCCTGGCCCACTGCCCCACAGGGCACCCGCAGCTGCTCCATCTGCCCCGGTCAGCGTTACTGGTCGCGCCAGCGGCAGGCTCTCCCCTCCCTCCCTTCGGCAGGTCACCTGCCGGGTCCTCTGAGTCAGTACTCTCGCCTCAGGCCCTTTGCACTGCTCCCCCTCTGTCTGCCGGGAAGGGCTCTCTACCCAGGCTCCCAATGACTCGCCCTTTCACCGGCTTCGAGCCTTTGCTCAGAAGTCGCCTTCCTGGCCTTCCCATCACCCTCGAACCAAAGCATCGCCCCGGGTCCTCACTTGGTTAGTTCTCCAGAACACCCACTGCTTTTCGCAACCCCGATCACGTTTACTGCCTGCTTGCCTGCCTCCCAGAGTCAGAGGACAGAAGTGGACGGGGCGTCACAGCACCTACAACTGCACCTGGCACGTCACAAGTGCTCAGTAGACATTTGTTGAATGTTCTGTAGACGAATGAGTAAATGACTGTCCTCTTACGGCGCGCTAAGGCACATCTACCGGTGACACTGGGGCTTAAAAGGCCCACACTGGGTGGCATGAGATTTCTAGGTGTCAGGACCATGGAGTAAATGTGACAGCTCCTTGGCTTCCTTGGGACCCTTTTCCATGGAGACTCTAGGTCTCCCATGTCAGGGCTGGGGACATAGAGGAAGCCGGGCGCCGCCCTCTCCCCCTCTGGCCCCAGGACGCAGGGCCAGAACCCCTGGCCCTGGCCACGCCGGCTCTGCCTCAGGCCTCCGGGAAGGGGCTCTTCCCAGAGAGCGAGGACTCGGTGGCCCTGGCCAGGGGAGCCAAAAGCCCAAGCCCATCTCCCAAGAGGGCAGGAAGGCTGGTTCTTTAAGGTCTTGCTCAACGACAACTTCTAACTTCCCGGGGTGTCTCGGGTGCCTCCACTGGGCCTCTCAGGCCCTGGCCCTGGCCCTGGCCCTGGCCTAAAGCCTGCACAGGGAGCACAGGCAGCTTTGCTCCCTTCCTGGGTCACCCCAGAGATAGAAACAAGAATCGAAACTTTAGCCAGGGGCGGAAAGCAGAAGACCCCAGGGGGACACAGCTTTCGGGAACTGCAGCTCTGGAGAGCCGAGGGGCTGAGCAGACAAAGGCTGTCTGAGGGCAAAGCGACACGATTCCTCAGCAGACGCCGAGTCCTGAGACCTGCCAGGCATCGGACCTGGCATCTGGAGCAGGACAATCTCTGACTCTGGCCCTCAAGGTCCCCTGGAGCCAGCCCAGGCACCCACCTTGGTGGAGGGGGTCCTGCTGGTGCAGGTGGAGGTGTGAGTGGATGTGGGAGTGCTGATGGTGGTGTGGGGTCACGTTGAACATCTGCAGCCGGGCCAGCGGGTCGCTGGTCAGCGACGCCATGCGCTCGGCGTGGATCCGCTCGGCCGCCAGTCTGTCGGGGTAGCCCATCTCAGGCCGCAGCTGGGGGCCCGCCAGGGCGAGTCTCTCCCGCTCCAGGGGGTTCAGGCCCGGGTGGAAAGAGGCGAAGGGGTGGGGCCCCGCAGTGGGGGGGATGGCGAGGGCGCTGTGCCGGGCGAAGTGCTCCATGGGCGTGGTGCCAGGGTGCAGGGGGTCCAGCTCCGGGGGCTTCACCTCGAAGCCCGGCTTCATCCTCTCGCGCAGCTCGCGCTCTCGGATCTCGCGCTCGCGAATCTCCCGCTCGCGGAGCTCCCGCTCGCGGATGGCGGGGTCCACGTTGTAGAGGCCGGGCATGTGGTAGGCCAGCAAGGGGTCAGCGGGGTTGAGGGGCATGTAGAAGGGGTGGTTGCGGTTGGTGGGTGACATGACGTGAGGCCGTGCGTACTCGCTCAGAGTCCGGAGGGCAGGGGTGTCGGGCCCGATGTACGGGGGCACCGCGGCGATGGTGGTTGGCGGTGGCTCGAAGGATGGCCGCATGTGGCCGGGACCGCCGAGCTGGGGGTCGCTGAGGCGGCCTTCGTGGGCTGAGCTGGACGCCTTCTGCTGAGGGAAAGGCGGGTATGAGGGGGGTGCCAGCGTCCCAGAGACTCTGCAGCGGCCCACCCTGTCCTGCCCCGACAACTTGGTCCTTCTGCCCCAACACCGAGACCTGTCCCCCAGCCGTGACCTGGGTACTGGTCCAGACCCTGCTGTGCCAGAGCCCCCTTTGTGCCCGTAGCTGCCCTTGTGCCCTAGATGGGTTCGTGTGAGAAAGACACTGCACGGGGAGTGCGTGTGGGAAGTGACCCCCATGGCAGAGCAGGCACCTGGGTGACCCAACAATGAGGACCACAGGGCAGGGCCGCCAGAGGGGTCCTACGTGGCTGGTTAATGCCCTAGAGCCTGGCTCTCCTCCCTTTTAGATTTTCAGTTCCTTCCAACTAAGTGAGAGACAGAAGTCCCCAGGCCTGCTGTGACCCAGCCTGGACCCGCCGGGATTAAGGAGGGGGTTGCCTGGCCAGTATGGGGACGGGGGGACGGGAGGCTCTCTGAGAGAAGCCTGGGTCTGGAGTTCAAACCACACCTGGTCCTCCGGCCGCAGTGAAACAAGCTGGTCACTACACAGAGCAGGGCGGCCCAGTGTCCTCGCCGGCATGGCCATGCCCCCCCGCCCCCTGTGACGGGGCACTCACGGCCGCGCGCTCTGCCTCCCGCTCGCGCTCTCGCTCCCGCTCCTTCTCCTTCTCTTTCTCCTTCTCCCGCTCCTCACGCGCCTTCTGCTCGGCCTCCCGCTTGGCCTTCTCAATGGCCTCCTCTCTCTTCTTGGCCAGTTTGGATCCCGCCAGGGGCATGAAGTACAGGTCTGCCCGCGCGCACGAGTTGTAACCCCGGTCCAGGTGTTTGTAGAACCTAAAAAAGGCCACGTCCCTTGCTGAGGCCCCTGCCGAGGCCGAGGCCTGCCCTGAACCCCACCTGGATCCTGTGACCAATACCTGGCTGACTGGCTGGCATGGCTGGGGGTGTCCACCACCGTGGGCTCAGGAGACGGGCTCCTGGGTGGCGGAGGGGGACTCTCGGGCTCCTCGGCGTCGTCCAGAGCCTCCTCCTTGATCTGAACAGCGGGGAGCGGGCAGGCCGCCCCACCAGGCACGCTGCTCCCCGAGGAGACAGCAGCAGGGCAGGGTGGCTGGGCCGACGGGCCAGGCCCCGCAGGCGGGGTGGAGGTGGAGGGGCAGGTTGGAGGGGTGATAGGGGGAGGACCCCCAGGAACAAAAGGATGCTGGGTGAACGGGGGCTGGGGAGGCACCTGGTGGAGGCCTGCAGGGGGGTGCGGGGCGGCAGGGGGCAGGCTTTGGGTCAGCACAGGGGGCTGGGCTGGGGAGGAGGGCAGGGGCTGGCCCTGAGGCATGAGCTGCAGGGGTGGGGGGTGGGCCGAGGGTGGGTGGTGTGTGGACAGGGAGCTCAGAGGCTTCAGTGCTGGAGGGGGTGGGAGGTTGGCGTTCATGGAGAAGGGCGAGGGCCCCGCGAGGTGAGGGGGGTGCTTGTGGGCCTGGGGTGCGGGCAGCTGGGGGATGGGAGTGGTGGGTGGAGGCTTGATATGTGGCATGGCCAAGGGTGCTGGTGGCAGAGGCTGCTCCCGTGGGGGCTGCTGGGGCTGCAATGACTGAGAAGCTGGGGGCTGCAGGGAGGCGTGAGGGTGAGCTGCCGCCTGGGAGGCCTGGGGAGGGAGGCCAAAGGGCTGAGGGGGGCCGGGATGTGGTAGCAGGGGCCCGGCCGGCAGGCTGTGCGGGCCGGGGGTGCCCTGGCCATGAAGAGGAGGCTGGGCATGAGGTGGGGCGGAGGCCTGGCCAGCCGGCCCGGTCAGAGGCTGCAGCTGGGGGTGTGGGGAGGGCAGCCGCTGTGGGTGCAGGGCGGGTGTCTGCTGGGTATGGGCGTGAGGAGCTGGAGCCATCGCAGCCTGGCTGGGGGGCTGGGAGGCCGAGGGGGAGCCCTGTGGAGGGACTGCAGTGACAGAGGCCGTGGGTCCTGGCGTGGGAAGCTGCGGGCCTCCTGGAGGGGCCGAGGGAGCTGGAGCAGCCCCGCCGGGAGCCTGCAAAGCCGGGGGCTGGGCCTGCAGCATCTGCTGCTGGGCAGAGGAGTCCGAGTCACTCTCGTTGTCCTGAGGGCTGGGGATGCTGGGGGATGTACTGCGATTGTCCTGGTCGATGTCTTTGGGGTCACTGCTGCCCTCATCGTTGACACTGCGGCTGTCAGAACTCTCTCCCTCACCTTCAGACGGCGAGTTGGGCCGGCTGATCTCCTGGGGCCAGAGAAGGGAAGGTGGGAGCTGGAGTGGAGCAGACCTTTTCCTACCCCGCGTGGCCGGTGCCTGGCAGGTGCAGACAGGGCAGCAGGCATGGCCCTGAGGCCCAGAGGTCCCACTCTGACCCCACCACTCTGGGGCCCACTCTCGCCCCTTGCCTGGGAGAGAGGGCGCTGCCACCGCCCCCAGGGGAAATCGGCTGGGGACTTCTCAAGGGGCACCGGCTGTCAGCTGTAGTCTGCAAGGCTCAGCTGCAAACTCACCTGGGTCTTTGTCTTCTTGGAGCTGGTCCTGTCAGCCTCCTCGGTATCGGAGGCCACCTTCTCCCGCTGGCGCTTGGTGCTCTTCAGAGGGGATGCGGCTTCCTCCTTCACCTTCTGCAGCGGGAAAGTGCACGGGGAGGATCAGGCCAAGGGAGGGTGGCCCACTGGCCTCAGGGAGGATATGACGACTGGGGGCTGACACCTTGCTCCCACATTCTGAGCTCCATCTCCAGAAGCAAGAAAGTTCTAGAAGGGGCCAACCAAGGCCAGGAAAGAAGTATCTGAGGATGGGAGTAACCTGGTTTTGGAAGGAGAGACCCCTCTGCCTCTGAGGCCTCAGGAGTCCCCAAAGGTCAGTGCGAGGAGCTAAGTTGAACCCCTTTCTTCGGGCCCTGGTCAGCAGCTTGGCCCGGGCAGTGCTGGGCCCAGGAAGGCTCCACAAATGGCCTGCAGCCCCATGTCGGAGCCCCATGACACCAACTCCAGCCCTCCGGGTTTTAACGGGAGGGTGGGGCTGAGCAGCCCAGCACCCACTCCCCATCGCCTCACCTTGGCCGACTTCTTCACTGTCTCTGCTTTACTGTCATTGCTGGAGGTGCTGGCAGCGCTGGGGGAGTTGCGGCCGCTGGAGCGGATGTCTTCGTTGATGGGCGAGGCACGACCATCGGGGCTGGCTGGCTGCTTCTTTCGACCACTGCGCAGTGTAGACATCTGCCCACCCAGACCAGAGGCTGGTGAGACTGGACCCCAGATCCCACATGGGCCACCTGAGCCCAGCCCACACGCAGGAGAAAGAGCAGATGCCGCTGCCAACCTTGCAGCAAATCCCAGCCCTTGGCAAGTATTAGGCACCCCTGGGTGTCCTTCACCGCATGAGTCAACGTGGAGCGAAGGGAGGGAGTGAATGGTAGGTTCACACAGAACAGAGCAATCCTCAGCTTAAACCCAAAAAGCACTCACGTCCAAGGACTACCTGGACGACGTGTGCTGGAAACGAGCGAGGTTTCCTGAGGGGCAGAAGTCAGCGAGGGCAGCCTGCCCTCAGCCTCCGGAACGACACGTACACACAGAGCCAGCTTTAAGTCACCTCACGCCTTATTTATTCCATGTAACTGCCCACTCTCCTAACTCAACCGAGATAAAGCACTTGATTTCGTGTGACAGCATGGGGAGTGACGCAAAGACATGAGCTGTCAAATAACGTAGCTCCTAAAACTGCCTCAGCAGTTACTGCAAAGCCAGAGGGGCTCAGAAGGGAGGATGGTACAATGATTCACACCCATCCATTTGCACCTGAGCCAGTGGTGGCCGGGCAGTCAGGATGCTAGGGGAAGAGGAAGGTGGAGGGGCCACCCAGCTGCCTAAAAGAGCCACTGGGGAGGCTGGTGTCACAGGGAAGACCCTGGCAATATCCTGATCTGGGAAAACCCTTGCTCCCAAAGGTCCCCACCAAGTTTCCAAAGTGGGAAATAGTCTCTATGGAAGGAAAAGGCTATAAAGTGAGTGAAAAACATACCTAAAAGCTTCCAAGACTGGATCAAATGTTAAAAAAGAAAAAAGCCTCCAAGTTTTGTGTAGCAGAGAGATGCCACACTAGAGGTGACAAGCCCAGAGGCCAAAGGAAGGAAGGTCTAAGGGACTTGGGGACCTGCACTGAGGCGGAAACTGACACCACTGCACCCTGCCAACTCCCTGAGGGAGAGGGTGGGAGAGAACGGGCATGCTAGCCCCACGGGCAAAGCCAACTAATGCCTCTGGGAGAACCATCTGACCTCCAGGTCTGCCGCTCTTAAACTGGATCCCCTTCTTACCCTCCTCCAGCAGGCACGGCCTCCAACACTGTAGTAACCTGGAGCTGTGGTCAGGGCGCCTGATGCTCGGCTGGCCCGGCAGTGGGGACTCACCGAGCCTCGGCTCCGCCGCGTCCTCATGCTATGTTTCCCACTGAGCCCATCCTCTTCCTCTTTGACAGGTTTGAACATGAACGGTGGGGGGTCCACAGGCTTCTCGATGGGGGGGAGCTCCCCGTACTTCTTGAAGTGGATGCGGCAGTCTGTGCAGAGCAGGATGTTCTCCCGGGCCCCGTGGTGCCAGTCTTTAGAGGCTGTGTGAGGAAGACAGGCGGGGGTGACGACTTCAAAAACCCATGTCCTTGGAGACCTCTGAGCAAGTGAGCCTTCTAGGGGCTCAGCCAACCCCGCAGCTCTGGGTGCAGACAGACACCCGACACTCAGTGCAAGTGCCGGTGCCGCTCCACTCCCTCCCAGGGCAGGAGAGGGTTTCAGGACTGCTGACTGCCCCACCCGATCTTGGGCGACCCGGGAGGCACTGGCAGCAGGCTCTCAGGGGAGAGGCACCCACCCCAATCGCGAGCAGGTCCGTCCTACCCACTGATCAGCACTCTACTGGCTACTGACCAAGGGAATGAAGCAAAGTAAGATTTTTAACTTGAGTCTTGAGTAACTCTGAAGCATAGCACAAATGTCAAATCGATTTGGCCCTGGCAGGCCTCCAATTCGATGTATGAAATGTTTGCAGCCTGCAAGTGCCTGAGCCTGGCCTGCTCCAGTGAACGCTCCCCCCACCCCCCTAGCCCCACTTACTGGTGGTGAAGCAGTGGCGGCAGGCGTACCCCTTCAGTTCCTGCTCGCTGTCCTCACTGTCAAAGTCATCCTCGCTGGCTGAACTCAGGTCCACTGGGCATGGTGGGCACACAATGGAGGTGGGAGAGACCATCATACTTGGAAAAGACTGGGACCACTTGTGACCTATGGCCTGCCCCAGGCTCTGAGCCACCAGTGAGAGTGGCCCAGAAGGCCGAGGTGGGGCAGTGAATTCCTCAGGATGCTCAACTGTGTGTGAGAGGTGGTATGCAAGGGCCTGCCCTGTTAGGGATCTGGAGCTAATGTCATGCTCGGATCTGGGGTGGTAGGCACTGACACCCGTAACTGGTGGGTGTAAACAGGGAGAAGAGGACCCTTGATACCCTCCTGACACATCCGGGCATCCCGAGGAACTGCCTTTCCATGAGTGCAACCCCTGCCAGATTACTTATGTGCCTGTGCCACAGAAGTGACCCCCTGGGCCAGGACAGAACCCGAAGGCATTACTGCTGCATGCTAGTTTTCAGGGATTAACGAGGTGTGGGCTTCATTGTCATGTTGCATGTCACACCAGGACCAAGAAGAGAATCTTGGTAAAGCAGGAGGAAAAAGGAGATACAAGTGCGAGAAAAACTCGATCAGTACACTATCTACTGAGTGCGAAACCTCCCCTGGAGTTCCAAAAAACACTTAAGGCCAAGGCTTACTTCTCTGTAAAAAATTAAAATGATGTTGAGTTTATCAGGAACATTTAAATGTATGAATAACTTATAAAACCCTCCCTACCAAATCCCCCAAGTCACAGTGACACTCAGGCCAGGCTTTGTGATTTGTGAGCGTGTGCACACATTCTCTGGGTCACCAGCTCCAGGCTGTACTGTGACAAGAACACCTGTGAGTTCAGACCCAGCACTGGGGCACGGTGTGTGGCTGCAGTGACAAGTCACCCACTTACAGAATTCGCTGGACGGGGGTCGGGAAGGTGTGCTGACGGGCGTGGACGCAGTGCGGGTCTTGATCCTCCTGAACACGGCCTGCCTGCGGTGCCTGCGGTGGGCCCGGGAGCTGGCGGCTTCGGGGGTTTTCTTCCAGTAGTAATAGAAGGTGATCAGCTCCCCCTGCAAGAAAGAGGGCTGGCTGTGAGGGAAGTGTCGCGGGGGTTTGGCTTTGCCACGCCGTGTGCCCTCCTGTTGGGAGCAGAAGCTGTGCCAGAGACCAGGACCTGAGTCGTGAGGGGCCTGCCACCTCAGCCCAGCGGCGAGACCCCTAGACAGCAAGAACATACATTCACTCAACAGCTGTGTGCTGGGCCCCTACTGTGTTAGCACTGGAGGTGCATTAATCAACAGTGGACAGAAAGGAAAATCCTCACTCTCTAGCTGTGTGTGTGTGTGTGTGTGTGTGTGTGTGTGTGTGTGTGTGTGTGTGTTCCTCACAGCATTCTTCAAAGTCACAAGAATGTGATAAGGAAATACCTGGACAGACAGACTCCAGAAACAACCGAGGTTCTGGGGAACTGGGTCCAGGTGGGACGTCAAGAAGGACAGAAACCCAAACCCAGGACAGCTACTCTGAAGCCTCCACTCCAAGCTGAGTGCCCACAGCAGAGCAAGCTGGGACACAGTTTTAAAGGCAATATGTGGGGACTGACAAAGAAAGACTAAGAGGAGACAAATAGATGGAATGCGACATGTCACAAGGTCAGTCTTTAAAGTGAAGGGAGCTACTCTTTTCATGGCCCAGCACAAAGAGAGGTGAGACACCTTTTTAAAAAAATACAGCATGAGGACATGAGCCCTAACACAACTTTTGCACCCCCACCCTCAAGGACAGCAGGCACACCGTACACATGAATGGGCAAATGGCATTTTAGCTAACCCTGGTTGACAGGAGACTTATGTCTTAAAATAAACATCCTGAGATAAAGTATCTTAAAAAATAAAAGAAAGAAAAAGAAAAAAAACTACTTAAGGCAGTGAGAGAGCCTAGATCACAGTGATCCTAATTTTTAAATAAATAGTATAGTAAGTCAGTTAACTTGGTAGATGACTGTACCCTGGGAAGTCACCGTGGAGGACCCCAAACCCTAGGGTGGGAGCTACATGGCCAGTGCAGCACTCTTCCTCACAGAAGGCTCACTGCCTAGGGAAAGGTGGAGCCAAGAAAGAAAGAAATTTGGTTCTCCAGTGACCTAAGATCTAGTTGGAAAAATCAGTGCTGGCAGACTGAAACAGACAAATAAGTGCAGACACCACACAACGAACACTAGCGACTGACAGAGTACCCCCAATCGAACGAGTTTTTACTAAAAACACCCCAGAAGCCATGGCCTTGAGGCATGATGATAGGTCAGTTTGTAAAGCGGACGGATTTTTGGTGGGAAAATGGCTTCTGCAAGGCAGGTAAAGCACGTTGCTGAGTACTCACCACTCAGAGTTGCTTCTTGTGCCCTTTCTAAGGAGGAGGACCTCAGCTGCCATCAGATACTTAAAGGAGGGCTGAGATTCGAGAGGAAGCTGCCTGGCTTCGTATGTATATACAACAGGTACCTCTTGGAGCTGTGGGTATGTTTCAGGCTTCCCGAGCACCACTTAACAATATGCTAGTTACTGCCAATATTTAACAGATGAAGTGCGACCCCAGGCCAAGGGGCCAGGAGACAGCCACCAAGGTCAAGCAGGTGCACACGCTCACTCTGGCCCCCCTTCAGCTTCCAGAGACAGTAACTGAACAAGAGGGAAATGTAGGGCTGCTCTTGCATTTCTGACTTGTTTGTCTACCAGGTTATTCTACAAACACAGGCTACAATTTTCCTTGGGGTCACCAGAGCATCCTAAGCCCCTAAGGCCAAGATCCGAATCCGAGAATCTCCTGGCTCCTGCCTCTTTACTTTCAACCTCCCTGACTTGGAATGTCATTTATCTACACTTGACTTGCTAGAGGGAACAAACTCATAAACCCACTAGGGGTTAAGAGACATGTGATGGCATGAAACTGATCTGTCTGCAGCTTTCCTATGAGAAAACACAGAACAGAAACTAAGGCAGGTCACTGCCACCCCTCAAATACTTTGTCAGAGTGATGCGCTTCATCGGTTCAAAAGGGCAACTGATGAAGTACATCAGAGCCCAGTCCCAAAGCTGGAAAGAATGAGAAAACCCAAAGTGGTTCCTCCCACCTCCTCTTTTCGTGAAGTCATTTTAGGGCCAGAGGAACTGAAAGAAATGTGAAGCTATAGCAGATGAAAGAAAACAAAAACGAGAGAGAAAATCAGGTGAGGAGAAGGTGCTTTCAGGGTCTCTATCAACCCTCGGTCTCACTTAAAGGCTATTAAAAAGCTGCCACTGTGACATGTCTACAGAGCCCTGGTCTGTAACACGGTATTGCCTCACCCTGTTACTAGGCATTATTCCTATTTCTTAAATATGAATGTTTTGAAAGAGTTTCAAGTGGTATTAAAAGATGGCATAACTTGCAGATGAAAACAGGGAACACGAGGGTTCAGTGAGTCTATGAGACAGGCCCAATGGTAAGAACAGCCTCAGGAAAAGGCCAGGTCCTACCTTTACACCCATGCTGTGTCCTCCTCTAGTGTGTGAGAAAATCAGTACACAGGGAGAAGCCTAATGCTGAAATCAACACCGACCTTCTGCCACCGTTCAGGTATCAGCTTTTAAACAAGAATAAGGACCAGCAGAGATTCCATCATCTGAGTGCCAAGGATCAAAATGACCAAGCTAGAAAGACCCTCCTCTGGAAGTCTAAAATTAGATGAGGAAATGAAAGAATATAAATTTCAAAATTCAGGAAGATAGAGGAATGACTAGAACTCATACCCTGGAAATACAAAATGGTTAAACCACTCTAAAGCTGGATGGTAGTTCTTACAAAGCTAAATAAACATATGCCATGTGACCCAGCAATTATTCCACTCCTGGGTGTTTACCCCAAAGAAACAAAAACATGCTGACACAGACTTTTACACAAATGTTCATAGGAACTTTACTTTTAGTAGCCAAAAACTGGAAATAATCCAAGTGCCCTGGGACAGAATGGATAAGCCAATGATGGTACACCCATTCACTGGAATACTACTTAGCAGTGAAAAGGAATAAACTACTGATACACGCAACGGCATGGATGAATCTGAAAAACATCATGCTGAATGAAAACAGCCAACAAGAAAGTGTACATATTGCATGACCCATTCTAGAAAAGGTAAACCTATGATCACTAAAAAGGAAATTGGTGGCTGCCTGGAGTCACGAGAGTAGGAAAACTGCTCATAAGAGGACGTGAAGAAAGCTTTTGGGGTGACAGGAATATTCTATAAATCCACTGTGGTCGTCACATGGATTCAAACAGCTGTCAAAACTCACTTCGCTGTGCACTTAAAGTGGGTGTGTTTTTATGGTGTGTGTGATATGCATGCCCATCATTCATCAATAAAGTTGACCGAAAGAAAAAAAAAATCCAGACCAGGTTTTATGAGCTGCCTCCCAACCACTGTGGTGTCTAGAAGGGATTACACATTGGAATGGAGCAAATCTAGGAGGATTAGAAACCGCATACTGGTGACTGCATGGGCGGCTAGGTCTTGAGCACAAACAAAAGAACACGACAGGGAGAGCTTTGGGTCTGCAAACAGGGACGAAGCAGCTCAAGCCTCGCCGGGAACGAAGTCAGCTGAACCTTAATCAAACATGCAGAGTGTGTTCTGCAGAGACCCGCAGCACATAAATTTGGGGAACAAAAGCTGCTGCAGGAATCAATAGCTTACTGAGACACTAACACAGGCAGCCATTGATCAAACGGGGCTCCACAGAGGCAGCCTTGCAAATGAGCTCCTGCGCGCACGCACAGAGGTGTCGACGTTGTGGGCGCGAATGGCCCATAATGACCATGTTGTTCGTGTGCTCTCACCTCATCTCACGACAAGGCCTCACAGTCCACACACCTGGCATCTCGCCTCTGTCACTGCACGCCGCGTGCGGAACTGAACTGCTTTAGTGTCTGGGCAGAGAGGAAAAGACGGGGCGAAATCTCTCCAAGTGGCAGCACTGTGGGCTGCAGCTCTGGCCCAGAGCAGTGATCGGATCCTCTGGTCACGCTGAGCAGCCTCTCTCTCTTCCTCTCCCCGCTCCCCATCCCATCTCCCTCCTCAACCCCTTTGCCTTTTCCTTGGGTGGTGGCTGTGGCGGGTCTTCTGGATGTTACTAACAGGTCATATTGCACAAAGCCACGGCTCCTGGATTAGGAACCAGTGGTGCCCCCTCCTCGCCGCAGGTTCTCTAGGCAGCATTTGGTTTCTCGGATTTTCCATCCAAAAAAAGGGTGGAGATACCATGCACAGAAGAATGAAAGGGGAAGAACTAAGGTGCTCTGCTCGGTGCTCTGTGAATGGGGGCTGGGAAGTGAGAAAGAAAACGAGGCACAGAGTGACAGGCGGACAAAGTCTCCAGGCACCCCCAGACAGCTGTTACGGGTCACTCCTGTCATCCAGCTTCTGGGCTGGGGCCACTTGGAGTCACTTGGAGAAATGGTTCCTTCTCCTCAGCCACCATTTTACTTCTGCGTCCCCCATGCTAGGATACAAGCACTTCAAGTTCACTGAACATAAAAGGTCAGGGCAGGCTCCCTCCACAGCCCCACTGCCTGGGCGATCCAGGTTGAAGTGACAGGGGCCGGAGGCTGCTCAGTCCTGCCAGCTCTGCTCCTACAGGTGGCTTTACCCTGGGGGAAACAACAGACTGGAGACACGTTCCAGGCCCAAGTGGGCACCCCTGGGTGTGTGTGCGCACGAGCAGTCGGGGTTGGGGGCGGGGCGTGGGAGCTGCCGGCCCTGCTTCTTCCAGAGACCACCGGGCCGGGGCTCCTTCCCATCCTGCAAGCAGGCCGATTTACCTGCAGGCCAGGAACAGAACTGCTGTTTAATTTCCCTCAGGCACTGCAATGTTAAAGGAGAACCTCTAACTTGTCCCACCCAATTGAAAAAGTATTTCTTTTTTTTAAATTGAGATACACTACGTGTCTTTTCTCTACGGCACCTTGGGGAAATGAAAGCACAGGAAGGACCGCTGAAGAGGGAAGGTGCTGTAAGCATTTCACGTATTAAAGGCTCATTCCCAGCAAGCATCTCTGTTCCCAGTGCTGAGCACAGTGCAGGCTGCCCCCTGCCCCAGGTTCTTGTCCGCCTCAGCCCGGCACTCACTCAGACAGGAGCCCTCGAGGAGGCTGGTGTGGAGGCAGAAAAAGGCAGCAGTTGTTAGAAGCATGAGGGCACACCCAAGATTCGAGTCTACATTTTTGTGATTATAACATATTATTGCCACCACCACCCAAACAAGCCTGGACACCTGAGGTGGGGGTGGGGGTGGGGGTGTGGCAGGAGATGAGGTCCAGGGACCCAGCCTACAGCATCCAGTGTGCTTGCAGGCTGCCATCTATCAGGTCTTCTCTGACAAGACAAGGAGGGCCTCGTCTTTTGGAAATAATGCTGGGCACACACCCCTTTCAATGCAGTGTTCCTCTGCCTTCCATTCTCACGCTTCTGTAACCGGCAGAAAAAACATATGACTCCGGGTCTCACAGTTGTGCTAAGGCAGGCTCAGGCTCTACAAAGCCAGCGTCCTCCTCTGTGCGCACGTGAGAATGGGCAGGGGACGCAGGAAGTACCCTAATCTAGGGCCCCGCACACAAGGAGTGCCCAGGCACCAGCCTCACAAGGTACCCAGCAGAGACCGCCCACAAACACTTCTGCCGTAGCGGGAAAAGCTGCAGCTTTCTTCTTTGCCACCCAAATTTCCAAAGATCCCTTCGGTGGGCCGCGTGCCACCTACTGAAAAGGAGAGGGCGACAGGGGGCAGGAGGCTGGCCTGGAAGCCGCTCACAGGTACTGGCGTCATAAACACATATATGCTGAAGCTATTTTACAGGCCCTCGGGCCCACCTTCCACTGTCAGCTCAGTGGATGTGATGAGACAGGACACCCTATGTGGCAGGACTGACTAATGCCTACGTCTGCACGCACCTGACACACTCCACTGCAGGGGTTAGAAAGTGAGCATTTAGAAGAAATTCTCTTAATTCTTTAAGACATATATTGACACTCCGATGCTAAGTATTTTAACGTGATTTTGTAGGGAAAGAGCAGGTTGATGATCTCTACACAATACCTTAAATCTATATGCTAATGCACAATTAGCTGAAACCAAGATGTTCTGCTAAAACATTCATTTTGAAGAATGTCCTTCAGTTTCCATCTGGCGTCTCCTTTGGTGGTCTAGGTCAAGAGAATGAAGAAACCTACCGGGTACCTTCTGGGTTGAATAGAGAAATCTAGAACAACAATTTTAAGGTATTTTTTTTTTCAGCAAGCAATGAAATAAGGCCCCAGAGCCAGTAGGGGAAGGAGAAGAAATATAATGTAGAGCTGCTTCTCAGACCTCATCCCAGCCCAGGGCCCTGAGGCCATGAGACTGCTCTGGGAGCCAGCCGCAGGGAGCCTGCATAGGACATGTCCCCTGGGAAGAGCTGCTCCAACTGCAGCACTGGGGCCCCGAGGCCAAGCCCGGCCCTCCGACTGCGATGACCACCCCATGACCACTGAGCTTGGAAATTACGGCTGAATTGCTTCTTGGTAAAAATAGCTAATTCAAGGGTAGTGAAGCAAGTCAGTAAAACTTCCTGGCACAGACTCTGATGCATGTCACTCTTTCCTTTCACTCCCCAGGGATTCAGGGCGGGCTCTGACAACAGCTCGGAACATGAAGTGAGAAGCCGGGCACCGGGTAGAACGTGAGCTCAGTGATGAGCAGCCACCTTCATGTGTCGTCTTCCAGCGTGCAGCTGGCTGTCTCCCAGCAACGACGCTGGTTATTAGAGTGACGCTCTCCTGGGCTCCTTCCTCTGTTAGCCAGCCACATGCCCTAGTCCCCGAAGGAGCCCCAGCACCGTCCGTGCCCTGCCGCTGATCATTAACCACCACCTCTGCGGCTCCGTGAGCATCTGGCGGGACGACGATGTGCTCAGAGGCTCGCGGCAGACTCACGGCCTCCTGCCCGCCAGAGGCAGGAAAGGCGCCTGGTCTAACGTGCCACCGAGAGGAAGCCCAGCGGGGGGAAAAGCTGCTTCCTCCTACCCACCGCCAGCACCGCTCCTGGGGAGAGGCAAAGGGAAGGCTGGACACATGGGTCCCCCTGCTGTAATGAGGAGGCCACACTAGGACACCCACACTGGATGGCACTTACTTCCCCCATCCAGTTTTTAAAAAAATCTCAGTTGGGCAGGTTAGATAAAAAAAAAATTTTTTTAACAATTACCACCGCTACACATCTGTACATTGTGAAGGAAATGAAACAAACGTGTGTGTGTGTGTGTGTGTGTGTGTGTGTGTGTGTGAGTGTGTCTTAAAGCAAAACTGTAATGAGATCTGCCAAGCTCTATGTTGCTTTGGTTCTGACCTCAGCTGCCTGCAGACCCTACCTCTGGCCCCGGCACTTCCACGCGGATGTCTAGACTCAAGGTCCTGGGCTGGCCTGGCACCTCCCACAGAGACCAGGTCAGCTTCCCAAAGCCCAGCTCTGACCTTGTCACTTGCCTCTCCAAATGATCAAAGGCTCAAGCCCAGGAGAACAAAAACCCAGCTGCTTGGCTGCTTCTTCCAGGCCTTTCCCTCTGTCCCTAGAAGACCGTTCCATGTACTCTGCACCCTCCGTGGCCTGCAGGACACGGCCTCCCTACCAGTCCTCTGTCTCCCGTTGTCCGAGGCCAGGCCTTCCTCACCACCCGGGTTGTGACAGAGGTCATCTCCCCACCCGCTGGAGGTCATCTTCCCATCGTTTTCACACTGCATCCTTCGATTCTTGCCTCTCTCCTATCCGCAATGGCTCTGCACCTTGGGCTGTTGCTGTGAATGGGCCGGTCCGACACCCAGCCTGTGACCACTCTGTCTGGGAGTGCCACAGAGGCCTAGGACAACATCTTAACTGTGATGAATATTCACAGTAAATGTCTGACAAAATGAGTGTTTTCTGAGAATAAAAATGACCTGAAATTAACTCTAAAGGACAAAACTTTTGAGAAATAGACCCACGATTGCCAACTTTTTATTTTGCCAAATAAGATCATTAAAAATAACTGCCTCCTGATCTCACCATTATTTCATAATAGAAATGACATTTGATCTTTAAAAAACTAGAATACACAATATCCAAATAACAAGAGTTCCTTAATAGTTTTTTTTTTTAAAAAAATGGCTACATTGCTCTTATTTTTCATTTCCCATGGGCCAGTGCAAACACAATCTGTGTGCACGTGTACATGTGTGGGAGTTTGGTAACAGCTGCTCCAAAGGGGACCTGGGTTGCCCTGGGCCGGCGGGAGGGTGGGCTTGGGAATCCAATACCACCACCTCCTCACTTGGTGGTTTCATCTACAAACCAGCAAACTGAACTTTACTGGGCTCTGAAATCTATAATGATAGCTAAGTGCTGTAAATATGCACTTAACGTATTTCTATTTAATCTTCAGAGGTACCTACCAGGTAAATATCTTTATTATCCCTGCTTTACAAAGGAGAAAAACAAGAATTAGGGAGACAAAGTCATGTGGTTGTGCTCACAAAGCTTCAAGTGTCTGCCCTAAGGGTCTGGTCTGGCTCCAGAGTTCACTCTATTATGAACTAAGAGAAAAAGAGCCATCTATTTTTCTTAAGCCAGAGGCTCAAATTTGGGTTATCTTTTCTACGGAATTCAGTGCAATAGTATCTTAAACCTCTTACCCGAACTCTAAATAGTTGTGGCTGAAGGACACAAAAGAGCACTGTGCACCCCCAATGCCAATGGGCGGCCCGCCTTCCCACCTCAGGGTGCGACCACCCCCCCCATCTATGAATTACAGAACCTGAGGCAACGTATCTGATAGGCACAAATGCACAATCAGAACTAAGCACAAGCTAGAGAAACATTTTCTCCTTCCCACACCAGGAACAAACCCCATGCACGGTACCGGACATAGCCTGGGAGGCCACAGCCATGAGCAGCCCCGCATGGCCTGCTCGCCAGGCCTCTAGCCGTCCAGGACTTATGCTATGGGAGAGGCCCTCTGGCCCACTTTTGGCTCTAGGCTACATATGTCACAGAGGCCACCAAGCAAGTGCCCTTCACAGGCCTCCTGACCCTAAGCAGTGGTTCTTCCTTCCCTGAGGAAGGCTGAAAGTTTAGAGCAAACGAAGTCCCTCAAGTTCTGAACATGCTACAAAGCCTTTTTCCAAAGTACCTTCACCAAGAAGCATCTAAAGCAGTGGCTTTGAACTGTGCTTAAATCCATGGAGTGACTCAAAGGCCACTGGGGTGAACGTCCTGAACCTCAACATAGTTGCTGCCAACTCTCCAAGCAGCTCCACTAAAAAACTTATCTACCAATCAAGCAACAGATTTTTCTACTTAACCAAAAACAGTGACAACAATAATAAAAAATAAGATTTAAATATTGCTTGTTTGAAAACGGAGATCAAAGCCATCATAAATTGGTCCTAAGGCCCAGTCTGACCAAAGGCTCCCAGCCACATGAGGCCCACAGAAGCCCGGGCAGTCCTGACACAGCCGCAGGACTGGCCTCCACTCACCACCAGCACTCAGGGGCCTTTCTTTTTCGTTTTACTGAGTTGTTTGTTTAAACAGACTCTTAACATTTTAAATATAATAATGTCGACATCAGGAATCTCGTTTTTCTCTGAAGAATTTATCTGCTGAAATCAGTTTTCTTTCCCACAAGCTGCGTACTTCATTATTTCCTGAATTCATTTTATTGGAGTTCAGCAATAGGCCAAGTGGGACTTTTTCACTGCCATTGGTTCTATCGCATGACCCTTCTTAATGTTTTCTAGTTCCTGTAACAAAACCACAGCTCTATCAGCAAAGTGGGGCGGAGGGGGGGGGGCGAGGAAAAAGGGTGGAGGGGGCGGTGCAGGCGAAAGCTGTTAAAACCACAATTCTCCATCTCGTAAACATTTTTCTATTAACTGGCCTTTCATTATATGTGCAATCTTATTATCCCTGCTCAGTATCAAAGTGACACCCGTCAGGGTCACCCTATAAAATATACTCTGGCAATGTAACATTTAATGATGGGAATGGAACAAAAGATGAAGGATGGGAACGGGTAGCAGGCTGCAGGACACTTTAAAGGGATCATCAGTGATATCTGTGCACTTCCCGAGGTGCTAATTGAATGACAGGGACTGGAGGGAAATCCATTTTTGAGCTCAGAAGGGATAGTTAGGAGAAAAATGCTTTCGTACTGGAAGCATGTAATGACTGCCAGGAAATGAGAACAGCTATGCTGGCAACACTGCTTCTTATATTTTATGGTTTTTACACACAGAAAACAAATTATCAGGTACAATCCATTTCTGCAAGTGGAATTTTAAAGGACGGGATAGAATCTCTCATTACAAAGAAAGGAGGGAAAGGGGTATTTAATTTTGTCATTGTATCACATCTGTTTTAATAACAGGAACAGAAGCAACAATTACTCTTCAAACACAAAAACACAATTCAGTACCACATACTCCTACTTACATTTAAAACAGCATTTTTTCCACCTGAATTTTGGATTTAAGGCACAGCAAAGATCTTAGAAAAATCCAAACAAGCCTGCAAACCAAGTCTGCGCTCTTGTCTTACACACGCGGCCAGCACTGTCTCACAGTAGCTTTTAGCACAAGAGGGTTGGTTGGTGAGGGGACTGCAGCTATCTTCATTCAAGCTGTGTGTCCCCCACACCCCCCACTCATGTGAAGTCCTAACCTTAGAATGAGACCACACTTGGAGACAGGGTCTTTAAGACGTAATTAAGTTAAAATGAGGTCACTGGTGTTGGCTTTAACCCCACATAACTGGAAGAGATGAGGACACAGATGGGCACAGAGGGATGACCACGTGGGGACACAGGGAGGAGTTGGCTGTATGTAGCCAAGGAGAGAGGCTGCAGAAGGAACCCTGCTGACATCTTGAACTTCCAGCTTCTGGAACTCTGAGAAAATCAGTCTGCTGTGGAAGCCCCCAGTCAGAGGTGCTTTGCAGGACAGCCCTAGTAGACTGAGACATAGCCTGGGGACAGGGCTTCATGGTCAGCTTCGAGGAGAGTAGGTGCAGGGGAGGTCACCTCCCCCAGACCGCTAGCTCCCCCCAGCAGAGGAGGAGCAGAGTTTGGAGGAAAAGAACAGGTGAAGAGGGGCAGTAGGGCGGGAAAATGATGACTGACTGTCCACCGACAGCTCTGGCCGCCATGTGGGCACCTGGGCCTCAGTGGGGGCCAAATCTCCCAGCTGTTTCCAGAAGCTCCAGATGGCAGGTTTCCACACTGGTGTCTTCATGCCTGCTCCATGATGACCCGGGAGAACCAGCCCAACTCCGGACCACCTCGCAGATGCCTTGGGTGTCAAACTGTGCCTCCGGAGGGACATAGTGGGAAGGAGGATGACCATAAATGGACAGACACACAGCTGCCCATGGGACACAAAGGAAGAACTTGGCCAGAGTTCCCACAGGGAAAGGCCAGGCCTGTGCTCCCCTCTGTGGCCTTCCCCTCAAGGCTGCAATCGGGGCAACGGAAGGCCATGCAGCCTACACCTCAGGGACAAGCACATGCACGAGGCACTCTGATTATGGCGGCTCAGTGGTCCTGGGTCCAGAAGCGACTGTCCCGGTGACTCACAAGCATGTGCAGACCACAGTGCAGAAAACGTGCACGACGTGACCCACTAGGGTTTGGGCTACAGTTTATGGAAACCACGTACAGATGGATCCCCTAATCGCAGTTTGTGATCCAGGCTTGAAGGCTCACTGGTCCTGGTTCCTACCTGGGTCTCCCCAAGAGTTCTTGTCAGAAGTCAGCTGATTCCCCCAGGAGGCAGAGGAGTGAGGGTTTGCCATTGGAATGGGTGTGGAGCCTGCAGGACGCAGGGATGGCTGCCCTCTGGGGACTCGTCTGTTAACAACTCAGCTGCTCCCTTGCAGTACCCCCATCCCAAAGGGAACCTAGGAAGGCTATGCCCCCACTGTGGGGCTGGTCACCCAGAAGACTCGAGCGCTTCTATGGCCATTTAATACACATGTTGGAAAAAAAGAGCCTGAAGCAAACCGAATGGTCGGGCACAACTGATAACCAGCACCCTATTTCCATCAAAATCCCTGCAACTCTTGTTCTGGAGACAAATCACCAGTGTCATCCTCATGGTGACCTCAGTCATTCCACTCTCTCTGAACCCCTCAGGACTAACGTGGGACATGGCAGGAGGAGGGATGGGAACGTGCTCCTGGGGGCACCTTCACCACCCCAATTTTACATTGAGACTAGTCTGAGATGTGAAGGTGCTCTAGGCTGGCTCCTGGGAAGCAGTTTTTTCCTTATGTCCCACGTGCTGCTGTAAGGCCAGACTAGGGCATTAACCATCTCTAACAAAAAGTCACACAAAGGGAGGGATATTAGCATATGAGCCCTGTATTATTATTATTCAAACCTGAGATCCCAGAGACTATAAAAAGTCAGCAAACTTCATTAATTTATGAACTTTAAAGCTTAACGGTCTCCAGGTGCGGAGAGCCTCCAACATTGGCCTCTGTCCAGTTCCCCTTCATGTCCCAACTAAGTCAAAGCCCTTTGCAGTGAAGGAGAACAGAACGAGTCTGCTCTGCAGACAGAGCCCCCAGTCCAGGAGCCCCGCTCTGCTGGGAGAAGAGCCAAAGCCAGGGCAGAGACCAGGACTTCCAGAGGATGTCCCACAGGCCCTGGTGCCGAGAAGGCTGCTCTGACATCTGTAAGGGCCGCTGTAGCCTCCATCTCCCACTACGCTCACCCTCGGACAAAGGGACCTGGAGGCACAGGCCCCCAGTGCAGGCTCCTGGGATGCCTTCCTCCTGGCTGCGGTCAGCCTGCTCCCCAGCTCCACCTGCTATGATCCTGACCATCTTTCCAGGCACTGAGTCATACATGGCACCTCATGCACGCTCTTACCTGAGCCACAGGCAGCAAGTTTCTTATGAGCCTCTTTCCACGAATATCATCAACCCTCTCTTGTTTAGCTGCGACTCTTTTATGGCCCAGATGCCATGGAATCTGGTAGGATAGTATGTTACATGGTTAAGAGTTAAATCCTCCCCTAAGGCTTAGTGAGGACACAGGCCCAAAGCTCGACGTCACGAGAAAGAGCTCTGAGTTCCCTCAGGGTGCCTGAGCATGCGCTGGCTTTCTGTAGACAGGCACCAGGAGGACCTGGGGTTACCCCTAGCTGTTCTGCTAGACTCTCAAGAAAACAAAGTCAAGCCAAAAAAGAACAACCTGCTAAGCTATGGTCTAGAGCACCAATGGTGACAGATCGTTGCCCGTGGCAGCGTCTATGCTTCCACCAGCTTGGCTGCAGTGATCTCAGCATCACCTCTGTGCCCTCAGTGTTCCAACGTTGGCAGAACCAGGTGGGCACTCAAAGCTCCCTCCGTCTAGATGATGCAGTTCACTTCTCAGCTTAATTTAAGCTTTGGCTCGGTAATCTTGGTCAAATGGTAAACATGAGTGCGCACATGCTGTTGAGGAGAAGGAAGTCAACTTGGCCTTTCTCAAGCGGAGTTCCTCATGTGAACCACAGAACTCAGGAAACAAAGTGACTGTTTTCTTAACTCTCTTAAGGATGGAACGTGACTAGTTTCATTCCAGGCTAACAAGAAGGATGTTAATACACTATACACCACGAATTGCTCAGCATACTAGGCTTCATGCTCTCTCAGAACTTAGAATGAGAAAGGCAGCCACTGGCTGCACAGTCTTGGATAGGTTACCGAACCCCCCTGGGCCTCTGTGTCTTCATTTTTAAAATGAAAAAAAATAACAGCATCCTACTTATTGATATTAAGAAGAGCTAATGCATCTAAAACACTTAGTATGGTGCTTAGCATATTGTGAAAGGTACATAAATACTGGTGTTCATTATTATTTGATATTCAACACTGGAACAAACCAAAATATCAGAGTGGTGGTGCATGGCAACAACGCCAATCCTCTTGCTTGACTAGAAAATAATGGCATCACTGTCATAAGCAAAGACAAAGTCCTAAGTAAGAGAAAGCAAACAGACTCAGCATTTCTAGAAATAGCAAAAGCATTAATTATCTTAAAAAAATTCTGACTCAAAAGAGCAGAGATGAGCTGAACTGGGTGAAAAGAATACAATTATATTTAAGAAAATGTAAGGATCTGAACGGTTCATGTGCTTACACTGGCCTCAGGAGGGCCAGCTGTATTTCTAGGCTGGCTACCCACCATCCCTGGGGGTCACAAGCAGAGTCAAGCTCTGGTTGGGCCAGAACCTCACCAGTGTGTCCAGATAAGACCAACACAGCACTTTCTGCTCTGAAGGACTGCTTCTCACTTGTACCCATGAGCCTATATTCAGAATAAACCAAAACACTACAGTGGGCTGGAAGTCCCCCTCTGGAATCCAGTAATGTGACCCATAACACTTTGCCTGCCTGCATCCTTACTGCTGTACTGAGCTTTCCAGTCTTCCATTACTGGCCATGTGGCCATGGGAAGGAGAATCAACCTTTCTGATTAACCACTGGGTCGTGGTTAAGACTAAAGTGCCCAAGCGAGGCCTGGTACATATACTTAATAAAGGACAGCTATTATTTTTATTGTTCCCATTTGGAAAAAGTACTAGTGTGCTAATTAAAAATTTTTTTTAAAATCTTTCAAAGAATGATCTCTTAACTAACTCCCCTGTATGTCTCCCTAAAACTACAGGTACTTTAGTCAAAGAACAGGGACTGTGGGGCACAGTGAATGATACTGCTGTTTGGGCAAGTTCACAGGGTGAAAGATAACACAGGTCAGAGGTTGGCATCCCCCCTGAGGATCCCAAATAGAATCATCAGAACAGCACATACCTACGTAATAGCCTCGCTGGGGCAACACAGAAGTCTGGTCTCTTCTTAGCCTAGGCTTGTTCTTAGATAATCAGCAAGATAATGAGAGCACACGGTATCATTAAACATTTCAGGAGGAATGAGAACAAACCCCAAGAGAATGTCCTGAGGATCTGTAGCAGGCTGCTTGGGTTCAACAGCTGTGCCTACATTTCAGTGCAGAACTTCCTTGATGGACAGATTGGAAAGGTCTAGCTTGGAGGACTTGCAATAACTCTCTATTTAATTTTGTGACACCATTAACTCCATTCTTAAAAGTGTCAAAGAACATGTCCTTAGGTTAAAAATTATACCTAATTATAATGAACTCTATTACGGAACTTTAAAAATATTCCCTATGATAGTGTAAAACAGTGTGTTACGAACTTCAGACTGGAAATGCGGGTGGATCACAAACCCTTCAGGCAGAAAGAAAATCTAAAAGACTCTCCAGGAGTTTAAACCAGAAAGAATCTATGTTTATGATGCTGAGCTGAGTATGGAAAAAGTGTTGTGAAACTCACGGTATCACCTCCAAAGCATCCTTAGGCTCACTGACTCAGGGGTCCATGCTCTACAATCTATTCCACATCGTGGCTGTCCCTCTGCTGTTCTGTGCTGTGAGCCTGGACCCCTGTGAAGTTCAGTCCATCCCTGAGCTACATGTCCTCTTTCCACCATCCTACTTTTTCTCCTCAGGACACAGTATCAGTTCTGGAATACTTTCCCACCACAGGGACTGTGTTGATGTGTCCCCAAAATCAATGTGCTGCTCTGGGGTACCAAGGCTCCCACCTCCTAAGGCAGGGTTAACAGGAAGAACAGGGATGTCTCCTGGGAACTCAAGCAATCACTTCAACAGTGAGTCACGTAAAGAGGCCAGTGTTGGCTGCTTAGGGCAATAGCAGAGACAGAAGGCAGTAAACCAAGCCCAGATAAGAGGAAAATTGGCCTGATGATTATCATTTAAACATTCCTATCACATATGATCTGGAGAAGAAAGGCTCTGATGCCATAAGCAGATGCTTTGAAGGCATTTTCTCTGCTCTCTGTAGTTAACAGTAAACAGCACAGTTCTGTATGCTTTATCTCAAATGTTCCAGAAAAGTTTTTAATAAAGAAGACAGGCTACTAACAAAGGTTATTAAAGAAGACACGTTTTTGAGTCTAATAACTGAAATCCAAGAAGTCCCTGCTAAACTCTCACTCCTGTGGGCAGGAGTGAGAACAGAATGTGATTCGTGTTGAGTAACAGAGGTTAACAATGGCCACCAATATACCAATTGGGGCATATTTCTCAACTGATGAAATGACTATAATCACTTCTACAACAATCTAAAAACGAAGCCAAAGCAGAGTCTCTGACAAATCCCACTTGCCCAACAGCAGTTCTGCAAGACTATTTCACTAACCACTAAAATTATGGGCCCTCCATCTTCCATTCCTGAATTCCTAGCAAGACTAGGTCAAGTGTGGCCTTGGGCCTAGGATGTTCTGTAGGGGAAATGCAGGGGTGGGGGGAATGGAACCCCTGAACTGTCCCAATTGTATTTGAGAATTTAACATGTTCACTATCTAAAAGCCAAGTCAAAATGAATTATACACATAAACAGCTGAATGAATAATTTCAGCTCCTGCCACAGTCTGATGCTGAGCTGACTATCAATGGCAAAGGACCTGCTTGCCCTTTGCCCAGACGGGGAGGCTCAGGAAGCCTCGGGAAAAGCACAGTCCCTGCTATGTCACAAATGATCCAAGTCCAATTCATAAATATTGAATATAGTGACTGTGGAATTTAAAACCCTGCTATATGTTAATTCACAAAATAAATATGGAAATTCCAAGGGTGCCAAAAGGACCCTTAAGAATATCAGATAATGTTGTACTTTCTGGCTCCTAGTGGCAAAACAAAACAAACCCATGGCCTGAGGAAGCCTAGTCCCTACTTGGTGAACTTATTACTACCCCCCTTACTCCTGATTCAAAGGAGTCAAAAGAAATGCAAAATAGCAGCTGTTTCCAAGCTTCCAAGAAGGTAAGGCAAGGAATTTACATAAATTTAATGTGCACTTCTGTCTCAACTGGTCAAAATATCAGTATATTTAAGAACATTTATGATACTTTGGTTAACTAATATCTCCTTAAAAATGATTCTTTAGAGTCAGAAAGGTACATAACTACATACATACATACATACATACATTACTGTTGCAACCTATAAAAATCCAAAGGGGAAAACAGAGCCAAGAAAACTTCCCAACAACCTTTCTCATTCCAAGCCAAGATATACTTCCTACAGTTGGCCATTAACAATAATAAGAGCATTCATAAGCTCTATTAGCTTGTGTAGTACTGCCTCATATAGGCACTAAAGCCACACAAACAAGGCTTTCCACTCCACAGGACTAGGATGAAACACAATCAAGGCAGACTATCCCCAACAGCCCACGTTTCCTTTCTGGAGGAAGCAAATTGAGCAGTGGCCCCAAATTCTCAGGGCTGGCTGGAGTTTTGCACAAAATTTATCTTAAAGACACAACATAGGAGACAAAGGGTTTTGAAATCTATTCTATGTTCCTCTCTAGGGAAGGCTGCAACTTGTGGTGCTGGAAATGTCCCATAATGTGGCTTGGAGAGGCTTGTCCAAGTAGGAAGATGAGGAGCAAGGAAAGGCCCAAATTCAAATGGATCTAGAGATGCAATTCAATGCAATTCCATTTAAAATCCCAACTGGTTAGTAGTGGAGCAAGACAAAGGACCAGTAATGAAGCTATTCTTGAAAAAGAAGAACAAGGTGGGGGGACTTGCAACACCAAAGAGCAACAATTAATCCTAAAGCTGGCCAATAAGGTACTAGTACCAGAGTGGATAAATAGACCAGACCAATGGAACAAAATGGACCCCATTATCAGATTTGCACATTACTGAAAATATCATTTTTGACATAGCTGTCAATACAAATTAGTGGAAAAAAGGCTGGACCTTCTCAAAAGGTGGTACTGGGACACCTGGTTATACACATTAAAAAAGATCTGGTCAAGTACTTCATACCACACACAATAACCAATTCCATAGGATTAAAGACTTTAATATGAAAAGTAAAATCATAAAATTGCCCTTATGCCCAGGCAGTTGTGAAAAGATTTCTTAAACAAAATAAACTCAAATCATAAAGACTGATACATATACCTACATTAAGAATACACCAGTTCTACCATAAAGAACATAAAGGTAAGCCACAAACTGGAAGTAGATATTTGCAACATACATTTTAAAAACAAGGAGTATCCAGAACTTAAAAATCAAAAAGACAAAATACAATGCAACTAATAAATAAGCAAGATTTACACAGATCCGCAGAAGAGGAAACAGGCAATAAATGATAAATACATTACAAGATGCCCAATATCAGTAGTAATCAGGGAAATATAAATTAAAACTACTCCGAGATATTTCAAACTCACAAAATTGGCAAACATTTTAATGCCTATCAACTGTTGGCAAGGATGGGAGATCACTGTAACTCATATACAGCTGGAAAAAAACTGTTTTACTTAGAAAAACAGAAAATATGCATACCTATAACCCAGAAATTGTATTCCTCCTTATATCCTAAACACTTCATTTTGCACATACACCAGGAGACACGTACAAGCACGTTCACAGAACTGTTTGCAACAGTAAACAACCGGAACGAAAAGTCCATCAAGAGCAGAAGAGAGAAGTTAAGATGTGTTGCATTCGCATAATGCTGTGAAATAGCACAGAAGTACACAGAATAGAGCTGAATCTCAAGATAAAGGTGAATGAAAAGACCAAGGTATAGAAGTATATTCTTCTTCTAAAATTCCACTTACATAAAGTTCAAAAACGTGCAAAACTAAACAATATATTCTCTCAGGATACAGATATTTGAGGCAAAAAGACAAATTAGGGGGTTATAGGAGAATACTCAGGACAGTGACTGTCTCTGAGTAAGAAGACAGAATTGGACGGGGAGAGAGCACTCCATGCAATCTTGAACTTCGTGGTGTTCGTATTTTACTCTTAAAGTGCCTATTTTATAAAGTTTCTTTTACACCTCCACAGTATTTACTAAAACAATGGGAAAAAACCCTAGAAGACCGTCAAACATTCCAATTCTGCTGTTTAAAGGTTTCTCGTCTTGACGGAGAACGTGGAGGTCATAAGCAGTACATCCCGGCTGTCAGGCAGCTGGTCAAGGGCTTACTGGGTCCCTGCTCGACTGTGCGGTACTGCCGAGGTTCTTCTCCCTGCTCCGCAACCCCACTGCCGGCCCAGTTTAAGGGCACTGTCCGAGCCCCCTGCGGCCCACGCTCTGGTTTCCTGCATCTGCCCGTGGGCAAGCTCTTCCCATCCAGATGTGGGCCTCAGGTCTGATCCTCCCTCTCCTGCTGGCCATGGTTCCTCAGGGTTGTAATATCTTTAGGAAAGTGTGGTGCTTGTGATACGACACCCTTTAAAAACTATGTGTGCCGAGAAGGGTGACATGAAGCCTCTCCCCCTGGTTGGTCTTCAAAATTATTCAAATTGGCTTAAAATAAGCAGAGCTGCGCTTCTAGATAAGGCCAAAAATGACTATTCTGTAGATGTCGACAGCTTCTGAATTAACCAACAGGACAAGAAGGCTCAAGTTGTACGGAAAGTATGTCCGTGAACTCAAGTCAACCTATGGTATGTTTGTATAAAACCTGGAAATCTAAACACGTGTACCGAGACATGTGACTGTCCTGCTCTTTAGTCACTGCCATTTCAGCAACCTCCCTGCCACCCATTCATTCATTCACTCATTCATTCAAAGGTCATGTGGCCGGAGGGCTCAGTGAAGCCCGGCAGGGGCAGACAAGCATGCTCCAACCCAAGTGGAGCCTGGTTTCTCAACTTCTGCTCCTGACCTGCTACAACCCATTTTGCACACTGCACCTTAAAAAGAAAAAGTGCCCTGACACCACCTCCCTGTCTGAAAGTCTTTAGTGGCTGATTGTCTTGATTAGCATAAAAACATGATGAGGTGCTCAAGAGCATGGATTCTGAAGCCAGACTACCTGAGACCACATCTTGACTACGCTGCTTGATACACTTGAGCAAGCTGCATGGCCTTGTGACCACGAGGTCAATGAACCAATGCATGTAAAGCAGCCAGAACAGCGCCTGACGCAGCCGAGGCCCTCGGGACGTGCTACGATGACTGCTGGAGCCTGAGAGGGCACCCCAGCTTGACCCTCCCCCATCACTCCACTTCTGCCCGCTCGTTCTCCTTTTTGCTCGATACGCTCCCGCTGCGTTTAGTTCCACCGGAGTTCCACGCTCATCCTGTTCCGGGGCCTCTGTACAGGCCGGTCCATTGCGCTGGCGGCCTCATCTGATTCCATCCTCTCCCCTCCACCCCTGGGGTCTTAATATAAATGAAACATCTTCAGGCACATCTTTACTGAAGTTAGGCCTCTCTGTTATATATCCGGTACTGTGTGTGTGTGTGTATGTGTGTGTGCGTGCACGCACGTGTCCCTGCGCGCGCACACGCACACACACACACACAATTACAGCAGGTCCCCGAATAATGCTATTTCAATAAACATTGTTTTGTTATAATGATGAGAAAAAAAAATCGCTTCTCGGCTGGGGCCACTGTCTGCATGGAGGTGGCATGTCCCCCTGCCGTCTGCGTGGGTTGTACCCAGGTACTCCACTCCTCCCATGACTCGAAGATGTGCACGTCAGCTGAACACTGTCCCACTGTGTCTCCACTGTCCCAGTCTAAGGGAGTGTGGGTGTGAGTGGACCTGTGACGGAAAGGTGTCCTGTCCAGGGTGGGTTCCTTCCTGATGCTCTGAGCTGCCAGGAAGACTTTGGTCACCATCTGTGACCCTGAGCTGGAATAAGCAGGTTGGAACCGCATTACCTTACTTGTTTATATTACTCTTCCTTAAATGCACATATAGCTCACATTTATTTCAATGTTTAATGTCAGAAGTGTTTTGGGTCTTTACTTAGGAGTTGGTGATGTTTTTGTGACCTGAAATATGCCCTAGGAACTTAACTTTTGTTTACATTAATTGGCTTGTGGTAAAACTGGTTTCATTATATGTCCTTTCACTTGGAGTCACAGCTTCCAAGAACCTAAGGACAATGCTAAGTGAGGACGCACTGTGTATACTTAAGGGATTATTCACTTAATCTGCTGGCTTCATAGATTTAGGATGGCATGAACCAGGGAACATATCCGTAGCTGGGTGCTACAACGCACCTAACACAACGTTCAGCATTCTGTAGGTCGTCAATACACATCTGCAAGATGAATGAGTAGAAGAGCATCTAATACTAATCTGATTTATTTTTTAAGAAATAACCCCAAAAATCGTGAGGTTACAGGTTAAGCTTAATGCCTCATTCCATTCAGATTAAAAGAATTTCACAGAGGGCACCATCAGAAATAGAAACCAACAAAACATCATACAAATGAAGAGTCAAACAGCCCAATCTAACCAAATCCTTTATCTTTTTAGTTTGATATTTTTACCTAACCTGGACACTGAATATAAGTAACAAGCTTAGGAAGGAACCCATTTCCTTCGCCCCGGGGTCTCATTCTTTGTTTCTAGTCCCCTAAAAATTCAGTAAAGGTAAAACATCTGCTCTCCCCCATCAACACTCAACACCTGCCTGGAGCACAGTCCTTGCCGCCCTTCCCTTCAGTAGCTTTACTTACGATCCCAAGGCCTTCATGCCTCCCCCTGGTGGAGGAGTCCACCTACAAGGGCAGTGGAGCCCCCCAGGTGTTACAGCCAACACAAGGAGAGGAAGCATCTGTCGCAAAGCTGTGGGGAAAACACTTCGATCAACTGGGCCCATCCTGTCTGAAACATTACAAACCCTAGAGGGATGTTGGTGATGAGAGCTTCTGCATTTGTGAAGTGACACTCTGACCAGTGCAAGTGACACTCAGAGAGAGATGGACACAGCTGCAGAGAACACGATATACCATCTCCATGATGATTTTCAAGGGTTTCTATTTCATAGAAAATAATGTAGGCGTTCTAAGCTATGATACGGCGCAGTCAGAAATATAGTTTGATACCACCCAGTGAAGGCACACACTAAAAGCAGCAACAGCGTTGACCCTGAAGGAGGCGGAGGGCGATGTTCAGACAGCACTTCCAGAGCGTTCTCCCCTACGTGACCAGGCACTCAGCCCACCCAAGGGCTGTCTAACACTCTGTATCACTTTACCTTATCTTTCCAGGCATTTCTGTGACTTTGTTTTAATCCATTTCCTTAAGTTCATTAATTGTTCTAGAAGGATTCAAATATGACAGTTCTTATCTCCATCCCCATTAAGAGAAACGAATAAATGCCAAAGAAGATGTGGCGTCCTATTTAATGAGGCCTGAGCAAAGACGCCTGCATCCTCTGGGCTCTTCCACGTGGAGCCACAGCATGACAGCCAGTGTGGGCTTGGGGGGGGGGGGAGTGCGTCCTTTCTCTTACCAAGTCCCTCTTCTTTAGGTCTCACTGAATTCTACTTACAAAATGGGGTTGATCTCTGGCCCTAGATGGGTCGAGATGTTTTAATAATAATGTTCTATATTATTAGATTATTGGGCCCCTCCCAACAAAGATAAGAGAAAGCAATAACCCTCCACTCCAACACATCCAGAACTGGGCAACTAACTAAACCAGAGACAATTTAATGAATGAAAGTTCAATGGCATCAAACTAATTAAAATAGCTCAAGAAAAGATATTAAAATGTAAGAATATCTTTTGAAACTCCCTTCATTTTCTCTCTTTTTAGTTCAGAGGGCTAGTACAAGCTTTAGCTGACAGGGTCTTCTGTCCTGAAGAATGACCACCACCCCGTCCACCCGTTAACTCACACGGCGGTAATTCTCTGCAGCACAGTCCAAGGGAAACCCCAGTATTTCTACTAAGGGCCCCTCAGAGCTTGAAGACAGTTGGATGGACGGATGGTGACTAAATACTTTGGGAAAACCAAACCCACTTCATTTCTTAAAATTCGAAATCCCAAATTTCAAATTCTAATTCAAGTACCCTAACCACAAAGGCAGGACAGAGTCAAAATCCAATCTACATTCACATAATTCATCTTGGACACATAACACTGTATACAGAGCTTTCCTCATTATTATTTGAGGATAATAGCAATCTTGATAAAAGTAACACCAATACGTGAGCCAAACATATTGTATACAATTCCAAATTATACAATGCTGAGAAACATTTTTTCACTTTTCAGATATTTAAAATGCTTTAGGTTTGACAACTACATACAGGTAACGTAGTTTTGGCCACCGAATACTCAACCCTCATAACTATCATATCTCCATTTTATGATGAGGAAACTAAAATAGAAAGCAATCAACTTGTGCAACGACAGAGAGAGCGGAAGAAGAAATCACACATTTTCTGTTGCCAGCATTTTCACGTAAGGAGGAGGAAGAGGTTACTGCCGAGATAACAAACTCATCAGTCACGGAGTCTCCGGAAGAGAAATCTTTGTTGCCACACTCAGTGCCTCAAAGTGGAACGAGCAAGTAAAAAGCAATGACAGGTCTGAGTCCCACCTCCTAGCCAAAGTGCCTAATCGCTTCAGAACAATGTCACGAAGATGCAATAAGACATGCGAAACTGCTCTGTAAACCATAAACCCATTGCAAGCGTATTGATCATCTCCACGCATATAGTCACCACACTGAGCTACACTTGTTTTTCTTAGAAGACAATGAACATTATAAGGGTAGAAGAAAATACCCTACTCGTTTTTATATCTTTGGCATCTACCTAAAAAGTCTTCCACACAGGAGCTCAAATGTTGAGTGACTGGCTGGATAAATAAATACATAGTAAAATAAAAAAGAAAAAAATACATTTTAAGAGCCAGTCAGAAAGCATTGGACGCAGGAAGTCAGTTTGCTCAGTAATAAACCTTCGGGTAAGGTGGCCAGTATTTCTCTTAACAAAATATTGCATTTTGTCCCTCTCCTCTCTCCAACAGAGATCAAGTACTAGGAAACTAAAAATAAACTTAATAATACCAAAGAATGAGCAATTTCCTCTCTGGCCTGGTCTGCATTACTAGTTTGGGGAAAAAAGGAACTGTATTTCCTGCTCGGCTGTGCAGGCATCTGAGGACACTTGAGGCTAGAGGACGAAAAAAGGTGGACGCGTGTTTGGTTTAGAAGAGCAGCCATGTTTGCTCAGGACTGAACAAGGTGCTTTGAGAAAAAAATGTCAAACTTGTCTGGATATTTTTGTAAACAGGTCAATTAAAAAAAAAATGCTTTCATGGTGATGTAAGGCATCTGTGTTTTTAAACAAGGAGAGAAAAAACCAACAACCTTCAACCAAATGCTTGCAATGAGTATAGTAGGAAAGATCAGGGACCTCAAATGGTATAACTGATGAGCTAATTGGGTAGAATCAGACAGGACAGCCCAAAGGAAATAGGGACACGAATAGGAGAAGGAATGCTCAAAGCATCATTTTAGCATCTACTATTCTGCTCCGAAAAGGCACTGGGGACAGCATCCCTCTCTCTCTGCTTAAAGGATGACCATTCCATTAACTAGAAAGCAAGTCTTCAAGCCAGCGCTGAGAGATCTGATTTACGAGAGGGCAAACAACAGCTGGGCAGAGAGATCTCTGGGAGACACAATTCCTGTCCTCAGGGACACAGTTACTCCCACCACGGTGTCTATGGGGCAGACCAGAAGGCAGGGCTGCAATGGGATCACCTGGGGTCCATTCTGCAATGATGCCGTTTCTACGGCTTGTTGAACCCCAGATTCTAGATCTGAATTCAATGTGAGGCTTGTTGTCCATGCCAAAACTCAAAAGTGGGTGAAGGTGAAGAACGTGACATGAACGTGACCTGAGGTATGTGAAAAGTCACATAAAAAGTGCCTGTCCTCTTAGAATCAGCCCCCTGCCTACCGTGATGGAAGCTGAGGGAATGTGACTGGGTTCTGAGGGTTTCCACGTCCTTTTCGGCTGTGGATACTGAAGCAGACTAATGGTATGAAGCATCACCCACTACTTCTCTTCGTGATTTACACTTCCAGAGGTAAAATCAAACTCAAAATAACTTAAAATTGTTTCACTGAGAAATTCACATAACATAAAATTAATCGCTTTAAAGTATACGATTCAGAGGTGTGTAGTATGTTCCTAACGAGTGCAGTCATCGTCTCTATTTCCGAAATACTCTCATCAACCCGAGGCCGCCCCATATCCCTCATGAAGCAGTCCAAATCCAGTTTAAGAAAAAAGAAACATGCTATTTAGTGCGTTTATAGCATTGTTTTTCCCCACGAAATTACCGTCTATCCCTTTTCAGTGGCATATCTTATTTTAAAGGTAAGGAAAAATCCAGGGTAGTGGGGACTAATGCCTAGAAGCATTAGTGGTTTCCAGTGTGTCGTGTGATTTCCTCTACACCTGGTGAGGCAGCTCCAGCCAGTGCCGTGTGTGTCCCCCCAGGAGGAAGCAGCAACCAACGCCGGGGGTCCCACCGTGGGACAGACATCGCACCAGAAACAGCATGACAGAGTGGCTAAGAGGGGCGCTCTGCAGCCACCCCCCGTCCTCGTTCACATTCTGATTCGGTGAGAACTGTGTGTACTTCTGGACAAACTAATGTGACCTTTCTGCCTCCCGTTCCTGACAAGTCACAGGAAGAGAAAACCCACTGAAGCAGCACTTACATTACACCCCCGGAGTTGCTGCGAAGATGAAGAGAGTTTAAGTGCTCAAAACTGAGCCTGCACGTAAGAGCTCATTTCACGTTACCTGTAATCACCGCCTCACTGCCGCCTCATTCGATTTTCCCTATGAAAGAGTTAATTTACAGCTCCTTGCGGGAGGTTCTCATTGTGCCCGCATTTTACTGGTGAGTAACCTAAATGTCAAAAGCCCCCAGGGAATCAGTGGCACAGCTGGCCTTTGAACCCAACTGAGTTCTGTTTGTTTAGCAACTATGCTGATTTCCCAGAACAAAACCTCTGTCGCATTTACCAAACTAAACAAAATTATATGTGAAAGAATGTAAAAATGTCAACATACTTGAAACTCTGTAACCAACAAGGCAGCCAACCCAACTTAGCTTCTCAGCTGTGTCCTGGGGACTTGTGCTCCTTTGATGTTTGTCACCTGTCCCCCACAGGTAATCAGTTCCTGGGTCTTCCTGTCACTTCCACCTCCCTTGAGCACTATCCCCTGACTTCAGATCTGCAATGACTATAACCTTCTGTCCTGTGTCCTTTCTGATATCAGGCTCAACGTTGCCACACCATCTCTCCATGTATCCAGGTCTTTTCTTTTTGTCTTTTTATTTATGTGTTAACATGTCTTTTTTTTTTTAAGAAAAAAATAAAGGCCTTACATGAAATTTGCTATACTGCTACGAATCTTATAGTTTCTGCTGCCACTAGAACAGAACTTTTAATGGATTACATCTCTACTTGATAATTATAGGTCTATGAACAATGAGTTTTGACCTTTCACCTATAGCAACTTTCTTCTATTTTCATTTATTCTACTAATTAGGTTTCTAGATTTTCTACTTAAATATATCAAACGCAAATCACAATTCTGTCTCCTTCTCCTTCCTTGTGTCTTGTACGTGATTATACAGAAATTTGACAACACAGTCTAGTACCAGTGATGACACTGGGCATCTATATTTTGCTCTTTATTTTAAATTAACTACTTCTAAAAGTTTTACCTTTAAATACCATGTTTAATGTAGGTTTTTCGTAGGTACTTTTTCAGAATAGGATTTCCTATTATTCCTAGTTTGCTAAAAGATATTATTATGAAGAACATTATTTTACTGAACGTTTGTCTCAACTATTGAGACAATCACACTGATTTCTCAGTGCAGCAATTTACGTGGCAAACTGTTTCCTATGAAAGTTTCAACAATGTATCCCAACCCACATACTCTTTTTTTATAGGATTGTGTTGCTCCCCCATCGAAGGTGGACTCTAACTTCCCTTAAATCTGAGTTGGCCTCAGTGACATGCTGGTAACCAATGTGGTAAAAACGATGCTGCATGACACGTATGGCCGGGTCAGAAATGGCCTTGTCGCTTCTGCCTAACTTTCTGGAATGGTCAGTCACCATGCTGGGAGAGGCCAGGCCGGATGTGATGTCCAGGCAGAGTGGCACTCCAGCTGACAGTGCCCGCTGAGTCTAGTCTAGAGACGACTACCATCACAGCCAGGTGACAGACATGTGAACAAAGAAGACCATAGCTGTCCATGCCACCACTAGTCACTTGTGTCTTCCCAGATGAGGGACCAGAAGTCATGAAGCAAAGACAAGCCACCATCACTGAACCCCATTAGGAACTTCTGACCCATGGGACCCATGAACATAATAAATCAGTTGTTTTAACCGCTAAGTTTGGGTGGCATGTCATAGAGCAGAGGACAAGCAGAACACGGATGTGAAACCCTTGCACTCCTGGGATAAACCCTACTCTGTCACCAGGTAGTGTTTCGTATACGTTGCTGTGTTCAGATTTTGTCAAGTTTCACTTAGAACATTTTGTTTCTGTTAGTGAAGTGAGAGACTGGCCTATGATTTTCCCTTCTTGGATTGTCCTTGTAAATAGTTTTGGAACCGATGGTAAACTGACATTTTAAAATAAGTTGGGGCGCTTTCCTTTTTTCCTTAGTCTCTAGAAGGGTTCATATAATATTTATTTGTTAATTAAGTATTTGGGATGATCCATCTGTAAAAGTACCCAGGACTGGTGCTGGAAGGTGGGTGTTCAAGCAACTGATTCCATTTCTTTAATGATTATTGATATGTTCAGAGTTCCTATCTTGAGTTAGTTTTGATAATTCTTATGTCTCCCTTTAAAAATTTTTCCACAGTAAAGTTTTCCACAGCATCCCTATTTTTTGTTGTGTATGTTTTAAAAATTCTGTCTGCATCTGCATTGGCTGCTTTGTTCTAACATTGTTTACGTGTCCCTTTTTTTATGATCAGTCTTGCTTTGTCTATTTTATTAGTATTTTCATTAGTATTTTCAAAGATCATCTTATTCTGTAGTGTGGATCATCTCATTTTTGTCTCAGATTTCTTTAACATCTGGTGTTTATTATTTCTCTTTAAAAAATACTATAGTTATTCTTTTTCTATTTCAATAAAACATGTTTCCTTTTATTTCCAGACTAAGGTTTTTATTAGACTATAATATTCTAGTAAAATAACTTTATATACATGTACGTAAAATTTTAAATACATTTACCAGTCTTAATCTTCACATAATCATTATTTCCATGATCAGGTAGATCTTTAAAATTCAGGTTTAAGATGATGAGAAAATCAAAGCCTGACCCATCAGCTAGCATCTCAGAGATTCCAAACTGGGATTACTGGTATTCAAGCTCCCTCTCTCCGCAGTGCTTGTTTACTAGACTGACTACACTACTTCACTAATCATGACAATAACAAACCCCCAAAACCTGAGCCCTCCCAACTCTCTCCTCTTGAAAATAGCAGTCAGTTCTCCTTGGTTACCACTGGGCTACCAGGGCTGGCGAGGCCCCAAGTCCCCACACTGTCCCTCTGTCTCTGGATAAATCGACCACTAACTCTATGCTAGCTTTTTTGTTTTGCCTTGGGGGAGTGCTGTTCAAAGTGGCATAAAGTTTTCCCCACACACAGAAACGTATAGGATAGGTTAAAATCCTGAAAAGAAAAAGAGCCAATAGTCAAGAGGCCATGGCAAAACTGGCATTGCCAGCAGGAATGTCACCTAACTTATCCTCTCTGGGGAACAATCTGGCACGATGTATCAAAGGCCTTAAAAATGCACATTACAATTTTAACTATGTATCTTAAAAAAAAAAAAAATGAACAAGACCCCAAAATAAGACAAAGCTATTCATCAAGGAAAAAAATGTTAACAGTAAATAAAATCCAAAACCTGGAAACTAGAAACAACTTAAATGCTTGAAATGGGAAGTTGGTACTTTTTTAAAATGCAACCATCAACAATGATGATATAGATAAATGTTTAATGTAAAAGATCACAGTTAAAAAATTAGGTTAGGAAATAAAATGAGGCCACCTCTGTTTAAATATTTACTGATATATGTCTAGAAACACTGAATATAAACCAAAAAGTTAACTAGTGCTCACCTTTTGGTGATGAAATTACCAATTATTTTACTTTTCTCCTGTATACTTTCCTGCATTTTCAAAGAGAAAAATTATTAAAAACACACCTACGAAGTATAAACTTAAATGTACTAAGATTTTAACTGCCGTAGTAGGGTTCTGGGTAAGCCAGCCTTATAGGTAAGTATTTTTTAAGCAGAAGGTGGCAATTATGTAACTTTCATTAAAAAACAAAAATAAAAACTGTATGCTAAGGTATTTTTAGGACTCAAGGGGCAACAAACAGGTCTACAACTTACCCTCACATAGTTCAGGGAGAAAAAAAAACACATATGGTTTTTAAATGCAGAATTAAAAAGAGAGAGCTAATGTGATAAAATGTTAATATTTATGGAACCTATGTAAACACTCTATGGAATTCTTCATATTGTTCTTGTAACTTTTAAGTTTGAAATTAATTCAAACTAAAAGATTTTAAAAGGTAATTGTACATAAAACAGCCCAAACTTTAAAAAATTATAGTATTTTATGTTTGTGTGTCTCCATGTTTGTATGAGAAAGAAGAGCTGAGAATAATTAGAACAGTTTGAGAGTCTTATTCCATTTAGTCGAAACAGATTCTTTAAAAATCTGAGATATTGCTTACACATGTAATTTTAGAACAAATTTTCAGTTTGGGCAAGAATCAGAGTTCACATGAGTCTGTGGGAGGAAGGATGAAAAGAACCACACCACAATGTTCTACAGAGCCCTCCATTATCTCCCTATTAAAACAAGAACAAAAACGTCAGCCTCAAAACTCAACTTCATTAAAAAGGGGCAAGAACAACAGTGGTTAAACTGTTAAAACAGTGGAAAGTTCATAAATACTGAGGGTAGAAGTCCAAAAAGTGCTACCTGCAGAGTTTCGTGGTGGATCAGAGAGCACAAGAAGTCCAGCTCAGCACAGGCTCTTTCAGGAGCCGAATTCTGGCTGGTAAACTGCACATTTTCAGCACAGAACCTGGAAAAGATGAAGCTGTGCTGGCCATTACAGGATTCTGTCCTCTTATGTGACAAAACTGTGACAGGGTCCCAGGGTCCTTTCTGGGTTACCCAGAAGGAAGCAGGCCCACATTTTTCCAAAGAGAAAAAGACTGGGGCTGATTCTGGGATACCGATCAGGCAAGTTTCAATCCCAGGGTGCTTTGCTAGCTTACCAGAGGGTCCGCTCTAAGACAGACATCACCTGCAACTTATACTCCGTCACTGTGGATAAATATTCTCTATGATAATAAAATCTTACCCTCCCCTCTTATAAAAAGCAAACATGGCCCCAAACAGAAGCATTCATATAATGGAGGCTCTGTTCTTGGCTCACCCCTTTTCTGACCTGAATGGTGCCTGTGAGGGCCCCTTCAGTGTCACTGTGCCTCAGTTCCCTCCCCTGCGCTTGTGCAGTGGCACGACAGGCTGATCGGGAAGACCGATGAAATAACGCCTATAAAGTGTTCTCGTTTGCGAGGATGAAAAGGACCGGAACTACAAAGTCAAAGCAGTACTAAAGGACGTTTTTAGGCTACAGTCACTTCTGTCTTTTGAACTGGAGAACCACAAGGAGGATCAAAGGAGTGTCACTGTTTGTTGACTGCTGCTCTGGAGGCCTCCTCCCTCCACCTGGCAGAAACCCCAAAGAGAGAGGTCTACCACGATTGTCAACCAAAGCTCAGGGCAAGTTGTACAATGGTTTCCTGGAACACCTCGAGTTTTCTAAAACGGGGCAAATCAACATAGCTTGCATAGCTTGTCACATTCTTCTATGAAAACAGGCATTAAAAGTAAAAGGTGGCCTTGGGAGAAAGAAACGAAAGTATGTAGTGAAAAAGCTGTTTTGCCTTGTTTCTTTTGCCACAAAGGCCTGACACAGTGACTACTAAGGTTGCAGCGGCTTGCGTAACAAAATGCTTAACCTTGGCTAAGTTAACCCCCTCAGCCAGAAGGGCGGCGGGGGGGGGGGGGATTAAGCTTACTGGAAATAAAGCTCATCAAAGCTGAACAGCAACAAAGGGCACCAGAAACATTTCTACTGTATCACATCCCACAGGTTGGCCAAGAGCCCGGAATTTTCATTACAACTTTTCAAAGAGAAGGAGAGAAGGGGAAAAAAATATTTCACAAAAGCATTATCAAGGCCCCGACTCAGGATGCCCTGCTGTACAACCAAAATTTGCGAGAGGTTAGCCTTTCAGGGAGTCAAAAACCCAGCGTGTGGAAACGGGCAGGCCTTTCATGTAGTAGGAGGGGTTCGTAAAACGACTACTGTTTTGCACTGAAGTCTCAGAGCTTCACAGATCATTAAAGGTTTCTGAACCACAGAGAAAGGAGGGCAGAGTTAAGGAAATAAATCAAAAGTCCCTCTGGGATGCACGAATGCCTACTTGGAACGGGCCTTCAGCACCAATATCCTCCACATTAAACAACAGGGAGGACTTTTCAAAATAAAAGCAGAAAAGACATTCATTTTGTTACAAGCAATGCACTTTCTTTTTGGTTTAAAGGTTATGTGTACCATAAAAAATGACCCTTGCTGCGAGCCCGGGGGGAGGCGGAGGCTGGCTGGGGGCAGGGTAGCAGTGAAAGGAAACAAGCGTCAGTGAACAAAAAGTCAACAGAAATGCTCAGTCTGAGGCGCCCCTGACAACTTAAAATGTCTTGGCACATTTCAGGGCTGGGATGTGAGGGAGGGGAGTGGTATTATTAGAAAGGAATTTCTGTCACATTTACTCCTTGCCTAAGAACTGAAATAATATTCCCACAGCCAAAAAGAGTTCTCTTGTCTTGTGCAACACACACAGTTGAAAACCCGGGGAAACAGGACATGCCATCTTAGACGCAGAGCCACATCTTTCTTAAGGAAGCATGGGCTGTGAAACCAGCAGAGGGAGTGCAGCCACTGACAACAGGAAGTGGCCAACCCCGCAGCTAAGGACTCGTGTTTACCCAAGACAAAGGCTGAGAAGTGGAGTTAGAGACCTTCTGACCTTGCCCTCCTGGTACCATCCGGCAAAAGTAAACAGGCGATGTAAATGCTGAAGATCCAGAATGAAATGTGCAACTACCTTCTAGGTTGGGACTGGTTAGAACTGGGCGAGGCCTTGGGGAGGAAAGCAGAATCCCACGCGTGGGTCAGCAGACACTCACTCTGAAGCAGGATGCTGAGATGCCCTCCCCACCAACTCAGAAAGAGGTGGGAGGGGTCTACGGGGGGAGGGGGGGGCTCAGGGAAAGGCAGAAAATCTAATTGGGAAGACTGACAGCAAGCACCAGAGCCATAATTTTACCTTAAAATCCAGGGCTCCCAGTTTAGTCTGTGAACAGCACATTCCCCGACATTTCCGAGGGGGAGGGGAGAACTGTCACTCAAGCTTTGCTTTCAACAGCTGGTTGAAACAAAAGCAGCAGAGAGATGAAGGCAAGTCTGCTGAATGACCGCTACGTTCATCTTCGGCCACAGTTTACCCACACACGTGAGGATGGGCTGAGGGACGGATGCAGTGACAAGATTATCAGCGGAGACAAGGCTCCTGGGAGGCTCCGGGGTAGTGACTATGGCTAATGAATGGCCTCGCTCACAAGGGATGAGCCCGTTTCAGGCATGGTCATGCTGCGGTTTGGTACTGGAAACCACTGTGCGCAGGTCCACTCCAGGTGTTAAAATGGCCTGACTGATGGCTGAGTGTGCACCGCTGTATCACATGATATCTTTTACTAAATCCTAATGTTAACACTTTCTCACTCTAAGAAATAAGAGGTAGGTTAAAAAATGCTAACTTTTAAGATGTGTTAAATGCAACAATCAAAAAACCTCTAATGTGATTTTCTGTTACACTAGGAAGTGTGGCCTGAATGAAGAGACATGCCTGCCTGCCTGCCTGCCTGTGGGGTCAAGGAGAGGGACAGGGCAAGGGACAGGAGTGACCCTAGCTGCGCGACACTGCTGAAGAGTCAGACAAAGGTCCAAAGGAGCTCACCTAGAATGAATGGTGTGGGATGCAGAAGCATCTGGACAGCCTGGAGCCAGAGGCTTGGACAGGAGATGTGCCAACTACCCCACCCCATCTGAAGAGCCTCTGTGAATGTGGCTCATGGCAATAATTTTGTCATCAAGAGATATGACCAAACCAATGAATGGGAGGAGAAGTGACTCAGATTCCAGCTTATTAAAAGGAAGGCATTTCAAACAACAGAACTGTCCAAAACCACCAGAGTTACATTTAGCGGGTTCAATGTCGCCAGGTTCTCAGGAACGGCAGGGCAGCCAATCTGTAGGAACGCTGTAGAGGGATTCAAGTATTGGGGACTTCCCTTGAGAGTCAACAAGGACACCTCAAGGACTTTCTTTGGGAAGGTATTTCATGCAAGTTTTAATGTCTGAAAACACCGAGCCTTCAACTAGCTTCAAGCCCTAATCGCACAATGCCCAGATGCACACGACTCCCTCGGCCCTCATCCCCCACTCCTCCGACCCCCACTGCCACTCACTACATGTCCACACCAGTTCACACCATGGTGACCTGTCGGAGACCCCCACGGGGCAGAACCACATCCCTTCTCGTCTCACCATATTCAACGAACTCTGTAAGTGCTCGCTGAGCGACTGGTATTAGCAATAAACCATAAAGTTTTTACATGCTCACTTCTAAGCACCGTAAGTCACTGATTCCTAGAAAAATTTTATAACACACATAAGTATTTATAGACATGCCTGGTAAGGCACTTAGCATCTGTGAAATTTGTCATTAGAACAGAATATAGTACAGAAGAAGACAGTACATGTATGTGTATGAGTCAAAGGCAAATATAGCAGACAAATGGGTCCATTGTATAAGTGTAAATCTGCACGTTTTAATATAAAAACAAAAATGAGTATACAGAGAAGCACATGGACTTCTCTCCTCATAGGCTTACATGGTCAAAAGAAATTAGGGCTTCAAGTTTTGATACATAAATTCCGTACACTAGAAAGAACAGAGTTTGAAATTTTGAAAGTTTTGTTTTGTTTTATCATCCCATACATTCCAGAATGTCTAGGGTTTGCCCAATTCGCTTGCTGCCGTTTAACTTCTGTTGAAGCTGACCAGGTAGACAGATTTACTGGGCCTATTTCCTTTAGATTTAATTGTTCCACAAATTCCAAATTTGTCCTCCAAAACTTAAACACCTCCCTTGATAAAAACTTAAGGCCATGAATCTCTGACCCTATTCAATGTACCTCATTAGCACGTTTCCAAAATGAGCATTTGTGGGAAACAGAACAAGGTTTGATCTTGGGAGGAGTGTGCCTGAGTCAATAATCACCAAGTCCCAAAGGTGCTGGATTTGTTGTGCTCGCTCCTCCAGCCCTCTAAAACAAACACGTGCAAGTCATCATTTCTTCCCAAACACAAGAAAAATCCACACGGGAACAAAGAGATAATGGCTGCAGCTGAAAATACATGACCAAAGCATCTCAGGGACAAACTTTAACTTAATGTTGTCGGAACACCCTCAGTGGTGTTTTACTCACACAGCAAAAAAGACACAGGATAAAAATTCCAGACTGTTTTCAAGATAATAAAATGCCATATGATGGTGACTCACGAAATGACTAAAAGGGGAAAAAAAAATCCATAAACAGTCACAGGAACCTTGCTGTAGATTCTGGCAACACTGAGTCTCCTCCATCTCACTTGGCTCTCACCTTCAGCACTTGCATGTGCGCATGTGCATGTACACACACACACACACACACACACACACACACACGCACGCACGAACACACGCGTGATCATTTTGAAGCCAAACTGCAATTGGTTAATGGCTTACTCTACTGCTTAAGACAATATTTTATTCTTGACTCGCTCAATAAACCTGCTGAGAAAAATAAACAATGGGTTTCAATCTTCTAAATAATCTAGAAAACAGAAATGCTGTGCAAACAGTAGAGGTGACTTACTGCTCATAATAAACAGAACAGAAAAAGTCCCATGTGGCACAGGAGCCCCAAGTCCTAGTCTTGTCTTGGGACACTAGAGTCAGCAGGGATTTTCTGTCCATACACAGCCTAAGGCCTGGGATGTCCAGGTTCCAACTGGTCTTTAAGACAGCATCAAAGCAGATCATGCAAACATAAAGATCAAAAGATGAGCAAAATTTCCTTAAAAATGCTGAGGAGTTTGAATCTTTTAGGACCACATATATCTATGGTTACAAGGTTTTTCTACCCCTCATTCACATGTGTAAACACATATACGATTTCCTTTTTAACAAATATTAAGGGCCTGTTATAGGGCACTAAAGGTGACAGAAAGATATTAAAATGAGGTTCCTGCCCAGAAGGCTTTACATTCTATATAAATATAGACATGCATGTTATGTGTGCAGAATAAAAATGTATGGGGGCAGGGGAGGGGGGAAGAAAAAGGAAGTAGATTTTGAAGTCCAAGACTGAAATAAAATAAATATATAGTTTTTAAAGGTAAAACGAAATACGATGCTGCTGAGAGGGCAGCTGGGCTCTCTGTGCAATGGCCCAGTCCACAGAGAAAAGGGCTCACATGGCTTTCACAGATGTGTGGCCAAGCCAGGGCCTCCATAACTGAGCTCTACAGAGTCTCAGTGACTGCTTATGGCAGGTACCTTCCAGGGAACACAAACCCCACCACCCCTTCATGAGACCAAGGGCTGGCTCCATGAGGGTGAGCATCTCTCGTTCACCTCAGGCGGCCTGCGGTACCAAAGGTTCCCCAAAGCAGTTCTCCAAAATGATTCCAGTTTTGCCAACTGTGAGGAGGTTCAGATGCCTCAAAGGCCAAACCCTGGGAATGAGGATGCAACAATTTAGAGGATTCGGAAAGATTTAAGATGCTTTAACAAAGAACCGTATTTCCAAAGAGGAAAAAGAACAAAGACCATTAATATTAAAACAATTTCAAAATTGAACACCTCAAAAAAGAAAATTTAGCTTAGTGGAATTCTGTCCCAAGACAGGTTTCTCCTGCTTGCTTCCTAACTCAAGTAATGGTTTTCGGATTATATACAAGGGAAAAAGAAATGTTTACAGGGTTAGGGGTCTTTCCCACCACTGTAACCAGCTGTGAATAAGACTGAGGTGAATGTTTTTCTTTCCTTTTCACAATGATACAATTAATTTTTACTCTGCCTTATTTTCTAAGTATCACTCAAGGGTATAACTTCAAATAAGATTAAAATGAACCAATTATGCAAGGATTATGATTTCAGATACATTTTAAAGCTTATTTTTAATGTTGGCTTTTCAAAGACTAGATGTTTAAAACATCAGCAAACTGGATTTTCAAAGTTAGGAGGGGTTTACAGATCTTATTAAGGCTAAAAAAAATATCGATGTACAATATAAAGTATGAGCTCCAAGGAGATAAATTCACTGAATATAACCAAAGGAATCACAACTTATAAATCTTCTTAAAGACCATGTCAAACCTCCCATTTGTTTTACTAGCTAATAAAATGGGTGAGTCTATTTTGGCTTAAAAGTCATAAGTATCTCCATCTAAAATCACTAGGTGACTAAGATCCAACCAGATCATAAGAAATAAGTGTTAGCAAATATCAAGAGCAAATAAATAGCTGATCCTTACAAGCAGCACTGTGTTTAATAACACTTTAAGAGTCCAAGGCAGTTTTCATCTGAGTGCAGCTTCTGCAAGTGATAACGTCGCATACAATCGAAGCACTTTCATGCCACCCCTACCAGTTCTAAAATGCAGGACAGGGCCAAAGGCAGGCCCAAGACCTGTACACTGACAGCAGAAGAGACACGAGGGCCTGGCTTTAAAAAGTCATTTAATTTTCAAAGACCTGCTATCCCTCCCCCAACACCAGCACCAAAAGTTTCTTACATGCAAATTTCTTAACTGCTTCACTTACACAGGGGAATCAGCCAATCTCTCAGATAACCGCAGTCAAAACTGGCCCACTGCCCAGTAAAATATCCACAGTTTAGACTATCAGATGAACAGATTCCAGTCTCTGCTTCACTTTACTGGGAACAAGCCCCCTGGCATGGGAATAACTACAGGATCAAACAACTGGCTGCCAATATGCAGCGCCTGTCTCTATCGGTAATCGCTTCTGCCTTGCATGGAAAATTCCAACTCTATCTGCATCTACTCAAGGACCAGTTATTAAGAGAATATGTATGGCACTTAAATGTCTATCCTTTTACTCAGTCTTGCCAACCTCTCAGAGTATTTATATTTTGTATTTATACGTAAGGTGTGCCAGTGAAAGAAACACCTGAAAACACTGCCATATTAAATACGTAAACTTCATGTTAATGAGGTCATCTTTTCAAATAAAAAGGTTTCTTCTAGAAACAAACAGGGGCTAGCATAGCCCGACTCACACACTATTTATTATGACTGCATGTCACAAGGTAAAAAGGTCAACAGTTTTTATATGAAATATGACAGGAGCTACAGTTGTGTTTCTAGGAAAAAAACAGGAGATAGGAAGAGGGCTATATTAAGAAATTCTATTACTGATAATGAAAATAAGCCCCAATACTTTTCTATATGTCTGAAATACTCTGCAATAATTTGGAAAACAAAATCAAGTCCTAATAGTGAAATAGTTTACAACTAATAGAATAAAAGCACCTTATTTTAAGAATGAATGTGACACACAGGCTTAGGATTTTGCAGGTCTGCATTATTGTAAACAGCAGTATTTCGAAACCTTTCTGTGCATTCCAATCACCTGCAGAGCTAATTTAAATGCAGATTCTGGTTCAATAGTAATGGATGGGAGCCTGGGAGTTTGCAATTTTAACAAGCTCCAGGTGACGTGATGATGCTGGTCTGAGGACAGCACTGTGAGCAGAGAGGATGCACAGCCTGTGCAGTGGAGGTCTCTGTTTAAAACCAATCTAAGGAACTGGCTTGTGGCTGTAACATATTTGTGCACTCAACAGCACCAACCTATTTCGGAAGCCCAGGCTTTGTTATGTAACTAGATTAAGCATTAATGAAACTAGGAAATTGTTTATCTAAGGTTATGATCTGAAGTTAAATAAAACTTCAGGCTGAATGCTCAAATTGAATGCTCGAGTCATTTTTAACCTCTTAATATTAACAGAATTTTGATTACTCAGTCCCAAAGCCCTTTCTCAACAGTATTTATTCTTTGCTGGGGGAATATGCTCTATGCAAAATATAATTTGCCTGAAGAAATGAACAATTAATATTCTGTAGTAATGTACATATTTAATAGAATTCACTCCCAGAAATATGGCTAAAAAAGGGGGTTGATTATTTTCATGTTATTTCTCAAATTAAAAAATTAAATCTCTCATACTCTTTATCCTAGCATCCAAAGTTAAAGAAAACAAAAGAAAACAAAACAAAACCCAAAACCCTAAACATCAAAACCACCCATTCCTTCCCTGGACTCTTGGTCCCATTCAAAAAACACTGACACATTTTCAACAGAAATAAAGAACAGACTTCCATTTCCATAAATCCCTTTCAAGGCCCCTTTTTCTGTCTTACCACCAGGCTAAACTGTTACAAGAACCTGCTCTTGGCCTCCATCTTGTTTATGCTGCTCAACAATGCTCTGGGAGGCACCTCAGCACATGCTCCATCGCTTCTCTTCTTAAAAGCTTTCAGGTCCCCAAAAGCACTCTTTGGAGAGAGTGCAAAGTCCCCCAGAGTCTACCCTCAGGTCATAATGTTGGCATAAGTCCTGCTGCATCGGCTCCTGAGACCTTCTCTTCAGCCATACCAATGTACTCGCTGGGCACGTTTTGCAATTTCCTGTCTCCATGCCTTTGCTCATGGTATTTCCTGCAGCTGCAAAGTCATTTGTTCTCCACCCTCCCAACCAAATCCTGTCAAAAAAGTATCCTTTCTTCAAAGTGCAGTTCAAACACCATACCCTCCAAAGAGCCTTCCAGAAGCCTTAGGCCCCTAGGCTCACTCTGGGGGGCCAGAACCTCCTCCCCACCTGGGGGCCCTGAGCACATACTGCCTGACATGGCAGGCATGCAAATGGTTCCTGTTCCCTGCTGTGATGCTGGCTCCCTGCCAAGCACCGATGGCACCTTGCTTCTCTTAATAGACACACCCCACCCATTACAGCGCTCTGTGGTATACAAGATTCTAAAAATTGAAACCAAGTGGAGTATTTAGCTCTGGAAATGGGATGTAGGTGAAAATGAATTTCTAGTAAATACTGATGCACCAGCAACAAGGTATACAAGTAAGATGAATTTAATTTCTATTGGGCTAGGTGCTCAAAAATAACACTAAGAACATTAGAAAGAAAGCTAAGGGTATAAGCCTCTTCACCTTCTTCCTCCCCAGAGGCTAATTACAACATTGGGGCACCTCTTCCTTCTCTCCACCAAGTTGGAGCAGATCAAATTGTCTTCTCACTAACATTAGTTGCATCTGAGACAGGACACTGAGGTAAGTGCCCCTGTCTACAATCCAATGTAGTTAAATTTGTCTGAGCAACAGTAGACAGAGCCACACGCAAAGGCCAGCCAGGATTCAAGGGACAATCATCCAGGTGTCAGACATGGAAAGTCTTTGGTTCAAACAACACAAACATATACTCAGAGTAAAAGAAGATATATGTTATTGTCACCTGGGGTAATCATCTCATGATTTTTGAAGAAAACTGCAATGTGTGTAAAAATCAAACAAAAAACTTTCTGTAATACCCATGATTTTATATTATTCATAACATGGGTTCCCCTCTTGGTAATGAAAATTCAACTCTATTTGGTCTCCTATTTTTTCAAGCATTAATTCAGCATCAAAGGTCATGTAATTCATCAACTCAAAGAGTACCTGCGAGTGCTCACAGCAGAGCCTGGTTCTGATCATCTCAGAATCTCAGCCCTGGGACACTCACTGTGATTTACACGAACGTATTCACATCCAAGACTCTGATGTGGTTTAGGCTAAACAGTGTCTTGAGAAAGAAGTACACAGCCAGGGGAATCTGAGATGCTTGGCAAAGATACCTTACTATATTTTACTACTGATTATACATCTTATAAGCATATCGAGGGAGGCAAATGGTTATAGAGAAAGAATAAACTACAGGATATCTGCAACCATAATACTAAAATATTTAACTTGCAGTTATTCTCTTGGGTACCGTGAGGTTAACATGTATACCCACTCAGCTAAACCTCTATAAACAGTTGGTTTTCCACAATCACAGCCACTATTCCCACTTCAGTGGGCAGCAGTGTTCAGAAAGAAGCCCAATTTAGCTCCTGTGCAATAAACATCAGAAACCAAAAGAGCTAAGAGAGCTGTTTATGTCCAAGCCCACCAGGAACCTTTGTCTGCATAACTGCACTGAATGAACTAGTAAGAATGGAAGTCTCCTCGATAAAGGTTCAAAGCAAAGAAAACCCACCCTTAAGCTAAGGCACTTCCCTCTAACCCCTCCAGTTTTTCAATTAAAAGTATTTTTGGCAAGAGAGTGTAATAAAAACAGGTAATTTATTTTAAAAACAGGTAATTTATAGTTCAATTTGTTTACAAGTAGAAAATAATTCTGTACTTTCATAATAGCTATTCGAGGTAGTATTTAAGGTAGATGGGAAGAACAATCATTTTCAACCGTTTCTATGTACTCTTCACAGATATTATATTAAATTTTCAAAGTTATTCTAAGGTGCAGAAGATTGCTCCATTTTACAGGCAGACATTAAAGGACAGAGAAGTTGAATAACCTGCCTAAGGCTTGTAGCAGATAAGTGGCTAAGGAGACAAGGACCACCATTTTGCTCTCAGGCATAGCGACAGCCAAAGACATGCAAACATTTTATAAAGGTTATATGTAGCATATATAAAATTCTCATGCAAAATTTCCCATTTTAAAGAAAACAATTTTCCAGTCCATGTTAGGGTTTCACCTGAACTTCCAAATGAACAGCTCAAAGGGGACTGCACAGTTGAGAGATCGTCAAGTACTATAGTTACTGGGAAGGCCAAGAATAGAACACAGGTCTGCTGACCCCCGTGCCCATGCCCAATCAGGCGTGTTCTTTTGGATGCTGACACCCTTCTGAAGTTTCAAGTCAGTTTCAAATAGCAAAGAAATGAGTTAATAATTCTGGCAAATAGAGAGAACGTGAAAAGTGTCAAAGGATTGGCTATAAAGGGAGGCATGACCATATGAAGATTTCTACCAAGGAAGTTTTTCAACCAAGAACACTGGTGCCTGTGTATTTCCTCATCTTCTGTAACAAAGAACCTTTGCCCTCCCCCTCCCTATGAGTTGTGAATGATTAGCTTGCCTTTGTTGATAACTAAGGAAAATATAAGAAGAGTACCTCCCCCAGCAGATTAGAATACTTACAAATTTATCCTTCAACTGAATTTCTCCAATTCTGCGCAAAAGACAGCAGAACACTAGGAACAGTTAGTCAGTGTCACCTATGATAAATCTTCCTGTGCTGCAAACAACTCTCCCATTAGCTCTGATGGTCTTGCCCTGAAGAAGAGGTTGGAAGCAGGAAGGCTGCTGGGTGCCAGAGAAGAGGGGGAGGTAGAGAGGAGCCATGTGACCAGGAAGCTGAGATGGCAGAAAAGTGATGGGGAAGGGTCTCAGGCAAAGGCCCCTGAAAAGACCAGAGAATCAGCTCTAAAGTTTGGTGTACTGAGGACTTCTCTGTGGGAGAGAAAAGGCTACTTATTGAGTCTGACACCATTGATAAGAATAAGGGACAACCAAGAGTAAGAAGAAAAACAGGTTTAAAGACCCTCACCTAGGTTAAAGGTTGGCATTTCCAAATGCTAGACAGTAGATTTCAGATTTAACACTTAATCCTGCTATTATGAATTTATTTTTTAAAGTAGAAAGATTAAATAATTGTTGAGTGATATCTTATATCAAATGCTTCAGTTTGCAACTTTTAGCAGAGCACAGGGAAAGGTAAAACTTGAGTTGAGAGGTTATGATCTGGCCCATCACATCAGGTCAAATCTCCTCATTAACCTCTCTCATGCTCACTCAAATTTAGTTGGCCAAACCAAAATTTCTACACTTGGCACTGTAGTTTTTAAAAGTGCTTATCAAATTTCAAATAACTAAAATCCTCAGAAAACTTTAAAGTATTTCTTTCACTGTTCTACATAAAACACCTTTTTCCAATCTGGTCTAGAAAGAGCAAAAAATAAGTTGGTTTTATATACTGATTACACAATATATCTTAACATCTGTATTCTTTTTTATTAATCATTCTCAAAATGATCTATTCCTCAGCATATTTAGATGTATAATATATATTAAAAGTTTAATCTAATTATGATTTATTGATGCAAACCCCCAATTTATAGGAGACTATACTTGAAATCTCAGACCTGTCTTCCCTAGGAGTTATCGCTGTTAAGGTACTATACAGAGAAAGTGTCCAGAAAGAGTTTATTTAAAAAACAAAACAACAACAACAACACAAAATCGAATGAATCACAACTGACTATGAAGAAACCAATGAGTAACACCCAATAAAAAAACAAACAAACAAAAAACCTCACAAAACAACCCAGCTACTTTTATGAGTATTTTTCACCCATCTCCCCACATCCCACTCCCAGAGAGAACGTCCTAGTACCCCCCTCACCCTACCTCCTGAGGGCACCCTGGTTACTAGGCTCTGCTTTGCCAAAGAGAATGGTCCTGCTTCACCCCTGTCCCCACTACTCCTGGGCCTAGCCAGAGGGACTAATCCCACCCTCCTCCAACAGCATCTGTAGGACACTGCAAATTAAGGAAAATGAATCCCTTGCTAATATTCTCTTCATATAAACTTCCTCAGTAAACCCTCCTATCCCAAATTTGGTAAGAATCCACTAAGATCTGACTCTCAGCTTTGTGGAATACCAAACAAGTTTTTTAAAGTCTCATTTAAGAAATCTATAGGAAATCTTGTGTAACCATCAAATGAAAAGCGCCAAATTTTGAAGCCGAAAAATTAAAGAGTTAAAGCTACTCTTTAAAACATAGCAATATGAAATATAGAAAAAGCTCCCCCTTCAAAGTCCCAATAGAATTCAAAGGATATGAGCTACAAACCACATCAACCAAATCTAAACGAGTGATAAATGACATTTCCTATCTCAGCCACTGTATTTAAAATTAGATGTTAGCTCCCCAACACCCCAGCCCCCCCGCCCGCCACCCTGTGACCAAAGATGGTTCTGTTCTTACAACAGAGGTCCACTTTCTTTGGGGGAGAAGCATAATCTGTCACTTTACTGTCTAGACTCACAAGCTCAAAGTGGAGAAGTAAAACGAATCGGATCCAGGAGGCGGGCCCGGGTCTGGGCACAGCGCAGGGTTAAAGGAAACCATTTCATAAGATCCAGTGCGGGGAAGCAGCAGGAGCCACGGGAAAAAAACCAAGTTACATAAAGTCCAGCTGTACTCACTGTCTCCTTACTGGGGAGCAGCTCCTTCCTAATTCTGAAGAAGTTCTTGCCGTACTGCCTGAGCCCCTTGACGAAGCGTTTCTGTGATAAAGAGAAAAAAAAAAAAAAAACAAATGGGATGTAAAACTGAAAACAAAACAGGATGTCAGCAAAGCAAAGATATCTGCAATCAGCAGAATCACCAGCACAAAAAGCCCTGGCCAGGGAATACTGACTGGGGGATTCAGAAACAGATCTGGGGCTCCCGGCCAGGACAGGCCCCCGACAGCCTCCATCAGAACCCCAACCCACACCCCACAACGCACACGCATTCAGGAAAAGGACATTCTGTGTTCGAGGTTAAGAAGCAATCTGTGCCCTCTGTGCCACCAGTCTGTGCACCGGTCCACCGAGGCGTAAACAACAAATATGCCCCGCGCTTCCATAAAAAGGCCCAACTGCTTTCCACCGGAAAAAGGGGCTTCCCAGAGCACCGAGGCGGAGGGAGGGGACGGAGCCAAACCTGGAGACTTCTCCCCGGGGCGCCCCGGCGGGCTGAAAGGCCCTTCCGCTAATCCGAGGAATGCACCGCCAAGGCCCCGACGTCGCGGAAGCCCATGTGGGGCCCGGACCCCAGCCGGCCCGCCCCGCCGTCTCCGTCACTAAAAGCCACTTCAAGGCACCAGATAAAGAACCCCGGCACAGCACCCCTTCCTCCTTCCCGACGCCCCTCAGCGCCCCCCTTCCCCGGTTCCTGGGCAGTTTGGAGACTTTCACTTCGTCCCATTCCTTCGGGGCAGCCCCTCCCCGCCCCAGAGGGGGCAGCTCCCGGCGCCCCGGGCCCCCCACCTCGGGGCCGGGGTCTGGAAGGCCCGCGGTGCGCGGCGGACCCCTGCGGCGGCTCCCGGCGGGGCGGGCGCGGGGCGCGGGCAGCCACAGGTCCGCGGCGCGGGCGCCCCCCCGGCCCGGGGCAGCGGGAGGCCGCGCCTGTCACCCGGCTCCGGACGCAGCTCCACGAAGCGCGGGGCGGCGCAGCCGGCGCGGCTCGGCGTGTGCCCGCGGCGCGGGGTGCGGGGGGCTCGGGGCTGGGGCCCCCACGCCGCCGGGGGAGGAGGCTGGGGCGCGGGGCTGAGCGCCCGGCGCGGCCGCGGGCGGCTGCAAAAGCCGGCCTGGATCGCCGCCCGCCCGCCCGCGCTCGGGCCCCCGCGCCGGGGCCTCCCGGGCGCCGAGGGCCGGCTCCCTCCTCCCGCGCCGCGGGCGGCGGTGCGGGGCACAAACTTCCTCCCCTCGGCGCGAGGCGGGGGCGCGCGGGGCTGGGGCGCGCCGGCTCCGGGCCCGGCCCCGGTCTCCGCTCCCCGCGCCGCGGCCAGAGGCGGCAGCTCGGCGGCCGCGCGTCCGTCCGCCCGTCCGCCCAGCCCCGGATGCGCGGCGGGGGCCCGGCCCCGCGACCCCCGCGCTCCCTTCCGGCCGGCGTGTGGGCGGCCGCGGCCGGCTCGTCGCGGGGCGCCGTTTCCCAACCACAGCAGCGCCGAGGCTCCGGCCCATAAATCACCTGCCCACCGGGGGCAGAGTCCCTCCCCCTGCCCGTGTGCGCGCCGGCCCGCGGGTGCGGGGACGGGCCCAGCCGGGCCCGCGGGGCCGGTCCGCAGGCTGCGCCCCATCCCCAGAGTTTTCAGCCCTTTCTAGGACGTGACTCATCACTGTCAGTTTTCGATATATTTCGTAGAGTTCAAAGGAAAAGTCTGTCGAGGCTCAATAACCGAGCAGGCCGTCCTCGGGGCCGGAGACGGGTGCCCCCGCGAGCCGGCAGGAGCGTCGTCCGCAGACAGATGGGCACGCGACCCGGGCGCGGGCTCGGCAGCTCCGCGGGCACGGCGAGGGGCGGCGGCCCTGGGTTCGAGGCCTCGGCCAAGGACCGGAGAGCCCGAGCGCAGGCCGATCCCGGCCCTTTATAAAAGCATCGGAGGAACAAAGGGTGGTGGGTGGGGCTAGGAGGAGGAAGCGACTCGCAGGGCCGAGGTCTTAGAGGAAGTGACAGGGAAGAGCACGGGCCTGCCAGGTGGGCTCCAGCACGGTCTCAGGCCGAGTCGGCCAGGAAGAGCATACGGAACATTCTGGGACCTGCGAGAACAGGCTGTGCAGAAGGGCATGCCAGCAGACAAGACGGAAGAGGCAGGAAAGGACCCGGTTGCAGAGAGCCTTTTAGGCCAGAGAGAAGAGTTAGGTCCTACCAGTGGGCCTGCAGAGACATTTAAGCATGAATGTTCCCAGAAAAGACTGGGTAAGGACTGCCGTGGCTGTGGCACAGCTGTGGATTAGGGACAGACTGGTGGCTCTACAGAGACTAGTTAGAGAGGCTGGCGAAAGCCCCGGGGTGAGATGAGGCGGGCCTAAACTCAACCTCCGCCATCAGAATGAATGCTGCTTTAGCCATGAGCTTTTATTAAAACTGCAATTCATTTTTAGCAGGTAAGATAAACGTATGTGAAGTTATCACTGAACCACCTGACAGCTCAGCCAAGCACGGAGCAGTGAAGCGTAGCTTCTCAGTGCAGCAAGGGAGCCACAAAGAGGGGTGGACTGTGCTGTCACGGAGGCTGCAAGGCACGGGCCTGACCCGAAGAACCCAGAGCACGCGGAGAGGTGGAGAGGCTGTGGAAGGCGCTCCAGGAAAGACAGAGGGGGAGGATGGGAAGCAGGTTACAGGAGAGGAGGGTCTACACAAAGTTGAGGTGGGTGACCTGGTGTGAGTCAGGCAGTGGAATGCCAGGACCATGCAGTCTGAATGTGGGCCTGATGCCAAAGGACGCGTAGCAGGTTCATTAGGAGGCGGCATCTGAGAAAGACGGATGCCAGAACATCAGGGAAATGTGGTGCAGCTGAGTAAACTTGAGTTCTGAGCCAATTCTTCTCGTTATGATAAAATCCTCTGACCACTGTCCATTCAACTAAGAGCTATTATATGCAGGAGCCTCACTTGCGTTAATTCATAATCCTCACAACCTACTAAAAGAAGTACTACTGTCATCTCCATTTTACAGACAAGGAAGCTGAGGCACAGATGTATGCGTAAGTTAGCAGACCAAGGTCACCCAACTCCTCAAGGGCAAAGACAATGCAAACCCAGTCTCCAAAACTCCATGCCCTACACTGCCACTCTCTCTGTGAAATGAAGACAAGAGTCTACAGATGTAACCTTTTTCAGTCACGGTACCATTATCTGTGACTCTGCCCTTTTCTGTTGGCTCCAACATCAAATCACCAAGTCCTCAGTATTCTTCCTAAGAAAGGCCTTTCGATGCCCTCCTTTCTTGCCCACTCCAGTACTAGTCCCAGGCCGAGCCCTCACCTCTCCTTCCTGCTGGCTGGTCTATTAACCCATCTCCCCCATCCAGCCATTTACAATCCTCTGCAAGAAAAGTTTTAAAACCAGAGATCTCACCATGAGTCCCATACCATCCTGCTCTCCGTCCCTTCCTAAGAACAGCTCTCTGACCTATTCAGGGTGGTGTTTATGCCCCTTAGCCCTGAATTCAAGGACCTCCAGTATCCAGTCCCGATCCCTTTCCAACTAGATGTCCAGGAATGCCAACTGGCCCGCACTGTAACTGTGTGAACTCCAAACTCTGGGGTGTCTTTTCTACTCTCCACAGCCTACCCAAGTTACCTCCAGTTTACTTAAAACCCAAGTTCAAGTCCCTCCCACTCCAAAATCTAATTCCCCTGACCATTCTTTTCTCGCATTCACTTGGCATTCATCTGTATAAGGTCTCATGTATTGATAAGGTCTATAACCTCTGAAAAGACAGGAATTGCACCTTACGCCACTTCGCCTCTCTACAGAATTAGGCAGTTGGGGCCTTCAAGTTTTTGATACATGAGTAAAACAAACCATGAGACGACAAGGGCCTGGGCTAGGGTGGTCACAGTGGAAACAGACCATTAAAAATCAAAGGGTCCATTCTGAACTCTGATAACAGAGCTGATGTTCTTGGCTCCATGACACTAAACTCCTCCAGTTTTCCTCATAACACCAGGCTTAATTCCCTATTCAATCTTTAAGTGTTGGAATCTCCCCAAGGCTTTCTGTTCTCCAAAATCCTTCCCAACATACATCCCACCGCACCCTTGGTTCTAAACATCACCGAGATCCTCGTGATTATTTCTATGGTAAACGTATGGTCCCAGTTCACTGGCAACGCTTGCTTGAATGTCTCATAGACATTTCAAACTAACTGCTTTCAGATGCATGGGTTTAACAACAGACCAGATCTGTCAATGTATTTCAATGACTATACTATCAAGTGCAAAGCACCACTGTCTTCACTTTTTAAAAAAAGCTTCATGTGGCCTCTATTGTCACTTCTCTATGGAAAGCCACAAGGCCTCAAAACTGGTAAAACATCTGCTTCTCAGAGACCAGCCTTTACCTTGTGGTTTACCAGAAGTGCAACATAGCCTTTAAAATCGAAACAAAGCCAACCCACTCCCAGCAGTCAATGATCAGAACAGGTCAATATGTTAAATGAGTTTCTGAGGCCGTCCTCTCCTTTCCCCGTGTTACTTCATCTCTCTTCAAATGAAGACCCTGAAGTTTTTAAGACTTTAATTTGATAATTAACACAACCCACTTACAAAGAGAAAGATAAAGGAATACCTTGGAGGGATTATGGGTCTGGCTCCAGACTACCTCAATAAAGCAAATATTGCAATAAGTGAGTCCTAATCTTTTGCTGGTGGGAGGGTCTTGCCTTCAATTTGTAAAAAATGCAACCTATTTGAAGCGCAATGAAGCTGAGAATAAAAAAATGAGGTACGCTTGCACTATGAGCTTCTAAAAGACAGTTCACAGACATGGTCTGTTTCTTAGCAGCCTTCCAGCAATAGAGCTGAAATTCAGTATTTCTAGTGCTGAAATTCAAGGCCTCATGAGTTACTGCTATGTCCCTTGGCTGTTCTGTCTCTGACAGTGTACAGATATTAGGATGCTAGGATGTCAAGGGTGAAGGAAAAAGAAAGAAGACTAGTCGCTTAAAAGCAACTTGGGCTGGGCCACTGCTCTTGGCGCTGCACAGCTCTGCTTTTTACGCTCCACAGACTTGTGGTCCAGCTGCTCTCAGCTGTGTGAGCTGAGGGTCTTGGGGTGTTGGCACTTGTTTCTCCGGTGCTGTGTTTCCAGCTAACCTGACTGTGTTCCTTGGGAGGAGAAAGCAAGTCCTCTTCTATTTCTGTATCTCCACAGCCAGATGATATCCAAATATAACTATAAATTTATTTATGGCAAGGAAACTGTCCTTTGTTTTACAAACTTAGTTTGTGGTTGCGCTCTAGTTTTATTTACTGAAATTTATTTTGACATATAACATTGTGTAAATTTAAAGTGTGTAACACATTAACTTGATATATACTGTGAAATGATTGTCATTGTGGTGATAATTAGAACCTCTGCCACGTTACATAACCATGCTCCAGTTTTTAGACAAATTACTATAGTTTTCTATTATTGGACTAAAACTTCACATCATCACCAGGAGTTACTTACTTATAAGTTTCTAATAGAAAATATTTTACTTCTGGCTTTAAAAAAGTAAGTTACCAGAACAAAGTACTTAGTATTAAACTGGGTTTTTAAAAGACTCTAGAAAGTTCTATCTCTCATTTTGGTAAAATGGAAGGAATTTAAAGTTTAAACTTGGAAGTCCTAGGATATAGTCTGTTCTTCTGTTCCATAAAGGAAATTTTGACATGGCTGTTTAGACAGAGCCACTTTTAAAATGAGAAATACTTAACAGGAATAAATATAATTGGGTCCAAATGCAATAACATTTTACCCTATGATAGATAATAAAGTAACATGTTCAGAAGGTCCTCATGCTGTCACTGAGCCAAGCCCTGTGCACATGAGCAATCAACACCTTACTGGTCTGGCCAGGTGCTGACCCTCTCCACCCGCAGGGTGGCAAGGTGGGCCCAGGGCAAGCAGCTCCATTGCTAAGTGTTAGGATATAAAAGGGTGGGGAAAACCACCCTATATCCAACAGGAACAGTGACTACGCCCGAGCGGTGCTAGACAGGCCCAGCACCGGCTTCAGGGCTCCATAGGCACTGACTCACTGAAGCATCACAACATTAGCAGGAACCACTACTATCTCCATTTCACAGATGGAAAAACTAACTGTATGTCACCAAATCCCTGGACCAGGGTGGGAGGGCCAAGGGTGACAAATATAAACAACTGGGAGCTTCAGGGATGGGGTGAGGCTTAAGAATGGAGTGGGGGCAAGGTGTGGATCGGGGGTGCGATGAATGTCTGTTGCCTGAGTTTGAATTTCAAGATTTGAAGTGTTTTCCCCAAAATCTATATATAAACATGACTTTATTCTTGTAACTTAATTTATTCTTGCCTCAATTTGTTCACCTTTTAAACTGGCCCCAAAATACCCATTTAAAAAGAATCATTCTAAATATTAAATTGGATAGCACAGAGAAGAGTATTGGGCTGAGAGTGAGTCCTTCAAAGAATAAGGTGTGCTTATGTTCCTCATCTGCATGTGAAACCCCAACATGGCTCTTCTGAAGTACTGGATCTGGCCTGTGCGTTGGGCAGAGAGGAGAGGCAGGGACAGGGGAATGATGCTACAGAAATGGCTAAAAGATAGCTCTGCATTAACCCCTGGCTGAGAGCTTTCAAAATTAACTCCCTCTAGTGAATTTTAACTAGTGTATCACAGTAAGAAACTCACCAGGACTTATGAAAAGCGACTTATACTCAGTCCCTTTACATAACTGTTTGGAAAACACAGTAGGTATTAAAATGATTCCCACTGTGAAAATGGCTCCTTCTGCTCTACCCTGTTTGCGGCACAAAATTTTATGTTAATAATATTTTGCTTCTCGGGGGACTGAAGAGCAGGCAAATCTTCAAATCTTCAAGTAAGCAAACCACAGTCTCAGCCCCACGCCACGCTCGACAGAGATGTGACAGTGTGTGCCAGTAAGCCAGGCATGAAGAGGAGTCCGTCCACTGAACAACAGTGGAGATGAGCCTGAAATGTGGGCCTGCTGACGAGGGGCAAGGTGGAAAGAGAGTACTGATGCCAAGCAGAAAACATGAATGCCTTTCCACACATCCTGCTCCTCAGGTGCTCTATCTGACCTACCACCAGACGAGAACCTACAGCTCTTCAGCCGCACAATCCTGCATGCTATAGATTCCCATCACCCCAGATCTAAAACACAGTTCCTGCTGGAGGTATACTATTGATGCTGCTTCGAAAGTATCATTTGGTGTTTGGTTGTAAATACTCAACATATTAGTGAAAGAGTGATCTGAGTAAAGCACATTTTTAGTAAATAGCACCAGAAGCAACCTGTGAGGAGACATTCCAGTAAACCACGGTGGGCGTTTCCAAGATTTCTAGTATGTTGCTCCTGACTTCTGCCACCACTCCGTGAGCACACTTTGAACTTAATAGCATTTTTACAGGATAAGCGCAGTAGTTATACTCAGGTTTTTTAACTGTGCAGGAGGTTGACTCCACTAACCCCTGCGTTTGTTCAAGGGTCTACCGCAGTTGAGTTTCATTTAACTAGTTATAGTTTTTAAAAAACAAACAGGATTATCGTTTAAAATAATAATCACATTCTGATAGATGTTCTCATCTCTCCTCTAGATTTGACATTGTTCTCTAGCTCAGACCTGCAACTACACTCTCTGTGCAGTGTGACATCTTCCACAGTCTGAGGACACCACAATCTCGACATGGACGCTGGCGGGTCCTAGACCACATCCTCCTCCCTCCAGGCTCCTCATACACTCTCCAAGATTAGTGTCTCAGGGACCATTCTACAGATGGAGAACTGAGGTTCAGGGAAATTAAACACGCTACCCCAACCCACAGTTAATCAGGAGGGGCGGAGAAGTAAATGAGACTTCAAAATAAGATTAATTACTTGAAATCAAGGTACAAAAACATTCTTTTGTATCTACTCATACCAGAAGAATTAAAGGGTATATTTCTTTTGTTAAAAAACCTCAAAAGGAAATTTTACACACACTCATATACATAGTTGCTCTGAAGTAAGAGCATGTGTCAGGATTATACGCTGAATATCCATGTTAAAATTTTCCCCACAAAACGACTTGGCTTAGAGTGCATGGCTCTGCCACTAAGTGCCTGAATCCCTTATCAGGGTCCCAGCCCCTCTCACAGGGCTTACGTGTGCCAGCGTGAGATGGGCGTTGGGCCTTCTATGGTCTACGATGCCTCTGCAGTGAAGTCTCTAGTTCTCCATCACAAGGAGCCGTGGTGAGGGAAGCAGCCTCTTTCTTACATGGAGGTAGGATAGGATTGCCACACTCTCCCCAAAAAGACACTCTGCTAACGCACATATGTTTGTTAACTGTCTCATCGGGAAATTCAGAGGATTAGTCAAAGATACCTTTAATGTTAAATAAATCCTAGATTTAGCAAAAAAAAACCTGTTGACCCATCTCATTCCAAAAATATTCAATGGCACAACAGAGGCCCAAATCCAAGCGTGTCCATTTCTAAGGCAAAGCCCATCTAGAGTCAAATATTGTGGCTGTTTCTCTGTCATGGAGGGATAGGTAATACCAAAGTATCCTCCTTCCCAGTTCCTTTGCTTTCTAGTCTTCCAAAGGCCACAGGGTATGAGAACTAAGGCAGCTAGGTCTAATGTGATTCGTCTGCCTTTCTTAGTGCACATGTCGTGATGACAGACAGCTCCAGGTTTCAGTCATCATTTCATCCACCCTTGGTCCCCATAAGATTAGCTATAACACAAAGGGTGACTGCAGTGCCAGGTCCTCAGGTAGTTGAGTTTGAGGCTACCAAGAAGAGTCTCAGTCTTCCTATTCCAGCTGACTCCTCTGCTGATGTGCTCTAGAAATTTCTACAAAAGCCAGGCAACTGTCAACTCCACACTCACTGCCTGCCACATCTGCTCATAGTAGAATCAGAGAATGTCAGAACTGGAGGGAAGCTTAGGAGCATTTTAGCTGGTCAAAACTTACTTTACAGACAAGGATCATATATTATTTAAAAGAAAACAAACTAAAACATAACCACAGAAGCTTTCTATTTATGACAGACTGTATTTCCATCTCATCCCACACGTTGCTCTTGAGCTTGGGTGGACTCAAGAAACTGTCATGACCAACAGGACAAAAGTGACACTGGACTGGTTGACCTCTGAGGCTGGGGTGTAAAAAGCAACACGGCTTCTGCTGGGCTCTCCCTCTGCCACCACCTTAAGAGGTATGGCTACCCTACAGCCACTGTACGAGGGAGACCACCTAGGGGCAGAGGTGCCGCTGAAGTTCCAGCTGTTCCAGCCCCAGGTATCTGAGTCTTACTAGCCCAGACTCTTGAGTGAAGGAGCCTCTGAGATAACTCCAACCCCATCTACCATCCGAATGCAACCTCAGGAAAGCCCCCAAGTCACAACTGCACAGCTGAGCCATTTCTAAATTCTCATCCCACAGAAATGGAAAGATAATAAATGCCATCGTTAAGCTGAGGTAATTTTTACTGTTGGGAGAAATTCATTATGCAGCAATAAAAACCAATATGAGGTTCATTAGAAAAACCACTAAAAACTGCAACTACAGTGTTAGTCCACTATTAATTAAATGAACTGGTAAACAATATTCTGATTAGACTCCTCGATCTGCATGTCCTATCCCTCTCCACAACCTTACTGTGCTTTAACACCTTGCTCTTATTACCATATGACATGACATGATATATATGACACTAAACATATGAGGAAATTTGTTCACTGCTATGGCCTAGCACCTGAAATAGCACTCGATCAACAATCACTGGTTGAATGAATAAACATACATTATCTGGGGGTGAGCAAGCCTGTTCTTCCCAAAAGCCATTTGCCTTATAGCTTGACTCAAGGTGTCCTGATTATGTGTTCACCATTAAGTTTCTTACCGTCTAATTATTTTTTACGAAATCATTTAACACCAACTTTCCTGTCCATTCAAATGTACAAATCCCACTAGAGAAACCATGCCATCTACTCCATGATGAAGACGATGATTAACTTTTCAACACACCTGTGTGCTAAACCCTTCCCAGGTGGTCTCAAATGTCAAATAAAATTACTCCATTTTTCATTCAAAGACCACATGTTCAATAGGAAAAGACCTCATGTCAGATGATTTACATAGCAACTGGGCCCACAAGCAAAGGCCACTGAGTGATCTGATATATGTCTAGCAATGTGCGCCCCCCTCCCCCGAGCCTAGATGATTACGTTGCGTATGCTGAAGCCCTTTCATTACGGCAGACCCAACAAAAGCATCGCCACTGGGTGAGTATCAGAGCACGCTTCGATGCATTTCAAGTCAAATGAGAACGGGCTAGTTAAGCAGCAGCATTAACAGATATAGAAATGCTGCCAGCTAAATATCTCTTGCCAGTTATGGCTGCCCAGCTACACCCAGATTAAAAATAAACCAACACTAATAACAGAACCCAAGTGGGCATTAGAGGCTCCTCCTCTCCCTGAGTTATCACCATAGAGTCTTCCCATAAACGTCCCTGTGAAGTGGCTAATAAACAAGTCATTGCAAAGTTCATCTTCTTTAACAAAGTAGATTTCAACATAAGAGGAAAGAGGAATAAATTGAAAAAAGAAATGTCTTGTCTACAAGTTACAAGGAAACAGAAAAGCAGCACTATTTAGTGACACAGCCTTTTGCAAAAAAAATGTAATTAAAATTGTCAAGATCAGTGGCTGCCCAGTAGAGACTGAATGTGAGCCACAAATGTGAGCCAAATATGTAACCTTAATTTTCTAGTAACCATAATTAAAAAAACAAAATTAATTTAATAATAGAGGAGCTTCTCATGCCCATTTTAACTTCATATATCTAAAATATCATCAATTCAACATGTAATCAGTATAAAATTATTAATGAAATTGTTTACATTATTTTTTCATACTCGGCCTGTGAAAGCAGCGTGCATTGTACCCTCACAGCAGCTCTTAACTTGGGCGAGAGTGTTTTAGTACTCAGCAGCCCATGGTAGCATGTAGTCCTAAATGAAAATAAAACTATATAAAGGCCTGTTATTTCAAATTAAGTAAAACCTGTCTTCCAGAAAAACTCAGCTAAATCTAGAAGACGTTATGATTGGCCCCACTTCCCGAACAGGAGAAGCTGAGGCCCCGACCAGCAACTATGGCTCCTTCACCACAGCGTGACAAGGGCCAGGGAGCCTCATTTAGCTTTGTTCACTGTAAAGGATCTCCAAATAGGTAAGAGAATCAATTATCCCTGTAGGAAATGTAGAGGGCTGGAGCGGGGGAAACGTCTTTCAATGACAGAAGGTGACCGCAGTACTAAGGCAGTAGTAAGGCAGACCCAGCTCACCAGTGGTCACTGTTTTCTTTCCATTATAAGCAGGGCTGGTCTCGCTGTCCCCATGCAGGACAGCCACCACAAGAGAGTCTCCCAAAGGAAAGACCCCATGTCAGGGGCTGGTAATGGACCCCACCATGAGGCTGCTCTGCTGGCCTTTGTTTGCAACAATAGAGCTCCCATGATACCTCACTCCTGCTGAAAATATTGGTTTTGAGGGAGCATGAACACAGCTGTGTGTAAATTAAACACACAAACAGATTAGATCTGTATATTTATAGGGAATACAAACATACTAATGGTGTATTTACATACACAGTTGGATATACTGGGCTGCATGCAGAGTGGAGTTTCAGTTCCTAAGTATTTCCTTTAAATTTTACAAAAAGAAATGCTTAACCTGCTAGATCAGGCTGAGATTCTTCTGCCCCTTCCTCCCAGGCAGGGTGCCCTCCCCAAGTAAATTCTCTTTATCCTCATTTGCAATACTGGAGAAATTATTTGAGAATATGAAGAAGAAGAAACCTCAAAAAGAGCTTTAAAACTCACTTTTATAGTAAAAGCACACCAATATGGGATAATTTTCACAGTTAAAGAGCAATAATGATAAACTGGAGGTGGGGGGGGGGCAAGAAGAGGCAGTGCAGGCAGGAGCTGAATGGGGGAAGAACCTGAAAGCTCAGCATTAACTTGTCCTCTATGACAGCGCTCCCCTCTCCGCACACGAGCATGAGCGTGCATGCACACAGACCTGCCCACGCACCTGTTAACAGGTATATTGTAAGCCATGGTTTTTGGATTTTTCAGTGAGTTTTGAAAAACAGGGTGAAGAGCAATCGGCATTCTATGCTCACTGCGTTAAATCCAGAATGCAGACACTGGCGCCAGGAAAGCTGGGCTCTGGTTCCAGGCCTGATTCTATCAAGGCTTCACAGATGACCCCAGGGAAGCTATTAACATTCCCTGGGCTGAGTTTCTTTCTCAACAGAAAGATGGCATCCCAAGTATCTTAATTCACCAAATAAAAGGACTAATCTTGAAAATGTTGAGTGTTCCAGAGAGATAAGAATAATAACCCAAGTGAGCTGAAATACTGACCTATACATAGGTGGAGAGACACAGAACAACAAGCTCACCGCAGGCCTTAATTTTATTCTTTATTTTTACAACAAAACCCTCTACCTGGTATACTTTGTCTTTTTTCTTTTTTCCTTGATGTGATTTGTATACTCCTGGTTTAAAAAAGAAAAAAAAGGTCCATTTCTGAGGCTTGCGTTTACCGTGCTTACAGCTCCACCAATAAATCATCTCCCAATCTGGGCTTGGAAAAGCACTGGCCACAGTTTGATTGCTCCAGTCCCAGGTTGCCAGGCAACGAACACGAGGGGGGAAGTCTGAGAACGGCTGACAGATAGCCAAGTGGCTGAAACAACAGACTTCTCTCTGTCAAAAATGTGTTTCAGAGAGCCACTTCCCTACCTCTGCTCTCTGCTAAACACTACACGATTGTAAAATCAAAATCAAAAGGCCACTGTAATAAAAACACTTCCTGCTCAATTACTAATTGTTAAAAAGCTGTGGGGAGACCCGAATCACACAGTGTGTGCAACAGAAATGTGACACTGTAAATGAGATAAAGTCAGCAGCATGTGAGAAACCTGATCTAAATGCAGCTCTGCAGCTTCAAGTCAAGGGACCTGGTGTGTGGAGCAAATCGGCTGCCTAAGAAAGCACCAGGAAGAAAATAATGAAGGTTGAAATGTTAAGGAAACAAACCAAAGAATAACTAAAAAGCCACACTACATTACTTAATAAAAAAAACTAAGAACATTGTCAATTGTCGTGAAACACAATCTGGAAATAATGAAAGTTTTCTCCCTCTAGATGAATTTCTGGTGGTAGAATAGGGGCAAAGAAGGTCAATGACCTTGGAAACCATGCACCCAGGTGGGCTGACGCTAAACTGGATTACAGGAGAACTAATATCCTTCAGGTAACGCCTGACACCACCAGGCCCGAGGTCTGACAGTCTGTGCAACAGTTTAAACACCGACGGTGCTCGCCTGGAGCCAGGAGCCTTGCACCGCAGTCTGGCTGAGTCAAATCCATGCAGTAACCTTCCATGAAACTGCTGCATTCAAGCTGTCATCTAGGAGGCTTTGGAAACTACCTGTGGTTGTTCGGAAGGGGCCAGCACTCAGAACACAGTTCATCATTTTTTTGTGCCATGGACCCTTTTTGGCAGTCTGGTTTTTAAATGCCCAAAGTAAAATAAATGGATTAAAAAGGAAACCAGTTGTATTGAAATACAGTTATCAAAACATTAAAAAAAGGTAAATATATGTACCTTACTAATACTAAAAAACGAAATCTCCCAGAGGGTGTTGTGAGGTTTTTTTGGGTGTGGGGATTGTTTCATTTTGCTATATAATGAGTTCAGATTATAAACCCCTGGAGGGCAAGGACAGTAATTTATTCATCACTTAACACACAAAAGCAATGAGCAGCCTGGTCTACTGGCCAAAGCTGACCAACTGACTGAAGCCTGAAGATGTGCACTGGGCCCCCAGGCTGGCCTCTCTCCACACCGCCAGGTCAGATCCTACAGGGACCTGACTTGCCTTGGGTTTTCCCAGGGCCTGGACATGGGTCTGGCCATCAAGATTCGTAGGTCTTAGTCTGCAAACTGAGGTCTGCAGACACAAAAGTCTTTAAATTACACGGACTCAAGTAGCTTAAGGAATTCAAGTCCAAACCCTCCACTTCCATGTGTCTTCTTTCCTAAAATTCATCTGCCTGAGAAGACACTCCTGCCAGGACGGTGCATAGCTTCCCCTTCCACCTCCCTCTCTTGATGGGCCTCTTCTCACGTCACACACGGAGGCACCCTGCCCTCCCACCTGGAATGCTACAGGCAGCTCTGCCTGATGCAGAAATGTGCACCGAACAAAGGGTCACTTCAAAAGCCTGCTGTGGATACTGACATAGTGACTAACTCTAGGGTCATGACAAGAGCCTTCTTACAAGTCAGGTACTTTCTAATTCTTTGCTTTCAACAAAATTAAAGGTCTAGTGGAGGTGTCATCTGAGAGAGTATTAAAAATATGTCTGATGATAAATTATATTTTTGTCATTACGGAAGAAATTCAAACAATTAGGTAACATTGCAAAAAAATTATGATTCTAATTTACTTGTTCATGTGAACAAGGTTTGTGAGCACTTAAATCTACAAATAAATGAATAATAAAATTGGTACAGAACATGACTTCATTCGAACAAGTAAAATTCATCCAAGAACTAATGTGTTTAAAAATTGAATCCATCTTATTTCCAATAAATATTAAAAAGTTAAGATTTTATCAACATTTATATCTTGTCCTGATCAATGGTGTACTAATTGTTAAAACATAATTACAGGTGAGAACTTTTAACACTTAGATCTTTATTTCTAAAGGAAACAACAGCACGAATGCGTAGATACGTGCACTTTTGCTGTAGGGAGAATGAAAGGGTGGTCCGACAGCAGACTTCCAAGCATAAAATGTTTGACATTAGGAATAAAGTCTACAGGGAAGCGGACTGCAAAACTATGAGTTATATAAATTAAAGGAGGAAAAGATAAAGTGTAAAATTTTATTGCTAAAAAGCAGCTCATTTGTGTGTTTTTAAAATAAGTGATAATGGGTATAAATCATAATGGTATTCAAGTCGCACTGTGTGTATTTAAGAGTGATGGGACTGTGTTATTTTCAAATGTCAATATTTGCAATATGCAAGAAATTACATTCTCATGATGAAAGAGGTATATAGGAATTTAAACAGGAGGAAGTGTATGGCTTTAACAGAATTCTTTTAGGGGCTTCATGGGGGAGGGAAGATTTTTTTAACTTTGTATCTAAAAAGAAGACACAGGAATTCCTGGGAGCACCGAGCATGCTTTCGCATCTCAGCTAGATGAATCAGACTCTCATTTTACCTGGCAGAAGCCAACCAGAGTTACCAAAAACACTGTCTAGAACAAAGACAGATGGCACCACGAAGGCTCTGCTGTGTAACTGCTGCTCCACCAAGGTAAAGACCATTCTTTACTTGCATTTCAAAACCGGTTATGGCAATCCTCTGCTCAAGAAGAGCGATGAGCTCAAACTCCTCAGGGTGCCGATTAAAGCGCCCCGCAACCTCCACTCGCTCACTCCTGCCTCGGCCCCCACCCCAACCAAGTGTTTGGATTAGAAGGTGTGTTAGAACGAATTCTGAGGTGTCACTTCAGCTCATGGGAAGACAGCGCTTGTTAAACAACATCTACAATGAACGGGAGGAGGAGGAGGGGGCCGGTGCGGCCTATCTGCCACCACGGTCTTAGATCCAACTGAAGCCAGGCCCCTGCTGTCCCTTGAACATGCCCCACTCTCTCCCACTTGTCTCTCCTGACCCAGTATTCTGCCTGGGGACCCTGGGCACTGTCTCCATGGGGTTGTTCTTGGGCTGCACTACCCAGCACATGTTTATTTACTTTCTCATGCCTACGTTTTGTCACCTCCTCCGAGCTCCACCTTTCTGTGTGCAGCCCACCATGGAACTTCGCTCATCCCACCCAGCACTATGTCTGGGCACCCAAGTCCATTGCTGCCATCAAAATCTCTCCCCTGAGGTGGGGTGGTCCTCTCTGGGACCATGTGGCAGAGTCCTTTACACAGACGAATCATGTTTCTTCAAGGACAATTCCTATTATCAGTAACTGAACCTTTCTGGGCTGGAAGGGGCCTAATTATTTAATCAATGCTCATGTTTCTTAGAAAGAATCAATGACTTGCCCAAGGTATATAGCGACTGGTCCAAGGCACAAACTCAACCAGGAGCAGGTCTGCCAAACTTTTGTTTTCTACCACTAGACTTTAAGTCCATCACTAGTGGTGGTTTTCTACAGCCAGACAAGGCATTATCTAAGTAGAAGTGGAGAGAGAAGGTGAAAAAAACAAAACAAACAAAACAGGAGAAACTGGAGTTTCTTGTTTTTGAGCAAATCACAAATCAAAAAGTAAAAGGACACGGTGGTAACACACAAGAGGACACCTCACCCACCTGAGTCCAGACTTGGCCTCAGCCCTCCCGGGCTGCAGGGCACCTGCTCTAACCGCAGGCGGGCGGGGCTGGAGGGCCCTCAGGTCCGTCTAGGAGGGCTAACTGGGCCTCATGAGGGACAAACATTCTTTGTAAACGAGGAAATGAATCATCAACCCATCAAGCTCCTTCATATCTTTGTCTTTTTTTCCCCTCGTGTTAGGCTCTTAGGCTTGTTTGACAAAACGTTTTATACTGAGGAAGCATTGAAGAAAATGAAACCACAGTGACCTCTGAGGAGAACTCCACGGGCCACACGGAGTCCCCTCTGGGCTTCGCCACAACTCCGTCCCCTCTCCCACCAGAGATTCATCCAAAACCACCATAAGATTGTCAGCTAAGGCTTTGACGGAAACCAGATCCTCCTCTAATAACCTCCCCCCACCCCTCCCAAAGTCATGAAGAAGGTGTATGGGACCTTTTTGGCATTCAAAACTATTCTGTTACTGGGTCTCCTATAATGGAAAATGCATGTCTGTGCACGACGAACACACTGATTTTTTTTACTTTGGCGACTGCCCATTCGATTTCACTTTTATAGCGAAGTTCCCATCTCCCTCTCCTTTCAGCCCAATTCTGACTGTCCTTAGCTCTCAAAAGTTCCTGAGTTCCGGAATCATTTATCTGGTCCCGACAAGAAACAGTCTGCAGGCAATTGAGACATGACCCTAAAGATCACCAGATGGGAGTTAAGTGATTTGATCAGAAAAACATGCATCATGCTTGATTAACTGACTCCAGTTGTGAGAGTCATCATTGCCCAGTGACTTTGAAGAACGGAAGTGTGGGATGTGGAGCTGATGCCCCCCTGGAGGATGCACCCTCACCCTCCTCAGTCACCTCTGTGCGTATCGTTTTCCTCCTCCTCAGCATCCATCGAAGCATCCTACCTATGTTAGTTTGCTTTTATGTGTTCCCCATTGGAAAGCAAGCGCCACGAGAGCAGCACGTCCACTGTGATTCCTATTTCTGGGGCTTACACAGTGTCTAGCACACAGTTAAATGCCTTGGGTAACTGAGGAGACAAATAGCACAATATAATCTGGAACCAACACTCCAATCTGTAGTCTTAAATTCTAAATATTCTTCCATTTACAAAATCCTGTCTCCTCACCACTTGCCTGTCTTCAACCTCTACATGCTAATTCAATTCAGCTCAGTTTAGGATTTAATGGGCCCCACTGAGGAGCAAGGCCCTGCAAGAAATGGGCTGACCCTTAAGAAGCACAACACGAGGGTGGCTCCATAGCAGAGCGGTTAGCACATCTGCTTCACACACAGAAAGTCCTGGGTTCGTGCCCTGGGTATGCCAGGCCCCGGGTGCACGCCGTGAGCATTCGGGGGGCAGGGGAGGGGACCTACCTTCAGAGATCCAGTTCTTAAGGGGAGACAGCAGCATCCATAAGTCAGGGGTGGAAGTTTGAGTATGGGGGGAATTAAAAGGGGGTGGGAAGCACAACATGAGGGCCAACTCAGTCTCCCTGCTTATGGGACCTACAGTGATCACTGACCTCCCCAGCCTTTCCCATTACTCTCATCCCAACCCCTACTTCTGACTAGGGAAGCCTCACCCCTCCATATGACGACGACTCCCCATGAGTCTCTCTCTACTCACTCTGCACTATTAACCCAGGCAACCACAAGATCCTGGCTCTGTACTCACCAGCTCTGAGACCCCGAGCAAGCTAATTAACCTCTTCAAGCTGTCTCCTCAACTGTGAACTTGTGCTGTAAGCCAGAACGCTTTCCTGTCTTTAGGCCTTTGTTTCTAACTGCTCCATCCACCTCAAACTCAACCCTGACTATTCTATTCTGCCGTAAAGCATGCACCCTGGTTTCAGTTTTATTAATGGCAGTACTAGACTCCTCTCTCTTTTACCAAAACACAAAACCTGAATGACATCTTTCCATGTCTTCCTTCCTTCCCATCTCCCATCAGCTAGGCTTCTCCAGAGAGGCCGTGTGGTGTAACGAGAGCTGGGCTCTGGAACCAGGAGTCTGGGTTGGGAAGCAGGCTCTACGACTTGCTCTGGGACCTCAGGACAGTTCTCTTTTGTCTAGGACGCTGCTTCTTCATCTATAAAATGTCAATAAATGAGTCAACAAATGTCAATAAATGTGTCAAGTACTTAGAACAGCATCTGGCATATATAAAGGTCTTGCCTCTCAATTTGTCTCTCCTCCAGCTTCTCACCACCATCACCTCAGTCCTTCTCAACCTGGCCGCACGTCAGAACCCCAAGGCACTGGCTGTACCCAGATGGACTCAATCAGAATTCCCAGGGTGGGACCCGTGTGTGTGTGTGTCTGTCTGTCTGTCTAAGTTCCTCCTGTAATTCCAGTGTGCAACCAAGGTTGAAAATCATAGTTTACATGCTTGGTGCTCTCAACACCTCTCACTAGAATCTTAATCCTTGCCCAGTCCTATGGTTCTCAGGGCCTGGGACGTTTTAAAGCTCTCCAGGTGATTCTGGTGCACTGGCAGACTTCAGACCACTGGTTCTCTCTCTCTACACATGCTACTGCCAGATTGATCTTTAATGATGGCCGCAATCTTATCATTCCCCACATTCAAAAATATGTAATTATTCCTTATTTCCTATGAAATTAAACACAAACTTCTCCTCCCATATAGAGTGGGTGGCTTTGAATCAGCTAGCTACCTCATACACTCCTCTATGCACAGCTTCATTCAAACTGGTCAACCAGCTAAGCAACCACCCACATTCCTGTACACCTGTGTTCTTCCATCAACCTCTATCCACCCTGCCTGGTGAAATCTTATCCCTCCTTCAAAGTTCCTCTCAAATACACCTCCTGCTCAGAGCACTTCCCTATCTCCTGTCCGAGAGAGGAAGCAGCACGTGCATCCCATGTCCCCTGTGGACCCAAGCACGCTGTCAGGAGCAGAAGAGGCACTCAGAAAGAGTTTGCAGCTGTGTAGCTGCCATCTCCTCTCTAGGCTGCCTATGGCGACAACATCCAACTCAAGTGCTCATTTATACCCACTGCCAAAATCAGTCAAGGATGCCACACTGCCAGGCAATTACCAAGGTTCGTGGCGGCTCCTGCGGAGATCTTAGCAGTTAAAGAACAAACACAGTTTATTTCCCTAAAGTCAGCAATCAGTTCCTTTCCTTGTTGGATAAGAGAATCAGTACTGCTTTTTTCAATCTTGTTTCCAAAAAACTAAGCTAAATATAAAAAACATCACTTGAATAACAGGGCAAATCAACAAAGAACAGAAGGTTCGACTAGAGGCAGCACTACAACAGTGAACAGTGGTTAAAGGATTTCATAAGCACCACAGAGCAGGCATGGAAATGCGGTGGAATTAAATTCAATATGGGGGGTGAGGTAGTCTATCCTCCCTTTCTCTCCTGGCTTAATACTTTTTATGGTAACTCTAAAGTTGGTTATCCAGAAACAATGTTTGGTTTCGCACGTTAGGAACCCATCACACCTGCTGCAAAGACATTCACAGAGAGGAGAGCGTCTCCCCTGCTCGTGCGTATCTTGGTAATGATGGAATTCTCGAGGGCCTGATTTCAAACCAGGGGAGGAAAAGATCGTGTGATACTTACCGACTCCTCTCAATGTATGAGCAATGCAATGATCCATCCGAACGTTTGCTTAAAAGGAAGAGAATTTAGATGGATCCTTGGAAATGTCTGATGGGGGATGCGAGCTGACTGACCATAAGGTCAGAGTTCTAACAAGGAAGACAGGTACCCAGGTCAGTCTGTCCTGCGCTGCTGACAGAAAGCTGGCAGTCCCAGAGGGTGAGCCGGGGACAATTTCCTGACTTTTGTTACTGCTAAGAGATGGGAGAATTCCATTTCCATGGACTGGACTGAAAGGGAGGACACTAAGTGATCAAAGTCCACCCCGGTCCTAAGCTGCTCTGGGAACTGGAACTCTGGCCTGATGAAATCGAGAGTCCTAAGCGGTGTTCTGCTGGGAACACGAATGAGAACCGCAGACCAAGGGCCCAACGCCTTCCTTTTACAAGCAGAGCTATTTTACTTTTAAATTCATCTTAGATGGGTTTTGGGTCCAGGTCAATTGGTTCCCCAAATTTATGCTTAATAAGATCTTGTTAAATTCATTTTCTACAACTCCCCTTTCAAAAATGGATAACCAAGCCTGCTTAGTTCTGTTACCCTAATTAGTGGCCCTAAATGGAAGAAGAAAATGACTAATTTAGGCAGATCGTGCCTGTTTGGAAAGAAGCTTATTAGCAAAATCATGACACCTCCACACACTTCAGTGACTGCACTACCTCCACTCTGCTATGGCCTAGAGTACGCGTGACGAGCATCTCTGTAGTCTGAAAGGTTTTGTTTTACTATTGCTGATGGGCAAGAGTAGAAAAATAAATTTACAATCCAAATTTACAAAGCAGCTGCAAGGGGAATCCGAGAACTCTTAGTAATAAAGAACACATGAATGTGCGTCCTCACACATTTTCAAATTTCTTAAACAGAGGTGGATTCCATTTGCTTTAGATAAAACGTCCGCCCAACTTTTTCCCTGAGATGTAAAAGGGTGGGGTGGGCAGCGGGCCAAGATTGGTGTGAGACGCAGGTTTCCCACCTCCTTCTCCCTTTCTTAGAATTTCTTAGATAAGAAAGCTAAGACCCAAGGGGGCACCTGACTTCCTTGAGGTCCCAAAGGTGGCTGCCAGTCTGAGGACTGTCAACAGGCCTTCTGCCTCTGAGGTCAGCACCCTCTACACAGCCAGCAGGCCTCTTCCTGCTGGTACCCCACCCCAAGCCCAATTCACCCAGCCCAACAAGGCGTCTTGGGAGAGAGAAGAGCATGACTTATCTCCTCTCTGTCCTGACCTCAAGTGCCTCACATTTCAGAGTGTACTCTGTGCCCTCAGGACACTGGGCAACGATGACAAAACTGCAGAGACTCAGCTTGTCCCAGGGCCTTCTCCTACTTTCAGAACAGAGAGCTTCCTAGTGTCCTTGGAGTCATAATTTCTGAACATTTAACATAATGATCCAGAATGACAGGGTATGCATTAAAAATAAAAGCCTCTAGACTCATACTTTATTAAATATGGCAGTGGTAGACTTTTTAGCTCCCAGGCAATATAGTGTAATTGAAGTTATTCTGTTCCATTCTCTTATTTTTTGGTTTTATTTTAACTTACGACTTTCCTTGCCATCTCTGTATTAGTTCTTTGTCACATTTGCTTGGTGGTTCTTCCGTTTCTTATCGCTAGGACTAATGATGTGGGATCTAGCCCTTTGAAAGAACACATTCGGAAGGGACCAAGTAGAGAGAGCACACACCAGAGGTTTAGACGCAACTGTGACCACATGTCACAGTCACAAAAGAGACTGGCCAAGACAGCAGCAAACAGGTCATTCCACTTTCGAAAGAGTGATGGCTAGTGGGCAGGGGGTCTGGTCAGAGGAGCCAGAATAACCCCAGGCTATCTACTGAGGCGTCTTCCTGTCTCTATCACTCAGTCTCTCATAGCAAAACACCTCAAACACACACGTCAATAAGTATTAAGTGATGGTGGCCAAAAATAAGCCTTTTTAAAACTGGAGTCTAGGAAATAAAACCATGAACAACCGGAAGAAGCTGGTGGCTCCTTCCAAGGGAAGCTACTAAGAAGAAAAGAATGGGGACGTGCCCAGTTAATTCTGCTGGAGTGAGAACATGCACTGGCCCCGAGCAGCTGGAGGGGAAGCACCCCCATGTGGGCAGACTCCACTGGGGTGATTCGAGGATCTGGAGCACAAAACAGCCTCTACTAGGTTTCTGTTCTATTCAACTTAGTCAAACAATATTTTCTGACCATCACCCCTGTTCCAGGCCTTGGACTATGTTCTGGGGACACAAGACAAATCAGACTGAGTCCCTGACCTCTTGCTTGCCCTGGCATAGGAGCACCCATACCAACAGGCTGTCACAGCCCAGTGGGGCAGGTCCCACACTCGTTAGCACTTAGCTAACATGCTGAGTGCGTCACTTAGTGATCTGGTTTTAATCTACCATCACCAAAACATCAGCTCCATGAGGACAGGGATTTCCATCTGTTTTGTTCACTGCTGTAGCACCAGCACATAAAATGGTGACCAGCAGAGTGATGGTGCTACAAATATCTGTGGAATGAATAAAATAAACATGAACCAGTAATCTAAATTTAATTTAATAAGAGTTTAATAAGTAACCTTGTAGACATCATAAAGGGGTCATCCTACCTTCGTGTTCACACAGGATTAAGACCACAAAGAATGGGCAGGCCTGCCATCTGCCAGGCCCCAAGACCAAATGCAAGAAGTGCAGAGCCAGGGAGACAGACCCGGGCCGGAATGCTAGGCTGGGTAACTGCAGAGACTGTCTTTTTCATTTAGGACTACCAAACACATTCTGTCTCCTAACACCTCAGTACTGCTTTACACATGTGGAAAATGCACTGGAATTCACCCGTACACATGTACCTTGGAAAAATATTTTAAAGAGAGTAATGAAACAGTTTTAAGTATCATGTAGTATTCAGGGTGTTGGGGGAAGAAGAACAAATAACTACTAGGGAATATGAAGGTAGCAGGTGGGGGCTACCGAGGCCATTATTACATCTCCCTGAGAGAGATGTTAAATTTAAGACACACGTACACCGGGAGAGAGGAGACAGCTTCAAATGAGCTACTTCCTTTCATTGTAGGGTTCCTTTTCTTTTAACCTCTTATTTCCTTTCCCCAACCCTGAGTTCCAGTTACCCGGCTAATATAACATGTTTCTCCAGTGAAAATGTAAGGAGTCCACGTCACTAGACAGAGTGTTCCACGCATACACATTAAAATTGATTCCTGTTCTGTTGCTAAGGAACTGCAGAAGGGTTTTCTGTCCTCTTCATTTATAAAATAACCACTTTGTGTATGGGAGAACTAATGCAATCTCTCAGGTCCCCTTGTGTCTTGTTCTCATTTTTTAAAAGAACAGAGAAAGATGATTGAGAGGGGCTGAAAAGTGTATGCTATCTCCATTTTTTTACACGCCCTTGAAAATAAGATGGAAAACATGGTTTCAATAACTCACTGCTCCAGTATTTATTAATCTTTCAAGCTGAAGATTCTCCTCAATGCTCCCTTCAAGCAAAAATGAAAAATGTCCTATAAAAATTACTCTTTGATTTTAAAAGATTACTCTGAGCAGCAAGAAATAATTTAGAATATGTGCATATGCAACGTGGGGTTACTTCCCAGGTCTCGTTTCTGTGCTGCACTGTCCCATGGCCTGAACACACACTTGTGCAGAAGCACACACATTCCTGCAGGCGTGCACACACATGGAGCCCTGAAGAGTGCACTATTTATTGCTGGATTGAAAAAACCTAAAATTAAGGTAGGAATTAAGCGACCTAAAGAATGGCCTTACTTATAAAGAGAAAAAAGGTAACTAACTTTGACCACAGTATAAAGAGGAAGCCTAGAGAGCAATATGGCCACGTATGTGAAGGTAAGGTCACAGCTAAATTTGTAAATGTGACCCAGAGATGACTTCTACTGACACAAAATAGTGAAATAAATTTTTGAAACATCTCCCCCTTCTAATGCTTAGCCCACATCATTTATGAAAGGATTTTAAAATGTTTCTCTTTACAGCTTGTTACACATTACAATCTTTCTGCAAACTAACTGACAAAATTGATTGCCTCACACCTACTTTTCTGCACATATAATTGATTTTTAATTTGCTGTTTCATTTCCTAAAGGACTTGACAATAAACTCTATCCACACTAGTGACTTCTTTAAACAAAGGTTTGTTTCAAGGCTGATGGGAGCCAATCATAGGAAAAACAGTTCAATTCCATTAATACTTGAAACATTAGGCAAATTTTACCTGAATGTACATTTCCCTTTTATAATATCAAGGACTAGTTTTTACCATGGACAATCCTAAGAATATATAACATGAGTGAGTATAATATGTGTATTACTTACGTGTATTATGTCAACATTTATACTTCTCTTATTTCTCCTATTCTCATATCTAAGAATTAAATTGTTCATAGGAAACAGTGCCAATTTAGTTTAAATTTAGGAAAGGGTAATCAGTAGAGAGAAAATCTACTTTGATTCAATTTAAAATTACTAAGTACCTATTAGTGTTGCACTAAATATGGCATGGCTATATTTCAGGTCCCAGGTAAACTATAAAAAATTTCACTAAGATTTCTTTAAACAATGAGAATTTCAATGTTAGGATTCAACTTACCTAAGTTTACAATGACATAAAACCAGGTATGTTCATGAACAAAGACCCGAAGAGCATGAAACCAGGAAACAGATGGTAGTGAGGCTTCAACTGCCCTTTAATGTTTTTATAATGGTGTTCTAACAGTAGGAAAAAGTCACATAAAATTTACAAAAGAATAAAACGAATGGATTCATATTAGATTACCTAGAGGATTCTCCTTCCATCAACATGTTTTGAATAACTATAAAATGCATAACAACCCTGGAAATCTGACCATTCCTAAAATAAACATCATACAACTAAGCTTTCCCCTATACTAAAGACACAGAATTGAAAACTAAACACCAAGGTTCTGGACAGCCTAAAATCCAGGTGAGATAACATGTTGGCTATGGCAGGCTCTCTTGCCCCTTGTCACTGTCCCACTCTCTGCCTTCACCTCCCGCTGTACAGAACCATAACTTTGGTTTTGCTGTGAATTCCATTTTCTACAGCAGCCACACAAACAGTAAATAAAATTCACTGTATTTCTGCCCCACTGAGCAGCTCTGTCTTCTGGCACATTCAGATGCCTGGTTTGAAAAGAGTGAACAATGAAAACAACGTTTTCTCCAGCAGACATCCCCGAACGGGCCTAACAAAGGTGCCTGAAGACACTGCTGAGAAGAGACACCATGCAGATAGCTGTGTGTACTGCACCAGGTAACTCCTTGACCAGCCACTAGGTTCACTGGTTTACAAGTATTCAGTTTGCTGTGCCATGTCAATTTTGAAAGGAGGACTTTCATTTATATTTATGATAAAGTGAGCTTTAAATAGAAGGATGGTTGAGATGTTTTAAAATTTATGAATTTGAAAATCCATGTACATGGCCAATTAAGGTTTATCGTCACCATGAATCAACTATCTTTGGGTAAAATTTTTAGAGGCTATTTGTATCAAGGTTGTTATTTTTATCAACATTACATCAAAATTGGAGTAACATATTTAAAGAGAAACATACATCAAGAAAAAATTCAGTTACCCAAGACGAAATGAAAACACTGCAGGAATTCGGTAAGCAAAAAAACCTTTCTCTTACGCAACACCTGGATTTGCTGAAAGCTAATTCAACGTGAAAATAATTTCCAAAACAAACAGTAGGCAAGTGGATGGGAAGCAAAGGGTGAAATGCACAGCTCAGTGGAGCACCCAATCTTACAACCTTGCAAGTCAGGCCAAACTCCACCAGGAAAAAGCAGGCCCTGAATTTTAAAAAGAATTCAATTAGCATTCCCAGTATTTCCATAATCAACAGCTGAATGCTAATTAAGAGCAGGGCATCCAGCAGCAGTGGAATCCCAGTGCAATATGCAACACTGCGCCAGCAGCAAAGGCTCCCTTCAGCCTGCATGCATAAATAAACAGAATTAATAACTATCCGAGCATGAATGGGTGACTTAATCCGTTTCGATTAGGTGCAGTGCTGCCTGGGGCCGTTGTGTTATATTTAAATGTGTTCATCATGTTTAATTGAAAACCTAATAATCTAGGGTTTCAGGGCTTTTTTAAAAAAGTTCTAATCTGTATTTTCCCCCTCTTCCTCTTTCTTAAATTCTACTGATTTGGATGGCTTCCTGAAAATAAACAATATTTTTAGCATAATGTAAGCGAAACTGGTTAACCCATCAATATATTTCAAATGCAGGAGCCAACCATTCACTTTGGCTCCACCCCAGCTCCACACTTTGGCTCCACACCATGGTATTTAACAAGCTTCATCAACTGACCTAGCATGTAAGAATGCTTCTCTGATCTGACTGGTTTATTTAGTCTGAAAGTCTTTGCCATGAACTAGCTACCAAGGTGTTTCTCAGTCACTCCACTAAAGCAGAGTTCGTTTGTCGCTATCTGGTCTAGGAGCTGACAAATCTGGCTTGGTTCAACAAGATTTAGAGTATCTTGGCCCCAAGGCAACTTCAAAAAGAAATACCATGTATGTCTAACACACACACAGTCACAGGAATTACTGGGAGGAAGTTTGAAACGAAAGGCCTGTGTAATTCTGAGGCAAGAATCCATGACTATCTGAAAGATCTAAGAAGAGAGGAGGTTGGCGACATTATTGTTATTAATAATTTGTGAACTTTTTCCATAAGTAAAATCTTTTAAGGTCAGTTTTGGATGCACGTAAAAATTTTTCTCTTTGACGCTAATGAATATTAAAAAGTATAAGTTTTAAAACGCTGGATTGAGGACAATCTTAATCACAGTGAAGAATCTTTATAAATAATCAGGAATCATCGATATCCCTCAAGCCCCTCTTAGGTAGAGACATTATTCTCTACCAGACATGTCCCCGCCATGAATAAATTCTTGCTCTTAGTAACTTTACAAACCAGGAGGGAAGTCAACCCAGAAATAAAAATGGTGAGGAAGAGAGCTGGTGAGGATGACAAAAAGCGAGTATGAGGAACGAAGGATTAAGTGTCAATGCATGATGTGAAGAGGAGATGCAGTTCTGAGAGGGAGCAGCCCCCATGGAGTGGGCGAGCTCTGCACTGAGCCTCAGAGGATGGCTGGCACTCGGACTGGCAAGAGAGATGAGCCCATATGGGTCCAGGGGACTTGCCGGAGCCAGAAAGACAGGGGTTCAGACTACCAGGTGCTCATTCCATCAACCCTTTCACATGATGCTCAACTCACATAAACACAAAGAAAAACACTGACGCCATCGTAGTCAGATCAAACTGATGTACTGGAGATGATGATGATGTTTAAAAATAACAAGAACATCCAAGTACATAAAACACTGAGGGGAAAAAAGTGGAGGAAGGCCCACATGCTTATTTTAATTAGGACACATTTGTTTTGCTTATTCCTGTCATTCCTGGGTGAGAAAAAATGGTAAATCCATCAGGAGGAGGCCACATGAACAGAGCAGATGTTTTCTCACAGCCAAAGCCAGGCTAAAGTCAAGAGTTGAGCTGGTCTACGTGACTTGTTGCAAGATGAAACTATTCAAAGATTTGATCTGGATGCCTTTATCAGAAGATTCCTTTGGCCTATCAATTATTCAATCATCCTTTCTTGTTCACTTCTGAGGATTTAGAAAGTGAAACTGAACTTCTTATAAATAAGGGTACCTTGTGGCCTAAGGCCCTGGCTGGATGACGGCCAAAACATCTCCAAACTTGTGATGAAACAAGAGCAGTTAAGGACCATTATCCTGCACTGAGAATGTGCAGCCCTTTGAAGTTCTGTTAAAGTTTTCTAGATAAAACTGGCTTTTTCCAAGGGGAGGCTCCCCTTTCCATGCCACTGTCTGATAGAAGTCCCTAAGCAGCAGCAGTGGAGACATATCCAACATCGTGCCTGATATAAGAAAGTGCTGTCGGCAAATTCCAGTGGGAATGAAAGGTCAAAGGGGAGAAGCGAGGAAAGGGGAAGAGGGTCATGGCTCCTGAGCTGGGGAGGCAAGAGTGAAAGGAGGGACAGGGACAGTGGTGGTGGAACACAAAGGCGGGGGGAGGGGGGGCCAAGAGGAAATGGAGAAGGAGGGGAGAAGCTCTGGAAGCAAAGCAGAGCAAGGGTGAGGAGCACCCACCCTGGTCCGGGTTAGCGTTAGGGTGGGGGTAGCACACGGGCCAGGACTGACGGCTGGTCATCACACCCCACACATGTTTCGTCCCTTTCATCTCTTTAAGCCTTTCTTCTACGAAGGCTTTTTGTAGGGTTTCGAATTTTTATTACTCAAATCTCTTCTCTCCTCCCACAAATAGGTCTACAGTGAAAAACAACATCGATAGGACTTTTCAAAACAAGCGAGTTTAACATTTTTACTTTGGCCACTGTCTGAACAACAACAAATGTTTAACATTTCCATCTCGGTACTAACCACGTGAAGTTTAAAAATTACTCATTTAAAAACCAGCAGTCCCAACTTCATCCTAAGTCCGATCAACGTGGAGTCTTAAGGCTGCTCTATCGCCGAACCTTCAAGGGCCATTCTGGTCCCTCCCGGCCGGCTCCTGGTTTTCCTTCATTCCTCTCAACCCTCGCCCACTTGCGAACTGAGCCATGAACAAATTCTCTTGCTCGGCCCGCAACATACGTGCTCGGTCTCGCCACTCGTCGCCACCACTGCTGCCACACTACTCAATCCCCGGTCGCCGGGTCGCACGACGGCCCACGGAGCCCGCTCTTCGCTAAGCAGAGCGCGTCACGCCTCTGCTCGGAGTCTGCAGAGGGAGCAGCCAGGTGCTGGGTGCGGGTTCGCAGGCTGCACCCGTTCTGTCTGCCCCCCTCAGGACCCCTCCCCCATCCCACCTCCAGACAATACATTCCCACCTATTTCTGGAACACACACTGGGCATGCTTTCTTCCACATTAGGGCCCAGAACTCTCTTCTCCCTGAAATCCAAAAGGCTCATCTCATTTTGCTAAGGTCTCTGCTCAAATGGTACTCACCAGGCCTTTCCTGAGCCCCCTTCCAGCAGACAGCACAGCACCCGCACCCGGTTCATCCCTGCCCTCCCCACCCTACTCCAGTTTCCTCAGCCTAGGCCACCACCAACATACCCCGATATACAAGTGATCACCCTCTTAAAACATAAGCCTTGTCAGGAGGGACCTTTTGTGCCTCTTGATATGGCCCCTGGCACATAAACATTCAATAAATGTTGCCCCAAAAAATGGGTTCACAAAGGCACATAAAATGTCCAAAGTTTCTTAGCATATTTTAAAATGTAGGTGAGGAACTTACAATCAATACGTGTTTCAGTGCCAGCCTTCCCCGATTTCACTCATCTAAAGAGCAAATGCCAAACAGTAACACTCATACTGAAGACTGCATTTGCAAAGAACAAGACACCTGCAAAGTCTTTTCCAGAAACCCCTTTCATAAGTCACAAGATGGGGTTGCGGCTTCAGGAGAACCCTGCTGAGACAGGACTCCGCGAGTTTGCAAATCTGTATTTGTGGGCACATTTCTATCTTCCCACCTTCTGTAATGGGCCATAACAATAGAATGAATGTGGGAGATTTGCTGTATTTATTTAATCAAATCTATGCTTGCTGTTTTTGACTAATATCTTTCAGCAGGTTAGGGATCTGCCAGGTCTCAAGATAAAAAAAGTCACCAGCCCTATTCTAGGTTATGTATCAGCTAGTTTTAACACGTGTGTGCGTCTTAAAATAGAGAGGTATCAAACACCAAAGATGAAGCAACCAACCAAAACTAACTTTTTTTTAAGAGTAACTACCAATTTCTTCTCTTTCCATGAAACCTGGGAAAACCTTTCCCACCTCCTACGAAACCTAAGCTTACTAGAATCAAGGTTTTCCATACAGCCGTTGGACTTAAAGGCTCGTTCCGTGCCTGCTGGACACCATGGCCTGTTGGTACATAGGGCTGAGTCTCTGCGATGGGCCCCATTGCCCCTAAGGGGCAGGCAGTCACACGCTGAGAAGGAAACACCCGATGGCCTAGAGCACAGGGCACAGCCCTGTCAGAGCTCACCACTTCGTCCTCAGTCCAGCACTTTTCGATCAGCTTGGGCACCGGCTTCTTCACCAGGCGCTGCAGGGCTCTGCCAGCATCATACCCGCTTTCGTGGAGCTGAAACAACAGCAGTTCTAGTTAGTTAACTGCCCCAGATGACAGGGCTAGACGCAAATCGGGAGAAGGGAAGCCCTGCGGTTCCTCCCTCTGATAGAACAATCGGTGAGTGGGCATTCAGACTCACGACCCTGCTATCCAATCACCCTCCCAGTTCCAGCCGTTCTCGGGGAGGAAGATAGGTGTGGCAGAGAACATTCTGGCCATCATAGAAAGAGGATTAAGAACATCTGGCCTGGCACATCCCATGTGCTCAATATCTTTCTTAATCCTATGAGGAAGGTATTCTCTCATTTAATCTAATGGGTTAGGAACTACTGTCACACCATTTTACAGATGAGGAAACTAAGGCAGAGAAAAGTCAAATGAAGGTGCTCCCTGCACTAAGCCAGTAGGTAATGGAGCCAAGACTCAACCCCTGTCCATGTGATCCCGACTTTTATCCCATTCTCCTCGAAGCAGCCTGATGATATACTAGATTATGCTCTTTCCCTTAAGCATTTTTCTTAAGTCTTTCAACTGTAGTAACTTCACTAAAAAAATTTCAAGTACCTAAAACAGAAGGGCTCTTTAAAGAAACTAGTAATTCTCCACAGTATATTAACTTTGCAGTACACACGAATGCAGATGCTAGTTTGTCTGCACGTCCCTTCGAGGCCTGCTTCACTCTTAGGAAAGCTAATGAACTTTTTTCACTCCATATCCTTTTCAACCCTGGTCAGTGCCTGGTACCACTGACCCCTCTATATTTTATAGACACTCCTGCCTTGGTTCCTGTGACTGTACCCATTCCTAGTTCCTGAGTCTCAACTTGTAGACAATGGAAAGAAGTAGCAGCTAGAAAGATCCTCTTGCTAAATCTACTTCCCTAAACTGTGACTGTCCCCTCAAAATTCTCACTGGAAACCGGCCTTTCCTTTACAGGTCTATTTCCCTGACACAAAAATCTGTTTTGGCTAAGACCTATATCTCAGTGCCTAAATTGGTCCATAGTTTAAGGTGATTACAGCAGAAGAAAGATCTGTTAAATTCACGTACAAATACCCTCAACTAGTGTTCCTAGGTACACTCAACCCAAATCTAAATCTCCATTTATCTGAATTCATTCAGCCTTATGTCGCTGAGTGCCTATCACGTTCCAGGCCCTGTACCAGGCCCTAGGGATACGGAGAGAACAGACAACCGAAAAGACAGAGCTGCCTTCACGGGGTAGACATTCTGATGTTTTCACCTGCGTGTCAACCCCTTGTCTGAACAATTCACCAGCAACTGCTGAACACTCAGTACAAATAAGAAACAAACCTTATTAAGTCACAGTTTTTACTTCTAGGAAACTTACGAACTAGTGGGAATACGTTGTGGGGATACAACAGATACAAGATCAAGGAGGCTGTAGTAATTACTGCCATGGCGTAGGCAAAGAGCGTATAGTAAGCCTGTGATAAATATTTGGTGAATGAAATGAATATTTGAAACATACGTAGCAAGTCTCTTCTAACCAGCTGCTATTAGAAGAGATATCACAAATACTTGTTTTCTTTGCTCATACATCGAAACAATTACAAATTAAATTTGCTAAGTATTCTTACAGATTAGAGGACCCCAATTCATTTTAAATCCAGAGTGTCCAATGAAGTCAAGGCTATGTGTTAATTACAGCAAATCAACTACCTTAAAACCAAACACCTATAATGATCAATGCTGGAGCTTACTTTGGTGGTGGTACAGTGTGTGTGTAGAGGGGGGGTGTATAATAATATAAATGGTAGACACTAACATGTATTTTAATGACATTTAGCATAAGACTAATTTAAAAATGAAATAGTATATTACACTATAAATACTGTACTAAATATACTAAATAAACTAACCGAATGCTAAAGTACTATCACTTGCAAATGCTTGAAAACTGAGCTCGCCTTCTTTCAAAAGTATAAAAAGATAAAAATATAGTTGGATTTTCTTACTTTGTCTAATATCCAGAACAAGCAATATTTACCAAATTCTATAATATGAGGATCTACAATGAGAGCTTAACAACATGGATTGGAACTGAAGGAAAAATTGCACGTCTACCTAAATTTTTTTTAAACACACATTTTAGTGATAATCTGAAGTCAATTCAAGTTGATCTAACTATAAATTCTTCATTAAAATCTCATGGTGAACTAACAGCATTTTACAAGAGAGAATTATAGTACATGGGGTAATTACAAGGAGAGGAGATGAGAAACAATGGCTTTCTGGAGCCAGACTATAGATTCAAACGCTATCTCTACAGCTTACTTCGGTGTGTGATCTCAGCAAGCTACTCATCCTCTTTGGCCTCAATTTTGTCATCTTTAAAAATGGGTATAATACTAACATCTAGCTCTTAGGGCTATTGTGAGGATGACATTAAAAATACATGTAAGTTGCTTAGAACTGTACCTGGCAAATTAGTATGCTAAATGTGTTAGCTATTTATTTTTTATTTTATAAGAAAAGAAAAAAATAAAGGAAGCAGTCTAATTTTCATCAAGTTTCTATATTTAAGAGTAGACTTTTCAGACCCAGAAAAAACTGCTAAACTATAAACAAAAACCACTTATGTTTCACATGATTACTCATGTTAATAATTTATAAAATTTGATTAAAACTCTGGCTCAGTACACAGAAAAATTTTTTAAAATTTAAACCTTATGGCTAATAGTAAGTTATTCATAAAAATATGAAGCCCATTCCAAAAGTGAACAAGTGATTCAAGTTCAATCAAACATCATTAATCCCTATGACATTTCTGCCTTTTGGTGAACCAAGGAGAGCTTCACATGACAGCTAGAAGAAATGTTTTGACTAACTCACTGAACTTCTTGTATTAGAGGAAGACTACTGCCTGTAGGTCTCCCAGCCAAGTTTCTAGTGAGGTGCTTACTAGAGAAAGAGGCATTTCCCCCGAAACCTAGCACTCACACTTCCTTTACAAATCTTCACATCAGGTCACACTTTGCCTTGATAAAGCTGTTGCAATTTATGTGGTAACTTGAGCTTCCTTCTGCTGCTCTGTTTTCTAAATAACGAATAACCCTGCTCTTTGACTTGATCCACTGTCTGCCTGTCTTATTAAAATATTCCTGTCCCTGACCTTTCCATAATATAAACCCAATAAATATTTAGAGTATCTACCTCTCCCACCCCTACATGAAGACACATTTGAAAAATAAAAGATATGGACTATTTACAATGAAATATTTACTGAACAAACAAAGTTAGGACATTATTGTGTTGTCATCATTCACACAAGCTAGGACCGAAGCTGTCCTAGTGTGCTCTCTCTTCCCAGGGAGCCAAAAGGAAGCTTTCTAAATAATCGTCATCATCTTCATGTTCTAAACATTTACCTCCACTTTCCAGGAATCTTGTCTGAATCTTTAAAAATATATTTCCTTAACAAAATACTTTAATTACATTTCATTAAAGATATCTTTTTAATATACTTAAAGTGTTATGGCCCCACACAGCTTCACAAGAATGAAGACTATCTTTTGGGAAAATTCCTGGAGTTCAGGATACCTTTCATTCCCTCCACAAATATTTACTGAGAGCTAAACAGTGCTAGACTCTATTCTAGGTGCTAGGGACAGCACAGCTGTGAGTGACACAGGTAGCAGACATCAAAAATGTCCTGCTGAGAATGAGAATGATGTCTGTCACCTGTGAGAATCAGTTTACAGCTCTGGTCTCGAATGATACCACTATCTGAATGCCACATCCAAACTCCAGGGTCCTAAAAAGTTGAGTTCTACTATCTTTGCTTGACATGTCATGAGCAAGTAAGCACTGTCTTGAAAGGGATTTATTTTCTACATGAATGTAAAGATTTTCTTTTTTCAGACTTGGGGCAAAATAATGTTGGAAGAAGAGCTAAACTTAATATTTCAATTGTACTCCTCATGCAAATTAGAGTTGGTAGTTTACCAAAATACTGGCCATCCCAAATCTCTAAAAATTGTCATTAAAAAGATTCCCCTCTAATATAACATCTAGCTCTGAAGAATTAGAAAATTTCATCTTCTGAAAAACACATGGGTTTCAAATGTTAAACAAGTGGTCACGTCCACACAGATATATCTAGATAGGGAGGAAATTCAGTCCAGGCCTCCCAACATTGCTCAGGTAAAAGGCCCTTTAACACGGGTATGATTCTCCACCATTTCCCTAGAGAAATTGGTTCAAAGAAACTGCAGTGAAGGTGGGGTGGCGGTGGGGAGTAAGAACCCTCAAATGCCTTACAGCTTTACTTTACAGCCTTGGAAAAGCAATTAAAGCAAGATAAAGAAACCTGTCTGTCCATTTTGCAGCCAAGCCAGGTTGGTAAAATCTGGGATGAAATGCAGTGTTAATGTAGTGTGTAGAGTTTGTATCATTTTGGAGCCACTGGGAAAAGACATTGCAAAAAACAGGGACCAAGATATAGCATCCTGACTCCATCAGCTTCCAATCTTCTCAGGCTACTGGTTGGAGAAGCACTTAGCTCTTACATCATCCTCATCTCCCTGCCAGCCACTAAAGCAGATGTCATTCAGCAGAAAAGACTGTTTTCAACCACATTATCACAGGGGCGTGCGTGCGTGTGTGTGTTTAATTCAATGATGAGAGAAACACAGACTTGAAAATCTGCCACTTGCACATGACTGAACTGCAAGGCTGCACTTCTACACTAGTAAAATCCATCTTCCCCTGAAGCACAGGTAAAGATCTGGAGACTCTTCTAGAAAATGGAGATTCTTTACCAATTCACTAGTCTTTCAAAAGCCACTCTGTCCCACACAACTGTCCCCATCTCACTGTTTTCCAGCAGTTTGTTGGCTGGTCCCCCTGGTCCCTCTACAGAATCCTCACTAAGGTTGTTTTTCCCTTTGTGTTGGTTTGCTCATTGTGAACGAGCTAACAGGAAAATTTCCCCCATCAGGTATCCAGCCCTGCTCTGCCATGCCTTCCGGTGCCCGTGAGACCCAGTGGGACATCCCAGACGCAGAGGAGGCCGCCCCCCTGCATTCTAGTCTCACTGCCTTCCGTTCACTCGGCAGAGTTACGGAGCACCTCCTTTCGCCAGATGCTGTGCCAGGCAGGAGGTCATGAGTGGACCAGCAGAGCAGGCCTGGTAGGGGATTTTGGTGCTAACGCAGCAGCTTCTGAGTTACTAACTCCTGGTCTGGTGCCATGGTAACAACGCAACCACCCGCAGTGCACCACACAGAGCCAAAGACACTGCCCTATGTGACTGGACCCATTCAGCCAGCCGCAGAGAAAGCTCTCAATGACCCCAGAGCCTCAGCGGCCCCTTCCACATGAACGTCCAGTCAATGCCTTCTGTAGCCCAGTGGACGCAGCACAGCATCTGAGGCAGGAGACAGATTCTTATTAGCAGCTTTGTCACAGACCAGCTGGGCTGGGGCTCTCATCTGTCAAATGGACCCAACACCACCATATTTCAGCTGTGTCAAAGGACAATGCGAAGCATTAAATGGAGACACGATGTGACAAAAGACTCTGAAATGTCAAAAGGCTATAAACTGTTCAGTGGTATCACCATCGGGAGTTATATTTTAGGTACCTGGCTCTGACCTAAGAGCATTTGAGAGAGCCCACAGTGCTGGCAGCTCACATCCCCCACTGTCTCGTCATGGCCTCTGACCTCTCTGTGCTTAGCAGAAAGAAGGAATCAGGCCACAAAAAGAAAAACACATTTCTGCATAATTGCCCACGTTAAATCTGCTACTCTCATTCTGCCTGACAAATCATTCCCTGCTTATTACTTTCTGTAATTTAATATATATAAGTGCTTTACTGGCAAGCTTCTCGAAAGAATAAATAATACTTAATGACTGCCTACAGTTTAATTAACTCATGATTGAACTTCTCATGGATTGCTATAAACATTAAATTATATCCTTCCTCAAAGCAACCATGATGGAAATCTTGTTTTAAGCTTTAACTCTCCTGCCTAAACAATTCTGAAATTTCAGCAAATTTGTATACTGGACAGAGAGGTGAGAGGATCAACCTTAATGCCTGGTTATAAAGTGTGTTATTTTATAGAGCAAGGACGAGGTCTTAATTTAAATAAGATTGAAAGCACGCTCGTGTCCGAACACCTCATTTATATTACAGCGATCATTACACATCTCTGGGTCTCGGGCAGTCTTATTAGCATAAACTGCGTATTACCACAAGGTTTCAAGTTTCTGCTCTGGCTTCTCATCCGAGCTGCCATTTTCTGTCTGTGTGATGTTGCAAATAAATTTTCCTTTTGGCATGGCTCAGCTGTCAGGCACCTCTGTTCTATAATGAACCCATGAATTACATCTCCCTGCTCTGACACCTCTGGTCTCACACATCAAAATATTGTTCTTCAATTGTAATTTATAACTTAATTTAAATGTCTCTTTTACTGTGACCTTTTAGATCAAATGACACCACATTTGGCAGTTTCTACCACACCAAAGCATCCTTTTACAATGATGGCCATTACAATAACTGGAGGGAAGGCCTGAGGTAGACGCATTCACACTAAATATTAAATAATACGGTCCATTAAGAACACTAGATCTCAAAGTCTTCTGCAAACTATACTGTTTATTTCCAAGAAACTGTCAAAATAACTTAGAAAAAAAGTGGGATTTAGAATTATCTTGAAATTCTCTATTTGTTATTTCAAGTATCAACATGAACTGAGAAAGATCTTCTGGAAATTTTTCCAAGACAAAACTTAAAAATTTTTTCTCATAATGCATGTTTCACAGATGTCGATCTATTTTCACTCATACCTCCATCACCAATAACCTTGTGTACCAAGCTCAAAATATGATCCATATTATACATTAAAAAACTAGGACTAAAACTAAGAGCATAATGTTTATTTTTGTTTGGCCAAATAATGCTATTATAAGCAACAGAGGCTAAATTGGTCTAAATATTTTCACGAGAGTATATTTAGAGATAATGGTAAAGACATGGAATCTGGCTGCTGAGAGTAAGAGTTAAAGGAAAGATCCAGTGTATTTCAGAAGGAAATACCTAGTTGTTGAACCAACACTCCCACCAACACTGGAAACTACAGTGTTCAGGAATTATGTGAGCCCCTCGAGTCACAAAAGAGAAAGGAGAGGGGACCAAAGTTTGTTGAGCACTGGATGTGTGTTAGGTCATTGTGATTTCACCATTCCTCAAACCACTCTTTTGTGGCAAGAGTACTAAAAACCAAGAAACAAAACAAAGTGCAATACCTTGCTCAAGGCCATGTCCCTAATAACAACAGCAGAGCAGGGATTCTAACAGAAAGCCACGTTCTAGGAAGAAGTCTGAGGCTCAGTCCCAGAGCAGTTTAAGACTGGCAATCTGGTGGCAAAGGTGGCTCAGGGACTTCAGCTGCAATGACACAGCAAGCACACTGTCTTTTCTTCACTAGGGGAAAAGGCTGGATAGAAGGAGAAAACCAGCAGCTCAGAGAAAATAAACACACACACACACACACACACACACACACACACACACACGCATGAAAACACAAAATGCTAATGAACACTGACTGGCGGGAGGTGACATTTATTCCGTCTTGAATAAACAAGATGATTTCACAGAGTAGGTTTTGAAAATCAACAATCAGTATAGTATGATTAATCTTGTGTATAATACTCAATGAAAGTAAAAGAAAAATCATGATGGAGGACCGAAGAAACAACAAAAGTTGTTAAAGACAGGCAAAAGGCTAAAGTTAAAGGCGATAAAAGCAGCATTAAAATCCTGAATGCAGTTTTTAACAACTTATCACATAAAGAAAAAACTATTACAAGAGTCAATGTAAGGAAATAGAAGAGAATAACAAAAAAAAAAAAAGGAAAAATAAGAGATCTCTACCAGAAGATTCAAGAAATAAAAGAAAAATTCAACCTAGACTAGAAATGCTGAACGACAAACATGAGAGCACATCATCTGACCAGGAAAAAATAAACAGAAGGTGGCAATAGACTGAAAACCCTGTACAAAAAAGAGACGAAAGGATGACAGATATCTTTGAAGAAGATTCTTGTGAGGAAGAACCTATAAATTCTAGGAAGGCAAGTAAAAGCAGCCCTAAAAGTACTGGGAAGAAATAAATCACCAGGGGTGGATAGGATACTGATAAAATTATTTCAAGCCACAGAGACTGAATCTGTCAAAATCCTAACAATATGTCAACAAATATGAAAAGCAAAACAATGTCCTACTGGCTGGAAATGTTCAAAATACATCCTAATTCTCAAGAAAGGAGATGGCAAGGAGTACAGTAACTACAAGACTATCCTGTCCTCAAGTTTAAATTATTATGTGTATAAATATAAGATAGTTGTGCTCATTAACCTGTCAGTGGTAACCTTACCTCTCATAAAACTATTATGAAGATTGCATGAACTCATTCATAAAAAGCACTGAAGCTTTGCCTAACATATAAGCACTAAGACAAATAAATTTAATTTTTTTATTGCTATTAATACTGCTGTTAATGACATCAGGCAGCTGACCAATAGCTGATACCTAGTAAAATGAAAATAACTATGATAAACTTTAGGTCTTATGCCTGGTTCAAAATTTAGTCAAAAAGCTGACGGTGGGGCCGAAATGGCTTAACAAATGCAACTATAAAAAGGAAAATGAAATAAAACAAGACCAAAGCACAAGAAAAAAGAGAATGTGATGAGCACACATTCATAAAAGCTTAGACCTCCATTAAGAAGATGAGCTTTTAGGAAAACAGATAATTCCGTGCTTCTTTGTGCTGAACAGATCTGGGAAATGTTGCTTTATAGTAGGTGCTACATTTTAAAAGACAAACCAGACAAAGCTCAAAGAAGAAACAAAATGGTTATACATAAAAATGGCTAATACTATGCCATGGGTGAAACATTACCCTCAGTTAAAGAAGCCAGTCATAAAAGACCACTGTTGTATAATTCCATTCATATGAAATGTTCAGAATAGGCAAACATTTATTCAGAGGGAAGGTGAACCGGTGGTTGCCTGCATGTCGGGGATACAAAGTGGCTAATGAGTACAGATTTCTTTTGGGGGTGATGAAGATATTCTAAAATTGATTGTGGTGGTATTTACACAAATACACTAAAAGCCATTAAATTCTACACCTGAAATGGGTGAAATATATAGTCCGTGAACTATATGTCAGTAAAGCTGTATTGTATAAAAAAGAGCAACCTGAGGTGGTTCACCTGGGAAAACGAAGCGGGGGTCACAGCTGAGAAGAGCAGCATCAGGAGCGCGACGAATAAGAACTTAGAGCAAAAGACACTTCCATGAAAATGATCAAAAAAGGAATCTCTGCTGCAAATAAGTAATGAAAAGTGCCATCACCAGAAGCATTTAACATAAGTGGCCTTTTACCTGCCCACCTACCCCTGAGAAACTGTCATGTTCAGGGGAAAGAAAAGTGTGTGACATAAAATTCAACAGATCATCTAAAAAGCATTAAAGCATTAAGTTCAAAAAGTCTTCTTCATCCAAATAAGACAAAAAAGAATATATCACGTATTCTGTGTTAAAAGTGTTGTTGTCTGGGACTTCTGAACAGAAGTCAATTCATGAAGTTCTCAGCCCAAAGGGAGCCATGTTGGTAAATTAAAAAAAAAAAAAAATGTTTTTTTTTCAAAACAAACATTGAAAATGTTTCTGATTGGTCTAAGTACAATAAATAAAATTCAAATTCATATATTATTATGCTGATAATCAGATGTTGTCTTGATTATATAAGGAAACCTCAACTGCATGGTCTCTTCTAGCATCTTCACTTATGCCATAATTAACATATAATATGCAGCAGACTCCTTCTGATATCCTGTTATAACATAAATAAAACAAGATGTTTGTCAAGAATGATTTATATAAGGTACTCTTCTGAAATTTACTGAATTTCCATGAAAAGAAATCATATAGCATATCGACTTTTCCCATTACTCTTTTCAACAACAAATCAAAATCTTGAGAAAAAAACCATCTTCCTACAACCAGTGAATCGTGACTAATCTGAAGGGAAGAAGAATGTAAGTCAGGGTGCGGTGTGGAATGAATGTCGGAGACTCCTGATCATAGGCTTTAGACAAACTATAATACTGAGGCCTCCTGGCAATGCCTCACACAGAGAGAGGCTGGGAATTACCTGATGTTCATTAAAGTCTTAAGCACTGCAAAGCTAATCCAGGGCCAGATGCTTTAGTAAAGTCCGTTTATGATGAACAAATAGAACATCTCCAATAGAAATGCTACTGACTTAATTGTTTAGAATAAAAGGGAATAAGATGGAAAATTAGCCTTGGAGTAGGTTTATCTGCATACTCTGCTGTGGCAACTTTACACCATCAAGTTCTGGGTGATCAAATGTGATTTGGACTTGAACCTGATTTATTCATTCATTCAATCGTTCAACAATTACTTAGTGCCTCTCTACCATATACCAGGCATTGAACTATGGCTCAGCAAAGATGATTAATATTCAATGGTTAACAAACAGTGATATTTATAGATCAGAGATAAAAAACTAACCATGAAGCTTTGGAAGCCTTGAATCCTTTGTTGAAGGAGATGTGGATATGCATAAATAAATAAGCAAACAAATACATACTCTCCTGAATATGTAAAAAGCTTAATCCAAATGTCTACCAGCAATCCATATTTCAGAAAATAAAGCCGTCCAAGCAGAGGGGAAATCTTTGCTGCATGATTATGAATTTTACTTAAATATAAGTGAGTATATTTTCAATGTTATTGAGAGAAGGTAAACATGAAAATGCTAGTAAGAGTAAGTTTCTAAGAAAAGTCAAAATAATTTGAATTGTATCAGGAAATGGGAAAGATACCTGAGCACAAAGAATAAAATTCAATATTAATTTAACAAAAATAAGTTAGCAGGGTATTTTCTAGAAAACCTTAGTCTCAAACTATAGGGCTCTGCTGTAGTTTCTAACCATAAATATAAAGGTCTATTTTGCAAATGGCCAAATAAATGCAAGCATGTAAAGATGGCTGAATTAATCTCATTAGCACAATATATGCCATCTATGTCTTATACATGTCCAGAGGAGCCTAATAAAACTTCATACAAAAACACATACTGAAACAGTATACATGGAAACATTTCTAGGACCTTTCAGAGGGAGCAGCATTGCTTTGTCATATTTTAACATAATATTTTTTAACATAACATAACATGAATAAAATGACTTTGCATTTATAGGTGTTTACAATTTAAAATAGTAAATATAATAAAACCTATCTTTGCTGACATACATTAAGGCATATGCCCTTGTCAGTAAGAACATCCTCCTCTTTCAGCAAAAGGCCAACACATTTATTATATCTTCTTCCTCTACATCAGCACAAAACTGTTTTTACATAAATAAAAGGATGAATACATTTTAATAAAAATGAACAAAGAACAACTGTATACCTAACTATTTTGTAAGTTCGCCACTAGACCAAAAGTAATGTCATGTGGCCATGAAAATAAGATATTTACATATTAACCACTTCTGTGTTCTCCAATGAAGGCTCTGCTATTAAGAATATATACATATAAATTTTAGCATTAATTTGTTCTAGTCTCTGGTATTTTGTACTGTATACCTGAAATTAATAAAACAAAAAATGTATACATGTTCCTCAAGTTTTATATAACCTGAGAAATATCTGCATTAAATTAATATAGGCTAAACACTCAGAACAAAAGGTTGAGCTTGCCAGACTGGATAAAAAAGCAAGAAACAATGAAAGAACTGAAGTACACGAGAGCTGTACTTTAAATAAAAAGAAAAAGCAAAATTCTAAGAAGCTGAAAGAAGATATATCACACAGAAAATAAGCATAAAAAAGCTATGTATTATTATCAGACAAAATTGAGTTTAAGACAGAGTATTACTGGACACAAAGATGGTCACCAAAAAGGTAAAAGGATCAAATACACAGAGAAAGATATGTTATACATGTTCATGCCCCTCGTGACAACATTCAAACATATAAAGCAAAACTAACAGAACCATAAAGAAAAAATAACCAAATCCATGATCACAGTTGAAGTAAATGATGATACAACTAGACAAAAGAGTTAGTAGGACACAGATGATCTGAGTACTATGAGTCATATTAAAGAAAATGACAATTCTAGAATAGTATACCTAATAACTGTGGAATATAAATTCATTACAAGTACACATGGAACGTTCACTAAGATAAATCACATGCTGAGCCAAGAAATAAGTGTCAATAGATTTCAAAAGACTGAAATCTTACTGGGTACTCTCTGACCATAGCAGAGCTAAATTAGAAATCAATAATATTCTAAGGCAGGGGGGAGGGACGAAGGGAGGGAGCTGGAGGGAGGGAGGAGGTAAGGGGAGGGAAATCTCAAGTCTCTGGTAATTAAGCAATTTAATTCTAAATAATACATGGGTAAAAGAAATCACCAAAAAAAATTAATATTTTGAAAAGAATGACGATGAAAGAATAAACCAAAATTTTGATAAAATTGGTTATTTAGGATCCCATTTGAGGAAGCGAGAAGAAAATGATCAAATTAACCCAAAATAAAAAGAAATAATAAAAATAAGATTAGAGATGAATGGACTAGAAGACAAATAAAGAAAATCAATGAAACCAAATGCTAGCTACCCGAAAAGATCAATAATTTTAGTAAATCTCTATTTAGACTGATTAAGAGAAAATAAATTAACAATATTAGGAATAAAAGATCAACATTATAGACCCTATAAACATTAAAAAGATAATATAGGTATAATTTGAAATTTTTACCAATAAATTCGATCTAGATAAAATGGACAAAACATTGAAAAGACACAGACCAACAGATTACCAAACTGACACATGAATATAAAATTTGAATAGGCCTATGTCTATCTGTAGTTTTAAACTTTTCATAAAAAAATATTTAGTCCTAGATGGCTTCACTGTGAATTCTATCAAACATTTAACAAAGAAAAAATAGCAATCTTTTATAAACACTTAAGAAAAGAGAGGAGGAAATATTTCTCACTAATTTTTGAAGTCAGTTATTACTTTGATATCAAAGCCAGATAAAGATATAACAAAGAAGACTATAGCTCATTATTCATCATGAACAAAAATGTAAGTTTTCAACAAAGTATTAGCAAATTCAATCCAGTAGTACATAATGACCAAGCAGGATTTATCTAGGAAGGCACAGTTGGCTTAACATTTGAAATGAATCAATGTAATTCACCACATTAACAAAATAAAGAACAACAAGAAAAATTAGCATTTGACAAAATTTAATGCCCATTCATGATAAAAAATCCTCAATATAGATATAAAAGGAAACATTCTAAGAAAGAACCAAATAAGGAAGGATGGAGGGAGGGAAGGAGGAAAAGGAAGAAGGAGGGAGGAAGGAAGAATCCTACATTGTACTTAGCAGTAAATAACAATGTTCTCCCCCTAAGATGAGAAAGAAGGCAAAGATGTCCACTCTCATCACATCTATTCGCTATTGTACTGGAGGTCCAAGTGAGTTCAATAAAGCACAAAAAAGAAAGAAAATGTATAAATCAGAAAGGAAGAGGTAAAACTGTATGTATTTGCAGATGACCTCACTGTGTGCAGAGAAAATCCTAAGGAACCAACTAGGAAGCGACTAGAATTCATAGTAGGGCCAAATGCAAGGTCACCATATAAAAAGTGATTGTGTGTCCCACCCATGAACATTTAGAAGCTGAAATTTATAAAATGCAGTATTAACAGCATCTTCTAACTGTAATTACTTAGGATAAATTTAACAAAATATGTGCAAGACCTGAAAACTACAGAATCTTACACACAAAAAATTAAAGAAACTTTTTAAAAAAATGGAGCGATACAACAGGTTGACGGGCTGAAAGATTCAATATTGTTAAGATGTCAATTCTTCCCAAAATGATCCACAGATTTAATGCAATCCCAATCAAAATTCCACCAAGCCTTTTTAAAAACAGAAACTGATAAGCTGATTCTAAAATTTTTATGGAAATGCCAATGACCAAAAATAGCAAAGCAATCTTGAAAAACAAGCACGAAAATAAGACCTACACTGCCTGAATTCCTATAGAGCTGAGGTACTGATAAAGACATTCATTAGATCAGTGAAATAGAGCAGAATCCAGAAAAAGACCAAATACATACTGGCAGTTGATGTTCAATAAAGGTATCAAGGCAATTAAATGAGAAAAGTCTGTTTTCAACAAATGTTGCTCCAACAACTCGCATTTGTGCAGAAAAGGATGAACTTTCACCCCCTACTTTGCATCACATTCAAAATGAATTCAAAATGAATCACAGTCTTAAATGTAAGAACTAAAACTTCAAAAAGAAAGCAAAGATATAATTTTTGTAATCTTAAGGTAATCAAAGATACTTTCATAAAGAAAAATGTTATACTGGACTTCAATAAAATCAAATATTTTGCTCTTTGAAAGACACCATTATAAAAAGAAGTCAGCATGGGAGAAAATATTCATAATACTCATTTACCATAATATATGATAAATATTCATGTTAAAGGACTTGTATCAATATGAAAAAAGTCTTACAATAAATCATTCTAAAGGCAAATAACTCAGTTTTTAAAATTAGGCAAAAGATATGACTGGGCAAAGATACTTCACAAGGTCAACAAATGGGCAATACGACATGAAAAGATGCTCGATATCACAAACAGTAAGGAAATTCAAATTTGAACCCTCAAGGAGCTATCACGACACATCTATCAAAAGAGCTAAAATCAAAAGGCCGACAACATTGGTCTTGCTGAGAATGGGGAAGAACCCAAAGCCACGCACACTGACAGGAGTGTAAATGGTGTGGCTGCTCTGGAAGCCTGTCTGTCGCTTTCTTAAGAAGCTACCTGCTTGCATGAGACCCTACCACTCCACCCCCAGGTGTTTGTTCAGGAGAAATGAAAACATAAATCTACACAAAGACGGGTGTAACAATGTTCATAATACCTTTATTCCTAACGGCCAATAGCTTGGAAACAGCCCAAAGGTGAACAGGTAAAGAGTACTGTGAATTTCCACACAGTGGACTACTACTCAGCAGTAAAAAAATAAATAAATAAACTACTAATACTATTACATAAATGAATTTCAAACTTATTATGCTGGCAGAAGCCAGACCTAAATGATGACATACAACATTATTCCCTTCGTACAATGTTTTAGGAAATATAAATTAATCTAAAATGAGAGAAAACACAGTGGTTATCTGAGGCTGGAAGAGCAAAAGATTGCAAAAGGGCATGAGGCAACTTCTGGTGAGTAATGGAAACGTTTTGTATCTTGATCACTAGTTTTGTCATAGTTTCACTGGTGTTTGTTCATGTGAAAAAAACTCATCAAATGGTACACTTTAAATAAGAGCAGTTTATTATAAAGTGCACCCTAATAAGTTGTTTTGAAAATTACACCGAAATCTCATTTGTGAAAAGGAAAAACTGGGAGTTAAAATAAGTAATCCAGAAGAGCTTATATTTAGAATTAGGTGCACAAAACTGTCAAAAAGAAATGACAGTTCAAAATTATTCTATTAGTGATGGCAGTTTTAACAATTAAATGACCTACCTAAGTGCACCTATATTTAAATAGTTTGGATGTTAAACACACCTACGTGGCCATGGTGCAGATTTCATACATCTTAAATTTCTACAGTGTCCTGGGAAATAGGAAATAGACTCAGGTTTATTCTAAATTGGTATATGTCTAACCCTGTTTTGACTCTATGCTATACTTTAAGAAAACTATAAATACTTTTCATATGACAATGTATTTATCTTTTTAATTTACTATGTAACAGTTCAAAATGTCTGTTATTCCAAAGAAGTAAAAATAAACATTAACTTCTCACAAGATTTTTCCACTCACTTCATTAAACAAAGTGCCTACAACTGAAACTCTCTGTGAGCCAGTATGACAATGAAATAATACAAAAATTAAGACAGCCAGGAAATTTTTCCATTCATCACAAAATGAGAACACAACTCCGTCTTTTGGTGGCTAAAGCGCTTGCATTGCATAACCCAAAACACCTGAGCTGGCTTGCCTCGACAAGAATTACAAATGACGGGATGGCAGCTTCACAGAAATGCAAACTCATAAAACTAAAAACCCCCTGGCGATGCTTAAGAAAACTTCAGAAAGAACTTGATACAAAGGACCCTGGGCAAAAATAACTCAAATTATTTCTGTAGACAAGTATGTTCTACAGAATCCTTTAAGGGTTTGGAATAGAAAGGGAATAAATCAGATAAATTCAGGAAAGTGCCAAAAATAGATTATTTAATTAAATATGGTAACATCTTCATGATTCAGAATTCAACTGATCAGCACAGTCACAAAAGGGAAATTTTTTCATAAAGCTTTTATACAAAAAACTCAACAGAAAACAAGCAAATATCCAAGAGTTACTCTGAACATACATACATTTTTAAGGGCAACTGAGTTCACAGACATTCACACCTACACCTACCATAGCTACTGTTTGCACTATCACCAAGCTCTGAGTTTCAGTTTCCTCATTTGCAAAATAATCTCGAAGGCCCTTCTGGTTCTATCATTATATATTTAGAATAATGATTACTTATAAAAACAAAACCCCTAAGTACCAACCAGGTGAGGGAGTAAACAAATATATATGGAAATGTGAAAAATCATTCAGTTATTGAGAACATGGCATATCCCCAGCAAGATCATTCAAACTCCAACACACAAGAGACTACTGTAATGTGAGGTAATACCCAAGAAATAATAATAGACCAGGAATAAATGTCAACCACATCATATATCAATATGTTTAGACATCTACATGTTTCCTCAAAAACAAGCTATATAGTAGAAAGATCCCTAAATTGGGAATACAGGTTACTTTCCACCCTTCATTATAAACTTTTGTTTTTTAATTTTTAAATTTTTTAGGTGAGGCGACCCTTGGTTGACCTCACAGATTGCAAGGGCCTTGTCAGCTTACTATTCCTTATTTTTTATTATTACTTTTTTAGGCCTACAGCACCTGGTCTTCCTAGGTGGTCTCCCACTCCAAGTACTCAAGCCCGACACTGCTTAGCTTCCGAGATTGGACAGGATCGGCTTGTTCAGGGTGGCATGGCCATAGACAATTGTGAACTTTTTAGATTGGCATTCAACAAGTCATCTGGCCTTTCTAAGCCTTGGATTTTTATCTATTTAGAGATTGGAACAGATGATCTCTAAAGTCCTTTCCAACTCTAGTTGACCTCTCAAGAAAAAAAACGAAAGGGCGCTTAAATTACATTCAGTTCACCATGAGAAGACCTGCAGCCTCATGCTCAGCAACCTAGGCAAACACGCAAACACACACACACACACACACACACACACACACACACACACACGCAGCTATCCAGACCTCTACTACACACCAGAATGCCATCAAACTTGTCAGCATGTCTTCAGATCTGATGATTTCCCATTAGGAACCACACAGAGAAGAATTAGTTCAAGAAACTTTAAAATCCAGTTAGTTTCCTAAACGGCCCTGTAGGATACATTCGAATGTCAAAAAAAAGTGTCCAAGAAAAGCAAACTGGTTTCGGCGGTCATGCTGTTTGCAGCAGTGACTGTTATTCTGAGCTGCTGTGTGTGGTAGGAGATTAAAGCAGATGAGTAACCATGGTGGGGTGTCATACAACCAACTCGGTACCTTCAAGCTCACTTGTTATATTTCACTTTAGATTTTTTTAGGAACTGTTATTTTTAAAACTTAATGTTGTTTTATAATCCTATGAAATAGTCACATGGTTCTAAAGTCAAATCTATAAAAAACAAATCTGTTCGAAGAAGTCTAGCTTCCTCTCCAGTGCTGCCATGCACTGTGAACACAGGGTCTCCGACACAAAAGACAGTGCCATTGACCATAGAAGAGCATGGCCTTACATCATGACCTAACTCACTAAACTCTTCCCTCACGTCTACAATGGCGATAACAATAGGACCAACTTAGAGGGTGTTGTGAGGATTAAACAAAAATCATCTATGCACAGTATTCTGCTTTGTGAGATCTCAGTAAAGATTAGCCAGCAGTATCAGGCTCTCCTGTGAGGTTCGCCAAGATGCTGGAGTATAGACGCAGAGGAGGAAGAGAACGTGGAGGTGACGCAGCCCTGGCCTGAGGTCATGGAGTACTGTGGCCAAGGCCACAGCTCATCTTTTGATCCCAGCCACACACCACAGTACTCACGACTAAAATGCCAGGCTTCTCCACATTCCCTGATCATCATACATTCCCCCCAGGCAGCACAGGGACCAAAAACTCTCTTCCCACCCAGGTGACTTCAAAAAACTCACTGTGTTTAGTGCATTGAGAGTGGTGTCGTCCCGAGATGCTGCAACACAGCCATCCTCCGTGGAACCTCCATCACACATGCCTGCAAAGGCTGCCATGCTCCTTAGAAGACAAGAAGGGAAAACATCAGTACAGAAATGTTAACCCTCAATTTTCAGAGTACATTTTCAGCCCAGACCAAAGTCCATTACTACAGGCATGATAAGCCAGAGTTCTTGGTCCCGCTTCTGCTCTTTTTAAAAGGAAAAAAATTTAAAGTTCTGTACAGTTCACCCTCCACTCACTCAGAGAAATGTTACTTTTACTCCTGTCCACTGTCTCGTCTCTTCCCATTGTTCATCACTACTCTCATTTCAGTTCTGCGAACGTGAATTATCTAAAACTATTTCCCAGAGCAACTGGTTTGATGACACCCTTTTGAACCAAAGTTTCCAGAAAACATGTAAAATTAAATCCTCTGAAACTTTGCTTAATTCCTTTCATGCTACATATCAGCTACCTTTAGGTGAATTAAAAATAAAAAAGACAAAAAGAAGTCTTAGTAGTGATTCGCCCTGCTGAAATGTTCTCATCTCTACTGCATGCCTCAGTGGACAGCACTGCTGACCATGAAACAGCCAGAGCTAAGATTTGGCCGCCTGGCCTTGTTTCTGAGTTTTTGTTGCACATTGTTGAGGCTGTAGTGAGTCTGAAAAATCACTGCAGACAAAGGAAGGCCCTTTGCCAGCACTACAGGTGTTAGGGGCAAATGCAAACTTCTCTTTTGCAGTTTAGACATGTGGAGGTTAGCAAGTTCTCACATAGGTAAGCCAAAAAATGTCACGTTTAGGCATGGCATCAATAAATAGCCACAAAGTAGAGTAATCTGTAATGGGATTTTAAGATGGGCCAAATGACCCAATTACTCAACTGGATTGAGAAGCTGATGATCGTAAGTAAGGCTTACCATATTTTCCTCCTAAAGTGTTCTAAAATCTGGTATGAGACAAACATCAAGAAGAAAAAAGTGACTTTTACCACAGTAAAACTATTTTTCTCTGTTAGGAAGGATCATGGCTCTGATTACAGAGGGTACAACAAAACAAAATCAGAGGCTGCCCAATATATATAAATAAAATTTCAGGGGGAAGGAGAGAGTTCACTGCCTGCTGATCAATTTGGATGGCCTAATTCCAAAAGCAGGATGAGGCGAATTCCTGTTACCTTGCTGCCCTCAAGTACATAAGGAGGTCACAATCATTAACTCCAGGCATCCAGACCAGTTCCTCATGTTGGGTCACAGTGTCACCATCTGGAGAAGGGAATGGTTGCAAATCGGGAAGTTTGGCCTGTAAGACAGGGATGGAGCAGTCACAATCACTCCCTTTAAAGAGCTGCCTCAGGCAGGCCCTGGGAGCAGCGGCTCACTGGGCCTGCATGTCTAGGCGGTACGGAACCTATGGCTACACCAGGAGTCACCGGCTACACCAGGAGTCACCGCAGCTGGCCTGCAGCACATTTCAGCAGCATTTCACAGAGAAGGTTTCACAATGGACTGTTTAATCACTACTCAAGGAGCAGCAGAAAGGTCAAAGTTAAACCACGGCCCGCAGACCCAACGAATGAAACAAATGGATACTGGATACGTGTGAATCAAAACTCAAAAAATGTCTCAGGAGATAATGACACCTTGATAAAGAAGGGAAAAACACATGTTTCAAATATAACAAGTTTATAAAGAGACATCTACAATAAAATATCACCTAAGGATAATGGATAAAAAAATTAAATGAACTATCCTATTAAATTAATGCTCTTCTCAAGTGAGTAAATAACAATGTAAGTCATGGTAAACGTCAAAAAAAAAAAGACATGGAATTGGAGTCAACATTAAAGACAGAGTTGAACTAAATGATGGTGATAGAAATTAGATGAGTAGCAGCTAATTAGATGAGGAGAGGCCTGCTTGTGAAGGGGCAGGAAGAAACTTTCTGAGAAATGTTCTGCCTTGATATGAACTGTCACAGCAGACTGCACAGTAATAGTAAGATAGCAACAGTTCACTGTACATAAAGTATAATAAAATTTTTTTAAAAAAATATTTGAACATCAATTGTCAATTTTGGCTCAAATAAACCATAAAAATTCAACAACAACAAAAAAATCTGAACATCAGAGCTCAATAACCACGATCTAAGTCACTTCTGGTTTGGAGATTTAGATACCTTGAGCATTTTCTCATCTTCACTCTGACAGGGCAGAGCAAGAGGAAGCAGAACCATCAGAGATCTACGAAAAGTCGGCCATCTACAAGGCACACACGTTCTTATTTTCTTAAAAGATGAACATGGACACATCAGTTTAATATTTTAAAGTAAGTGCTGCAGTTTAAAAGCTCATGTCCACAGAATCCAGGCAAAAAAAAAAAAAAAATCAAATGAATTAAGCAGGCAGAGTAAAGGCAGCACTGTCCAACAGGAATACAATGGGCCACATATTCTGTTTCAAATATTCTGGAATCCTCATTAAATAAAACAGCACATCCCAATTTGGACTAGCCGCATGCCAAGTACTCAAAGCCACAGGTGGCAGCGGCTCCTGGATTGGGCATGCAGATATTAGGGACCAAGGAATGAAGGGAAGCAGGTGAAATGAAGAGAAAGCTGCCCCTTATAGGGAATGCTGCCATGCAGGAGTGTGATCCAGAGTTTGTGCATCCTCCAATTTTTTCCAAACTTCAAAAATATTATTATGTAAAAGCTCCTGGTTTTAAATGTTGATTAGTCAAGTTTTTAAAACAATTGTGTACTAGAGTACAAAATCAGGAGGCCATGTGGCTCTCAGGCCACGAGTTCAACCTCTGACACATGCTGTTTTTGATGCCTCCAAATGTGTATCGAGCACTGATCTTCTCCAAATGAAGATGCTCTTTTTTAATTTAGTATTGACTATTGACTTTTATAACATTAACTGGGTGCCACAATTAGTTCTACTTAATATACAGTGCATGTTTTGGAATAAAACCAAAACACAATAGATATTCACATCAAAAGACCTTTAACACTTGTGCTGAGCTCTGCTTCCCCAGTACCAGGAGCAGTACCTGGCACAGCAGCTCTCCGATGGCTGTTTGTCAAGTTAATTAAAAAGTACTACTGCTATGCAGGAGGACTGACTCCCCTAGAGAAAAATGAGCTAGAAATATAATTAGTTTATAGAAAAGGAAATGCATCTAGTTCCTAATCATAGAAAAAGATGGTCTACCTTGCTGAGAAGAGAAATGTAAATTAACTGATGAGATACCATTTCCCATCTATCAGGTTAAAGTAAATCCCAAAGTGTGACAATATACAAGGCTGTGTTGTTAACATGGACACAAAGTGGCACAATCTGTATTGAGGGGAATTTTGTAATATTCTCAGAACCATATGTGTACTTGCCCTCTAAGCCAGCCAGCCTCCTTCTAGTGATATATCCCAAAGATATGCTGGCAGAAATGTAAAAACCTACATGCATGGGCTATTTACTGCACCATTACTTACAACAGCAAATGACTGGAAGCAACCAAAATAAATACCTGCCAAGAGGGACTGGAAGAATAAACTGTTATACCTGCTCAGTGGAGCTCCATGAAGGGACAGAAGGAAATGTGAAGGGGCTCTGTGCTGCTATGTAGGGGACAACAAGATACACTGTTAAAAAATAAAAGGAAGGTGGGTAAAGGTGTGTGTGCTAGGCTACCATTTATTAAGGAACAGGATGTGGGGAAAATATAAATAAGATGGATAAATCACAATTTTAAATTAAAAAAACAAAACAATGATCATCCAGCAGGGAGGGAGAAAATCATAGGAAGGGGACAGGAACGGAAGACAGATTTTTTAACATACTTTGTTTGTATGTTTGACTTTGGAGCCAAGTAAATATTTTACATAATTATCAAAACAAAATTAAGTTTAAAGAACAATGATCCTGTAAACTCTAAAGCAAAACAAATGCATCTAACTCTGCACTGTGTTGGTTCCTCTCTATAAAGTATTTCAAGTAATTTTAAAACACATTAATTTCCCTGTAGAGCTCTAGTGCGACATATTCTAAGGTCCCCAAAATATTTAATAGTAAGCCGTTTTCATAATCATGTTATTTGTTATTAGTGTGACTTGTTGTTTCTGAGCCATCATATGTATGTTATGGAATTAAAGCCATACTTATGTTAAAAAATGGGATATAGTGCATAAGAAAAAGATACAGATTTGGAAAAAATAAAATAGGATTACTATAAGGTCTATATAAAAATCTGAATTATAAGTATCAGAAAGAAGAAAAAAGAAAAGAAACTATATTTCCTGATCTGTTTCCTAAAAAGGCCTGGAAATAGTAACTGACTCAATAATAATGAACAGCCCAATAGTCAGCAAAAAGACATTACTTTCCCACTGCCACAATGAGGGCTCTTACGAGAAAAGTTTAATTACAAATCTAGGGTAGAGTTGTACAAGATGATTATTAAAATCAAGTCATTCCAGATAAAAGGAACCTACCAAAGATCACTGGAGTTGAGTCAAAAGAACATAGAAGGCAGAAGAAAGAGGCTCCTAACAGCCCCCAAATAATTTCATCCTTAATAAGATTAGCCGCAATGGGTTAACAGACAATAAATTATAAATCCATTGGTCACCACAGGAAGATGTTGGGGAGACAACTCTCAGTATTTTGAAAACTGACAGAGGGGGAGAAACACACATTTATCTCGCTTTTACTCTGTGATTCCAGGAATCAAACAGTTAAGGGGAAGTGTCATTAATTCAGCTTGTAAAGGAAGGAATGATAGGATTAGAATATCAACCATTTTGAGATCCCTAATTAAATAGTGGATCTAAGTAACAAGCAAAGGCTGAAAATCATTAAAGGAGAGACACATCGTGCCTCCTGGTTGAAGCAAATAGCACAGCCCTGAAGTATTCCTGCCAGGGGTGGGTACCAAACTGGAATGGGATTAAACCTCTGGATTTAATTACTAATTTTCAAGATATGTCAGGGACAAAGGAACAAGTTTAATGACACATAAATTTGAAATTAGCCAAATACAGACTGTGGGACCACATAAGACAAAACATTCAAGTTTCTTCAACACAGAGAGATGCGGTGGAAAGCATGAAGAGAAACATGAAGAGATTTATGAGGCATGTCAGTTACAATGCCACGACTCTTATTTAGACTCCAATTTGAACTATAATAAAAAAAAGTGAAAGACAATTAGGGAAATCTGGATATAGTGGACACTTGAATACTAAGGAACTGCTAATTTTTATTAGGTGTAATTTATTGTGATTGTTTTTTGAAAGAGCTCTTACCTTTGGGATATTTACAAGTACAATGATATATTTGTGACTCATTTCAAAATAACACTGGGAAAGGTGTGAGAAAGAATTAATTAGACAAGATTTACCAACAATTCAAATGTGTGAAAACTGAGTAATAAGAAAAAAAGGGGTTTACTGTGCTAATCTTTCCCTACTTTGGTATATGTTAATATTTTACCAAGTTAAATGTTGCTAATTCTTAGGAAGAATTGTTATATCTGGTACTCCAAAATGTTCCCTTTTAAAGATAAACTATACAAAGTATATTTTAAATCTGATATAAATATCTGGTTTTAAGTGAAAGTAAACAAAAATCCAAGCATGGTAAATCTGTCCCTTTCCAAGAATTTAAATGTATTTTACTTAAGAACCACTTTTTCTGTCATGGTAGGAAGAAAAACCTACAAAATAAAACTCTAGTAAGAGATCTCAAGACACTAGAAACAGGGAGGAAGAAAAAAATGGGTGGGAAAATACAGTGGTGGGACAGAGCAGAGGGAGGGAGAGGTGTCAGTGGTACCAGGCAAGCACTGGATTCCTTGGTTAAAAGCTAAGACCTCGGCCTGAGGGTACAGGAAATACAACGGAGAGGTGGGAGTCAGTGCCCCTAAGAAGCCACACCAAGGAAAGGGTGACAGCAGGTCCTTTCGTTCAAGATCATTTCACTTTAACATTGATGAGATGCCACAGGAACTTAAATCTTGTTTATATCAATCAGCCTCTGGTAAAACTGGTTTCATCATTTGTTTTGCGTAAAGTTATAGAACCTACCAGCAAAGGTGGGTGAGGACTTAACTGTACTTGAACAAGGCAGACATTAAGGAGAGTGTCCTCTGGCAGCTTCTTTCTGCCTGTCTCAGTTATAATGCTAGCTCTGGGATGAGAAGTATTTTCTAGTAATGAGATGTCCCTGATGGTTTGTCTTTTGATTTTAATAGTCCTCTAATTATTAATTTCTTTCTCATTAGAGTTAGATTTTAAACATATGAATGACATACAAGAAATGCTCTAAATCTAGACCAAAAAATGACTGACTAAATAGATTCTTGAAACCTCTTTGCCCTTAGAAGGAGTTGCCTGTACTACAAGTCTCTAGTATATCTAGGCCATAGTGGCAGACTCCCAACATCCATTCCAATCCAAATGCCAGTCCATGCATATCATGCTAACCCTAATTTCCTCATGGGCTGGAAATGGACACACGACCCAATCCATTAAGGGAGAGACAGGGACTAAAAGAGACCTTCTGGGAGAATTTTCCTTGGCTCCAAGGGGAAGAGAAGGATGATACCTTTCCTCCTCTCAACATCTGCTGTGTTTCATTCACTGTAGATCCACTGTCATTTTATGGGCACTTAGAAAGGAGAAATGCTGCCAATTAAATTATAATCGCACCACAGAATGTACGATGAAACCCATCAGAGGTAATAAATGTGAAGGGAAGAAGTGTATTTTAGAATCAATGAGACCCAGCTACCAGCATACGGAAGCCAGTCCAGAGGACAATCAAGCACCAAGGAGCCTCAGAAAAGCAGAGCCAGGCCCTGTCTGACCAGAATGTGATGATATGAAAGACCATACACAGCCAAGTTCAGCTAGAGTTTTCTGCTCCTGCCCATCAAAGCACACTAACTGATAGAGAGATCAAAAAACAGATGACAAACATGACACCAGAGTCTTAATAAAATGAATAAAACATGAGAAGGCACAGGTCACAACACAACAAGCTTCCAGCTGACAAGTACCTAACCATCTTGACCCTTCTGAACAAAAGAGAATTTTTAAAAAGTTAAAATGAAAGTATGTGGTGACCAAATGTTCATAGATGGGCGGACAAACAAAATGTGATATATACATTTAATAAATTATTCAGCCTCAAAAAGAAGTTAAACTCTGACACATGCTACAACATGGGTACACCCTGAGGACATTATGCTAAGTAAAATAAGCCAGACACAAAGGACAAATAATATGTGATTCCAAAGACGTGAACTACCTAGAGTAGAAAAATTTATACAGACAGAAAGTAGACCGTGCGTGCTAGGGGCTGAGAGACAGAAGAACGGGAGTTAGTGTTTAAGGGGGGACAGAGTTTCTGTTTGGGAATGTGAAAAAGTTCTGGAGGTGGACGGCAGTAATGGTTGCAATATATACTTAATGCCACTTAAATGTACACTTAAAAATGTTTAGAATGGTAAATTTTATTTAAAAAATTTTTAAATTTATTTTATTTTTTATTTATTTTTTAAATTTTTAATTAAGTTTATTGGGGTAACATTAGTTAACACAATTATATTTTTCAAGTGTACATTATCATTTGACACTTGTATATTCTGTTTACCACCCAGTCCAGTCTCCTTCAGCTACCACATATTTGATCTTCTTTACCCACTTCACCCTCCCTCCCCCTAAACCATATATTTGACTCTCTTTACCCCGTCTACCCCCACCCTCCTCCTCCCACTAGTAACCACTAATCTATATTCCATGTCCACGAGTCTCTGTTCGTCCTGCTCATTTGTTGCTTTTAGGTTTATATCCCACATATAAGTGTTATCATGATTTTCAACTTTTTCTGTCTGGCTTATTTCGCATAGCATGATTAACTCAAGGTCCATCCATGTTGTCACAAATGGCAGTATTTCATCTCTTCTTATGGCTGCGTAATATATCATTGGATATATGTACCACAGATTCTCTCTCTAATCATCTATCATAGGACACTTCGGTTGCTTCCATGTCCTAGCCACTGTGAATAACGCTGCTGTGAACATCCGTGTGCAAATATCTTTTCAGATATGGGTTTTCAAGTCTTTGGGGTCAATACCCAGTAAAGGGATTGGTAGATCATAGGATGACAAATTTTACATTATATTTTACCACAAAAAAAATAAAAGTATGAGGTAATCTGGAAAAAAATTCTGTATTTATATAAAAAGTCCCTGTAACAATAAAAACAGTTCTAAGTTGTCGCTCAGCACAATAAAGGGCCAGCAGAAGAATGAGAATTAAAATCCTATTAAAGAAGTTACCTAAATGTGCTTTACCTGATGGCTAGGCCCAACTCGGATTTCTCCCTGGGTACTGTTCAGCCTCCTGTCATGAAAAGAGTAGATCAGGTTAGCAAATACAGTTCTGACATAAATATTCGCACATTTTTCAAAAATAATTCCCTTCGAATACACGAGTGGTAACTCAGGAAGAATGACCTCCTTCACTCCTCACGCTGCCCTTTAGGGTACGTGCCCCACCACATGCACCTCCGAAACCCTTTGCTCCTAACAAGCCCCGTGGCCCACTCCCCAGCCCAGGTACCTACACACCATTCGTCCTGCCTCAACAGGACCCCAACAGATGTTTCTTCTTTCCAAAACATTTCAGGGTGCGCTACAATAAACTTTAGTAAAACATAAACAAGATAACTTATGGCTCCTAGCAAACACACTGGGTCATTCATGCATTCATTCACTCAACAAATATTCAGTAAGCACCTGCTGTTAAGCCAAAAATTGTCCTACGTATTGAAGATAAAGCAATGAACAAAACAATGTTCTTGCCTTCTTGGAACTTACATTCTAATTCAGAGTAAAGAAAAAAAGAAAAGAAAAATTATACATCAGATAACAATAAGGGCCAAGGAATTAGGGAGATGGTAGATGGTGAAAGTAGTTTTACATTTCTTCATATAAGACAGTTAGAAAAGTGAAATCTTTTATTAGTAAAGTGAAATCTGAGCAGAGGTGGAGGGAGTGAGGCCAGCAGACCTGGGGGCGTAAGGGCCCGACTCAGTTCTGTCTGGGCCATTCTTACTGCACCTGCAACGTTACCCTCCCTTGCCCCATTTCCCAATAGTCCAGGTTCCTTTCAAAAGCCACTATTTCCAAAAAGTCTTTCTTGATCTCCTCTCGATTTCACCCCATATACCCACAAAAGTGTGGGGAGTCTTCCTCTTTTCACTCCTTCACAAAAAATTATTGAACCTCTCTCTTGTCCCAGGTCTTGCATAGGGCACTTACTGGGTGTACAGTAACAGACAAAGAAATATAGTTCCTGTCCCCCTGGAGCTCACAGTTTGCAGTCGCCTGTCACCCTGAATCTGAGTCACGACTATCTACAGTATCAGAAAAACCCTTTCTGTGCCCAGTGACAAGTCTTTATTGTGTTTGTCCTGACCGCTGGATTGTTGATAGTGCCTAGAAGACTTTCACCCAGTGACAGCTCCTCAATGAGTACTTTTTGACTCGGACTGAACTGAAGAGCAGAATAAAGCAGCAAAGGACCAAAGAGGAAGCACCATCTCTCAGTTTGCTCCCGTGGATCTGATAACCCCACCATTACGTTTGAAGTTGTTTAAATGAATTTTGAAAAACTATTAATTCTTTCAGAGGCCTTGGGTCCAGCACTTTCTTCTTTTAACCCAACAGCTTTTCTCACGGAGAATCTTACTTTGGTAAAGGTAGGTGGTAGAGATGACAAAGGACAGGAGACGAGTAACAGAAAGGACAGCTGTGTATCCAGTAGTTGTGAGCTTCCTCTCCGTCTACCAGGGGTGGTATCCCCCCTTCAACACCATTCATAAATGCCAAACATTTCAGGAGAAAAAGAGTACAAAAATGATACGGAGAGCCAGAATTCGGCAGGCTTCAAGAGGAGACAGTACATGAAGTGGTTAAGTTCCAAAGAGACCTCTGAAGGAGACAGGAGCACAGCAGCAGGGCGGAGCAGAGGCCAAGCAGGACAAAGCCCTGCAGAGGTGCAGGCTGAGAGCGGGGACTGCACGGGAGAAAGGCACGAAGTGCTGACTTCAAAATACAAGTCATCTTCGTTTCCTCAACAGGCAAACAGCATGTTGAAAACAGAAGCTGGAAGATAGACTGTTCTGGTAGGTTCATGTGGGAATTACAAGAGGCTGCTTTAGGAGGCATGTAGAGGAATCAGAGGCCAAGAGGCTACTTTCAGCACAAGTACTTCTTTAAGAAAACCAAGCAGTCAGCGTTACCATTTCCCTTCCAACTTGTCCCTTTGTTTCATAACTAGGAACAAAACTGGCTGCCAAAAGCTCTCTCCTTTATTTCTAAATACTTTCCAAATGCTTGCCTGCCTACATGTAAATCGAGCCAAGTGTATCATCTCAGAAAGCTGCAGCCACAGCCCATCCAGTAACTGTACCCACAGCTCAACTTTCAGGTTCTTCTAGAAGGTCTATGTTATGCCAAGGTTCTCAAGTGGTTGGTTATGAAAGTGTTTCCCCATTATTGTTACATACACTGCTAAGTCCTTCATAATTCCAGGACAAACATTCCAGGTTCATTTATTTTTAAAACTTTGTTTCTCTTTTATATTTTTGCATTTTTTCCTTATTTTTTCTTTTTTCTTTTTAATAATTAATAAGCCAATATCATATTTAGTTTAAAAATGTAACACAATAATAACAAAGTACCAAATACCTCACTGAATATAACTACATATATTCTACTTATATGTGTGAAAATGGAGGCCAATAATGACTCACACTGCTAATAATGAGACAAGTGAGACAAAAAAAAAATGTGTTGGAAGGCTCAAGAGCCTTGACTAGAAACGATTTCTCTCTTGTATATTTATACCCACAAAGATTACTAATAAGGTGAGTGGGTTAAAAAGAACAAAATAAAGGTAAAACAAAGAAACTGTTAAAAAGCTTATTTAAAAATCAATTTTACAACAAAAGTATTTCTTAATCACATGTACCTCTCAAATATTAGGATTTTGTATTAAGAGAGTCAAAAAAGTTATTTTTGAGCAAGATTACATAACTGGACAATGGCATTAGCTATCAGGTCCAGGAACTCCCCAAAACGGAAAAATGGCAGAAATACTTTTTAGGTCCAAGATACAAGAAAGCAGATAGCAACACACCCCATTAGAGAAAACTGGATGCACCCAGGAGAAAAGCTGTCAGAATATGAACTGAAGATGAAAGACAAGAGCAGCTTCGGGGGAAACTGCCAGTACCCAGCTGTATCTGAGATGCACAGAACAACCACCATCCTCCCCTCTTTTTGACAGCATCCGAACTCTGCATTAAACTAAATGTTCCTCCCTTGCTGCCTCCCCGCTCCCTTCTTCCTGAATGCTCCTTTTGTGTTTCATACCATGCTATGAGAGGATAATAGTCTACTATGACTAATTTGGACATTTCCTACCTCCACCCACTCTGAGACTGTAAGCTTCCAGAGTACAGGAACTGAGATTAATTCATTTTGTCTACCCCCCAGAATCTAACAGAGTACCTACATGGCATTATTATGCACTCAGAACAAATTAGAAGTTCCTCAGCTGCATGAATATCTCTGGACTACTAAGATGTAAAATTTGACAAAACTCACCAGGAATTCTTATGTAAGTGAAATAAACAGCTTGTAGAAAATACTTGATAATTATATGCTGACTACTACATTTTCCCTCATCTGTAAAATAACAATTCTCAAACTTTTTGGTCTCAGAATCCTTTTATATCTTCAAATTAATGAGCATTTTAAGGAAGTTGTTTTTGAGAAATTTCAAAATATTTACTTATTACATTAATCTCATTAGATATTAAGATGTATAACATGTTTAATGAAAAATAACAGTAAACAAAAAACTATAGTGAAAAGAAAAGCACTGATACATGTTCACACACACAAAAAGACAGCTGGATTCTCATAACTGCATTTACGTCCAGTTTGTTGCAGTATGTTTGCCACTCTCCAAAGTATATGAAGAAAATGTAGCCTCATACATATGATTGGAGAATGGAAGAATATTTTAAATATCTTTTTGATAAACATATATATTCTTTTTTATACTACATCAAAACTCAACAAGTAAGTTATTCCTTCAGGTTTTGTGCACAACATCAATCTAAAATTTTATGAATGATCTTTTGGATTCTTTTACATTAAAATCCACTATTCTGTCTTAGCCTCTGGATGGATCTTCTGCCCAGAAATGATTCTGTAATGTCGCACACTGGTTAGATGGAAAATATTAGTTCGCTAAGTTCTACACATCTTCCAAACAACAACACAGTTCATTATGTAATTTTTAAAGAGCGCATCTTTAATATCACCATCCATCCTCTAAGGAAAGCCAGTAAGTGCAATGAAGCTGCCAAGCTCGGAGCAATGAGTATGAGATTTTTAAAATTCTAATTTTAACTTGGAAGCCCAAAGTTCAGCACTGACAAATACAATTAGTTGTTTTCCTTGAAATGGTAGGCTCACTTCATCCACTTTCAGTAAAGTGCCTGCCAGTTACCCAAGGCCATCAGTTATTCTTTCAAGTAAAAATGGAATGCCATGAAAACAGGGGCTAGCTAAGCTCTAACTCAAACAACCACATCCCTTGGTATGTAGCAGAATTTATGTCACTTCCCATATCATCATAAAGAATATGACAAAGACAGACCACCTTAGGGGTGAGATTTGATTAAAATAATAATGGATCCACAAACCACACTCTGAGGAGCCCTGGTTATGAAACATTCTGGACTTTTAGAAAATATTGGAGGCTAAATTCCAAAGGTGCCAGGTTTATCCTTCAAACAGCAATAATAGCTAACACTTAAGTACTTTCTATCTGTTCTAGGTGCTCTATAGTATTATTTCATTTCTATGTATTAATTTATTTAATTTATATACTGATATTAACGGAAGTATTAGTAGTAATATTCATAGAAATTCAGATCTCATTCTACTTTGTATTTAAACAAGAGGTTTCTGCTTCGTGCACGGCACCACTTAATTAACACAGTAAGTATAGGCAAAGCTAAGGTGGCCATCAGTTGAGGAAGAAATATCCAGACCAAAGACAGAGGAAATCCCAGCAAGGCCAGGTAAAGGCTATTACATATGAAAAAGAGACCAGTGGTGGAAGTCATGTAGCAGGATAATGCAGGGCACATCTATGCACACACTTTCATCCTTGCCTCAGGGTTTTCACTAATTACATGATAAACACAAGCAAAATAATAGTGCTTTCTATGACAGATGTACATTATTCATTATTCCTATGACAACCTTAGGAGGTAGTATCTCCACTTTATAGATAATGACGGTACTAACGATAACATTAACAAAGAAACTAACGTATACATTGAACATTTACTATGTACCAGGCATTTCAAGCTAAAAAAATTCCATACAATTTTCTTATCTAACCTTAAGTTATATTACCTGTTCAGATGAGGAAACTGAAGCTAAGAGTGGTTATGAAATTACTGAAGGTTACAAAGCTACCATGTGGAAAAACAGGATTCAGGCTCAATCAAGGTTAGTCAGCTCCAAAGTCAGAGGTCCCAATCACACTTCCATATGGCAGAATAATTAAATTATTAAACCAAAATTACAAAATTAATTATAAATAGAACCAGTATGAGAAGCCACATCCTTTTCTCTAATTTAGTTCTGTGTTCAGTTTCAAGCACTAAAGCAAGACCAAATGATCGAAAAGAGATTTTTAAGTTTGAAATCATGTTAAAAGAGAAAACCTATCAAAGCAAAGGCCAACTTATATAACAATATCAAAATGACATAATTACAGAGAAGGAGAACAGAGCAGTGGTTGCGCTAGATAGCAGGGATGGTGAGGGAGAGGGGCAGGGTGGAGAGATCTTTGTGATGATGGGCTGGATCTGCATCACGGTGGTGGGTACACAGAACTACACTAGTGATGAAATGGCCAAGATCTGTACAGACGCTGTACTAATGCCAACGTCCAGGTTCGATGCTGCACCAGAGTCACACACAATGTACCGAGGGGGTAAGAGAGGGAAGGATGCATGGGAGCACACTGATGCATCTTGCAACTTCCTGTGCATGTAAAAAATCCAAAGTTTGTAAAAAGACAAAAGAGGTTAGCTAAGTGACATATTACAAACTAAGGATAAGAAAGAAAGCTAGACATACGAACATCTGATTAAATGACAAATTGATTCCCCACACAATATACTGTGGACTGCAGAACAGTAACTGAAGAAAAAATCCCACAGCTAGTGAGCAATGAGATTCAAGGAATTAAATCATTCAAGGAGTTAACTCAAATCACGTATTTCTTTTTTCTCTCTGTTTACTAAGAATCTCTGGTATGGGCCATCCTAGTAAACACATCCTTTGTAACTCATATCCTTATGTGAATTATACTTAAAATAAAAAAAAAAAAAAAAAAAAAGAATTGTCACCACCCTCACCAGCAAGGAGGAATTTCTCTATGAGGCTAATCTAAATAATATATGTTTCTCAAAACAGCTGAGATTCAATCGCCATTATTCTACAAATTTTTGCTTTGGAATATGAAAAAGTAGTCCCACAAGCCAAATTACAAGAATAATGGTAAGTCATTGTGTTTATTCCTTGAGTATTAAAAAAAAAAAATTCATTGTATATGAAATCTGATACAAAAGAAACCAATGTAACAAAGCAGTATCCATGGAAACTACAACTTAATATTTCAGTCCTCTTCAGCTGCAGTGGATTAAATAAAATGACAAGATGTTCCCTTTGAAAAGTAACCTGTTACCATGGAAACATTTTAGTCTAAGAAGTAAACAGGGGATGGGCAGAAAGGAGCAGAAAGCCTGCAACTGAATATCAAAAAGGGAGAAGCATCTATGCAAAGGAGATGAGAAAGCGGGCTGGCCAGACACGGTGTGTATGTGAGCGGGAGGTGGGGTGGGGAGTGGGGGTACTCCTTGAGAGGAGCACGCCAGTTGGAAAAAGGAGCCCAGACAAAATCACTTCTTCATCCTAATGAGAGTGGATGGTGTGCGGGACACAAAAGTCTGCAAACGTTCGGTCAGGACACCCAAGTATCTCTACATGATCATGGTAACTGCTTAAGGCAAGGACTTGCATCTACGGGGGAAGAGAGAGACAAGGATGTGGGATCCAGGGGAAAGGACATGACCTGGCAGAACAGAGGCCTTTTACAGGAGCTGGGTGACTTCTCATCATAACCCAGACCTGGTCACCACCCCAGTCATGGAACATAACAGCAGTGTGGCCTGTGGCACGTTCCCAAAAGGCCAGGTCTGATAACTCTCAAGTGAGATCCCTGCTCTGTGGCTGGTGTCACGTGTGAATGAAATCACTGTGCAGTCTTCCCGTACCTGTCCTTCAGATCGCAATGCTCAAAGAGCAGATAATTCTTCATCTTAATCAGGGTATTAAGTTGAATGGGAAGACTGACATGAAATCAACTGAAAGCAGACTAGGAATTCTACTTATGAGCTCATTCAGAGAGTGCCCACGGAAATGGTCTATGGGTCACAACGAAATACACCAAATTTTAGGCAAAAAGAAAGCCAATTTATCAGTCACTTCTTTGTAGAAGGGCTATGGGCAGGAATGAAAATGAGCAGGAATGAAAATGAGGCTGATAAGGAGGAAGACTAGACGATGTGCGGGTTTCTCAGATTTGTCCAACATGAACGCATATTTCTAAAGTAGTCTTTAACGGTCTGAAATTTAAGTCTAATGCAGTATCTTACAAGTTCATGTAAAGTTTGTGTTCTCCAGAATATATACTCACTCACGCTAAGACAAAATATTTTCCCTAACTCTGAGTAAAATCACTGTGCTTCAAACATCCCACCAAGAATGCCCCACGTCTCTGGTACCCCACTACTGAGAGAGGAGTTGTCACATACACCTGGATCTAGATGCTATGGGGGTAGAGCACAGACTTCAGAGTCACATTAACCCAGATTAAAATCTCAGTGCCAAGGTTTTATTAGCTCTAAGTGTGACCTTGAGGACATAATTCAGTCTCTCTGAGCCCCAGTTTCCTCATCTACGAAACAAAGTTCTTAAGGGCTAGTCTGCACGGTTGCTATAAAAATAAAAGATGATCCACAGAAAGAAATAGGCACAGCTCCTGTTGCACAGTAGTCATTACTATTATTAGCTCTAAGTCCTGGCAATAAGCGAGAACAGGAGCTAATCCCTCTATTACACGTTTCTACCTCTCCTTCGGCCTTACCAGTCACGATTTTATATGTATTTTGTGTAATTATTTCTTTTGATGGGTCCTCTTGCCCTTTAGACTGAAAGCACCATGAGGGTAGAAACCAAGTATGTTTTGAGCTCCTTGTTACATCCCAAAGCCCACTGGCATTCACTAAATATATTTCAAATGAATAAATGACTCTGATATTTTAATTCAGTTATTGTTTAGCCATTGATAGCAACTAAGCACTTTACTAAAAAATTAAGTCAAGTTACCTGTGGTGGAACACTAGCCCTCTAAGCAAAATTAATCTGAAGCAGGTTTGATAAACTGCTCAGCAGGAAAAAAATTTCAGTAGTCATTCAAAATAATCAAAAGAAAATGAGAATCAGTCAACATTTGAAAGAGTTCATGTTCCAAATTCAAACACAAATGCAAATGTCAAGACTGAAGCTCCCCTGAAATCCAGAATCACAATATTCTAAACTTTCTCTGAGGGAAGTCCCTCAGAGCTGTCCAATCCAATCTTCCAGCTTGATAAAAGAAATCAAGGTTTGAGGGGAAAAGGCGCTTCTCCCAGGGGTTACAGTAAGTTGATTACTAAGGATTCCAGGCCACAAAAGCAACTTTCCTTCCACAGGGTCCCTAAGTATAATTCAGAATCCTGGCTAAGAATTTAGGCATTGGCAGAGTATGAATAGAAAAAATTTTCATGCTGATAATAAAATGTAGTAAATATGATTTCTACACAATATTTAATATAAAAAATGGTAAAAAATAATTTAAACAACCTGTGAGAAAGGACTTAGTTTCAAAGCACTGCAATGACTACCCCACTGTCTAAATTTCTTAAGTGTCTGACCTCCCCCATTAAGTAGTACCAGGCAGTGTCCCAGCCCTGGGCAGAGCCCACTTCAGGTTCCTCCTGGGCTTTCCTGTCATCACTGGCTGCAAAGAAGAAAAATGTAAGGACCACAGCCCACCATGAAGCCGCACAGACATACACATATATGATGCTTTAGAAAACAAACTTATTTTTAAATCTCACCGTGACTGAAATAACTTATAAAAAGCAGCAGTATTTGAAGATTAAACCAATCTCTTGATTAGAAATAATGCTGGCTTTTTGCGCACTGAACTCAAACTCCATCATAAATGGGAATGGAGTGTACCCAGAAAAAGAGGAACTACGGATCAAGTGTGTCTATTATAAACATTTAAATGCTGTTAAAAGTATGACCACTGCTTTATTCCTCCTCAGTGTAGTGGTGAGAATCTGGCCAGAGGGGCAGGGGGCGTGTGCACACACACATGCACATACACACCTCCACCCTCCCTCCTTCCACTGTATTAAAGAAAGTAGTAAGAAAAGAATATTTAATGCTGAACACACCAAATGTTACACGACATGCAAGTAAGGTTCTTTTTAAAAAATTCAAGAAAAATACAAACACCCCAAGAGAGTAAGAAAAAGGAAGATCAATTAATGGTGGTTAAACATACTGGTCATTTTATCTACCATAATTCTTAACACCTTTCCTAATACTGTTTTAGTTGAACAGATTGACCAAAAAATACAGGTGTTGTTAAGATAGCCACACTACAAGAGATTGTAGACTTTGCCTCGAATTAATAACAATACACTGAGCAACTATGTGCCAAACACTTCATATTGTTTTCATCCAATCTTATTAACAACTATGAGGAACACTTCTTATCTCCATATGAACCGGGAGAAAACTGAAGTTCAGACGAGGGAAAGAATATCCATTGTCACGGGTGGTCCAACGTCACTTATTAGGTGGAATGTGAACCATACCATCTAACTCCAAATCTCATTCATTCAGTATATTTAGGCAGGAGGCCCATTGGTCTGGCACTCTGCTGGGAATGGAGGCTATAAGAACAGGCATGGTCCATGCCCCAGGAGCTTAAAACCTAATGGGGAAGACAATCAACCAAATAGTCACAAATAAATGTATAGTTCAAAGAATTTTGAGAAACAGTGCCTAATTGTCCCAACTGAATTAAAATTAGACCCAAAGTATCATAGATTATACAACATGAGACTAGATTAGTTTTCTTTCAAATTTTTCTTTAAAGTTATGTTCAAGAACTTGTAACCTCCCTTATTAGAAACTGCTCAATACAGATGATTATTAGTTTGCAAGAAGATTCATTACCACACACAAGATTTCAAATCTCTCATTAGCCTATATTTTCTATTTTTTCTCTCATTCAGTCAGACATTAGTCTTATAGCTTTAAAACAAATAACTTTCTAGTGAAAAGACAACTCAGTTCAGTAATGACCAAAAGTAAAATTGAAAAGGAAAAAGGAATTCAGAAAGAAAAAGATTACGAACAACGAACAACTGGAGAAGCAGTGACATGGCGCACAGCGAGTCTTAGATGAACTCTCTTCCGATTCAGAAGCAAACACACCAGACAAGTCTCGAAAGCGGTCAAAAGCAGAGCTATGCTGACAACAGATCGCAGACTCCGCAAAATTTATGTTGACAGAGGAACACTTAGACATGGCTGAACCTCAGATTCTGATTCAAGATTTTAATATAATGACAAGAAAAGCTATGACCAGGCTAAAATTTTGGTGAATTTTTACTTTTATGTTCTTTTTAAAACACATATTACCTATCATCTATCTATAATCACCAACACTTCCTGATACTCTGAAGTTCAACAAAAGGGGGGCAATTAGCTAAAATGGAACCAGCATGTTTTCAATGTTCAAGCTACACAGACTCTAGACAACTTCAAGCGAGAATGATTTCCCACGTGTTGTTCCTTTACCTCCTCTACCGCTAGACAAGCATAAAAGCCTTACCAGGAGATGGCTGGTCAGCGAAGAACACTCAAAATATTTTCCCAAGACAGGAAAATTTAGGACATGTGCATACTACACAAGATATAGCTCTAGTGACCTACTTTATTGGATCTGAAACATAGATATTCGAGTCAACAACAAAGGGGTCTCACAGATCACCATAGAACTACCTCACCCTCTAAACAGGTAACTGTGCACAAGCTCCACAAATATGAATTTGTATGAGGCCAGACCAGGGAAGTCAGACAAGGGGGAGAAACCCAAGTAGAGTTGGTTCAGCTACAAGTTCAGCTCCTTGTTCACATTTTATTTACCAAATGTAAAAAAAAAAAAAAAAGTTTAAGAAGAATTAAAGATCCTAGAACAGAAAAGCAGTTTCACACTGTCTCCCGAACAAGTACCCTCCTATCTCACATAACACGTTTTCTGAAAGGAATCTGAAACTTTAGTCCTGCGAGGATCCCACGTGTGACTGACCACCAAAAGTCTGTGGCCTCGGTTCCTCTAGTCTAAGAAAAGACAATTTTAGACTTTCAAGAGTAAATGTGCTTCTTAATAGAGTGAAAGAGGACAAGTTCCAGAAGCACCGCTACACACATGGTGTGTAAGCAGATGGGGATCTGCTCAAACCTCCCAAATGTAATGTTTAAGTGATCAAAATGGGAAGACAGCTCCCTCATGAATGGAATAAAAGATTAAAAAACAGTAATAAATGCCTAGACCCAAAATTACCCCTGTATAAATCATCTCCTTAAACACAATCCCAAAACTGAATGAACCTACTGGAAGCCAGATCATACTTCAGTAATATTCAGTGTCCAGAATTCACTGTTAGCTTTCCTAAAACTTTCCATCAAAACCAGGGTCCTCCTGGCCATGCACAGCCCCATATGTACATTATACAACAGTGGTCCCCAACCTTTTTGGCACCAGGTACGGTGCTCCTACAAGAATCTAATGCCCGATGACTGAGGCGGAGCTGAGGCAGTGATGCTGGCGTTGGGCAGTGGCTGCAGACACAGAAGAAGCTTCACTTAATCACCCACCCATTGCTCACATCTGGCCATGCAGCCCAGTTCCTAACAGGCCATGGACAGGTACTGGGCTGCAGCCTGGCGCTTGGGATCTCATTATGCAACACAAAGTTTACATGAAGAATTCCTCCATGCTATCAATGTAAATTTCTACCATATCCTGAGTTTTTCAGTTGTATATTTGTCTACAGTCTGCTTCCCTTCATCCTCACAAATGTACAAAACTTAAATGTCCCTTCAAAATTTTTTCCAACCTTCATCAAAAGAAAAAAGGGGAGAGGAAAGAAAGAGGAACAACTACTACAATTTAAAACTTCACTTAACATTACTGGGGTAAGAAGCCAACTTGCCCCAAATCCATCTCTGTGACCAGCTCCCTGAGTTGACCACGGTGAGAACCATCCATCTGAGCCTCGTCTGCAAACAGAACACACAGGGAGCATCAGCCCCCCACACAGAAAAGACGAGTATCTGGTCCACCATGCAGTGGGCATAAAACCTGGTCTGGTCAATGCCTCTTCCTTAGCAGGTCTCACCTACCTCCTCTTTTTACTCCTGTCCTATAGAATTCACAAGTCACACAACAAAACACACATATGCAAGAAATGCCATCTTACGCTAAAGCAAACAATAAACAAAATATTCAGAACCTCAGTCTGTAACACAATGTCACAGTACAATTTTTTAACTGCCAAATTTTCTGTAAGCTCTAAAAGGAAGAAAGGATGCTTCCTTTTGAAGCAATGGACATAGAAACTGGTGTATCATAACCTTCATGTCTTAAAAAGAAATCCACTTTAAAGTGATATTGTTGCAACCATAATCCCTGCATAGGTCAAAATGTATACGCTATTATTTCATTTTCAGACTTCAGGAAAGATCACAAGAATTATAATCTGCTCTGGCAAACAGGCTCTCAATCAAAGCAAGTTCCACCCACCTTCAAAGCAACCAATAGCTGCCCACCTACCACCCTCCCTAAAACATCCAAACAGAGCTGCTCTGGGGCCCAGGCATTCCCTACCAGCCACAGGCAACCCAGCAGCCTGCAGGTCTGCTCTGCAGGTGCCAGACGGCAAACACGCTCGGCACCAGCACCCGGCACGGCTCGGGTTAAAACTACACCCAGAGAGGAAGAGGTGAGGGGAAGGGGAGGAGGGCAGGGGACAGAGGGAGCCACAACGTTCTCCCCTGGTTTAATGCATCTCCAGGTGGACCCCATCCTTAGCTCTGATTTCACGCCTCGCAACACCACCTACGTGGCCAGCCAGGACTGAATTCCAGGCGCTCAGGAACATGCACTATGAATGATGAAATGATTCATAAACGTCTCCAGAAGTGAGAAAGAGCAGCAAAAACCACCACTGTCTCCGTGAGGCCAGAGGGAGATTAGCCTACCTGCAGGGGCTGAATGGGTCATCCATGACTACCAGAGGCTCTGGTGAGTCTAGCTGGATCCCTGAACCTCTACTTACTGCTAAAACTCTGCCCTTTTCCACTCTAGCAACTCAAAATGGAGGCACATGCAGTCTGAGAGACCTCACGGAGCTTTCACTGAGCTTGTGCTATGACCTAAGCCTTCACGCAGAACGCAGAAACTTCCCCCTCACACTGACAGGACTGAGCATGTGCTGTGACCCTCCCTCATCCATACACTGTCTCTCAACGCAATCAATCTCAAGCCTGCTGTTTCCGTAAATAAAGCCCAGCCAACAGCCTGCAGCTTCTCCCCGCACACCAAGCTAGTGTGCAGGGAAGTGGGGCCTCGCAAAGGGGATCCGAGACGGCCAGCGGCCGGGAACCCGCGAGCTGAGCCGCCGGAGGCTGCGGAGCAGGGCCTGGCTCTGCCCAGACAACGGCAAGTTTTGTTCTGTTCTGTGGCTTCCACCAGCAAGACCTTCCAGATGAAACAGAAGCGAAAGACAGGAATGTGAATGACTACGGATGCCTCTAAGGTTAATTAACAGAAACGCCGCAGCGCATTTAAAAGACACCGGAGTAGCTGCTGGGGGAGCAACCCCACCAATTTCTCTTTGAAAACTTTAAACATCTGGGAAGAGGCCGCATGAGCAGTCCTGGAAAAGCTGAGGAGCGCTGGGTTTTGTCAGGACGACAAACGCAGTGCAGATGGCACGGCGAGCCGAGTAGGTGACGAACACCGGATTCTACGCAGAGCCCCGTCTCCCTGCCGGAGTTCTCGAACCGCCGAGATGATAAGTAAAAACGTTTCCTCAAGTGATACTAAATCAGCTATGTCTAGCTCGAAGAATGTATTAACATCAAGAACGGGGAGGTTCAAATCGAGAAGTCAAAGAACACCCTGCCGCCGACCCCTAACACCTGAAGATCTCGGCGGCGGTCTCCCGATTGATTCCAAACTCGAAGCGATTCTCGGGAATACTGCCCATGAAGCTAAATTCATTTAAAATTAATCAGAAATGAGTGCTAAAGCCACAAGCAAGGTCACACCACCCTAGTCAAACTGATCACTGTGAAGCATTCATAGTGTCCCCAGTACCAGCCAAGACCTTCTCTGTGAAAATCCTTAAAAACGCATTTTATGTCCTCTCCTCAAAACTCCTCCAAAAACAGGCAAACAGGGACTGTCAGCCATGTGAGAACCCTTGTTCTGGATGTGTATGGAGGCTTAGTTTCCATTTGAAAATTATGAGATGATCCTATATAGCATCACCTAGTTACAAGTAGGGAAAAAAAAGGAAGACATGAAACTCCACACGATTTATAAGAACAAAGTCAGGAGGAAAGAACAGCACCCGTTCTGCGCCCTCCAACTGTGTGGAGTGAAAAGAAATTACGAACTGCTTTTCAGAGTGTCCCTGGGACTCCTGGAGTTGATGTAGGACCCACTCCGTTCTCTAGGATCCCTGTTCATGCTATCAAACCAGCGGGCACGGATTAACTAAAAACTCTCATCATGCTGAAAATGTAACTCGCACAACACAGAAATGCCAGGCACTCTTAAATTAGTTTTATCTTTGACCCAGCATATGAGACGAGCAGACACAAGTTGGAAGACCCTTTTCCCTGCTGGTACATAAGACAACGTGTCCCCAGACGTATATGACTAAAAACAGTCTAGTGAAAAGGACTTTCTAAAAATGGGCAATTAAGTTAGAATCTAGCAACCAAATAGCATGAGTATGACCACCAAAGTACTTCCTTCAAATATTCATTAAAAACAAAACAAACCAACAAAAAACAAAACTACCATACCCCTTCTTTACATAGAAAATGCTCCTTTGGAGAAATCAATAGAAGAATTAAACAAATACATCATTACTCTGAAAATCATGGGAACTAGTCCACGGAACATAACAAAAACGCCTTTCCTGTAATATAGCAAGTAAGAAACATGGATGATAATTTTGGTCCCACAAATGCCCTGAGTGACTCTAAGGGCAAGCTGCCCACCCCCGATGGCCTTTTCTCTGTAGTACTGGATCCCAGTATGATGCCGGCCTATTCCAACATCTTCTTCATTGTCTTTCCTGACACCGGCACCTCACGGCTGTCCTTTTATACCACGTGGACAGACTCCTCTTCTGGCCACCCATCAGCGGCAGTGCACCCCAGGGCTCACTCCGCCACCCAACCACGATCCCAGCCAGCTTCTCTATGCAGACAGCTCTGCACGGCAGCACATGGAAACCCCGGAGAATGCTCTTCTCGTCTTGCTGAGCCTTCACTCATCCCAGCATTTTCTGGGGTGCCTCCCCTCTCTCAAAAGATTTTAAGCTCTCTGGGGCCAAGGACAGTTAAAAATCATCTTTATTGATGTCTTACTTAGTACTTCATAAAAAATACACATCTGATGCACTGAGAAGGGCACAATATCACTTATGTGGTATTTCTTGGCAAAAACTACATAACCTAAATCTAATTGCGAGGAAACATGGAACCCAAACTGAAGAATGCCTGACAAAACTGGCTTCTACTCCTCCAAAATTTCAATGTCACAAAAATCAAAAAAGGCTAAGAATTATGTTATGAAAACAAAGAAAAGCTAAGGATATAAAGAGACACAACCACTAAATGCCAAAGCATGATCATAGAGGGAAATTATTAAAAGGTCAATATTAGAAAACTTGGCAAAATTTGAACAAGGGCTATATTAGACTATACGACATTATATCAATGTAACCTTTCCTGATTTTGATAATCCTTCCATGGTTGCGTAAGAGAAAGTCCTCGTTCTTGGGAACTACACACTGAAATATTTATGGAGAAAGAAGTTTGATGTCTGATACGTATTTCCAAATGGTTCTGGAAAGGAAAATACTATGGAGAGTGGAAAGAAGCAAGGGTGGCAAACACAGAGTATATGGCAAAATCTGAGCTAATAAAGCAAATCTATAATAAAGTTAAAAAGATAAATAATACGTAGAATAAAATCAATAAAAATAAAATAATGAAGCAAATATTAAAAATATTAACAGTTGGTGAACTGGGTCAAAGATAAATGGAAGTACTATGGATTAACCTCATAACTCTAAGTAATATATATAAAATTCCAAACTGAAAATTTTAAACTGCATCAAACAAAAACTGCTTGGACCAGCCTGCAGTCCCCAGTCCTCGTGCACGGGTGCGGGAGCGTACACACGCTAGCAGCGATGAGCGAGCCGACCTGCCTCTGCCTGGCCACCCGCTTGTGCAGTAAACTCCACGCTGAGGCTACTTAACAACCAGCTCCTGGTTCAGTCCCAACGGCAGAATATGGGATCCGTAGTCCTCCACATCAGGCGCCCTGAACTCTGTGGTTTAGTAACGGAGTAAGGCCCTGTGCCACTTTTAACCACAAATTCTAGTTCTGGAAATGGGCTCTGTTTCCACTGACCACGCCTTTTCCTACACCAAGGACACCCTGGAACTCTACTCAGGACTGATGGGCCTCCAAGACCTGTGCCTTTTTCCTCCACTGGTTGTCCTGAACACCAGGGCCTGCTTCCTGCCACCGACCGCCTGTCCGCAGGGTCATGCACGCACCACCTGCACACGCACTGCCCTAGTGCCTCCTTCTGTGGCCCATCACGAGGTCTCCCCAGAAGCCTGGTGGCCCCAGATATAGCTACATCATCTCTGGATCCTGGACCTCCCTCCTCTCTGCCAATTAATCCCTAGCAAATAGCAGGTGAAGAATTAACCCTTTTGAATTCACTAAAGGGGCGCTTACAAAGTGAAATGAATATACTGTGCCGACGGATCTGTCCAGAACTCAGGAAACCAACTGAAAAAAATCACTTTGTCCGTTTACAATACTTTTAGTGAGCAGAAAACTTATGCTCATCAAAAGTAAAGTAAGAGCTGCAACATGGAAGTTTCTTAGGCTTTATTTTAAAGAGTTTTCTACTTACCAGAAACAGAAAACTCTCTAAAATGTTTTACTTACTAACAGAAAATAGCAAAGCTAAAACAGCAATGAAAATTCAAGAAACTCTACAGAAAAACACTTGGAAAAAGATGATATTTGACTTTTTATTAGTACTAACTTCATATCAAGAAAAGGAAGCTTTTAGAAAGTTTAATCTTCCAATTGTCCCTAGTGTGTGGAAATGGAATTGAGTTTATGTATGTTGATCTTTCACCTAGCAAGTATGCTCATCTATCTCATCAGTTTTTACAATTTGTTCACGTTTTCTCAGATGTTCCATGATAAAATTAATATATCATATTCCTAAATATTCATTTTTTCATTCTCAATTTTTTGCATATTTCCCTTTTCAAGTCTTAATGGACATGGGAATCCTTATATTGTTTCTGATTTGAGAGAGAATACTTCCAACACTCTACCTTTAAGTATCGTGCCTGTAGTATGTTTTGTAAGTATCCTGTCAGAATAATGAAGTTTTGTTCTACGGTTAATTTGCAAGAGTTTCCACCACCCCAACACTGAAAGGGTGCTCTTTTATCAAGTGCTTTTTCTGTATCAAGATGATTGCATACTTTTCTTCAATATATTAAAGTGGTAAAACAGGTTAACGGAATAATTATTCTTGAACCGTTCTTTTATTCTATAACCCCACATAGATAAGTATATTTTTAATGCTTTACCAGATTCCATTATCTCATACTGTATTAACTCATTTTATATACATGTTCATAAGACTGACCTATAAATTTTACTTTTTTTAAAATACAGCTTTGGTATAAAGGGTTTTACTAACCTCAAAAAATTACTTGGAGAACCTACAGCATTTTTCTCTGTTCTCTGGAACACTGGTAGAATTCACCTGTAAAGTATGAGTCTAATTTTTTTTTTTCCTTTTTGGTTTAATGACAGGAAAATGGAGTAACCTGTACAAGTTATGAAAACTGTCTTTAAAGGGAGACGGCGTGCATTTTTTGCCCACTTTCTTCCAGCCTGAAATCTAGATGTCACGGCTACCATTCCATCAGTGCCTGAAGCATAAGGTAGTGTCTGAAGTTAAGGAGAGCAGAGTCCCTGATGCCTCATATCAGCCTAGAATTGCTTCCTTTCAAACTTTGCTTACATGAAGAGAGTCTGTCATACAGTCTCTTTTCCTATAGTTTTAGTACTGAAATCTTTAGGTGTGTATCTTACCACTTGTTTTATCAAGTTGGTGGCACACAGTCTCTTCTCAACATTTTATAATTCCTTACAGTGAGCTTCGCACTCAAAAGCATTTCATCTGTAGATAGGCTATAGGGTCTCAAATGAAGGCAGGTCCTCCAAAAAATTTTTGTATGTCCTGGCACATTTTATATTTTCTCATCATGGAATTCTCATATTTTTCAAGAATGTAAATTCTAGCCCCAATTGTCATGGGGCAAAGCCTAGAGTTATCAATTATGAGGGGAATCCCCCCTCTTTTCTTCCTCTCCTTCTTTGGTTCTAGAGTCTAAATCCCAAACAGGTTTCCCCATCACTTTTCTGTAGTTCCAGGCGTGTGACCTAGTTTACCCTTCCACTGAAAGAATAGGCCTCTGACAGTCCTCACTGCATATAGGGCTCTCAGCTCCAACTCACTAAGCTCCTGAAATCAAGTCTCATCCTATACCTCATGGTAAAAGGACTCTTGGGTCAGGAGACAAGCAACTAGCCTGACCCCTCTCACCCTGGTCATCAGCTGACTGCTTTACTTCTCAGTTTCTCTTAATTACTGCGAGCTCAGTTCTGCAATTATAAGTTTTATTATATTTTATTCAACATTTGTATATGTTTGCTGGCAGAAAGTATTTAAAATTATGATATCTAATTTTTTTGTCCCATTTCATTGAAGTTATTGTATCTTTAGCAGGCTGTTTCCAAATGTACATGTACTCTCAACTATCTCCGATATTTGCCATCTCAAATAATTGTTTTCAGAGTTCATATATGATGGCAGAGGAAATATAAACAAGAAAATATTTCTATCCAGCTCTAGCTTGTCCTCAAAAGCTACACAAGGACCATAAACTGTGATGAGTAGAAAAGATGACTTCACTAAAACAGAAATTCACTTTGAAATGTTACAAATCCAAATTAATTTTAAAGGAGATGGAGATTGTTACTTTTTAGCTGTCACAATGTTATTTAGAATAACTAGGAAAAACCATAAACTTCAACAATATGAGACCAGTAAATAAAGAGACATCTATATGATGGTATACAAGGTGCTCATTACAAATATTTTTGTAAAATGTTTAATGAAATGGTACTACGTTCAAAATAATAAAGGAATGCATGATTGTGCGTATATTATATATAAGCAATATTTTAATTATAATCTTAACACATATACCTATATATGCACAGAGATGTATATTCAAGGAAAAATAAAACTCAGAGAGTTATGCTTTATTTCAGTTTGTTTCTTTAATTTTTATATTTGTCAAGTTATCCTCTAGTGAGCAGGTATTTTGTTTTTATTAGATAAACTAAAATATTTTCCAACAGAGCCAAGAGAAAATCAAGTTGTACATGAATCAATATATGACGAAATCATAGAAGAGCACAAGCTTTGGAGGCAAATAGACTTGAGGCTTCCTGTTTACTGCCTTAGGCTATTATTTAATATAATATCAATTCTCTCATTTATAAAAATAAAGATAATATCAACCTCACTGAGCTTTTATGAAAATTAAATTAAATGATCTAGCACAGAATGAGCATTCACTTCATGGTAGTAGTTAGTAGACGTTATCCTGTGCACCTTGAATAAGCAATTTTACAAGTTTAATTCCTTGAGGTCACATTAAGAAATATCGAATGCTAAATCTACTAAAGATACAACTCAAAATGTCAAAACCCATACGTGTGTGGGAAAGAGCAGAGTCAGTGATGAAAAACTGGAAGAAAACATATTAAAGATAATGAAATAAGGCTTCTCATTGTTAAAGATAAAATTAACCAAAAAAAGAGAAAAGGTAAAAAAAAAAAAAATACCAGGAACCTTGTGGTATTGGATTAGAACTGGAGAACTTGGTATGAATGCGTGGATACACACAGAGAAACAAAAGTACAGATGTAAAAGTATACTATCCCTCTTCCTCCCCCCTCCCCTCCCCCTCCACACCCTTGCTGTTTTCTCAAAGCCTGTGAACAGTGATTCAAAGCTATGAGCACAGATTTTGGTTTCTAAGTGTTATTCTTCAAATTCTAGGACAATCTGACTTCAAAATGAAAGATGATAGCAACAGATTATAAACAACTGAATAAAATAGGAAGCCATTAATCCATCCTGATATAAATAAATGCATAAAGTGAAAGTTTGATGAGGAAGAGCATATCTATATAGGCCTGAAGAAATTCCCACAAAAATGGCCATTAATTATTAAAAGAAAAAGAAACTGTACAATTGCAAAACCCAGCAGACAACACTTTATTCAGCTGATCAAAGTGAACATTACCGGCAGTGGGACAAACTGGAGTTGTACGCCACCTGAGAGGATACAGAAAGAAGAACGCAAGACTTCTTCCATGCTATCGCTGACAAAAATACATGATCTAAATCTAGTACGAGAACATCACAAATGCAAACAGGGAGTCTACAAAATAATTAGTCCATAATCTTCAAAAGTACCAAGGCCATGAAGTGAAGGAAAGACTAAGAAACTGTTCAAGACTGAAAAAGACTAAACAGACATCACAACTAAATCTTTCATGCTAACCTGCATAATTCTGCTATAAAGGCCTTTATTGGGAAAACTGATAAAATTTAAGTGGGGTATGAGAATTCCATGGTAATAATATTTCACTGTTAATTCCCTGATGTTGAGGGCTGCATTGTGGTTACTTAAGAAAATGCCTTTGTTCACAGAAAATATACAAAGTATTAGAGTGTGATATTGCCTCATGGTGACAACATACTTTCAAATGGTTCACAGTTAAGAAAGGGTCTTCTACCGTACTTGTAACTTTTATGACGGTTGTTTAAAACAAAGTGAAAGAAAATGAATTATACAAGTGCTAAGTGCAGCAATTATTAGAAACATTATTGCTACTAATTGTCAGGGAGAGATTAAATATAAGTACTTGCAAGTGCCTCAGTTTACAATTGCTACTAAATATAACAACAATAATCCTTAAGCCTCTTTACTGCTTTTTAAAACAAGGCTCCTCCTTGGAAGAAGAAAAGCAGAGGGCGCAGGTGACTTCATTCCTGCGTAAGATGGACATAAGGTCAACTTGTCTTCCACCTGATTACTAAGGCCTCATGTTGCAGAAGCAAAGAACCAAGAATGCCAGCTGTTTCACGCTACAAAGACCTCTAACACTTAGATAAAAAGCTTTTTTTTTATCAGAGAAAGAATATATCAGTGATCATAAAAACAAAATGCTGCATTTTAAATTATATATATATATATATATTTCACTATTTCTAAATGTGCTTAGGGACCTAAAGAACCCTAATGAGCAAGGGGAAACAAATGAACTGGTCCTTGGTGGAAATTCATGCTTAATAATTTAAAGATAGAAATATCTCCTCTCTACTATCTTTTGTTCTTTCTGGGAAAAGCCATCACTTCCTTTCCCTCCTTCACTGACCTGAGTCAGAGTACGTTGACAACAGAAATAAATGAGATGAAAAGTGAACACCCTCTGAGTGCAGAAATGTCAAAAACAAACCAACCAACAAAACACCTCCAAAAGCAAAGCCCAATTACTTATGGGATCAACATTTAGCCCAGCATTAGAGTCAAGCCTCTCTCATTTGTCAGCCAGCCCCTTATAGTTTGTATCCTACTTGAAGTGAGAAACATCTGCAGAGCCCCATTTCTTGCCCAGTTAAGTTGTGTTCCTTAAATATCATGGCTACCAAGAATAGTGTCACAATCCCTTAGCTAAGATCCTTACGGTCAGAGGATTTTCAGAATTCATAACTTTCTGGATTTAGAAAAGTACTATAGTAAATATACAATATTATATGTAACAAACACCCCAGCAGTGTCTGAGCAATAATCCCTATTTTATCAAATTGTTACTTTTGTGAGACTCACAAAAGGTAAATGAAATTAATAATTAAATAGCCTCACATCAGTTCAAGTGTGACCATCAAATGTGTTACAGCAACAAACGTAGAATAAAAATGTTTTGATTTCCAGAGCATTCAGATTCCAGAATGAAAGATAAGAGGTTAAGGCTCTCCCAAACTTTAAAGGCGATGAACCAAAGAATACAGACAATTCTGTTCCGCACTAACAGACATGTGTTCAACAAAGCAACATCACCAAAACCAAAAGTTCTGGAAAATCAGGTCCCTGACAAGACACAACATAAAGAAATATAATCAGGTTAGAGGAAAAATAAAAAAGCAGCCAAACACTGGAGTTTTAAAAGGATCTATGTGATAAACATAAAAAAAATTTCCAAACGTCCGGGGCTTGCTAATATTCTAAATAAATTATGGAAAATCACATAAATCAACTTTAAACTACTCTTACAATATTTGCTATGAGAAATAAATAATTCCATCTTAAGCTTCAATTTCAACTACTCACTTAGAACAAAGTTCCTGCATTAAGGGCAGGTAATGGTCACAAAGTCTGCGGTCACAGAATCACCACTCTAACTTACAGTGGTCTTACTGGTACACACACTACACCTCACCAGTTTATTAAACTGCGTGACACCTCCTTTCCAAATGACTCAGGGCACAAAAAGTCAGCACTCAGCACCATGCAGCCACAACTGCATTCTAGTCCCACTCATTCCAATGGGGGAGAACTACACCAAAACCCACCTCACCACACAGCCCCATTTCTCACAAACCTGAAACAGACAGAAACAGGTAAATTCTGCAAGGGTGCACACACCTGGACCATGCTGAAGATCGGCTGGCTGCACACAAGCCAAGTGGGGGAAACACAGTTTTCTATAGTCTGTTAAATCACACACACTGTTCTGGTTACATGGAACACTTGTGAGAACTGTACACCCAATCCCAAACCTCAGAGGTAGAAGTGGTTTGGGTGAAACTAGTGAGCAAGAGCAGAAAGCCACACTGGCTCCACTGATGCAAAAGTTTACACTCACTTCATGAGAAGTCTGAGATCTGCCACAAACTTTACTAATAAGTAGATATTCAAACATTTGTTCACTTCGATTCATCCAACAGGCCTGTAGCACAATATACCAGACACAAGCTGGACACGGGGAATGCAAGCAGAGAAATGAACAGTGGTGACAGATTCTATGAACGTGCTACTACAGGAACGTCTCTCTGCCGCTTTTCCAGGTAAAAGACAATAATATCCTTCTTTTTCGTACCTAACCTACATTTTAAACTAAACTGAAGTATCACTCTGAATACACAATGAAAAATGAGACAGGAATTTGGGAGTCTCTAGCTTACATAGGTAAGTTATAGAGCACTTTTAATAAGCATTCAGCAAAAACAGATGCATGATCAAAATCAGTAAAACAATCTGATTGGTTGTTATTAACCTAAGAGCTAAAAGTTTAAAACACAAAAGCAATTTAGTCAGTTCGCTAATACAATCTAGTTTGTGCAATGACAACTATTAATCAAACAGCTACATAAATATGATATCACTGAAATAACAGACTCCTTTGTATCTAGACAGAATCCAAGTTCAAGTGTTCCACACTTCATCTGGGCAATAGGAAGAGATGACCAGGTAGTCAATAAATGCATATGTAAAATGAACATCTCAAAATATTACCATTGATCAGAATCTTTGTTATTGGAATAAGGCATACTTCAAAAAAGAAAATAAAAGCTCAAATTCAGTTTTCGAAAGGAAAAAAGGTAAGCAAAGAAGGTGACCATTACACTATTATCCCTCCAGCTGTCATCCAGTGTATTTACAGAGTGACACTAAAGATAAGCCCCAGGAGGGCTTTACGCAGACTCTGACAACCACAAGCCGTTTGTCGCCTTTCACTGGCCCTAGGCTGTCTTAATAGCAACATTCTAAGTTTTACATATACAATTTCTTGGCATCTTCTAGGAAAGGGTTTTCACTAAAACAATTACTCGTCTTACTATTATACCTAAACTGGTTCTTCCATTAAATTCCTTGAGCCAAGCATCTTTTTCTTCTAAATCCTTACGTTTGTAGATTACACAGACTATTTGATCACCTGCTAACATTCTTTTTCAAATCCTTAATAGAACATGTAATCGTATGCTCAATAAAGGATAAATATGAATGCATATGCTCTTACAGAATCAGTAAAGAAGAAGTTCTTCCATGTGCTGAATTAAGCTATAGTCTATTACAGACTTAAAAATAAGAATTCTTTGTTATTTTGACTCTACTGCTTTTTATTTAAAAAATAATAATTCTACCTGTTCATAGATTTTACCAAGATGGTTGAGAACTGGATTTGTCCACTTCATACTGGTAGTCTGATCGGAGATATTGCAATAAGTATTCCAGCGGTTTTACTAAGTGAACAAATGACTAACCAAAGAACTTTCCATGATGTTCTAGGATGTTTCATGGAAATGTGCATCAGGATAATAACCTTCCAATTCATAGTAAATTCAAAACACAGATCAACTAAATGTCCGTTTTTTGCTTGCCCTCTCTAAACCTAAATTTTCTCACCTTTCCTTTTCTTAATAGAAAGACACCACAGCAGATTTAGACATCAAAGACGTTAATTACAACTCCCTCCAAAGAGGCTGACGACAGGATTTTGCAGTCCCTTTTTCTCGCCTTACCAGTACATGCCCAGATGCATGAACACACACACATGCACACCATGAGAAAAGCAAGAGTTCTCACGGAGTGTCCCAAGTGACTCACTTACCTCGTCTCAGGGTTGTAGCCTAATATGTAGAAAAACGAATCCACTCGGGCTTTAAACTCTCTAGCAGCAAATATGTCAGAAAAATGGGAGATGTTGCACTTCCCTCTGAAAACAAATAGACAAAAAAGCACATTAGTAATGACCTTAACTGCTTTCCAAACCAAAATACGACCGGAGGGGTGGGGATGGGAGAGTTATAACTAAATCCACATCACTCTAAGAACATGTAGAACATGCCTACAAACTCTACAGTTATCTATTCAGTAAAATGGGAGTTCCCAAAAGAAGAAAATGTCCAATAGTACATATATTTCTGTTTCATGGCCATTTCAATCCACAACTTTACAACTTAATTGCTTTTATCTCAGCATTTTGGTCATAGAGTAAAATTAAACTACAAAGTTAAACTGAGGACAAGACTATAATGAAAGGGTATCAAGCTAGAAATGACAGGAGAGAATTAAAACTATAGTTAAAATACTTTAGGAAAAAAAAATCCGTTTTAAACCATCACAGCAAAATGGGCCTTTTCTTCCCGGTACTTTATTTTTCTTCTCTTTTAACATGCAAGAAATTAACTGACTATAAAATTAAAAGAAAAATTTTATCATTTTAAGTATATAGATGGGTTTTAACATACAAATAAACGCTTCTCAAATTTTTAAGTAACAAATGACTATATGTTGGAAGACATTTTCCCATGGAAATACTGCATTGAAGAGCAGTAAAGTTTCCAGGTTCATCTACCAACAAAAGGTAAAGCACAATACAGCTGAAAACTCTGCAATACCGCAGAACTCCTTAAGCAGTGTTTCTATGTACCAGATATGTCAAAAACTATACACCGTGCAGGAAGGCCACTTCCCACCATGCACGAGTGCGTGTACACACACACACACACACACACACACACACACACACACACACACACACACACACACGTTGGGAGAACTTCCTAGAAAGGCAGGGAGGTCTTAAGAACTCCCAACTCAGTGGTCACAGAAAATAAATTTAATGTTAGGCTATGACTAGGGAGGACGGAACTGGAGACTAAACGCTCGTCACCACCACACCAAGACATTCCCAGGGATCCGACCTCCCTCGGCCTGAACGGGCATCCGTTCATGGAGAGACTGTGTGCGCTGGGCATTAACATCACGCTCACCAGCTAATGGCCAAGGTGAAAGAAACTGGCTGAGGGACATCATCATGGGAATAGACATTCACTCACTTTCTACCAAGAAATTGAAAAGCGATGTCCTCCTTTCCCACAGGGCTTAAATAACTGTGACCAAGGCCTCAGCAATGGACAGAAGCTAACATGGGCTCAGACAATTTCCATTTTAAAATTAAATAAAAATATTACTGATTTACTAAAGTTCCTTCGGGAACTACTGACTGGAAGAGAATGCAGAGATACTGAACACTTGAAACGTGGGTGGTACAACCAAAATAAAGAAATTTTAAATTTGTATTTAATCTTAATATGAATTTAAATAGCAATATGTGGCTAGTTGGCCACCATATTGAATAGCACAGATTTATGTAATATTTCCATCACTGCAGAAAGTTCTGTTGGAAGCAATGATATAAACAGAAGGGGATACAATTAGAGAGAATGTTGACTAGATACCAACTACCCAGGCACAGGACCTCCAGTACTTAGCTGGAAAATACAGTGAGCTTTTGGAAAAAAAAAAAAAAAGTGAGTATAATCACTTTTACAGATGAAGAATGCACTCACTCTGCAACTAACTACCCAATCCAACTGAAGTGATTTAGTCCCTGAAGCTAGAAGAAATAGGTAAATTCCTTTATCAGTTAAGTAGGGATAAAAATACCTATTGTACCTATCTGATAAAAATATTTAGATCAAATAAAGCTACGGAACTTTGTATACTAATCAGTGCTATGTAAAATAAATTATTTCCACCATCATTATCCATTACTAATGGAGTATAATTCTCTTATTATTTCTTAAATATTCAAATTTAAGTTTACCCTTGAACTTGAGTAATTAATGTATTAAGTAAAGGTATAAAAACTCTATAAACTCACAATTCTAAACACAGCCATTAGAAATCCTATATGCTCAAGACAGAGTTTCTCAATTTCAGCACTACTGACATTTGGGACTGAATAAATTGTTTGTTGTAGGGCCTGTCCTGTGTTGGGCAGCATTCCTGGCCTCTACTTGAGAGCATCCACACACGTATCACCAATCAAAAATATCTAGAGACTGCCATAGGTTCTCTGGGGAGGGCAACACAACTGGTTCAGGAAGAAAACAAAAGCAGTAGGAATAGAAGCATATCTTCTAATGAATGATCGTGAACCTGTAATAAATGGGACTTGATCATTATGTCCTCTATTTGCTTCCCATTTGATTATATGAAAGGTACTGATTTTTGTATGTTAATTTTATTCCTGCTAACTGAGCGAATTCTTTAGTATTTGATATATTTTAATCATTGATTCTTTGTGGTTTTCCAGATAAGCTGCTGTTTACAAATAAACATTTTAATTCTTCTTTACCTTTCTTAAGCCTCTACTTGCACCCTATCTCCAATACATGGGGAAAGTAGTGGAAACTATGGGCACCCTTACCTGGCTCCTGACCCCAGGAGAAAAGTCTCTCTGGCATTCCCATTACATATGACACTAGCTTTAGAAATCATGTCAAAATCACAGCCTTGGAGATCTGGCTTGTTCCCGAGCTTTATTAATACAGTAAATGATATAACAGAGCCTCTCATAGTGAATGTATCTTGCATTCTTAAAATAAATCTCAGTTGGTCATAACGTACTTTTTTTAATGAGAGATTAGAATTTTTAAAGGATTTGATTAATTAGATCGAATGTTTTTCTCTTAACTTCTGCTTTTATCTTTATTATTACCTTCTTTGTGCTTTTTTTGTTGGTTGTTCATAACAGCTTTATTCATACTAGCCTAGAAACAACCCAAATGTCCATTAACAAGAAAATATGTAAACAAATCATTGTGTATTTGTACAATGAAATATTACACAACAATACAAGAGTGAACTACTGACACATAGCATATTGTGGAAAAATCTCAAAAATTAAATGTTAAGTAGAAGAATCCTGACACACAAAATAGGACATACCACCATGTGATTCCACTTATACAAGTATAAGTAACAAGGCAAAAGTCATTGATGGTGAGAGAAATCAGAACAGTGGTTGCTTCTGCATGGGAAGTGTTGAGAGGGAAATAGCTTAAGGGAGCTTTCTTGGATAGTAGGACTGTTCTATGCCTTGTTTACGGTCAAACAAATCTATCACACTTTATGAAAATGTAAACTTAAAATCTGTATTTTACTGTATATTAAAAAAAGCAATAGGGAAAAATAAAATAATGACAGTCATTGGCACACAGCTGAGACTACTTAAAGTTGATGTGTGTGCCAGTTAATGGGCCCTCCTGCACTGGGCAGAGCTGAAGACAGGGTAGACAGGGGCGAGTAAACCCACTCACCTGCTCTGACTGTTTGGCACCCATTTTGAAATATTTTTCATATCGCTTCTTGCTGAAGACTAGTGCTTACATTTACAAATGTGTGTATATTTGTGAGTATCCAGTTTTTTTTCCCCCAGAGCCCTCTTTTCAGCATGCTTTCTCTTAAAAGCAGTAAGAACATCATTTGACATAGTGTTTGTGGGATGTAGAAGAGATTAAGAGAAAACTGCCATCATTCCCACCTTACTGAAGTATCTCATTTCAGAGCCCCCTACGGTCCTGGATACCCCCTTTTGAAAGTGATACTTTGCTGTTAACAGGAAGACAGCTAGAGACAGGACAGCCCGTGTTTTAAGGTCCTTTCATTCATCGGTAGCAGGGCTTGCTGGAAAAGACTTGTTTTGGCAGTCCTTTTGTGTGGTGCCCCATGGAGTTAAACCCTCAGTGGGGTACCATCTCAAGAGTCTCCCAGCTAGTGGGAAGTGGCTCTCTGAAAGGGATCAGGGAGAGAGACAAGAACCTCCTAGGCAGGAAGAGAATAAATGGAAACTGGGCCCAGAAATTCATTCCCTTAAAACTACCCATAACTGGAAAAGTCTCCGTACATCCCCAGGCATATGTAAACCTCAGAGAAACTCATAAAAAGGTACAGACTGCTCACAGTAGCATGTTTGTTTATAGCCATTATTTCACTTTTACCTGAAAATGAAGGGGGAGAAGATTTTGACACAGGGTCAGTTTCTTGTCTACTGTAAGCCATCTTATAATGACTGGCACAGGACTTTTAAAAATCTTTTCTGCTTCTAGTTCTTCTGTTTCTCTTGCCTTCCTGTAGGTTATTTGAACTTTTAAAAGAATTCCATCTTGATTTATTTACAGTGCATTAGTGTATCACTTTGTATAGTTCCCTCAGTGGCTGCTCTAAATACAACTATCTATGACATTAATTCTACTTAAGTCCTTTTGCCTTGCCACTTTTAAAATATAATTGTCTTAAGGTGACATAACATCGTGTATTCTTTTGATTTATCTGTTGTTCTTTTTATCATTTAAGCTGAGGATTTAATTCATTTATTTTTGCATTTAAATCAATGTGTTTAGAATAATTAGTTTTCCTCTGATCACTGCTTTAAATGCATGCCACATGTTCTGGTATATAGTATTTACAGTGACATTTTAAAGAATTGCTTTAATTTTTTTTTCCTTTACACAAGGAAGATGTTTAATAGGACATTTTACATTCTCAGGTGAAAAGGCCTGTACTCTGTCTTTGCTTATAAACTATAGTTTCATTCTATTGGGAAAACAGGAAGTCTCACACATTACTGAGGGAATGCAAATTGGTATACACTTTCTGGAGGAAAAAATCACATACATATGAATCTTTCAACCCAGCAATCCTCTCTGTGAATCCACCCTAAAGAGACACACCCGACAATAAGGAAATAAATATGCACAGGATATTCATGGCATCATTCATTTATAACTGAAATATACTGGCGACAACAGAAATGCCCATACAGAAGAGAGCACAGTTGAATAAACTATGGTACTCCCACATGATGGAGTACTAGGCAGCTGTAAAAAAAAAAAAGCATGAGGAAGTTCTCTATGCACTGAAATAGAGCAATTTCCAGAACACACCACTATGTTAAAAGAACCAAGTGAAAAAGAATATCTGTAGCATGCTATCCTTCAGATAAGCAAGACGAGGTTATAAAAAACACAGACATCTATTCTAAAGAAAAGGCAAGAAGGATAAACTGAGAAGCAAAGGGATCAGTTACCTACAGCAAGTGGGTGGGGAAAAAGTAGGAAATGGGAACATGATAGCAGTTTTGAAGACTGTATCTTTGTACAGCTCTGACCCTCAAAACCACAGCTGTAGTGCCCTTGCATACCCCCCAAATAAACAAACAGTCAAAATCAACCAGGAAGAACCAAAAACAGAATTTGAAGTCTAACAAAGGAACCTAACTGTATTACAAATGAGAAACACGACCATACTTAAAGAGATCTGTAAAAACAAAACTGACCTAAGCAACTTTGAGAAGCAGTACCTTGACTATGTTCTCTAACACACGAGAAAAAAATTTAGTCAGTAAATGTGATCTCATAGGGATGCGGGTAACAAATTCTGAAACTAAGTTATGTGGATTCTAGAACTGAATAAAAATAAGTAAATATATTTTAAACGATAAGAACTCGGTTTTTCAATGCTGGAGGGAGAAGTTACAAATAAGGAAAAGAAAAAGGATAAAATGAGACTGGAAGTCTGCGTCCCCTCTCTGCCCTCTGCCATGTGAGGACACAAGAAGTCAGCGGGGTAAGAACCAGAGGAGGGACCTTGCCAAAACGCAAACATGCCAGCACCCGGGCCTCGAACTTCCAGCCTCTGGATCTGTGGGAAACAAACCCCTGTCATCTGCAGCCACCAGTCGGTGTTATTTTGTGACAGGAGCCCAAAGAAAGTAGAACATTAATGAAATTCAAACGGGGTCTTCATGTCGATGGCACTGTACTGCTGCTGACTTCAGGTTCTGATGATTGCGCTTCAGATATGTAAGATGTTAGCACTGAGGCAGACTGGGTGGGGGGGGACATATGGAAACTCAGTACTCATAACTGTTCTGTGTATCTAAAAGTAGCTCCAAATAGGGGGTGGCTCCATAGTGCAATGGTTAGCACATGTGCTTTACACGCAGAAGGTCCTGGGTTCATGCCCCAGGTGGAGCCACACCACATCCCAGAGACACCAGGCCCCAGGTGTGCCAGGCCCCACAAGTGTGCTCTGTGAGCGTGTGAGAGGAGACGCCCCACCTTCAGAGATCCAGTTCTTAAGGGGCTCCAAATTAAAGAAATTTGGAAAGACCATGAAGAATTCAACTGAGAGCATGCTATTCAGTTAGGTGTTCCCGGTACCTAGAGCCCTTCCCTTCCCTTAACAGTGGCTCAGCAACACGTTAAATGATGAATGAACAAATAAATAACTGAAATGACTGACAAGGTATGGTATCTAATGAAGTACTAAGCGTGTAAAGATAAAACAATAAAAATGCTGTAGGTCAAAGTCATTTCACATATAAAACCACGAGCAGATTAAAATCAGTCAATGAAGTCCTCCAGTGCCAAACTAAAAGCTCTGAGGGAACGTGCAAGAGCTAAAGGGATCTTGTAGATGCCAAACTCTGGCTAGGGAGCCCTGTGAAGACAGAATTAATCTGATTCAATCAGGACACGTGTACAACCCTTGCTGCCCATAACAAAGGAAGGAGACAAATTAATCTGGAATAGAAAAGATGGTGATTAGAAGTTCTAAAGAGCTAGTTTAGTGTTTCTTGGCGATAGAGTTCCAGAAAATTCACTCTAAAACATATTCCTACAACATGAATTCCTAGGTAAGACAACGGTTTGTAACCTGATCTCCCTTAGGATATTCTCTTTCGAAGTGACTGATTACTTGAAGTAGGAAGCAGATATTCAGAAAGTTACACAACGGCCCTAAGCTGATGAGACTGTGTGCTCTTGTGCTGTCCCCACACTCAGCACTGGAGAACCCACTGTGCAATGGCACCGGGGACTGAAAACGCTGTCCATGTCACATGTCCACACTCCAATCACAAAGCAATTGCTCTAGATCCTTTATCATCAAAAAACAAAACCAAACAAAACATTATCCTTAGTGTAGAAAAAGTTAACATCGCAAATAAATTGCAAGCTAACAATTCTTGTTTACTTTAATAAAATCTATCTGCTCATTCTCAGAACTGGGTTTTCTGCTCATTCCTGGAGTGCCTAGGGATGGCTCCTTGAGCTATACTCTTCTCCCCGTACCTGAAATAGCCTGAGTACCCAATTAAGCCATCCAATAAGACGTGGAAAACTAAAATAAATGGATGCTGAGTAAGTATAACATCAGCAAGTCGATACAGAATTACATTTAATTTAGCTTATTTTCTTCCTTTTATAAAGCTTTTAAGAACCTAATTCAGATTCAATGAGCATCAGCACTACTCATGCTACGGAGTGTGAAACACTCCACGAGAGACTTTCTACACATCTTATCTTACTGAAGGCAGAACCAGAAGATGTGTACTTGGTTCACAGATTTATTCATGTGACCCTGAATAAGTCTGTCAGAACGAAGGCTCAAAGGTTAACAAGCTTGGCTTTGGTCACAAGACTAGGCAGCAGTGCTAGGATTCAACCTGAAGTCTTCTCATTTCAGTGTGGTGCTTTTTCTATTATACCAGTGCAGTCAAAAATACTTACCTGGAAATAAAGAGAACTCCAAAATGCTCTCTAATCAACACTAACTTCACAATATGGTTATTGATAAACGTAATGAAGAAAATAAACAGTTATAGAAACTTGGCTTGAAAGGTAGGGATGAGGGACTGCAAAGGCAAGAATTCAAAGCAGCAGCAGGTCAGTAATGCTGGACCCCAACACAGCCTTCTGTGACTGTGAGGACCCCAGTCTCTCCTGGGACTAAATTTACTTTGGATAAAAAAATGCTATAATCTCCACGTACACAGAGGGGCTGCAGAGGAATTGTTTTCCTTTGATTCATGATGGCTAAAGGACAAAGCCTTCTCTCCTTTATAATGCAGCCCTAGTACCAGCTTAAAGAGAAAGTTATACATCAGTTTCCTCCTGAGTCGATGGGATGGCAAGACCCCCTGAGAGCCACTGTGAGCTCAGTGAATCCATACAACTGAACACTCTGATCTCTAGAAGAATGGAGCTAACACTAACACTATCCCATCTTTCCCTTCTCTCTTTTCTGTCCTCCACTTTCCTTTCATTATAGTCATATGATCCTCTTTCATGTGCCGAAGGGTTATTTTTCTCTATTTTGAAAGAGAGAAATTGAAATTATTTTTGGCAGTACTGCTTTATATCTATGGAGAAAGAAAATAATTCTTTCTGTGGATAAACGGTAAAGAAAAAATTGAAAGAAATATAATTCCCCTCCCCCTATATTTTAAAATTAATTTTGCTTTGGTGAAAAGGAATAAATAGAGATTCTGAGGACACTGCCATTCTGTTCTGCTCTTAGCAAAGATGACCTTACAGTGAGCAACAGGCAATATCACTAAGCAACAGTGAGACTCATACAGATGAGCTCCAGATGTAGGCAAACGTCAATACGTCCACGAATATTTACCAAGCACCTACTAGGCTCATCTTTCAGTAACTATGTGACCAGTATCATTTTCTGTCTTCGGAAAAAAACAAAACCAACTCTTAAGTCATATAAGAGATGCTCTAGCTGAAGCTAACAAAACCAAATTTCAGATGATAGCTTTATAAAACCACTTTATGGCCCTTTAAAGAAAATACCATAGGAGAAAAAAAATCTAATTGGTACGGTTATAGTTACATACACAGTGAAAAGAAGAGAAGGAATTAACAACTCAACACTTCAGCCTTTAGTAGACGGTGGAGGGATAGTGACCTACACAATTATACATCTCCAGAAAAATATCTGATTGTGAACCTAGTTAAAGTAAATTCACCTGGATCCAGCTGGAAACTGAGACAACTGGTTCTTCTGAAATTGTTAATATAGTATAAAAACACTACAATACTGAATAGTCTCTGATAAATATTCAAATAGTCATTTTAAGCAATTGTGTGAAAACATGCTGAACACCAGAGTTACACATCTATCTCATATATTTGTTTGTTTTAACTTCAACTCTAAATTGCTTAAAATCACTTACCTAACCAGTGAGTGAAACATGATGCAAAGATGAGAGGAAAAGGATGCAAAGCAGGATAACAAATAATCCCAGGATCAAGCCATTTGCCTTAGCTAACAATGTAATGATTCCATCAATCTATCCGACCTTCCATTAACTTGCTTTGTTCTTTTGAGAATTCTGGAAGGCATTTATAGAACACCAGGAGAATCCTCCGAATTCACCCACAAAGTCCTGAAGAAAACCAAATCTAACCGTGTCGACACCTTCCCCTCCAGCAGGGTTTGGCCGAATATAGCCAACGCTGGCCCACTGTCTGTTTTGTAGAACCCAAGACCTGAGAATGGCTTTTACATTTCTAAAAAGCTAAAAAAAGAAATCCAAAGAAGAATAATACTCCTGACAGTGGAAATCAAATGAAATTCAGATTTCAGGGTCTATAAATAAAGTCTTGCCGGAGCACAGCCACCTCGGGAGCATTGCCTGCAGCTCCTGCGCTCCAAAGGCTGAGCTGCGTGCTGGCAACACAGACCACGGTGAAAGATTATCTGGCCTCAAAAGTTTGCCGAAATCGGCCCTGTATTAAAAGTTGCTACTAATTTGCTTCAAAGTACTTGGCTTTAGCAATGCAGCTTTGCATAAGAGACTCCAGATGGTTTTACTGAACACCATCAGAGCAATGTAATAGAGAAATTATTGCATCTTATTATAGTTAAGCTAAAAACCAGCACAGATATCCCTGTGGCTTTTTTCCTAAACCATACTCTTTAACAAAGAAAGTAGTTCTTCCACCACTTTATTATTTCCAGTGGGGAGTTATGACTTGAAAAACTTCCTCTGCCACTTAAGAAGCCCAGTCTTCCACTTATATACAAAATATATCAGAATGTGTACGTGTCCTTTTCTTGAAAGGGGCAGGAAAAAAAAAATACCACAGGGTACCAAGCAGGGGGCTCAGGGGCACTTTGGCACAATTACCTAAGACATTAAAACTAGCTAGAGCAAACAGGTGGGTCACCTTATAAATTACATAAATGCCCAACCACTGTACTGCATACAACTAAAACTAATATGAAAATATAAATTTTTTTAAAAAGAATAAAACTGGAGGGGAAAAAAACCAGCTTGCAATGTTACCTCTGCCTCAGAATAAATAAAGTCTTCCGTATATTCTCCCTACCCCCAAGTTTTCCATAGGAAATTTTTCATACATACAGAAATTCAAAGAATATGTCAATGAAAATTTCTATATACTTTGCCTAGATTCTCAATTATTTACATGCTGACATATTAGTTTCCTCCATTTCTTTATCTTTTCTAGTGGCAGTGACTGAATCTTTAGGAAACAATCTACAGACCATAATACACTTCACCCTAAATACTTTAGCGACCAATACCAGGATAATAATTTTCAAGGAAAAAGATACAAAACTGTAGGGAGGGTGTAAAAAAAAAAAAAGAAAAAAGAAATAGAAAAAGAGTCCCCTCACCCCATCTCAAGAGATCAGTGACAGACAATCTCTGAAACCCCAATAATCCAGAGTTAACTAACACTGCATGTCAGCTTCCAGAGACCACAGGAATAATCTGATTAATATCATAATTAGCAAAAGAGGTCAGGATAGCTCTGCCTCCCACGCTCTGACTTCTCCTTCACAGGAAAGACCCATCTCTGGCACTCACCTGAGGGCAGCAGCATGGTAGGTATCTACGTAATCGGAAATGAAGAGCTCTCGGTTCTTGATAACTGGGTCTGTAATGACAAGTTCTCTTCCAGAGTCTGTCAAAAAATTAATTAAGAGGATATTACAATTGAGCTTCCCAAAAACAATTAGAAAAATTTTGCAAAATTTATCTTTCAGGTTCACCTCCCACTAAAGAAAGCATAATAAACGAACAGGCCTGGTTATCAAATAAAGGAGAGGAATAATGTATAGCAGAAATAACAAAAACAAAGCATTCTGCTGAGTGTTTTATATCCTTTACTTAAGCCTACAGGTCATTGAAATGCACTGAGCACAAAGTAAAAAAAGAAGGTAAACAGAACTATCATATTACAGCAATGTGAAATCTACTGAATAGTTAGTGATCCTGTCCATCTTATATTTTATTGCTAAATATTCCAGAATGGAGTGAAATTGCACTGTCTCCATTGAAAAGAATAACCGTTACTATTTTTAATAAACCATACTTTCACTGCTTGAACAGAAATTTTTAGTTTCAAGGGAGAAAAAAACTAGTTAGATATAAAAGAACACCATTCTTCAAAACTATTTTTGCCTACCGGTTTTTTGAATTAAAACCTATCACCAAAAACAGTGTGGAAGAGTAGGAAGGGCACCGGCAGCAAAGCAACAGCTAGATCCCTGCCCAGGGGCCAACGCTTGCAAGATCTGTGGCCTGAGCCACTCCATTAGCCTCTCTAAGCCTCAATTTCTCATCTGAAAGTGGGGAGTGGCAAAGCCTAACTCGTATAACTATTAATGGGTAACATGGGAATCAGCTATCATAAGGCCAAGCACCTCTCAAAAATCAATAAAAAGCTACTGTACATCTGAACAAACATGATATACATTTATGTACACATCTCATGTGTGTCAATAGAGTTATTGGGTAGAAACTACAATGCCAGAGGGAGAGAAAAATAAAAGATGTTGTGAATAACCTTCTTATTGTTCTGAAAGTCAAGACTCAAGCTAATTCCAAAACACCCAGGAAAGCTTTGCTTTGAAAACTGAAGTTCAAAAGCCCGAATACGGAGAAGTTCAGTAACACAGATCATTGAAAAGGAGCAAAGAAATAAAATACAATCCTGTAGGGTTTTAAGTATTACTAGTTCAACGTTAGGTGAGAAAAAGGAATAAAAAGGAAATTGCTGTCATTTCCAAAGAAGACCTATCTCTATTCTGAGTTCACGGGGAAGACACCATCAGCACATGTGCAGGGCAAAAATAATGAAAGAACTCAGAGAAAAAAAAAAAGAACAAAACATCTTAGAGAACATTTTTCATTATAGTTATCTATATTTAATGAAATACAGATATTGTAGAAAGAACTTTGTCAAAAGCTAAAAAATGTGTAAGAATCAAACCAGAAGGACATATTTACCATTTTCATTATGTCGATCCTGAACCAAATGCTGATACACAGAATCTGGAACTTCAGATTGACGGTAGTACCATTTGACGTTCATGAGTAGATGGTCCCTCTTACTCTGAAAAGGAAAATCTAACAGCATTAGAAACAGGATTTCGGGTGCCCACAGTTGCATACCATACTCATGAACAAAAGGCCCTGGAAACAGGTGAATAGGCAGAGAGGGAGACACACAATTACCACCAGGGCCACAAAAATACGTAAGTCAGTTATAAAGTCAAATTGTATTTTTTCTAAATCCCAGCCACAACTTCTCTGACCAGATTCCTCAAAGTTACTCACTTGGGGAAACAAAGGAGACCAAATTTGAATCTCTAAACCTTCCCAGCTTGATTAACTCTTTGGCATTACGTTTTTTATTTAGCATTAACTACATAGTATTATATGAATCACCCTTCTATACTAATTTTAATAATTTTGGTGAATATTTGTAAACTGTGCTGGCACACTGTCAAGCCATTAGGGACAGCAAGTTAGAAAGAACTTACCTAGCAAAGCCTGGCACAAAGTCATCTCTCTGAGGTTTGCCAATCACCCAGACCTCGAGTTACAATCTTTACTGCCACTCTACTTTGAGTTATTGCTATACTGCAAACTAACACAGCAACTATGGATGGTGAGGAAGGCACTATGAGTCCATGGAGCAGGGACCCTGTCTTATTTATCTTCAAATGTCCAGAGAATAGAACACCTTGTACAAAGTTACTGGTGACTAATGAAGAGTTTGGTAATGATTTAGGTCTCATAAATGTTTGTGGGACACTTAACCATGTTACCTCTAAAAGTTAACTTTGTCCCTAGTACATTCAAAGAACAAAGGATCAAACACTGCCCTTCCATTTGAAGGCTATGGCAGCCATGGCTTTAGGCAGATAATCCATGTGCCCCTGGTCATGAAACATCTCAACATGGCAGTGTACTAAGGCTTCCTGTGGCCTCATTAGAGACTTCCCTAAGGTGAATACAATATCACTCCTCTTAGCAGCTTCTACCTTCTCATTTTAAGTCTGCAGGTCAGAAATGAATGAGAGCTCAAATTTGAGAAATGCCTCATGTTTATAAAGGAGTTGGCAGAATCCTAAATTAAGTCAAAGGAGCCTTCTTTAGCTAGACATATACAGTCTTCACTAAAAGGCCAGAAAGGCTCAAAAACAAACAAACAAACAAACAAACAAACAAAACAAAACAAAACTTCCTTAAATATTTAAGCCATTTAAAGAACCAGAAGGAAAACTGTCAAAAAGTCTTGACTTATTCCAAAGTAAATATAAACCCCATGATTCTTATTTTGCAATTAATTGTGCCGACTAGGCCTATAAAAATAGGGCATCGTTACTGGTTTAAATAAAACAGACTGGATACAAAGAACAATCCTACATAATGGGTTCCTTTTAGTTTTTATCCATGTGCACTTGAAATTCTACACTATTTATACTGCAGGTGGGGAAACAAGGACAAATCAGCATGTTAAATAAAAAGCCTTAAATGTTATAGATAGGAGTTTATAGACAGAAGTAATTACTTCCAGCAGGGGATTACTGAGGAGGTAACATCTGACCTGGGAAAGAATAGAAAAGATTTCAATGGATTCTTTCCAGGTAAAGAATGAGACCTAAGGAAGATACAGAGAGAGAGCAAATACAAGACATCCTGACGCACACGGCTCATCTGCATGCAGAACAGGAAAATGTTCTGATGCTGAAAAGAACCTGAATCCTGACTGTAGTTTGGCCTTTAGTGGGCATCTCGCTCTTAGGGAATGGGGTCTTCTATCTCCACTGCTGACCAAATCCACAGGGAGTGAGGTACAAAACACCAAGACATGGGAGAGCAGCGAGAAAGCCCTGGTTTCTTTCCTAGAAGGGTCAAAGAAGAACAGGACCAGGGTGAGAGCCCTCACCGTGGAAAGAAACAAACCAGGGAAGGGACAGATGAAGGTTCTCGGAGATAAACTCACATATGTAAACACACTGTCTAAGACTGGGTTTCTCAACGTCAGCCATTTGGTCGAGATCACCAAATGCCAGTGGCACCCTTTCCCTTGTGACAACCGAACATGTCTCCAAACATTGTCAAATATCCCCTTTGGAGACAAAATTACTCCCAGTTGAAAACCAGTGGTCTAACAGTTAAGAAATAAACCTAGGTCAAGCAATGCCAGCTGAAGAACATGGACCACAGGTAAAAGAATTCAGGAAAGTCTAGTGTGGCTCTACTATTCCCAGCTACTGGACTCTGGGCACATGAGTCTACCTTTTCCTGTAAAATAGGAATACCGAACCAACCTAAAAGAACTACTGAAAGCACTAAAAGATGGAAAAGCATCTGGAAATGGGTAGGTACTCAAAAGAGCATTATTTCCTGTGTTAGGAGATAAATGTAATCAGTGTTTCACAGAAAAATTTCAAGAGCTTTGCTGAGAACTGTAGGAGTTATTTCTTCACCAGAATATTGTTTCTTTCAAGAGATGATAGTCATCTCCAGTAAATGAGTTGCCAATAGATGCTTCAATGCCCACAGTAATGAATTACTTAATAGGGCACAAAGGAATTCAAATCTACCAGCAGTCTTAGCAAGAATGTTCCAAAATCTATACTTTTACGTATTTCTGTAACACATCTAAGATGGCTAAAAACCTAATGGGCAACAGAAATAACCTTTTAAAAGTACTGTAACTGACAATGGTAAAATGTCTATTTTTCAAAACCAAGCCAGTGATTCTGGAGACCTTTATAGGTATAATATCTATGTTATCTTCTGACCCAGGCACACTTAATGATCTCTCTCTCACCCCCTCCCACCCCCCCCACACACAATATTACCAATCTGGTTTATCTGTACCTAGATTTATGGTTCCTAGTATTAGACTTCACAAAGGCAGCTGAAAGCCAATCGGATTTCCCGATGCAGTACTACCCAACCACCAGGGAGGGGCAGCATTGTGTTAAAAAAAAAAGCCTCCAGGAGCTTGATTCCACAGATTCCAGGCAATGGTTCTCAAAATAAACAAAAGTATTAAGCAAATTTAAGTAGCTATAATAGACACAGTCTTCCCAAATAAGTCAGGAATTTGGTTCAAGACTAAACATCTACAAAGGGAAGCAGTGAGCTGTTTCAGAGGGTCCGAAACTAAAATTAGGTAAACCCCAGGATTCTAGTCCTGTGTGACATCACTAATTAGCTGCGGGTGACCCTAGTTATTTGAGAGGTGAAGAGACAGAACAGGATGATTTCTACAGTCTCCTTCTACCTTACATGCTTATGTTTAGATTTCTTCCCCAGACAAAACCAAGCACATAAAATAGGGTTGGTGGATATTTTCTATATATCAAAATAATGGCATTAGCTAATATTATCATCCTTAAAAAAAGTTTTACAAATTAAAATGTCACCTTCCATGGAAGCTGGGTGCTGTGCCCTGAGGAACAGCAGAAGGGGGCAGGGGCAGAGAGCACCCCCTCTCCCAATAAAGGCCCCCAAAGCCACTTCGGGCACACTGGTGCTACTCAGGTGTTATGCAAGGGAAATTTTCATCTTTTTTCCTCTATTCACTATAGTCAAAGATTCTACTCAAAATCACAGAAAATTAAAAGCAGAGGAGAATTGAGAGATCATCTGATTCAACCCAAACCACCTGGGTTTGAATCACGGCTTTGCAACCTAACAAACTATGGGACTTTGGGCAAATGACATCTCTGAGCCTCAATTCTCTCATATATAAAATGAAGGGAAAACGATAGTCTCCAGCTCATTAGGGTGTGAAGATTAAATAAATGAATGTAAGTAGAGTGGACTGGCTCTCAACAAATGTTGGTATTACTATCACTGTTTGGAGTCAAGCTGGGGCTTTTCTCCAATTCAACAGTATGCTAATAATAGCAATACAAAAATAAATCATGCAGCAAATTAGGGGGAAGTGTCTTCACTTTTGCAACAATTTGAGAAGCACAAACAGTATTTCTAATATGCCTCATTATTGACTAGTGATATAACTATAGGACTGCATAAAGGTTCAAAGTGGTTATAAATGATACATTTTAAACAGTATGTGCTGAGAGGCTTCCTATGGGAAGGCACCCTAGGGTGTATATCCCAATCACAGAGAGGATCCCACAGGGAGATAAACAATTTCTCACCATTTTATCTTTAAAGAGAGAAGAGAAGAGGGGGGAGAAAGGAGAGGTTGATTTGACTTGTTACAGATGGATGGAAACCACCAAACAGAAGCACCTCTAGTCTGCTCACAGTGGTCTCACAGGAGTGACTGTGCAGAAGAAAGAAAAAGGGGAGCTGACTCTGGGTTAACTGTGGATTCTTCACATGTTCGGCCTGGATTTCTTTGAAATGAGGGTTGTATGTAAATTTAAGGAAATAAAAAGTTTAACAGAGAAGACAAACCCAAACCCACCTGGGTTTGGAAAAAAATAGCCTAATGGAGGGTTTTGGGAAGCAGAATAGAGAGGATTTCTAGAGCTTTGAATGTCAGCCAATAGGCTGAGAATAAATTAAAAAGTCAGAACTGAAATTAAACATTTATAATGAGGTTAACTGACAAAGGTAAGCTCGGGAGAAAGGAAGGAAACAGACAAGAAAGGCAAACAGGAGAGGGCTGGGTGAGGGATACTGGTTCACCTTATAAAAAGCATACAACATGGCCATCCCAAATACAAAGACAAGATCTAAGACCGACAAGTAAACAAACTTTCCTAGAGATCTTTTATGATTATTAATATAGTACTTTCACTAATTTAAATAGCCAATCCGAGTCATTCCCAGGACCAGTCTTAATATCATCCTCTGGAAAAAGGTTTTAACAAAACATCAAAAAAAAAATAAAGGATGCATGGTGAGGTGAGGGGAGAAAGAGAAGAAGGGTAGGAGTTCAGCATGACCAGCAGGACCAGGGCAGTCTTCTTTACAGAACAGGAAGGAGGCCCCCCGAAGCAGACTGGGAACAATAATAATTTTAAATTCACCTGCATTATGGAGGAAAGACATTCTTTGCCCCAGCAATCACCTATCAGGTCTTGCAGATAACATCAGGGCTCCCAAAGCCTTCCAAGCAGGTCACTCAAGTCCCTCTACCGTTATCAAACGTGACTGAAAGATCATGGCCAAAGACACCTAACCAGGATATGAAGATGGCTATCATCAAGTGAACACCTTCACAGTCAAAATAATCTATTAGAGATAACAGAGGAGCTTCCTTCAAAGTTTTAACTACTTAGGTCTTGGGTGCTCACATTTCAAATAATGAAAGATCTGGGTTCAGAGTCAGGTGAAATTAGACCAAACTTGCTTTATAAAGCCCAAATAGCCAATCAGGTTTTTCCAGAAATTTGGGAAGTAGAACTGGCTTAATACTTGCATACCGCATGGCTTAAGAATATAGGTTTTTGAAGAAACTTTTCATGCATTTCTACAACATGGTCATAATGAAGTTAAGAGTTATATGAGTATTAGAGGAATACTGTATAATTCAGAAAAGTCTACCCAAACTTTGCACTTGTAATTAAGACACTAAGCCTGGAGAGTAGGGAAATAGTCTACCAGAAACATCACGAATCCCTTCTAGGGTGCTGCACAGTTGGTTACTGCAGCATTTCAGCCCTGCAGGGTCCACCTCCACCTACATACGAGGCATTGCCTGTTGGGAAGATCATCTTGGGAAGACCTTGGGGACACAATCTAGTGGCTTCTTCAATCATTCCTGACTTTTGGAGAGAAGAGGAAGAACAAGCAATAGTGTAGAAGATTTCTATTTTTCAAGGGCCAAAGATAACTCCAGGTATGTGTACGTGGGAATCCGATCTAAAAGATGCTTTCTGTACCAATGAAAGGATCATTATTCAGCTTTGTGGATAGATACCAGAACTGAGATCAAAATGAAATCAGTTAGGAAATATCTTGTAATATTTCAAGCCACTACTTTACTCCTAACACTAGACACTAGGAATGCACAGATATTTTCTTTATCTATCTAAATACAGCTTTAGCTATATCTATGGCTTTATCGCCATTACTGCTCAAAAGGGCATAAAGAGTTACAAGGAAAAAACGAAGTGCCACCAGAGCTCAGTCCATCAAGGACCACCCACCTCAGAGTTCTGCAGACAGGGGTACCAGGAGACCAGGGAAGAAGCTGAAGCACTGACCCTAGTGCTCTCTTCTCCAAGCAGAAGAAAGGCTGTGAGCATCTCCTGTAAACAGCCGAGCCATCATGCTCCAATCTCCCTTGCAGACTGAGACGCTAACGTTTTGTTTCTTTTTAACTGAGGTTATCGCAAGTGAATTTCTTATTGCCACTGAGTAAACAACGTAGCCATTCTTGTTTTGTCCCAAAATGCCCTCCTCCCAACTTTCTCGGGTAGGTTTAAGTGTGCAAGTGGCTTGGAAGAATTCGCAGCCCATAGGTGTCACTGCCACACACACGCCCAGCGAGATCCACTGGCCTGGGGACACACTGTGGGGGCAGCCCGTCTCCCTTCCAGGGCTGCGGCACTTGAGTTTCTGACACAGAATGCCACTCGGTGGTGTGATGGCTAATTTTCTGTCAACTCGACTGCACTGAGAGACAACTAGCAAAACATTATTTCTGGGTCTGTGAGGGTGTTTCTGGAAGAGGTCAGGATTTGATTCTCTGGACTAAGGAGATCCGCCCTCAGAGGTGGGCAGGCATCATCCAATCTGTTTAGGAGCCCAGATGGAACGAAAGGTGAAGAGGTGCATCTCCTCTTTTCCTGTGCACGGTGTCCTCCTTTTCCTGCCCTGAGACATCAAGGTCCTGGCTCGCGGGCCTTCGGCCTTCAAGGCTTACCACAGCAGCCCCTCGGCTCTCGGGCCTATGGACTGGACTGAATTATACAACCTGCTTTTCTGATTCTCCAGCATGCAGACAGCAGATTACGGGACTTCTAAGCCTCCACAACCTCATGAAACAATTCCTATACCGCGCGTGCGTGTGTGCATGCGTGCATGTGCTATTTATCATTTACTGGCATTTGCAAATGGACATAATGTGGAACTACACAGGAGTCTACTGTGAACTAGCATAATCAATTCTTTCTTTAAAGATAAATAAATTGATGAAAGAAACCGAGAAGCAAGCCACATCTATTTGACTAAGATGCTTGCTGCCTTTCGGAACTAGAATAAAGGTTACAAGCTCATTTTCCAAAGCTGTAGCACTCAATCCAAAAGACTGTTTTCAAGAGATTGCATCAGCTTCTGGGTTTGTATCAGAGGACTGAAAGCACCTTGTATCAGATGGTGAAGCAAGGAGGTGGAACTCAGGGAGGGCAGATGACTTTTTTACAGTGCTTACAACCAAGATGCACAAATAACTGGTTACATACAAATCTCCAGAAAGATGAGGCAATTAAAAGTGTGCTGAAACGCAGTCTCCAATCATCAGAAATAATTTTATTTTCTTTATTTTTTACACCTACAGCATCCGGTCTTCCTAGGTGGTCTCCCATCCAAGTATTAACCAGACCCGACCCTGCTTAGCTTCCAAGATCAGACGAGATCGGGCGTGTTCAGGGTGGCATGGCTGTAGTAAAATAATTTTCAAAATCACTGTTTCCTGACAATGTCTTGCATGCTAACCAACTTCTGCTTTTTGGTTAATTACTTTTAGTTTAATCCACACAAAATTCAATCAGTATTTTGGTAGGACCAAGAAGGTGTGTGAAAATGAAATTATCTCTCAACTGCGAGCTATGGAGTCAAAATTTATTAAGGCATAGTCTATCTAGGATTACACTGTGTATGAACAAAGAAATTTTCAGGCAACTGATTTCTGTATTTGCAGCAGGAAGACCAAAACTGAGTATAAGTATAGGCCTGGGAAAGGGGACCTTAGGACATGGGGACAGAAATACTAACCCAAAAAGCATTCCTGCCATTTCCCACAAGTATCCTTGTCAATGTACCTCACCCTGACGAAAATACTAAATGTCAGATTCAAGATTGGAAAGATCCCAAAGTTTAGGTTAAAGGGTCAAGTTAGGAAGCTGAAATTTCACAAATAAATTAATACACTATACTTGGATTCCCAAAATCTGCTGCTCAAACCCAACATAAAGCCCTTCCCCTAAAAGCTAGTATTCTTTCCAGTGGTTACAGTTACATCGAATAAATCCATAACCACAAATTTTCTATTTGGCCCAAAAGATTTCCCCCATAAAGAGAAAAACAGCTGTCTGTGGGCAGCACCACAGGAAATTGCCAAACCAATCTTCAATCTCTATTAAATAGAAGAAAACATTCCATTGAATTTTTTTTAAAAAAATCAAGCCCAAACACTATAAAACTTGACATATTTGAAATACTTTGGCTGTTGTTTGGGTGACAGTGGTGATAGCAGCAGAGATTTTACTCATTCTGGAGGAGTGAATGACTTTTTATACATGACAACCAGAAAAGGTACAGTGCTCTCTCCCTAATCAATGATGAGGTCAGATGTTGCAGTACTGAAAAAGGAAGTTAAAGAAAGTGGGGATAAGCTGAGCTGTCAGCTTCCAAAATTCTCCAGAAGTTTCACAAATTAAACTATAACATTATTTTTAAAATAAAAATTACTAACATTATTAAAGATATATCATACAGATTTTTAAAAACTGATGCTGAAATATCTTGAAAAGATTTCGCTGAGTCAACTGAAGTGGTTCTCAAACTTATTAAGACTCGGGATTCCTTATTCTCTTCAAAATTATTGAGGAGTTCAAAGAACTTTTGTTTGTATAGGTTATAGCTTGTCAATATTTACTATGCTGGAAAATGAAAACTTTTTTAACTTGAAAGATTTTTAATTAACTGATTTAACAATAATAACCCCACTATATGTTTACATAAATAATTACAAAGATTACTATAATTTTAAAACTAACAAAGTTTAGAAAACGAGTAAGGTGCTTTTACAAATCCCTTATGTTTGCCTTAAGCAAACATACTCTCATATCTCATTCTGTATTCAGTCGGTTGAGATGTATCGCACATCGTTTAACTCCACTGTATGCTCGTGAAGAGAATGAGTGAAAAAGGCAAACAACGTCTTGGTATAATTATACAAACCGTCTGACCCTGCGTGGACCTCACTTGAGAACAGCTGCCCTGCGGGACGACTGGGACGAGCGGCACTAACAGTCCAGGATGCTCGCCCTCCCTCTCAGATTCCGGTTGTTGAAACGATGTAAGCACGCTCCCCAAACAGAAAGGCCACTAACCACTAGAGACTTTAAAGCACACACTTGTTTAGAAGTGAGATACCATTTAAAACATAGATTATTTTACTTTTATTTACACAATCGGACATTCCAGTAGAAAGTTAAATTCTTGTTAAAGAGAAGAAAATCTAGGCAAGAAGACACTCATTTCAATTTAAGGTATTTTTCTTTCTAAAATTTGAGCTCATGATAGAGAACAAGTTAAAGCTTGATTCAAACAAGAATATAAATAGGTCTACACTAAAAAGATATACTTTAAAACAATGGTGAACCTATCAAGCTGAAAGCTTGCGTGCACAACAGCAACCTGGAAACTTTTAGCAATCTTTAATTCCAGGCAACTTTGTGGTCATTTCAAAAATGGTACTGCTTCCTGCCTGAGAAAACTGGTAACATGAAACATCAACCTTGAAGGGGGAAAAACCACTTAGCTTACAATACTATACTGAATCATCATCTTTTCAAAGATGAACATACCTGCTTTATGTGAAACCAGCAATACTCCTCACTTTCAAGGAGATGATAACCTTTTTGTACATTATTTTCTTTATTAAACTGCAAAACTGCAGAACTGGTAACAAAGTAAAATAAAACATCTTTAGTAGCACAAAGAGTATTAGAATTTTATAAGTACTTGGGCTTTTAAGGAGCACTAATATAGGTTTGGAAATTAATATTGATTTTTTTTAAAAGTCAGCATACATAATAATAAAACTCTAAAGCTAGCAAACATTTTCAACTTGCCAAGAAACAAACTCAAATAGTTTGGGGGAAAAGGGGAGGGATCAGAAGGAACCCTGAAAATTTACATTTGCTCATTCCACTTTATGTAAACTAGTCTGTATTGTTTTAAATATCCCATTTATTCTCCTCCCCTTTTGACTTAAGTTGAAATAAAGACTGTAACCTTTAATGCTTGCTTGTTAGTCTATTTATAACTGTTCCATCTACAACCACTTTTCTAATACAAACATGGCCTGATAGCTTATCTGAGTCCACATGCCGGACAACAAAGGCCCACTGGCCTGCTGGAGGGAAGAAATGGAAAACAGGAAATGAGAAGACTTAGTTAATCCCCAGATAATCGATCAGTGTATTCAGTCAAGTGTGAACTGAGCTGGGGAAATGCTGCTTAAAATCGAAGAGCATGTGACCAGAACAATTCATTTTAAAATAGGTTAATTTTTGTCAAAATGATTCCCCATCACATTCAAGCACTAATGTAACGTGTATAAATGTTAATATCTTTTGAAATAAAACCTCTTTCTTTAAAATCTTTCATCCTCTAACCCTTTTTCATAAATGCATTTTAACTTTAGATTTGTTTATTTGTTTTTGTTCATCATTTTTTTCCTAAATCAGCTTTTTCTAAATCAGGTATAATTTATACACAATAAAATTAACCATATTTACAATTTCAATTAGTTTCACAAATGTGTTTGACAAATGTGTTGTATGACCACCAGCACAATCAAGATAGGGAACGGTTCAATACCACAAAAAGACTAACTTCTTTTAGAACTGATGAATCTGCTATGCTGAAAAAGCTTTTGTGCCCATGAAGGCTACAAAAACAACTTTCTAATTTAAATTCTTTCCTCTATTTAACACACAGAGAAGTGAACGTGGAGAACAACAACTGAGTTAGCCGGAACACTTTTTTTCTCCTAGCTACTGCTGGAGACTGCTACCAACAACAATCCCATGCCTTCAAAACCAAATAATCTGCTAAACAGAACTTATGGGCTGAGACTTTATATGGTCTCCTAAAATTCCCAGAATACTGATAACCATTATAGTGATAATAGTTATGAAAATAAATGAAAAAAATTCAAATTAATTTTATGGTATACTTTCCTCAAATCATACACTAACCAACATGGAATGAGTTTCTTCTATGATATATCACACTGTTCTGGAGATGGTCACTGAGGATCCAGGCGAGGAAAGTCCCACTCCTGACAGAGCTGACATTCCAATGCAGGGGAAGACCCTCTCTGCCAACCCCTCCACCGCTCAAGTGGATAAGAGCTTTAAAAAAAGCCACGAGCAACAAAATGTGCCACTCTGTAACCACACAATCCTAAGCAAGTAATAATACTTTTTCCACTGTATTTAGTGTCTTTGGGTATTATTTTCCTTAAAACCAGCAGTCTTCTCAAAAGCACTAGAGGATTAGCAGGCAAAAATGTGCTGTACTTGAGTGCTCCATAGAGAGAGAGAGAGAGAGAGAGAGAAGGATCTAACTAACCTTGATAAATCAACACACCAACTTCTCCATCCACAGGAACAACAGAGAATCTCAAGTGAATGTCTCTATCTCTCAGCTAAGGCTGAGTTCATGAAAACTCCAAGGGTTCTTCTACCTTCTTTATCTGTATTATTTTTCTTTTATCATTTTTAATATAAAACAGTCACAGGCAAAAAGGTACAAAATAATATAACTATGCAGTCAACATATTTGTAAAAATAAAATACTGAAGAAGCTGCCTGCATGCTCTTCCCAGACAGGTCTCTCTTACCCACCCCCCGCCCCGCCCTCCCGCCTCAGGTAACCCTAAATTTTCTGTTGCTCACTCCCAGGCAGCCCTTCCTTCGTAGATAGATATGTAAAGTATTGTTTTGCAGTTTTTATGCTTTACATAAATAACATCCTGCTCTTTGCAATCCTGTTCTTCTGCACTCTCCTTTGTTCATCCAGCAGTGTACCTGCATGATTCATCCATGCCTTTGTTCATTCATTTTAAATGATACCTATTACCTCTAGGTAGAGTATACAATTTATGTGTTCATAAATTTCCCTGCTGATAGAATCTGGGTCATTTCCAGTTTTTCACTATTACAACCAAGGCTGTTAATAAACATTCATTCCTATTCCTGTTTGTATAAATCTAAGTCCCATATAACTTTTCTATTCAAATTATCTATTACTCTGCATGTTTGGTGCTGCAGCTAAATGTTCAAGCTCATTAGTATAATATTGTTTAAAATGTATTTCTGATATCTTGTTAATGTCTGTAGGATCTATAGTGTTGTCCTAGTTTTATTCTTCATAGTGATAACTTGCTGCCATTTTCTGTATTGTCTTTACAAGGATGTAACAATTTTATTAGTTCAAAGAAGCAAGTTTTTTTTGTTTTCTTCTTAGTATATGTACAATAAAGTTCCCTTTGAAAAGCCAAATCTGTCTCAGAGGTGGAGGAAAACAAGGAAAGTCTGTCCCCTTTTTTGTTTTAGTTTTCCCTCGAGTATGAAAGGAGAGAGAAGACAAAAGATGAAGAGGGTGAAGGTGTGATACTTAAAGAACCAAAGAGAGAAAATGTGAAAAGGTGAAGGAGCAACTTTTGAGGTTGCAGATTATCTTTAATGTACACTTCCTTACTAATTTGTTAATTTGAGCTCTTCATTATTCCCTTACTTTTCTTGGGTTTGAGTTCTTGTTAAATTTTTTATTAATACTTAAGAGACGGTTTATTTTATTCAGCTTTATTTATCTATACATATTTAAGGCTCAAAATTTTTCTGAGCACAGCTTTAGTTGTGACCTATAACGTGATATGTCTCAATTTCATTAACAATCCCCTGTAAAATATTTTCTAATTTCCACTGCGATGTCTTATTTGACCCACAGACTATTTAAAAATTGTCACTTTATTCCACACATTTGTGGATCTTCCAGGTAATCGTTTGTTTCTGATTCCTACCCTTAATTCCACTGTGGTCAGAAAACATGCTCCGTATGATTTCAATCTCTGAAATATGTTATGACTTGCTTTAAGGTCTAATATAGCCTTTTTTGATAAATATCCCATATGCACCTGAAAAAAACGTCCGTTCTTCAGCTGCTGAGTATAGTGTTCTGTATATGACAATGTGCTCAAAATTTTTAATTGTGTTGTACAATATTCTCTATCCTTACTGATTTGTAATCTACTTGTTTGCTCAATTACTGAAGGAGATATGCGAAATCTTTCCGACTGACTATCAACTGTTTAGGATTAACTGAAGTATGGTCATTTAATGTAATATTACATGGCAATGAAAATAAATTACTGCAGCATACAGAACCATGGATGCATTCCACAAACAATATGCTGATCCAGAGAAATCAGACACAGACAGATGACTATTGCACAGTACTCATTTATATATAAATTTCAAATGAAGGTAGGACTTATCTATGACTTAGCTCACAGGCGAGGCTATCATGGGATTAGCGGCTGGGAGAGGACATGAGGACCGTGGTCTCTGGATACTTACAGTGTTTTATTTCTTGATATGATTAGAAGTTACACAGAACATTTCATATAGTGAATTATATATAAATTCACTGAGCTGTACACGTATACAACTTTCATTCTTTCATGTGTATATAGGTTTAAAATATAAAAATATTTTAACTTTAAAAATTAAAGTAATTCACAAAAACTAAAATTCACACACACGTATATGTATAACATGCCATGGGAAAAATATAAGAAACTGGTAGTACTGGTTGCCTCGAAAAAGAAGTCTGGAGTAATTTGTTATGCTAGAAATTAAGAAGGTGCTCAAAGAATAACTGGGATATGTGAAAGACACATAAACTAGCCTGAAAATGCCCCCGGCTGGCCAAATCTGGAACAATTTGAGAATCAAAATATATAATGATAATAATGGATTATAATCCATCTAATAAAACAGAAAACCATTCACCTATGCTGATATACATAAATGAAGAAACTGAACAGTTACTTTGGAAGAGGATATTTTCAGAGTAACAAAGGACCTTTCCACAAAATACTTACAAAGGATAAAAAACTTTATAGTAGAGACCTGGTATATCTCTTCATATAATATAAAATTATAATGCAATAAAATTTTAATCAAGTGATCAAAATGAACACCAATCATGGAGAAAAAAAAATGGAATAATGCTTGCAATCAGATACAATGATAAAATCTCTAATCTAATAATGAGGGAACATCAAATAAAAACTGAGGAACATTCTATAAAGTAACTGGCCTGTATATCTTCAAAACTGCTGTCATGAAAGTCAAGGAAAAACTGAAGAGTTGATGCAAACTGAAGAGGACTAACGACAACTAAATGTAACACAAAATGAAAACCTGGCTAAACATGTATGAAATTGAGTAATAATGCATCAATGCTAATTCTGACATCTGATTGTTGAATTGTGGGTTATATAAGGAAATATCTTGTTAGTAAGAAATATACATTCAAGTATCAAGAGTTCATAAGACATCATTCGGTGACTTACTCTCAAATTACTCAGGAAAGAAGTTCTTTGTACTATACTTGCAACTTTTGCAGGGCTGAGACTGGATAAATGAAAGGCCGGGAAATAAATTTTAGTTTCAATATAAAAGTACATAATCACAGGCACTGGTCACTAAAAACCATTCTGACAAATTATTAGACTTAAAGCTGGGTAAGAAAAAATAAAGTGACAAGGATGGGGTTCCATAGTGTAGTGGTCAGCATGTCTCTTTTACACACAGAAGGTCCTGGGTTCACAACCCAGTGGAGCCACGGTCCATGGTCTATGGCCATGCCACCCTGAACAAGCCCGATGTCTGATCTCAGAAGCTAAGCAGGGTCAGGCCTGGTTAGTACTTGGAAGACCAGGTGCTATAGGAATAAATAATGATAATAAATAAAAAATAAAATAAAATGGCAAGTAAATGTAAAGATAAATGCATGTTACTGTCAGTCAAAAGTAATTGCTGAATTTCTTTCAGGAATTCAGTCTATGATAAGATGGCATTTCAAAATAGTGGGGAAACACAGTTTATCACTTAATTCTGTTGAGATTACTGGGATGTCATCTGGAAAAAAAAATAAGTTGCACCCTTACACTTTATATTAAAATAAATTACAAGAAAAAAAAAACAGAATAAGGACTGAAATGTGAAAAATAAAAGTATAATGAGAAAAGTACAAATTAAAGTTACCAAGAATATACTGTTCAGCTTGAAAAATATCCAAGTAGATAACAGTCTGCGGGCCAGGCTGTGGGGAAACGGACTCAAATGCTTTTTGTCCAAACCTAAACTGGTAAAACCCTCATCACGGAAGGCAAGTGGGCAATATTTTTGGAAATTATAAATATATTCAAATACATTGCTATTTCTCCAGCAATACCACTGATTGCGATTTATTCTAAACATACACAAAATAACATGAACAAGTTTATTTAACATGAATAACATTAATAGGGACCTAATTAAACAAATTATGAAACATCCACATAATGGAATACCATGCAGATATAGATGTATATACTTAAGAGTGAGAGGAGAAAAATTTCCATGTACTGATATGGAAAGATCTCCAACATCTATTCTTAAGAGCAAGCTATAGAACAGTGTGCATAATTTGACAGCTGTTACATTTGCTTATATGACACTTTGGAAGAATACATATGGAATGTAATAACATGATTATCTGCATGGGGTCAGGTGTAAAAAAATAAAAAATAAAAGCCCAAAGATGGGAGGCAGACATCTTTTAATACCTTCCAATTTTTCAATCATGTAAATATATTACCTATTCACACGCAATTTTTTTAATGTATAGATTGTTCTGTTTATGTCACAGGCCTTTACTCTCTCTTTTTCTCTCTCTCTCTCCTTTCTTTCCACACTGGCATGTTCCTGCAGTATTCTTTTTCATACTGCTAGCCTTCCCTGGATGGCAGTCAGTGTCTGACTAACAGAGTTGGCAGAGACACCAACCAGACTGCTAGAGAAAATGAACAGGAACAAGCCTATTTAATTACAGCTGTCTGTGCCAACGATTAGGTACCCAGTCTTTTATACTTAAGACTTCTAAGAATGAAATGTTAAGGCAAATAAATATAAAGCAGTCATACATGTTCTCGACTGCTTGTAAAAGAAAGTCACACACTCCTTTGCCCCCCACAACATCCTTACAGACATCACCTCAAAAATGTTTAGTGTTGCTAAATTTAGAGAGACACAGAGCCTTTAAATATGAAACCTAAACTCTCTATAAATATGAAATATAAAGTCTCTAACTGAATATAAGATATTCCACTCAATTCTACCTTACAAACCAGCCCTGAAGTGAAAATAGAGTACTACCAACTCCTGTTCATCCTGTGATATACCATCCAGGCTGGAAACACACTTAGAAAGGAAGAAGGGATACCATTAATAAGATGTAATTGAAACCACTCCTGAAAAAAGACAATGAGCACTATTTTTTATCATAAAATTTTTTGTCTATGTTCGCTATTTCCACAAACTCCTCTTTGATTACAGATTATGTCTTCCCAAGAAGACTATCTGGCAGCAAGCTGCTGACAAAGTATTGATGGCGTCCTCCTTCCACATACCTTATTAGCATTTCTATTGCTGCACTGCACACACTGGCATTATAAATCACACACACTCAGTGTCATGCACAATAACCAAACAGTTACCTAACAACTAAGGGTATTACGAATGCATTGAACTAATCTTTGAATATGTGCTCTGATAATTAAATTCCATTATGCTTCTACCTTTAAACCTAAAGGCAACAACACTGAAATCAAGTGCCATCCACAGTTCCCTCACATTTGCCATGAAATGTCACTTACATTATATAGTTCACATCCAATTACTGAACACAACCAGCCACAGCATCTATCACTTACATTAAAACAAGCAGAACCCAGCAGTGGGGCTGTCGGAAGCCATCACATGGCTTAAATGGATTTCTCACCTTTCAAATATCAAGGGGTCCTCTTTCCCAGAACATCTCACTAAGGGGTTTGGCCTTAACAAAGAGAGCTACCCAAGTTGAAAGAAAACATTCAAAAGGCAGAACATGTTGCAAAGCCCAGCTCAGAGCCAGAGACATCTGCCCCTTGTGTTAAAATACAAAATGGTAAAAGATCTTTTATATGAAAAATAAATACACATAAAAGGAGAGCTTTTGTTGAGGCTACTAAGAGAGAGGCAAAGTTATATTAATACCTACAGAGTCCTTGTTTTTGGCTAGTGTCCCACTGAAATTAGGAAGCCCTTCTGACCAAAGATCTATTAATTTCCCAGTTTTTAAGAACAAAGAAACCTTTCCTGTAGTCCTTGCTTAGAGCCCCAAAGCTAAACTGGCTGCCAAGCACAAAGCTATGCTCCTCTATTATCCATGCAGTCACCAGGACCAGAACAAGCTAAATTCCACAAATTTGTAAAAATACACATTCCTGTTTGCCACCGATCACCAATGATGACATTTTTAAAAAGGATCAAGATAACTTCCTTAAACTTCTAAATTCAGAAAAGCTTTTACCGTCAAAAGGAAACACTAATCACTGACTACTGGCAATTAACACATAATGGAGCCACCTCTTACCTATAAATTATATGACCATATTCTGTAGTTTGAGAGAGAAAATCACCATGGAGTTGTAGGAAATCATCTTCTACCAATATGATGTCAGATAGGCTAACAAGAAAAACAGAGCTCTAATTGGCAGTAAATAACTACTGAGACATAAAATGAAAACAATGCCCCCCCAAATTTAACCTGATCACACAGAAGAGGAGATAGTGAAATCAGTGTCTGGGGAATTGACAGAGGATACTGCCTCTTTGCATATACAGAGAAATCAATACCTGATAAACTACACTGTAAATCGGGCTCTAGAACAATGGTTCTTAACCTCTGTGAAGACCTTTTCTCTCTCAAGAAAAAGTGTGTGCCATGCAAACTACTGCATAAAATGTCTAAATATCCAAAGGCTCCCAGTTTCAAAACCCCTACACTTAGCACCACACTGTAACATGTTTATGCATTATCCATCTCCTCACCCAGCACCCTAAAAGAACATAAGATCAATAAGCGATTCATCAGTGTTGTTCCCAGCTACTGCCAGAAGCTAAAACAATGCCTTGCTCATAGTAGACAATCAAGTAATAAGAATAAATAACTGAATGAAAGGCAATAAAAATATGTATATATTACAGGATTACCCCAAGCAACAAAACATTAAGTTACCCTAGACTGAAGAGACAATTTACAATATAAAATTTGAAAACTTTCACCTGGCCCGAAATCAGTAAATAATACAATGCTCCTCTATATTAATTAAAGCTGACTCCTGGCCCATCCATCTATTTGTTGTAATACACAAGGAGGAAGAAAAAGTCTTCTAGTGTTATCCTATCAACATGAGGTCCTAACCTTCTAAGCAAATCACGGTAAAGGAAGATTACCCCTGAGCAGTTCATTAAACACATGATGGCTCAAATAAAGTTAGTTTTAAATAAACCAGTAACTTAAACCAAAGTTTGTCTATGATGTGACAAACCCAGATTCAGCTATTATGTAAAAATTTATTATTGTGCCTATGTAACAGAGGTGAAAAAATAATAACCACTGTCTTCCACCATAAACAGAAAATACCATGACTTCCCTCTTAGTCACCTTTCCCAAAAGTGTTATAATTGGAATCTAAGTATATTTTTAGTTGATTTGGCCATGATATTCCAATGTGTAGTCTATATCTAGATATATCTTTATATCATAGAGATATGAAATAGCCAGAATTAAGTAAGAATAGTGAACAGTTCCTAACTCAGCACTTTGCAAAATAAACACTGCCATGTTATTGTTTTGTAAATAGACACGAACGAACTCTTAAGAGTCTTTCTGTGATTTTCTACAATTCAGTCCACAAGAACGTATGCTACATAAAGCAGGAACTCAGAGCTCACCAAAAATAAAGTCTCCCCAATTAACACCTGGAAAACATAATATCTCGGTATAATATTGTCCTCATAAAAATGACATATTCATAAAGTATACTATGTAACAAATATATTAAAATTTATGAATTAAGTGTTCTTCCTGCACAATTGAGTTTTTATGTAAACCATCAACAAAGTAGCGAGGGTATGAAAAAGGGCATGAGGGATTCAAACCAGGCTGTTAACTATAGGCGCTAGCATATTTGGGGTTGACTATAACAAAAGATGAAAGAGGCTAAAAACAAACAAAATATAAATGGTAAAATGGAAAGACACTTCAAAAATTGACATTATAGATCATGTCAAGTAATCTGGCAAGATCTTCTCTTTGAAGTTCACCATCCTATCACAGGGCCCCTTATGGGGGATAATGGTAGACAAATTACTACAAGCTAGTATTAGATGTCCTAAACACCTAGAAAAAATTTAATGAATAACTGAGGTGATTCAAACAGTGCACAGAACAGCCACACAGCCTCTAATTACATTTACCATATCACTTGTCCATTTACGCTGGAACGCATCTCATGCTCTGCAGTGAAGCCAGCTGGATACTAGTCAGCTTTAAGTTCTACTCTAATATATTACACAATGAATTAAAATGTAAACACAAATAAAATTTAGATTAAATCCCAAAGCCGAAATTTTATGAAACAGCATTATAAGATTTACATTTACTAAACTGCATAAACCATTTTAATCTGCATTAGATTTTTAAAATTGAGATATAAAATTGAGGTATAATTTCTATATAGTGAAAAGCAGAGGTTTTAGGTATACTGTTCATTTTTATAAAGATGTACACACACACACACACACACACACACACACACACCTTTATAATCCAAACACAAACCATTTCTACCATACCAGAAAGTTCTCTCAAGCACCTTCCCACTCAATCTCTACCCCACCTGCAGAACGAACCACTATTAAGACTTCTATCCCAGAAAACTAGGCTAGATCTAACCATTTAAATTTCTAAGAAACTGTCAAGCTGTCCAGGTGGCCATACCATCTTCACTCCCACCAGCGGAAATGAAGCTTTCCTTGCCAGAGTGGGTCCCCTCACCAAGAACCAGGGCGACCAGTCTTTTCACTCAGCCACGCCAGTGGCGGTGTAGTGGTATTTACTGTAGCTTTTTATTTGTATTTTCCTGATGACTAAACAGCACTTTTTCATGGGCTTATCATCCACCATTTGCATATCTTCTTTTGTAAAGTGTCTCTGTTCAAGTCTGCCCATTTTAAACGAGTGCAGTCATTGTTGAGTCGTAGCAGTTTTGTTTGTTTGCTTCAAGTTTTTTAAATGTATTCTGAATTTAGTTCCTTTCTCAGATGTGTGTTTCAAGCATTTTCTCAAAGTCTGAGACTACTCTATGAATATTCTTAACAATGTCTTTTGATGAATTCAGTTTTTTTTTTCCTTATGGTTAAGTACTTTCTGTCTCCTCTTTATATCAAGGTTCAAAAGACATTCTCCTGTTTTCTTTTAGAAGCTTTATAACCTTTACCTTTTATTAATAAAGGTCAATGATCCACCTCAAATTAATTCTTATGTATGGCATAAGGTAGGGCTGTGTTTTGTCTTTTGTTTTGTGCCATATGAATATCCAGTTGATCCAGCCTATTTATGGAAAAGACTTTCCTTTTCCAATTGAAAAAAGCTTGAAAAAATGTGTGGATTCATTTAAATTTGCATTGAAGAAATAAAAGGTACGTATAAGCCCAAGAGATCACTGGTATTTTAATCATACTTTGTATGTTATCACCAACATTAAAGAAATCATTTCCTCTTAGTAACATACTTTATATTTACATCAAATAAATAGTAATATTGACCAATGATTACACATTTTGAGATTCTCATATGAATTATGCAATTTACATTTCATAAATATTTACTTATTTAATGTATATGTATGCATATACACTAAACTGTTGTGACGCTTGTAATGGTAAATGTTTATGTTTGTGGAACATGTAAAATTTTAGCTATAATTGCTTGATATGTTACATTACATAAATGTATGTATCAGAAATAAATAATCAAACATAACGAAGCAGTACCTCAAATCCCCAACCCTACTCACCAACCTGGTTGCACCTTTGACTCAAAATTTTCCTGAGAAGTTAACATATTTTAAGTTACCCTGAAGAGATACACTAATAAGGGAAATAATGCTCTAAAACATACAGTCCAGGGTCTGGGAATTGGATACAGAAGAACAGCATATTCTCATCATCGATGGTGAGATTTCACAAGCCAACCTGGGCATCTGTTTAGGAAGCGAGGACTGGGGAAGCCTCTTGTATGCCTGAACCTGGGGGAGAAAAATGCTGAGAAGAAAATCAAGTATCTGTGCCTATGACATGGGCTGGACCAATATGTGGGGAAATTCAAGAGGGTCAGGGAACAAATCCAGCTAAATAAATTGTTCCTCTGTCTGCTCTTGTATTCTGTACCTATTCCCTCTCTCAAGGTTTATATGGGGATGCTGGCAGCCGTGACAAACCGATCATGATTTAAGAATTCATGCATTTGTGGTCCTGGGGCTTAGAAAATTATTTCAATAAAAGCTAACATACCAAGAATTCTGGGAGGATGGCAACAGTGGCAGTGGAATTTATGAATCTTCGTAAATCCCCACATAAGAACAGATCAACTTGAGAGTCAAACCACTTAAAACACAAAATGAGGAAACAAAGTATCTTCACAAACCCCAAAATACAATAAGTAGGAGGGAGGGCATAAACCAGCAAAAGTCATAAGACCTGTGGTTATCAGCATCTATAGGGGAAAAAAAACAGAAGGAACAAAGTATCTGAACCTCGCCTTCTAAAAGTTCATGAAAATTAAATGCACATAAAAATGAGCAAAAGAAACCTATTGAGAGAAACCTCCTACAATGTTACTAATAGAAAAGAATAAGGAGCAGAAAAGAAAAGGAGCAGAATAACACCCCCACAAATAATAAAAGCACAGAAAACAAAACACAACAAAAAATATGTGCATACAACCAAAGTGGCAATGCACTGTTTTAAAACAAGCTAAAAGATATTATTAAATAAATGATTAAAGACATTAGAGAGCAATATAAATCAGACACAGGAAAACTCAAATGAAATTTCAAAAATTATTTTAGAAATGAAGAATTAAGCAGGAGTACAAGAGTGAATAAACACAGTTAACCAATGCCTCCCTTACAAGAAAGAGAAGGTGAAAAAAAAATTTATTTTTAGTCAAGGCAACCCTTGTTTGACCTCACAGATTGCAAAGACCTTGTCAGCTTACAATCCCTTATTTTCTAATTTTAAAAGTCTACAGCACCTGGTCTTCCTAGGTGGTCTTCCATCCAAGTACTAACCAGGCCCAACCCTGCTTAGCTTCCAAAATCTGACGATATTGGGTTTATTCAGGGTGGCATGGCCACAGACGAAAAGAAAATGTTTAAAAGGCAAAAAAACCCAAAAACAAAAACAAAAAAAACCCTAAAAATAATTCCTAAGAAAGTGACAAATATTAAAGACAGGCAAGAAACAACATACACATAACAGGAGCTCTGAAAAAGAAGATCGAATCTAAGGATAAGAACAAATACTAAGGACCATATTTTGAGAAAATTTTCCAGAAATAAAAAGACCTGAAACTTTCTTCAAGAGCACACTGTAAACTTAATCATACAGATCCAGAAGGCCAACATTAAGACGCTCTACTAAAATTACTGGACTTTAAAGAGAAAAAAAGTTCTTCATGCATCTAGGCAGAAAAAATATGTGAGTTATAAGAAAAGATAATTATATCATCAACAGGCTTTGTCAGCAATGCTTTATACTAGAGGAAAATGTAGCTGCTTATTTAAGACACTCGAGAAAAGGAAACATTACTGGTGACTATACTTAATAATACTGCTCTGCATATTTGAAAGTTGCTAATTAGAATAGATCTTAAAGGTTCTTATCTCAAGAAAAAAAATTTCTGTAAGTGTGTATATGGTGATGAAGGTTAACTGGAAGTATTGTTATCATTTAGCAATATATACAAATACTGAATCGCTATGCTTTCCATCTGAAAATAATACAATGCTGTATGTCAATTAAACTTTCATCCAGTAAGGAAGGAAAAAAAGGATGAAAGGAGAGAGAAGGAGAGGGAGGGAGAGGGAGGGAGGAAACATGAGTCAATAACCATGACCCACAGCTATAAAGGGCACAACCATTATAAGCACTCAAGAAATTAGGGAATGTCATTCCTGTGAGCCCTTCCTAATAGAAGACAAACTTCAGACAACTAACCTGACTGAAGAGACATCTACATAAGGACTAGTGGTAAAGATTAAACATTACAGCAGTCTTCGAAAAACATCATTTTGTTCAATGCTGTTTCATTATAACATTCATGAGATGGCAGAGGAATTTAACTCTTGTTTATATAAATTAGCCTCTGGTAAAACTAGTTTCATCACGCATTTCATAAGTGGCAGACCCTACTGACAATGAGAATGAGGCCTCCGGGTGGTTACCTAGAGAAGTAGGATGGATGAAGGTTCAGTAGAAGAAACTGAAGTATGTACGGGTTATGTATTCTGAAACGCATAGTGTGCTGTTGTTTAAACATTTAAAACATGGAGGGAGAACATGGAGAGCGCCAATAAAACTTTTTTTTTTTTTTTTTATACCTTTTCAGTAATCGTAATTGGTGGTGGCAGTAACAGTACTGATAATCTGAGACTACTGTCAGGGTAATGCAAGATAAAGAAAAATAATTGTGAGATATTCTCATTCTGTCACTCCTGTGTCCCAGAGAACCAGAACAAAAGGAGATACAAATGGAATATTGATGAGATTAAATAAAAACTCTATAATCCTGACTTTGAATTAGAAATGTCAGTATGATTTATAAAGTTAAACAGATGTTTCCTAGCTTTGTTCACTGAAATTCTCACAATTATAACTGATACATAACCAAAAGATTAGGAATAATGATTAACCCTGTTGCAACGAGATCCAAACGGCCCCAACTATGCTCTTGAAATATCATTTCTTACTAAAAGAAACCAGTGAATCCAGAAGAAATGCTGGTTCTTGGCCTGCTGTAGGGAATGTACCAAACGAGGATGGGGCATCTAGGCACACAGATAACAAGGACACCATCAGGTAACAAAGGTGATATCAAAAGGAGCACTAGAAGAGGCTCCCACCAGACACATGAAACAAACTGAGCCTCATTAAAGATTAAGAATTGCAATCATCTGAAACCCATCAAACAGATTTAAAGGTACCCAATGCATTATTTGAAAATAGAATAAATAGGGAGAAAGAAGTATAAGCTTTTATCCTGTCTTTCCTACATAAACTGTAAAATTGGGTAACCAAATAGATGACGGGGAGCACTGCCATATAAAAATAATCTAGTTAATAAATGAAAGTGAAATGATAGAATCTCATAATTTTCCAACACTCAAGGAATTAATAGAATAAGTAATAACATCAAAAAAGAACAAAAAAACAGACATAATGTGCCTCAAAGTAAAAGTACACTGCACCATCTGTAATCTTGCCCAAATGGAAGAGACTCAAGTCTGACCAAACCTCCGAATCCAGCTAGTTCAAGAAACAGAGGAGACATTTGGGAAATAAAACTATAAAAGAACAAAAAGAAAATGCTGTACTTTAAAAGTCATGGCAGTGGTAGTTAATTTTGTAGTAAAGGAGGAGACTGTCACTGTAGAGAAACTGGAAGATGGCTGCAAAGTCCCATTTCTTGACCGGAAAGGTTGTTACACATTATAATTATTCATTAAGCAATACATATGCTTTGTGTGGTTGTATTTGTGTTTTATCATAAAGATTTTTTTTCTTTAAGAAAACACTAATAACATATCTAACCCATACTGCAAAAGAACAGGCATTAGCTAAAAGCTCTGGTAACCAGAGAAAAAAACTCAGCAGAAGGGGAGAACACCTAAAGGACAAGTGTCATCATGACAAAGGTAAATGAACTTCATGCCTCAGACAGATTTCAGCTGGAGACCAGATGCCACAGATGCTCTGCACACAGCAGATAAAAGATGTATTTTACCAATGTTCACAAATTCATACATTTCATAATTATGTGGTTTCTAGCTAAAAGACAAAATAGCAACCAAACCAAAAGATCTAAATTAGAATATGTATGTAAGAAAATAGAAACAAGATATAAGAAAGCAGCTGGAATTGTCACAGGAGTCTACAAAAGGAATAAATAGCTGCCTAGCACATACTAAACAAGCTCTTCCTAGTCTGGATTGATCAGAATGACATCCCTGCAGTAAGAATGCAGGAAAGGACGCTAAAATTTAAGGACAATTTTGAAATATAAACAAGTAAAACAGAACAAGAGAGAACTAGCATCAAATTATTATACTCATAACAAACGCCACAGCTGCTGATGGAATAAACTCCCACCCAGTCTCTGGGTCACAAAAACCTTAAAATAAGGATTCCTATTCTCTCATGCATCTATCACAGTCAATGATCAAGAAATCCTGGACATCCTGTCTCCAGTGTCTTACTCAGCCGTCCTCTACAGACTATAGGACAGGGAAGAAGCACAGGCTTTAAAATTACAGAGACCTGGGTTCAAAATCTGTCAATATACTATATGACATTAGAAAAATTACTTAACTTCTGAGCCTCCATTAAAAATCTGCGAACAGAATCGTTTCTACCTTCTGTTAGAAGAAAACACACCGAGGAGTCCTCAGTGCATATAGCACAAAGCTCTAATTATTCCACTGAATTTTGTTCCCTCCCAACAAATATAGACTGATAGACAGCAAGGACATATTTTTTGCTGCACAGCAGATAAATGTTGCTTGATAACTTCAATTTTCGTCCTTCCCTTCCCATTCACACTACTAGCATCCTTCATCAGGCCCTCATTCTGGTCCATCTGGGCTATTTTAATAGCTTCCTAATGAGTTCTATCTCTAATTTTCTGAAAGCATAGTTCTGATCATGCACTCATCTGCTTAAAAACCATCCATGGTTCCCCGATGCCTAACAAAATCCAGTTTCTCAGCAAGGCCTTCAGAGTTAGGCATATCTTTCCAGCTCTATCTCAAACCATTCCCTTGACCAAACCAAGCTAGACTCCAATATTCAATGATAATATTCTGCCTCTATCCTTTGTCTAAAAACCTTTTCTGTTCTCCAGTCAAAATCCTTCCAACCCTTCGAGACTCAGTTCAAAAGTTACCACTTTGGGGCACCCCAGCCCAAGTCTTACTCTCAGAAACCACACTCATTCTTCTCCCAGACCTTAATCTCTGCAGTGTGTGTGGTGACCCCTGCCACGCATGTTTCATCTCTCCTACTTGTCTTGAACCACTTGAGCACAGAGGCCATATTTTATTCATATTATTACATTAAACAAATATTTATTAAGCTCTTTGTATGTGCCACTGGATAGCCCTGGAGGTACAGCAATAAACAAAATAGGCAAACATCCTCTCCCTCCACCATAGAGCTGGCCATTCTTGAGGGGGAGATTAATTCATATCTCCTTTCTGCTACAAAATGGACTTAGTGTTATGCACATAGTATTCATTTAATGAATGTTGGTTTGGATGAACTATACAGAAACACTAAAAAAAAAAAATTTAACACACTGGACTAGTTTAAAGTAAATCACTGAACACCCTCATCTAAACTCCAACCTGAAAATCTGGCATATTCTAATACTTCTCTTTTCCAGAAACATGTCTGCCTCTTTTAAAATTCATCAAAGTCCCTAAAAGGTAACTGAGCTAGAGGAGTCGCCAGACCCACCCTTCTTACACCCACTTCTAGGGGCAGTTGCCCTGTCCAGTCTCTCTGGGTGGCTATACTTTGTTTTGTGTGACTCTGGCCTACAGGTTACAGCTAACTATATGAAGTGTGACCACCTCCCCAAACACAGCCAATCCCTGAGCAACCAACAACACATAAAGTCCAGGAAAAAAAGTTAATCTCTGCCTAATTCCCTCCACAACTTCAAATGGCAACTAAGTAACAACAGTTAAAGTGGAGTTCAAGATACAAAGATGCCATAAGGTGATGACAGGCCCTTTATTTATCTATCTTTCAAACCAAATCTTTATAAATTGAAATCCAAATCATCTCTCAGTTGCAAACGGGCCCAGAGCTTCTCTCACAGAACCTCCCTTTGACCTTTTTCCATGCTAATAGCCAAAATGCACCAACTCAGAACATGGTTTAAGATATCACTACCCCAGATTAAAATCAGATAATTAGTTTTCTAAATCATAAATATTTACTAATGTTTCCATTCATTTACTCATTCATCCAATGACTATTAAATAGTCATAGAATAAGAGAGATGACGTGTTTGCTCTCAGAAAATTTTGTTCTACTGGGGAAAGGAAACCAACAAATAAACCAACAAAATAGCTTCAGATGATAATCAATGTTATAAAACAATAAACACATTATAACAGGTGACATCTTAGAAAATGAAGAAGGAAAGGGAATGAGACCATGGACAGGGTGGTCAAAACAACAGTCTAGAGTACATGATATTTGCATTGAGATCTGAAGGGTAAAGAGCCAGCCATACAGAAGGAATCCATCGAATCAAAAGACAGAGCCCGCTCCACACCACAGTGTACTGGGGGCCACAGAGAAAATTCAGAAATGTTTGAAACATACTTGTTCTCTCCAAAAGTTTAAAATTCACTTAGGGAGGCAAATTAACTCGTGATATAAATTTCATGAAACTGCATGAAAGCCAGAGAAGCCCTGAGGGCGGAGGGGATAACGGGACAATAATTAGGTCTGTAAAGCATGGGAGTTTCACTGTAATTTTACATATAAACATTTCACTGGATTTCTTTAATGAGAATTCTTGTTGGTAGTTTTCGCTCCATCTTCTAGAAGACCCCATTCTTCTGCTCAATTCACTGCCTGGTATTCAGCAGTCACTATGAAGTTAATTATATTTTCTGAAGAAACAGGAAGAAAGTGTCATTTCATCCAGGCAGGATATAAGACCAAAGGTTGTCTAGGTCTCAGTCCTTCTTCCGTTCTCCCCAAAATATAAAAGGGTAGTACATCTCTTTTAGATAAAGCAATATGCTCAGAAGAATTTCAACTGCATCAAATGCAGCTTAGACTGCATTCTCCAGATACTGTGACAGAACACGAGTGCGTATTCTACAGATAACCTCACTGGGATTACGAACTGTAGAGCAAATCGGCCTGCTATAATGCCACTTGTCTTCTGCTCCTAGACAGATCACCACCCGTGTCCTTACTCATTCAACCAAAATGAACCAGACAGGAAGCAGAAGCTGTGGATCTGGTCGGGGAAACAGCCAACAAATGACACACAATACACTGCAAAAAGGCAGCACAACAAAAGGTCAGGCCAAGCAGAAAGACAGCAGAAGTGATTAAGCACCTGAAGGAAGAGCAGGCTGCCTACCGCAAGCGACAGGTGGCATCTGAAGGGCGTTCCCGGGCTGCCAGCATATACGAGTTCATGGAGCTGGACGTGGGGTGGGCGTGAAGTTCAGAAGCAGCATCTCTCCCCCCAGAGCTTCTCTCACACTAGAACCCAGCCTGAGGTTCGCTTTTCTGGGTGCGCTCCCCACACTAGAGCCCCTCCATGGCAGCTGCGTGCCCACCAAGTTGGTTCCACGCACGAGAGTCACTTCCAAGGCTCTGAACTTGACCACGCAGTTTTCAAAGACCTTGCTCTCTTTCCACCCTTTCTTCATTAGTCCCTCTTCCCTCTCAACCCTCTCCCCTCCACTCTAGACAAAAGAATTTTTAAATCTGATCAGTTTTCCAGGGAAGCAGAGAGTGATTTTACACTCTTCTTTAGCCTCGCCTCACGGTTCCGCTCCAGGGACTAACATCTCTCAATAGAGCTTTGTCAAGCTCACAGTGTTCTTCGTGAGGCCGAATCAAAAAATCTTTCCTAAACAGACTGTCTCCTCCAAAAGGTTATAAATATGTCATACCACCAACGTGGAAGCACCGAGGCAGAGTCCTGACTTCCCTCACGCTACAGAAGGGCAGGGGGCTTCAAACCTCGCCAAGAAGATTCCAGTTGTGCCAGTCCACTGTCACAGTTACACTCCCCCGTGACAACGTTCCTGTATAACTTCTCCCAACCTGCTAGGTGGTGTCAAAGAACTATGGGCAGAGGCTCTTCTCTTCGCTCCCGAGCCACTGTGTTTTACTGGGCCCAGTCACACCTAGTGGAAAGCGGCGCCGGGCTAGTTTCTCTCCTCTCCCACCCAAGCTCACCGAAGGTGGGGCTGCTTTCTTTCACAATTGGTTGGCTGAAATCACAGCAGCCACCCAACAAATTAACCCCCACCGCCTTTAAAAGCTAACATTAAAAAGAAAAAGGCAAATTAACTTCTTATATGATTTTCTTTATGAGAGTATAAAACAGCATAATCAATGTGTCACGTTGACATAATATGCCAAATGCATTTGACATTTGCTAAGACTTATTGCTGAAATAATCTGTTAAACGCCCACTCACAGCTACAAAAGAAAACAAGCAAAACAAACGAACAAAAAAAATCAAGGTTAAAAAAATGTGTATGTGCTCAAAACTGTTTAATAACTCCAAAAGATACAAAGCCACCTAGGCAAAAAGTAAATCACACATCTATTCAAGAGCATCACAAAATGGAAGGAATTATCCAAAGGGCTCTTCTGGCTGACTGACTAATTTTCATACAGAACGCCTAGCTAACATCCCCATGCTGCTGACAAATCACCAGCTGAGGCAAATTCCAGATAATGAAACACTGCAAGAAGGGCTCTTTTTAATAATTTAGCCCATCAAGGAGTGAGTATTGATTCTTGTTTTTGGCAGAAGGAGAGTGTTATCTCCAGCCTTACAGCTCAGTGACAACACCAGAGAATTTAATCACAGTGCCTTTCCTGCCATGCAATCCTTAAACTGTCACTTTGTTTTTTTGTCATTCCTCATCTATTTCTAGAGAACCCTTGGTCTCATGGATATGTCTTCTCTATTTAACCCATAGGAACCACAGCAGCATTTCAATTCTACAGATTAAACATGTCTGTCCATTATCACGTGCCAGCTGTTTTCCTTTTAAATAATTTTCACGATGCATCAGATAGCATTCTGCATTCCTATCTTGTTTGTGAACAAATATGCTCAATATCTTAAGAGCAAATTGATATTCAATCACATGACAAGTGTGCTAATCCCTGGTCATCTGTGGACATCCCTAATACATCCAAAATGAACTAACCAAAAGAAGAAAAAAAAAAAAACAGGGGAAAGCAGTAGGTATCAACCACTACTTCCCCATTCCACCATGAAAAGCCAGAAAATCCCTAAACTTTCAGGAAAAATTAACTAGATATTAAATTTAGCAATAATCCTAACTTCTGAGTATTTCTGCATCTTTATATACCAAAAAAAAAATATTCAAAACAAAAAAAAATTTAGACTGAAAACAAGCCAATGATTTCTGATTCAAATACAAATCAAACTGCTCTCATCCCTGACAGAATGTTGTACACTCCAGTCACATTACCCTCACACCCCACTATTGTTATCCAACTTTCAATGCCTTGTTGTGAACAATGAGCTCCACCTTCCACTGAGTGTGTGTGACAGAAGAAGCTGGGGGCAGACATTTCTGCTGCTAATCTGCCTTGGATCCAGGTACCGTAATCCTAAAGCCTTAAGGTCCAAAGGCGCCACACGCCTTTTCTATTACAGGACACCAAAGGCATTTCACAGCTCTCTTAAGTCCTTCTGCTTCTTCCTCCAAACTGTAAATTGTTACAAGGAGCTGGGGTAGTGCAGCAGCACCCTCCATTAGATTCAGACATTACGGAGAACCTCTGCAAAGAAGCTGCAACCAAGGGCAGCAGCCTCACAACCAACAACATGTCCCTCTGTGTGGAGATGAGGCACTTTTCTGCTGTAAGACCACAGCAAGCTCCAGCTAATAGAGATACAAAAGGCCAGACATTAAATAAATGAAAACAAAACATAATTAAACAGCCTCATGCTATATATTAGCTTAAAAGCTGATATGCATGTCCATACAGGTATATGCTATATGAACTCCACAAGCCCAGAAGAATTGAAACAGGTAAGGGAAAATAAAACTTGACCCATATATTTATATCTAATTGCTAAAATAATCACCAGGAATACTCTCCTGGTCCCATAGCTCTCTCATTTTCATGGGAGGTGGAAGGCAAGGTGGAAAGACAACCCAACTGTCAATTCTTTCTAAAAAAAAAAAATAATAAACATGCCTACTAGGTTTTTCTGGCAAGCAGTGGCCAATCTCTCGACTGTATTAAATGCTATACTTTGTGTTGGTCCTACTCAGTCATGTTTAATGTGTTCTTTTTAAAAAGAATACTTTTTTACCCAAATAATAATAAATATAATAATAGGCTTTTTTTTTTCCTGTCTTGTCAATGGTTAAGGAGCAACTTCTCAGAGCCAGAAACTGTTTCGGTGCTGCAAACAAAACAGTGGATGAAACACTGCCCCTTCATTCAGTATAGCTAAAAGGAGACCATGGACATACAGTAGCCAAGGCATGACATGACATCAGGGACACCGGGCTGACTGTTTCTCATGAAGATGAGTAAGAGATGCGAGGTTAGGGGAAGGAGAGGGCTAATTTTTATATTTATTTCGATCTGTATCTTAAATTTTTTAACTTTCTGGATTACCTATTTTGTAATTTCATTAACAGTTAAATGCTATACAATTTTGAGTCTGAATAAGTTTACATACAATCAAGTAACTAGTACTACCATTATCATAAGCTAGTAAGTAAATAAGATAAACGCAATATGCTACATTGGTGACAAGTGAGGGCAAAGTCACATCATAGCAAAATATACTTAAGACAAGTTCTCAGTGATGACAAAAATGAAAGCAATAGAAAAAACTGAGTTATCACAAAGAACCCAGAAGTCTAAACATGCTATCCATGACTCCCCGGTCCTCAATAATATGTCCATAAGCAGTCAGTAGCTAATTCATGTCAAAAGTGGCTATTTCATTTCAGAAAAATGTCACCACCCATTCTACTAAATTAATGTTGGTAGTTAGAATTATATTAGTTTTGTAGTTTGGTCTGAATTAATTTGTAAATTGTCTCTGAAAGCTGTATTAGGGATATAAACATGCGGATTATATCTAATTTGTGTGTTGGAGAAGGTGAGAAATTAAATAATATGGGAGAGCCACAAAAAACCATTTTTTTTTAGGTACATTAGATATTCAGGTTTGAGAAACATAGAGGTCCTGGAACTTCACCAACAGTTCTACATCCTGCAAAGGACATGACCAGATCTGCATGCACACAGTCAATGGGTGGAAGCCAAACATCCATACACTAAATAAAGCTGGCTGAGCATCAGGATCCCCTGGGAATCTTCAGAAAAACTACAGCTTCTTGGACCTTACTCCAGAACCACTGAAATGATATTCTGGGTTTACAAGTGAGGAAACTGAGGTACACAGACTAATTCATTTGATCATTAGTAAATGTTGCCAACATCAATCAAACTAATACTAAAATTCTAACAGTAAAAATGTACATTTAAAAAAATCACATCCATGATCTATTGCCTCTAAGTAGCTTTTCTTTTCTGTCCTCTGGAGCCTAAAAATGGAACAAAACTCCATCACCGATTTTTCCTCTTTCTAAAAACAAATTGAAAATTCATAGCCATTGCACTGCCTTAAAACACACACACACACACACACACACACACACACACACACACACATCTGAGGGCTCAAAAGTTCTCTTCCAACTCCCACCTATCTCTTTATTTCCTTCCTTCCCTCTTATTTCCTTTATTTCCCTCTTTCCCTCCTTCTTCTCTCCCTCTCACGTTACTCAAAATTCCCAAATTTAATGAAAGGAAAATGCTGGTCTATTTTTCAAAAAAAAAGCAACTGAGTTTGAGTAAGAAAATTTTTTAAATTTAAAAGCTGACATTCTGCAACTGCCAGAGATTCGGTGTGTGGAAACTTGGTGAAAACAGGACATTACATGGCCTCAAAGAATAACAAAAGGTTAATAACATCCAAGCGATCAAATTTAACATCACCAATAATGTGACAAATGTAGTCACGTGTCCTGTAATGAAAGGCACTTAGGACACCATTAACAATATTACAGTCCTGCCTTAAATGCATAACTTAAATCTAATAACTAGGTAACAGAGAACTATAAAAAGAAATAGACTGTACTCTTTAAAAACATGCCAGTGCCATAAGAGACCAAGGAAAAGTGAAGGACTGACCCAGAATAAAGGAGACTAAAGAGACATGGCAGCTAAAAGTGTGGTGTAGAATTGGATACTAGGCCAGGAAAACAACTTGCTATAGAAGGCATTGTTGGGACAAATGGCAAAATGTATCTATGGAATAGATTAGTATTGCAGCACTGTTAAATTTCCTGATTTTTATAACTACACAGTGGCTATATAAAGGAATGTTCTTGTTCTTACAAAATACATGCTCAAGTATTTAGGGAGTAAAAACTCCAGATGCCTGCATTTTTCTCTCAATTCAGAACAATGGAACAGAAGAGAGGGCCCAGAAATAGAGCCACATAAATATAGTCAACTGATCTTTGACAAAGGAGCAAAGACAACACAATAGAGAAAAGACAGTTTTTCAGTAAATGGTACTGAACAATTGGACATCCACGTGAAAAAGAAATCTAGACAGTGGCATTATAAACATGTCCAAACCTAAAGAATGTACATCACAAAGACTAAACTCAAATGTTCGCTTTGAATGATAATGATGTGTCAGTACAGGTTCATCAATTATTACCTATGTACCACTCTGGTGTTAATGGGGGAGGCTGTGCATTTGAGGGGGTAGGGAGGTCATGTATAGGAACTCTTTGTACATTCCACTCAATTTTGCTGTGAACCTAAAACTGCTCTAAAAAATAAAACCTATTTTTTTAAAAACTGGCAAGTATCTGATAGACAATCTATTGTAAAACATGAGACCAAAGATAAAAACGGAAAATACCAACTTCAGGCACGAGACATAATTTCTATAGACTCTGAAAAGGGTTGATTAACCTTAAGTGTATTATATAAACTTCACTCCAGTCCCTAAGAAAAATCTGGTATTCCACCAAAGGCCTTAACATTTATGAGATATCGCCACCAAAAATACTATGATATCTTAAAATGAGGGTGAACACTAAAAGTTTAGGTAAACAAAAATCTAAGCTCTATTTCTATGTGCTGACACAAGTTTGGCAATTTATACCATATACTGATAAAACTAATTCCAGAGAACTTGTAAAGCCTGGGAATTCCAATATTTACTTAGATAGTTTTCAAAAAGTATAAAGCAGCCCAAAAAAAGCAAGGTTGATACACTATCCCGGAAAGAAAAGGAAGTTCAATAAAACTTAGAAGTAATCAATGCATTTCACATAGACCTGTGGTAACAAAAAGAATGCTTAAATAGTAGGCAGTTTTATAAAATCGTAAGATTAATCAAAGGTTATTCAAATCTATGTCCTGAAAATGTAGCTTGATGTCCTTTTTATAAAAAAGGAGGTAAGTATGATGGAAAAAAACTTAGGAACAAAACAGCTAACAATTAGCTCTTATGGGAAAGCAGGGCATGAAAACAACTGTTCCAAGTGAAAGGAATTCATCTGCAAGCAGGGCATATGCTCTTTATAGCTCATACTGGTTGGGTGGGTGTTTTAAGAATTCTTTTAAACTTGCTACATTAAAATCCAACAGCTATTAATCACCATTCATTTAGGGTAGTTGGAATAATCCAAGCATTTGTATTGGCAATTTTTCTAAATATTCAGTCATTGTAACATCTTTACTTACAATCAAAAGTAAAAAGCAATAGTCATTTTCTGGCATACTTAACATCAACTGGAGAAGCCACGGTAAATGCTGAAGAAGCAGGATATCCTCAAAAAACCCCTACAGAGCTCAACAAGCAACCAGATTACAGTTCTTTATAAGCAGTAAATAGATAAAAAAAAATATAACAAGCTTTCCTTTCAAAATAGCATTATAAAATAATAAACGTTCGCTTTTATTAAATGGTATCAAACAAAATATGAAAAGCACGTGTTCGAAATACTTAAAAATGATAAATGTCTTACGTAAGAAAAATAACACTATTTTAGCGCTGCCTTGACATAGAAACACAAAAGCTTAAACTTGATACGAAGCAAAAAGTTATTAGCTTTTAGAGAAGTAAACGGCATATCGCATGAGCCGCTTTAAGAACATGCCTGATGGGTGGAGGGAAGTCACTAGGAGCGGTGAAAAGAGCACTGACCAGAGACACCCCAGAGACCTGGCTTCTGGCCTACACAGCCCCACGTGAACCAGGAGATCTGGGGAAAGGCACTGGGCCCCAGCTTCCCAGTCTATGTTCATGGAGCAGGTCTGTGTAGATCACGGGAGTGGATTTATTCCAAGGAAAAGGCAAAGCCCAGTTTCTTACAAGCACCAAATTTTGCCTGGAACAAACACACCCAAGACTGACAAACACAACAAACTACAGGAATTATTTTTCAAATGTATAAAGAGTTAACTCTTGAACAACACGTTTGAACTGCACAGGTCCACTTATGCTTGGATTTTTTTCAATAAACACCTGTACTATTTTTGATCCATGGTTGGGAGTCCTCAGATGAAGAGGGCTAACTATATGTTTTGGTCTATACCATTTTATACAGGGAGCTTGAGTGGCCCTGGATTTTGGTATCAGCAGGGGATCCTGGAACCAATCCCTGACAGATACCAAGAGAAACTTAAGTTTTAGAAGAGTAAAAAGGAACGCACAGATTTTTGACTGCTGGGGGGCCCTAACTCCCACTTTGTTCAAGGTCAACTGTAGATGCTATTAATATGAATGAAAAACTCATAGTAACTGTTGGTCATGCATCTTTTAAACAAAAGGGCACCAAAGATATAACCACCACAAGTGCTAACAGGAAAACAAAATGTACTGATACTAAAAAGGGTTCTCACACCATATTGTCACCACCACCGTTCACTCTCAGGGTGAGGGCCAGCCTGTAAAACTCTCAAGGGCAGAAGCCTTCTACTCCACCAACTGAAGGAGCAGCATGTTAGCTTGGGAACTCTGGAGCAGAGTGGAGGCAGAGGTAAGCACCACTACAGGGTCACTGAGAGCTACAGAAGTCACATGAGATCAGCAAAGATTACACAAGGCCAGGATGTGCTGCGGAGCTAAGCAGCAGGCCCACCACTCCATAAAGGCAGGCTTTCACACCAATGCAAACCTCATGTTTTCTCATCTGCAAAATTAAATAAATAACACAGCTTGCCGTGGAAATCAATGGGTCAAAAGAGCAGCAGGCTGCCTGGGTACGAAGTCAATTCTCAAGACTAGTTTACCTCTTAACAAAGAGCTAGGTGATCTGAGGTTTTAAATGACCCACCAGTTCTCAATCTTAATTTTTAAAATTGTTTTCAACATTTAAAAATCCCCTGATTCGTATTCATGGTTAAAAACTACTCTCTCTAGAAAACGGCACAGACATATAATACTTTGCAAGCAATTTCAGGAAGTTCTCAGAGCCTCTTCAACTCAGGTATCACCTAGGCGCCCATGGACCTCAGAGTAAGAATGTCTAGAAAACTAATAAATTATCTAAAACCTGAAGTTTGCATAAAAGGAATCTATGTGATAACAGATAATGCTCAATGAACGCTGATTATATGCTTAATAACATGCTAAGCAATTTAAGGAATTACTTCATTAATCTTTGCAACAACCGTCTGAGGTAGATGGTACTATTATACCCATTTTCTTTCTAAGTGAGAAAACCAAGGGTTAGAAAGGTTAATTAACATGTCCCGAGTTAAACAGAAACATGTCAAGAGAAAAAAATATGTCCTCTAGAAGATAATGCACCAAAACAAAACTGATAGTTAAAAAAATAAAATGACTGAGATAAAGCAGCTCAACCCACTATTAAGTACTGTCATATATGGTGGCCACTTGACAGAGGTCTCAAATGCACAGAGAGATGTGACTAAAAAGTAAAAATTCTAAATAATCCCCTAACTAGCACTCCGAGTGAGGAACAGGCTAGGCGTAGCCCGTAAGAACTCCAGAGCTGCAACCCTGACAGTAGAAACAGCGTGCATTTCAAGTCCCTTTAAACAGCTACACCTTTTCTGCTTTGGACAGTGTCTCCGTGGTGACATTTAAACTACCTTACACTGGATCAGTCTGGGCGGGGGGGTCATCTCTGAGTAGTCCATGGAGGATCTGGGCAATGTTTTCCTTGCTGTCTCCCCTCCCTCACTACCCCCTGAACCATCAATAAACAGCACGTCTTGGATATTAGAAAATATCTAAGCTAACAGATTCTCAGTAACAAGTAAAAATGCTGCCTTCATAACACAAATATTTTAAAAATGAGTAAGTTAAAAATTTATAAAATTAAATCTTATGAGTTAATGCCATTATTACTGTAGAAACAGAGATCGCATATACCTGAATATGCAAAGAAAGCTAAATTATGATGCAATCAATGCTATCCTATAAAAACTAAATTAACAAAAATACTCTATTAGGGAAGACATCTGGTGTATCATGGCAAGAAACGTTAATGATATTGTCTGCAACCCTGTAATCAATTTTTTCTCCCAGCAGCTCTCTCATTACACTGTATTAGATCTGTGTGCCTGCAGAATTTATGAGAGCTCCACACATGGGGGAAAGCTTTGCCAACTGGATCCTATTCAAATCCAGCTCAAATGACTTTGGCAGCATGAAGCGTTGTTAAAGAACAATCAATACAGTTAGCTTTATGCAGCATCATGTTGACTGAAAGGAAATTTATCAGCTTATTACAGAATCTTCTCAAACCTCCATATGATGGTATCTGAGTACATAACCAATCATAAACTTATTTAAATCCTCAGTGAGTGCTCACTTCAGCAGCACATATACTAAAATTAAATCCGCAGTGAATACAATACTTTTACTGCTAAAAAATTAAATACTGGTCATCACGAATGCTAACAGAAAAAGCTTACTAAAAAATCAATGTTATTGTGGGGAAATTTTTAAATCTATTCAGCAAATCCTGGTTAGTGAATACTGTGGTAAATGAAACAGTCTAGCAACAATATCCACACTGATTAGAGAACAAAGTAAAAAAATATCAGCCTGAAAGACAAAAACCATTTCTTAGATACATAAAGAAACGATGGTAAGTGGTAAAGGCTAAAGCTTTTGAGACAGGTATAGGTAGTCAAGTTGGGACTCTGCTAATTTGTCCCTTAAAATATCAATCTCTCTCTCTCCAGGGATTAAAATTAGACTTTTATCCGCTACACTGGGTTTTATCTTCCACTGTGAGTTCTAGGGCTTCCATACGTAAACATTTTTTTCTGGTCTAATTCTTGATAACTTACATTGACAACTATCTAAACATAAAATTATTTGACAATAATTCCTGATTTTCTTACAATTATTAATATCCCATATCTACTGTCTTGGTGCACTCCATTTTATACATGGACAACAGCCTTAGCCACCCAACTGGAACTTTCACAGTCTTTCCCCACTCCATACTTTCCAATGAAGCTTAAGTAGTGATTTGCAAATCAACTTGCAAGGAATAAAAAAGCCTGCAAAGGCTCTCTTCTGCCTATTACAGAAAATCATGCCTTTTCTAACCTTTAAGATCCTTCACGATCTGGCCCCATTTTATACCCCATCTCTGCCTCCCAAGACCCACTAACCTGTGCTCTTCATTGATGTCCTGCGGTCATCTTCTCACAACTGTCAGCTTCACCAGGCTCACTGCCTATGTTGCTTATAGGAACAGGCTGACATGTACACCTGGAGGGGTCAGTCCTCCATTCTGTCCGTCCGCATGTTACTGATATATCAAAAACATATCCATCTCCTCAAAACCTACCTACCTGCACAAAGCTTTCCAAGTGCAATAGCCCATCTGGAACACTCTTTTTTAATCTCAAGATTATTAATAGTCTACACTGCAGGTGAACAATTCATAACACGTTGCCAGTACCTTGTAGTGTGTGTCCGCAACTGTGATGGCTATTTTGTGTTAGTTCCTAGCTGAGTATGAGTGTGAGCCCCACTGTCAGATTACATATGAGAGGAAGACAGATCTTATACTTTTTTAGTGATTAACAGCAGTTGATCAGAATAATAAACACCTGTCTTTCAGAAAACTTTACCATTAAATCCTCACAAAAGGAGGAAAAGGAAGACAGCTTTTAGAAAGAGTGAGATGTATGACAAAACAGCCCTCACGGATCATTAACAGCGGGTCGTGTGTTCTAAGGGATAGGGCACTAAAGACGTCTCATCTTGCTGTGTCTCACGCATCCCACATTACCACAGGTAACAGGAATCACCAAGGTACAGCTGAGAGCACTAAATCTATACCCCAACCCACGGCTTTCAAAGTGTTTTATTCTATATCTGGCATTGCAGAAAAGCCCAGCTACTCCTAAACAATACTCTACATCACCTGAGAGGACAGCACCCAAAATAGTTTATATTCGTGGGCCATGGGCGCCCAATGGTCCTGGGGATATGTGCATTCCATACTTGGTCTCAAACTTACCCCCTTTTTTCCCCATTTCAGTTGCCAACATCCATACTCGCTGCTGATTGCCAGCTCCTGCTCCTTGCAGCAGCCCAGCATGCTCTCTGCTGGTGCCAAAATACCCTATACCACCAAACCCCACTAACTTCTGGAACTGTCCTAGAGGGGTAAGGCAAGTCCCGTATTTTGCTTCCTCTGTGCATGTACTTGTTACTCCTTTAAAAACACATACAATACAGCACATTTTTAAAGGGGCTCTGGGGAGGGAGGTAATATTCCTATTTTATACCCTATGGGATATAAAATATTGACAGCTTTTAAAAACGGGATTCTCCTTACCCCTACAGGCCCTCTCCCGGCTTCAGAAAGATGCTGTGGTGGCTGTGACGCCACCGGCAGAGAGCATGCTGGGGGGTCACACAAAGCAGGAGTTGGAGATCTGCAACAGGCCTGGGAGTTGTGGACCTAAAAAAGAAAAGAGTTTTAAGTTAACATGCCCATTGTCCCCTCACACCTTGGTTACTGGGGGCACTCAGCACACAAGCAAGTATCTGCACAGATCCTTTAGCAGATAGCCTCTGAAATATCAGAGGAATGATCTGTTCTACCACTAAAATTAAACTTTCTGCATTACTCACAGTTGTTTCCTTAACTCAACATGAACAAACATATGACCCTTCTGGCTTTATACTTTAATCTGGATCTTGTCATAAAGCAGTATGGTGTGTGCCCCTCAAAATAACCAAGTTAAGATGACACAGTGCCAAAGCACAGTGACAGTGGCATGCTTTTGCTTATTAAAAACAAAATTTCAGTAGTGTCAGATAAACACAACTGTAAAATGAACCACAAGTGGACAAATTGAGCTTTCAGAAGAGTTTCTAATAAGTGAGGCTAGAGTTATAAGACACATACTTAATAAGGAAATATTCAAGGCATTAGGGGTGTCAAAGAAAGATCCTACCATCTTCTCAAAGTCCTAGTTTAGTTCTGTAAAGGTAAAGGCAAGGTAAAAGACAAAGGCTTAATACCAGAGGAGAAAAAGACACCATTCAAATGAGTTTTAGATTTTCTCACAATGCCCATAAGGTAAGTATAACAAACAAACAGGCCCAGAGCATAAAGTTTAAGAAAGAAATTACTTCTTTTAGGAGCACAATCAGTTTGGTATGGATCACTTTTTTTTTTAAGGAAACTGAAAATATTTAAATGCAGCAGAAGATAAAGACAGCAACTTCTCAAAGCCAGCACAGTCCTTCTAAGTATCAAAAAAGACACCTCAGATAATAGGTTGAATATGTCTGCCTTCAAATATTCTAGAGTACGTTTCCCCCCCCAAAAAGCTTACCAATTCAATTTCATGAGGTTTTAAATGAAATAAAACAACCACAAAAGCCAAATGCTCATCTGAGAATCTGTTCTTCAAGTTGTTTAAAAATTACAGATAAACTTTTTACTATTAAATCATTGTTAGGGAGCCCTGTTACATACAATTCCTTTAGAGAAGCAAAGAATCACTAACTTCTTGTAATCCAAGATTTAATATGCTCCATTAACTACTGATTTTTGTATGTCTCTTTAAAACAAAAAAGACAAATCCTAAGAAAATAAACTAATATTGGGAACATTTTTATCATAGTTTTCTTTTTCTTTTCCTTCCCCCATATCACCCTCTAGAGCACATCCTGAGCTCTACGCTTCCTGCAGTCTGGCCCCGCTGCCTCAGCGACAGCATATGAGCAAATCAAGAGTTAGTAGCATTACTTTCTCTACCACATTCCTCCCCCTCCTTCCCATACAACACGGCAAATTCCAAATCAAAGGTTCAATTGTACACTAGAATGTTCAGTATACTCAATGTTTTTCACCATAAGCATCAAATAAAAATGAATTTCTGATTAATCTCCTGTACTAGGAATGCAATTAATCAGTCCACTGAAATCTTTATTTATTCAAATGAAGGGTTTTAACCAAGACACCTAGTAAAGCATTTCTAAGCACCTTAGCATTATTTTAAATATGCAAGAGTTCAAATAATTAGTAAAACATTTTAAGCGTTAAAAAAGGCATCATTTTAGAGTGTATCATTGTTCTTATTTGTGAATCAGAAAACAATGACACTATCTCAGTTTATCTAATTTTCTTTCAGTTCTTCTAATGAGTTTTTCTTGGACTATTCTGAGCTGATTCTTAACACAAACATCCACATACACATACAAATCACAAATTTCCAGTTCTATGAAACAAAGTTTGAATTATAAGACTTAACTAATATTCTTGCACAGCAGCCTTCTGCAAATATTCAATTGTCTCTAACTTTCTTAAGCTCCTTTCTTTGTTTTTCAAAAAAAAAAAATTAGAATACCTAGAGTCTTCTGCATTGAAAACATTTCACATATAGGGAACAGGTTTTGTAAGTAACATTTTAGAAAAATATTTTGTGGAAATAAATATAATTAAGACTTCTCCTTAAGAGTCCTAAAATCCAAATCAGTTAGGACAAAATTAATTACCCAACTTCAGAGTAATTGTGAAACATTAAAACTTTTAATCCCACATGGTCTCTAATATGAGTGTCAGTCACCAGTGAAAACAGATCATTGAGAAGCTGAATAAATGGGGCCAATAAAATCCTCTGGGATTATTTATTTCTGAAGCCTCATTTTGATTTTCACTTACGTGAATACCATCCCCTCCATTTATATATAAATTGATATTCATATCATACAAAATGGTTGTGGTGATTCAAAATAACTTTTATTCCATAATTAAGGGAAGGGGGATGTGCAGCGGATATCAAACAACATCATATCAGACAATGTCCATCAAACTCAAAGCTAACTGATTTCATCTTACTCTTGCTCTTAAAGAATTAAATAAAATTATAAACCTCAAATTTGCATGTGAAAAAAACATTTAGTCCTTGAACATATACAGCAGGTTTTCAAAGAACATTGTCTTGTTCATCATCATTTCGTTATAAGACTGTTAACATGCCTTAGGAATCTGACTCGTTTCTATGAATACAACTGTGGTAAAATTGGTTCGTTATATGTCATTTCTCTTAAATTCACAGAACCTATCAATGACGTTGTGAAGACTTCCTGCATTTACTACTGCATTTATTCTTGATGGCTAACTCCAAACACAGCATGGAGTAAGCCCAACCCCCCACTGTAGTTTATTACAATGCTTACAGACAACAACTAAGCACCATGGGTTTTAAATAAAGTAGGGAGGAGAAAGGTGGGACCTCCAGAAAAATACTCTGGCAATCAAACCAGCAATATACATCTGTTCTTGGCTCAGAAATCACTGTTTAAGAAGCGTACTGTAGCAATGATGCACTGGCTCCTGACAGGTGAGAACAACTGAACTCACAGAAGGGAACACAACTCCTTCTGAAGAACTGTCTCAGCTCTATATCCCATTATCTCTTTAAGTAATGCTTAATTCCTCACTTTATAAACTGAAAACACTTGATAACAAACTTAAAGGTTTTCCTTTCATTAATCCAACACTATACTCATGTCACAAAGCTCTAACTGGGTGGTAATAACCTTTTTGCAGGGAACATACCAAGAGGGTAAAGAGAAAAAGAAACTATAGTAAGAAATACTCAATTCTGCCTAACTTGAGGGACTATGAAAATAAAAACTACCACTGTTTCATACAGAAACAAATCATCATGCCATAAGACATTTTTCATATCAGCTGACTTTCTCTGGGTCGTTTACATAAAGACTAAGCCCTCATTTATCTTTGCCAAAAGTCAGTAGTATACAAAATTCAAAACACATAATAATAATGTCTAAAAATGATCTGACTTTGGCTATACTCAGGTAAACTTCCTGAACAAAATACGAAACTTAGTTTTATTTTAAGAACACGGTTTTTAGTATTTAGGTATATAAAATACTACATACTGCAGGCTAACAGACTACACAGGTGCAAGCTTAACTAAAGGTAAAGACGCAGATCTCTTCGGCTTGTTTAATAAACAAAAGATTAATGTGTAATTAATGTATGCATTGTATCATATTACCAAAGTTTTTAAAAACTTTATCCAGTGAAATTTTTTCCACTGAAATGTTACTTCATTCAATATTCAATAAATATTTATTGTGGACCTTGTATGGGCCAGGCAATGTGCTAAGTACACAGTATACATCAACGAATAAAACAGGTGTGGTGCCTGCCCTCACAAAGCTTAAACCTAGAGCACCAACTAAACATCAGTGTCATGATCACTGTCATTCCATGGCCCAGGCACTGTGCTATCCACTTTGTAGACTTCATCTTTTAATCTAAAAACAACCTACGCGTACAGCTAGTGCTTTATATCCCAACTTCACAGGTAAAGAATGACATTAGGAGGGTTAAGTGTCTAGCCCAAAGTCATCACAGAGAGCAACTGATGAAACAAACCGATGTAAGTCTCTCAACCCACGTACTCTACCACCTCTCATCTCAGTCCCAGAAAAGCATCTCACATTCTGAATTAGCTATGCTCAAATTAATGTGGATTTCCTACCTCGTAATAGAAGATTTACCTAATATGAAAATGAATGCCCATTTCCTGAATGCCCACGCACATTCTTCACCTAGTGTAATTGTGGTGCACAATGCACAAATGGCAATTTACTCATTATTATGTGCGCACATGCATGTATGCACAGAGTGCACGTTCATGAGTCTCCCACGTCTCCCAGCATTTATCTATGTAAAAGTCTCTAACAAAAAATAAGAAGATATGATAATACCTTATCCTCAATAAGTTTTCATTTTAAAGATAGAAAAGCAGCTTCTTGCTTTTAATCCACTTCTGAGAACCTCAACTTGGTGGAGAGAAGGCGATTTCAATGGCAAATGGAACCTAAGCCAAAGCTCTGCAGCCCCACTTTTGCTGCACTGTGATGATCAGCTTTTGGGACAGGGTTATGGATATCTAGAAAAAAATTCCAAATCTTCCTCCCCAGCTGCTCCTATTTGGCAATGAAACTAACAGGGATACAGTCCTAACCTTGAATAATTTGGCTCCCACATTCACGGCAGTGATGGAGCCGAGCCTTCTCCAAAGTGACTCACAGAATGCATCCTCAGCTGATGGCACAATCGCCTGCTCATCCATGAGGAACTCTAAAACAGTCAGCTGAAAATACCACAATATCCCTAATGACATATCCCCAACTCTATGGAATCTCTAGACTAGGCCTAAATTTTAATGACAACATTCCAAATAAGGGCCAAAATGCATCAATGGTATATGCTCAAAACAACATGTGTAATAATTATATATCCTACATGAAAATTCATTTCATAAACAAGTGAAGAATAGATAATTACATAACTCTAGGAAAATCAAATCATACTTGTTTCTATTGTATGAATGACAGAAATTCATTAGGAATCCACACAGAATTCCCATGTAGAAAATTAAAGGAAAAGTTCTAATCGCTCGTCTGTGAATGAAGAATTTGGTATGAACTACTACTGCTAGAGCCAGACAAGGTACTCCCTTGGTGTTACACTGACTGAAAATTACTAACTCAACGATCCATCATCTTATTAACCATTCTCAGAATGCACGATTATTTCTAGACAGCAAAGTAACTATTAGCTTAAGACTAGATTTCTATAAAAATTAAGTTTTGTTGTTTAGTAAAAGCAAGAAAGAAATCTTTCCTTTGGGACAGAAAGTGAACAGCTTCCTCTACGACAATCCAGTTCTCCAAAGAGGGCTGATAACCAATAATGCCACAGTGTCTGTCCTTAGAACCTAAGATCACTGAAGAACAAAGATATATCTTATATTCTTCAGTCTCTGTTATGGTGCTGAGCTCAACAAAGAACACAAAGTAGGCTCTCAATAAATGCCTGCCAAAGGCACTGATCACAACTCAAAACGTTGTTAATTGTACTCTGTGACACAACGCTCCTTGGTGATGCTGAACTCACTCAGAAATAAAATTCTCAAAGCAAACTGAAGTCACACAGTGATCTAGAAATACTATGGGAGCACAGCAGAAGAAAGGGCTGAAGATGCTATACTAGGTTCTTTCAGTTACAATTACTGGAGACTGGCTAAGGCTGGCCCGAGAAGAGGCCTTTACTGAGAGAAAAGGACAAGAAACCTAAAAACCCAAAGGGAGGAAGCATCGTGAGAGCTCCAGGAGGAGGGCACACTCGCTCCTCGCTCCCCTTTGGCCTGTCTCCTGCTCCCCACACAGTCGTCCCAATCTTCTGCTTCCCTGGCTCCCTGCCCTATCACATCATCTCGCCTATGACCTGTCAATGCCTGCCCCGACGCTCTCTGCACCAAGGCAAATCTTGATTCATCCTTTCGGCTTTGCCCACTCTGCAAACTACTTCAGTCTCTCAGTCAATCTTTTCAAGCCAGCCACAGAGATCACAGCTTCAATTCCAAATTACTATTCTTTCAAAGAGCTAAAGACTTTGCCAACAGCTTTATTATTCAGTTCAGAAGCCTAAGGTGCAAAGCTGCCTTATTTAATTGATGATCCCTCTTTCTTCCTGCTTCTAAGGATACACTATCCATAATTCAACCTTACCTCTACTGTTCTCTTGAGCCTCTGCTTTTGACAATTTGTTCCATGGATACTTTTGTCATTGCAGTCAAACAAACCCAGGTCTCTCAGTCTGTAAACAATCTAACGAACACTACTTTTTAAGAGAATGAAGGCTTTCTAAAACATGTAATTCCCTTCCTTGGAAAATGCCACTTTCAAAAACCTCAGTTCTGTCAGGAACTCAACTGCTTTGCACCATCACAGCTCTCCCCTACCCTTGTGAAAGTGTGGGCTTCAAACAGACCTACGATGTAGGACAGAGAGGTGTTCTCTGTTCTGAGAGTTAAACTTTAAGAAAGCAAAGCCACGGATCTCATCCCCAAAGACAAGGTGACCATATGACCTATCACCCAAACAGGGACATCTCTGAGAATGAAAAGGGACACCGTTGAACAGTTTGCCAGAACGACAGGTATAAGCCTGGTCATAGAGGCGGCTATGTTCCATATCATGGACTCAGTTTCTATGGGACATAGATAGATACACAGCCTTGAAGCCAACCAGTCCCCATGCTAAATCTCAACTAGTTCATGAAAAGTTATCTCATACCAAACTTGTTCATGAAATGTTACCCAGGATCCTCAGTTCAATAAACTGGCATTGTGCTAGGGACTGGTCATAGTTGTCTCCTTATGCCCAATTCTCAGTTCCTTAGTCTCTGATGTGTTTTAACACTGTAAACTCATTTAACATAGATCCATAAAGGGCGTTCACCCAGTTCTTTTTACAGTCCCAAAATATACCTTATACCCACAAACTCACCATGGTAAAAGATAAAATACATAATTAAACAACAACATTTCAAAGCTATTGGGTTTTTGCTTTCCATTGCTCCACTTGCCATGCATGGTATTTCCTGTGGGCAAAACCAACTCCAATTTCTTCTTTTTAAAATCTTGCAGAGAAAAAAAGCAAATTTCCTTCTGTTCATCTTTTCCCCTTATAGCTTGGGTAAGCTGAAGGAAAAAAAAACTTTTATTATTCTCATCTAGTAGGTTACCTTTTCATAAGTAGTATTGAGAACCAAGGAAAGAAAAAAATGAGTAACCAGAAAATAACATTTCTTCCAGAAGCAAACATTTCATCATCTGTTATTCTTATACCACTATGAGTATGTGCTGAATCCAAACAAAAACATAAGACATAGCAGAGTGTGAGTCAGAAAAAGGTATCTAAACATATTGCACCCTACTTCCCTCATTGTTTTTTCATACCACTTTAATGTGTTGTACTAGACCAATACACATAACAGCAGCATCAGCTTTTTACTGCTGTTAATACCCTGAGCAATTACTGTAACTCAGCAGGAACCTGTGCCCCGAACAGCAGCTATCACATTGTAATCAGCATTTCATAAGCGACGCTGTTCAAACATGAAGGCACCAGCTAATGTGCAAAAATTGTACAAAAGGGGCTGAGACTCTAATAGGTAAAAGAATAATCTTTACAATTTTATTTCACAGCTGTATCTTTCCAACTGTTGGTAAAAATCACACACAAAGTGACCAGGAAAAGAGCAGTAGCAGCGGCCACAAGCAAAAGAAAACTCTTCAGGAAACAAGGCTGCTGCCCATTTTTTCAGATGTCAACGCAGCATCTGTAAAAAAAATCTTAGAAGGAAGCATATAAAAACAGCAAAGACCTCTAAAAGTGGTTAAGACTTCATGTTGACATAAAACCTGAATAAAAAGCATTTGATTTACAAGATTAAACTCCAAGGCCACCTTGCAAAACAACCAGGGAAGTTAAAAGCAGTTTTTACACCAAGAATAAATCTTGGAAGTAAATGGGACATTTGATTTTCTTTTAAAACAGTAAGCCTGTATTACTTATGCAATAATTTTGAACACAGAAAAATAGATGACATGCAACATTTTAACTTGCTAAATCAAAATATACTAATTAGATATCTGGGGCCTTAAAATGATAAAAAGAAACAAAGAAGATGCAGAGTTAAAGATCTCTTCAGACCATAATACTTTTCTTTAGACTGAAACATCACATACAGTGTGTGTCAGAACATAAATATCATCAAAAGTTACAAAGCGTTTGGAAAATAAGGGCTTCATAGGTACTGAAGTAAATATCTCTACAGAGCTGAAGAATTAAGATGTCTCTACTATGTGCAGACAGTGGTTCACAATCTTCGAGTACAAGGATCCCTCTTTAAAATCTAAATGTTTCAAAAGATACCCAAATAACAGTACTCCAATAGTATTTCACTTATCAATTGAAAAAAATATGTAATAAACAGTGATTCTTAACTGTGTATATCATTAAATTTTTTAAACCAAAAGAGCACATTAATACATTTGAAAAGTAGTTGTACAGACAAGTATGAGGTATATTTATCTCTTTAAAATGGAGAATGTTTATTTGCAGACCTTTGCAAAGTCTCTACAAATATCCAAGGATCCGAACAAAGCTCCAATCGTGGGAACCACTCATCTAAAGCCAAGAGATCACAGTGGGCGCAATCAACACTTATGGACTTGGATAGCTATACCATCCCTAAGCCAGACTTCCTTCCCCAACCTCCACCACTGGAAGACCCCAAAAAGGTTCAAGATACACCCCATATTCTCTAAAATATCCAAGTAAATTACAGTCACCACTGAAAACTAGTTTCTGGCCCATTTACACTCTTTGTTTTTCAACTCATCAAACACCAAATGTACTTTTCTTCAGGCTCTTCACAATGGCTGAGAAGAAACAAAGTACTTCAGAAAATCAAGGGAATCTCAAAAATTGTTGTCAGAACAGCTACTAAAGGAATGAAAATGAAAACTTCATAAACACTGTGTACAGCATGAGCTTTATAACACCAAGTGTGACAAAAATGAAAAGCTAAAACTGGTGATGCCTGCCTCACGTGGGTGCCCTCACCACCAGGCAGTTAGTATCAGACAGTAAGTAACATGGCGATCAGTCAGTGCGGTGGAGAAGCAGTCAAGGGAGACAGCCAATGGAGCTGGGGAAAGAGAAGATCCAGAGCAGAATCAACAGCACATTAGAAAATGCTTACCAGTTTGAAGTCTTGAATGCTACAGATGAAATACGGTGTGTTTGGCCTCCGACTCTCGATATACACACAGTCTTTAAAAAGAAAAAGAAATTTTAAAACAATGGCATTTACTTTCACGGAAACAAAGACAGGGCCTCTTAAAGCCACTGCATGCATGCATGCATAAATAAATAAATAAATAAATGGCAAAACACATACATTTACAAAAAATTTTTTTCTCAAAGGTGATGTTAAACTACAAATAACTTTAAGCTAAAGGAAAACAGCCCTTGGATTCTTTTAACCACTTTTCTGATAATTTAAAGAACCTGATAAAGCTTCAAATTAGCTTTCAGGGCCCCTGAGGAAGGGGAGGACCCATATTCAGCTGCAGCTACTTCCATAAATGGAATTACTTGCTCAAAGTTACACACCAAGACAAAATCTTGAATATCTTATTCTGACAGATGTTCCTGTGTTTTCAGAAAGAATAAACAGCTTTGCCAAGTGCTATTTTATTTTCAATAACTATTTCGTGAGGAAAATAAGTGAAATGGAAACAAGACTAGCATGAACATGCTAGTACAATGACCCTTTCACCTAAACCAAGAATGAGAAAGAAAACTAATCTAAGCTCTTGTGGTAACTTGCTATTAAATTTTAACCTAAACACATTGTATTTTCTAATTGTAAAGAAAACCAAGGCAACCTATCAGAGATGGGGTGAAGTAACCAAACCACACCTTGCTCAGGGAAGAGTGACTCTTCATTCAATCATGCTGCACACGGCAGCGGTCAAGTGACAGTGTTTGATACTTTTGACGGCAGGAGTCTAAAGAGTTGCTTTTTAAAATGGCAGGTTAAGATACTTTTTTTTAAAAAAAGCAATGATTTTAAGAGAAGCACTGGCTCTACGGGGATGTAAAACCTCTTTACATTATAACCCAAGATCATTTAAAAGTTTTAAAAAGTCATTTATTTTATTATTTACGCCTACAGCACCTGGGCTTCCGAGGTGGTCTCCCATCCAAGTACTAACCAGGCCCGACCCTGCTTAGCTTCCAAGATCAGACAGGATCGGGCTTGTTCAGGGTGGCATGGCCGTAGACCATGGACCGTGGCTTCACTGGGGTGCGAACCCAGGACCTTCTGCATGTAAAGCAGACGTGCTAACTGCTACACTATGGAACTATGTCCAAAAGTCATTTATTATTTGCTAAAAAATAAAGGCATCTGAAGTCAATCAAACTGTCTAGACAGCGACTGTAATGCCCACACTGAAAATGCCATTTGTTTTATCTTTCCTCATGACCCTTCATAATGACTATGTCTAGTTTTAAACTCAGACGCTTGAGAACGCAGGCTGATTCCTCTATGGCCTCATTTCCTACATATTAAGAGCCAGGAAAAGCAAAGGAGCAGATCTGGAGCCCTCACCCAGGGGACAGTGCAGCCCCGCCACACGCACTAGCAGACCCACTACGAGGGAGATCACGACCGAAGCCCTCACTCACCAAAGGGCACTTCCTTCCACGAAACTTTCTGAAAGATATCAGGATTTTTGTAGCTGCTCCACAAAAACAAATAATCCAAAATGCAATCATTTAGTCACCCAGAATCCCTCAAATGATTTCTCAGCTCAGATATAGAGTCAACAACAGAGCCTCAATCCCGGTATCCATGCACAACAGCAGCTCAAGAATGACCTGCTGACTAAGCTTTCTATCTTGTTCCAGAGTCCAGAATGCTACATAACTCCGTTCAACCTTCAGGCAACATCATTTAACATGCTAACCTTCTTAAGAACCAAACAAGACTACTCTTTCCTCCACCGTGGTAGACATCTGTCTTCCTACCCCTCGTTTGACATTCAAGTCAAAACAGAAAAAAAATCTATTCCTAAATTAAAACTGTAGCTGCAACTTGCACAATTTTGGGACAACCCAAGGTTATTAATTTCTGTGCTCCAATCTCTACTGTACCCAACAACCAATATTTCAATTCTCTACATATGAAATATTTATTCACCCAATCAACCTAAACACAAATCACAGTCTTCATGCCCTCTTCCTCCTGTCACCTCCTATACAGAAAGCAGTATTTTCTATCTCATCTCATATACAACACTGTCATACCTAGTTACTACTTGCTGTCTTCGAAATTAATAGGTCACTTCCTAACTAACGACTTCCACATTTTTAAAGTACACATTACAAAAAAAAAAAAAAAACACTGCTGCATTCAGTGGGCTGGTCCCATACATCTCATCCTCCCTAGGCTGCATTCTCCAAAAGAAACACCAACTCCCCAACCTCAGTCCGTACCTTCACTCCTTTCATTCCACCAGCATCTGTGATCTTCTGAGTTACCACCAACAGCAGTAAACTCTCATGGCTCCTCTGTAAAGAAATGGCAACACCTCTTTTCTTTTACATAAAACTGATAGGTTACCCTCCTGATTTCTTCAGTTATTTGGCAGTCAGATGGTCTGCGCTGTCCATATTGGTATCTTTTGAGCTTCTGGGCTCAGAGAAATGTTCTCCTTAATTCTCTGCACCCACCAAGGACTGATGGCTGACACTCAGGTTGGTGAAACCAGACAAAACTGAAGTAAATGACAGATGCTTAGACTGTGAGGACTCAGTGCAACTTTGTTCTTTTTACATGAAGAAAAGCTTTACATTTACTTTCATAATCAACAGAATCATTATTATAACAAATCCTACTCTGAGACATAAAGGAACTATTAACTTGTATTATATCAAAACACTTTCCAGGAAAAAAAAAAAAGAGAGAGAGAGACTCTGTGTTCTTTTATTTCTCAATGCAAAGTTATATTCAGGAAAATGATTATCCATTAATACACCCGGATGTAACTCTGTTAGAAAAGGGAGAGAAGTATCATGGTGTGTCAAGGTTGACCACTGGCATCCCTTTGCCTGAAACTGCTCTGCAGTCTCACTGGAAGCTCCCTCACACCCCAGACTTGCGCACCGCTTCCCTGAGAGACAGGGCAGACTGCGAGAGCAGATTCTCAAACCTGACATATGGAATTACTACGTTTATTAACACCTTACTTATATAAAAGTCACCTCATTTTGTTTACAAAGTTACCATGGCCACTCAAATTGATCTAAATGGGTACATGAGACGCCAATGCACAAGGCAGGTAATCTGTAATACAAGTTACTGTATCAGGTGATATTTATCAGTATTTTGAAACTAATATATGAAAAAGTCAGATGAGCTCACTTCAAAATTAAGTGACAATAAAACTAATAAACAGAATGGCTAACATTAGAGGTAATAGAAATTGAAAATTTTCATACCATGTCAAACTTGCCATAGGAACGAGAAAAAATATATAGTTTTGATCTGACTTTTCCATTTAAAAAATAAAAGCATGAAAAATTATTGTCAAGTCAAACTTCCTTTATAGCCCATAAAAATTAGGGTGATCCTACTAAAAGAGAACACACTCTAAGAAACAACTTGCAATTTAAGTCTCACACACACACAAATCTATTACTCTTAATGATTTTCAAAACAATTATAAGGCCAAACACTCATAAGAAGTATTTCCCTCTTGTCTCATTATTAAGCAGCTACTTAAGAAAATAGATGTGTGTAGTTGGCCCCCAAAATAAAGTGGTTTATTTGGAAAAGAAAAGAGACCATAAGTTAAGAGCAATGTTAACATCTCAGTTGGAATACATACCCAGTAATCTCTTGTCAAAATGATTTGCAAGAATTTTCATGCAATTTATGAGTGCATGAATTGTCTAAGCTGGTTTCAGTCTGCTGGATCAATGATCCTCAACCTGAAAATCCCCCATAAGCAGCATAAGCCTGCAGACACCTTTTTTAAAAAGAAAGGAGCTCTTTTTTAAATCAGAAAGCCAGCAGTTCTGAAAGAACTGAGCAAAGCTGATACGATCCATTAGGTGCATAATGCACATTTTCAAAATTACCCATATGAAAATGCATATTTACCAGATTGGGCAAACGGCTGCTGCAGGGCAGTATATATATTTTTAATCTTAAAATCAGCAAGCCTGAAATGGGCCAGAAAAATAAGTGAGGCTATTACCATTGATATCAGTTATTCCAAACAACATATAACTAGTTTTTTTTCCTTCTTCTTCTTTATAGGGGTGTCTGGAAATGAAACAGTGCGTCTAAGCTGAGACTTATTCTCTAACCCCTGGCCTCTGCCTGGGAATGGATCCCATGATTAAGTGACCTCAAATCCTGTATCCATGATTTGGTCAATGATACTGAACAGCGGTGTTTCTGGCTGTTTCTCACAACCTCAACAAAGCTTTGTGTCCAAGAATCAATTTTGCCATCTGCAAACAACAGAACACTTGCTAAGCTGGGCAAGGAGTCAGCCAAACCGTGACCGCAGAGCCTCAGGGCAAAGAAAGCCTTCTCCACTTTTCCAGCCCTCAGCAAACCAGCAGGTATTATGTAAATAGAAAAAGAGCCCAGTCCTCTCAAGGGCAAAAACCACAGCCTGAAGCATCAGGCAGTTTGTCATCCCCAAACACAAAGAACTGTCAGCATCTTTCCTGACAGCCTCCTCACACAGCACACTGGACGTTTCCTTCCCCCACTAAGTGAGCCAGCGGTGCTGTGAGCCAGCCTTAGAGCTGTGGCCAGTGCTCTGTCCCTTAAAGAATTTCCCTCGCCAATTACTGTATTTCTGCCTACTGACCTCTGAAATGACTTCTCACAGGACCCTTTGCAAAGCATGGCAATGCCACTCTCATATAATTTCCCACAGAAAATCTTCTACCACTCGTGAAGAGCATACACAGAGCGTTCCTCACAAACTAATCTCCCAGAGCCAGCTGTGTGGCACCACGGTGGACATGGAGGTTGACCCTCAGGGTGGCTCTGCTCTTCCGCTGTCCATTTCTCTTACACAGGATACCTCCACCTGCAGCACCGAACCATTCCATGAGGTAACAGCAGCAAGTTGGTCTACTTATTACAGAACAGAAGCTCACAAGTATCTCACTAGTTAATAGGGATGTTTCCAAATTTCCAACACACAAAAGGGAGTAGGTGTACATGTGTGCACAGGCTAGAAATGACACCGAAATCCTGATACCCAAATTCCAATGCACACATGCTGCATGGCCTCGAACACAGCCTCTCGTCTCCCCACCTGTACGACAGTCAAACCCATCGCCATTGCTCACCTCAGTAAACAAGATACGACATCCTACACAGGGATCACTCAAACCTCAGAGGAGTAAATGAACTGAATGAAAATGTAAAAACAGAAAAGGGGTAAATGAGATCCTAGCAAGAAAGTGGCTATGCTCTATCAATATAAGCATAAACAATGCTGTTTTTAATAAATATTTCTTTAAGAAATAATTCAATTGCAGAATGGCTCACTTTTAGTTACTTTAAGATTTCTCCTGGATTCTTTTGGGGGGAAGGATACTCCCATTGTCAGGGAATATACTGAAGAACTTAAAAAGGAAAAGGAAACAGAAATCAGGAAAACAGCAACTCAGCAAGTGAAACCTTTTGTCCTTACCCTTATCCTGTATTTTGACCCTGAAAACTGTCACCAGAATCGGCTGGTAACATCTTCTTAAAGATTCTAAACTCAGTGGAAAAAAGATCGCAGGTCTTGGTTCCTTGCTGTTTTAAACTTCATGAAAATTAAATTCCACATATTCAAACGTCTACAGATTCCCCACTAATACTACACAGCTTACACGGGCTTCTGTCTAAAAACAGACCACTACATACTTCTGGCAAATGGTGACCTGACTTTATTATCCTCATTAATAAGAGAGTTAACTTATGAGAAAAACCAAGTGTGTATGGGGGGGGGGGCAGAGGGAGGAGGAGGAGAGTGAGCAAGCAGGTCATAACAAAAGGATCTTGTTTAAATTTCTCACATTTCTCTTTTCTCCTCTAGGAGTTAGAAAATCTTCCAGTGCATCAAAAGCTTAAAGACTGATCCAAGATAATTACCTTTCCAACTTTAAGAAGGGTGCTAGTATTTTGGATTAACCGCTGCAGCAAGAGCCCCTTCCCAAATCAATCATATGGATTTGAACACTGTAAAACGTGAAAAAGATCATCCTGCCAGCAGTAAAAAAAATCTTATTAGTCATACTGATATGCTAAATATTAGCCATGGTTTCACACTTGCATTACACTCTCATCACATTTTATTTTGAAAATGTTCCTTAAAAAGCTCTTCTTGTAACCCATATTGAATCCTTATTATGAAAAAGATTCTAATGAGCTTAACGTCCAAACTCCATTAGGTGATGTGGATCTCTCTGACAGTTCTAACTGCTGTGTGTGTATAGAGCTCAGGAGAAAACACATGGAATTGAAAGGTAAGGGAGGAATCTATTTTAAAAATCAGGGATAGCCATTTGCCCTGCGAAGCCAAGTTTCTTAAGGCACTGAAGGGCAGGAATTCGAGACTGCTCTCACTCTTGCTGCCCCACCGTCTCTACCTTCCTAATGCTTGAGGAGGCAGGTAACAACCCTACCCTCAATTGAGTGAATTCTAAAAATAACAACAACAAATTCTGCCATAATATTCCTGTTAAGTAGAGGATGATTGCTAGGGGACATGTCGACAGGCCCTTCACACAAAGATTATAATTGGAACATGGCTGAAATATGTACATTTAGGAAATCAATGTGGAGAGAATACAAACACTTCTAGGAACACTATGCCTGGTATTCACAGGAAAAAAATAACCAGTGACAGGTACATTGGAGTGCAGATTTTTCTCTCCCCACATGGCTGACAACAAACAAATTGCTAGTCTGATCTTCTGGTGTCACATCCTACAGAGCTGATTTCAAGCAACACTGCTTGCTCCTTTTCAGAAAACAATGCACTGAGAGCCTGGGCTTCACAATAAATGGTTCAACCAATTTGCAGTGCTCACTGAAAATACACAGGAGAATTCATAATGCCTGGCTACAATTCTTATTTGGCAAATGATTTTATTATAAACTGGTATCATGGTGAATCCATTTTCTTTATGGGTTTTCTGCTACTGTTTAATGGACTGTCAGTATAATTTAGATTTCATCTATTTAAACTCATTCAAGCCTGGCTCCTGATTATACAGTAAATGGAACATATTTCTATTCAATGAAATTAATGACAGTTAATTGTAGTCTGTAGTTTTCAATTTCGTAAAAGCAACTATTCCACAGTTCAAGCATCAAGCTACAAAATTTCCATGTCAATTAGTTTTTCTTGTACTTTATAGGCATCCACATCTTGTAAGCCTTCCTTGTAAGACTAATGTATATATTCACTTAATATTTCTTCCCATTTGAATATTTACTACTAACTTTCCAGAAAGAGCTAGGACTTAAATAATTAAAGGTGGGGGAAAAAAAAGTTAATTGTCAGTCTGAACAGAGAGGTGCTCAATTATTATGGATTTTTTAAGCTAGAAACACTAAATATTAAAACTTTCTGCCTTGCATATATATTTTATTAACTATTAGATAATTTCCTTTTATATTTTAAATCAGTGACAATTTAAACATCAAGTGAAATTTATTAAAACTAGATTAAACTTATCTGGATTTATATATAAAATCATGGCACACAGCACATATTAATAAATACTGTATTGAGTTACTTCTGAGACTGATATTGTTTTCTAGAAATTTACTTATGAGTTTTATTTGCCAGATAACGCAAAAATCCCAAAAGTGATTTTTCTTGAATGATTAGTCTTTTGCCTAAGCATCCACACAGCTGTATGAGATGCTTCAACAAGAAAAAGGCATACAAAAAGAAAGTACCTTTTGAGAAATTTATCAAATCAACACCCAAATAACAAGAAAAACATCCAGAATTTACTACCCCAAAACTTTAACCACCAAGGTCACAGGCTAACAGCCTGCAATTCAGACAAAAAGAAAGTAAAAGAAAACCACAAACTATCCTTTCACCCTTTTACCAGCTTGATATTCTGTATCTGCTCAGCTGGTTTCCACATTCCAGTCCTGCCCCAACTGCATGAACTTTCTCATGCTGTCACCCCTGTCAAGAGATGTCTACCTCTATGTGGTCCTACTCCCATTCTGTGGAATCTCCAAGACACAAATCAAGGTTTCTGTGGTCCTCACATCTTCTTAAATGTCACCAACTTACAGTCTGAACTATTCACCTGGTATCTGCCCACTCACTGCCTGTTACTAACATATCACATTACTTGAATGAGTGTAATTTCTCCCCATAAAATGAAAGACCAAGGACTGGACTTCCGTCTATTTTTGTATCTTGCCCTACACTTCACCTCCACAAAACACCTTGCTCGAATTATGACATAGAAGACTGTGCTCTTATGTTGCCGGACTAATAAAACACTATTAATACTATAGCTGGCATCTAACATATCTCATTAAATTCTACTTGCTTATTCAAAGTCTATTACAGTTTCAGTGGGCCTCGAATTTAACCATTCACTTTAATTTATATAAATTTCAAAGGGCGAATGAAACCTGTTTCCTGACTCTCTTATTCTATCTATATACCTCTTTCTTCCAGCCTTCCTTAAATCATTATTGCTTTCATTTGGGTTTTCGTTGTTGTAGTAACTGTTGTTTGGCCAGGTATTTCTTTTAAAGTCAAAAACTAAAGATACTTTAAGAATAATTTAAAATATCTAATCACATTAACATGACTGAATAAATATTAAGACCTCAGATTTTCTTTAAAGATCTTCAGCCAACCATGAATTATAAATGTCATCTTATAAGTATTCAACAGGCATTTGGGAAAACATAATTCTACCTGCACAATGATTTATAATTATCTATTTCCTTAGGATTCTACATGAAGTAATTTTGCTTTTAATATATACATCATTCGCACACAAGCTAAAAAGTATTCGGGGACGGGTGGAATCATGACTGGTAATGTGCATCCACCTGTCACTTTTATCATCAAAATTAACAAATTTCTGAGCAAGGTAGCGGTATTTAAAGTATCCAAATGCCTCTTGATTTCTAAAATGAGATCAGAGATTTCATTTATTATTGGCCATAAGGAGCTTTGGACGTGTTCTATATGAAACTACGCTCAAAACACTTCAACAAACAAGTGCAGCTGCTCTGGGCTGATACAACACTTAATCAGAGTTTTGCTTTTTATAATTCTTACCTTGGAAAAATCATGTTTTGAACATCTGTTGAGACAGAATGAATCAGAACTTTGGGAGAAGGATGGATTTAGACTTCTCAATTTTAACTGAAATGGTAACTGGCAAATCTTGTCAAGATTACATTAAAGCTAAAAATAAAGACAAATTTTTCTACAAGGAACTGAATCATAAACTCATAAAACATTTACACACAGACTTATGGGTGCCACTAATGTGCCAGCTAAGTGCTAGAGATACTTAGGTGGATAAAAATACTGTCCTTCCCTTGACAAGCTCACCATCTAATCATATTAGAGCTAAATATGGAAACAATATATAACTTCAATAATTTTAATTTTATTTGTATTTTAGCCTCTGTAACAGAGATTGCCAGCTGAACATAGTATTCATTCTCCCCTTCTTCCTCAGTAACAGAACATCTAACGTTTAGCAGGGCCTATGGCCCCTCAGAAGAGGGACCACAGCCTCCCGTACAGCTGTTTTGGTCATGTGACTAATTCTGGTCACAGGATATGAGCAGACAGAGTATTTCAACTTCTGGAAACTGAGTCCTGAAAAGAAGATGCCCAGCTTTTCTTATCCTTCCTATTAGCTTGAAGGCAAATACATCAGCTAGAGATGGAGCATGAGATAGATGACTAGATGAGGATGGAAACACAGGCTAGGCAAAATGGAATAACAAAACCTTTGACAGTAGCTAAGGAACCAGACCCTGAATTCACCAACTCACCATTCAGCATTTCTGGCCATTGTACACAAATATCTTTAAATTATTTTAAAATAGGACTGAATAGTTAAACTGCATTCATGAACAGAGTGACACCCAGAACAATGATTTCAAGAAAATATTCAAATTTTTTTCAATAAAGAAAGCTAGGAACAGATGACCCTAGCAAGTGTATAAAAACATGAAACATAAAGCTCTTGATTTAGAATGACTAAAATACCTTGACCAAATAGCATAAACTATTACCTTCCAGTGAGATTAAGAATCAGTCTCTACAGCCAGATGAAATAAGACAGAACAAGGCCCACAACTGCTTCCCTGAAGAGACTTCACAGCTAAGTCAAGTTCCTTGTATGACTCTACCCCAAAGTTTTACAAGTAAGAATAAGGGACAACAGTAACTTCTCCTGCAAATTGACCTGCATCTCATGTGCAGGGCAGGTTGGCGGTGTCTGCTGGCATCACTCAGCCTCTGCCTCGCTTTTCCACTTCTACATGGGTTTGATTTTAGGGCTTCAAAGAGAATATGTGGCGGCTCCTCCAACGAAAATACAGGGACCATTGATAACCAAATTTTATAGAACGTTATATCATTTATAAAAGTTAAAGCTGACCAGAATTCATACTATACTAAGTTCTCAGGATATAGTCAATATTTTACTTCATACAAGAAAGATGTTCTCGCTAATGTCACAGCTTTGCCTCCCCTCCTTTCCACACCATTAACTATAGATAAAAGACAGTGCACAAACATGACTGACCTGTCCTTGATAGGTGAAGACCTATCACCCAAAGAGGATGTGGAGTCTTCTGCTCTACCTAGAGAACCTTCTCCAATTTCGGAACCACAAATTTACTCACTTGCAGAAGCCAAAATCCTATGGTACACAGGACTAATCAGAACAACTGTAATGGCAACACATGAAAAATCTTCAGAAGTATAGACACAGCCTTTAACTTGGCAATTCCACGCCTAAGGAAAGGGAGCAGAAACGACTAAATGTTCACCACTGTGGTTTATAATAGAGACTATCTGAAAGGAACCTAAAATCCAGAATTTGTAACTAGTTCCATTATGGTATCTTTCCACTAATGTCGGTGTGCCTGATGCTGTTTGTACCATGGGTGCCCTTCAGCAATCCATGCACCCATTCTCAAAAAAATATATAAATATGTTTTGAATTTATAAAAGCATATACTGAAATATATATCACAATGAGAAATGCAATATAACATATGTAGCTCTTTGCTGATTCAATAAAGATGATTTACTAGAGGTTATCACCTTATGTCCATGATTTCAAAGTAGTGATAAACATTATTTTGAGATGTTTTTCTCTACATCAAGTAATAGGAGAACACTTGTGATTTATACTGGTGTCACAGGTACAGCCAATATTACTATGGTTTATTGCCTACCTTCATAATTGAAGCAAATGCTAAATATAATTTGAAATGTAATAAATTAGTGAAAAAAAGATGTGACTTTTACCCACCCAAATTCAGTCTACTGAATTCTATTTATAGTCCACTAGGTTGACCATGGACCCAGGATAAGAACTCCAGTATTAATGGCATATTAAGCAGCAATAATAATTCAGATTTATAATTAATGCCATGGGGATAAATCAAGGATAGGTTAAAAAAAAAGAAAGACATTACAAAACAGTGACTAGCATAACCCCATACATGTCTACTAAAGAGAGTGACAATACAACAAAAATATTAACAGTAGTTTAGTGGTTTTAATGTTTAATTTTCACTTATCTGAATACTTCAAATTTTTTGTATGATTTATTATTTGTATTATTTGTTCATCATAAAGAAAAAGAATAAATTCAGAAAGGAAAATAAAGGGGAGAAAGAAGAAGACCTGTAACCAAATATTATTAATACACTCATTAAAGGCAAAAAAGTAGCAGGTGAATTCAGGAATGAGAACACAAAAATGAACCACTTCTAATCATTACAGAAGCTGGGTTACAGAAACAATACTGAAAACAGAGTTGGAAATCCATACATTGATGGAGCAGATGCCATAACACTGAGCAGCCAAGCAGCTAGGAAAAAAAGAGAAGTAAAACACATAACAAAATTGATGATCTCTAATAAAACGACTAGCCTCCGTCCATCACAACCTGAAGTTCAAATGCAATTTTTAGAAACACTGCACTCCATGCTGCCAAAGATCTATTTTTTGGATAAGTGCTGCAGACTTCAAAGCATTCTAGTTTCCCAGAAAGATAGTCCAGATTTTTTCCCCCTCAAAAAGTCTTCTAGACAGGACAGAGAGCAAACTGGAAATCAAGTCTCGAATACATAGCTTGAAAATGAGGTATAACCTCCCCAACTCTGAGTGCTGCTAGAGTTAATTCTCAAATGCACACTCCAAAACTTTAGGTGTATTTTTGCACTATGTAGTAGTAATTAAATCACTACTTTTCAGTTAAACTGTTCCTGACAATGTAAGAACACAACATAACAAGCGAGACCTTTTTGTGATATTTTCCCCGCCCTCTACTAAAGAGAAAAAAATTATAACTGTACAAAGTATTATTAACATTCCCGCAATCAATTTGGTAATCATATAGTACCTAAGTTTTATAATACCAGCACAATGAAATGTTCAGAACAAGTAAAGTCCGAAAACTAATTACCACCTTATAATAATAGCTTGTCTTTCAGCCAACAGTTATGCATAGATTTACTAAATGGAGCACAAGTTAAAATGTTAATGTAAAAGCTGAGAATAATGATAAACAACATGCTGAAATATGTAAAACCTATATTATACTCACTCCATTTTTTGTCTTTTAAAAGGAACTTACAACCATAATTAAAACCACTCCCCCTTAAGAAATTTTTTTACTATATCAATCTCTATCGATTAATCTAAAGTGAGACACTCACACACCATGTGACAAGCATCGACATCTGCCCAGTACACAAAGAAAGCCAAAGCAAAGCTTACAGCCTTTTACAATTCTTTTTAGACATTAAACAATTACACTGGACATCACTGAAACAATGTTCCTTACAAAGTCAACTGAAAAAGGAATTTAGAGATGTAAGTGAAAAAATAAACACAGGGGTTAAATGAGTGAACAAATATATTTCATATGTAACATACAGTAAGCTGCCCAATTGGCTGGAACACATATTTAATGGTGAAATAATAAAAAAGACTTAAAGACTGGATATTTAATGCATACAAAATTATAGTCATTATGTATTAATTTAACAGATTTGGTAACTTGAGAAATCTATCCATTTCCAGGCACTTTTAAGCAGTAAATTAAACTTACCTTCCCTCCTCTATTTTATGGTACTTAATAATTCATTACAAAATTTATATTAATACAAACATATGAAGGAAATAAAAGCATGCATTTTTACTTTTTCTACTGTTTACAGTAGTCAGCTGCAAAGCAAAATTCGTGCACATATGTATCTATTCTGTAGTATTTAAATGTTTTGCAAAAGAAATCACTCTTGTGCACATACATTTTTAAGTAATCAACAAACATAAAATACTACTCCATCTTTAAATTCATAGACAATATTTTTAATTTTGGAAAGTCTGGCTTTCTCAGCTGGTGAAGCTGTCAGAATAAATAGAAGGCACTATCTGGAAAGATGACAAACACATGGGTCAATGTCAAATAAAAGCCAATCGCTGTCAAGAGCAGAGCCAAATTCCTGCATTTCAATTTAAACGATGTTATCCAACTCAAATACCTCCATGCCACTTCAAATCAAAATTGTTTCCTTTTAAAAAGAGCTTTTTACAAAACTGATAGAGTATAACAGATTAAACAACTCTTTCAGCAATTTCCTCAGCTACTACAAAGCAAGGCATCAATGTATAATTATAATAAAGGGAACATTTAACAATTAATTGAGCCAGCAAAAGCTAAACCTCCAGAGCTTAGAAGTTCAAACGCTTGCTCACTAAGCAAAAGGGCAGAGGATTTTAAAATAACTGCAGGAAATCTCAGTCCAATTAGACTCTAGGTAAACATAAATCTTGTTCCACTATGATTGGGACTCTATTCGTCACAGTCCACCAGGCTCGTTTTAGTATCCAGCCTGGAGATTCAAACAAAAGAACACCCCCACCCCCACCCCCTGTCTGTGTTAACACAGCTCCTCCCGGTTCTGTGCTGAACAAAGAAGGTCTCCAGTTAGCCTGCTTTTACAACCAACCAACAAGAATCCCAAAACATGTCACCCAACTGAGATGTAACATGTCTGAAGATACTCATGATCTGTGCCAGTTTAAAATGGTGACATCTTAACTAAGTCACTTTCCTCATTCAGTTCCTACTCAGAAATCAGAAATAAATGTAAAGGGATGACAACTGCTTCACAGAGTTATCTTCACTGGCAAGCTTAAGAATTTTACAGAATTATAAAGGGGGTGGGGGACCCCAACAACCATCTTATTTATAAGGTATCATTCTACGCTTCATAGAGTCTGATAGAAAACAGGAAACGTTACAACTTAACACCTAAATGGTTTCAACAATACAAACAAGTACAACTGATATTTTAATTTAACTGGACAAAGTAAAGCAAATTATATTTTTAATTATAGCATACAATACTAAGTGATGAAAGGATTTTAAGAACAGGCAGAACTAGAGGCTAAGGCAGGAAACCCCCAGAGCAGAGACTGGGCAGAGCACAATGGCTACGGGTCAGGTATGACCCAGTAACTGTTTTTGTAAGGCCCACAAGCAAAAAATTGTTTTTACCTGTTTTAATAATTGGAGGGACAAAAGAGAAAAAATATATTAATTGGCATATGAAAATTATGTGAAATTAAAATTTCAGAGTCCGTAAGGTCTTACTGGTTTACAGCCATGCCCATTTATTTACATCTCAGCTGCTGCTCCTTTCATGTCACAAGGGCTAAGTAGTTGCAACAGAGACCTAGAGGCTATAGCAAAGTGGAAAATGTTCGCTCTCAGGCCTGTTACAGAAAGTTTGCTGACCACTGCACTAAAAATGCTCACTAAATACAGCAGCTCAACAGATGATGTAAATTCTACACCACAGAAGACTACAATGTAAATAGGGTTTTATTTGATAATGACATATTTGCTCAGACACCTTCTATTTATAAAATGCTCAAGATTTTTTCTAGCAGTTATTATCAAGCACACAGGCCTGAAGTACACAAAACAAACCTGTTAGCCAGTACCTTCACAAGGACAACAGCGTGCCTCTACAGTCACTTCTCCAAGTTCTCTCTCATGTACTATATTTGGGCTAAATACTCAGCTCATTTTGTGAATCTAGATCAGGAATGGCAAATATTCCCATACCTGTGCCCCCAAAAAACCAAAGTCGATCAGAGCTGCTTTCAGACGTACTACATTCAGCCTTGATCACCTGAAACAGTAGACAAAATCCATCTGCCATATAGATGATCTCTTTTATTTGTCTGGTCTAAATTTGGACTTCTTTATCATTCATTCTTCCTTTATCATTGTTCTTACACCTTTTCTTGTGTGAACACAATGTTTGGAACTTGACAGAGGGGACAAAAATAACATGAAAGTGAAAGAGGTATGCTTGTTCTCTGTTATCTGAGAACAGGACATGAACGAGCCAAGATACAAACCATCAATTAAAAAAGGGGGGGGGCTTCTAAGTTTTATCAAAATATTGAGTATGACAGGGCCTCTTGATTAATCCTGCATCCTGCCTTGTTTAACCTTTATAGAATGCTTTAGTGCACCAGACACATGCAGGCTCTTTACCATGATAGTCCAGAGAGGATCTGAAGGAATGATGACTATACTTGCATACCAAAAGCACCACAAGAAAAGCTGTCAGCTCCAGGAAACTGACACCATAGCAAGATGCAGGTGCAGTTCAGATTCGGATACGTAAATGCACACAACTGGGACTGCGTCATGAATAACCCGCCAGATTGCAGTCCTCAACAGCCCAAGAGCCTGCTCCATTCAACAGAAGACATGTTATCATCAGCCCAGGGACGTTTGAAGGCACAGTGCTATCTGCTCTCAAAATTCCTTACCCAGGAATTCCGTGGGTTTTTCACACTATGTAGAGATAATTTTTGCTTATTTTCATAGACAAAACAGCCCCCTAAAAAAAGTTTTGCCATAGCTTACAATTGTGTCACAGAATAATTTTATGAGCTGTCACCACTAAGCATCCAAGCGTTCCACTAAACATTTAGAATATCCATAAGGATCACATAATCCTAAGAAAATGAAAGAACAAAAGACCCTAACAGGGTCAAAGACCGTCTTTAGAGAGGAAGCACACATTCTCTTGGGATCACATCAGGTTCAACAGCCTTTAGAGAATGTTTGGGGGCGGGGTGCGCAGGAGAGGTGGGGTGTCAGTCAACTATGAGACAGTTGCAGACACCTGTGATTACTCAAATAATGTGAGATCACATGCCATCTCTTTGGAGTTTTGAAGATGGAGAGTTAGTGGCTATAAATATTTTCCTTTACTAGGTACGTATCTTTGACTTAGGAGGATTATAAATTAAGTAACCCCAATTAATTGGCGTGGTGTTCATCTCCTTAAATTGACATGCACCTTTATCCCTATGAAGATTTAGAATTAAGTAAAAAAAAGATTTGAGAGTCAAAAGTGCATTAACATTTGGGGGTTTAATTTTAAAAATCAGGATAAACAATATTTTTCTTCTTTTTGTAGTTAAAAGAATTTGGCTTAGAACAACAGCCTTGTAATTCCAATTTTAAAAAGTAACACTTCAGACTTTATTATTTCTCTGGTCCTTTCTAAAGTACTCCCACAGGTATGTGTTTGTATGTATACTCATTTAATTCCCATTACATCCCTTGGGGTTAAAAACTCTGATCCTCATTTTACTGATGAAGAAACAGACACATAGTTGTTTCTTGCCATCAACCTGCCACACCTCTACCCCCAGTGGAGAAAGTGACTGGACTGTGCTACACTGCCTCTCTGTGTGAAACTAATTCTGGCATACAGTCAAGACCAAACCCCAGGTGAGTTTATACATAGCACTGAACTATCTAAGACATTTATTTAGGTTCACTTCATTCATATAAGAAGACTTAAAAAATTGGGAAGATTTGTATTACTAGATCCCTTAAAAACAAATCAAATATTAAATTATTTTATCTCATAAGCAAACCTAAATGTTGAATATAGTAACTACTTTATAAACAAGACCAATCAATTCAAAAATCCCTTAAAAATGATTGTTAAAATTTATTTAACTTATAAAAAAGACAAGATTTGCATGTTGAACTGGGAAAAAAGTGTCTTTCAATTTATAACTTTAACAAACTGAATATCAACATTTTAAACCAAAGCAAACTTTGGATTTGAACTTTAGAAAGTCTTTTCTACATATAAATATCAGCCCTGAGGACCCTTCCCAAGAAATCCTTAAAGTCAACTGCTCTGTACTGGTCACATAAAATTATTCTGTGACACAAGTGTAAGCCCAGCTCCTAAAAGGTATTTAAACCAGGTGTGCATATCAAGGGGTTAGGGACTGGGAACGGTGGTGAGGCCCGGGGACTGGATGTCCTAAGTAGAGTCAAATGATTTCTGGAGTTGGGGAATGCATGGCTAAGAAGTAGAAGAGTGGAATCCAGCAAACTGAGATGAGTAGATTGCCAGAAAGCAACATTCCTGAATCTGACGATTAATTCTTCCTAATAATACCTTCAAACAATTACCACTTAACATGTTCTTGCCATTATATCATCCAGGGTGATTTCTAAACAGCCACATATAAAACATTCCTGTCTCTTTTGGAATACACAGTTTTGCAATACATTGTGGTTCACTATTTCTTATGTAGATACACTGCTGAAAAAACCTCATGTTGAACAAAAATGTTCACTAAAAATATAAGGGCTTCTATGCAACACTGAAATATATTACTATTTTTTGAACAATCAATAATTACACCTCAAGAAATAAGAAATAAGGCTGGCACCCCAGAGTGGCTGAAGACCACCTTAGGGAGTATTTAAAACACATAAAAATAAAGATGCTGGCTTGAAGGCACCAGAACAATACAGGTTAGTATGGGGCTTTTGTGAAGGTGAGCACAGCAGGTAATGCAAATTGTCAGAGTCAAAGAGTGTGGGTGGGGTGCAGCTCTGTGGAGAGCAAACCCCAAGGGTGCAGGTGCTCATTTTTTCATTTCATTTTAAATAGAGATGAAAAGGCTCTTGCCAGTGCAACAGCCAAATTGAAGGTTTAATTCTCACCTACTTTTTCCTTTTCTGCCAAAATACATTAAACCATGGAATTATATAACTCTCCCTCTTTGCATGCTCCCTCCTCTTCCTAGGAAAAGTTCCATGTGAAAGAGCACAAACTATACATTCCATTGTGTTTACCTATCACACATATAACAAAACAAACTATTTATAAATATCCATGTGATGTCACAAGTATTCACTGAATCTAACGCTATACCATGAGTCTCCTGATAAAGTGGTATATAATGAACACGTGTTTTTCTGGCCTTTTCTCATCCATTTCGTCTACTAAAAAAGTCCCCTAATTTCATTGTGGGGAATTATCTTAGCCTTACCATATGCAGTTTTAGAGGGTGCAGTGAATCATGGTTTCTGTCTTTGTTTATCCAAGGTAGAGACATGCAATTCAAGCCTGGCCTATTGAATTTACTCTTCTGGGACTATGACTCGAGCTGTGTGACAGCAAAGGACAAGAAAATGCTGAATGGCAGCCATTCCAGCAGCATCGCCCAGGTAGAATGGTCAGTAGTTCCTGCTGACCAATAGCACTGCCCTTGACTCAGGCAAGTGTTTATCCGTTCAGTGAGTTACCCTACCGACAAATTATATTTTCTGTATAATGTGGCCAATGTTCTCCAACTTGCATTCAAAAACCTTTAATAAATACAATATGTTCATTTTTATTAGATCACAAAAACTATGTGTTTCTCTTTCAGCTGCTGAGTTAAGGTTCAAATCTAGTAATCAGCATTAGCCTAATATTCTAGAACAATATACATCTCCCATTCAGCTCACTTCCTGTAATTTGCTATGCATTTACCTTTTTAACAGTCAATCTGTGTACATATTATCCAGCAAGTGAGAGAGAAACCATTTTCAAAAGCAGACAAAATGTAACTAACTTTAGGAATAGGAAAAAAAAGAAAAAAGTACAGCTGACCCTTGAACAACATGGATTTGAACTACACAGGTCCACTTATGCATGGACTTTTTTCAATAAATACAGTAAGTGTGTTTTCCTAATGATTTTTTTAATAATATTTCTTTCCTCTGGCTTATTTTATTCTAAGAATGCAGCAGTATGTAACACAAAATATGTGTTAATTGACTGTGTTATCGGTAAGGCTTCTGGACAACAGTAAGTTATTAGTAGTTAAGTTTTAGGGGAGTCAAAAGATCCATGCAGATTTTTTGACTATATAGGTGCCACTAACCCCAGCCTTGTTCAACGGTCAACTGTAATTATAACATTTCCGTTTTCTAAGAAATAGGCCTATCCCTTCATTTTCTTTCAACATATTGGTTTGTTTTTGTATAATCTTCAGTATTTTATTCAAATATCCATCCATCCTTGGCTTTCACCAACTCTCACAGGCCCACATCATCATCCTGCAAATAGACCATGTGATTCTGACCTCTGAGCCTTCATTTCCTCATCTGTGTAACGGGAGTAACAACTAAGTTGTGTAGGGACTTTTTTCAAGGACTAGCAACAACACATGTAAAGCAAGCTCAGTCCTAAAGAAGAGCAGCCGCTCCAGAAATGGTGATTATGTTCCATCCACAGAGACAACTCCCTCACTCCCTCCTGTCGATTTACACCCGAATGCACAGTTCCTTCTGCAATGAGACACTTTAGAAGATAACAAATTTTTTCCCAATTGACTGGTCATAATTTAATCATACAGCTACCTCTGTTCCTCTTAACTATGTGTGCTGTCTATCACCTCAAAACCTCAAGCCATGAAAGTCTATCTCCCTTTTCCCTTTAAAAGCACACCTTCCTTTCCTTTTTTTAGATGTGCCTAAATCCCAGTCTGTCATAAATAAGTGACAGGTGTGCTAGGATGCTGATCATCATAGCCCTCAAGGCATGCACTCATTTTCTATTTGTGTATTAACTTGAAAAAGACTGGGAAGCACTTAACACGATCAGTGACTCTCGAGCTTTAATATGTATTTAAATTACCTGGGAATCTTATGAAAACAAATATTCTGATTCAGCAGATCTGGGGTGGAAGATGAGATTCTGCATTAGTGACCAACTCTCATGAGATGCTGATCTGTGGCCAACCCCTGGGGCAGCAGGTGTCTGTCTGACGTACATATTTCACTACACTTATTGACCCTTTCCTTATGAATTCAAAAAATAATATGGTTAATTAGTCAAATTTCTATCATTTCCCCTTTTTCTGGTTAGAATAACATTAGAACATCAGTTTCTCATTTCCTTTACCTTCAAAGAGATAAAATAGTAACTTTTTATGTGCTAATTATTTTTACATATGCCTAATAACTTCCTAATATATACTAAAAGGCAAATATTTCTTGGAGCTCAAAAAAGGATAAAATGAAATTTCAATAGAAACAAAAAATAAAAATTAATGTAATCTGCAACTAAAAGTACATGATACTGTGATTAAAAATTAAACATTTTCACAACTGTTCCAGGATCACACAACAAAGAGAGCTGAAGTGGTCACTTAAACTTGGTCGCTCAAAGCCAAGTCTACCTTAGCAACAAAGCCCAAAATTCATATATTGAAATGGTAACCTCTAATACCTCAGAATGTGACCTTACATAGAAAGAGGGTCATTGCAGATATAATCAGTTACAATGAGGTGAGCCATCATCCACTATAAAGTAGGCTAGGCCCTAATCCAATTATGACTGCTGTCCTTATAAAAAAAGAGAAATTTGGATGCAGAGACAGACACACAAAGAGAATGCCATTTGCAGATTGTAATTATGCTAGTATAAGTTGAAGAACTGCCAGAAACTAGTAGAAGCTTAGAACAGACTGATCCTTTCCTAGTGCCTTCACGGGAACATGGCCCTGCCAACACCGTGATCTGGGACCTCTATCCTATAGAATGAGACGATATATTTCTGTTGTTTAACTCAGTTTGTGGTATTTGTTATATTGGCCCCAGCAAACTAATACACTGCCTCACTGTGCTCCCTCCCAAATAAAAGGTCTAAAAGATGACTGTGCAGATATGCAATTACATCATAGAAAGTCTGGTGTGCCAGGTGAAGATTTTAGACTTGATCCTACTGGTAAAGAGATCCACGGAAAGGCTTTAAGGAGATTAGTATTAGGTTTATTAAGTGCAAATGAACTTGTAATACATGTCAAACCACTTTAACTCAAGCAATGCCTAAAGGTCTCTTTATGCTAGGATTCATGTTTCTTGTTATACAAAAAAAACTTTTGCAATCATCAGAAAAAGCTGTGCCCTACCTCTGGGACAACGTCAAGTTTACCAACATTTGCATCATAGGGGTACCAGGAGGAGAAATTAAAAATATACTTGAAGAAATAATGACAGAAAACTTCCTTAACCTGGTGAAGGAAATAGATACATAAGCCCAGGAAACACCAAGAGTCCCAAACAAGATGAACCCAAAGAGGGGGCTCAAAGACACATCATAATTAAAAAGCCACAGGTTAAACACAAAGAGAGAATCTTAAAAGCTGCATGAAAAAAGCAGTTACTTATAAGGGAGCTCCCAAAAGATTGTCAAATGACTTCTCAACAGAAACTCTGCAGGCCAAAAGGGACTGACACAAAATAGTCAAAGTGATAAAAAGCAAGAACTTATATCCAAGATGACTCCACCCAGCAAAGTGATCATTTAGAGTTGAAGAATAGATATATAGCTTCCCATACAAGAAAAAGCTAGAGTCCATCACCACCAAGCCACTGTTACAAGAAATGTTAGAGACTTCTTTAAGAAAAAAAAGTTAAAAATATGAATAAAAAATGGTAATAACTACATATAACTACTTTAAATATAACTAGATTAAATGCTCCAATCAAAAGACATAAGGTGACTGAACAGACAAGAAAACAAGACCCTTCATATGCTGCCTACAAGAGACTCATTTCAGATTGAAAGACATACACAGATTCAAAGTAAAGGAATAAAAAAGATATTTCATAAAAATGGAAATCAAAAAAATCTGCGGTAGCAATACTTACACCACACAAAACAGACTTTTAAACAAAGGCTATAACAAGAGACAAAGAAGGACTCAGTAATCTCACTTCTGGGTACTTATTTTAAGAAACCAAAACACTACTTCAAAGGGACATGTGCATCCATATGTTCACTGCAGCACTATTTACAATAGCCAAGAAATGGAGGCATCCTGGTGTCCATCAATGGGTAAATGGATAAAGTGGTACATACATACAATGGAATATTATTCAGCCATTAAAAAAAATGAAATTTTGCCAAATGCAACCACATGGATGGACCTAGAGGATATTGTGCTGAGTGGAGTCAAACAGAGAAAGATGAATGCTATTTGACTTCACTTATATGTGGAATCTAAAGAAAAAATAAACAAAACAGAAACAGATTCATAGATACAGAGCACAAGTGATGGCTGTCAGATGGTAGGAGAGTAAGGGGGCCAGGTGAAAGAGAGGAAGAGATTAAGAAGTACAAACTGGTAGTTACAAAATGGTCATGGGGATGTAAAGTATAACATAAGAAATACAGTCCATGATATTTTAATAACTATGTATGATGCCAGATGGGTACTAGATTTATCGGGATGATCACCTTCTAAGTTATATAAGTGTCTAATCAACACGCTGTATATGTGAACCTAATGTAATACTATATGTCAACTGTAATTGAAAATTTTAAATTAATTAAAAAATTGTGCCACACCCCAAAATAAGAATGCCTCAAGAAGACAACTGCACTTGCATGAATGTCACACTGAACTAAAATTCTTCTAAGTTATAAGATATATGGATAAAAAGTTACAGATCAATGAGCTTTTATTCCTCCCCTAAAAAAATTTATGTCCTGAAACATCAAATGTCAGAGTTCTGTTTTGCTTTATTTTAAAGAGGGAATGTTTATCTGAGTGATTGTCATAGATAAGCTTTCAATTACTCAGAAAATCAAGACTTTGAAACCAAACTCAGCCTTTTAGCAGTTCAGAGACCAACCCATCAGTGAAACATCAGCAGCTAAATGTGGAGACAAGTTAACATGTTGGAGACTCCCATCTCTCTTTAAACAGGAGCTCGAATCAAAGGAAAATTATCCACTAAGTATCAGGTTTTTACTTTTTCCAGTAAAATTTCCAATGAAGTATAACACACATTCAGAAAAGTGCAAAGTATGATAATTTCTCACAAAATAAACCAACTTATGCAACCAGCACTGTCACCACAAAACAGAACAGGACTAGACCCCTGAGGGGTCCCCTTCATGCTGTTTTTAAATTTTCTATAAAAGGAATCAGATAGCATTATACGCTTTTGTGTTCAACTCAACATTATGCTTTATTAAACAATCTACACTTTTAACTTCAATAGTGTGTGTGTGTGTGTGTGTGAGAGAGAGAGAGTACCATTTTAATTCAAACTAGATCCCCAGGTTTCATTTTGTTTACTTTGGATTTTTTCCAGCTTAAATTATATTTGCATCAAAAGAAATAAACACCTCAATGTTCAATGTATAATCAATTCTAGCTTCAAGGTCCTTTTTCAATTAAGTCCTCAATTCCTAACAATAATGAGAAAAATTTGCAAATAAAAAGGAGAAATGTTTTATTTCACCTCAGAGCATAAATCACAAATTTAAAAGTTCTTTGTCTTTTATGTATAAAATTTATCTTCATGTAAAATTTCACATTTTGTTCATAAATATAGAAGGAACGTGGAAATAACAAACTTGAAAATCCTGAATCTTGATTTTTCCCCCTCTTGTATGTGATGGAGATTTGTTACTCTAGGAATATTATCTAGGGTAAACGGGAGAATCAGTTTATCAGTTGATATAACAGAATAAACAAATGAAGAACTAGCTTAACAGGCACTTTTTAAAGAACAAGTTTCTTTATCACAACAGTAAGCAAAACTAATATGCCAAAATAAAAAATACCTCTAAATAATGTGAATTTAATTTTTTGACTGTTTTACCTGATCAAAAATAAAAGTCATAGTATCTAAATGAAAATAGTGGATATGCTGTCAGTGAAAGTGTAAATTGGTACAGCCACTATGGAAAACAGTATGCAAGTTCCTCAAAAAACTAAAAATATAACTATCATGTGACCCTGGAAGTCCCACCTCTGGGTATATAGCTGAAGGAAATAAAATCACTATCTTATATATCTGCATCCCTACATCCATTGCAGCATTATTTATAATAGCCAAGACAGGAAAATAACTCAAATCTCCATCAAGGGATGAATGAAGAAAATGTGCTATATATAATGGAATATCATTCAGCGATTAAAAAAAAAAAGGAAACTCTGCCATTTGTAACAACATAAATGAATCCTGAGGGCATTATGCTAAGTTAAAAAGTCGGAGAGAGAAAGGCAATACTGTATGATATCACTTACAGGTGGAATCTAAAAAACCAAACCGATAAAAGCAGAAAACAGATCAGAGGTTGCAGGAGGAGAGAAATGAGTAAAGGTGGTCAAAGGATGCAAACTTCCAGTTATAAGATGAATATATTCTGCAGATATAACGTACAGCTTGGTTACTACAATTAGCAATACTGAATTGTATATTAGAAAGTTAGAATTTTAAAAGTTCTAACTACATAAGAAAAAACTATGTGAGCTTATGGATGCTTGTGGTAATCATTTTGCAACATGTACATATATAAAAGCACTAAATTGCACATCTTAAACCATGTTTTTGTCAAATATATCGCAATAAAGCTAGGGGGAAAAAAAACAGTGGAAAGAAATTAATATGCTACCCACAGCAAACTTTAGAAATCAATATGCTATGCTAAAGAAGCCCCAAAGGGAAATCTGGCTGCATACAGCTGTGTAATAAATCAATTTGTTACTGTGACAGTCATCTCAAAAGTAGAGTAACGGTTGATAAACAACAAAGAAGTTAGATTAGACACGGGCAATATATAATAGAGCCCCACAAAGTTTCTGTTTTGCTTTATTTTTATTTTAGAACAAGTCTGTTAAATCATTCATTGAGAAATAAATGATTCAAGATAGACTTCCAGAAGCATTACTCTAATTCTGACATCATTAATCAGTCAACAGATTTCTAAAGGTTTTTAGAAATTTATTTATTCAACAAATTTTATGGAATGTAAGCTATGTGTACACTATTGTCATTGATGCTAGAAATACAATGAAAAGCAAAAAACAAAGTTGCTATTTTTATGGATATTAATCTTAGAATAGTAATAGAAAAATGTAGTTATTACTATTGTAAATGCTAGATGAAAAGATACATAACACCATGACAGTATCTATTAAGGAAATGTGGGTAACCCAAGAGAGGAAAGGCAACCACGTTGGAAGTTGGAATGGAAGAGCTGAAGAAAGGTCAGGGTTAAGGAAGTGCGTCTGTGTGTGTGTATGAGAGAGAGAGTTTACTAGCTAACAGCAACAGCGGTGCAAAGGTCCTGAGGCAGAAGGTAACATGGGGAGTGTAACTAACTAAAAGTCCATTATGCTGAGCTTCTACGGACAAAAACAAAGAACTCCAAAGATAAGAATCTGGGTCAAAGGAGCTAGTTGCAACATGTATACGGCTAAATCTTAGCTAGTGATAAATCCCAAATAATACCCAATTTGCCAATAATACCTCATTCTTCTCAGACCTAATAATCTGATTGCAGACCTATTCCTCTAGGATATAGAAGTATAGTCACATAATTGTCTATTTTTATCCTTGCAGTATCACTTACTGCAGGGCCCACTGTTAATGACATTTTGGGAGGTACCTGTAGTTCACACTTAATCTGAGTACTAACATCAATTCAATAGAGTGTAAACCGAAAAAAAATTTAATCTGTGCTTTATATCTGAAAGAAACAAATGAGCATAAAAGATCTACTATTCAACAAATAATAATACGCTGAAGAAATCCTTTATGATGTCCCATAGAGTTCCTATCTAAACATTGATACAACTAAGCATATTGAATCTCTACAATTGAATGAGGATAATGGTTTTCATCACTAACAAAAGATGTTATTGTAATACTCTGCACCAAGAAAGAAAAAGACCAGAAAGAAAGACAAAGGGAAAAAAAGAAATGAAGTCCCATCTGGGAATCTAAGAAGAGCACCCTACTTCTAATTCTAAGATTGGCAATATTTAACAGTTCTCCATTTAGAAAGAAGCTTTTTGGAAAAGGCAACCAAGTTATTTAACTTCAAATGCATCCCCCAAAAGAAACCACTGAGAAGGTCAAAGACAGTCTCCTTACCAAAGAATTAAACAACCACTGGACCTGACAGGGTATAAACCCCAGGTCACAGCAATATCACCCAGCCAAGCACAAGGGGTGTCTCACATGAGGTGGTCACACGCTGAATGCCACAAAATTTCCAAACCATTTTGGTTTCTACAGATTCTTTATACATATTTAGCATCCAAAGAAAGTCCCTCTTTTTCATATTTCACAACGGTTCTCAGTTCTTCCCAAAACAGTTTAAGAACCTACTGGTCTGTAAATAAGCCCTTAGCAACCTCTCTCCAGATACTCTTCTAAACATCAAGCAGTAAGGCTTTCCTATCACCTGGGCTGCAGACCAGTCCCAGTCTGTGGCCTGTCAGGAACCAGGCCGCACAAGAGGTGAGCAGCGGGCCAGCGAGCAAAGCTTCATCCATATCTGCAGCTGCTCCCTAGCGCCAGCATCTCCGCCTCAGCTCCGCCTCAGGTCATCCGGCATTAGTTCTCACAGCACGGGTCCCTAGTGCCACAAAAGCTGGGGACTGTTACAGTAGAAGGTGCAATATGAATATGCGATAGTTTCCAAACTAGGTTCTTAGAAATGGTTTTTCTTAAGGACATACTCAGAAGAAACAAGGTGTTATAGTCTCATAAATGAGAAAAACGGCAGGGCATTTTTTATTGTTAAAGAGGTTTCCTTAACTGCAGGACTTTTCAGAGTCATTAATACAAATCGTTCAAGAGCGAGAGTGTGTGTGCAGCACTCCCCACACATATCTGACTACATATATTTTAGGAAAGTATCACCACTGACACAGGAGTAGCGCTGCAGTGAGAAAGGCTGGCATTCAATAATGCGCAGGGCAGGCCTTCCGACATCAATCCAAATGATCACATTACCATGTTGAATTATGTGTCAACAGAAAAGGTAACAAATGAGATCTTTAAGTTATGCTATAATCTATTCCTAAAGGAGTTAGCACATTCTCTTCCTTTCTCATGGTCTAGAACTAAGCAGGTCCATAGCAAGCAATATGGGGTAACTCTATAATGAGATATTCTTCAGTGGCTGAGAAATCCTTCCCTTCCAGTGTCTGAGTCTGAGTCATCGACAGTACTGTAACCTACTCAATCTCTACAGCTGAGTTCTAACCTCTCTGCAACCTCAGCTTTGATCGTTTTGTCACATAACTATCTTCTCAATCATCAACTGAGAAATTGTAGTTGTGCGTACTTTAACTGTGTAAGTTCTAATACCGATTATCTTTTGAAATTCAAAACTGATTCCCTATATAGGGGGAGGGGAGTCTGCTATTTTATGTGAAGTTCAGAACAGGCGCAGCACTCCTCATTGAAAAAAGAACTGTACCAGGTCAATGACATAATTCTCCTTAATTCCCTTTCCTGGAAAAACATCAAACTGGGAGGCTTTTAATCTGTTAATTATAGCTCATATGAAAGTCATGTCATTCCTCAGCATTCTAAGAATTAAAACAAAAAATTATTTTAGTTTTTCTGACTTCTGTAAGAAAAGTATCTTAATACACAAAATATATTAAATGAAAAAGAAAGGTTTTGCTAGTGTCCAACAGGTTCTGAATCACTGTCCCCTTATTCAAAAGCTGGATTTGCCTCTCTTTGCACAGTGCTATGCTATACATCTCAGTACACTGAATGACCTCGTCTATTTTTTAACAACAAAGCAGTTTAGTTGGCTTCACCAATCATCTTTGATTAGAGAGCCTGAAGCTCAATTCTTTAGAAAAGGAGGTGCTGGGGAAAATAAACCGGGTCTGAAGGCCATTAAAATCCCTCTCCAGCCATGTTACTCCTGGAACCAATGTAAAACGTCCTGTTTCTAAAAATTTCAAGGTTTACTTGTCCCACCAGAGTCACTGCATCCTAATTTTAATTTGTGTTTAAGATAAAAAGAAGGAAGTCAAAATATTAAAACTACTGAGCAGATGGTGAGGGGAGAGAAGCAGCAACATAAGAAAACAAGAACTAACAAATGCACAACAAACCAGGACAGAAGGCCATGTTGAGGCAGACACAGGGAAGACGTGAATAAATCCAATTGGTCAAAACTACCTCGAGTTTGTCCAAACTACCATCTACTCCTCCGAGTCCCACACCTTCCTCAACAGGTGAAGAGGTATCTAAATAATGACCTTGTTTCTCCACCACAAACACTGTAATGACCCAAGTGCAATGCCCCTCACCTCCAGGTCTGTAGACAACATCATCCTCAGTGATGTAGGATGTTATCTCACCAGTGTCTGTCCTTTCATAACGAGATTTTTTTTTTGGTGGTTTCTTTTTGTTCTTCTTTGTGGATTCCTCTGTGGTGGCACTATTGTTGTCATTGTCCTCATCTTCACTGTGATCACTCTCAGCATAATTTTTGGCCCCTCCTTCCAAGGTACAGCTCCGGCGTGGCCTTGAACTCTCGCTCTCTCTTGCTTTCTCTCTTTTATCTCTCTCTCGGTCCCGGTCTCGGTCCCGGTCCTTCTCTTTGTCTTTGTCTTTGTCTTTGTCAGCTGTCATGATTCGCCACGTGCCTTCTTCTGTCCTCTCACGGCTAGGCCTCCGTGAAAGGTAGACAGTAAGCCTGGGCTTCAGTCTTCTGAATTTCTCACTCAATTCCAGGGAAAATCTAACCACTCCAACAACCCCAACGTTTCAAAAATGCTAGGAGAGAAAAAAAAGAGAAAGAAATTAATTTCACTTTATCACTTTCTCATATTTTCTTCTTAAAATACTCTTACTTAAAATGAATCTGTTATAGGTTAGCCCTAAAAATTTCTCACAAGCCACAGGAAAGAAAGTACAAGTGATTAATATATATAGTTTGACCTCAGCTAGCATATGGTTTGGGATTTACTACCACATCGATAATGAGAAATGTCTTCATGTGTAAAAATAAACTATACCTTCTGTACTGTTTCCTCCTTTTTAAAGAAAAAAGTGTACCCTAGTAGAAACATATAATAGGTACAATCATACAAAAGGTAATAACTGTAAAATCAATTTTAAAAGGAAAAAAATTATAGTAAAAATTATTTTCATCCAGAAAATAATAATTTGGACAACCTTGGAAAATGTCTCAGGATATCTCAGTGTTACTATCTTCTAAAGACTCTTTCTAGCCACTTTTTCGAATTTTCAGAGCTCCTCCCAAGAATAAACATAAGAACTGACTCAACTATTGAATAACAATGGTGTACACCTGAAACTAATATAATATTCTATTACCTATATTTTAATTAAATATCTTTAAAGAGTTGACTCAAAAGCGACAATTCCAAAGCAAGATTCCTCTGCCTTTGGATATATTTGTTCACATCTAAGTCTACTATCCTAGTTATTTTCCAGGAAAAATGGTTTCTCTGATGATATATTATCTCTGTCTTACCAAAACATAACAGGTTCCAAAAACAACATTCCATCTTTAGGGAATATTGGGTGGTTTCAACACTCTTTTAAATTTCCACTTTTAACAGCTTTCCTAATAAACTCCTCCCTAGAACCAAATGCAACAAGGAGTGTGAAGTTGTTAAGAGATTAAAATGTCAAGAGTGAATCTCAAACTCCAACTCAACACAAAGCTAATGAAAATTTTATAGGAGGAAAAAAAAACTATTGTTTCCAATTCCATTTTGGAACAGTCATAATAACCACTAATTTATCTTTTATCATCATCCCCAATATCTCATCTAATTTGTTCAATAATCTGTACCAAACACTCTCTATGTGCCAGGTGTTCAGAACTAAACATACAAAGGGACAACTCATGGTCCTTGCCCTCAATGCTCTAGTGCAAAAAAATAAACAACTCGTCAATATGAGAACCATCAGTTTCTCATGCTACTAGAACCAGATAGGAAACAACAGACACAAACAAACAAAAGAATGGTCCTCTTTACGTTGAAACAACAAACACATCAGTTTGCAATTATAAGCCTCAGAAGCAGAGGAAATTATCATTGGTTATACCAAAACCATAAAAATGATCACATACTTTCTTCAAAGCTCGTAGTTCAAACCTGATACCAGAAAAGACATCCCCATAAGCACTTCAAATAATCTTAGGCATTCCGGAAAATAAAAAAGTTAACAACAACCATTGGGAGACAGACACAGAGCACAAACCAAGATTATTTCCTTCTACATAGGGAATATGCTTTCAGATAGGATTTCAATTTTCTAAAGATATTTCAAGAAAATGAAAAATTATTCTAGTGCCTGCAAAACTTCTGAATCATCTGTTAAACAGACAGTAATAAACTCCAAAGTCCCTGTAGGCCACTGGTGTTAGCAATTCAATATACAGAAAGAGACATTATTTTCTCCACTGGGTTTAAGTTTAGAGGAACAAGCCAATCATGCGAAAAAGAAAATTATCAGCTAACATAGTTGTTAAAACATTCCTCTGACACTAAAAACAGACCCAGGTCAACTTGGAATCTAAAAGAAGAGCTTAGGCTTAAAACCTCTTGGATGCAGTTCAGGACAGACATAGGTCTGATTAATTTAATAAAAGGACCATTCACTCTAGTGTTAACATGAAATATGCTCCAGAAAATTTTGTAAAAATATTTAGCACTCAAAATGAAAAAATAAGTCCTAATTGTGCATTCAACATTACTGCCTATATTATCATATACTGTTGTTTCTATTTACAAAAAAAGCCAAGTTCTTTCTGTGAAGAGTGAGCCAGAAAGAAAAATTCAACAGAGAAGGCATCAACAAAATGTCTGTGTGTGTGTGTCCAACTTTCAGATAACTAAGAACACTGATAACCCAAAGCAAAAGTCAATCCAATTATCATTTACATTTGGCTCTAATACATAGCTCATGGGGATACATATTTTCCTCTGAATTTATTATAGTAATTATAATTTTTCTGAGCTTCATTATACAATGACCAACATACAACAGTATTGTGACATTTGAAAAAAGGGACTCAGGAATCGGATGACACTGAGAAGGGTAGCTGTCACTTCAATTTACTAGAAATTATCTACGAAGTAGACAGCATCTTTAAAACAAGGAGCCTATCATAAAGCAGGTCTCTGCCATGATCTCATTTGATCTTCTCTCTCAACAAGTCAGTAAAGTGATCCAGACAGGAGTCACCATCCCTGCTTCAAAGACTGAAGGAGAGGAACTAAGAAGAGATCATTTGCACAGGGCCACACAGCCACTGACTCTCAGGCAGCTCTTCCAAAAGTGAACCCCAATTGACCTGTTTAGAACCTGCTCCCCAGGTTAGAATCTGGGCTGCCAGAGTCAACAGCTCTTCATAGGTGCCAACTTTTCCCACATGCATCCATGCTGATAATTTGGACAGATGGATTTAGGAAACTCACTTTGCCCTCTCCCTCTGACAAAGAAGATAGTTTTCTCCAGTAAGAAAGAGAAAAATACTGAAAGTATCTGTTGATACACTGTTCAACAACCCAGTTAAACAGGAAACATGGTATAAGATACTTAAATTAACAAATAACAAAAGAAAATCTATTCTAGAATATGTTTCAAAATCACAACAGTCTTCATCTATTCATTGAACCTACGTCTACTGAGTGCCTACTGCACCCCAGATAATGCTCTAGGTGTGAGGAAAACAGCAGAGAACCACATATAAACTTCCTTGCCCTCGTGAGGCTCATTTCTAGGGAGTGAGGAAAGACCATTAACAAAAGGATAATAAAGTTAAACCCTCATTTAACATCTTCAATAGGTTCTTGAACCTGTGGGAAGATGATATATAATGAAATTAATTTTATTACAGGCTAACTGATGTAAACAAGAATTAAGTTCCTATGGCATCCCATCATTACAATGAAGTGACATTGAACAGAACTACACTATATTTTATATTATAGATAGATAGATAGATGATAGATAGATAGATAGATAGATAGATAGATAGATATAAAGAAAATATGAAGACATCTGAAACGGAGAATTCAGTGGGGCTAGGGAGTGTGGGCAGACCACAATTTTAAACTATAGCCCAGGAAGGCCGCACCTCACTAAGATGACTTTGGCCCTAAGAGGGTTAGAGAGGAAGCCAGGAGGACATATGAAGGGAGACCACTGCGGCACAGGAGAAACCAGGAGCAAATGTCCAGAGAAAGGAGTGAGCCAGACACACTCAAGACACAGCACGACAAAGGGGCTAGAGTGACATCAGAAAGAGGGAGAGTGGTCAGAAGTGAGTTCAGAGGTAGGGGGCTTGGACCCTGCCGAGCTTTCCAGGCCAGGGTAAGGACTGTGGCCTTTACTCAAGTGTCCTGGAGTGACTAGAATGACACTTCAGCCACTGCAGGGATCTGAGTAGCACAAAAAGACATAATCTGACCTCTGTTTAAGATCACTCTGGCTATTGAGGAAAAAATCTGAACGGATGCAGCACGAACACTGGTGAGGAAGGAGGCTCATTTCAATAACTCAGGTGAGAGGTGACGGTAGCTGGAACAGGCTAGAGTAGCAGCAGGTTAAGTCTTACTTTCTTATTTTTAAGATCAGAGGCAACTGGGAGGCACAGTGTGACAAAAGAATCAAGAAATTCAAGGATTCTGATATGAGCAACTGGATGGATAACGGTGATATTATACAAGTTTTGGGGGGAAAGATTAGGCGCCCAGGGATAAATGTTAGATTAAGAGGCCTATAAAATCTACATAAAGATTTTAAATAGGCAGAGCTCCAGGCTGAAGATACAATTTTAGTTTTTGAGGACATAAATAAGATTGAGTGAGATCACCAAGGAAGTGAGTGTAAATAGTTTTTTGGGTAAAAATTTTAAAACCTACAAAAAATGTGAATTACTCATGCTTGAGTGGACAGAGCATTCAAAAGATTTGCAAATAGCCACTTCCAAAAGCAGTACCTAGGACCCATTTAAAAAAGTATATTCTCCTCACTAGTTTCCAGATTTATCAGACTGTACTTCATCATTTTATCTTCACTGATAAATGTGGTCAGCTGGCTTACTTTTGTTTTAATCTTCAACAGAGTCACTGGCACAAAGCCATTCTTCATTACTTCTCGTACTTTAACCTCTAAAAACGTCATTTGCCTCTTCAAAATGAAGCTGACCACCACCCGCAAACACTTCTCACTAACTTATCAGAACCAAGTCAGATGAAGTACTAAAATTTCAGTCATGCTCTGGGACCAAACCTCATTTAAGAAAACCACTTCCTGTCGCCATTTAAGCAGTCCCAGGAGGTTTGGGCCCATGATACAACTGTAAGAATATTGGATTGAGAAGCCAAGCTCCAAGTTGCTGGCAGTGGCATGTATGTGCCGTGGGCAAACCACTCTACCGCTCTGAAACAGTTCACTGCTGTAAAATAAAAACAGTAACCAGCTACTTCAGAGAGCTGCTGTGAGAATTAAGTTAATTAAGTATGCCCCATGTAAATATCCTTACAGACTGTGAAGTTCTTTATAAATGCAAATTAGCAATACACATTCATAAATAATATAGTCTTATTATCTGCTACAGAAGATAATACTCGAAGTATGTTGTGCTATGCAAGATATAAACATAACCAACATCATCCCTACCCCTTAAGAACTTATCTGCCTGGGAGGATCCTATTGCATGATTAACCACATAAAATTGACAAGCAATAATCAAAAATATCTTCTCTTAGATCATGTAAAATTCACTTATCCATAAAAACTTGTCCCTCCCTCCTCAGTTTCCAATCCTTGAGTTCTAATCACCTCCATGGCTCACACCAGTCTGCAGGACACATGACGCTCACACTGAATGCAGACCAATTAACTTCCTCATTCAACCACAGCAAGAAAGCTACATTTGTCAAATGCCCAACCACACACAGGGCATTTTACTCAGCTCTTTCAGTTTACCAATCACAACCTGAATGCAGGTATACCTCGCAGATATTGTAGGTTCCATTCCAGAACACCTCAACGAAGCTAGTACCTCAATAAAGTGACTCATATTCTTTTTGATGGCATAAGACCTTGCCTTTGATTTATAAAAAAAAAATGAAACGATTGTGAGGTGCAGTAAAAGTGAGTATGTCTGTATCTCTAAAATTTATCCATGACTCCAACCGAAAGTAAATTGCGTATTTCAAGCCACCATCATTTTTTACACAGATTAATACTGCCTTCTAACTGCCTTCTCACTGGCCTCCGTGACTATAAAATTGTTTTGTTTTGTTTTTGCCTTCCAGTTCATCCTCCAATGAACCCAGCCAGCATCTGACATTCCACCACCTTTTCTAAAAACAGCTTTATTGAGATTAATTCATGTACCACATAATTCACCATTTAAAGTACGATTCATTGCCCATCACTCCATTTCAAAGATGACAGAGACCTTCATGTCCTGACTGCCCCTCTGCTTCTCCAGCCCTGCATCTCCACCCCTCCTGTGTGCTCCAGCCACCTCAAAATACTGCTCTAGTCGTTGGAACCCATCTAGTTGGCATTCATCCCTTCCCCCGGTCTCCCTAACCTGTATTAACCCTCAAAGCCTCACGCATTTCTGCTGTCCAACTCCAGCAGGCCTCTTGGACCCAGCCTCTTACTGTTCCTTACTCTGCCTGTACACTGGCCCTCATCAATCCTGTTAATGTTATCTGTTCATTTGTCACCTCACTGACAAGGACCACGGTTATCATATTCACTAAAACAACTCCCACTAAAGCAGTTTCTGTATCAGATCCACTAGAGCAGCAGTCCCCAACCTTTTCGGCACCAGAGACCGGAGCTGAGGCAGTGAAGCTAGCACAGGGGAGTGGCTGAAAATACAGATGGAGCGTCACTTGCTAGTCCACCGCTCACCTCCTGCTGTGTGGCCTGGGGACCCCCGCACTAGAGTTTTCATCCTCATTATCATTTGACTATCCATCATCTAAAGGGTGACCACACACCCTCCTTCTGGAAAGGTTCTCTTTCTTTGGCTCTCCTGCAATGTCCTCTCCTGGGTCTATCTAGCTGCTCCTCCACCGTCAGGACCAGGCCAGCCATGGTAGGAGTTCTTCAGGGTGCTGTCCATAGCCCTTGTTTTTGATCCTCTACTTTCATCCTAATCAATCTCAGACATGTCTATCAGCCTGCAGGTACCATGTACACACAGGTGATCCACATATACACCTGTCTACCAAAATTCTCCTGCAGAGCTGGAGGCCTGTGAAAGCTGCCCACCTGAGGTCTCCTCTTGGATATCTCCAAGGCACCTCGACACGTCCAAACCAAAGGCTCACGCTGACCTCATATTAGTCCCTCTTCTAGATGGTTTCTCTCAGTGACTGGTGCCCCTGCCTGCCCATTCTGTTATCAAGCCGGACACCTAAAAGCTGCACGTTTAGTGCCTCCTTTCTCTTTCAACCTGTCTTCAATGAATCCTGTCATTGTTACATTACAAATTTCTCTCTAATGCATCTACTTCAGAATACCTCCAATGCCACAACTTCAGTTAAAGCTATTAGTATGGCTTTTCTGGACCACTTCAATTGGCTTCTCTTCAAATCCAGTCCCCTGAACCCTTACAATTCTCTTTCTACATTATAGCCAAGATACTCCTTTCAAAAGGCCTATGTGGTTATGTCAATCCTCACCTTAAAATACTCAGTGACTTGCCAAATTCACTGTAGTTCTTTTGTACAAGATTGGTTAGGATTTAGCTAAAAACTCAAATCCTAACATGATCTGCAAGGCCCTTACCTTTTCATCTGGCCTCACCTCACACCACTCCCTGCACTCTACACCCAAGCAACCACACCACCCTCCCCTCAGTTCCCTGAACACACTCCCTCCTACCTGGAGTGAGTACTTTGCTCAGGTTCTACCTTCTGTCTGTGATACTCATCTCCTCTCTTGGCCTAGATACCTCTTACTCTTCCTTCAGGTTGCAGCTCAAAGCAACTTCCTCAAGTTGTCCCTTCTTGTCCAAAAGAACTACAATCAATCTGTAGCACTTGCCACAACTGTAATTTCACATTCCTGTGATTTGATTAACTTCTGTCTCCACCAGAAGCTCCATGAGGGGTTGACCATTGACTGCTTTTGCCCTCTGTTGTATTTGCAGAGCCTAACTCCCTGCCTGGCACGTACTGACGCGTAATAAATTACTTCTTCCTGCTCTCCCTCTCACACATAAACTAGAACAATCAAGAGGGCATTATAATGAGACTTTTATTTGAGAAAGAAAATATTTCATGAGTAAATAACAGGTGGTGCTTGCGCTGGCTCATAAACCATGAATAGCATGAGGAAGAACATAATGAAAATATCCCAGGTGCAAGGAAGTTCAATAAAAAGAGTATTTGATTAAATCGATGTCCCTAATGACAGCTACAGGGGAGATAATGGAAGCCCCTAAAATAATAAACGAGCTAACACTCACTGGGCACTTAATATACACAAAGCATTTTACACACGTAAATTCATTAAGCATTCACAAGAGTGACAAAATAATTTATTATCCAAACTGGGACACATTGAGAGTTAAAAAGATTAACAAGTATTCAGGAAAAACATATGTAAACTAGGTCATACGATTATCTTAACTATATTTCTGCTTAGTAGGTACTATTGTTATGTACACTTCCCCAATGTAAAAGTAAGCACAAGAGAGGTTAAGCAAGTAGACCAAAACCATACAGCTATGTGTTAAACCTAGTATAATAAACCCAGGCTGCTGCTTCTAAGAGCTTACACTCTCAATCACAAGGCTATACTGCCTTAAATTACACAGCCTTATATACAATGGAATATTACTTGGCCATTAAAAAAAAAAAAGAATGAAACCATGAAATCTTACCATCTGCGACATGAAATGACCTAAAGGGTATTATGCTAAGTGAAATAAGTCAGAGAAAGACAAATGCCATATGATTTCACTTATATATGGCATCTAAAAAACAGAATAGACGAACAAACAAAACAGAAAGAGACTCACAGATACAAAGAACAAACTAATGGTTGCCAGACAGGAGGAGGGTAGGGGTGTTGGGGGCTGGGTGAAAAATGTGAAGAGATTAAGAAGTACAAACCAACAGTTAAAAAAAAGTCATAGATACGGGAATACAGCATTGAGAATATATCAATAACATTGTAATAACTAAGTATGGTGCCAGGTGGGGACTAGACTTTCAGAATCAGTTTGTAAATTAAATAAATGTCTAACCAATATGCTGAATACCTGAAACTAATATAATATTAAATGTCAATAATAATTTAAAAAATAATTTTTAAAAAATTACATAGCCTTAAAAGACAAGTTACTCAATACAGTAAGCTAAGCAAATAGGCTGTCACTGTGGGTTCTTGAGATAAAAACAGCCTTTTGGAAACGTTCATTTTGTCCAGCAAGAGGTATTTTCAATCCATTGTTAATGCCATCCAAACAAGCTTGCTTTCAAATCCACTGTCTCTGAAAGCCTAAATCAGGAACCATAGTATCTCAAGATCTTCTGCCTTTGCCATTTCTGTATTTATTGTGTCTCAATACATGCTTTAGTGTTTTCCTTTAGAAACAAACAAAATGAGACAGTCCAAGTGTGGAGGACCTAAGCAAGCTATTCACTCTGCTGGCCATGCCTCCAAGAGAAGGAGCTGAAGCCAGCAAGCAACAGACCCCCAAAGAGTCGTGCTGCAGCCAGGCAACTGACTTCATAGGGAAATCCGTTTTCTTTTCCTATTCCCTTTCATACAAACATCCTGGGAAAGAAAGTATAATGACTTTAGCTCTGGAAAGGAAACTATCACTCTAACACTTGTGTTCAGAAATAAGGCATCTCATAAACAGCAACCAGGGGCAGAGAATATCAAAATATGCCAGAGAATCACTGAAGTTGCAAAGTTAACACTGACATATGGGGTGTCAACATCTGCGAAGCCATCCAGAGGGAAGAGTGGGTTTTATCTGAATGTGCTGTAATACTGAAAATATTCTTCCATGTAAAAATAAGTGGGTTGTGAAGTTCTCCTACCTGACCAAATCCAACCACATAAGCAAATGGCTACACATGCCCCTCTAACAACACTCAACATTTAAGGTTAATGGATACTTAAACTCAATCAATCCTGAGTTTACATACTCATTCTCAGAACACATGTCTTATTGAAAGAACCTAAATAACCAAGATGAGATGCACTAGTCAAATTCAGAGAGTAGGTTTTGTGGTATCAAAACTGAAGGAGGTGCAGAATGATTGCCCGCCCCTTAATCAGAAGTGGATGTAATGCTTAGAAAAGCACTTCCCCAACTCCTTGAGAAGCCTTTTTTTGGGGGGGAGGAGGGGGTGAGAGAACTAAATGTGGTGAATTCTAACAAATATCTTCATTTCTTCCAAAAAGAAGAAAGAATGAAACACAGGACTTGCAAAAGGTAGGAAAAGTACCCAGAACAGCAAAACTCTAGGTTACAATTAACTCAAAACTGAATAACAATAATCTTTTTTTTAAGTAGAAGGAATTCCCAAAGATGAGGTGTCCAAGGTTTTAAAAGAAAAAGAAAAACTCCTCCCTTTAATAAACATACACTCATTCATACAAGCAATTGCTTTCCTATACTGTTAAATGTCAGATTTTTGTCACTTACATAAAGATGTTATACTTTTGCATGTTGCCTACAAACACGACTCTTCTACTCAGTGGGTGAAGGAAACCATGGCTTCTCTACTGTGGCATGATTAACACTTTTTACCAGATCATTCTTGAGGTGGGTAGGTGTTGTCCTGTGCATTATCCCTGGTCTCTACTCATGTGAATCCTAGTAGCACAACTTGATGTTTCAAACAAGACAACAAAATATATCTCCAAATACTGTCACACATCCTCTGGAGAGCAAAGTTGCTCACACTTGAGAGCCACTGCTTTAAACAAATAACACTGTCTAACAGAGATTTCAAAGGGAAAATCAAATGCGTAGGAAACCAAGTCCCTGGTGTGAAAGGGGAGAGAATTCCTAAACTCACTCTCCCAAAGCATGGTCATAAATAAAAACCCAAGAATAGAAAAAAATATAAAAACCAAGCAGGTAGATAAATAAAAGATGGTATATACATACAATAGAACACTGTTCAGCAATAAAAAGGAACTGATACATATTACAACATGGATGAACCCAGAAAACATTATGCAATGTGAAAAAAAAAAGTCACAAAAGACCATCATACATTGTATGATCCCATTTATAGTAAATGTCCAAAAAAGGCAAATTCACAGAGATGGAAACAGATGAGTGGTGGTTGCCTGAGGGCTGGAGAGGTGGATGGAGGGTGATTCCTATGGTTATAAGGTTTCCTTTGGGGATGATAAAAATGTTCTAGAATTGATGGTGGTAGCAACTGCACATATCTGTGAATATAATAAAAGCCATTAAATTGTACACTTTAAACAAGTAAAGTATATGTGAATCACATTTCAATAAAGCTGTTAAAACACACACAAACAGCAACACCACAAACTAATGAGAAAAGGCTCAATCTTTGCTATAGCTAAAAAAAAGCTATAAAATTCACAAGGATGAGCTCTACATCTGCAATCGAGAAAAACCGCCTCTCAAAGCTGTAAAATACAGTTAATTAAACACATAAAAGGAGATGGTTTATTTCATATAACACTGAGAATAAAAGAGAATCTTCTTTGAACCACCGTGGTCTTTAATATGCAGGAAGACTTGGTCAGGCTTACTACCTCTGTGCAGTATGTTCAAAAGGAGGTTAAGTTGGACAGGGTTTCTTTCAGTTTGCAGAGCTCCAATATTAAAGTAATTTGCAACCATGGCACATCAGCTCTCAGCATTTGATGAAAGGAAATGACAGGGTGCATTTTACACTTAACTTAATACAATTACACTTCGCACGTATATGAAAAACCAAAAGCATACATAATGCACTTCTAATCCATGGGTACAAACTATAACAAGAGAAAAAGAGAACCATAAAACTCACAGGAGCTGTCCTTCTAAAAACAAAAACAAAAAAACAAAACAAAAAAAAAAAAAAACACTTGGAATCTGAGTCTTACATGAAAAGGAAAAGTAGTTCTAAGAGCAGAAGTCTACATCAAAATTCAATTTGCTATTATTTTCTATGTCTGAACTATTCTAACTAGGTGTGATACTCTCTATGTTGACCAAATATATTAACCTCCCATCTTTACTAACCTAATATCACTCAAAGAGAAAAGCATAAGAGCCACTAGAACTGAGTTCCAGATGTCAGCAACTGGTGAGTGCCCAGGGAGGATGAGGGTGTGAGGAGTCCCAGGGCCTGGACCAGAACACTTAAATGCTGTAGCTGTTAACACCGATCAATCATCAAATAAATATCAATGGCTGGGCAGAATCCCTGTCAATTCCTCCATTAGTGCAGCAAATATTTACTGAGCACCTACTAGGTGCCAAGCATTGCCCTAGGAGCTAATTGACCAGAACACACACAATCTCTAACCTCAGAGAGCTTACAGTTTAGTAGGTAGGGGAGGGGGCAGACAATAAACAAGTAATGCACGGTCTATTATTAGCTGGTGAAAAGTGCTGTGGAGAAACATTAAGCTGGGCAAAGGGGATGAAAGTGTTATTGATTTAAAGTGATCTCTAATAAGGGGTCATTTAACCTGAAGGAAGTAAGGGAGCAAGTCTGTGTGGTTATCTGGGGGGAAAAGCATTCCAAGCAAAGAGAAAAATATAAAGGCTGAGACAGAAGCATACCTGGCACATTCAAGGAACAAAAGGCCAAAGCGGTGACGGAAAAAAAAATTTTAAAAGAGATAAGGAGGGAACAGGGAGGCCTGTACTGAAAAAGGGAAGCCATTGCAGAGTTTTGCATAAAGAACGAATGACAGACGCCCCCTGGCGGCTCTGTGAGGCAAGGCAGAGGTGGTGCGGGTAGTTAAGAAGTGGGTCAGACTGTGGAGAGGTTCTGCAAGCGGAGCCATCAAAATCTGTGGTCTGATTGTGCTAGATTGTGAGACAAAGAGGAAAGTCAAAGACGACACCGAGATTTGGGCCAGAGCAACTGGACCAGGAGAGCTGTCATTTACTGGTATGAGAAGGAAAACTGGGCCTTCAGCTTGGAACATGTTAAGTTTGAGATGTCTGGTAGATACCCAAGCAGAAATACCTAGATGGGTTGGGAGGTCAGAAAGCTCTGGGCTAGACAGAAACCTAGGTGTTCCCACCGCACAATTAGTATCACCAGGAAGGAGACTGGATGGTACGGAAACAAGCTAATGAGGATGAAATATTCAAGGTGGCAAGAGAATACGTTGAAGCAAATAAGAAAGTACGGACAGGCCAGATAAGTTTGTTACTGCCAGTGGAGTTACAGTGATAGAATGGTGGAAAGACTGTATCAGAATCATGTTTTTAAAATCCTGAGATGAAAATATACTGTTTTATTTGCAGCCCTCTACATATGTAACAGTTCCTACAGACAAATTCCATATTAATGATGTAACCAAGTGTTGCATTTAATAAAATCCAGGCTGCTACAGTCTTGGCTGATTTTCAATTTAGAAAGACACATAAGATAGGAACATAACCCCCAGGTACCTTCCATGCTTCAAAAGGAAATACACCAGCTGTCCAAATAAATGGGGGTGGGGGGTCAGTGTTTGAAAGATTCTTACCTTGCAGATTAATAAAAGGGCTATTGGGTTTTTAAAATAGCTTTCCTGAGTAACATTTTTGAGGCCCTAAATTGAACATGGTAAGGCCCACGTGAAAGGAAAGAAAACATGTAGTGATTAAGTATATGAATTCAAAGCAAAAGTTCAATTCCAGAATGGGATCTAATAGGCTCACTAGTAATGTTTAGTTGGTGTCATAATTTGAATTAAAGAATTAAATAGAATGGGCAAATGGGGGGGAGTCACATTGTTTTTAAATCTTTGATATGAAAAGGTTTAACTGGATACAAAATCTATGTCCATTATCAAAAAATTATAGTTGTATTTATTAATAGAAGGGGAAAGTAGCTAATTTAAAGAATAATCATACTCTGGAAATATAGAGATCAAATAACCAAATTCTGGCTAATGACAAAAAAGATGTTTCCAGCAACTAGAGAAAATACAATACTCTTCTTTCCTCCTGTATGAACAAGTTTTCTTCATTGATGGTGAAAGTAATGATACATACCACAAGAAGATGAAAAACACAACAGTCAAATCTGTGGGTACTGAGCTAAACAAACATTTTCCATTATGGAACTTGAAAATGAGGAAATGACAAGTGTAAATAAGGAAACTATGAAAGGAAGCATGGCCAGCACAGACCTACAGAATGTCACCTAAAGTCCCTACTGCAGTGGTCAGCCTCTGGTTACTGAGCTTCAGATATACCTGGCTTCTGGCTCCAGCATGTTAATCCACTGTACATCAGTTTTCAGAGTCTTCTAACAAAATAAAATAGCTTTTGAGAAGATGCCAGTAACTTTCTATCAAGTGTTTACACAAAAATCTCCAATACCATTTGCTCAAAGTAAATATCAATTCTACTGACTAAAAAATTAATACCTATAATCATAAACTCATATGAACTCATATGAAGAGCAGATTTTTTTTTTTCATTTTCACCCTCTTCCTAAGAGAAATAGCCATACATTCAGGAATAGTTCCTATTTTTACACAGGAGCTTAATTTGTTTACTACAACAAGCTTTAAAGAATGATATAATGGTCCTGTATCACAGATAATACACCCCAGTCCAGCTCAGCATGTAACAACATATCCTCTAATAATAATCTCATTTATCTCTAGGACCAGCTGCACCTGGGAATGAAAGAGAATGCCGTCAAATCTACATCAGGGATTCTAATATAAATATGCCACCTCTCTAAAACAAGCGTCTATCAAGATCTTGGAAAGATCATTACTGAGAAACCCATTAATTTGTGAAACAAATAAAGGGCTCCAAAATATAAGTACCAAAATAAGAAAAACTAAATGTCATGTTTAAGAATGGGGTGACAAAGCTCAATGCTACAGTTCGTATTAAACATACCTAAATTAAACTTATTCACATTACGATTTAATTGGAAAGTTTTATTAAATAATATGTGCAAAGTTGAAGTTTCCATAGACCCATGGCCTAAGAGAGGGCTCATCTTGACACTTATAAATTACTAACACAGCCCAAGACTAAAAGGAAACCTTATGATTTAAAGATTTGATCATTATCATCAGAAGGAAGGAAATACAGAGATGAAAAAAGAAAAAGACATAGCTGAAGACATAGCTTTTCAAAACAAGTTTTATAAAATATGAAAGCAACTGACTAGGAACACACCTATAAACAATAACTGTGATAACACTGAGCAGGACTGATGGAGGCAGAGATTGCATTTCTTCCAGAAGCAAGTAAATCTGCTAACAAGACTTGTATTGATCATGTGTTGGCAGGCTTAATCGATACCTCACAGGTACTCTTTTCTAAGCTTTCATCTCATATAGTGAAAGATAAAAAGATGGTAGAGCAATTGCCAGATTAAATAAGGTCTGCATCCCAACTGTTCAAAGTCAGGTTCCCTTGACAAATTTTCTCTATTTTGTTGTCAAGGAAAAATTAAACCTATAAGCAAAATACTCATTCCATACTCCACAAGCACAAAAATATTAGAAGCTCAGTTTCTTGCTTAATGTAAACGTATACTGAAGAGCTGTAGTCTCCGGTGACCTTTAACAACACCTGGAAAATGCAAGCAAGGCAATATTCAACCCAGAGAACATAAATCTCAAAAGCAACTGACAAATTCAACCTGGAAGGCTGAATGTAAATGGAGCGTAGGGTTACAACAGCATTCTCAAAAGAAATCCTTTCTCACTTCAGAAAACAGAGGCATTTCCTCTCAAATGTTTTCAGTGGAAAAACTGCCACTTCTGATTAAAGTTAATTTGATTCAATTGATGGAACCTGGGGAAATGCACAGATTCCCTTCTTCACTGTCCTCCCTGCTTTATCTTGCAACTTGCAAATTGACTAACAATATGACTAACTACCTAGAGACATTTGTGCCATTTTCAGCAACGGGTAATTTACAGTTTTGTTTTGTTATTAAACAACTGGGTAAGATGCATCGCTTCTTCCCTATAGGTCTGTTACTTTTTGATATATTTTTTTAAGCAAATGATATCATATAAACAGGTAAGAAGCATTTTTAGAATATTACAGAATTTTTAGAATTGTGTAGAAAAGGCAGTCATCCTAAAAGGCTGCTCTTCTCACCAATGAAAAGCCCACAAGGTCCCCAATAACAGAAGAGATTTTTAAGCATCCTGAGAGCCCATTACCACACCCACAACTAATCCCATTCTCCACCAGAATCAAAAACAGTAGAGTACACATTTGTGGGTGATACTATTAAACCTTTCTGAGATCAACCAGATGGGAAGCAAAGACAGAGAAGCAAAGATGATGTCAAGGCTTCTATCTCTAGTTTCTACAATGGGAGGTACAGGGTGGGGGATAAAAGTAACTGAATAGAGAAGAGATTTTCGATTTGGGAAAGTGCTGAGTTTCAGCCATTATAGAGCCATCCAGACTGAGGTATCTACCAGGCAGCTGGAAATACCATATGACACTCAGAAGAAGAAAGACCAAAGCAAGGACATGGACTTGGGAGTCATCAACATAAACGTCACCTTATTTTAGTACCTATGGATATTAAATAAGAGGACCCAGGAAACACCATTAGATTGAGTACAGGGCTAAACATAAACATAAGCATTTCCCAAACAAAGTTCCTTAAAAAAAAAAAAAAACTGGATGCCCTATGACAGGCAGCTCAAAAGCAACAACCACAACAGTAAAACCTCTATGTAAAGTAAGTCTAGGACACACTGCTTAAAAATACTCTATAGTTTACACTATTGTCATCTTATAGGGTCTAAGAATTCTGTGGGTAAGAAAATTATTCAACAAGTTATTACTTACAGAAATAAAACTCCAGAGCATACTGCCCAATGTAATTCATCTCCATGTTACAAAACTTATAAATGATCAATACCAACTCTCATTCTTCCTTAGAACAGCATGCACGTCATGGACAAGAGCAAAAGAAATTCTACAACTTAACTTCACTTAACTAATCTTAGGAGCTCCTGATGGGACTCTGACTCCCCAGATACTTGCCATGTCAACACGTGCCTTAGCCATTGGTTACTTCTAGAAAAGTAATCCAAACTATTCAACAGGTCATTCTTGTCACTTGTTTGAAACCAACATCAACTCAAACTACATATTAAGGAATGATTCACTTCAAAAACATTTTTAGATGGCAAGGTGAAGGGCTAAATAAAGCAAGTCAGGTATATTTGTATGGAGGGGGAGGGGAGAAAGGGGAGAAAAGGGAAAAAGAGGAAGGGAGAAAGGGGAAAAAGAGGAAGGGAGAAGGGAGAAAGAGAAAGGGGAATGGAGGGGGAAAGTTGGGGGGAGGAAGAAGGAAAGGAGGAAGGGTGGGGAAGGGGGAGAGATTGAGAGAGAAGGAAATCTGCTAGTCAGCAACAGAGGGAGGAATTAATTCCCTCCAGTAGGACGTTAAATTAAAATGTTAACCAACAAGCAACAAAAATAATAAAAAGTATAATAAAAAAAATAGCTAACAGAAGAGGGCTATCAAAAACTCAAGGTAAAAGAGAATCTTGAAGCATAAAACCCCTCAGGGTCTCGAGGCATCTAAAGGATCTCTGGCCTCTGTGCCTAGCCACAAGCCTGGCTGCCAGCAGGAGAAATGGCCAGAACCTCTATCAGAGACGGTCAACTCAAAGTGATGAGTGCCACCTAAGAGGCTGGAGGTTAACAGCACGTGAATGGGGATTACCAGTCACAAAAATCTAGAGGAAAACCTTTAGGGAAATACTGTCCAACTTTTTCTCCATTCCCAATGCCTTCATTTATCTTGGACCGCAATTCTTACTCTCTACAAACACAAATGACATCAATTTTTTATCTAAATTTGGAAGGGCCTCAGTCAATTTTCAAGGAATACATTAAGTGGGTCTGAGAGGTCCAAACTTCCCCTCATAAAATAAACAGATCATGGGATGGGATGCCATGGCATGGTGACTACAGTTAATAATATACTGTGTTGTATATTTGAAAGTCTCTAAGAGAGATCTTAAAACTTCTCGTTAAAAATAAAATGTGTAACTGTGATGATGGATGTTAACTAGACTTACTGAGATCATTTTACAAAATATACAAATACCGTATTATGTTGTGTCAACTGTATCTTCAGTTTTTTTTAAGATTTTTAAAAAAGGACTTTCAAGGAAAGACTACATGAGCACCAATGTCCTTCTTCACAAAACTGCCTTTCCAGTCTTCACTATATAACCTTTTACCCCCACAACTTCTCCAAGAAAAGCCCTCTATATGTATCTGCTACGCTTGGGCTTACTCTCTTTCTTTCACCGTTGCTCACACTGTCTTCACTGCTAGCTCAATAAACATCTGTTGAGTAACTACGTACCATTCAGGTCTACTCCAAGCCCTCCATCTGAGAAGTAATCCTTGATACCTGCAAATCATGCCACGCCATTCTTTCCCTCTTGAATTATTTCCGTTTGCAATCAGTCTGTATTTTACAACTTAATATTTTAACATATATTACTAATATAAAATACCTTAGTATTTACTAACTCATAATTTTCATATATAATCTCTCATCTTTCTATATAAGTACAGAAACACACCCTGGTCCTTGCTAGCTTTATAACCATGGGTGAGTCAATTTCTCTGGCCTAACTTTGGTTTCTTCGTCTGTAAAATGAAGGTAATATAACAACCCCATGGAGTTGCTGTGAGTTGTACCGTACTCATCTGCACAATGCCTAGCAGATACAAGACGCTGAACACGTGTCAGTCAACACTGATGACGACAAACCACGTTCTACACATCCTCAGACTCCCACAACGAACATGTTACAGAAGACGGCGTGTTAGAATGCCTCCAGCTGATTCTGGAAATGCTGTAGTTCGTAACGCTGAACAGGGAGTTTGCAGTTCCCGGAGAAGCCAGCTCTAACTGCCCAGCCCTCTAACGGGCTCTCACAACCTCCGGGAACCTGTGTCGCCATGGCAAACCCACTCTGGCTGGGCGAGTGAGGCCTCCTAGATTCTGCTGAGATTCCTAAGAGCAGGAATTGTGCCATGTTGAACTCTGAAAACAATCAATTATTCAATGAGCGAACAAAACTCACTTATTACTTACTTCCTTTTTCATTATCCATTAACAAGCTTCCCTCTTATAATCAAAGAGCACAAATTCTTAAGGCAGAAAAGATTCTCATTAATGTTTTTCTTAAATACATTATAACAGGCTACCTTTGGGTTTTTTTGTTTTAAAATTAAATTGTAACTTACTATGTCACACACTAATAGTACCTTTATACTCCCCTTTTCATTCCAACTTTCTCTAAAAGAAAATAATTAAAAGCACATGTCCATAAAATTATAACATGTCTGTATATGAGAGAATGCTCTCAGATGTTATTCATTGTGTAGCCATATGAATCACTTATGAGCTTTAATCCAAGGCTGTGCTGTCCAATATGGTAGAGCCACTGGCCATATATGACTATTTAAATTAATTAAAATTAAGTAAAATTCAAAAATTCATTTCCATAGTCACCCTAGCTGCCATTTCAAATGCTCCCCAGTCACATGTAGCCAGTAGTTACCATACTGGACACTGCAGACAGTGCACGAACACTGCCAACATCACAAAAAGTTCTATTAGACAGTACTGACCTAGATCTAAACGAGTATAAATAAAAACATTAAGACTCCCATTTCATCAATAAGTCACTCCCTTTGAATCAAATCCATTAGCTTTAAGTACTTGAATATTCATAATCATGAACCCAGGGGCTTTTTCCTTAACTCTCACAAGATAACAGATGACAATTCTTAGAGAGTGAGAGAGCCCATAGATTTATTTCCAAAGGCTATATTCTTCCATTTTTTTCAGCAGTCTACACAACTTGACCTGAGGGGAAAAAGAGCAAGAAAGCATTTTTCTCCACTATACCTTATATCCACCATAGTCACATCTGCCAAGCTCCAGAATCACATGTTCCACTACCTTACACTGTTAGCACTCCTTTGTAAATTCCCCTTTCCACACTTATCTCCTCTGACTCACTCAACATATTATGCCATCACTCTAAAATCAGAACCTGGAGTCTCTGGCAGGTAGGCTATAGTAACGACAGCCTGGATAAAACCATAAGTCTATCCATTCTCGAAGGATTTTCCAATCCTATGCAATTGCTGTGTGAGTATGTGAGAAGCTGCACTTTTTTTCTTCACAATAAAAAAATGAACCCCCAACTTCTGCAAAGATGGTAAGTTACCTCTGTTATTTATAACAGATGACAGGCAGAGTTCTATTTTTCTACAAAATTAGAGCTTTTAGGAGCATGTTTTCAATCACTTATTTCTCAATAATGATCGAAATACCTTCATTCCCTGAGCACTCTGCTCACTTTATCTGCCACCTGCACTGATTATCGCAGGCTGCTTATACACAGAAGCAAAGGGGGAAGGGGGTGGCAAAAACTCACAACTTTGGGTAGGGCTATGTTACTAACATCCCTCTCTAAAATCTGAACCGTAAAATTCTTTCCATAATGCAATACCGTGGTACTAGTGGAAGGAGAAGACAAGAGAACTAAAATGTAAAATCAAGCTATATTCAGAGCCTGCAATATGCTGATCAGCCTTATGGCGAGACCACTGGACACCTGCATAAGAAAGATTTCTCCTGGGACTGCGAATAACCTATTTCCCCACACCATGAAGGGAAAACAGGAAAACAGAGGCTTTAAGTCATGGCCTACACAAAATAAAATCATTCATTACTATGGCTAAAATCATGGGGAACCAACAGATCAAAAGTTGGGACCTGCCAGCAGGTCTTTCACACTACATGAACATTTTCATGCTACGTACTCTTATCCTTCCTCACTGTATGTCCACACTATCAAACGAAAATGGGTAAACGAAGTCTTTAAACTATAATTCACAGAAACTGAGAATGATAAACGAATTCCCCAAACACCCAGGGCCCCTTCTCAGTGTCTAAGGAACTTTGCTTCTCCCCCAACTCTAGCGTGAGTTGGATTCTTTCTTGCACTCAGCCAAGAACTCTCCCCAACCCCGTGCAAGGCTTGAGCTCCCCCCGACTCAGGGAATTTGCCTGTCCTGCATCAGTACTGTCTTTAAAACAATAATCGGGGTACCTGTTTTCTGAGTGATATATGGAGAGAGGGCTGTTACAACAAGGATGTGTGGCAAGGGATTTAATGTGTTAGAAGAATGACTGTCATAAGACATCAACACTCTTTTCATCGAGACTTGGGGGGCTGTGGGGAAGGCCAGATAAACTTGTTCAATGGTGATCATTCTAGCTTTTGATTATTATTATTATTTCATTACAAGAACAAAGAAGAAGAAAAAAAACTCCTGAGTATATACATGAGTAGCATTTCTCTGGAACACTTCCTTTTAACCTGAAAGTCCCGAGCTCTGAAAGGAAAGGTCAGCTGTCTGCCTTAAGAGAAGGCCAAAAAAGTGAGCCTTTCCATTTAAAGAACTTCTACACCCAAGAAAGCACGCAAAAGTAGGGTGATGGTCTTGAAAACAAATTCTCCCCTAGGGAATTCTGACTTGAATGCAAAGGGTTCCATGGAAAACTTTTCCAAAATGACTTTGACAATAGGAAGGAGCAATTCAAGAACAAGGGCATAAAAAGTGATGAGAACAGAGGGAAGCGGGGCTGAGAAGGATGGAGGAGTCTGAAAAAAACCTTACATCTTGAGGCAGGAGAATCAAAATTGTAGGCTTCAAGGTAAAAAGGAAAGAGAATTTGTAATACAACATCTATGCTTAAATGTGTCCACGGGAGAAGGAAAGCACTCAGCTAAGATAAAAGGAAAAAGAAGTATACCACCGTAGTTCCCCACTGGGCTATGAAAAACTTAACAATTTAGAAGTGAGAAAATACCTTTTCATTATTCCAATCCAGCTCAGATTAGGGATTGCAAACACTATAACCCACGAAAAGGATACATATAACCCAAGAAAATTGCTCCCCAGTAATGTCAATTTTGTGGGAATACATGTCAAGAAAACGTTATCATGTGTCTTCTACAAATGATAAATACAAGTCAAAATTTCCCATAGCTCAATCACCTGAGTGAAGAAGCAGATAAAAAGTAGTAGGAAAGCAGGTAAAACAAAAAAAGAAAATGGAAATTTAAAAATTCATAATACAATTTTAAGTGCTGAGAGATACAAATGCTAAAAAGTGGGGAGGGGAAGTCCCTAAAAAAATTTCCTGGGCTTTTAAAACTACTTGTCTCTTCTAACTTATAAAAAGCTATCAAAAACCATCCAGAAAGAAAAATAAATGTGGTGACCAGAGGGGAGAGGAAGGGAGGAAAGGGGGGAGGGCAGGAGCAAGAAGATGTGTAACCAGTAAGCTAGCTACACTCCAAATAGTTTACAGTGATGCACGCACACTTCCAAATCAAACCAGATACAAATTTTCTATAAAAGGAATATATTATAAAGGTTTCATAGATCACTGCTCATATACTAAATTATTTATAGTAACCTGGGAGTCATTTTAATATTTTTGTCAAGTACTTTTTAAAATGCGGTTTTTGGAAGCCACATCTTATCCATCTTAAAAGATAGCTGATTCTTTAGCTAAGCCAAGCTTTAATTTCTATAGCAAATATTTGGCTTTCAAACATCTAACACTGTGCTAAAGTGCAAATATTTGTTTGGCTTAATCGTTCCCTATATATTATTCTACTTCTCTTGTAAATATGAAATGTGAGATGAAACCTAAAATCATTAATGCCTAAATTCATTAAGAGTGCTATTAAACGAATTTGAATTGGGTAACACTTTTAAGTTCTGCATCACAGACTTTCTATTGAACAAAAAAATAATAAAACATAATAAATATATCTATACTATAGACCAGCACAGACAGAAATTACCTGAAATACTCATATGAACATCACAGATTTTCACAGATCCCAGTAACAATCAAATGCAGTCTGTAGTTGGAATTTTCAGAATAGTATTAGGAAGTAGAACAGGAATAGGGGTGCAGCAGGGTGAAGAGAATGATTGTTTTATAACCTAATATTCACACTGAGGGATCTGGGCATATACAGTAACTCAACTTGATTCTAAGTTTGAGAGGTAGGCACCTAAAGATAATAAACTCCACATCGAAAATATTTTGTATACTCTCATTTCAGCATAATCATGCAAAGCCCTAATGAGACTTGGGGCTTATTTTGATCACAAGTCTCACTTACTCTGAATTCTAGCCTATTTTAGCTAAGCAACAAAGATTTCTGCCTTCCTCTCCCCCAGGCTGGTCCTATGAACTACAGCTGTCGTACCATAAGATTCTGTTTATTCACATGTGAAATGAGAATTTGTTCCTTTCCTTATACTATAACAAAGTCAGGCTATAAATTCTTCATAACTGCATGACTAATAATTGCAAGTAGATTACATCTCACTTCCTTTGTAACAGTTAAGGAATATGACTCAAGAAATTCTTCTCATTTCAACATAAATCTTGTTATCAAAAGCACGGCCCTTGAACTTGCTTCTTAAATTACACAACTAGTTTTTGTTCTCGGGCACTATAAAAATTGTATGTGGTTTCTTGGGGGTTTTGTTTAAGAGAAACTTTCCCATGTGTATTTTTGTTGTGCTGACTTTAATAATCTGTCCAATGAGTATGACCTACCTTGAACATTCTCAAAATGATTGTGATCATGTCTTATTTACTCATATCTTGATCATAAGTATATTTCCTAATTTCTCTGAGGTTAAAATGCTTATTTACTATGTACTGATGATAAGCCTTCCCATTACCATGTATGATGAAAATTAATTTTACCTAAAGATAACAGTATACTAACTCACTAGTGTCTCTATGTCCAGGAATAGGAAGCATGTAATATGATTATTTAAGAAAAATGCTGGCTCTAATGATATAACCTAAACTAAATATTATAGAGGCAAGAAATGACACATTTCACAGGTACACCAGCCTCAAGCAGGTTTTTTGAACCAAGCCTTTATTAGAAATGACAAATGATTCTTTTACATGCCTTAACTCAATCCAAAGGGCAACTGAGAATCTGAGTCTCAGGAAGTTAACAGATTCAAAAGGGGAAAATAAAACTACTCGATGCTGTGATTTGGTAGCATGAACACTGGGGAAGCCTGAAGACGCCAATCAGAAAATAGGCTCTATTATTTACCACTCTGTGCCTCACCTTATTCGCCTTAAAAAAAAAAAATGAGACTCAAATTTCTGTTAGAATGATTCACCAAAATGCAACTGAATAACTTTGTAAACCAAATATAACAAACGTTACAAATTATTAATATTTTAGATGCCATATGCCTGTAGGATGAAGAACAGGAAAGCTTGCTCAGTCGAGTAGGAGGCTACAAGGAGCGGCACCTCCCCAGGCACCTCCCCACCAAAGGCAATGTTTCCATTTCCAGTATTCTACAACCCAGTGTCACACACATGTACTTCTGGCTCCTTGTTTTTCCTTTTTATGCTATTCCTCCCTCCATACTTGCCCTTCACTTCTTCCCAAATACCGTGCTTAAGAGTGGCACCGAAGAGCACTACTTAGATCCAATGATTCTATTTAAGGACTAGAGAAATTAAATTGCTAAACCGTGCTAAGAAGAAAAAAAAAGGAGGAGGGGAGAACACCTTTCCATAAACCTCTTCAGTGACACACAGAAACTCTACAAACTGTGCTGTAGATTGCCTCAAGAAAAACCATCCCCCAGAGTTACTGGTGCTGCTGTTGATAAAATAGAAATACAAGTATAAAATAGAAAATGTTCATTTATGGCAGAAAAGAAAAAATATATATCTACCTACTATCTGACTTTATTTTTTAAAAACACAACTCCATGGGACTGTTAAATCTAATCTTAATTAGAAAACAAACTCAAATTTATTCCATAGGCCCTCTTTCAAACCTAAGTTAACACTACTAAAGGTTTTAAATGCTAGTTTTCTCTGCAGTTGGCCTTAGAGTATCTGAGTAATAAAAGACAGATACTAAATAAAATTTCTATTTATAGTAATGCTAAAGGATGACCTAAATTTTTCATGGCTCAAAGAGTGCCAAAAGCCTTCATTTTGAAAAGCACACATCAGTGACCAAATACATTTTCAATGAATCAATCTACCAAATAATACATTAGGCATATTAAGATTTCGCCCTCTTGAATTATAAAAAGATTTGCTAGAAAAGGCAGTATCATGAAGCCAGTGTCATTAAACAAAAAAAAAAAAAAAAATCATTTCTTACTTAAAGTTTTGGGCAGAAACAAAAAGCCCTTCCTTTTACAAGATGGATTTAATGCTGGAAATGCATGATGGAAACACAGAGGTTTATGAAATCATTTGTCATATTGCTACATTAGCACTCAAGGTCAGACTTACTGCAAAAAAAAAAACAAACATGTTTTTCAACTAGGTATTTAAAAAACAAGAATAATAAAATAAGCAATAATCAAAACTACTTGGTCAATCATTGTGTCAATCTTGGTCAATCTCATTATAGAGAAGACAATCAAGGTCAAACACACTCTCTCATGCCCACCTCTCCATCATAACAAGATCCATGCATCACCACCATCTTGCCTCCTATAATGGCAATGAACTCAAAAGACAAGTTGATCACCTACAGAAGCTAAACACCAAATCTGGATTAGAAACCCCTTAAGCAGTCCAGATATTTAGAGCAAATCTCCTAAATTCCAATACACAATTCACAAATCACTCCAATTAAAGTTTTTTATACTAATCTTCATCAGAGCCCAAGTAATAAAGAACTACAAATGCAGCTTATTAATTTGAGTAAATTTTTGTCTGCTGTTTCTACTGCTCTGAAAACCGAAAAGAACTTCCAATTTTTTTTCAAACGAGTGTTACAGAAGATAAAGGAAATTGAAGTTGATTAATTATAAAAGTACCTAAATACTACACGTCAATAAATAAGATTGGATTTTAATCTTAGACAAAAAGGCATTAAAGATGAAAAGGAAGAAAAACCTAGATGATCAAATCAGGTCATCTACTAATTGTAAAAAAAAAAGTTAATTTTCCTATGTTTTCGGATTTGCACAATTCATATGAATTGATGTAATAATTTATAATGTTTTCCGTTAAATTCATCCACCAAGAACCCGGGAAGGGTTCATCAAGGGAGCATTAATTTCAACAAGTAAAATTAATCCTAGCACTGTCATTAGACTAAGCTTTTGCTTCCTTGTGTTTTAATATTAAATGCTGGAATTGACCTATTTTTTTAAAAGCAGATACTGAACACAATCACTCTCCCTTCCTGGCCCCTTTATTTTAAAATTCAACCTCTGGTACAACCAAATTGAGGATATCCTGAGAAACTAAAAACTAAAATCAGATTAAATGTTTTTATTTTAAAGACAGATTATTGATGAAAAAAGGCCAGGAGAACCACCTTGCCTCTCAAAGCAGATTTATGGAGATTTGACCAAAGACCATCTTCTAAGATCCTCTTCCCTAAAGGCCAAGTCATCCACCCAAATCAACCACATTCAACGTATAAGCTTCCTCTCCCTCCTTCCCTACCTCTGCACATTCAACGGCATTTGGTCTACAGAAATCTCTCTCCACGCAGTCCACTTTTGCTATGTCTTTCTCGTCTAGTCCACCAAGTCTGGAGGCTCTAATATAGTGGAAACAGCATCAGACATGGAAATCAAACTAGATATTGAGGGGCAGTGAGTAAAGTAACTTGACCTCTCAACTATTTTCTCCTCTGTTAAATGGATATTATGGTCCTACCTCAAGAGATTATGCTGAGAATTAAGTTAAAAGTACATTAGTATTATAAAAAGAGAAAGTAATATTAATCAGACTTGTAAACTAAGGACTGTATATCTTTATAGCTCATCGCAAACCTACCACATGCAAATGACTATTAAAAACTGATACTCCATTAATGCACTGGATGCATAAAGAAAACTCAATTAGTTAAAAAGTAAAAAATTTCAAGCAAATTCCTCTTTTTTCCCCCATCGACCCAATGCAAACCAATTTTTTCACTATCAACTGGGTTGTCTTGGCATGTTCTGATTACAATCTGACTCCCTTTATCACAATGCATTAAATCAGACTGAACAGGATTGTTCTACTGGTTTACTGGCTCCAAAAAAGAAAACATATTGCAAGTTCCTTTGATGTTTAACATCTAGGGAAATGGAATACTAAATTGCGTGTGTGTATGTGTATGTAAAAAAAAAAAAATTAGTAATGTTTCCACCTAACTCACCTACAGTGTCCAGGCAGTGTTCTGTAAACTATCAACATACAATAATCTACTAGGATAAGATTCCTTGAAAGGGTTTCACGTGCAAGAAATGTAATAATAATAAATGGTAGTAAATGTAATTGCCAACTTAAATCCAATTTGAAGAAAGCAACCTCAAAATTTACATGCCATGTAACCTGGTCAGCATTTATAGAGGAGATGCTATTAACTACTTGTCTCAATAAAACCCTACATTTCAAGTTTGGATCTTAAGAGGGCTGATGTGATCCTCCCACAGAACCTAAGTTAACATATCCTGATTCAATAGTTTAACCACTCGATATACAAATGCTTTCTAAAAAGTATTTTATACTTCCTAAGTAAATGGCAATTATTTTTAAATCAAAGTTTCAATAACAGTGTTCTTAGTTCCATACTTAGGAAGTTAAAACCATATTTCCAGTATCAAACAAGAAAATAATAATGGCTCTATGAAATCCACAATTTTAAAAAATTGTTAAAATGAATTAAATAACTAACATTGATTTATTTTCACTGATACAGCACTATTTAGAATTTTTCTTTCATTGTTCAAAAAATGTTAACTGTTTTAAAGGGGCCAGATGAAACTAAGTAACCTAAGAATGTTTCAGGAAACCTCTGACATTCCAGGTGGTATAATTTATACACCAAAGAAAAGAACTGACAAGTAAAATCCAACTAGCTGAGAAGTTAAAAAATAAAAGCACCACAGCTGTGTGTGGTGGAAGGGAAAACATCAGAAGCTCCATTTGGACATGTTTTATATGTTTACTAACATCCAAACAGAGACACGAAGAAGGCAACTGAGTACGTCAGAACTAGAGAAAAAAAAATTTAGTTACATTCATCTAGTTAATTTTTAAAGCCATGAGTTCAAGGCACAGTGTAGCGATTCGACAAATATGTATCAGACATTTATTTTGTGCTAGTTACAGTTCTACCTGCATCAGTGAAATACACAGTGAAAAATCCCTGCCCTTCAGGACTTCACAATCTAGTGAAAGGAACAAGACAATAAGCAAAGAATATAAATACATATATGTGAGAAGACAATATTCTAAGGGTAAAACAGAGCAGGTTAGGGGACTCAGGTGCAGATACCAAGTGTCAAGGTAGGCCTCACTGAGTCTCAATAGTGAGACCAGGCAGATACCTGGGAAAATACATTTCAGGCGGAGGGAACAGGAAATGCAGAGGACTTAGGAATCTCCACGAGAGCAATTTCACTGGAATAACTGGTGATGGAGTTAAAAGGAGGGGGATAACCAGAGACCTTGTACAGAAAACTCCTGTCACATGTTTTGCTGCAACGAGGAGCAGAGAAATAAGCAACAGTCAACAAAGAAGTCAATCAAAAAGGGGGGATTTTTAAAATGTTTTATGATGAGAGAAAAGCAGCACATTTGTATGCTGTTGATAATGATCCAGCAGAGTCTGAAACATTAATGATATGTGAGACAGAAAATTACTACTTGAGAGAACAGGGGCTGGGCTGGTCTCAGAGTGTGAGAACAGCTGAAGCTGAACCATCGCCACATGGCCTGGAAGGTGGAGTCTGTGCTGGGAGGTAGATGGAAGTGGCGGTGCGAGTCTGTGGGAAGTTCTCTCCCAACTCCTTTGATTTTCTCACTGAAGCAGAAGCCCAGCATAACGGCAGGGAGGAAGTATGAAAGAAAAAAGTATGTAGCAGTCATCTAGGAAACTGGGTGAGTGAATGGATGAGGAAAATAAAGTACAACTGCCCCACAGCCTTAAGGGCCTACTTGAATTTTATGAACCAAAGGAGAACCAACAGTAAGTAAGTCCCCCCAATCTGAGACGTAACGGCTGACTGCCTTTTCCTAACAAATGAAAAATTCTTTAACACAAACTGCTGAAAATGAAAAATGTCTAACGAATTTCAAGTCCAGCAAATGTAAAAACAATGTTCTGGAAAAGTTGCAATTTCTTTCACACCATATTCATAATTACCTATCATCTCTTGAAGGGAGTGATCAGTCACTGTAGGATTTAATAACTGTGTGCTGAAGTTAACTCCCTTATGTCAGACCACTGTAAACAAAAGCTGGGTTTTGAATGCCTTAAGCCAATTATATATTGTAATATTAAAGCACATAGTAAGTTACATTCTTACTCACCTAAGTACAAATTTACACATAAAGATTATCCAGGAACATTCAATTAATCACCAGAAATAACCATATACAAACTTATTACAAGTTATATGCTCCAGTGATGATGGTTGTACAACTCTGACTATACTAAAAACCACTGTCTGTTATGACAATTTTGTCTCAATAAAGTCTTTTTTACTCTATTCTAAATTTTTAATTGCAAATGGTTTTTATCAAGAGGAAGTTTGCTTTTTTTTTAGTTTCTTTGTTAAAATGCAATGAGAAATACAACAAATAGAGAATGTTCTGACAGCTCATAAATATTAACTTTGTAGGGATCCAGGATTCCTTCAGAGGGAAGGGCAAAGTTTGGTTTGGGGTTGATTTTTTTCCTCTCTTTTAACAACTTAAAATCTGTAGCTTCTAACACTCCGGTTTCAAAACGTACTGAAATCCCTTGACTAAAATGAATGGCAATCTTTTGACCGTGGACAGTTCTGAATAATTACTATCTTCTAGACACTGATCAGCAAGACTGAATGATGAACTAATACTTGGACCAGAACAAAAAGTTAAGATGTTAAGTACTAATTCAGTTAATGTTACATTTCTTAGAGTTCCAATACTTCACATAAATTTTTATACTTCACATCTTAACAGGAGGCCAAATGATTCATAAATTCTATTATTCTCCCTGAGACAGGAAAGATAAATTCAACAATTTCATCACTGATGTTTTTTCCCATGTCAAAATGTAAAAAGTGGGAGATGTCGCCACTTTGAGAATATCCCTACAAAAACTAAAAATAAAGGTTGTAAACTTCTAAGTGAAAGGATCAGAACACTAAAGTGACAATATGAAGGTGTTGACAGAAAGAACAAGGGATACAGAAGTCAGAAAACAGCTACTAAGAGGCTTCCACTTCCAAAATGGAAACTGTGAACATAGCAACTCAATTAACTTCTCTAGACTTGGCTCTCCTGTTTTGTAACCTGAGAAGCCAGCATCTGCTCTGCTTCTTTCATAAGGTAGTGAGTGTGAGGACCAAACCAGAGGTCAGGGAAGGCTGTTCAGTAGGTGTAAAGCCTTCTGCAAACAGAGGCATAAATCCAATTTCACTCTCAAAAAGCTCAGTCTCTGTGAGATGCTGCTCATCACCTTCTTGTCTACATGTATGAAATTTACTCTTAATCAGGCTGTTACAACAGAATACCATAGACTAGGTAACTTAAAAAGCAGAAATTTATGTCCCACAAATTTATGTCCCCACAGGCTGGGGAGTCCAAAAACAAGGTTCCAGCTAATTCAGTTCCCTGCTTCTTACTGTATCCTCGCATGTTCTCCTTCTCTTCTTTTAATGACACTATTCTCATCATGAGGTCCCACTTTCTTGATCTCATCTAAACCTAATTACCTCCCAAAGCCCTCACCTTCAAATACCAAAACGTTTGAGGTTAGGGCTCCAACATAAAGAACTTTGGGAAACATGGTTCAGTCCATAGATCTCCCCTATATAATTTCTTACCGTCTTCAAAAGTAAACCTTTGCATAAAAAAGTAAACAGGGCAGGAAAGATATAAAGGATGGCTTACTTTTTAAAGGGCTTACTTAAGGAAGTTTATTGAGATTCATACAATATAAAATAAAATTTAAAAGAGTTGAGGGAACTGGGATAACAACAGCTAAGACTTATTCCGCACTTACCTGTACCAGGTACTCCTCTAAGAGCCTTCTGTTTCACCCTCACAGTAGTCACACAAAGTAGGAACAATTTAGAGGACCCTTAGCGCACAGGACTGAGACAGGTTTCCTTAGATCAAATTCTCAGGTCTTATGGGGCGGCAGAGCCTGTGCTCTAACTACACTCTATTGTTTCTCTTTTCATTGAGACAAAGGAATAGTGCAGGAGAGAGGGGATTAAAAAGATGAAACCATGAATGTGAAAGATTCAGGTTCATTCTATACCTTTTTTAAGATGTGGCCAAAATTTTGTAAGCAAATAGCTCAAAGGAAACTTAATGAGCTATAGATTCTAAATCCATAAGTGAAAAACAAACCACTTGCTCAAGAGGTCAGTTCTTTCTGGTATGAAGAACAGAAATAGTTTCTCCTCTGGGTCCTCATAAAGACAATCTGCCACGGCTAACGGCAGCCTGGGGAACCTCTGGATAAACCATTCAGGACACAGAGACAGCAAGCTTCACAAGGCTCCACACAAGTCAGTGGTCTCACACCACACTATGCAAGGAAGGCAAATCTGCCAAAAAATAAATACAAAGGCTTCCTAGTAATTTAAAAGAGGTTTAGGGCTCACTGGAATACGAATTCTTAATGACAGGTTCCTGGATGGGCTTGTGGGGGGGGGGTCCATAAACTACCTGCAATTGTGTATTGTGGATATGTAGCACACTCTGTTCTGTGGGGTTGTGGGGAGAGGGGGAGACGAGCATAGCCTGCACCAATACTCAATGGAGTTCCTGATAAAATGAAGTTAGGAACCCCTGCCAGAGGAATTAATGAACTGGATAGCTACCAGCAGAGGTTATCCAAATCACCTTCATGACCCAGGCTTTGGGTAGGTATAAAGCATAGCTGAGTTGTTGTTCAATTTCAATAAGTAACTGTATAAATGCAAAGTAAAAAATGCTCTAAATAAGCATAGCTGGAAAGTACCTAGTCTTAGAAGTGTACAGTACCTGCCCTATAGTAAAAGCCCCTGAATAGTCACTGCTATTACAACCTCCAAGGAGAGGATAAAATTTTCCTCATAGCTGAGTGCGGTGACCAGTTTATGGTTTCACAGTAAAGAAATTAATAGAAATCTTTACATCCATAAATATCTAGCAAATAAAGACCATTGGCAGAATGAGTTTATTTCAAAAAATTCAAAGCATTCCTTTAAATTATAAAATAAAATGTATTGCAAAATGAGAAATACTGGGTAACTGAGGGGAAATGACACTTATGAGGAATCACTTAAAAATTAATGCTCCTACATTTCACATGAACCATGACCTAACATCATTATGCCAGAATTATGCCTTTTATTCCTGAATTTATACCTTTATGCCTTTCCCCTACAGGATGGAAAATGTGGAACATGTAATATATAACATTTATGGTCCTCATTTCTTCCTCTCTATGGCAAATAGACAAAATTAAAATTGCAACATAACTGACACTAGAAATGAGTAGTTACTTAAATTTTTTTAAATAAAAAAATGCTAAAAAAGGGGGGGAAAAGAGAAATAAAAAAGACTAAAATCCAAAATAATGACAACACTAAATGCTAGCAAGGGTGTGGAGCAAAAGGAACCCTTATTCATTGCTGTTGGATGCAAAATAGTAAAGAAACTGGAAAACAGTACAGCAGCCTCTTACAAATCTAAACATACTCTCACCAGAAATCATGCTCCTGGGTATTTATCTAAACAGGATGAAAGCTTATCTCTGCACAAAACCTACAGACAAATGTTTACAGCAGCTTTACTCATAAGTGCCAAAACTTGGAAGAACAAAGAGGTACTTCAACAGGTGACTGGATAAACTGTAGTGCTTCCGAACCCACAGTATTACCAGTGATAAAAAGGAAGCAAGCCATCAAGGCGCAGAGAGACGTGGAGGATCCTTATATGATTAATATTAAACGAAAGAAACTAGTCTGAAAAGGCTACATGCTCTATGATTCCAACTACATGACATCTGGAAAAGACAAAGATCACTGGTTGCAAAGGGCTTGGGGGAGGGAGGAAAGGATGAACAGGTGGAGCACAGGGTATGCTTAGAGCAGTGAAAATAGTCTGTGTTGTACTGGATACATTTATCAAAACCTACAAGATGTACAACACAAAGACTGAACCCTAATGTGCACCACAGACTTCAGTTAATAAGAAGGTAGCAATATTGGTTCATCGACTGTAACAATGTACCACACTAACACAAGATGTTACTAACGGGAAACTGGGTGGGAGGGGGGATATAGGAACTCTGTAATTTCCACTCGATTTTGCTATAAAACTAAAACTACTCTTAAGAACAGTCTATTCACTTAATTCATTAAAAGTGATTTAATTTTTTAATGTTTTAACATATCACATACAATAAAATACTACCTATACAATTGTTTATGCAATAATTTAAGCCTGTTGACAAAACTGAAAACTTTCCACAAAAAAGCCCAACTGCTTTTTCATCATTTTTTATTCTTCCTTTCCAAAGATCAAAACTCAAACTGCTCCTACTCACAGCACATTTAAGAGTGAATGTTAATTGCCATACTTCCTTCCTTGAACACATACCACCTTTGAAAAAAAAAAAAAAAAAGGTGAATACTCCATTAGTGAATATTTCCCCTTACCTATTCAATGTGAGAATTATGCTCTGTGGAAAGACCACAGCCTATGAAAGAAGAAATGGCCTACACATGTGGTTGAAGAATACAAACATGGGTAAAAATACTTCTGCATAATGCTAATTATTAAAATACAAACACACACACACAAACAGTAAAAAGTAAATACCTAAAACCAAAAGGATAAAATTGTTCAAAACGTTCAATCTAGATGTTTTCTATATAATTTTAGTCAATAAATGTGCATGTCTTTCTTATTGCCCCTTACATATTTAAAATTCTTAGACATTTCAAACTATTTTCAATTGTTTTAGATTTAATCTATGCAAACTGTTTGTTTCATTAAGCAAACAGTAGTTTGTGTGCCCACCAAAAAAAAAAAAATTACGATTTAGTAATTTGAGTGCTTCCAAAAGAACTTTTATTAAATATCTGCAAGAGAAAAAAAATAATTTATATTAGGGAGCAGATTTGAGTTTTACAGGATTTTTGTCTTGATTTTTTGTTGGTGGTGGTGGTGATACCAAGAAATACCAAAAGTTCACTATAATATTATACGTGTGTAAAGCAACACCTCTATATATTTAACACTTAAAAAGTATTTTAAAAGATCTAAAAGGATACTAAAGCAATAAAAACATTTTTTAAAGATAATCAAGAGCTGTTCATTCTCCAATCTCTCCTAAGATGCCACATTAAAAAAAAAAAAAAAAAGAAAATCTGGTTATCTGCTTCTGCATTGTACGCACTCTGGTTATTCGTGCAAGGCATAAAGGGGTCCAAATGAGAAATCATGTAAGTAATGCAAAAGGACACAAATAATTTCAACTGGCGTTTTTCTAAAGGCATACAAGCAAAGTCACTACTGCCATTGAGGTTCACAACCAGCAGACTTGAATACACAACTGTTGTTACTCAGATATGTTTACATTATTAGTAAACATATATTAGCAGATAATCTGGTGAGCTTGTGGTAAATACAGCTATGAACACAGCAGCACACACCATCTGGAGGCTTGTGACTTAAGGAATTTTTCAAAGGCATAGTATGTATATTCATTCCATTTTGCTCCTTTGAAGCTCAAGTCACATAAACAAACTGACCTTTTTTTAAAACCATAACTACAAAAGCTCATTCACTTTACAGAAAACAAGACATGAGAAACAGATCTAATTGTTCATCTTTAGAACCAAGTGATTATTTCAAACCTTACTATCACAAATACTTTAATTTTATAAAGAATCTCCCATACCTAACCTACCATATTCATAAAAGCTCTTCTTGAGTAACTTCTGAATAATCCCCTCAAATTAAAATGTTTTCTACTTTCTAAAGTGATTCACATCCATCACCTCATTTATCACAAAAACCTGAATACGAGTCATATTAATCATCATAAAATCCTACCTACAGAATGCCATTGCCATTAACCTCTTAACGCATCAACCAGTCGATTCATTAACCTGCAGCCTCTCCCAGCTACTTTCTATCATTCTTCCTCTCACTACTAAGCTTCTCGACATTTTCATACCAACTGCAAACTAGCTTCTACACATCACTAGCCATCCTCCACCTCCTTGGCTGCTCTGCTTTCACCAAATTCTCAGGGGTCCCACTGACTCCTGATTAAATAAACAGTATTTTTTTTTCAATAGTGCTTCCTCAGTTCTCATTCTCTAGTCCAAAACCCAGTGCAATGTGATTGCACTCTCAGAAGCATCTCCTCCCTTTATCCCTTTGAATTGCTGCACCTTTCAAGACATCTTTCTCTCAAGTCATTCTTCCGCCTCTTGCCAAAATACTGGCTTCTTTTCCAATAACTACACTGGTTAGGACAAATCACAAAGCCTTGTGGGACCAAACTGTGGAAGGTAAGGCCAGGAAAGGCCCTTTTACAAGGTCACCTCTTATAGGATGAGAGATGGTCAGGAACAGGGGAGGGGATCAGGATGTGGCTTGGAATCCTGGCCTCACCACTCACTATAGCTGTGGGGCCTTGGTCAAATCACTTAACCTCTCTAAACCCTGTTTCCTCGTTTGTTCTTAAGAGGCATTTAGACCTACAAGGATTAAATAATTCATGCAAAGGCAGGACAATATTAAAGAAATGAAATCACCCATAATCCCATTATCCAAAGATTAGCACTATTAACATTCGGTACATTTCTTTCTAATCTTTTTCCTTAGCCTCTGTGAGTAAATGTGGGAATACACATAATCGGAGTCACACTACATAAAAGTCTGGCATGTATAGCTTTCCCATTAAGCTTTACATTAGGATGTTTTTTTATACCATAATTTTTAAAATTGCATAACATTTCCTTTTAAGGATGGGCTGTGAGTCAACATTACTCTTCTACTTTTGGGCACTTAAATGACCACTACCTTTAAATTCTTTTCTGTTCCATTTTTCCTTCTTTCCCAGAAAAAGTCTTTTTCTCCTTTTTTATTCCACCTGTGAGCCAAAGATGATTGACAATGCATAATGAATCATCTAACAATGTGAAAAACATTTTTATCAAGGAAGAAAAATATAATGGCTTAAAGAGTGATGTTAAACTTCCCATATTACACTTGTGGAAAAAAGTTATCTTTGCAAGTTTCAGAAATCATGCTCCTTTTAATTTGTTGTTTTCTTCCAATGGACTAAAAGTACTGTGAGTACAGGGACTTCATTTTTTTTTTTTTTTTTGGTACCTTCAGCTACTAAAACAGTACCTAGAGCATAATTAGTTTTCATTATATTAAGTATCACATGCCAAGGTCATTCCTAAGAATTTTGCACAGCCTCTAAGGTAGATTTATCTTTACCACAGTCACAAAGAGGCTAAAAAACTTATCCTAGGTCTCCATCCTAGGTTCCATCACAGTAAGTGGTGGAACAAAGAATAGAACTCAGGTAGTCTAGCTATTTAACAACAAACTACACTGAATAAATTGATTAATTACACCAGCAGAGCTTCATGTGATAACATTAAAAACTGAGTATGATTATGCACTGATTTTCCCTAATTATATGCCAAATGTTATTGTTTTGTTTTTCATTATAAATACATCAACTATGTAAAATATTAAATATATTTTTGAGGGAATGTCTACTACCCTAACCATCATTAATAATTGTAATAAAAAATACGGTTTCAAAAAGAAAAAACACAAACTTTTAAAATAACCTGTTTAGATCTAGGTATTTCCCTCTATGTTTCCATAGCTTTGGCAGTCTCTGCTACCAATCTAAATGTTTTTATTTCTTTTAATTGAGAAAAACATTTTCTAGATAAGCAACATTGAAATTATTACATTTTCTAAAGAATGCTGCACTACTCTCTTCCCTCACTCCAGGTTATTTTAACGACACATTTCTCCAATGAGTAAAAAGGTATCTCAACCTAAGTCAAGCTCCCTTCCCAACCCCTACCCAACCTCCCTTCCCATCCCCACTCTAGTAGTCCCTATCACTGCCCCCAGGAGTCCCCCTAATATCACCATATTCTATCAGTAAACTGGGCCTCTGAAAAAGGCATCACATTAGTTAGTTCTATGTATAAACGGTTTTCGGTCATTTTTTGGTTTTTGCTTTGGCTCCTTTTTAAAAATTGTGATGAATAGTCTTAGAAGCCTGTGGTGGTATCTCTTCAGGACAAAAGCTGCTAGTAAGGAGACCAAACCACAGAGAAAAATGTGTCATTCACATCACAATCTATTTCACAGCCCGAAAAGCCTGACTTTGTCATAGGCCCAAATTCAAAGACTCAAAAAGCTACTCAATCTTAAAGTAAATACTTTACAATAACTTGGAGCCAAAAACACATTTGAAAATTTAAAGGTGGCCACACATAACCCTGAACAGAGACACTTTTAAGTCCTTCTATTAATCATTCAGCCCAAGGCCAAACCGCTGTTAGTCAACTGCTCCCTCTCTGTCCCTTTGGTACATATAGTGTAACAAGAAGCGGGGTGCGGGTGGCAGGGGGTGGACGGGTTGCCATGTTATCTTCATTGAGTTAACATTTATTTCTTTTTGAGTTTTAAAACTAATCCTAGCATAGCAAACAAAAAAAGTTTAAAAAAAAAATACTGGCTTCCTATGTCTTAAAATGGATGGTTCCACTGGCTACCTTGACCACACAATTGCAAGCAAAACCCTCTGACCTTGGGAAAGCACAGTAAATGTAATACCTACTAATAATTACATGGTTTACAAATTTCCTCAAAACCAAAAATAAGTCTCTCACAAGTAAGGTATTGCATAAACAAACAAAAGCCTGTCTTGTTCTGTCATTTGCTTAAAAGCAGGCACAGTGGCAGTGGCAGAGGGATTAGGAAACACAGCCAGACAAGGCCATAAAACCTCCAGTGTAAGATAAAACTACCCTGCAGGAGCAGCCAGTGCGTCTGACCTAACAGCTGTACACAGTTGCACTCATTAAAATGAACCGCTAGTCTGCATAACACACTGGCAATTCACTGAACCTTACTGACAAGTTGGTGGGGTTCACCATCATACTCTTCCCCTCCCGCCCACCCCCTCAGACCTACAATGTAAACAACTGACACAAAGCTTAAGGCACCGCATTTAAAATATACATACATTCAAGCATTTCAGAAATAATCACAACCTCGTAGACTGGAACATATCCTACAGGAACACAGGCTCTAAAAACCCACACACACACAAAGGAAGTGGTACGGCTACATTACGTCAGCTCTCGCCTCAATTCATAAATGAAAAACCACAAAAACAAGACAGAAATCTAAATGGCCTTTTTTTTCTGGAAACCTCCTTAGAGTGAATGAATGTAGGTTACGTCTTTAAATATGTTACTGCACAATACTCGTTGATGCATCACTTTCAACAGCCACGGGGAGGAGAAAAAGTGTAATCTTAGTCAATTCTATCATGAAACCAGATCAAATAACATTTCAAGCACTGCCTGCCAAACGCCAGGCTCTGCCAGAGTACAATGAGCACTCAAGTGCTCTGGACTGAAAACCACCTTTCACTGGTCCCAGAGATCTTTATAGAACAGTTTAAACACTACCAAATTACAGAGTTGGAAAAAACAAATACAAGCTTCTAACTGCTGCTCCCACACTATTGTGAAGTTGCTGTTAAGCCTCTAAAATGTCTGCTTTGTGTTATTTTACTAGGCAATGTAAATATTCAGAAAGGCAATTGCCTCGCAGAGCCCAAATCCACACACATAAAAATGTAGAGATGGTTGTGCATCTGGAAATAATTGCCCACAGATCAACGGGCTTACATGGGATATTGTTCCCATCTGTAAGGTTTCAAATCATGTCTACTTTAGATTTGGAGTTACTGGAAAGGAAGGAGGAAGGAGGGAGTGAGGGAAGGAAAGAAAGAAGGGAGGGAAGGAAAGAAAGGAGGAAAGGAGGGAGGGAGGTTAAATGGATTAATTTTGGTACAGAATTGTAAAAACTTTGTCAACTCTGTTCTCAACTTTTACTCAGTGTCTCAATCTTAGAGCACACACATTTCAAAGGGAAAAATTAATCTCTCTGCTGATCCCTATGTTCATCCACCTACCATTTTTTAAATTTTCCATATGGCTGAGAGGCGGCCTTCAGCCAAACAATACCCCAAGGAGAACAGTGGCACATGTGCTCCAGTACAAGGAGAGTATAAAGCAAAGTAACCTATTACAGGAGTTTCTTTCTCAGCAAACACAGAGTGGCAAAGCCTGTCTCCCCAGAGCGTCTATGAAAGTACAAGATTTGAGTAAACAAGGGAAAGGGGGCAGGGAAGCCACCACCTCGAGCCAAAAAGTGAATAATAACAATTTAAATAAACTTCAAGCAATCTTCCTCAAAACTATCTCTGCATTTTAGCTACTCTGGTAAAGTAAGCGCATTTTGGTCCAAAAAGCAAATTATATCTTTCATGTAAGTAACCCAAAACTGCTGTAAAATCAAGTCCATCATATTAATTTTATTTTTAAACTTTAATTTACTCCACAGTAAGCAATGAAGTTTCTGATCAAACATTGCCCATCTTCAATAAGGCTTTCCTTTCAAAGACGACAAACACACGTTCTTTAAAAATAGTGTTCTCTGCTCTGAAGATGTTTCTTAATTGGTTTATTTAACTGGGTTTTTTTAAGGTTTTGGCAATTAAAATAGCCAGTAAGCCCAACAGAAATGCAATGGGACCCAGCAAATACCGGTTCCTAATTCCTGGAAAGCCACCTCCATTCTTAACACCCGAGTTGTTCGTCTTTCCAGGGGCAGCGACCCGCACTGCCACTCGCCCACCTCCGAGAGCCCCCGCACCCACACTGAGTCAACTTCCTGGCCCAACGACCCGCGCCCCTCGCAGCGCTCGGCGCCGGCCACTTGCCTGCGGCCGGTCAGCGGCGGGCGCGGCGCCCGCGGGCCTCGTCGTCCGTCCGCGGGCGGCCCGGCCCGCACTCTCGGGCCGGCAGGGGCGGGGCAGGCGGCGCGGCTGAAACGCACTTGCCAGACAAAGGGAGGCCCGGGGACACCGCGGGGGAGGGGGGCAGGGGGCGCGGGTCCCTGCCGCTGGGCTCCGGAGGCGGCGGCGGGCCCCGCCCGGGCTGGGGGATGCGTCTGGGCGGCCGGGCCGGCTCTGCCACATGCCCGCCCGCGCCTCCGCGCACAGACGGGAGAGCGGGGAGAGCGCGCGGCCGCCCCGCCGCGCCGGCGGCCCGCAAAACCCGGGCCGGAGCCGGCCCGCGCCCGGCGCGCTGCCGCCGTCCCCCCCCCCCCGCGGGCGCGCGCGCGCGCACAAAGCCGGGGACTCTCGCCCCCTCCTCGCTCGGCCAGCCCCATCCATCTCCCCGTCCTCCCCCCCTCCCCGGCCGCAGCCCGCACTGAGCGGCCGTGTGATTGATGGCGGCCCTTAACCGCGCGGTCGCCTAGAAGACGCATCTGCAAGCGAGACCTCAGAGAGGCAGCGCATCCCCGCGAGCGAGCGAGCAACGTTCGCGCGTCCTGGAGCCGCCTCTGCTCCTGCCGGGAATATTGACAGCAACCTCCCCCGACGTCTAACAAATGCAGATGAAGTCACCGGCAATCACAGACGCTCCGGAACATGTGTTTCAAAGATGCACAGGAGGCAGCAGCACTGTGTAGTGTCAAACAACATTTCTGACCTCAATTCTCCTTACAATTGAAGAATTTTCTACGTCATTTGTTTCAAAAAGTCTTCTCTCCAATCCTGTCCCCCCAAAATAAAAAGCCATCTTCTAGACAAGGCACACACAAATTGGGCTTCACTGGCCATCTAATAGGGAAGCAAAAGAAATGCACATTCCTTCGCCATGTGACCTTAAATAAAGGGATAACCCACAGGCTACCAGATTCCAGGCTCCTCAGTAACTCCACTGTTATGTGCATCTAAACAGAATTACTGTTACTTTCAAATTAGTTTCTTCCCCCACCCCCAATTTGATAAATATGTCAACTTGCTAAAATTTATTAAAATTAAACTACATTCATACCCTATAGTCTCTAGCAGTAGCAGCCAAGAAAATTTTTCCTATTAAATAAGACACTTTATTGAAAATTTTTTTAAAATATATTCTTATGGAATATTAATTCAAAGTATTATATTCATTAGGTGTCAACCCACATTTTAAAGTCACAAGCTCAAAATTTAAATGATCACTTTTACTATCTTTAATACTACACCTTCTGCCTTCCAGACAAGTTTCACTGAACTCTCACAAATAGTTTTATAAATGTTATTGGACCTTGCAAGGTCCAATAAAGTCACTAAATTATTAAGTACCCTCTTACCACCAACCAGCAGAGATGTAGATAAAGTGATTTGCTCCATCTCTCAACGGGGCAGGAGTGCATAGAGGAAAACTCAGGAGTCCTGACTTGCTGGCAGGAACAACCAAACTGACGTGCACATTTGCTACTTAAACATCACTGCTGATTTCTCTTAAAGTCTAACGACTAAAATAAGTTGAATCCAAGTTATTCTACAGGAGACAGAAATATCTGAAACTACTAACAGCACATGCACGGAGAGCAACTGCTGATGAAGCATGCCTTTCCCACGCCGAAAGGTGGCTGTGACCAGTACAAACTGGAGATGGTCTACAGTGCAAGTGTATCTCTGCTATAAGGCCCACTAAACAGTTTTCCCATGAGACCATCCTGAGGGGACCTGAGGCTTGAAAACCTGCTGCATAACCTGTGGCTCCACTCCACCCATGTCAGAGATGGAACTGACCCTAAAGCCCAGCTACAAAAGCCACTCCTGCGTTTTCTAACCAGCTGTAAATAGACATGTGAAGAGCCTGAAGAGAGCCGTTTTGTTGTTTTCCTGCCAACCTTTTAAAAAAATGCTGCTTTACACAGAGTTGGAAAGGGCTGGTGAGAACCACCGAACAGCTCTATTCTGAATTCTTATTGTACCTAGTCTCTCAGGGATTCTAAATCCTTTGACAAGACTTTATGACACTTACATTCTTTTGCCCATGTCTTGAACCCTCTCTTAGCATCCACACCCAGCCCCCCATCTCCAGGTACACCAGTATTTTGATTTCCCCAAGGAATCAGGATTTCTACTGCAGGCCTTCACTGCTTCTTCCCACTAACGAAGAAATATCTCCCTGCCCCACCTCCACTCCTCACACATAGTTAAAGTCTATTCCTTCTTCAGATCTCAAGTCAAACATCACTTTATCAGAGAAGCTTCCCCTGAGGCCCCATTCTAGGTCAAGTTTCTTTGTTACAAGTTCTCCAGGAACTGTGATCCTTTCCTTGAGAGCATTTATCTCAGTTTGTACTTCACTGGTGTGATTTTCTGATTAATGTCCATAGCCCCCTCTAGACAGCTGGTTCCTTTAGAGAAAGTTCTCTATGTTTGTTCATTATAATGTTTCAGTCAATGATAAACCACATAAATGAAGGCAGTACACACACACAGCCTAGGTGTGTAGTAGGCTATATCATCTAGGTTTGTGTAAATACACTATGTGGTGTTTGCATAATGACAAAATCGCCTAAGGATGCACTTCTCACAACACATCTCCATCACTAAGTGGTGCATGACTACTGGATGTCAAGTACACAGATCTACAGAATGAATATGTGAATTGAGAGCAACAACCCAGTTTTACTCATTTTATGTATTCTCTGTACAGTTCTCAGCACAAAGACACCTCAAATAAGTAGCATCTACACAAATAAATAGCATTTCTTTTACTAACCTTTAAAGTCTAGTAAAAGAAAGATTTTCATCCCACTTTATAGAGATGTAAATAATTGTTCCAGGGGTAACTCATAAAAACACTGAGAACCTAACCAGGATCCTGTTTGCAAGCTATACCTTTTGTAAGAGTTAATGAGGTATAGAAAGCCATCATTAATTTATTCAAGCCAGGTCTTCCTAGCTACCTGGCATTTAAGCAAGGGGCAAACAGCAGCAAGTAAACTGGATAGATCACTAAATCTTGTACAGAGAGAGAGTGCAATAACATAAAAATCTGAAAGCACATTGTACACTAGTTTGTAATCCATGCTTCTCTGAATGCAAAAATACTATGAAATTCAGCTGTAAATGGGAAGAGAGGAATAATCTCTTTTACCTTGAATTTTTTTATCTTCTGCTTCTTCCTCTCTAGAAGATCTTTTTCCCTGACATGGAAGCCTTTATAAGAGCTCTTTTGAGCTGAGGACTCCCAGTCAGTGGTGACAGACCATTCCAAAACCTCCCTCCCCAACTCCTCAAAGTTAAGAATGCATTCTAAACCCCATTAATGTCAGCTTGTAAATTAAGAGATAAGAAATGTAGATAAGAAATGAGTTATTACAATAATTTCTCAGATGTCTGCTCAAGAGCACATGAAAAAGTGAAAGAAAAAGTATGTGAGAGGAATGAGGAATAAAAAAAAAGCTACATCCCATCCTCACCCATGAATTAATCCTCACTGCTATTTTCAGCATTCCACACAGAGCACCTCTTGGTTCCCATATCATCTCACCCTGGCCTTCTTTATGTCATTGCTTCCTTTTGCCCTAAGTTCCATTACACATAAATTCCAGCTCCAGGTTTTATAACACCCTTCATTTATCAAAACAACCCTGTCAAGTTGAGTACCATTAACAGATAATGAGAGGAGACAACAGATGCGGTTAGAAGCAAAGCACTCCATATTCTACAGGCCTCAGCATGCAGCCAAGTGGGCTGACATCTGACTTTACCCTAATATTATAATTAAATACAAAGTCTAGTTTAACATTAAAGCTATGACCGGGAACAGTACGCAGTGGAAATAAGAAGCACAACCTTAGCACTAGCTGAACAGGGCCCAAGTTATTGCAGACACTAAACCTCAAATTTACTTTCTACCGCTCTGATTCTCTCACAGCAAGCAAGACCTTTGACAACATCTTCTAAAGATGCTGGCTTTGGCCCACTCCCCAAGACCACAAAATGGGGAAGGAGACTGCATTTTCACATGGAAGTTTAAAAGTAACACTCATCTAACAATAATAACTAGTGAGGTCTGTCAAAATTATAACTAACAGGTTGAGACAATCAACATTCTTTCTATAGCATTATCAAGTAAAACCATTCAAATCAAGTAATTCAGCTCACCCCAGTGTCAAAATGCCAAAAGAAAAGTCAATCAAGAAAATAGTGACTGAAACAGGGGTTGTATTAGTACTAGTTAGCTATGTTTACACAGTATTCTAAAGATGAGGGGGTTTCATTTTATATTACTATGCAGAATACAGAATTATCATTTTAAATGAACCATTCATTCATCATCAACTTCTTTCCTTTTTCCAACTCATAAAATGGCACCACACAACAGAACTTTGAGTCTCCAAAAGAAAAATAAAAATACATAGTTCTTTTTGAAGTCTTTTTGGATTTTTTTATTAGTGTTACAGAAAATCCAAACAATCCCATCAGACAAGCTGAAGTATCTTTCTCCAGACTCTCTTCTAGAACATATGTATACAAACATACACAAATACTTAAAAAAATATATAGTCATTTGAGGGTTCATTCCTTCAATTTTTATTTCATGAAAATAAAATCCTACTATTCATGTTATATGGCAACTTGTTTCTCTCATTTTAAAGTAGACTTATTAACACACAATTCCTTTTCACAAATGCACAGAATTCTACAGTGTGGGAGTACCATAATTAAAAAATACCTATTACCACAACATAAGTCTGTGTGCATCTTTGTGCACATATGTGAGTATGTCTATACTGTAGGGATCTCTAATTGAATGGATATGCATTTTTTATAGTTAAAGAGATTGAATCAAGCTACTCTCCAAAAAGATGAACCAATTTATACTCTTCCCAGAAGTAGGCCCTGTTCCCCCACTGGCATTCCGGTGGATTGTTTGAGTTTTGCGTTATGCACTCTCCTGGTCTCCTACTCTCTGACCATTCTCTATTTCTTGCCATGACTCCTCCTAAATATAAGTGGTCAGTGTGGAGCCTCTTTTTATCACACTCCAGCATCTCTCATGAGTGAGAAGATCCACTCTCCAGCTGTTTCTGTGTTACTGATTGCAAAATTTTATTTTTATAGCCCTGAGCTGACTTCTTAACAACAGATGTACGTTTCACACGCCTGCTGGGCTGCACCACAATGGTTTCCACAGACATTCTCAAAACCTCCTAAAGCAGATCAATGCCCTATTCCACATGTCCTGGTTTCCCCAACACTGTCCCCAGAATGCCCCTTTTCTAATGGAAATTCTGACTTACGTCCTAAAATGTACATGAAATCAGAATTAGCACATAAAATACTTCTTGGCTTTTAGCAATACTGGGTGATTTATATTATTTTAAGAATAGGTAACTGTCATTTAATCGATGGTTTGCAAGTCTTAAATGTAAATCAAGGTCAGGCATTTACTAATATAAATTTTTAAAATAACTTTCCTACCAATTACCTATCCATTCATTTATCACATCATTTTCCATTCAGCCAACATTTAATGATTAACTCACATAGTATCTTTGTAGGTAATGATACTAAAGAATAAAAATATAAAAACTTACATTATTTAGGTTGGTGAAGATAATTTTATACACAGAAAGACTTACAGAGAACCATAAACATAAATACTGCAATAATTAAGCAAATATTCAAAATTACTGAGGAAAAGTGAGTTATATCCTTTAATGCCAGAATTTGAATATTTACTCTTATACTTAAGAATAAAACCTATGGGCAATGTAAACATAAATATGCCTTACCGTTAAAATGCACAGCTGAATTTTATTGAATTTCATTAACCAATGTCACCATAAATAAATGAAAGAATGAATGAATTAATTAATTAATTAAACAACTTGTGCTACATAAAGAATTCTGAAAATATTTTGAAAATAAAAAAAGAATAAAACCTGTAAGTTAATTTCAACCTAGATAATCTTGGAATCTACAAATATGCTCTTTAAAAAAAAAACTATAAATAACATCAGATTCTAAAAATTAAGGAAGCCAATTTTGAGCAAAACTATAAACAGTATATACTCCAAAATTAAATATATAGGGACAACATTAAGGATGGATGGAAACTGTTACTTTCCTTTTTGTTTAACACTTCCTATCACAGCCCCGAAAATATATTTATTTGAATGATAAACTACTAGTGTTTAAAGTGTTATCTCATGAAGTACAAAATTATCAACATTATTAAAATATATTATTGCATGGGATGGGGGAAGTGAGACTCATTCGCTTGCAGCACACCAAATCCCGCTTTCATAAGGACAGAGAGTAGAAGCATTAGCTCCAGTGTGCACTCACAGCAAACTCTTCCAACATGGCAAGTCAATCGAAGGTCAGGCCTGGGAGTTTTAGTTTTGGGAAGTATGCAGCCCTCTCGGGGATGTAGGATGTGAAATAATCCTTAAAGCAACTTAAGAGTGAGTCACAGAGACCTTCAAGATAGCATATGCTTTAAATATATTCGAGGACATTTTCATCTCTAGTTTAAACTCACTAGAGATCTTGGATTATATAGATGAAATTATAATGTTCCAGTAAAGTGATACTTTAAAAGGCAAAAATACAGTTGAGAGAGATTTCTCATCTGGAAAAGTGTTACACATTAAAAATATATTATTTTTTCTGGGAGAAATAGCTCAGGGAACTCAGGACTCTGACAGGATGTGTAGAATAGGATCTTACAATATGTGATAAAATTAGTGGGGGAAAATCCAACATTATCTTACCACTAAAAACCCCAAATGGAACTATAACCAAGAATTCAAAATATCAACCAGACAGACATTTGTGCAACTAAAATAATATTTACAAATCGAAAATACTGCTTTGCCCTTAAAAATTTCTAAAGTTGTATTTTCTCTAGTAATATGCCTCCAATAAACTAAACTCTTTTTAAAATAAAATCACAAACATCTATTTTAGGAAAAATATAAATTTAAATGTTTCAAAACAGTACATGGGTACTATGTGCCAAGTTCAACATCACAGGTAGTGTTAATGATCAAGTACTTTTCTGCTTAAAACCATTCACTTCTCTCTAGAAAATGTCAAAAGACTAATTCAAAATACCTACTCAAATATCCAAAACACTGGCTAAAACAAAAATCAAAAGCCACAGCCTCAAGAATGTTTGGCCTAAACAACACTGGGTGGTTTCTTTGTTTTGGAGGAGAGAAGAGTTACAGGTGAGTGAGATTGTCATGAAGACAAATTCTGAACATCCATTTGACACTAATTTTAAACTGACTAGAAAAAAATATTTAACTGACTAGGAAACAAAATTTAGGGCAAAGAATGACATTCTAATATTTACATTATTTGATTAATTCTAACAATAAAACCTAAACACTGACCATACCATCCAATCTTCAGAGTAAGCTAACTCTACAGTGAAAAATATGAGAGCCCTAACAGCAGACTCTGGTATGTTTAAACGATTATAATGTAAAGCATGTTCATTCTCACAAGTGAAAGGAAATGACTGCCAAATGCTTCCTTTACAATCTCTCTAGAATAGAGCAAGTCTCTTTAATGTGAGATTTTCCTGACATTCCTATTGAAGCAGACATTGAACAAACAGAGACACATTAAAAGCTGACCTGGTTCTATTATCTTTTATTGAAGGCCTAGCAAAGATCAGACATGAGTCCAGTGCTATTTACATTTTTTGGTACATTAATCACTTTTATACTCAAGGGCTTCAGAAAAATTCAATAGTTGTGTTTTTTTTTTAATGACAATAACCACAGAAAGTAACCGTAGCCGTATTGGTCTTTTTCTCAGGAAGGTCAGAAAAGCTTTAAAAACAGGAAGTCTGTGCTATAAGGTCGAGAAATGTTTGTTTTAACAGTCTAAGGCTTTCTGGTTGCCTTCACAGTCAGGTGTTATGGAGGGCTAGAGTTTATTCTTTTCAGCCAAGGATTAATGTTACTAGAGGAAAAGCCAAAAGGAGCTCAAAAAAGCACACTACCTAAAATAAGACTTGTTATAAGATCTGAACTATAAAACTTCCTAGCTACCCTTCAACATTAAAGGGGAGCTTACATAGTAAGTGTAGTAGAAGGAACAGTTTATCTTTTGTGATAATTTATAAAAGCTAAAGGAATACCATAATAACCAATGCTAAGACAGCCACCTGGCAAGAATTTAATTTCATGATTCTATTCTTTATTTAGCCTTTGTTTATATAGGTAATCAAAAAGAATGGCTTCATCCTTTGTGGACTCCAATTTATGCAGAATTAAATGTCATATTATGAAAACTTTAAGGTACAAAAATTCAAATATCATAATATGTATCTTATCGATTTAAAATCCACTTGGCTTCTAAAGGGCACTGCTTGGAAAATCATAACAACAACATAAAGTGCTTTAAAATAGAAATACAAAGGGCTACTGCCACAAAAATGTGTCATGCATCCCAAGGTGTATCAAGAAAAAGTGATTTTCTATTTAATAGTTACAGCTACCTTAAAAATTTTTAAGTTTATTTCCCGTAATATTCCTACAGGAGATTGAACTACCTTCATTTAACATATGAGAGTAAAATGACATTCCCTCAACCAACTAAGTGTCTTCCTTATCTTTCAAAAGGCATTTCTCTACTAACAATGAACCCTAAAAAGAGACCTGCTGGTTCTCGGTAGTGTTCTCTGTGTAATGGTCAGCCTGCTTTCCTGGAAAGTGGAAGACAATAAAGCAACATCTTCAAAATTCTGAGGACAAACAGTATCTCGTCTAAAATTCTATACCCAGACAAATTATGAACCAACTATGAGAATTTTTTTAAAAAGACATTTTCAGATATACAGAGCCAAAACATTCATTTCCCATGTACTGTTTCTCAGGAAGTTGCTCCACAAATAAGAGAAGGAACCAAACAAAAATTTGTGAAAAATTATCCCTAAGAGGATGCTCAGAGTAATACAAAAAGGAAGACCCTTTTCAACCAGTAGGTGACAAGTCTAGACATTATGTCAAGTCAAGATAAAGGGTTCCAAGAGGGATACCACCAAAAGTGATCATGTCTTCCATTACACTGAGTTATATAGTTCTGTTGGAAAATGTGAGGCTGATGTAGGTAGAAAATACAAAACTAAGCAAGAAAATAATGAGAGAGAGAAATAGAAATTATTAACTCCAGGAAAGAAAATGAAGAAGTTGTACAAAAAAGGGAATTAATGCGCTTCAGCTACAACTATCACTACAAAACACACACACTGCCATAATAACAGAAATATTCAATGTTGATTTATCACAAGCTGTGATATAACTACATGGGGAAAATGGATAAGAAAGTGATATAAGAAGGCTAAATTCTCATTTCTCATTGGACAAAGTCAATAAATAATGTCTAAAATAGAAAATAAAAACTTAAGCATGTTCTTTATTAGTACTGAAATAACAAAATAAGTGGTTTTAAATCCTAAAACCTATTGCCTCTGGGGAGTGGGACCCAAGGACGGGAGAGATAGAACAAGGAACTATTAAAAAATAAATAACGCTTGCAACACATTTGATTCTTTAAATCCATGTACATATATTACCTGGATAAAATTAAAATAAATATTAACAAAAATGTTGCTGAAAGACCTTAGCTACTTCTTTTGAAAAATTCACTGACACACCATTACCATTTTATATGTTGTGGTCACCTGGTAAACATCTGTAAATTTCAGAACTTCAAATTTAAAAAAGAAAAGATCATTTTAAGATGCAGGCACCAGGAATGAAATTTATTTTTCTCTGTACACTTTGCCACCTGCTGGCAAGACTCTTAAAATTTAGCCACTCCATAATAATAATCTCTAATTTAAAAAAATAGAAAGAAAAACATAGAAACAATGACAAAAAATAAAAATGATAAAACAACCAAATTCAATCCTTATAATTTTAGAATGCATAACTGAGAAAAATATCACAAGCTAAAGTAATATCTTTTAAAAGATAAATGCTATAAAAAGCAAATGTATAAATATATTATCTAGCTTCAAAGAACTTAACATGAATTTTTAAGATAATATTTAGCATTTTACCCATTTCTTTATTCAAAATTATGTTCCATTATCAGCTAACGGTTTTTTTAAAGGAAAAAGGGATAAAATAAAAAAAAAATCAAGAATGTTTTCAAATACTAGTTAGAGGCAAAACTGTAAGCATATCAATGGGTTAACAGTGGTGTTTTCAATATCTCCCAAACCACGTGCCTTGTCTCTGGTTGAGAATACTGCTGAATTTTAATGCCATTGTTTTGTCAATAGTGTTCCCATACACTTCACAAGTTCATTAATAATCCTCTAAGACCTAAATTAAAGCTTGGCAAGAAGTTTCTCATGAAACAAAATTTGCTTCTGGTTTGTTAGAACTAAATGTGCCAAGTAGCAAATTAAGACGTGGGAATGTACTTTAAAGGTTATGCTTTGAAAGCATTCAGTGACTCAAATAGAGGTATCATTAGGCCACAGCAAAACAAATACTAGGACACCTATTTCATTTGCAATCTGTTAAATTTCAGATGGATTATTTTACAATGATCACCAAGAGCTACTAGGATAAACTTTGACAGGAGACAGACAAACACTCGCTAGATTTACATTTGAAAACTGGAAGGAAACCAGACAAATCCCAATTCCAGTATTAAAAGCAATAGCAAAAGAGCCCAGTAATTCACAATGAACCTGCCACTGTGCCAACTATATTGTGTGTGTGTTTAGCATCCATGGGAATGCTGACATGTGCACTGCAAGTGGTGATTGAAGAGTCAATTAAGTAGTGGGAAAGGGCTTGCAGCAAAAATTTAAACTAAAAATAATCCATTTACAGGAGAGCAGTAAAAAAAAATGCTGGCTAAACTATAATCAAAGTCTGTATTTCCAGTTTCAATAGTAAACACAGTTGTTAGGAGTAGTTAACACACAAGACCATAAGTGCATGCAATTTCAAGTAAGAAACATCTGTTTTACCAATAGTATCCTTGTTATCCCCTCCATTTTTTTCCTCAGAGACAATATGAGAGTAAGAACAAAGGCAGGTTATGACACATAAAAGAATTAATTTGCCTTATAAAATATTGGGCCTTTTACATAAATTCCAAAAATGATAAATTCTAAAGCTGTTAGATTTCTAGAACTTTACAGAGCTTCTTAAGCTCAGATGATAATACAGTCTCTTCCTCTGCTGTTTTTTGTCCCCCACCAACTGAAGTACTATGCCTATTTCCACACTAAGGTGTGACAAAATTCAGAAAATTAAGCAAAGTAGACAGGCAAAAGCAGAAATGTCATCTAATTTATGACTTAAAAAAAAAAAAAAAAAAGCAATGGTGTAAGCCAGTGATCTCTGACCTCAAACTAGGTACTAGTCAGCTGAATTAGTTTTCAGTTCTGGGGATAAAAAGTTGTTTTATTTCACCCGTGGCGAGGTTCAGTCCTGTGTGTTTTCCAGGTGATTTTACACAGTGAGTGATGTTCCCCTCGTCTGGTGCTCTAAGAGCAAGCGCACCATTTCTTCCCTGGCTTTTGACTGAGCTTCCAGGTCTTTGCACAATTTACCTTAGTGGTGAAGGGAGCCAGCTCTCTGAAATCAGATGGTCAGGGTTGTCCCTGGCTCTACGACTTACTAACAGTAATCTTGAGCAAGTTTTCACAGGCTCATCTGTAAAATGTAATTGATAACATATACTATACATACTATATAAGGTGATTATGACAATTAAATGAAATGATTCAGGTAAAGCCAAGTATTGAGACCACAAAAAATGCTCAATGAATGCTAGATATCATTAGCATTGTGATCATGAACTCCATCACGGACTCTGTGAAAAATTGATTAAACAATAAATCGCCTAAATCACCCCATCAGTGAGGTGAGCAATTCCTTATTTGTTCACAAAGCACATCATTCTGTAAGAGGTGGGGAGGGGAGGCAGGAAAATCAGCGTTTTGCTTTTCATTCTTGTTAGCTCCACTGCTGCATTATTTACATGAACAGAGGAGGAGTGTGTCTGGACAGATGCTTGACTGGGTCCTGCAAGCAGGGCATCTATCACAACAGGCAGCGCCTGTCTCAGCAACCTTTCAGCGCTCATCCCCATGGACTAAGAGTGCAGTGGAGACACACAGTGGCCGCACAACGTCAAATGCTATTGTCTAAGCATTCTGGCCATAGGTTTTGATAAAATGAAATGATACATCACTAAACGATAACTTTTACTCCCGATTTATGTCCTTGAGAAATTATTAAATATCCAAAAAAGGCCCAAGGCATGTTAGAAACATAAAGGAGAAGAGGAGAGAGAAGGAGGGAGGGCAGATACATTTACAATAGGCAGTCTACTATGTATTCACCAAAGCAGAATAAAATTATTGGAATAACACCAATTAACGTAACATAAACATGGAGGAACAAATGACGGTGATATACCATCTGCTTAATTCAAGTTAGAGGAAAGACATGTGTCTAAGAAAGGGTTTCTACAGAGTCTCAAGCACTGTATTCAAATAATTTTCCTCATTTCTGTTTTCTCGGGACTAGTAACAACAGTAGGACTATCTACAGTTAATGGATTAAAACCCAAATTTTTCAAAACATTTAAAACAACTTAAATACTTATAATTGGGGTGGCAGGAAACACATTTAATTGGCCAAGGAACAACTTTTCTTTTAATCAGATCAATGTGTTTCTAATAAGCCACTTCTACCCCTACATACTTTCATACAGACATGCTGCTCTTCTGTTTACAGTTCTGGTACACATACAAACGAACAAACACTTATAAGATTGATCAGCTGGTTGAAGATAATTCAGACTTGCCAGAGGCATGAAAAGTATTATAGAATATTTATGCTTGCTGTAGTTCCTTTTTAGGGTTTGCAAAGGATGGCAAATAGTACTAATAATAGGACCTACTTACATAAGGTTATCACGACTATGAAACGATTTGGTATATAATAAGGATGGCAGTAGGTATGCCAAAGGTTGGTGAGGTTTATCGAGGTTTATCAATTATAGAACAGGCTCCTCTGGAGACATATAAAGCGCTGCCAAGTCCTTTGAGGTTTCGACTATTGCTAGTAGTACTCTGGAGAATAATATTGTTGCACGAATTGTCTGAGTTTAAAGCTAAGCACAGTGTTATATCAAATTCCAGTTTAGGTCTTAGTTATTGTGAGATCAGGGTGAAACGAGGAGAGGAACTAGGGACTGGTGAATGTGCACAGAAAAGCACTTTTCTTCCTGGTTAACAGCTCGCTCAGGGGGGAAATGCATTTAAATATTTCCAAAAGCTCCTCCCCCAAGAGCAGATATTATTAATATAGTTCTTTAAAGAACAAATAAATTAGTAATTTTGGCATTATAAATCGTCCTCTACATTTCAAAGCCACCTTACATATATGTTAGATAAATGAGTTCCAGACTTAGGCAGGTTTCTACACCTTTAAAGCTTCTACATGAAGACCCATCCCTTTCAGATGCATTGATTTTTAAAGTGCCTCCACCCCCAGAGAGTTAATCACACTCTTCTCAATGCCACTTCTCTACCCGCCACCATGTAATTCTACTGCTGCAATTATCAGACTTAAAATTTTTTTCTTACACATTGGTCTCCATTACTACATGGAGCTACTTCAAGGCACAGGATGTGTTAGATATTTTTGTATTTCCAATTTTCCTAAATAATTTATTCACTCATTAAAAGAAACCTATTATTGAACCTACTATGGGTCAATGCTTTATTCAGATGACAAAAATGTACTGAACAGGCACTGTTCTCAAAGCATTTGGAACACAGCTGTGAACAGAGCAGAAAGTCAGTCCCAGCCTTGTGGATCTTACATTCTGCAGAAGGAAACAAACAGTAAGCAACAGATACAATACCTACATTATACAGTATATCCAAAAGAAATATATGATAAAAAAAAAAAGAGAGAGAGAGAGAGAGAGAGTGAGAGAGGGAGAGGGAGGGAGAAAGTTGAGCAAGATGAGGAATTTAAGAGTGTGCAAGGGGCAAGGCAGCAGCTGCAGTATTAAAATGGGTGGTCAAGGCAGGACTCCTTGAGAAAGGGCATTTGAGCGAACCCTTTCAGGAGATGAGGAGGTTAGCCAAGAGGATCTCTGGAGAAGAGTATTCCAGGCAGAGGGAATCACAAGAGCAAAGGCAGGTGGTTCAGCAGCCTTTCAGGAACAGCAAAAAAAAAAAAAAAAAAAAAAAAAGCCAAAGGAGCTGAAATAAGATTTGAAGTTATGAGGAAAAAGGGCACTAGTAATAAGGTCAGAGGTCAGAGAGAGCCTCAGAGGTGTTCTTATAATTGTATAACTACGAGAGTAGACATAAAGCATGCATCACAAAATGTATGTATGTGTACGTGAAGTATAGCCAGGCACTACTAAAATTTAAAAACAAGTTTTAGTGTTTTTCCTACATCCCAGTGGATCATCCTGTACATCTTGCCCCTTGGAGAAGCACCCCACTTTGAAGACCACTGCGCTATGCTGCCACAGCCTGTACAGTTAACACTGTATTCATAACAGCTAGGAGCAGTGCAGAGGGTCTGCTTTCCTAAGCCCCTCAACATAGTCTGGGACTTCCCTGAAGGTCTTACAGCAAATCCCAGGATGTGAGAGGGTGGAACCAGAAGGATTCCCACCATCCATCCACTCAAAGAGTTTCTTAAAACCTCTTCTCTCGGGTAGGACAAAGGCACCTAACCCTGCTGAGCCAACAGGATTTGGCAACCTGGTCCCAACCTGCTTCCCTTCTGCTGGAAGAGCTGCTGATCTCCGTTAGGAGTTTTGATTACATTCTGGCAAATATGTTGTCCTTTCTGACTGCTTAAACATGTGAAATGGGTTTCTCAGTGCTAGTTAATATCACAACTAAAAACTAAACCATCTTATTAATGCAAAACCCCAGTCTCCATCTTAATAGCCATGAAGCTGAATGGTCACCTGTTGCTAAATGATCATAAACAGCTCTATTCCTTACATTGAGTAATTTACTTTCATAATTACATTTTTATGAATATGTTTTTTAGGTTTGTTTTGTTTCTATTTATTCACTGTAAATATGCTTCAGTACAGAAAGTTTGGGCTTTTAAAAAAATAAATGAGTGCCAGCAGTGTGTACAGAACTAGCAGAACTCATAAGGACGTACAGAGTGAATGACTGATGTTGAAGGAATGTGCTGTGGTAGAAAGCTGTAAAGTGTGGATGCCATGAGGCACAAGTCATCTGCATTATTTCCTGTCTATACCCCTAACACTGTGCCTGGCACACAGTACTCCACAGATAGTTATCGAATAAATGAAAGTGGTGAAGCCTCTCTGGAGTTCACTTCTATCCTTTCTCCTATCAGTCTCAATCTTAGCTGCCAAGAGCTGTGATATGTTCTTAAAATTTAGAAAGCTCCTCAGGTGAGTCTAACATGCCACCAGGGGTGCATACCACTGCAGCAGACAGCACCGCCTTAAACAAGCAATCATAGTCCAAAGTGATAAGTGTAATACTAGAGCAAGGATAGTACCTAGAACCAGGAAACTTAACCTAGTCTAAAAGCCACTGGAAAGATTAACTGAGACTTGAAATAATGAGAAGGAATTAGCCAACTGTATATTCTAAGCAGAGGGAACAGTGAGTAGAAAGGCCCAGAGCTCAGACTGCATAATAAATGCAAGAATTCACTTTCTTCCTAGCCCTCCTACCTAGAGTGACCAACCATCCCAGTTTCCCAGGACTGACACAGTTCCCAGGACACACGGGACTTTCTATTTTAAAACCAATAAAGTCCCAAAGATGAATTGGTCACCCTATCACCCTACTCTGACCAGAGAAAAAAGAACGGCTAATATGAACAGTCAGATTCTCGAACCCTGATTACACCACATTTACTAGTAGGCAGGATGATCATCATGTACTGAAGGGGGCTCACACTCTCTCTGACACGCATTGTTTTTCTAAGGTAGGATTCCTAAGACATGACATGCTAAAGTCCTCGCCATCTTGCATTCTCCTTTCTTCCCAAAACAGTGCTACAAGAGCCATCAAAAGACTTTAGGCAAGGGAGTGAGAATCAGATTTAATTTTATAAGACTACCCTTGCTACAAGTGTGGACAACAAACTGGAGGACAGCATAGATGAAAGCAACTACAGTGGTTTTGCGCCTAACGCAGCATTTCTGTAAGAGGATGATTGGGGGCCTGGACTTGTATGTAGCAATGAGGATAAGATCAAGAGAGATTGAGGAGGCAGAATCAACAAGATCAGATGATGAATAGGGATGCAAGTCAGAGAAAGAAGAAAGGACATAACTACCTTTTAGATGTCGTATAAAACACTGGCTGTTCTCAATTTATAACCTCAATATGTTCCAAAAGTTCACTGTGGATTTATTATTTAACATTCACATTTCCACAGTAACAATTTTAAAACTGTAGTTACACTCCAGGCTATGTCACTAACCTCCTAAATCTATTAAGAGGCTGACATACATTTTCCAATGAAAAATTATAGAAAACAATATTTTTGAATACCTACAGAAGTCTTGAGATGAAGAATCATTTTCTGTTTATTTTAAATGTTGGTATTGGAGGCAAAATTATTTATCTGATGAAGAAAGAGATACCTGCAGAAGGTTTAAATGGGTCTTCTGGGTATTTTCAAGGGCTGTGAAGAGGTTCTTTATGATATTTGCTTTTACTTGTATAACGTATAGCTGTTCTCTTCCTTAGTGCAGTTATTACTAGCTCCACTTCTATCCCTAACTAGCCATAATCAAGGTCAGTTTTGGGGAAGAAGTACTTTCCTGAGATAACTAAGAAGGAACTGAAAGAGAAAGGATGTACATTATTAAGCATCACCTGAAGCAGAATGAGATGGGTAAGACTGGGGGATGGGGGGGAGGAAGTCTATAACACAATGCTTGTCAAGCCCAGTATAGGTCAAAGAAAGGAAGTAGGAGGAAGACAGCTAGCTGTTCCTGATAACTTTCTCTGGGACACAGCTGAGGACTGGAGACAGAAGGAACACAGTTAAAGACATCATTGGTCAACTGCATACAGTTAAGAGGGTAAGAACAAGAAACAAAGTCTAAGCCCCTTACTTAAGTCTCCACGACCTTCATTTTTAAGGTAACTCCTACCCTCTGGACACTTTCCAACTTACTCCGAGAACCAACTCGAGAGGTTTGGTTCAGTTACTGCCATCAGATGTTCTAATGGCCTCAGTTGACTTCATATCCAGCAAAGGCCAGCCACCTCTTCAAAATTCTCACCAGCACATTCAATTGTCTCACCTCCTTCCCTTTGTGGTATTTTAATTAAGTTTCTGCCTGGCTAAGGCCAACCCACATGGGACGCTTTCAAGGCTATCATAGTATTTGGTGCAAATGCCTAAAGAAAATAAGAACTGTAGCTTGAGAAAGGGACTCAAATTATATAAGGCAGATCCAGTCTTCTGGATATTTATACTGTATTAAGTTCCAAAGCACTTTGGTATATTTTAACTTAATAGACTAGATAAACTGTATGATAATAGAAATCTTGCAATTTAAATACAAATCAAAAATTTTCTGAGGTACAACTTTCTCACCAACTCTTCTTGAAAGTGACTGAAAGAAAACAAATTCCACAATTCAGTGAGGAAATCATCACTTCTCTCAAAACTGATATTTCACACTTCCTACCTTCAGTAACACAATACGGCCAAAAATGTAAATGGCAAGTGTTTGCACGCATCTGCCAATTATTTGGTGCAGTTTTTATTACAGTTGAACTATTTAAAACAAAACAAAACTCTATGATTGCAGAGAATATTTTACAAAATAAAGTTTAGCAAATGGAAAACTTGTAAAACTTTACTCTTTTCTCCTCTCTTAAAAAGAGAAAACAAGCAGTCTTCATCATAAACGCAGACTATACAAAGGCACAGTGAAACGCGCATGGATGGGGATGGAGTGGGCCAAAGGCCTGAACCACCTCACTGTCCCTCAAGCACTACATACTCATGAACACCCCACTGTACACTGCAGAATGAAATAAAACCTTGTAGAAAGGGAAAATGTGAGGCAACTGTTGCTTTGATTAGGAAGCCATGGTGCTCAGCACTGCCCTAGGATAAGTAGTATCCACCCACCCCTCGTTCTCCAAGACGTCTAAGTAACAATTAGACTGTCATCAGGCAAGACACAAAATCCTAGGCACTAGCCCAACAATCTGTGAGTCCCAAAGACTAGCTAGTCCTAGACACTCTTGATTATGTATCACAGCAGTTTTTGTTTCAGGAATTTCACTAGTTTTAGGTATAAAGGCAATGATGTGTCAGATTTAGATGGATTTAGCAAACTTCACTCAAATGAGCTACCTCTAGAAAGTAGTCCTGTCCTCCCTTGGAGACCCAATTAACATCCAGATCATGAGTTTGCCTTGCTAAAAAATTAAATGACAAAGCTGCAACTGCTAATTGGCTAACTGGGAACCTTTTCCTTCAGGAAATCTCCAAAGCCCATCCTTAATTCAGCTAAGAGCTCCACATAATGACAGAAAAAAAAATATTTCTGTTAAAGGAGGTCTTGTCAAAAAGGGAAATGCTAAAATTCTCCATCAAACACATACTTAACATTTCAATCTAATATTCAATATCATTATGAATATGAAATATGAGAGCGATCCTGAATAAAACAAGAATGTACAGTATGTCACTTTTAACATTTTTTAAAGTTCCACTTAACTGAAGTATGGCAAGAAATGAGGTTAAAAAAATAAGAAAGAGACAATTATTATTTGTAGACAATATGACTGCCTAACTGGGAATTATCCAAGAAAATAAACTGGGAAAGTATTAGACCTAATAAAAGTTTTACGTTATTATTCAATTAAAAGATCGATTGGTTTTCTAAATATTAGCAATCTTAGAAATTGGAGGGTTCACAATACAAGTAATATTCCTAGATATAAATTGAAAACACAAAGGATGTACAGAACTAAAACTTTGTCTTATAAAAATAATAAATTTCATTTGTTTTATTAAGGGCTTGAATAAATATGATGTTCCTATCAAAAAAAAGTCATCTAAGTCTTACTCCTCATTAATTTAAAGTATTTCCATCAAAATCCCAGTAAGTTTTTATTTCATTTGTTTTTGTAGGTTGAGTGGGTTGGCATAGGAAACTGACAAAATGACTTTAAGTTCTTAGGAAGTGAGCCTTCAACATCAAGTAAGAAAAACCTTTGATTTCTGTTCCTCTTGACAGAACTCTCTCTCTCCGACTACCCAACGTTACTGTCACCCTCTTGGCCTTCAATGAACACCCTGGTCCATTGATCTGTTCCTTCTGTCCCAAACCATTACTCCTGGCACAGAACTAAACATTCCATTTTCATGCTACTGCTCTTTCTAGCATCCTCATCCTTCAATTTCCTTTTTTCCTGCCTCATATATACCCAGAAAATCTTCAATCCCGAATTTAGGTTAGGAGGTATCCTGGCACAGTAAGAACTCATGCTTAGGAGTTAGCCCACCTGGTTTCAGATCCTTACTTTACTGCCGACTCGCTCTGTAATCTGAGGTAAGTAACTTAATTTTTCCAAGCCTCAGTTTCCACATCCAAAAGTAATAGTAGTACCTAACTTAGAGCTATAATGAGGGTTAAATAAGCTAATGCATAGAAGATCTTAGCTCAAGGCTTGACATTTAATAAGCGCTAAAAATATGAGCAATTATGGGTTGCTGGGCCTTGGGACAAAAATCACCACAACCTGCAGATTGGAAATGCTACTCATTTGTCTTCCAATCTCTTAGCAGTCCTTATCACCTTGTTGTATGTCTCTGGTCAGCTCCTTTTCTCTGTTCCACAACCGCCCCTCTTCTGCCTGCCACTTTCAAATGTGAGTATTCATCAGAGGACCTATCTATGGACTTCTCTCCACACTCAATACACTCAAAGTAAATTCTCCCTCCAAAGTTCTCAACTCCTGCTTACATAAATGATCATTACCAATCTCTAGAACTGACCTCCCTTCCGAGCTTCAGATATATAATTATCCAACTGCCTCAATGCTCTGCATGCATCTCCAACTCGACACGCTCCACATACCTTTTCCTCCTCATGTATTTTCAGTACCGTTAACGACATTATTTTAACTTAATCACACTTTTAAAGGCCCTGTCTCCAAATACAGTCACATTCTGAGGCACTGGGGGTTACACCTTCAACATATGAACAGGGGAGGATGGGGATGGGACACACAATTCAAACCCTAACACTGATATTCCTGCCTCTACTTTTGCTTACTTACCTGGCCCTAACTACATCTTCTCCTTGACTATGAAAGCAATCTTTCTGAAATTCAATTTTGATAATGTCTTTGTCCTGCTTAAAACTAGCGGTAGCTGTTCTTCATCCAAACTGTGAATAATAATGGTGATGATACAAACATTTCTTAAGTACTAACTATGTGCATGGTTTGAAGTATTCTAAATACTTCAAATATAGGACCCTACCTATCGGATGATACTACTACTACTATCTCAATTTTATCAATGAATTGAGCAACAAAGGTATTAAATAACATCTATTCAATAAAGCCATGCAGTCAGTAAGTTCAACTCAGACTTTGTACCCTGAAATAAAAAGGTACCTGACATAGAAATTCAATTTATTAGTCAATTTGGTTTCCCATTTTGACCCTCCACCTATCACAAACTACCCTCAGCACAATTCATTAGAGGAAAGAGGATGCTTAGAAGGGAATACTGATCCATATTTACACAGCTATCAAATCTGAATATCTTGCAAATATCAAATCGGCCAACCATTATCAAAATAAAGACGGGGAGAAAGATGTGGGAGAGGGAGAAACAGATAAAACTGCAGAATGACAACAGAGAAAGAGAATCTAACAACTCAGCGATAACATACCCTTCACATTAGAAATAAGGATGAATAAACAAATTTTTTTCAGTGTCTGAAGGTGCTTTTAACAAAGAAGAGATTAATAAGGAGACTGAATGGCTATGGTTCAATATAAAGTATACAAATATAGATTTTTTCCCTCTAAATAGAACACCAGAAGTTAGCAACCCTAGAATTCATTCAAAAGGACTTTTAAAAGGAAATACTTAAAGTGTGAAACAAAATAAAAATATATTTTTAAATGCTAATCATTTTTTCCGTGAATTGTTTTAGAATACGATGACAGTCTTTAAAAGGGTTCACTGTTGAAACCATTTTCATAGCCTAAAGAGTTTGAGCCTTATTCATTCAGTCTGTGCTGTGTACGTTGATTTTTACCATAGCAAGGATCAACAAAACAGTTCTTCAAATTAACCAAGTGCACACAATGTTACATAGAAAAAATGTCTGCTGTGAAATATATAGTGTCCAACACTTTTTAGTACCGACAAAAGAGCTGTATTTTTAAGTATTTTTAAGAGTAGGCAGGAGAAGGAAAGTAATTCCTACCTGTACAAAAGACAGTTTGGCTCTTTCCGTATTTCAGACCAAAAAAAAACAAAAAAAAAACACTACAATGTTAAAAAAAAAAAAGGATAAAAAATTAGAGAAAACTTATTTTCTGGCTCTGAATTACCATCATTAGATTGCACAAACCACCAGGTAGGGACAGAATACAGAAAAATAGAAATCACTAGCTGAAATAGGCTTGAAGGCAGTTCTTTCCCTTAAATGAAGCCTTTAAATCTAATAAATCCATACAATTTCTGTATATTCTAGCCTTTTTTGAAATGTTTAATTCCAAGATTTTGTTCCACAGCCCTTGGCAATTTTCCACATTTTTCTATATGATGAAGAAAACCAACTTTAAGCTTGGGTATGACTAGATTCAACCTTAAACTTAACATTAAAATTGACATCACATATCTTCTATCATATTAATACATTTATTTTATTTTTGACAGTAACAAAAGCAACCCTGGATACGTGCATTAATTGAAGTTATCAATAAGTAACCACTTCTGTCTGTACCTCCTTCTTCCAGTTACTAACTCAAGGTTAGGCAAAATATGAACTAATGGTCAAACAAAGCCCACTGCCAGTTTCTGTATGGCCCACGAGTGATAGAATGGTTTCTATACTGTAAATGCCTTGGGAGGAGAACAAATCAAAGAAGAATATTCCATAACACATGATAATTATATAAAATTCAAATTTCAGCGTCCATAAATAAAGTTTTATTAGAAACAGTCACACCCATTCATTTAAATACTGTCTTTTGGCTGCTTTTGTGCTACAAAGTTAAGGTTGAACAGTTGAAACAGAGACGACATGGCCTACGAAGCCCAAAATACCATCTGGCCGTCTTCAGAAAAAGCTTGCCCACCAATGTTCTAGCTATTGTCAGAGACTTACAGAACATGTTATTAAGAAGCTCTAGACAGCAACATGACCAGTAGGGGTATAATTACTGAGAGGAAATATGCTCTGATGGGCAAATCTGGAGCTGAAAGTAAATTCCTGCCAGCACTGATCAGCTGACATCTCCGTTTCATGAACTATCCCAGATCTTAAGTTGTTATATAACCATAAGATTCTCTTAAGTAATGCCCCAAGATATGTATCCACAAAAAAGACACTTAGACATTTTATAATCACACCCGAGAAAAATTTTTCTCCACAGCAAAAGGACCTACTGACATCAAAGAGAAGAAAAATAAAATCAACAAACTAGAGTACAAAACAGATAAACTGAGGAAATTGAAACAATAGATTTGAAAAAAATGTAATAAAATGAAGGAAAATAGTAACTTAAATTTACTCCGAAGCATGAAGGTAGGGCGTTGTATATAGAGAAGTTTTCAAGTGTGAGAGATAAACTGAGAAATATATATTGAATAGGATACATAAATTGATTAATCTTAAATGGTATTTAAATCTTAGACTACTTTTTATTCTTTAAAATAGTCTTAAGATTTAAATACCATTTAAGTGAAAATTTCTCTTATATATTTCAAAATACCAGAAAGCTTTGGCAATTTACATTAAATAAAAATAAAAAAGTAACACTATCTATACCATAGTAATGTTCTGTCATTTGCTAGAATTAAAAAAAAAAATTCAACAAGTCAGTTAATTTTAAGTTTCAGAATTAGGCAATTTGGCAATGTCTCTCAAATCCTTTGTAAAATAGAAATTTACTTGCTTTCTCTACATATTAGAGGTTGCTTAAATTTTTTACCTTGTTTCTAGATACAGTATAAACAAATATTCAACCTCAACCTCAAACCTTCTTCTCCCCAAAGTATTCTCTATAATTAATTCCATACTTCTTTCTTAAAAATAAAATTCTGGCTTACCTATATGCCATGCCGATTATTATAAAATTTTAAAACTTCAAGTGAAAGCTTTGATGTATGTTATATATCTTATATACATAAACAGATATTTTATGTTATTCTCTGTGAATGGGATAAAAATGATATGTATACAAGGTGGTACTAAAGGGGAAACTAATACCCCTTTAATCAAAACTAATGTACAATACTCATGCTTGTTTCCTAAATGCACTTCTATTTTAACATTAGTAAAAAATGTGGGGAACACTTACTACCTATCATTTAAAAAATAAAATTCCTGATCTGTTTCTTTCCAATGAAATAGGTCAAAATAACTATATTATCCATAAAGCAATGTGAATATACACTAAAACAGAACCACATAATAGCATGTTTCTTAAAGTTGTACTATTTGCATTTACAGAAGGCCTTTTACCCAGGAATTTCAAACCCCTTTAACAAACCACGAATGGAAAACTTGAGTTATCCTAAATCAGTTAAGGAAAATGAAAACCTTAAGAAAAGTACGCTTTAAGTTATTCTATGTCAAAATTAAAATTAAAAGCTCAAAATCCCAAATGTCCATCTATCACACCTGATCACTGGACAGACCATTTTCCATACTGTAAAATGCAGTCAATAAACCTGTTTCCTAAGTTTATAATTAATAGTTTAAAATCTCAAACCTAAAATTCCAAGAGATTATTTTGTCCTTTGCTATCCCCATTTTTTGCTTTTAAAGGAGAAAAATGTTTAAAGGATCCAAAACCTCCTTAGAGTTCAAAAACCGTTCTTTCCAAACCATATTTGATAACTTATGTGTAAATGAGTCAAAAACATACAGATTAGATTTCCTTGAAAATATACAGAAATTTAAAAGGTAGAGGAAGAAACTGATTAGCATGTACTATGCTTTGGGTAGTACTGAATGGAAACATTTGAAAAGTTTTAGAAAGGTTTAACACTGATATTCACCAATCAAGCATCTAGTCTCAACCTTTCCATTTTAAAGAGATGTTTACGAATGTGTCCAAGTAAGTCAAACTCTTCCCATTTGTTTGAATTCTCTAATAAAAGGTACATTTACTTCCTACTCAAAAGTATTTGAGAACACAAAATATACCATTCCTGTTGCTCAATGTTCCACGAATGCCTGAAAAACAAACTCAATTCAATTTAGTTGAATCAATAAGAGAATTCCAGATTTTCTAAGCCAATTCGTTTTAAACCAAGCATGGATATTCCCTAAGGCCCATAATTATGATATATTATCTAAGTAACCTTTCTAAGCCAAACCAGAACATTCCTTTCCAAAACTCACATTCTACCAAACTGGGACACTATGTAACAGGGAGAGATTTCTGAACACAAGGATTTTTCCAAAGCAAAACTTAAATGCCAGAAAGCGTAAACATGCTGAGTTATACTGCCCTCTAGAGTTACCTTTTGATATTCTTTTTAGACTGAAATAATTAAATTCTAATCATAAGACCCTTCTAATAATTAAACAAGCTTTCGATACTCTAATGTTTTTTTAAAGGGGACTGGTAGTAGTTACTACTAAAATCTATAATATTTCAAACATCCACCATTATTAAAAATTAACAGTACTTCCCAAGACAGGAAAGCACCCGAAACAGAATTTTATAATTTGTATTTTAAGTTTTAAATAAGTCAAACTGCATAGATCTCTAAAACAAACATGATTTATAGCGTATAATAATTACCCCAGGTGGCCAGGAGTTCTCTCTAGCAAAACCTCAAGTTCTTACATTTGACTAAACATACAAACGTGGGCCTCATAAAGCTAGCCAGTGCAGCCCAGCTTGATTTCTCAGCTTGCATCTGTCCTCTCAGCTTGTAGCAGTTCCTGTCTTTCTCTAGCCAGGCAACCAGAGCCCTAAAGGGATCTTAAGGAGCTAAGAGAAGCCATGGCAACCAGCACCTGTATTAGCTGCAAAGTACAAACACCAATATTCACTTCTCCTAAATATGCATGTCTTCCAAGGCCAGGTATAAAGGACACTGTAGTTTTGTCTGCCTTCCTCTGGAAAGCCAGTACCAATATCATAAGGATACTCAAGCAGCCCTGTAAAGAGGTTCCATGTGGCAAGGAACTAAGGCTTCGGCCTAAAGCCAGCACAAACTTGCCAGCTGTATGAGTGAGCGATCTCCGATCTGGATCCTCCAGCTCCCGTCTAGCCTTCTAATTAATGAAACCTCAGAACAGATCCCAATCCAGGACCCCCCAGGTAAGGCACATGCAAATTCCTGACTCCAATACAGCGTGGAAGACAATAAATGCTGAATGTTTTAAGCCGATGCTCTGGAATCATTTTTTACACAATTGATAATACTGGAGGCTTAATCTAAAATATGTATGTAATAAGACTATGTTATTGTTGATTCTTGCCTTTATTTTGATACAGCTGGAGAAGTCCTAAAAATGTCTCTATATTCATTACAAAGCAAAAGTCAGTTTAAAGAGCTCTTTCACATTCCTCAAAATATTACGATTAATTATAAAATGTCCTTAGAACACAAAAAGTATGGGATGGAGGGGAAGAGAAGGAAAAAGAGGAGCAAGATTTTCATCATCTCCCCTATTACTATTACTCTCCAACCTAGGGTACAAATCTGAGCGCTTCACTGTATTGTTCAAAATCCTTTCGCAAGCTTTATGGGAGTGAATCCAGACACTGTTCCCGGACCTGCCTGATTCCTAGCTACCAGTCTCACCGGGCAACATAATGGGTATACACAAATATCCACTCATTACTTTGTGCGGTCTTAGTCTCATCAGTAAAATGATGATAATTACAGTACAGATGTTATAGTTACTATAGGAACTTAATAAATTAAAACATAAAAAGCACTTAGAGCAATACCTTGCCTAAGTACTCAATAAATGTTAGCTATAATCATCTGCCATTTCCCTTCTCATAACTTAGACTGGTTGAAGCCATTATGAACTATTAGTTTTCAAACTCACCCACACTGTGTTTTACTTTCATATAAAAAAACTCACATCTGGAAGAGCCTTCCTTAACTTATAGCATTTACTCTCACTCACCCTAAATTCTTCGAAAGTCCCTTCTTTATACAATCTTCCCTGATTTCCATTTAACTTACTATATCCCCACAGAAATACTCATATAAAGTATGTAAATTATTCTTTTCCTCTCCCACAAAATTATATGCTTCCTAATAATAATACCTATTATTTACTGATTTTCCAGCACTGTGTGCCAGCCACTGTGCTTATGTTAGGTACTTTACATAAACGATCTAAATGAAACTTCTTAATAACTCTATGAGAATTATTATCTTTGTTTTATTGCCAGCAAAATGTATACCATGTGTAAACAGCAGAGCAGGAATTCAAACCTTAACTGCTTGGCTGCAATTTTTGTTTGTTAAAATCTAAGGACTATGAGTTTGGCATCTTGATATCCTGAAAATTTCAGAGAGGCACATAAGTAAGCAGGCCAAAAGTTTTTAAAATGTTTTTACACACACAACACACACACACACACACGCAGGAGGCTGCCAGAAGCACACCCACTTTTACCACCTTGTTTAAGCTACCTGGAGATATTCCGTGCATACGTAACATATATGTATAAATACCTTTTTTCTTATACAAATAAACAGTATATTTCATATATCCTTCTGCAACTTTTTGTTTACTTCATTTATGTTAGAGATTGTTCCAGGTGAGTGCACACAAAGTGTGACATTCTTTTTAACTGCTGTACAGAATTCCATTGTATGGGTGTACTATATTCATGTTAACTAATTCTCCTATATTTGCTGCCTTTTGCTATAATATAAAATTCTACCATGAGAATTCTTAAACACAAATAAAGGAACGAATAGAGGATAGACATATGATTATATAGTACAGTAAGTATAGTAAATGTATATTATATAGCAAATATAGTACAATGTAATTGTAGAATCTAAGTGGTAGGTATGGGTAGTCACCATAAAATTCTTTCCATTCTTCTATATTTAAACTGCCAAATTTATACTTGTTCTTAAAGTATCAAGTTTTTCTTTCAACTTTTTAATAGATTGCCGATATGAAATATTTTATCCACCTTCAAAACAACCCTAAAATTTCAAAAATATAATAATCTGGAAATGACTTCTGCCCTCAGACTGTAGCCCAAACAAGCAGAAGAGGCAATTATCAGACGAATCACATCTCAGCTTCTGCCATTCTCCACAAGCTATATAGTTAAAGAAAGTAGAATTGCCCCCAAGAGTCAAAGTCCCTTGGTCTTCCAATATTCTCTTATATAAACACCAGCTCTTCACCAAAAACAAAGACTTCCCTATGTCTATGACATCTAAAAAAAGCTAGAGAAAAATGAAAACAAACCTATATAGGGTCACAGTTTGATATCTTCCTTCTTAGCTTCTTTCCTGGATAATTCCCAGAAGTCCTAGCAAACAAAGAATGATTTTAACTCTTCTTTCTAAAAAAAGAACGATTATTCTTTCATTTTGTCTTTGGAGAATATACTCATTCTTCACAGCATACATTCATTAAGAAGCAGAACTTTCAAGAGAATTTCTGGATCAGAGTGTCATTCTAGCCAAGGTACATCCTCAACCATGATCTTAAGAAAACAAATGTGAATGAATGTTTGTTGGTTTGTTTTTTTGTTGTTGTTTTTTAACTTAAAGGTCCTCACTGAAAGCATATTTGCATTACAACAGACTTATCTTAAGACAGTGATTTAGGAGCAAATATTCAGAAAGTTTAGGAAAGAATTTCATAGAAAACTGTCCATTTGAGCTGTATATTCGAGGAGGGGAGGAATTCAGCAGAGAGAAAGGAAAAGAAGTAATATTCCAATCAGAGAAGAAATCACAGAGCTCTAAGGCTGAATTATTGCTTTTATTCCTCCAGGGAATCAAAAGTTAATCACACTTTTACTTTCTAAATCCCCAAAATTTTAAGTTCTTAAAAGAACAGTCATACAATTTTGGGAAATTTCCATTTTTTCAGCTGTGAACTTTTCAAAAACAATTGCAAGTTGAAGAGAACTGTGAACTCTAGAAATAGTTGAGCTTTAACAATGTCCAAGAATCAAGCGATTACTCAGCCCTGAGAGCCTGATCAAGTGGCACCATTTGCATTCCTCCAACTTCCCTTCTAAAACACCCAAACACTCAGTGAAAGCCTAATGTGAAATGTTGGCACTAAATAAAAGTGTTAAGTTGTTTTAGATTGTCCTTACCTAGCCACAGGTTCAGCAAGAATAATAAAAAGCAATAAATCTAGAAATGAGAATGAAGCACACTATGGAACATAGTGCTGTGGAATAACCATCTACTCCAATTTATGGCCAACACAAACTCCAGGGCTAGCCACGACCCCACTGCGGAAATGCACTGTCTGTCACACATTCCCGTTGTTCCCTCAGTTCAGGCCACCTGCCACTCACTGTGTTGCATCAGTAAGCCTCTTCATACTTCTCATGCCCTGGGGTGGAACCTGCCACCTGCCTTGGTGATCTTCCCCCTGCCCCTTCACCCACCACAAAGCCCAGCATTCCAACCCTACCAGGCACATGTACTCACTGACTCATGTCACCCTCACGACAATCCTAGGAATGATACATTATGAACATATAACTCCAACTCTGTGAAGAGTATGTTATTCCCATTCCACATAGAAATGAGGGAGTATGGGGCACAGAAGGCTTAATAAATTACCTGAGAATACACAGCTAGTGGTGAGACTGGCATTCTCACCCAAGCAGTAAGGCTCCAGAACCCATGCTCCTAATTGCTAAGCTAGTAGGGATCTAGACACCTGGTAAGCTTAACTGGATGGAATTTCTAGTGGTGCTTTCCAAATAAACAAACAAACAAATATTTTTAAGACTGCATATTTTTTTGCTAGCTTTGCTATTTTGAACAATTTCCTATTCTGTTACTTGAGGCCTTTCAGCCGCATTTAATACTGATAACATCACCCTCCTTATTGTCCTGCTTTTGTAGCCAAACTTTCTCAGCCTCCTCAGTAGGCTCCCTTCATGTGGACAGGCCTCAGGACACTGATCTAAAGCAAGGGTCTCCCTGCCACACACCGGCTGCAGACCGGTACAGGTCCATGGCCTGTTAGGAATCGGGCTGCACAGCAGGAGGTGAACGGCAGGCCAGTGAGCAAAGCTTCGTCTATATTCGCAGCCGCCCCCCCAGCGCCGGCATCACCACCTCAGCTCCACCTCAAATCATCAGGCATTAGATTCTCATAGGAGCTCTGGTACCTGGTGCCCAAAAGGTTGGGGAATGCTGCTCTAGAATGGCAAAGAAAGTTGTTTATAGGCAAGTGTCTCACTGTAGGCACTCTGCTACCAAACTCCCCAAGGTAGGGGTGGGTAGAGGACAGCTAAGCTTGGTTAACAAGAGCTTCAGGATCTGGAACACTGGAGAAGCCCCACGTGCTACAGGAGCCTGCTAGGCACGTACACTGGAACCATCAAGCAAAACTCTTTCCTCCTCCAGTCTCTCTTATCCACATTCACCCTCACAGAGCAGAAGGACAAATTTGCAGGTAAGAGGTAATAAATCAATAACTGGCATAAGTACCACCATCATCATCATTCTAGCCCAAGCCAGAAACCTAGAAGCACCCTTGATCCTTTCTTCAATCCTCAAGTCCTATAGTTCCATCTTCCAAGTATTTCTTCAGTCCATCTACTTATCTTCATTCCCACTGTGAATGTCCCAGTCCAGGCTCACAACATCTCTTACAAGAATTGCCATTACAGTCCTAGGCCTCTTTCATGCAACCGTTATGATCTTTGTAAATGGCAAATCCGATTTTGTCAAGCCACTGGTTAAAACCTCTCTGGCATTTCTCAAGTGTTTAAAGAATAGGATTCAAAATGAATAGTGTATCTGAAAGTTCCTTGCAACTTCCCTCTTCAAAATCTATCCTGCAGACATTAGAAACTGTATGTCCTTCGCCATGTGAAAAAGTATCTGTTTTTGCTTGTTTGCTTTTTGTTGTTTTGTTTTGCCTCTGCGCTACTGCACATGGGCTTCCTCTCCCCAGAAGAATCTTCGTTTTTTCCGACATTGCCATACCCATTTTTCAGTTAATTGGCTCTTCATCATTCTTCAGGTCTCAACTGAGATGTCTTTGGCTCCAAGTCAGGTGCTTCTGCTACACACACCCAATAGAACCCTCTTCTCCCCCAATGAGAATACATACTACACATTATTATAATAGTTATCTCATTTTCTATACTTTTACATCTATGAAAAAGCAAGAAAAATTTCTTCCTCATCAATGAATCCAAAATAGAACAAAGTGACACTCAATAAATATCAGTTCAGTTAATGAATGTTGAATGAAGGAGGAAAAAGACTTTTTGAAGTGAATAATAGCTTAAAAGAAAAAAGATTTTGGTTTTGACATTATACCTGACATGTTGCTCAGTATACTGTAATAAGATTACTCATACTTCATTCTAAAATGAGGAAAAATGTCTTTGTTCCATGCTTAAGAACTAAAATGAAGTAAAATATAAAGACTACTCTTCAGGGGGGAAAAAATAATTCGACCAGTTGATAATATAAATTTATATGGTTATACTGAATAAGATGAGGGAAAAGACTTAGTTTTCAAGGTAAACAGTCTAATTTTAATGTAACATATATATTGAAGAATTCAGTTTTTTCACATCCAATAGTGAAAATCAAATATTACATGACATTCCACAGCACACCTCGCTTCCACAGTAGAAAATCAATACATCACTCGTTTTCAGTAACTTGTTTACCCAACCACAGTTCTAGAATCGTTATGCAATGAAAGCAGTCTTCTCAAGCACTTTGAACCCATCAGAAATCAAAGCTGGGCCTTCGCTGACACCTGCTCCAGAAAGGGCCCTCCCTCCCTCCTGCTGGCTCCCGGGCCCTGGGCTCAGGGCTGTGAGGAGCAGACAGGCAGACGCTGCAGAGCTGACCTGGGACGGAAAGCGGCTCTGCCACTAGGGGGCGGTGCTGGGGACCGTCCCGTTCAACCACGCTGGCCTCTACACCTCCTCTCCGCGGACGACAGTCTGGCCAAGCTGACCAGGTCATACCTCCTCCTCCTTTTTGATCTTCGCCAATACGCAGCACGATACTCATCTAAAAGCAAAGGCATAACAAACACAGGCTGACTGCCGAACTCCAACGCCCAGTCACAACTCCCTCTGTAAGAACACTCCACCACGCAACTGCTAGGGCTGCCCTGGTCAAAACCTTCATGCACACACAGTCTGGGACACACACGCTCACATACTCCCCACATTTTTAATACGAGTCTAAAATCAAGAAGAGAATTCACGTTCCAAATATGTTCGTGTGATTTTTTTAGTTGTTTCTACTCCAATTGATATGTATTTCATTTTCTATAAAGTTTCTTCATCTAAACATCCATAGTCTAAGCAAGGAAAGCCAATCAATCAATAAAATGAAACTCGAAAGAGGCCTAAAAGCTATTCTCTCCACCAAGAATGATCTTTCCTCAGATGGCTGCACGACTCACTTTTCTTTGCTTGCCCTTCCCAAACGCTCTTTAAACCCACCACTACCAATCTCAAGGCACTCACTCCCTTTACCCCTTTCCTGCTTTCTTTTTCTCCATAGCTCTTATCAACACATCTGCACTTCTTTGTTTACTGGAATGTTTCTCCATGAATAAAGAGATGTCTTGAACTGTTTTATTCAATGTTGCTTCCTCAGCTCTTAGAACTATGTATGAAACATAGCAGGTGCTCACTAGGTACTGGCTGAGTGAATGAAAATGAAGTCCCAGAAACTGATCTTAAGACTGAGGCTATGAAATGAAAAGCTCTCCTACTGGGAGTGGAACCTGTAGCTTACTGAGGTTCCACCACACGCGGCTAGTTAGGGTTTTAACAGCCTACCTCTCATAGCCTTATGAGGTCCAGACTAACAGGGACAATTCAGTCTTACATTTGTAACAGAATTTTCTCCAGATTAATAGTTCCTCTGATACCCTTCACAAACACTACAGTGAGTCATGGAGTTACATTCCCAAATACTCTCACTACCTAAAAATCCTGTACAGAGAATATAACTGATAGGCATGTTCTGAAGCAAGTAACTCTGATGAAGAAAATTATTCTATCAGGTATGCCAGTTGGCGGTTAAACCATAAACAAGACTGATCAAATAGCTCACAATAATTATTTGATCACCCTCAGATTTTAATGAGGCAATATCTAGTTGTGACAAAAGAAACAGGAATTACAGCATTGTGCACATAGTCTAAAATGGAAACGTTCAAAATCACACAGAACCCAGAAAACAGATGCTACATGTTAAAAAAAACTTGATTTTGATTTTTCTTTGACATCGGTGGCATTGTTGATGCAGTATTTCCTACCTGTAGTCAAGTAAATTAGCGAACAGGGAATGAGGTGTATGCTGCTTTTGCTGGCCACTTCACCATCACGCTATTTTAATTACTTCCTTGGTTATATTTCTCCATCGACTGATACTTGGCATGTCCAACTATTATTAAGTACTTTCATCTCTATCTCCCAAACGTTTTCTCCTATCTGCCCCTCCTACACCACACTACCTTTGGTCTGGTTCAGCTCTTTTAATAACCTGGCTAAACCATGTAAAGTCTGATGAGTTGCTCCCCTGCTTAAAAAACTTCTACTATGTTTCATTATCCACTGAATAAAGTCTTAAACTCTTTAGCATTCTAATTTTAAAGATTAAACTTCTGGTCTAAGCCTCTTCTTCTCCACATGCCAACCACCATGTCTCTAGGTTTACACTTTTCTACCATCTATAAAACATTCCCTTTCTTTTCTATTTTTCAACAACCCTCTTAATTTTTAAAAGACCAGTTTAAATGTCCTGTATGTGAAGATTCCTCTGATCCTCACAGTATTATCTGGTGCTTCCTGGGAATTACCAAAGTATTTTGCCTTTAATTCTATTAAAATAGACTGCATCTATGCTCATGTTAAATTGTAGTGTAATGATAGCTTGTATTTGTCTACCCTCCTCTCACCCCTTTCTAGAAAAAGGATCCCTTCTTCTTGAGGGGACCTAATAACAAGCAGATTGTGTGGGTCGCGCCCCAATCAGTGTGCTAAATACTCCTGCCACCATGACTGGGCTCGTACCCAAGCACAGACAGTTGGAACCCTCCCTAGAACTTCTGCGAGAACCATTAGAAATAAGAATCTTTTTTACTTCATCCCCTAACTATATATAGGGATGAGGCCTAGAGCCACCTTAGCTACATGAGAAGAGACTGATGAGAATGAAGCTAACACACAGGAAAACAAAGAAAGAAGATGATGGAAAAGAGAGAGATTCAGCTTCTGGATCTACAAAGGTTAACTCACCCACAAAGCTTCCAGATCACACAAACTCAAATTCTTCTCTTTTTTATCTGAACTGGATTTCTGACACTTGTCAACTGACATAGTACTAATCCAAATTATGATCATGGCCTGCTTTACATTATAATTAATAGTGCTCAAGGCAGGAGGAAAAGGATCGTACCTGGCAGGCAAGAGAAACAGCAAGAACGTCAATGTGGCTGGAGATCGGGGTGAAAAGGCTGGGTGGCATTGTCAGAATTTTAACTTGTAACGAGTGAAATGTCAGCCCACTATAAATCTCAGTGAAAGGATAAGATCTGACTTAGATTTTAAAAGGATCACTGCTTTCACTGTTGTGAAAACTGGGTATGGGGAATGGGAGTATTAGAAGTACAAGGAACTGCTAAGAGACTGCTAGAGCAACAAGGCCAGAGATGATGCTGGTTCAAACCAGGGTTTGCTTGTTTTTTAAATATACCGTTTTTTGTTTTTGATTTTTTGGTTGTTTTTGGTTACCAAGTACAACTTTAGAAAGAGATAAATTAACACATGGTATTCACGCTTAATCTGCTATTATCTACTCCATATAAAACACTCTTCTTTAATTATCACCTCCTTGCCAGATCTAGCTACCTAGCCTAAGAACTCTTTCCTAAACTCAAAGCCTATTTACAAACAGGATTATCTGGAATTCTTCAACTAGATATCCCATACACACTTTACCACCACCACCACTCCCAAAACCTGGGCCACGCTTACTCCCTAATCTGATTGCCTCATTAATAATATTCCTGATCCTATTTGTTGTTACTACAGATAATAAAGTATATTTACTAATCACTTTCAAATTACTACACAACTTACTATCCACTAAATATAATCTCATTTAAACCTCTGGATAATTCTGTGAGACAAACACTATCATTTACCTCCATTATTTTATAAGCAATGCAACTCAGCTCAGAAAACTGAAGTAAACTTCCAGAGGTTACTCTGCTGGGAAGTGGTGGAGCTGAGGTTCAAACCTATGCTCCTGATCCACCCAGTCTCATCAGTCAGAAACCTGGGAGTACACGCACTCTCTCTGCCCCATTCCACACAGATCTTAGCCAACGAGCCTCCATTCCCCATTCATTCTCACACCATCACCACCTTAGTCCAGAGTTTCCTTGTATCTAAGCTCTGTTACCCCAACCATCTCACAGGTCATACTGTTATTTCTCATACTGTCCTTCTTCCATCCTTTCTCCATACTATCGTTAGGTACTCTTTTCATTTCCAAACACAAACTTTGTGTTCCAACCCGAGCATACGGCTGAGAATCCTATAGAGCCGAGGAACAGAGCTACAAATTCAAAACCTGAAGGCTACAGCTTTCTGTATCCATATGCATGTATTAATGTGGCACCAGCAACTCACCAAGCAATTTTCAGTAGCATTCCAACTTCAAGACTCAATACCGCCAAGCAGGCATACTGACGCTATACAATACCTAGCGAGTGTCAGGAACCTCACAGTCTTTTAAGAACCAACAGGCATTTATTCTTTTACTGAGCAGTGACCTGGCTCTCTCAGTGTTTGTTTGTTTGCCCATTCAGGACCTGGTTAAGGGTTTAGACTCTATAATCAAATTGCCTAGATTCAGATGTTGATTCCATCCTCTACCAGCAAGTTATTTCCCTTCAGTGTACATCATCATCATCATCATCATCATCATCATCATCATCATCATCATCAAGTGCTGTCCTATTATAATTCCCCAATCCTTTCCCATCTCAGCCTTTTCACATTCTGCCACTGAACTCTTCTTCCTCTACTGAATGCTACTGATATCCAAAACAAATCTAGTAACTGTGAACAATCAGCTCACCCCTTATACAACTCTTCCGCAAAGAGCTTAACTAAAGCAGCCCTTTCTTACACACACTACCAATTTGTTTAACCTTAATATTTGATCTTCTGTGTAACTTTTCTGACAGTTGGCCGATAAAAATTAGTCTAACAATGCCTAAGGTTTTTTGTCAAGGAAGGTACAATATTAAATAATACTGACCAATTAAGTTGGTTTGTTTTTAAATTTCCATGCTAACTCCAGCCCCTTTCAGAACTACTAAATACTTCAAGAAAACTCTAAAATGTTACATCATTTTGTGCCTTCCATATAGCTATTCTCAAAATTAAGATTCCCTCCTCACAAAAGCCAAGGGTAAAAAAAAAAACAACTTTTCTATCAGGCATCGTAATAAGAAAACACTGGTGGGTTGGGGTTGCAATAGTCAGCTACCAATAGTCATGATGTCCTAGTGGGCTCTGCCTTTGATTTGAGTAATTCTACGTTCTGTTTCCCTTTTCTTGCCATAAAACTTTTTAAATTTTGGCCACCAAATACTATCATACTCTTGCCACTAACTTGTATTAAATAATACAAATTTTTTAACATAATTAATGCCTTTAAAAATAGAGATGGAACAAAGACATATTTTATCTATTGCTGAAGTCACATAATTTCTTTTTATCAAATACCTTAAGTTGCTACAAACAAATGCTGTTGTTAGGCACAGAGTATCAGGATACTGTTTTCCTCTCCTATGACAGCTGAAGCTTTGTAGGTACCAAATACATAATAAATGTAGCAAATATTCCTTTGAATAAACTGCCAAGAAAAAGCAAAAAAACGCTTCAAGCTGAGGACGTGATGATGGAGACAGAACCCTCGGGCTTCGTGCGGCAGTTCACTCCACAACAGACTGGGGTAACTGCACAACCAGGATCTATCACAGTCAGTCACCCCAGGAATTTTCCTGGGAGGACTGGATTGTACAGACATCCTCTATAACTGTCAAAAAGCTGCACATAATAGAGAGAAAAAACACTAAGAAAATGCCATGCCAAGCCAATTACCAACAAGGTTTTCATACTGGAAGAATATTTTTCCTGAGGAAAAAAAAAGGATGAATTATAATTTAATCAGTATTTTTCAAAAGTGAATTTAAATGCTTCTTATTGATATATGCATATACATATTTCCATTCCCTGGTACATGCATAATATACAAACACATGCTATATTAAAATCCTTTGGCTCTTGATGAAAACTGTGTGTGTGTATGTGTGTACGTGTGTGTAAAATGATCTCTATTGAAAGACAATGTAGTTAAGATAGAAAAAAACAATCAAGGAATAACTAAAATTTAAAATGGGAGTAGGATCTGCAAATTGAAAAGATATATGTACACAGTCTGTCTTTTTAGCTAATTCCTCCTACACACTTTTTCTATAGAGTCTGCCAAGGTTTGTGAGCTTCCATGCCTTCAGAATTAATAGTTACATTAAATAGGAAGGATATCAGAGGCTCGTAACTGTCAAAGAAGAATCTTAGGAAATGCTTAGAATTATGAACAATTAGGATTTTAAGATTTCATTTAATTTTGGGAATTTCTTTTTAAATGACACCTTTATTTTTAAATGAAAAAGTCACAAATATAAACTCTAATATTAACATGGCCTAAGGGCTTAAAGCTTGCTGACAGACCCCACTTAAAAAGTAATTAGAAAAAAGAAATTTTAAGTCTTGAGTAGAACAAGACATATTTTTACAAAGTTGCTTTTGCTAAAAAGAACATGTTTTCTCACTTATCTATAATATCGAAAAACTGCTATTTTAAGGTTTTTATCAAAGGCAAACTTTAAATCTTATTTAACTAAAAATTAGAAAAATTGGTGCTATTACCACATAAAAATCATTTTTCTTTTATATTCTCAATTTTCTCGATGCAATTTTGAATATGCATATACACATTCATCTCTATATGCAAACTTCATCTGCCTTTTTTTCTATCCAGTCTGAAATTAATCTCTACTATTTATCAGCTATCGAAAGCTCCTAGATTAACAAGATTTTCAGTAAGAATGTCTTTCACAGCTTCAAATAACTATAATACTGAACATATTTCAAAAGCAATTATCAACCTTGTCTGTCTCCAATACGAGCTGCTCCAAAGTGCTTGAAACACCCGAGCACACTTCCTGAAACAGGTATTCTTCTGTTGCCCATCATGACAATCTCTCATTAACTCTGGAAGCAACTTATTCAAGCAGTCCCTATTTACAAACACCCACCAGCCCCACCTCTGCCCACCCTCTCATTGCAGAAAACACTTAGGATGTGCCAGGAATGATACCAAGCACTTTGTATCAATTCTCCTCTCACTTGCCCTTTGCTACACTGTACATGTACGTAGGTAGGAGTGTTATGCCGTTTCAGTGATAAGGAACCTACGGTTTGAAGAGGTTAAGCATCTTGTTCAAATTTATACAAAATCAAGACTTAAATTCAACACTGTCCCTAGAATTGATAACTCTGAACCAGACATTTAGAAGAATAGGAAGGAAAAGAATTGGGACAAGCAGGTAAAGTGTGGAAAAGCTGATTTTCAGGCAACACTGACCAGCCTAAATGAAGATGATGACAGAAAAGGCAAAAATCTCTTGCACCTCTCTTCCCACCCCTCCCTGCAAAGTTTACACGCACGCACACACGCACGCGCCTGTCATCTAGACAACCTGGGACTCTACCAAACAGGAATCCAGAGGCAGTGCAACCCAGTGAGGCTGCGCTGGGGCTGCGGTCCTGACTGCCACAGTCCGAATCCTTGATCTCCTACTATCTGCCCATCCCTGTTAAATTACTCTCTGCTTTGGTTTCCTCGTGTATAAACTGGGGAAATAATAGTATCTCCTTCATAGTATTGTTACAATGATAAATTTCCTTAACAGACTGTCAAGAAGACTGACAGTGTCTGGCACATAGTACACATGCAATAAAGGCCACCTATTAGTTACTTATACCTCCTTTTCATACAAATAATTTTAGGACAGTTATGGGTAAAACACTTTAATATGTAATAGTTTAATCAGATGGCTGAGAGTTAAGAATGCCAGTACCAAAATCTATTCTCCAGAAGCTGAGGGAGAGAAATCTGCTGCACACCGCACCTGAGGGGCAGAGCAGGCTACCTGCATCAGAGTGGAGGGTCCTGGGCTGGTTGAGAAAGAAAGTTACATAAAAGGAAGTGGGAGGATCCCCAATACAAACTTTGTCCATTTCTTAATTTTGCCTAAGGTCAGTACTGTTCTATTGAGAAAAAAAAAAAAACTATTCCTAATGTTTCTTCAGACAAAAGGTCACCAGATAAAACGAGAGAGGGATTAGAACATTAATAAAATCCTATGGACTCAACTAGAATTATATTGATTTTCTAGTCTCCTCTCCTTCAGCCACTGGGAGGAAGTAAACACTAAGGACAAATACTTCTACCCTAGAGTAGCTAGGGAAACCACACGCTGGGCTCCAAGTCGTAGGAGGCCCTCACTGAGCAGATGGGGTCCCAATCCACTACCCCTGCCAGAGCCATCACAAATTAGCAGCCCAACACTCCAGGAACAACCAGCCTGACCACATGTAATTTAATATTATTTTAATTAAAAAAAATTAGAGTCATTTTAACTCCAAATAAATAGCAATGTGTGGCAATGGAGGCAATATTCTGGTAGGAAGCATGTTTTCATATTTGGCACCTACCTGAAAACCTCTGACAGAATTTAAAGGGCAGGTGGAGGTGAGTAAATTCCATGTTTCTGGCAGGCAGGGTTCCTGAACTATACCGAAGTTAAACTTATGCTAGCCTGCTTAGTTTTGCTCTGCTGATTCTCTCTACGTCAGGTGGAAGAACATGTAGAATACATACGGTTTTATTCTTAAGAGCCCTAAGTACTGTGCTTACTCCTACAGCAACTAGTAAGCTAAATGGGGTCATAGTGTTAATGCCACAGACTACCTCAGAGAAGCTGTTCCTTTGAGGTTTTATATTCTTATACTAAAACTTTAGTTTAGAATCCATTTCATTTAAAAATGGGGGGGGGGGGTAGCTATACTATCAGTACTATCATTTAGTGATATACAAGCCAGTAAAGAAATAAAATAAAAGGCAAAGCTAGAAAAAAGTTTATTCCAAGAAGTTATAATAGAATTCCCCTACTTGATTGTACTTATAAAAACATTCTCCAAATAACTGTTTTCTTTAGCTACTGCAAAAGAAAAAAAGGAAAAGACTAGATCAAATAATACAATAGCTAAAACTTACATAGCTCTATAGAGTCACCCACTTAATGTTCACAACAGCCCCTGAAAGGCCATTACTATTATCCCCATTTTACAGAAAACACAAAGTATAGAGGTCAAATAGCCTGCACAGGTGTCAAACAACTAGTAAGTGATAAAGACAGGAGTTGGACCAAAGCAGACCACCTCCCAGGTCTGTGCTTTTAATCACCACATTGTACCACTTTTCAAATGGGTGAAGGAAAAAAAAAAAAAAACTGGCCGTCAACCGTAACATTGTCCTATGGTGAATTTTGACTTTGCTTCTCTTAGGTAGAGAAGCACTTCCTTTGCAGTTTTATATTCCTATACTAAATGTCTGCCTTACGAACGTTTTCATTTAAAACAGGGGGGATGGGGGAAGCAATCCAGTTATATACTAGACATGAAAGGCACTAAATTATATAATTCCTATTAACCTTTGTTCACAGAAGTCTTTGAAGTGATATACAACTGTAAAGTGGTAAGTCAGATTTCAGAATAACTTAACATATCTCATCTCACTGGGACATACTGCAAAAGAAAGAACACTGACTACTGACATAATATGGCTTGCCCCCAGTCATGAGGACATAAGTGAACCAAGGTTCCTTGAAACCTAATTAGACCCCTTTCCTATGCTACATTCAATGTTTTAAGTAATTAACCCATTTCCTCTGTATAAACTGATGTGTATTTATATGACAAAAAAAAATAAAATTTACCAGAGATAGTTTACACTGAAAATAAAGTGCCAAACCTTAAACCATCTCATAATTTTTAAGTTTTGTTTTCATCGCTGTTACATAACATAAAAAAAAATACTTTCCAAAAATATTTTTATCAAATTCTATTTAAAGAAACTTATTAGAAATTATTAAACTGTATATGTATTAAAAATAACAATCTGTCCTGAGCTATTAGAGATGTATAGCATGCTATTTTAATAGGCCTAAATGAGAAAGGATCAATATTATTTTAATTTTTAAAAGTCTGTTTATGAAATGCAATCATCCTTCATTAAAAATGCAAGCTGTGCTTCAGCAAGAGGTTAGCGTAAATGATTCATACAGAGATCTCTCTCCAGTATAATCTTCCTCTCCTGGGAGTTTCCTTCAGATGCTTCATCAAACCACTCAAGCTATTATTTAAAATGCTTCCCTGCGATATGGGGAAAAAACACATCTTCCCTTCCCCACTCGTCATGCCGTTTCCTTTTGAGTGATTTATATCTCTTCCATTTACAGCTAAAAAAATTCTTTATTTCCAAACATTTTTGCAATTATTTCTTTTGACAAGCATTTTAAGATTGTTTTATAATATTCAAAACAAGGAATATGGTGATTTTTTTTAAGTCAGAGGCTTTAATTCACTTATGTATCCTGATATTTCAGTGTGAGTGTTACTGTCTTTCACTGAAATTAAAAAAAATTTACCTTTAAAATTTGGTGGATTTTAAAAGATTTTAAAATGTTAATTCATCAAAGTCAAGGCGCTCCAAATTTAAATTCAATTCTCTTCGAATTCAAAATGCTAATGAAAATGGCTGTTTCAATGCAGCAGCATCTGGCTCATTATAACATTCCGTTTTAACTAATAAATCCTTAATTATTAAACTCTGCTGTTCAATTTCTTTCACATAGATAAGCCAAACGCATACTGCTACAATTATAAATACCTGGGATAAATTAGTCACAACATATTATGGAAAAGCCTTCCTCTCTCTCTCTGGCTGTTATGAAAGATCCCAAATATCTTATAAGGGACACACGATTAAACATTTGGACTCTGGCGTATGTAGGTGCTGTGTTTATCGGCTGGCAAATGTTTAACTCTGCTGGGTACTCAAGCATAATGCATACAGCAATTTGTCTGCTTGTGTAAATGGGCCAGTTTTTTCCCAAGTGTTTTTTCAGATAAATGTGTCAAAACTGAATATAATCATATGCCCTAATTCTGGCTTTACAAAGCTGACTCTCCCTCCACCCAACTTGATGTTTTTATTAAGGTGTTTCTGAATATACTTAAGCAAGGAATTATTGCACATCATGATGTCTAGTAAAGGTTAAAATCCCTGAGATATGTTTGGTTTTAAGTCTCAATATATGTTAGGGAGTTTTTCTCTCCCACCCCCAACTCTTTTTTTTTTTTTTTTTCTTTTTTAATCAGCAACATCGACAAGACTGACTGAATATTGTACAATAGAGTTGCAGAGTATGTGTGTTCAATCGTTTGGCTTCCCAGAAGATTCATTACAGTTACATTAGAAAGTCAAATCAGGCAATTTTGCAGTCTGGTGAAAGCTAGCATATGAAAGGAGGTTAATACAAAAGAATTTCATCTTAAATAGAGGACATTTAGGACTTTAAAAAGCAACATTATGATAAAATTTCCAAGATATTTGTTCTGGCATTAGCACACACTTTACAGGTCTAATTTCAGAGATGTCTAAATGCTTTTCTAGGAAAGAGTGAGAGAATATATGGGAGGAAACTGTCTGATCTGCGAGGTCTGCCATCTTAACGATCCTCACGCTAAGCACGCTGCAGATGGACGATGTTCCACCCACACTGGTAGGAAGAATCCACGCATTTGCAGATTATGCTGATAAAGCAGGAATCAAGTAGCATCACAATATATTCATTTAAATCCTTATAACATTTTTGAATGATTTTAATACTGGTCTTTCTGAGTGTAATTAAAACTAGGAATTTTCAGATCTTAATATGTATTTATATAACAACCAATAAGTTAATTTTTTTCCATGATTAATGGCAGGTATAAAAAATCTAAGGCATACATATGGTTAACTAGCATATGTATATATGCTCGTGTATAATGGTTTCCCTCGCACTAGACTTCAGGCCTCAATAAACTCCTAAGTAATCTTATTTATTTGTTTTCACTAGTTTATAGATAAGAAAAATTAAAAAGGACTACCTACTGTAATGAAAAGAAAAATGCAAGTCTCTTCATTCAGTATGGTAAATTTACAGTAAACAAATTTCAAATACAAAGGCCACCTTTGGCATGAACTATTTGAAAGCCTAAATATCATGGCAAGAGAGAAAGAGCAGCTAGCAGTGGTGACAGACAGGAAAGGCACTGTCTTCAGTGCTACCTTGGCAGGAGTACTCATGGACTTTGGAGGCCACTGGTTATGCTTAATTTAATATGACGCTCAATACACTCAAAACATCTGGTGCACTACTGATGGTTATCATGATAAATTAAATCTGACATCACACACAAACCCATTCAAATATTTTATTTACATCCGTTTTACCTAAAAGCACAAAGCTAACAATCTACATTTACTTTTGCTGCTCATCTTCTCAAATGCTCTTTATTTTATAAAAGGTAGGTTTCTAATGTTTACATAATTTGGGGGACCTCTTTAAGAAAAAGACTAGAAAATTTTGAATATAAAATGCCAACTGGCTCATGGGGTGAGGGTCTCTTTAGTTTAAGCTCCATTAACTCCATGGACAGACAATTGGTCTCTGGGGAGGGTTTAAGGCAGTATAAGGTAAAGACTCAATGGTACACCAAGTGGCACGAGGAATTGGTACAAAGAATTTTAAAACTCTTTTTAAAAACCAGATGATTTAACTGACAACCTGCAGAAAAGCAAAAAAGACTTCCTATACAGGCCCATTAGCAAAAGTAAACTACATTCCTAAAATGGATTTGTGTGTTCATAAAATGCAGAACCCTAAATCTGTGAGACCATTGAAACAAAAATACTCTTATAAAGGAGAAAATTAATGAAAAAAACAAACTATCAATTTTATAATAGCTATAAGACAAGTACAATTTTGATGAGCTCTATTTCATAAAACAATTAGAAAATCTCTAACAATTTGCTATTTTAAAAATACAGAAGACCACAAATAACTGAAATTACTACCTAGACTGCTATATTCAAATTATTGCATTATTTCTTAGTATATTGCTTTGAATATTTGGTGAAAAAAAATTTTAATTTCTCTGCTATAGAAAATTAGCCTCACCCATACTGTTTTAAACAAAACGACCTAAGCCCTGATTCTGCATCTGAAAGGAGGATAGCATTTCATATAATAAATTCAGTACAATCAAAATGACAACCATATTTCTGTTTAACTTTTCTCATTTTGACTCAAGAGCTGTGAGGAAAAAAATTATTAAAATTAATGCATCAAACTATTGTAATTCTGCCCTTTTTATTATTGGTCATAGTCTTTCTAAAATATAAGTCTACTTTGCTGAACTAGTGTATCTTTTTGAAAGTTCTCTTTGAAGATTAGGATCACTTTAACATTAGGAGAAAAATGTGTACTGAAAATAATCTCTTTAGTATTAGTGGGTTTGAAATTTTGAAAATGATTCCTTTATTAGAAAGCCACTTATTTTTCTTCACTGTTTTTAATGGTGAAAGATAATGAAGCTACTTGCCATTAAACATAAAATATACACACACAAAGTATCAATGACTGGCAAATGTCACAAAGTAAACATTTTCCTATTCCTGTTAAATAAAATTTATTTCTAATAACCACCATCCCATATAATCTTTCCCTAGGTTAGCAAGCTATTGCTCCATTTTTTTTTCACTAAATAATGATTTTTTTCTAAATTAACACTAAAGAAATACCACTAGAAATTGTCATCCTCTACCCACCAGACTAAGTGAGTGAACTACATGGGTTGCCAAAATCAAATTCTCTTTTACATAAGGTTAATTTAGTATTAACCTAATAAAAAGGCACCAAGATTTTACAGAATTCCCCATAATCTCAACAAAGGAACATAGACAATAAGAGAAGAAAAACAGGATAAGCTCGCTATTGCTGGTTTGTGTTTTCCAGTTCTGCTTAACTCTCCCCACAGCTGATCAAACTTTATAGCTGGATTAAGAGAGTTAGAACAAAGTACTGATGCTTTTTATTTAGTTGGACTTCAGCTTTGTCATTTTCATTCTAAAGTATTAGTTCAAGCAAAATACCAATCACTCTATACTAAAGACACTTACCTTCCCCATCCTGAAGACGCTGAATATTTAATACTCCTAAGGACACAAAATGAGGTTATTCTCTCACCTTAAAACCCAGGTACTATCTAAAAAATTTAGATCGTCAAAGAAAACATAAGTATTACATCATGGAAAGGTTATCATTTTCCTTCATAAAAATTAAAAACTAATATTTAACTGTCAATTACTGACTCTAACACATTAATTTAAATGTTAAAATCTTTTTATGGGAGAAAATAATTAGAGCAGGTGCCACACCTCAAAATTTACTAGCTGTAACATGGAAAGGAGCATTATCCTTTCAGAAAGCAAGAATGAAGAACATTTTCAATTAGGAAAAAAAAAAAGAGCACACAACTGAAACAAACCAGGGCACCTCAGACCATTTTTGATACAGGCTCAAACACAGCAGTCCTCAACCTTTTTGGCACCAGAGACAAGTACTCCTATGTTTCTAATACCCGATGATCTGAGGTGGAGCTGAGGCGGTGATGGCTAACGCTGGGGAGTGGCTGCAGCGACAGAGGAAGCTACAGATACAGATGAAGCTTTGCTCACCCACCACTCACCTTCTGCTGTTCAGCCTGTCTCCTAACAGGCCATGGACCAGTACCAGTCCACAACCCGGGGGTTGGGGACCCATGAACTACAGTATTATTTCCAAAAAGAGAAATGAAAGACTTCTGCGGTTATTTTATGAGAGTTAAAATTTTTCAAATAAGATTCTTCCTAAGGTAAGTAAAGTAATAGCAGAATGGAGAATACAAAATTCTTATCTTCTCCAGAGAACAGGTTTTAGTAGATTTGTGGAGGTTGTTTTTTTTTTTAATCAAAATCAAGAGATTTGGGTTCCATTTCTATCCCAATAACTAAGGTACTCTGCTATTTTGATTGCAGCTTGTGTGCAATTACATACCCACCAGACTCAACTGCAGAAACCGCAAAGAATTTAAAACATTACCAAAGTCAATATATGCAAAAAAAAAAAAAAAAAAAAAACCACTACAAAATTCAAATGTGAGGGACAAGGTTTCTATTAACACCTGGATAATTTTTATTTATTATTATATATCTAAATATTTATTGGTGATCAATGCACTGTTACATTGTGCAAGTCTAATCAAGGTCAATTTCCCCTTTGAGAAAAGGGTGATTTAATCTAAAAAATATTTTCAAATAAATTCCAAGTAAATAATTTCTCAGCAGTAAATTGACTTAGGTCTATCATTTCTATTTCATTAGACAAACATTTATACATCATTTACAACAATTTTTATCAATAACCACAATCCAGAAAAGTCAGCCTTGGATTAAGATGCCAAACAAAATCCGAACTGAATGAAAACAAAAGGTCCTGGATCTGTAGAACAGTTTTGTTAGCATACATCTGGAGAGTAAAGTGTGAGACTGACAACTCCTTGGTGGAAGGTAGGGGCCCACCATGTGGAGAGCTAGAGGCCATGGGGGAGGGTAGCAAGAAACCCAGTAACATGTAACAAGCTATGCAGGCTTTTATGTTGTAAGCCTGTTTCTATGTTTTTTGGTACTTCACAACAATTATTCACTATTAATACTAAGGTAAATTCTTTCTGAAAATCCAGTTTGCTGAGTGAAAAAAAAAAATATTTTTGTACAAATTCAGATTTAAAAAGAGAAACAGTGGAGTCAGCAAAAAAAAAATCTAATGTTAACATTAACTACAATTTATGGAGCAATTAGTATGCTCAAAGCACCAAACTAAATTACTGAATAATTCATAAACAACCAGTAAAGTAGGTATTATCATCTCTGCTTTATAGATGAGGAAACTGAAGCACAAAAAAATACGCAACTCTAACATGGCAGGGAAGGTGGCAAAACAAGGATTCAAACTCAATCTTAGGCTCTTATGCTCAAACCATTATGATTTTATCTCCCCTAAAGAAGAATCAAACTGAAAGATCCCAAAAGGAAAGAAAAGTCTAAGTTTTTAAACAACACCCTCTCTTCTGGAGCACTCCTACCCTAAAACTGGAGGATTTCCAGGCTTTGCAATGTGACGTTTGGTACTAAATCCTTTGTCAATTTCATTCCATCTCAAGGCTTCAACTATCCTTTCTTAATATCTCCATCTTCAACCTTGACTTCCCTCTCCAGGTCTATCTAAATATTTCCATCCGCCTAATAACCAAAATCATCCAGATTTCTCAATGAAAGGTTATACTATCCTCCTCCTCAAATCAGTTTCTCTTCCTGTGTTCCCAAATTTTTAATGGCACTGCTACATTTCGTATTACCTATGCACAAAAAACCCCCATTTAACACTGGCCTTGCTCCACCCATTGCCAAATGCACCTGACTCTACCTCTACAGATTTCTCATACCTATCGCACCTCTCCATCTCCACTGCCACTTGGAAAGATTAGTTCACAGTACTTTGCACCTAACCTCCTAGAAATAGCTTTTCTAAAGCACAACCCTATTCATGTCTCTCCTGCACTAGAAAAACAGTTCATTTCAACTTTACTTCGACATTCAGATAAAACGTCCCCTCCTCTCTCCCTGCAACCTAATTCTTTTCCCCTCAAGAGATCATTGCTTCCTCCACTGAACTTTGTAAACGTTAGAGCAAGTGACCTCCTATCAAAAGTACCTACATTTACATTTGTTATCTACCTACTAAGCGCCATAGTAGCAAGGTCAACACCTGGCTCTCTGTGATGCTTCCACAGATTTTGATGAGCATACAGTGCACGTTGTAGGTACTCAAATATCTGATAAATAAATGAAAAATTCTAAATCAGCTTCCTGGATATAACACAAATGTTTTTAGCAAAAGGACTTATGTCCATTTACTTAATTTTTAAAGAACATACAAACACACCTGAGAGATAATCATAATTTCTATCCAACCAATTTTTAAAAAGTTTTATTTGGTTTTTATAGAATTGTCAGGGAGAGGTGCTTATTTTATTTGAAGACAAAACACGCAACATCTAACGCTACTATATGCTGAACCAGAAACTATCACTTCATGAAGCCTCAGCTTGGTGCTTCTGGAGGAAGCCCCAGGACAGCCCAATGCACTGAATGATTTGCGATGACTACTCTGTTTAAAACAACCTCCCTCATTTCCACAAAGCTGCTCTTTCAAACATTTAGATGTTTCTACCATAAGTTTGGCCCCTCTTTTTAATTCCTATAGGGCAAGGTCCTAGTGGTGTGGCCTATGGGAAAACTAAGCCACATAAATGAAGACTAGGAGTTTAAAAGGCCTAAATATGTTGGACTATGGAAAATTAATATTTCCCCACCACAGTTACATTATACCCTTGAGAAAGGAAGAAAATTTCAAATATTCCCATAGTCCTGCATGCAGCAAAAATGTAGGTATGTAAGAGCCAAGGAAGTTAGGGCTTAGTAAAATGAGTAAAGGAAACATGAATTCTGTGAAATTTCCTATCTACAAACCATACTAGTTTTGGAGTACAAAAATGAAAATACTCAAACTATTTCTAGATATTTTGATGAAGAACAATAATATTTATGTCAGTAAAGTCACAATCACAGAAACAAAACCAGATTGTTTTTATTGTTCTATACAATCCTGTAAAAGTGTAAGATGTAATCCCCTTTTTCAGTTCAGAAATAAAAAGTCCTTAAAAAATAAAACATAACAGGTCCTTCCTAAAAGGAAAAAATCTATCCCCATGATCAAAATTTCAATTTAGTATTAAAAATGAATGTCTGGCCTATAATTCAAGAACTAAATGCAGAAGTAGGGCACCAGTTGACCGAATATATTTACTCCCATGCAAAAAGCTAACTCAAGGTCAGCCACCTACTGCAATATACCAGTCTTAGGAGGCTGTTACCCAGATCGCCAGGCTCTAATTAACTCTGTGGTTCCCATTCTCCCACTTCCTATCCCTTACCTCTGCCTCCTCCAGGTCAAAGAGCACCCCCAAGATAAGCAGGAAGCAGTTAACAGTGGATCAGAGTGCACAGGTGTCACCTGGCCTCTGTCTATGCAGAGCAAAAGCCAGGTAGCACTCTATTCTGCATGACCCTCCCCTTTTGTCATCTCACACTCAAAAAATCACAGAATACTGTCTTGGGTCCAATTAAAATTCCAAGACAGACTTTAAAAAAAATAAAACTAAATTTTTTTTTTAAACCTATATTTATTAATATATACAGTGCTTAAGCCAAGGATGTGCCAGGCACAATCTCTGCGGACTGAGCGGACTATGGTTGCAAACCACAATGTGGCAGGCTGAGTACTAATAATGGGGGTCAGGAAAGTCCTAACGGAAATTACATCTAAACTAAAGCCAGGAAAATTAAATGAGTAAGAGTAGAGCTAACAAAAAATTTTTAAAAGAAGAAAAGAAGAATGCCACAGAATGGCTTTGCCTAGGTAACTAATATAATTAGATGTATATTTTTAAAAGATCAAAGGTTCCAAAAAAGTTAGCAAAAAAGAATGCTTGACATTGTTAGACATTAAGGAACTACAATTGAATCACTTCACATACCCTCCAGAACAGCTATAATCAAAAAGACAGATATCAAGTGTTATCAAGGATGTGGAGAAATTGGAGCCTTCGTACACTGCTGGTGGGACTGTAACACGGTACAGACACTTTGGAAAATTATTTGACAATTCCTCAATGTTAAACATAGAGGAACTGTAATGACCCAACAATTTCACTCCTAATTAAACACCCAAGAAAAACAAAAAAAGGTATGTCCACACAAAAACAAAAAAGCATGTCCACACACACAAAAATAAATGTTCAGAGCAGCATTTTATTAATTGCCAAAAAGTGGAACCGATCCAAATATCCTTATATCGACTAATGAATAAATAAATAAAATGTAGTATACACATACAATAGATAATTATTTGGCAATAAAAAGGAAAGAAGTACTGATGTATGCTACAACATGGACGAACCATAAAAACATTATGCAAGTCAAAGCAGCCAGTCACAAAAGACTGTATAATTCCAATTATATGAAATGTCCAGAAAAGACAAATCCATAGAGACAGAAAGTAGATTAGTGGTTGTTTACACTAGGGGATGGGTGGGGAGGAAATGGGAAGTTACTGCTAATGAGTGAGTACAGGGATTCTTCTGGGGTGATTCAATGTTCTAAAACTGACTATGGTGATGGCTGCGCAACTCTGTGAACATACTAAAAATAACTCAATTGTATACTTTAAATGATGGTATATGAATTGCATCTCAATAAGGCTGTTATAAAACAAAACAAAAAAATCAAAAGGAATACAAGTGGTGAAGAATACTTTAGAAAAGCAAAGGATTTGAACAGGCAGACTGGTTTGGAAGCTAAAAAGTAACTCAGGCAAAGTAAGTGGCCTGAACTAGGGAAATGGGACTAAGAAGAGACAAGGGGAAAAGAAACAGTACTTGGTTATAGACAGTGGGAAAAAGGGAGTCCACACTATGCAGGGTTTCTGGCTCAGACAACTGAGCAGCATTTACTGAAAAAGGAAAACAAGACGTGTTTGGGTAAGGGGAAATTTACTGTATTTTTAAGTTTCATTGTATTTACAGAAGTTGTATAAGGAGTTAGACGGTTTTGTTTCAGAGGTTGTAAGCTTTCCCAAACGTTTGTTCATTCCATTTTTAATGCAATTTAATGTTAGTTATATTTATAAATGGAGAGGGAATTAAGTCTGTTCAACCTGAATTAATCAATATACATCAAAAGCTATCTTGAAAGTTATTCTTCTTATGTTTTTATATAAAATGTACTAAACACATGAATAAACTAATAAGATTTATAAATTAAATTTAGGGCTTCAAAAAACTGAGTTTTACATTTTCTAGCTTTAATTGACTATTAATTTTGAATACCAGTTAACTATAAGTAGTTGGGTATCACTGACAAGTAGCAGCATTAGTGGCTAGAAATTGAGAAGTTCCAATTAGAAGGCTTCTGTTTTCTCTGTGAAATAGGAAGTCAGGTCATCTGTTCAAGAAGTAGAAAGGAAGAGTGGGTGGTGAGAGAAAGGGGAACAGGAATCCCAGATCTAATAAATAGTTGAAAAAAAAAGAAATGGCAAAAGGATGGGGTAGGGGGGAATACAGAAGGACCAGCTGGCACTGTCATAGGCCTAGTTCTGAGTGTGGAGACCATGACTTCACAGAGGCACCCATCAGCTGAATGATACCCTTTTTCTTTACAATTACTCTACATGACTTTCTTCCAAATAATGTTATGAGCATTTGGTTACTCTGCGATATTAACAGAACAAGTTTCTAGAATTTTGATTTTCAGCCATAATTTAAAGATAAAAACAAATAAAAGGAAAATCCATTTATAGATCGTACTTAAAGAGTACTTCTGCATTCTAATCCTAATCATGGCAAAATTCTTTCTGGTAAAGAGGTGTAAAACACAACAGCTCTCCTAGAATATAACAAAAATATCATTTATTTATTATAGTTCTATATAATGTCCATGTCTTTTGTTCCTAACCCCTCAGTAGGACTCTAGACCAATGCTGTCCAATAGAACTTTCAGCAATGATGGAAATATTCTGTTATCTGCACTGTCCAACACAGCAGCTACTGGTCACATGTGGCTATTGAGCTAGTGTGAATAAAGAAGTTTTTTTTGTTTAATTTAAACTTAAGCAGCTACATAAAGCTAGTGGCTACCATGAAGGACAGTGCAACAGACTTTTCTATTAAAGAAAATGAAGAAATTTATGGGCCCAGTAGGTGACCAAGAGTCCTAAGTTTCTAACACTTAACAATAAAACAAATATGTGAATTCACTAATCCACTCATTCGTGAACACACATAACATTAATCTTCACCCATTAAGTCTTTAGCTCGCTTTTTTTTTAGGTGAGGCAACCCTTGGTTGACCTCACAGATTGCAAGGACCTTATCAGTTTACAATCTCTTTATTTTTTTATTTTTTGCGCCTACAGCACCTGGTCTTCCTAGGTGGTCTCCCACCTAAGTACTAAGCAGGTGCAACCCAGCTTAGCTTCTGAGATCAGATGGAATCCAGCTTGTTCAGGGTGACATGGCCGTAGACTTTGGTTCAATTCTTAAATACAAGGTTTCTAAAGCCTCAAAAATGTGGGTGTGAAAAAATAAAGTGTGGATGTTGACTCAGAGAACAAACCCATTTCACATCCCAAGTTTAGAGAATCCAGTGTGCTTAAGAGAAGAAGCTGTAATCTTCACAGTGCTTACCAGGCATCTTCTAAAGTCTGGGGTGGCCAAATCTAACCTGTAACCTGTTTTTATAAATACAGTATTATTGGAATGCAGCCATGCCCAGTTGTTTATATATTACCCATGGCTGCTTTGGAGCTACAAGGGCAGAGTTTGGTAGCTGTGACAAAAACCATCCAGCTCACAAAACCTGAAATATTTAATATCTGGCCCTTTCCAGAAAAAGTCAGGTGACCCCTGTTTTAGGCTAGGGGCTGAAATAGCTGTTTGCACCAGGTAAAGAACAAGACTTCATAAGCCACAATCACCAACAAAAGAAAGACTACCTGACATCAAACCATTTAAGTTATAAGAAAAGGTTAAACAAACAAAAAAAGTTTTAAAAACCTTAAACATCAGGGCATTTTCTGTTAATTTGTGGCAATGATTTGGTAGAGTAAAAGACTACTGATCTGGGGAAAACAGTTGTTGCACTTCATTTTTAGGAAAGAAGCAATTACGGGCAGGGGGGATCGCATGTGGATGATTTATTTATAACACGGTACTTCTAATCCCAATTATGGTACTCCGTAACAATCACCAACCCATTTAATCAGCATTCCCCAACCTTTTTGGCATACGGACCAGTGCACCTATGAGAATCCAAGGCTTGATCTGAGGTGGAGCTGAAGCAGGGAAGCTAGCACTGGGGAGCAGCTGCAGATACAGATGAAGCTTTGCTCGCACGCCTGCTGCTTACCTCTTCCTGTGTGGTCTGGTTCCTAGCAGGCCACAGACTGGTACCAGACGGCAGGGTCTGGGGCCTGGGGGATTTTCTATTTTCTGTAGTACAAACAGTTGGTACCACTGAGCACAATGTCTTCATCTGTAACCTCAGAAGATTATTATTTGTTTCAAGGTACAGTACCTGACACAGAGTGGTACTTAATTTTTTTTAAATATGATCGACCAAAAGGTGTCATTCCCCATGAATTATAAATAATCAGGGCTTTATTTTCTCAATAATGCAAAAATACACTTTTCATTAATATAACACTGAATGTTTTGGTCAAACCTAGATCTAAAAGGAAAGGCCACCTGATAATTAAGAGTACAGGCTCAAGAAGCAAACTGCCTGTTTACTTGCAGCCCTACTACTTATTTAGCAGCTGTGTCCTCAGTTTCCTCATCCACAAAAAATAACAGCACTTATTTCATGAAGTATGTGGGGAGGATTACAGTGACACAGAACAGTACTATGGCACACTGTAAGCACTCACAAATGCTGTTTTAAAAACCAATGGTTAATGTATTGCCCCTAGGCATGTAAACTGATACATCCTTTTTGGAGGCTAACTGAGCAATTTCTATTAAAATTCAAAATGTACCTAATTTTTAACTCACTAATTCCACTTTTAGAAATTTATCCTACATAAATATTCACAGGCTTATATAAAAATATTGACAAGGATGTTAACTGCAACATTGCTCATAATAGCAAAACACTAGACAAAGCCTAAACATTCATCAACAGGGAACTGGATAAATTGCAACATTAATGTCCCATACTATGGAATATAATTATTAAAAAGTAGATTGTGTGTACAGTGATACAGAAAAATATCAGGATTTATAGTTAAGTGAAAGAAGTTACAGTACAGCTCGTAGGGTACGACACCATTTTTGTTCTTTAAAAAAGACAGAAAAGGCATACAGTATTTATGTTTTTATAGAAAAAGTCAGGACATTAAGTGAGCCCTTGAGTTGCCTCAGCTGTTCATCTGGAGACAATTTCTAAAGGACAGCTCAGGGAGGAGGAACCCAAGCACAGCCTGCAAGTAAGTACTGCTGAAATGAGGAAACATTAAAGTTTGAGGAGATTGAGTTGGATGGAATTTACAGGAGGGGATAAAAAGGAAAAGTTAAAAATAATATCCACCAACTTACTGTTTTCATTTTGGAGGTAAGAACTATTAGAGACTTTTATTTGCTGAATTATACATTTCTATATGTGTAAAGTTTATAAGTAGCATATATTACTTTATTGTAAGAAAAAATAGTAGAAAGCCATTTAAAAAGTTTTCAAAGACTTTAATATTATAGAAATTATTTATGCTGTAAATGCTGTTCTTAAAAAAGACATAAATATCTACCCCAATTTTCTAATACATATGACTAGAAAAAGAGATTGGAGGAAAAGACACCAAAATGCAAACAGCTGTCATCTCTACAAATTTCATGAAGGTAAGCATTTCTACTGTTATACAGTGAAATACATACTCAGTAACAAATATTCTTTGAATGAAAGAACTACTTCTAGAAATGTATAACAATGTGACCACAGTTAATACTTTATTGTATACTTGAAATCTGCTGATAGGGTTAGATCTTGTGTTCTCACCACAAAACAAAAAAATAGTAACTCTGAGATGATGATGTTAATTAGAGTCAATGTAGTGATTATTTCACAATGTACATGTACATCAAATCATCAAACTGTACATCCTAAATATATATAATTCCTAATTGTCAAATCTACCCCTCTCTCGCTCTCTCCTTCCCTCCCCGCCCCATGTGTGTCTGTGTATATCGGTCTGTGTGTGTGTATCTGTGTGTGTATCCCCCAATATAACCCATTTCTACATTGGACTGAAACTTACTACTTCAAATATTTTGATCCTGACATATAATACTCTTATTTTACCTTATCCTTTCAAAGTATCACACAAATAGAATTTACAAAGTCAATTTGAGATTCCATCAAAGAATCACATACCTATTCAGGCCTATTTCCACTGAATAAGTATACATGTGGTCTGTGCCTTTAATACAATATCAAATAAAAAGAATTTTGCTGACTGAATTATTAAAAAAGTTAAAAAAATTTTTAAACTCCAAAAATGTCACTACTACTGATTTATCCACTTTTTACAGATCTACAAGTCAAACATCTGTCTAAATAGAGATGTCTAAGAAATATTACATTCTTTGAAATGTAATAGCTTTAACATGAAATTACATTAAATCACATCCAGATGGTATGTCTTTCATAACAAGTCTCAACAAAAGAAAGTGGTTGCTGAAAATAAGTTACCCTTTTTCTGCAACTCACTATTAATTGGAGGCAAAGAATATAGTCACCATGTAAAGTACAAGCACGGCATCACTTCCGGAATTTATAATACATCAAATAATGTTCTCATTTACATTTTACTTTTATTAATCAAGGTTTTTAAACCTTTAAATATTTTTCATTAAATATTTACAACTAATAGACAAGTATTAGAGACTATAAGGGGCACCACATACTTACCACCCAGAATAACAAATGTTAGCATTTTATCATATATGCTGTAGATGTCTATTCCCGTAAAAAAAAAATAATAAAACATTAGATATAATTAGATCCCCTCCCCCCACTTTCCTTTTAATACTTAAAAAGGAGGAGAAGCTTCAGAGTTCCTGGATTTTAGAAAAATCTATTAATATACCTTTTTATTATCCAGATTAAACTTTTCACCAATTCAATGTATAAATTCCAACCTGCAGCAAAAACTATTGTTACAAACTTATCTGTACCAAATAACATTTAGAAAAAAAAAACTATTAAAGTTGTCCTCAGAAAGACTATTAAGGAGATATCTTGGCCATTACCTATATTTTTAGAATTTTGGTTCAGTTTTGCTTTTAAATGATTCCCTAAATCTTCACTTAACACCAGCCATATGTAGTCACTGAGCACTTGCAATGTGCTAACCTAAGTGTGTAAGTGTAAAATGCACACTGGATTTCAAAAGCTAAGTATGAAAAAAATGTAAAGAATAAGAATTTTTATATTAGTCACATGCTGAAATAATATTTTGGATATATCTGGTTAAATAAAATATAGTTAAAATTAATTTTCCCCTCTTTTGTCTTTTTTAATGTGACTACTAGAACATGTTAAATTACATATGTGGCCTATAGTTAAAGCTCAGATTATAATTTCTATTGCACAATGTTGTCCCAGATACATCAAAGAAACAGAATCAAGAGTTAGAAAAACATGCAATGGATAAACTGATCAAAATCACAGAGCTGTGGTTGTTACGCAAGCAGCAAGCAATTTAGAGGGAAGAAAACTATTTAGGGAGAAGCAGGACTCCCAGATTACCCTTCTGCACTACCAGAACACCCCAGATAAACTCTGTTTCATTTCATTTTACTCATGTGTATCTGGAAAATTACTCTCCTAAAGAAGTCAATTCTTTAGTACCTTCAATGGACTGAAAACAGATCTAATACAATTGATTCATTCATTCATTGGGACTAGAAATACAGTGGTAAATACGACTGTGGCTTTCTGGTATATGTAAGGAAGTCACATGCAAACAATAAGCAAGTTAACAAATAAGTAAAAACTCACTTCAGAAAAGTGCTTTGAAAAAGTCATGTGAAAAAAGTCAGTAGTCAGTTTTCCAGTCCAATCCTATCTTTAGAATCAGCTTTTAGGAGTCCTTTAATGCTGTAGACTCTGAGATTTTTAGGGGTAATAAATTAGCTATTCAACGTGTTCATACTGCAAGCTCATTTTCTGTGTAAATATTTTCAATCAAAGCATTCTGCAAAACATATGTACTGTCCCCAAGGACATCATACAAGGAAACACAAGGCAACTTATGTCACTGCCATGACGCTCACAACACTAGTCCCCATTTTAGCTTTTAATATTTAATTTTTTTTAAATCAATTGTTATTTACCCTTTGTCATTAAAGAAAGGCAAATGAGAATATCTTGCTGTAAACATGGCAAAGTAAATTCCAAATTTTTAAGCATTCGGCATTTTCAATATAAATCTTCTGGTCCAAGAAATAGCACAAAGACCCAGGTTGACATGGTTAGCTTTTTCTCCCCCCAAAAAAACCAACTCCAAGAACTCTGGGCACTTATACTACAAATAAAATGTTACTGTGTGTGGCCATAACTACACAGTTGAATTGTCCTCCATAAATTATGTGTCAATCAGGTCAAGAGTTAAAAACAACCCTTCATTACACTGTGGACTATCCAACCGCCATAAACCATGTTAATATAGAGACACAATACACAATTGGCTTAGGAAAACAGCAGATGTTAGAAATGCTCAATAATGGATTTGATCAGTAAGTTATAGCAAATTTATATAACAGAAAATTACAGTTATGAAAATAATCCTGAAAGTATATGAGTTGATATCAAATGATATGAAAATGCTATCTTACTGAAGATGCAGTAATTGCAAAAATATATCTAACATGATACCATTTTTTAAATGTATTTATACAGCCTGCATAGGAAAAAAGTCTGCAAGGGTATATCACAAATAACAGCTAACATTAATTATCTATGGATGCTTTTAAGTTTCTTTTTAACCCTATTTTCTAACTTTTACACAATAAACATCTACTACCACGTTATATAGTAAGGAAAACATAAAAGTTGTTTAAAGCCAGTTACAAAAGAGTATATATATGGTATCAATGATATTTGAAGACAATGAGATATAAAGGAAAATTACACAACAGAAATACCACGGAGTGTTAACAGAACAATCTCTAAGTGGTCCTTTCCTTCATTTATGGAAGTCTTTAACATCTGCTAACAGCTTTCTTTTTTACCTGAGAACTACGATAATCAAGGTGAGGGCGACAAGAAGATCAATCCATCTGACAGCCAGGTACCTGCTTCTTAGGTATCCTCATTGCCAGTGACCTCTACCTTCAGTCCATGAAGCCCTCCACTTACACAGCCACACACTCTTCATATCCGAAACCATCAATTCAAGGCCCCAGCAATCCTGAATATTCAGATACATTTGTCCTCTAGCCTCAACAGAACCCTTTTTCCTTTGATCCTGTTTTCTTCCTTGTCAGCATCTTTCAGATTTCACTTCTACTCACTAATTCTAGGAATTTCCTATTTCCCCTTCATTTTGGTAAATGACTTAAAAATTATACCCAACCTAACTTAAATCTTTAAAAAAGAATCAAACCAGAATTATCATTCCACTATACAGAGGCGAATCATGCTTTACCTCATCGGAGAGTATCATCAACAAAACGCTCAAGTACTGGCATGTACTTTAACTTTTTTTTTTTTAATTTATGTCTACAGCACCTGGTTTTCCTAGGTGGTCTCCCATCCAAGTACTATCCAGGCCCAACCCTGCTTAGCTTCCAAAATCAGACATCAGGTGTGTGCTGGGTGGCATGGCCGTCAACCATGGACCGTGGCTCCACTGGGACGCAAACCCAGGACTTTCTGCATATAAAGCAGATGTGCTAACCATGACACTATGGAACCATGTCGGTATTTTAACTCTTGAGTGGTCCAGCCCTCATCTCCTGCTTTTCCTCAAAATAATTTCATTATTCTAGCAGAGCAGATTTCAATCATGTGAATTCTCTATCTAATCCTCATACCTCCTCTCTTAACAGTCATCTCTTAATTTTTTTTAAATCTCTCCCATATCTGTATTTTCCAACAACTAACATCAAATATACATGGTAGGTGTTCAATAAACACTGAAATATTTGACCTCTCTCATCATTTATGCTCTGTATATATTAACTCATCTAATTCTCACAGTAATCCCACCACACAGGTACTATTATTATCCCTGTTTTATAGATGAGGAAACCTAAGGCCCAGAAAAATTCTATACCTTCCTCATTAACATAAAGTTACTACTGCCAGAGCTGGGATTTAAACACAGGTGTCTGGCTTCCAAATGCATGCTCTTCACCATCAATTCACATGACCTCCCAAACCAAAGCTAACTTCTGCTTAACTAAAAAATGTTTCCATTAAAAACATGGTAAATAATTTCAACATGTGATTTAAGTACACATCCAGCTGGTATATAATTTCATACCAACTATAATAATCGCAAAATTCTTAGTCTGTTTATTATTCAAAATACAGTAACACATTCTATTTTCACAAAACATTTCTTATATAAATTTCCTAAACTGATTTCACTTGAAATGGCTAGTGACTTTCTAAACTTTTTTCATTCACTTGAAGTTATCAGGTACTTTCTTCCCCTAAGACTATCTCATTCTATTTTAAGTATGTAACGCACAACATGTAAAATTTTTTAAATAACTTCTTTCTTTCCTCTAAACACCATCAATATTTAACGCTCCCCTTAAATATGTTCTCTTTTACTAAATGTTAAAAGAACATCAAAGTCAAAAATTAGAACTACTTATTCTGAGTGACTCCAATAAGCACTTAAACCTTTGAAGGAATGCTAAGTGGAGAAAGTTATCAATATTTTATCTGTTAACATTTACACTGCAACCTACTTAAAACAGTAAGTTATATGGCTGTTTCAATTTCTGGAAGGTATTGACTTATCTAAGAAATCCAGATTTTCTCTTTGCCCTCCTAGAAAAAAAACATACTCTCAAGGGTCAGCCTGGCCTTTGACTCTTTGGAAGCCCAGTGCTGACTTCTCCTCTCAGCTATGAAAAGTCCTAGGTGGCATCTTCCTCCATCATAAGGCTGCTGTGTCGACACTGAAATCTGTTGTTAAGTGTAGCCACCTTCATTAACAATTTTAGCTAAATCTTCTGGGTAACTTGCTGCAGCTTCTACACTAGCACTTATTGCTTCACCTTGCACTTAATGTTATAAAGATGAATTTTTTCCTTAAACCTCATGAACCCAGACCTCTGCTCGCTTCCAACTCTCCTTCTGCAGCTTCCTCACCTCTCTCAGCCTTCACAGGACCGGAAAGTCTGGTCCTTGCTCTGGGTTTTGGCTAAAGGGAATGTGTGGCTGGTTTGGCCTTCTGTCCAGACCACGAAAACTTTCTCCTGACACATCAGCAGCAAGGCTGTTTCACCTTCTTATCACTCGTGAGTTCACTGGAGTAGCACTCGTCATTTCCTTCAGGAACGTCCCTTTTGCACTCACGACTTGGCTAACTGGCACAAGAGGCCTTGCTTTCGGCCTATGTCATCTTTCATGATGCCTTCCTAACCAAGCTTAATCATTTCTAGCTTTCGATTTAAGGTAGGAGACGTAAGACTTTTCCCCTCTCAGAGGCCACTGTAGGGTTAGTAATTAGACTAATTTCAATATGGTAGTACCTCAGGGTATAGTGAGGTTCGAGAAGAAGGAAAGCGACAAGGGACCGGCTGGGTTGGCGGAACAGTCAGAACACACATTTATCAATTACCTTCGCCGTCTCCCATGGGAGTGGTCTGTGGAGCCACAAAACAATTACAATGATAACGTCAAAGGTCGCTGATCACAGATCACCGTAACGAACAATGAAAAAGCTTGAAATACAGTGAGAATCACCAAAATGTGACAGAGACACGAAGTGAGAAATGCTGTTGGAAAAATGGCGCCCATGGACTTGCTAGATGCAGGGTTGCCACAAACCCTCAATTTGCAAAAACAAAAACTGCAATATCTATGAAGTGCAATAAAGTGAAGCACAATAAAAAGGTATACCTATATTATTAGACACTCAAAGTATCAAAATAACTGTTGTGATCACCCTGCACAGATTGTTGTCTTGAAGTCTCTGCTATATTCAGCTATAGAAAGCCATTTCTTGATTTTAATTTGAACAGGTCATCCTTTGTTTCAAGCTGAAATTTAGTTATTAACTTTTTACAGGGTTATTTCTTTGTTACTAACCATAGGCACACTTTGAGTAAAAGTTCAAACTAGGCATTTCAGAGCAGACTGGATCACATCTAATGCCATCCACCAAAGTCTCACAGTTTTATTAAAGATTTTGCCAAGTCCTCAGAAAATTTTTAGAAATGAAAGTAGAATGGCAGGAGGATCACCAAAGTAAGGCAGCAGAAATTACTTGTCAACTTTACAATGTGAAATTTGACTTTAATATAGATCTTATCAATTAAGTATACAATAAACTGGCTGGAAAAATTTCTCAGCCATGCCAAAAATTACAAGAGCTATTTATACATTTCAGCTGATTAGTGAAAAAAGCAATTATCCAAGTTCTTTAATTATCAAGAATTAATGATACTTAAAACACTTCTTTGTAGAGGTCCCTATTTATTTTAATTTTTGATAACATTTGCGTGTAATGGGACAAACAGTATACATTTAATGAAAAAAATAAATATTGTAGAAGACTCCATTTTTTACAAAGTTTAAAAGAAAACTTGTTGTAATGTTTAGAAATGTTACTGAACAATTTTATTTGTAATATTAGAACTCATACTTTATCCTAAGGAAACAACTATAACTATAAGAAGATACTTATCTATTAGAAGCTCCAGGAGAACAGAAGTTTTTTTTTTTTTCTATTTATTCATAACCATATCCTCAGTACCTAGAACAGTGACACTGATATTTACTGAATGGAAAAAAAAAAAAAGATCCATAGAGTATTAATTGCCTACAATAGTAAAAAATAGAAAACTTACGAAACTTATACATTTGTTATGATGGAAATTACACAATTGCACAAAAGTGCTTATACGTTTTTAATAACTCATTCCTTTTTTTTAAAGCATTAGCCTAGACATTAAGAAAACTGGGTCCCAATGTCAGCTAAGTCATTCATTGACTTATGCCTTGGAATCGGGTACCCTCATATGTACTACTGCCCCTACTTCTTGGCCCTGCCTAGTCCATTCTTGGGTAAACATTACAGGGAGAACACACCTGAGTTACCTCAGGAAGCAAAACTGGCTGCATGATAGAGAAAAGGGGTACACAACCTGTACCAAAGCAAATGAAGTCTGCACTATCCAACTGAACTACGAGATCCTCAGTAACATGCTCCTTAAGCCACAATGACTCAGGACCATCTGTTTTAACTCTAGGGCCCCAAAGGCATACTTGAACCACTGTACAATAAAAAGAGCCAGGAATTTAGGTCATCTGATACAAGAGAACAATGCTATCCAAGGTACACCAAAATATCAAACCCTACTGTCGAAGGAACCAGAAAATAAAGAAGAGGCAGAAAGGGAGCAATTTCACCTGCTGGAAATAGAAAATGTAGATCTGTGTGCCAGCCAACAACTCTTATACGATGGAAAAGGATGCTCACCAATCTGCTTGAAGAAAAGCAACTATTCTTAAGTGCTTGGAATAAAAACTATTACAGTCTTCCTATATTCATTATATCGCCTCAGACAAACTCATAAAGACATTTTCTCTTTTACAGAATCTTTCAGATGCAAATCTCAAAAACTTCCCAAAAGCATCACTTGCCCTTCAACTCGTACCTTCATCCTACTTCCCTAACCCCATATTCACACACTTCATTAGCACCCACAACTGAAGAACTACAGAGGAAGCATAACGCAGTAGTTATTGGAACAGACTCTAGAGTCAGATTGCCTGAGTTCAAAATTTCATTCTGCCACTTCCTAGCTAGGGAACTTTGGGAAAGTTAGTGTACCTTTCTGTGCCTCTACTTCCCCACCACTGTAAAATGAGGATAGTAATACCTATAACGTAGGATTGTGGTCTAATTGTCAGAGTATGCAAACTTTTAATAGAAAAGAAAAATCTCAAGGGAGGGCATGAGGTTGCTGCCCTGTGGTTTTATGAACAAGCTATAGACCAAGAGTTTCTAAATTGCAGGTTCCCAGAAGGCTTCACGGGGCCTATTAATCCCCTGAAATAACACAAAAGTTTGAGGTGGCAAAATACTTCTATACTGTTATTCCTCCCGACTTAAAAAAAAAAAAAAAAAAGAAAAAGAAAAAAAAGTCTTCAATAAATTTCCCCTACCCTAAAGCCTTATTTTTCTATTTTCCTTTACAACAAAAATTCCCCCAAAAGATGCTACATTCTCTCTCAAATTATCCTTTCATTTCTCTTAAACCCATCAAAACAAAACACTCCGCTAAAACTAATCTTGTCCAGGTCATCTCTGACCTCCACACTGCTAAATCCAATGATCAATTCCCATTCCTGCGATGACCTGGTTTGGGAGATTTTTGACACATTCATCTCCCCGTTTTGCTGGATACATTTTCTCCCCTGGCTTCCAGGATGCCCTCCACAATAATCTGCAGTCTCTTGGTTTTCTTTTTTCACTGATCTCTTCTAAGCAACCTATGTTGCTGATTGCTCTCTCAGACCTTGCGGTTTAGTTCCTCGACCTTTCCTCTTCTCCATACCCTGGTGGTGATCTCTTCCAGTCTTCCAGCTTTAATTACCACACATTCGCCAAGAAGTACAACTACATATCTCCAACCCGTTTCTCACCTGAATTCCAGACTTCTCTACTGTCTTCAAACTGTCAACTCAGCATTTCCACTTGTCAATTACTACTACCTTAAACTGTGTCCCAATCTAAGCTCTTCCACAAAAAACCTGCTCTAACCTCAGACCTCCCATTAGTTCCTAACAACTCTTTCTAGCTGCTCAGTCCTAAAATCTTGGAATCATTCTCGACTCCTCTCTTTCACCCCCACCCTACATCAAAATTCATCAGAAAATACTTTTGCTCTTCACCCCAATAAATTTAATAAAAAATAAAAATACTGTTGCCCCACCTTGAACATACATCCAGAAGCCAAACACTTCTCACCTTCTTCACCCTACTACCCTGGTCTGAGTCATTATCATTCCTCACATGGATTATTACTGCAATAGATTCCTATCTCATTTTTAGCCTCTTGCTCCAGTCTATGGCCCACATAGCAGTCAGAGTGATCCTTTTAAAATGCAAATCATATGTCACTTCTCTGTTCTAAATCTTCCAATGCCTCTCTCCATTTCAATTTAAGCCAAGATTCTTAAGAGGACCCCAGGAACTCCAGAAGTCTAGCTACTTCAACCCCCTTACCAGTACATACTACATTTTGCATCTGTCTTAGTAGTCAATACAGATGAATGGTGATCCCAAAAAGATAAATCCAAGTCTTAACTCCCAGTTTCTGTGAATGCAACTTATTTAGAAAAAGTCTTTGCAGATGTAATTATGTTAATGATCTAGAGATGAAATCATCCTGGATTTTGGGTTGGTCCTAAATAAATCCAATGACAGGCAGAGGGAGATGAGAAGGAAATGTGAAGAAAGCAGAGATTAGAGTGATGTGTCGACAAGCCAAAGAATGCCAAAGATTGCTGGCAGCCACCGGAAGTCAGGAGAGAATAGAATGGATACTCCCTCAGAGCTTCCAGAAGGAAACAACCCTGCCAACACCTTGCTTTCAGACTTCTGGTCTCCTGACCTGTGAGAAAATAATGTCTGTTGTTTTATGCCCCCCGTCTGTAGTTCTTTGTTCTAGCAGCCCCATGAAGTTAACATGCCACTCTTCCCCGCTTGCTGGTCCTGCTCCAATTTCATCATCCTTAACCCAGCTTTTGTGCAGGCTGGCTATTCCCCTCTGCCTGGAGCACTCAAACCCCAGAACTCCACATGGCTGCTAACTTTATCACCCCTCTATGAGGCCTATCCTGACTCCCCTATTTAAAAAATCACAATAGACCATCCTTCCATATGATATTTTCCCCAAAGCACTTATCAAATTCTAACACACTGCTCGCTGTCTCCACTAGACTAAGCTCCACAGGGCAGAGTATTTGGGTAGGTTATTGTTTGTTGTTTTTGTTTGTTTGTTTGTTTGATTGTGTTCACTGATGTATCCTAAACATCAATCTACAGCGCTGCCTGGCAGAGACTAGCCATTCATAAACATAAGCTGAATAAACTTGTTGAATGAGTATGTGCATGTATTTTTCTGGAAAGAGTCCACACTTCTCTCCAGATTAATAAAGTGATCTGCTACCCAAAAAGTTTCTAAATCTTTGTTCCTAAATCTTTAAGTAGCTAAGGAAAGCGGATTCTAAAATTCTATCTTTAAAGACCCCAACCCTAAAAATAAATAAATAAATAAATAGATAGATAAGCACAAAACACCATGCCATATCTTTCATCTTGCAAACAGCGTAAGTTTAAATTTTATACTCCCAAACCAAATTTTATCAAAAGACACTCACTCCACTTCAAGTAGGTGGCTGCAGAAGTTCCTTTGCCCACTGTTCACAGACCTCCTTCACTAAAGGGTGTCCCTGAGCTAAGCTAATGCCTCTCTATAAAAGCAATAAAGAAAAGCAGCTAGCTATCTGTGTGAAGCATTCACATAGGCCAATGTAGTTTCACAAAGCTCAAGGACATTGTCAAATACTTTTCTCTACCTGGCTAAAATCCTATACAAAGCAGAAAAAAGCAAACCATAACCTGTCTAGCATCTCTATCATTACTATGAAGTAAACAGATGTTTACTCAAAATACAACATCATTGTTTGTAAAACCTTAAGAAACCACTGTAGAATGGATGTCATTTACATCTACAGCTTTAGTACGAACCATAAAGTGTAACAATGAAAAGCAGTTAAGCACAGCAAAACTTGTTAATGGATTTTGATAATAGCAGAAAGGCACCCACTGCATTTCTTATTATTGCTGCAACATATTTCACAGTTAATACTAAACAGGTCTAGGTGAACACAATCACACTAAGCACCAGATTTCAGTATATAATTTATCCAAGCACATGTTCTTCAAACACACCTTTTATATTAAACATATGACCGTTATAGATGAAAATTTGCACATATGCCGTTAGAGAATCTTTCTTGTTCTATCTTTAAAGGGATTAATACAATCAAGTCCCAGCCCTTACCCTTCCTGGTTCCTTTCCCCACTTTACCAATTTAGTAATTTCAAGGATACAAAATCTACCAAATACTCTGAAGAGAAAGGCATTTTGAACGCTAACTCATATTCAACCAAATGTTTTCCTTAAGCTGTTTTTTAACTAGTGGTAAAATTTTCCTCTCTCAGGACACAGCATTTCACCAAATCCCAAACCTGGCCACTCTCAACACCTCCAGTGCCTCCAACCTATCCAAGCGACCATCATGTCTCACCTGGGTTTCTGCAACAGCCTCTTCACCAATCTCCCTGATTCCACTCTGACTGGCAGCTGTCTATAACTTTCACACAATACCCAGAGGGGTCCTTTTAAAAGAGAAATCAGGTCCTGTCATACCCCAGAGGCATGCCATTATACTCTGAATGACAGTCAGAGGCCTGGCTATGGTCTATAGAGACCCGCAAGACCCACTTTCCACCTTCTCCCTTTCCACCCTCTCTCCAGGGCTGTTCCACTGTTCCTGGACCACACCAGCAGGATTCCACCTCAAGACTTCAGTATTTGGTGTTCCCGCTGTCTGAAATGCTCTATCCCCAGATCTGTGCATGGTCCCTTAGTCCAGCATCATATCTTCAGAAGCTGTCCTCGAATGGCCGACTTAACACAGTATTCCCCATATATCCCACTCATGTCCCTCCCCTATCTAGGCAACACAGTGGCTTCACTTTATAATTTAATTTGAATCAGAATAAAGGCATACTTTTCTTGAAAAACTAAAATCTGGACAAAAACAAATATTATTTTATAGGCCACTCACTACGAAGTTAGACATAATATATAAGCAAACATACACATCTTTTTAAGAATATATGCTTTATGTATGCTTATCCTTTATTATTTTTAATTTAAAAATATTAAAAAGTGTTGTATGTACAAGAAAGTTTACGGTCGTAGTACTAGGTATATAGGAAAAAGAATAATGGAAATAATCTAAATGCCCAATAACAGGGAAATACTTAAGAAACGTGCACATTAAAAAAAAAAACATAATACAACCATAATAAATGAACATAAAAGCAGAAACCTGTTTAGATGTTAAGTTTAAAAAAATTACAATTGACAAGTAAGTCCAACTAAGTCCTTTACATTGCTCAAATATTTACTAACCTTGTGACATGTGCCTGACCCACTCTGGCAGATGAGGGCTCAACAGCAAACAGGACTACTCCCTGAGCTCTTTGAGCTCCCAGAGCCAAGCCTGCAATCACAGTACAGTGTGATGAGAGATGTCCCAGGACAGTACAGGTGACATAAAAGAGCAAGGCTGGGTAATACCCTGACTGAAGAAAGGCTTTCCAGATGAAATAATGCCTAAACTAAGACCTGAAGAATAAATATGAGATAAAAAAGAGGGGGGTGGTGAGAAGGGAGGTAAACTGGTTTGAAACAGTAGGTATTTGGAGTGAGAGGCAATAGAAATGAAACTGAATTATAAATAAACTATGAATTATGATTTTTTAAAAAACTAAAATAACTTCTAGATTTGGTAGTAGTGTTTTTGGTAAACTTTTATTTTTTACGATATCTGACACTAAATAAAAGCTAGCAGTGATATATCACCAACAGCTTAGATTTTGAAAAGCTTATTTTGTCCTATGGTTATTTCTCTTTCCTTTAGTCCATCCTACTATCTGACCAAATGTAAGAGGGACAGAAAACAATTTTAACACCGCACACAAGTGCAAATATATGTCTTTCCCAGGACTGGCCAGCACATCTCCTAATCTATATAACAAATTGGGGGCCAAAAGTACCCAGACCTCCATAGTCTCTGGCTGCCTTGCTACTGTATTATCTCTCCCCTAGTTCCTTTGGGGTGCCAATAGGAATTCTGTGCTCAGCATTTCAAGTCTCTATCATTTGGTACTCCTAACCTTTCTCACCCCTCCCACTCCACAGGTTCTTTACCCAGTTCATACCTGGTCATTCCTGCCTCAAGCAAACCCCAATTTAGACTGTCCTAACTCACTCTCCCAGTTCTTATTCAAATAGAACCCATTCTTCAAGACCCTAATCTTAGCTTCTCAATGAATCCTTAGTTAATTTCTCTAACCCACAATAATCTCTAGTTAACCTGAATTTGAACTATACTTGTTATCCTAAACAATGAGTAGTTATATTGTTTGGTTATCATCCACTTTTGTTCTAGAAATCTCTAAATGTATTTTTGCAAGGCTTGCCTCCTAGCTGTGAGGCCAAATGTAATAACTTTTATTTCTTTTATATCTAACTTACATCAGTATTAAACTTGGAAAACACACATCCAATACCTGTTGGCCGGCTGACAGATCCTAGGTGGAAGGTTAAGCCAGGTAGAATTCAGTGCCAGCTCCTTCTCTCTGGAACTACAGATTTAAACACCATGATTAGGACTGAATTTACATACTCCTTTGGGACAGGCAACAGCATATACACTGATAATGCAAGATAGGTAAAAGATCAACAGTAATTAAAACCGTATATAAAAGACTTATGTATTTATTCCTAGTGCAGGCAAACACCACCATATTACAAGTCTCCCCATCACTTGTACATTATCTAGCAAATAATAAATTGTAACACAAATAAATAATAAATCTAACAAATGAATGCATAGATCTAATGCCAATAAGAGAAATATGGAGACAATATGCATGCCTAATAGCTTTGATTTTAATTAATAAAGCCCCAAGGTGTTCCTTGTGTTGTTTTTTAATTGCTAATGAATTTATTTTTAAACAATACTTCAAATTCTCTATACAGAGATAACTTAATTTTTCTGAAAACTAAGTAAGCCATTTTCCAAGAAAAAAAGGTCAGGCTTTACTTCTTATTTAGGGAGGAGAAAAGGTTGGCAGGAGAGAACGAACTGAAAAACCATATATTGTGCCCCCCCACCCCGGGCACCCAACAAAGAAAATATACAAATCAGATCAGCGCCTAATTTACTTGAACCATGTGTCCATGAAAAAATGTCTACAGGTTCCTAAGGCAGAGGAGAAGGTCGAGGACAATGCTAAGTCCTTCTGGTATAGGACCCCTTTATTTGAAAAGAGCATATCTTTTTCCAAAGAGAGGGCTCAGTAAAAATAAACATTTTTTTTTTTTTACAAAGCTCTGAGAGAATGTTCTTAAAAAGTAAATAAAACATAAAGAAAAGTATTTCAGGTTCAGAAGAATAGGGTTAGGGTGTCCAACCTCTTCCAAGAAGAGATTTACCCTTTACTCTCTAGAAACCACTCATGACATGAAAAACTTTGCCTCGGTTACATGAGGCCACACATCCACAATAACAGTAGCTGCCTGAAGACGGACTGAAAAACAGATCAGTAAAGACACTCTGCGTTTTAACTCCGTAAGTGCTACGTAGATGGGCAGGGCCTAATCATGCCTCTTAACTCTGGGCTGCTGGAGCATAATGTTTCTACTTCTATTCTGGTTCTTTTCAGATTGTTTTTTATTGAGTTTAATTCATATCTGTTTCCTTCTTTTAGTCATGAACTCTGTAATGGTAGGATAAATCTTAACTCATGCTTGTGCTCCCAGTGCCTAATACAGTACCCTGCGAGAGACACTAAAAAATTATTGCCAAATAAATGGACAAGCCCAATGTACCACTTAAATGTTCCCTTACTAACAGCTAACTGACGAGAGAAAAGGAGACAAGATGAGAGCAGCCTCCTAGAAGCTCTGGCCAGAAATTACAGATCACTTCTATAACAACAGTTACACTTTACTTATTAATCACCCTGTCTATCCCTTCGGAAAAACAAAACTGAGTTTTCCTTTTTATAATTAGTATAAATACAAAGAAAGTATAATTCTTCTGAAATTATTTTTCTCAAATTAAAAACATCACTCCTGGGCACCCATAAGAACCCCAGGAGAAGGGAGCATACTGTATTTGAGAAGACATTATTTTCAAACCTATAATTCTCTAAAATTCGAGAAAATATGAAGGGGAAAAACTTAGTCAGAAACCATATAAGACAAAAAAGTACATCATCACTATAAACTTAGAACAATCCTCTCTAAGAATTTATCATCACTAGAACAGATGAAGCTTCACAGAAAAAAGATAAATTAGGAAGTGTGCTTCACTCAATGAAATCCACGTTTTATCTTTTCATAACTCATTAAGTTTATAATTGAAAAAGCACCAAGTGTACAACTTTTTTCCATGCATCTAAAAACAAACATCAGTTCAGTAATTCAAAGCAGAAACCAGGTAGTCACAAAATGGTGTTACCTCTACTCTAAAACACACTTTTAACTATGCTTTTGGCTAATTTCACAGTCATCCATTATTATGGGCTCTTTGGAATATTCACTGAAACAGAGAATTTCAAATACTGACCTCTAATTCAGTGTAATACAAACAACAGGTCTTCCATCCAGAATTACATCAAATATCCACAGCTCCTTTTTCAGTAACACCATGAACAGGAGGCTAAAGCTCGCCAAAAACCACCTCTGTAAGAGGGTCCCACAATGATTATGAGAGTCACAGGTGCACATACAGTTACTCCTATGCAATCACCTCCTAAAAGAAGACAGACAACTCTCACTGCATCTAAAATAAAACCGAACATCAAAACTGCAGCTCTACCAACTCAGTGTTGCTGGAGTTTTCTAAACAAAACAAGTGTCACAGATGATCTCGAAGTAGGTCAAATTCCTCCCTCCTTGGTGCTTTAGCAACATTCAATTCTTTAGCGCTTCCCTCAGATGTTAGGTTCTTTTTAGTGGTGTCTTACACCTAGCATTTTTTCTCAATTTTAAGGTTTAAAAAAGCTGTGAAGGGTGGAGGAAGAGGGTACATCAGAGAAGCAGGGGTCCTATTTTTATATTGAGAGCTTTAAAGCAAATCATTTTGGAGCAATGCACTGACGGGGCTGAGGTCCACCTTGATGATAGCTGCATCAAAGGTCTAAATTTCCAAAGATCGTAAATCACTATCGTAAGCATATCAACAGCATGTGGTACTCTGTAAGCATTTTGCAACCTTAACATTTCCATCCTCAAGAGTCCTTTGATATCCTCAAAAGATGCCTTGGATTTCAAAGCTAGCCCCACATTAGCAAGTCTGGCAATTGGCATTCTGGAAAATTGCAAGAAGGGAGACAAGACCCAAGCAAAGTGGAATTTGGAGATACAGGACTTCATATTCTTCTAAGAGTGATAAAAATATGACCACATCGTAAACAATTTGATTTCTAAGAGGAGAAATTGCCCCAAACATCCAAGCCAAATGAAAAAAATATTATATGAGCACTCATGGGAATAAACACTTATCCAGACAATTCCCCTTGATTCAAGAGTTAAAAAATAAATCCATATTAACTTTTAATTACAAATTAATATTTAACTCTGAGAAAGCAAAAAAGCTTCAGAGGTTTATCCTAATGATTAAACTAAAACAAGGGATTTCAGAGAGAAAAATGGCCTGAAATTTAGCTCTCTCTGTATCTTTCTATTAAGAGCTCCTAGGTCTATGACTGAGGTGGCAGGAAAAAAATGCTACCTGATCCCATTCCTAACTCAAATAACAACATATTGATGCCATCCCCATTGTATTTTTACACACACATGTTTACATATTGCTACGATTAAAAAATTGCTAAATTTATTAAAGAAAAAAGGCAATACATCATCACTCTCATAAAATGCTTTGTTGTCTCTTACCATAGAATGAAAACAGACGTCTTTATTTTAGGACAAAATGCCTAAATACAAAACAACAGTTCTCTACTACAGCTGAACACTTACTGAGCACTTAGTAGGACCTGCATGAAAATATTTGGAACAATACATCTGCATGTAGCATTGGTATAAAAAACACAGCAAGAAAACAGTGGATTTCTCTAGGTAAAATTACAGAGAATAAATATTGCTAGATTAAGTAAGGGTTGTGGGCGCAACAGCCCTGAGTTCCTGAGAAAAAGGTAACTTAAGTACTTCAGATTTGTAGAGTATGCTTATATTTTCAAAGTATTTTCAAATCTATTTTTTTTTTCATTTCAGTTTATGTATTACAGTCCCCACTTGACACCTAAAGAAGCAGAGTATTTCATCATATTTCAAACCCATGTATACAGATGGAATCAAGGTCTAGGTCTTCTCACACTAAACAGGAGACAAAAATCAAGTTTATTTATAATCCTCATATGGTTCAGGACATTTTGGTGAAGCAAGAAAAAACATGAATTACACAACACATACATAATGTGCTTAAAAGACCTAGTAATTCTCTCCTATCAAATCAACATCACATCTCTTAGCAAAACATTGTTTCTGTTCTTCTATAGGTCACCCACTTCTCATATCTCACCTTGACTCAAAAATACATCATACAAAACTTTTACTATTTTATTTTATTTTATTTTATTTTATTTTATTTTAGGACAGTGTCTCTAAGCCAGGAAACAGCCCTCAAGTGCATATGGAAACATCCACAAGCTAATCTAAATTCTATATTTGAGCCATTCAATTTTGCCTTGGTCTCATCCTAATCATGCCACTGACCCAGTATCATCTTCAATCTCCCTATGAAGTGCTAAAAGAAAAGAAAATCTAATTAAAAGCTCAAGGAAAAATCCACTTTAATCAAAACTACAACCCAGAAGCCAACGGACTTTACAGCAGGAAAAAAAACACTAAAATATGAAAAAAATGGTAACAAGAAAAAAGATGTCAACGGGGGAAAAAGAAATTACATTGTAATTTCAGGACTAAAACCAAACCAATAAAAAAATAACTTTCCAAACAGAAGAAGCATAAAAAGATGGAAAAATAATAGCAGATGAAGGGGTTAAAATGCAGAGGATCATAATTTTAAGGATATTCTGCTAAGAAGAATAGGCCCCTAAATGATGATTAATGTACTACTTCATAAAATTGAAAGAAAAAAATGATACATTTGGTTCTATCAAAATCAACAGAAAAGTATCTAGTTTGGGCCTTTGTCAATATCTTTTCCTAAGTGGAACAACCATACAGATGAAGGTCCCAGACTTGGCCAGTAAGAGCTACTCTTCTATAACAGTCCTTGGACAGTAGCTGCTGGGGACCCTATTAGATGGGAGCCAATCTACAGGACAGTAAGAGTTTACTCAAAATCGCAATCTAACCAATATGCGGTTTGCTTTTCTCCATTCTAAACATCCATGTGAATCGTAACAGAAATGCACACAGGCCAGACCATTACTGCTCTTAAAGTGAAGCCACATACTCATCTCATCGTAAACAAACACATTCATGCACACATACACAATGTTAGGAGATGTCAAGAAATCTCTAAACTAAAAAATGACCACAGTAACTAAAAGAAGGAGTCGAATCACCTATCTAAAAAAAACTCATTTTAAATACTTATATATTTCAAATCTTTTTACCTTAGACGCCTTATTCACTTCCAATTTCCTTATTTTAAATTTTTCAGAAAAAAGTTGAAAAGTGTGTATCACCTCTAACAGTTGGAAATCAGTTTCAACTATAAGTTATTTAAAAGAAATCACTCCCCCAAACAGTACCAAAGCAGTGAGATTCCAAAGCAGTTGTCATGCATAGTTCCATTACAGAACCCAGTGAGCCCCACTGCACTCTCCTCTCTGGTAAGAGAGGCCCACACACTGGAAAAATAACAGGTAAAGTTAAATTTCCCATTTCATATTCTGAGCCTAAAATGTTGCAGAGCTTGGAGAGGACTCCAAGTTCATCTTGATAGTTATTTACTACAAATAATAAAGCAATGGCTAGCCCTCAATTTTAAAATAAATAACTAAAACCTGCAAACTGTATACTTTAAAAGGGTAAACTTTATGGTATGTGAGTTATATCTCAATAAATATATTATTTTTAAGATCTAAACAAATACATGATACTTAGAAATACATACTGCATATAATATAAACCAGCTGGCTCTGAGAGACAACACAAAATGCGTATTTTTAAATTCTGATATATTAAAAGATTATCAACCTCACTCAAAGAAATGCAAATTAATGTCTATGCCCATGCCACCCTGAACAAGCCCAATCCCATCTGATCTCGGAAGCTAAGCAGGGTCAGGCCTGGTTAGTACTTGGATGAGAGATCACCGAGGAAGACCACATGCTGTAGGGGTAAAAAATAAAAAATAAGGGATTGTAAGCTGAAAAGGTCCTTGCAATCTGTGAGGTCAACCAAGGGTCGCATCACCTAAAAAGAAATGAGAGGGAGGGAGGGAGGGAAGGAGAAGAGAAGAGAAGAGAAGAGAAGAGAAGAGAAGAGAAGAGAAGAGAAGAGAAGAGAAAAGAGAAGAGAAGAGAAGAGAAGAGAGAAAAGAAAAAAGAAAAGAAAAGAAAAGAAAAGAAAAGAAAAGAAAAGGAAAAGAAAAGAAAAGAAAGAAAAGAAAAGAAAAGAAAAGGAAAGGAAAGGAAAGAAAAGAAAAGAAAAGAAAAGGAAAGGAAAGGAAAAGAAAAGAAAAGTTGAGATAAGGTAGTGTACATTCTTCACCTACCAGGTTAGCGAAGATTAAGAACTTTCGTAATACCCAGAGCTGACAAGATATGGAAACCTAAACCCCAAAACACCTTTGTATACTCTGGCACATTCTGAAGGGCAATTTAACAACTTCTTTCAAAATTAAAAATGCACATACCTTTTGACTCAGCCCCACTTCTAAGAATTTACTGTACAAATACACCTATGCAATTATATAGGCAGAACAAAATATTGACCTATACTGTCCGTAGCCTGCTAGGAACCGGACGGCACAGCAGGAGGTGAGTAGTGGGCCAGAGAACGAAGCTTCATCTGTGTCTGCAGCCACTTCCCAGCACTAGCATCACCACCTCAGCTCCGCCTCAGATCCTCAGGCATTAGATTCTTATTGGAGCACTGATCTCTGGTCCCAAAAAGGTTGGGGACCACTGCAGGCACAAAGATTAAAAAAAAAAAGAGAATCAAAACCAATTTAAGTGTCCATCAACAGGAAATTAAAGTACCCACTATATACCTCTGATGTCCCACTATGCAGTTGTTAAAAAAAAAAAAGGCTTGAGATATAATTATAGGTACCGACTTAAAAAATGAAGACCTGAAATATGAAATAAAAAATAAAAAAATAATATATATAGTGTATATATATGTGCTTGTCTATGCATAGAAAATATCTGGAAGAATACTGGGGGAGTGGGTGTTAACTCTTTTTAGGCAGTATGAATGTGATTATAATGAGTATATATTAATTTTATAATTATAATGTGTATTTAATTTGAAGCTCAGCCTCTCGAATAAAGTCGTATTCTGGCATCGAATCTCCCCATGCTATGACCCCACCTGTCTTTCCTGTGCTCTATGGTTCCAGCCAAACCAGTCTGCTCTTTTGAGAAACCTGCCCAAAGGACTCCTCTTCAAAATGCTCTTACAATTTTGTTTGAACAGCTACCAGCAACAGCTTCAAATATAAAGTACCTGAGTTGAAAGAACTATGTCTGCCTGCATCTTCTACAGAACATATTTAAAAATTTTTTTAAAAGGAAATCAAAATGCAATAATCCTCATCACAGAAGCAGCAAAAGTACTCGCTATTTCTCAAGCTTTCCAGCCTGAAATCCTCTTAGCAACTTATCACATGTCCAATCCTGCCAATCCTTCAAAAACAGGTTAAACACCTCCTCCTATACCAAATCTTCCCTAATGCCCCGGCCAGGGCTAATTCTCTTTCTTAAACCACAGTACCATCATCTCTTAAGGCATTTTCCTCTACCTAGTACCCAATTGGGCACATGTCTCATTTCCATTAGTGAGAAAATTCATCAACGGCACAATCTGTGACTTGGTCATTTTGTATGCCCCATTTCATACATAAATTAAACTGATAATTCACTTAAGCTTATAAAAAAAAAGAATGGCAAGAATCTAAAAACAAAAAGCACAGGCTTTTCTTATGTATTTATTTCAACTAGGTAATATTTAAGAGTATGAAAAGTAAGGATCACTCTCCACCCTCCTTCCTAGTGCCCTAATATGCCTTCTTAAAAGGCAATCACTACGATCAATTTCATAACACAGGGTTTTGAAAAGTCCTTAGACACTATAACACATTCATAATTTGGGGTCTAAGTTGACAGAAATAATTTGTGGCATTTAAGAATAAATTTATTTACGACAATTATACAATTGTACACAGTGTACTTGTATGTTGGGGCAAATAAAATATGACAGCCAACAGATGAAAGAATAAACTGTGCCCTATGACTTGCAAAACTAAAGTTACCCTGAGCTGTGAAAAGTCATCGTTCATTATCAGGAAATTACAGATTCTTTAAAGCATACCTATAACCCAAATTATTAAGGTTTTTTTTCATAATATAAAAACTGCTGCTGCCTTGTTTCTTTATATAAAGAACCTAAAATTCTCACTAAGCTATGGAAAAGATGGTAAACATTAAAAATAAATTATTAAATAATGTAAATGTTTTGTATAGCTAGATTTTTTAGGAATATTAACAAAGCTAATAATGTTAATAAAAGCATTTTCAATATATTAATAGCAGCAAGATGTGTGCAGTTTTCTAATTTATACATGTAAGAATTAAATATTTCTAAGAGGTCTTTAATCACGTTTAGTGCATAAAAACAGAAAATTTCAGTAATAATTTCTAAAATAATGAATCACATCAAAATAAAAAAAATATAGGTGAGATTATGCTACTAAGATCAGAATGCTCCAATCAGAAGGCAGTCAGTTCATCTTCTTAGAAAATTTACCTAGCAATAAAAATCTGACACCGTCATCAGATCAAAAAATTCTATAATATTGAACTATAGTAGTAAAATATTCTTACAAACAATATTAAAGGGTGAATTACCAAATGCGGAGCACATTTTCCAGGTTCCCTTACAGCTATCTGTGGCCCTGTGACTTGGTTATAATTAAAGGGACAGAGCAGAAGTGATGTGTGCAACTTCTGGGAAGTATCTTCACAGGATGCGGATGGGCCCAGCTTTTGCCCTTGCCTCCTTCCTGCTGGTAAAAATGCAATCTTTTTTGACTAAAAGAAAAACACTGAGTCCCCTAATGAAAGGCACTGTATTGGCTCAGGACTGTCCATGAGTTACATGAAGAAAAGGAAACTTCTATCTTGTTCAAACCATTGTTTTGTGGTTTCTGTCACTCACTGCTATACCTAACCCTATTTAATACAAGGCAAAACTATGAAGTATATTATTTATTACTTCATTAAACAATTTCTAATACATATTTTAAACTTATTAGGATTAAAATAAAACTCATTTTTGATTATTCAAATAACTAAGAAGCTCTAAAATGTTTTTCTATACTATATTTGTGATGTAAAAATGTTATTATCAAGAATTTTTTTAAAAAAATAGTTTCCTCAATACGTCTTGGGATCAAGAGATTAAGCCAAGTCTCTTTTATATTATCCATATCAATAATACTACTCATTTATTCATTCCATTCAACAAATACCTATGGCATTCCTCACATGCTCGATGCAAGAAATCACTGACATGACCAAAGCAGAGTCTCTCTACCCTCCTGGAGTTTAAAAGATGGCAATGGACCTGAGGTTGCATAATCTGAGCACAATACTCTGGATGCCTCTTCCCTGGCCTCCACATTAATCATCCCCCTTCTGTTGTCATAGTCTCATTTCAGACTGAGCATAATAAATCATATTTGCCAAAGATTACTCCCAAAATTAGAATCAGCATGTTACCAAAATGCCACAGCAGCTATCATTAATGGTGGGCCACTTTAACAAATGGCACATCTTATTTATCATATGACACTTCTCTCTAATTTCATCTCAAAGCCCCTAAAATTTGAAAACTACTTTGCACTTCTCCCCAGGTCCAAGAGACTGTCCTAAAAAAAAAGTGAGGATATGGGGCTATAGACAAATGGCCAGCTGCTTTTAGTTATTTCTCACAGACCATTAAATTAAGCTCACCAGAAAACTGAAGCTATATCAAGATGTGTGTGTCTGTCTGTCTCTCTCTCTCCATCCTCTACATTGTAGTACCTCTCTTAGAGGAGGGAATTTTAATCTGACTGGATCAGACTAATTGGACATCTCTGTAAGTTAAAACATTGATTGGACCTTCTTTATAAGTATAAAGATTAAATACAGATTTAAAGATGGATGGATAGATGGATGGATGGATGGATGGATGGATGGATGGATGGATGGATGGATGGTTGGTTGATAGATAGATAGACAGACAGACAGACAGACATAAGGGTTTGCTTTCTTGCTCTTGTTTGTTTCCCTCAGACACGCTCTACAAGACTAATGTGGTATAGACCAGTAAGATTTAGGGGGAAGGGAAATCCCTTGCCTAGGCCTCAAGTTTAAGCAATACACTCCAACCCAGTTTACTAGGCAGCTCTACATTGGTATTCTGGCCAAGAGCCCAATTACCAATAAAACAATACTCTGGATTTCCCACTTGGCCACTGTACTGCTTATACAGACCTCTTTCAGGAATATGACAAGGAAGAAGAATAGCAAAGCTATAACATTCTGATCATTTATCAGCACCCCGAACCTCATCATTACTCTCTGGTCTGTGCCATTCACTTGGTATTCAATCATGTACTGTTTTATGGAATCTCATATTCAAGAAATCTACTCTATGGGAACAAGAACATAAATTTAACTATAATGACTATAGCTTTATAACAGCATCTCAGATTTTATTGCATGGTTGGTCATAGTTGGTAACTTAGAGAAAACTTATGTAAACACTCTAGAGCTGACCCACTGCTATGTACCTCCTGGTTATTGAATGTTGCAGATAATAAAAAGAACACAGTAGAAAGCTAGATTTCTGGATGACGATGATAACAGTAATAATAACAAATATGAGCTAATATTGATTGAGCAATTACTATTTACCAGAGGCATTTTAAGCACTTTATATGTATTAATTACTTTGGTCCTGACAACAAATTTGTGAGATGAGTACTATTATTATGCCCATTTTACAGATGAGGAAACTGAGACAGGAAGTTAAGTAACTTACCTAAAGTCACAGAATTTACAAGTAGCAGGCTGGGAATTTTGAGACTAGAACTCTTAACTACTTTGCTACAATAGTAGAAAGATTAAGAGAGGACAAATCCAGATTGGTAAATTTTAAGGCTCAGAGCCCAAAAGACATCCAAGGAGGCAGAGGGCAACATGGAACTGGATCTCAGGAGATCAGGGCTGTATTTATAAACTTGCAGGTTGGAAGCAATAGGTGGAATGAGGTCACTCTAGAAGACAGCGCTGAAGGAGAAGTTAACAGACAGAAACATGAGGAACACCGAAATTTAAAACAAAGTTATATGGTGTCGCATAGGTACCAGACTTATTGGGGGTTCACTTTATAATAAATGTCTAATCACTATATTATACACCTGAAACTAATATAATATTGTATGTCAACTATAATTAAAAAATTAAAAAGTTTTTAACAAATAAAGTTAAATTAATACATTTTAGGTCTAAGAGATGATGTTGTAGGGTGGTGAGTATTTTAGTATATTACATATATAAAACACATAATAAATTTCAAGTCAAAATATATAATGGTTATACCTAATCTATGGGAACTAAGACATAAATTTAACTATAATGATTATAGCTTTATAAAAGCATCTTGGATTTTATTGCATGGTTGGTTATAGCTTAGGTTCTCATGCAAAATCTTTGGGCACCTGTAACAGTTTCTATGGGAGAAAATAATCTGCTTTAAGATCTTCAGACATGCTTTCCAGGGAACATACAGTTGTGAAAAGAAAGACAGCCTAAATAGATAACCATATTTCAATGATTCTAAGATACACAATGTTTTACATTTGCATAGCATTGGAAATGGAACAGATCTTACATGGTTAAATTGGCAACTTCTTCATTGTTATGATACATAAAATAATGGTGCATCTTCCACTGATGGCATCTGAGATCCAATGATATGCGTCTTTCTGAATATATCCAATTCCACATGTAAGCATACATATTGGTGTAGTTAAAGAAAAACTTTCTGCCTTCAAGGGGTTTACAATCTAATGGAAAAATAAGATTAACACTAAGATAAATGCAAGTAACAAACATTTACACAAGATATGAAGTGATCAAAATGAGTGGGAGGTTAAAGAACTGAAGAAAAAGTACTTAAATGGTAGGAAATAAGAGTGGCCAAAATAAAAAAAACTTAAGACAATATTCTCTAAGTACAGTTTTAAATAGATTGGATCTGATGTAAGAACAGGAAGAAAGTAGGAAATAAATGACATCTCAACAATGGTACAGGGAGAAGATGAATAATGTTAGCTTTTGGTCATGTTACTCTCCTCTAAGAATCAGTAACTACCCTCCAGTTAAAGTAAAGCATTGCTTGAAGATAACTGATCAAAAGAAAAAACTTTTTTTAATCTTCCACATCTCTCTCCTTTGAACCCCTAGTAGTGGTTTAAAATCAATCAACAAGTTCTTTGTTACTCCTCCTCAAGAGGCAGGGCTTAATTCCCTTTGCATGTGGCTGGACTTAAGAGACTTGATCTAAGTGATGGTGTGACTAGACCACAAAAGGTTCCCCTTCCCCCAACTCCCTCCCATACTCCCTTCCTTCCTCCCTCCTCCCTTCCTACCTCCCTCCTCTTTCTCATCACTTAAGGTCACTCAAGTAATCATTCAGAGAGGTCCATGTGGCAAGCAACTGAGGATTCCTACAAAGATGTTCAGCCCATAGCAGAGAGTGAGCCATCTAGAAGAACCTCCAGCCCCAGTCAAATCTTCAGACGACTGAAGCCCCAAATGACATCTTGACTGAAACCTCAAGAGAGACCTCTGAGCCAGAACCACTCATCTAAGCCACTCTCGAACAAATGACCACAAAAACCATATGTAAGGTAATAAATGTTTACTGTGCTGTCATTAAGCTTAGAGGTCATTTGCTATGCAGCAAGGCATAACTAATACAATCCCATGGTATTTTGTGTCTCTAAAACACTTATCTTTATGTTCTTACGGTTATGTATACATGGATGGCCAATATGGAAAGTTATTTCTAGAAGGCTGTTCTCTTGATCTTTACATGCCTGTAAAGTTTACCTCAATGAATGGCACAGTTAAGTACTTGTGTTTTTGTTTTTATTTATTGAAAGATTCTTGCCAGTGCCTAAACAGTTGACAAAAATGAAGCAATTAACCCTTGAATAAGAACATAGCTACTGAAGTGGGGTGAAAAAGAAAAACACTGATTTGATGGAACTGACTGAAAATTGAATGAGGAATAATGGATACAACAATCAAAAAGAACTCCAGAATGACATATGTATAAGGTGAAAAAGCAGTCATTCTGTACCATAGAATCCAAAACTTGCTTTAAGAAAAATAGTACAGAGCAGCAAAGCATTATAATAGTAATACTTAGAACTTCATTACTAAGGAAAAAAGGACAAGCCACTTAATTAAGAAAGTATTCTATATGTTTCTCATACTGTTCTACAGAATATTAACTCCTATAAGAAGGTCATAGTATTCTCTGTGGAAGAAAAAAAAAGCAAGCAAATCAAACAAACAAAGAAAAAATGCTATCTATATACTACAGGACATTTCTGAGACTTTAAGGTGCTAATGTGCATTACAAACTGATTTGACCTCAGAACACAGAATACTTGTATTTTAGTATGCTATGTATACAGTTTGGGAAACACTGACTTGGGTAGGCAGACAGGCAGACAGGCAGGTAGGTGGGCCGATTCACAGGAAATAAGAACAAGACAAATGTAATAAATGATCTTACCTCAAAGAGATAACTGACAACCAGTTATGACTATGTAGAGTTTCTTAAAGCAAAATAAACTGTTAGATAAGCTATTAAAAGCAACATCAGGTGTCAGGGCAAATAAGGATGGGGAAAACATTGTAAGGTATAACGAAAGAAAAGGAATTCCATTTCCATAGGCCATGGCTCAGAATGCCTCCCACCCCCTCAACTCTTACTGTGTACGGACCTTGAGAGTTGGCTTGAAAGGGTGAGCATCAGCCATCTGGAAGGTTGGTAGGTAGCTTAAGAGGTGGTCTGGCCCCAGCCCTTAACCAACAGTGATCATAACAAACAACCTATCAGAGCTTCTCTCTTGGGAAGTGTTAATTAAAGACATAAAGAGTTCTTAACAGTGGAAGTAGAAGCAGAAGTATAAAAATACAAGAAAATCAGAGCTAAAACAGTAGAGCAAATAGCAGAGGATTAGATGGGCCAGTCCTGGTTGTTTACTGCCTCCTGCGGGAAAAGGATACTTTCATTGAAAACTTAAGTATATTACTGTCCAATTTGAACAACCTTATGTGGTAGCACTGCCAGAGAAAGCAGGATCCCAGTCTGATGATGCCCCTTCAGTCACATGCAGTGACCCACACATAAAGAAGGGAGAAAGGAGGGAAAGAGGATTGAGGGGGCAAGGGGAACACTAGCTCAGGGTTGAATAAGGAATATTCAGTTTAAACTCACCTGATGATGACTTAATGTATCAAACATCTTTGTAAGTCAGTGGCCACAGCCTACACGGCCATTAGGAATCAAACAAAGCTGTCCTAGCATGGCTATACCTCCCAAGTGTAACCAGGTCCTGCCCAGGGAGGGAGAGGTTTCCAGAGCCTCTCCAGGCAGCTTCTCTGAATTCATACATGCAGACACATGCCCACATACTTGTCTGTTCACACTCCCCCTGAACTGTACTCAACTTGCATATGTCAAGTGCCACCACCACTCCTCACCCCCAGGAGAAGTAAGAGGGTCAGGAATCAGACCTTGGGGAGGCCTGATGGACATGCCTAAGAGTCAGTGAATGTGTATGTGCATGCTCTGAGTGCGTGTGGCCATGGGCTGGAATGGGGTTTTTTTAGGAGGAGCTCTTGCCTACTGCTCCAGGACTGTGGAGACAGTGCATGGCCATGCTTGCTCACAAGCTCTCTTTCAGATTAGTCCAGGCCCACAATATAAATATTGTGCCCTTTAGAGTATGATGCTACACACAGCTTAGACAACCATACACAGCCCTGGCAAGGTAGGGTACGGTTCAACAAACTCTTCCTGCTGAGGAGGCAACAAGGTAATCTGGTCACTACAACTAGGAGAGATCCCTGACAGCAGGAGTCCCCAACCTGCACGATCAGTTGCCTGTGACCGTGCAAAGCTTCATCTGTTTTTGCAAGCCACTGCCCAGCGTTACTATCACCGCATCAGCTCCACCTCAATCATCAGGCATTAGATTCTCAGAGGAACACCAATCCTGGTGCCACAAAGGTTGGGGAGCACTATCTCCCATCCAAGTACTAACCAGGCCAGACCCTGCTTAACTTCCAAGATCAGATGAGACTGGGCAAGTTCAGGGTGGTATAGCCAGAGACGGGACCACTATCTAACAGTATTCCAGCACTCATGGGGCCAAGCCAAATGGGGTTTTTGTTTATCTGTGAGGCCTAACTCTCAAGGTTTAAATTTCTGTTCCACTTTTCCCCAACATGTGAGATGTCTTGGAAAACTTTCTGTTCCTTGCATCAAATAAGCCTAACCAAAACCCTTACAAATCACATGTATATCTAGTTTAAATATAGGGCCTGACCCGTAGCTTCAACTTCTGATGCAAAAATCCCACGACAAATAGGCTGTGAGAATTCCTCAAATACCAAGTGGTCTATGAATTAGCAGTCATATCATTTTGTCACTTAACCATAAAAGGAAAACTTGCACAGGTAAGCATACTGCTTATGGCTGATAACATGCCGGCAATTTTTACCAAATAAAAACAATTTTACACTGGCACAAACAGGTCACGTTATAAAAAAGCTCTTATATGAGCCATCCTATCTGACCCAGTTACTTAATATGTTACAGAAACATGTTACCTTTTACATTACTTGGCACACCAACAAGTTAGTTATACAAATCACAATTCCAACCAAAACTCCAGGCTGGTAAACATATTTAGTATTTGAGAACTTGAGTTATTGTGGTCAAATATTCATTAAAATGGCTTAAGCAATCTTAACAATTTCTAATGCATAAATGCTCAATTTTCCTCATTATTTAAGCAAACACTAGAACTCTGTTAGATAAGAAACCAAGCACAAGCCAACAGGCTCACCCAAATTACATTTAAATAGGACAAGCAAAGCTATAAACTTGGAACGATTACCAAGATACTAATAATTAATAATCAAGAGGAATTCCTGGTTGTTGAAAACCCCTAAGATCAACCAGAGGACAGCATTAGTAGATACCGATTAGGACAACAGTGCTCTGTTTCAGGGTGTGTGAGTACATGTTCACAGCTATGTTACACTAATGACTCACTTAAACGTCTGAATTTTCTACTATCTTAACCTTTAAATCAACTGTAAAAGAAGCTGCCAAAAGCAGTTAATAGGAAAGCACATAATTCCCAAAGGAATTTCGTATCTACATTTTATTTTACTACTTAAATGTTTTTGATTACTGAGATTTGAACAAGATGTTAAACATTCAAAATTAATTTTAAAAGAAAGGGGTGCTTACTAAATCCATAATATTCGATGTATACTGGCTTTTAGAAAAGCACAGGTCAGTTATATTCTTGTGTATGTGTGGGTGTGTACAGCACGTGGCATATTTCTGTTCAACAATGCACACAATTATTGCAGGACCTGAAAGTGGTTACTGTCCCACTTTTTAAAAGCTTTTTGACCAGTAAGTCAAAGTTAAAAAAGTAACTGGTGCATTTATTTCTTGATTTGAATTACCTTTCTGTTGTGAATCGGTTCTAGTTACTCCAGTTACCTTGAAGCAAAACTTGGGCAGAGAATATATTGCATTGAAATTACCTGACTCTTCCTATTGAATAATTAATTCATTTGAACTGTTCATATTTCATTTAAAAAAAAAAAAGATACACAACTTTGGAAATTATGCTCTAAATTCTGAAAGCAAAATGAATCGGAATCACATTTCTATGAGTAACCTGTCTGGAAGAGAAGACATTTATTCTATACTAAGTTCCCTTTGCCATTACAAACCTCTCTAACAGTTTATTACATTAAAACAATTTGGATGGGGTAAGACGTGTGATAATGAAAATCCTTCGAGGCATTTCTCAAGCAGATTATCTCTGAGACTACACCTTGGTTTAGAAGCCTCTGAGCAGCAATTTGGTCTATGTTAATCTGTGCAGGCACTCATTTCACATTTTCTCTCACCTCTAAATTTTTAAAACCAATTCACAGAATAAGTCATCCTATCAGACAATTGTATTTACATCTATATGACCATCAAAAACAACACTATTACAATCCAACACTATTACATATGCAGAATTGCCCATTTTAATGCACTCCACACCTACCCCTCCACCCTCTACCAGCCTCATCCTGCTCCCCACCCCCCGCACCACTCCACCCCACACACACCCTCCCCATTAAATCCCAGAGGAAAAACTTTGGGTCCAGTGCAAGGATTTTTCTTTCCTATAGGGTAAGTCTATTTGACTTTTTACTAATGATGTTGAAAACTTTTAAAGGGCGGCTAATGTACACCCAGTTTCCAAAAGCAAAAACAAACCCCCATATTTTGTTGAATATTTCAAGGCAAACTAAATTTCTCATAAAAGACAGACGAATATCTATCTATTCAAAAGAGTCCTTAGAAGTCAAAATGTGTGAGTACTTCTAATAATAGAACAAATTAATGTCAAGACACAGGCAGTAACGTAAAAAGCCTCGATGCAACCATGCCTGTCAAAAGGCATCTGTATTAGCAGCTCAGGGAAGTGGCATTTGCAGAAAAGCACTACAACTGCTTCAAAAGAAAATCATTAGGCCTCAGCCGTTAATCCCCTCCCCCATCTTCTTCATTTGGATCCTTCAAAGCAATTAACCACTAGAAGGTGCTATTCTGCAACCCACCACCGGTATTCACACCAACCTCCATCCTTGGCCCAGAGCTGGGTTTACCCCAGGTGGACTCTCAGCCTATTCCCTGTCCAATGTTCAAGGAAGCCTATACACTAGCCCCCAAAGCAGAAAAACAAATCTTATAAACCCTATTTATAAAACAAAACCAACGAAAAATACTGACGGCTGAATAGCCAGCAAACCTTTCAAACCATCAGAACACTAAGATGTCAAACGCCCACGCACACTTTGCTAAATATTAACCTCAAATACAATCTTAAAAATCTTAACTGAGACACTCTATTTCTACCTAGAAAAGATGACCCTGGTCATTCACTACCATAAGGGTCAACTGAACAAATCACTGTCCCCAACAAAGTAAGTCAGGGGCAATGAGAAATACGAAAGCTGTCTATCAGGTCACCACATATAAAGAGGAATTTTATCTTTACATACACACACAAAAAAAAGGCAGCAGAAACTAGGGCTGCACAGGGAAGAAAGGAAGGTGAAGAGGAGTCTGAACATGTTTCTGAGCGTCCTTTAGTTTCCGATGTACTCTTTTGCCTCTTACAAGGTTGCAAAAAAGGCTAGACATGAGATGGGTGAAAGAAAGCTGAAAAAGAAATGCACCCACCCTTCCCCCATCTTCTCTCCCAAAAAGAGCTCTATTTGTCTGTGCAAACCTAGTCCCAAATATGGGAGAGAGAGAATGAATGTGTGTATGGAAGAACAATGAGCCTTCAGCCTGGTATTGTGTGTGTGTGTGTGTGTGTGTGTGTGTGTATGCTTCTGCCTCTTTTCCCTTCGACCTCAACAACAACAGGGAGAGCTGGAAGCCAGCTTTCCACGCAGCTTAGGCCATCAAAATCAAAACTGGTTTATAATTTATGGGGGAATTAACTCCACAAGCAAATCCATGGAAGGAAACAGCTACCTAAAGATGATTTTATTATTGTATAGATCCATCCTTTCTCCCCTCCCCCAACAGACTGAGACTAAAGAATCCAGTGTACACCAGACAAAAAGGTCTCTCTTTAAATGGAAAGCAATTATCAAAACTGTTTCAAATCTAAGCACAGGATGCAATAATTTGTGTTACATTAAGACATTTGTTTTGTAATTCACTAAGTGCCCCTTTGACTAGTTATCTTTTTTGTGTTTAAATTAAAAAAAAAACTGCTTGGAAAAAGCTATTTCAGGATTCCTACAAAACTACTTTCTAAATGTACCTTAAAATAGCAACACATACTGAAACATTTAAGGCACCCAGTTTCTCAAGGACACATTTTGCTTAAATCAACGTTTGAAGTCTGTAATCCAGAAAAAAAACTGCAAGCAAACCTTGGAAAAGAGGCAGAGGAAAATGACAATTCAACAATGAATCATTTTGTTGTCCTTTCAACAACTTCTCAAGCAACGCGTTTCAAAGGAAACCTGCAATACTTTCCCCCCTCCCAACACGCACACACGCCCCATCTATGTAAAACTACGACTTCTCGTCTTTCCAAGACCGTACGAAAAAAATGAAAAATAAAAACATGAAAATCGGGGCCGCTCTCCCTCCGAGCGCAGAACTAACACAGCCTCCGAAGAATCCCCGTTCTGCTGCAAGGGGTTTCTGGTTTCGTAATGTGGCGATCACACACAGAGCAGACCTGGAGTCTGGGAACACAAAGAGGGAGCTTCCCCTCACGTGAAGGTGAGACTTTAAGGTAAAGTGCTCCCCCAGCTCCCCCGACCCGCAGACGTCCTCACACGCACTCACACTCACACGCACACACAGAAGTGCCGTTCCTGCCCGTGACTTCCTTTCCTGCCCCCAGGCCGGCCGGTAATTGAGTCGCACGAAACGGTTTAACCGGAGACAAGTCCAACGGGAGCAGGGACGAGCAGCGAGGCGAGCGCGGGGCGCAGCGGCGGAGCGGACGGGCCGGGCCGGGCCCCCGGGCGGGACGGGGCCCGGCGCGCCCCCGGCCCCTCTCGTCCGCGGACGCGCGCGGCTGCACACGGGCCTCCGGGGCGCGGACCCCCGACGAGTGTGGGGGGAGGTCAGGGGGGGAGGGCTCCGGCCCACCCCGCCCACCCCGCGCCCCGGCCCGGGGCCGGGGCCGGAGGGGAAAGCGGGCGCCGCGCGCGGGCGGGCGGCCGGACACGCACTCACCTGACCCCGACGCGCTACACCATGCGCGGAGGCGTGCTCGGCCGGCTCCCGGGGAAGCGGGCGGCGGGGGGCGCGGGCCGGGGGCGTCCCTGCGTGCCCTCGGGGCGGTCTCCACCAGGCTCCCTGCTGCTGGCTGCGCGCGCGGCCCGGCCCTCAGCAGCGCGAGCCCCGGCTCATGTCTGGTTTTGTCTCTCGGAGGGCGCGGGGGCTCCCTGAGGAGGACGGGGCTGCCGCTGCCGCTGCTGTTATTATTTTTTTTCTCCTCAACTAGGAGCGAGAACGCGGCAGGGACCAGGCCGGAGGCGGGCGGAGGCGGAGGCGGGGGCGAGGCCCGGGCGGAGCGGGGCGGCGCGGCGGGGAGCGCGGGGGGCGGCTCGCGGGCGTCTGCCGAGCGGCGGCGTCCCAGCGATGGAGGCCGAGCCGCGGCGGGGCTGCTGCGCCGGCCCGCCGCCCACTCCGCGCGCGGGCCCGGCCCACCTCGCAGTATCGCGCCTCCCCATTGGCGCGTCTCGGCGTGACGCACGCGGCGGCCGGGCCAATAGGAGGCGGAGGCCGGGCCGAGGGGCGGGGCTTCGCGCTCCCGTTACCCCCCCTCCCCGCCCCCGACCCCGCACCCCTTTTTTTTTTTTTTTTTTTTTTTTTCTTTCTAATAAAATGAGCCGAAGAGAAGCGGGGAGCGGCCGGCTGCTGGCGGCGCCGCGGCCCGGGCTGCAGCGCGCGCCCCGAGGGCGGCCAGGCGGCGGGCTCCGCGCCGGGGTGCGTCTTTGTGCCCGACGGGGCCGCGGCGCGCCGCAAGCAGGTCACCGGGGCAGGATGCTCCTGTTATCACCAGGGGCCCTCCGGGTTTGCCTTTTCAGCCCCTCAAGACGCGGATTCGTATTCCTGGAGAGGAGCGGTGGGGAGGGGAGGGGCGTGGGACACGGAGAGGGTTCCAACAATTCGCCGAAGGACTCTCAATTCTGATGAGCAGTAACGATTTCCAAATAAGTCTACGGCAGAAGGTTAATTCAGAGAGAAACAGAATTGGCGGATCCTGCTGCTTTTTTGGAAAAGAATAAGAAGAAACGCCTGAAAAGTCTCATCAAGGGATAAAGAAGGGACGAGAACCACCGGCAGAGGGGATTTTAGAAAGAGAGCAGTGTGCTCGACTCCAAGCCGTAAGTTTGAAAAAAAGTCTAAAAAAAGAAACCTAAATATCACCTTTTTTCTTTGAGAAACAGTATTCTGTCCCGCTTCCCCAAAGTCTGGTAAATCGTAGGGTCTAGGATGTAAGGGGGAGTGAGACCAAATGCTCATATTCTATTTAATATAATTTATAGGATTGAAGGGTTTGGAAGTTTTAATTATGATTACCCGTTTTTGAAATGCATATCATGTTTATTGAGTTCTTTCACAGACCCTGGCATGAATCCACAGTGAATCATCAATCTGTTGTTTGTTAATGTACTGTACATGCTTATTGGCATCCTTATACCATACACATTTCCTGAAGAAGTTCAGTTCTGTATATAATAGAATAATTAAGGGATAGAACGGAGCTCAAAATAATTCACTCATCTATTTCAAATAAAGTGATAATTTTTCTCATTGGAATAGCTATTCAGATAATAATTTCCACCTCCAACAGTTTCTTTTAGGAATAATTTGAACTAGCAGATGTTATTGGACTGTGACCCAAGAGATCTAAAAGCAAATGGGTCTTTGCCATTACTTTTCTGAGTAACTGTAAGCATGAAAATTCCCATCTGCTGCAATTCCTTCAGCTACAAAATGGGAAAACTGATCGACACTGCCTTATATACCTAATAATGTGACAACTGAATTTTACAACATAATAAATTCAACAAACAGCCTTCGACATCCTAGACATGGATAGAACTGTTCAACATCGGTTTGGAAATAATGAGAGGTGTAAAGAGCACTAGTTAGATGGCTTCAGTTTTCATCAAAATCGACATTTACAGGTGCTTCATTTCTCATCAAGTTCAGCCTGTGGTGGGCGAATGGACAACACCTCTGAGATGATGCCTATGGATCCTGTACCACCATTCAGCAGTGAAAAGAGGGGCTATCCGCATCAGGAAACTACATTTACTGTAGTATTAGGGATTGGCATCATTTCCAATTATTTATAATAATGTAGATTTAGAAGTCTCAAAATTTTACATAGTTATAATGCTTAATGGTGTGGTATCAGGCCATAAAATAAGCAAACTAGACCTGTTTAACTATTACAATTCCATGCAAGAATTATGGTCCAGTCATAAAGCCAGAGAGTACAACCTTCCTTTTAAGGAGCTAAGAGGCTGATAAGGTGATAACAATATATGTAATAACTATTAAGCCATTGATTGAAAGCTTAGTAAGTCTCACGTGCCTGGTGAAGCATGTGGCATGTCTCCACCCACTTAGTCCTGACTCATGAAGTGTATAATTATCATCTCCATTTTTAAAGTCAAGAAACAGCTTAAAGAAGTTAAATAACTTGCTCAAGGTAAAAGAGGTCAAATATCCAGTGGATTGTTTTCCTACTGTGAAATTAGAAAGTTTCCTATTCTCTTTTCAGCAAACTTTAGAAAATAAGGATTACTTTTATTATTGAATCTGAAAACATCAAGGACTTTTGCTAGTTTTTTTTTGTATCTTACTACAAGTAGAAGTGATTTTATTTTGTATACAGAGATCACATCAGAAATCCAATACCATTATTTAAAAGAAGCCAGGAGGAAAGAGGGATTACTTAATAAGTCATTAAGTAATAATTGTGACAACCGGATAGCTATGTAGGAAAACAAAAGCAGTGCAGAAAAATTTTTTTTTAACTAGATTCCTATTAGTCCTAAACACCTGTGCCCCAAATTATAGATGTATATTTTTAAATGTAAAAATAACCACTAAACCACTATTTCTTAGGTTCAGTTTACTGGTGTTTATTTTGTTATAGTACTCTATAACCTACATAAAGATTATGCTTATTCTTTTGTATGTGCCAGATTTTTTAGGATTTTTTTAAATGAAACCATAAAAGCATTAAAGAAATACTAAAACTTCTTAAAATAATGGACCAGGGAAGTTCTTTCTAAGCATAACAGGAAACCCAGAAGCCATAAAGGAAAAACACCAATAAATTTTACTGCATAAATATTTTACATCCCATTAAGGCATAAAAAACACCACAGTAATGCAAGAAACAAGCAGAGGGAAAATACTTTAACACCAAAAATAAAGGGCTTCCTTAACATAAAGAGCTCTTACAAATTTGTAAGAAAAAAAAATCAATAGAAAAATGGACAAAATATATGAATGAAAAATTTACAGGAAACAATGTTTAATAAACCATATGATCCAATCACAATGAAGCAAATGCAAATTAAAATCATCTCAGGAAACAGGCACTCTAAAGCATTGTTGGTAAAAATGTAATCATACTATTTTTTAGAACACAATTTGGCACTATCAGTGAAGACGTAAGATATCCATACCCTTGGGCCAAGAAATTATTCTAGAAAGCCATTCTACAAGTACTCTGGCATAAATGTACAAAACTATACATAAAAAGCTTGCAAATTATTCATAATAGTGAAAACCTGGAAAACCTCAAATATTCAACAAAGAGTGTAAACAAATTATACTACAATGGAATATTTGACAGCTTTCTAAAAAAATTGGGTAAATCTGAATCGATAAAGAATGATAACCAGGATTCAGAGTTAAATGAAAAGGGCAAGTCCCAAAACAATTATGTAAAGCATAATTCTACTTTATTTTTAAAAAGACAAATTTGTACATGCTTCAAAAATGTCTAGAAACATATATACCAGGAAAATGTTTACAGTAAGTCCACTGGGTGTGGAATGGAGAATGAGGAGGTAGACTGACTTTTTCTTCAGTCGACTGTTTGATTTTTTTCTCTTCCTATCAAGCATAATTTTTATAATTAAAAAAAAGGAAGTTCTTCGAACATATGGCTAGTAACTAGTATTCATAATTCACCAGAAGGGCTCAAGCTTTAGAACAAGTAAATTATTTTCCTCTAAAATGCCTTGAGCAGAACTGGGGAGTTTTCTCAAGCCTGATGACAGACTGAAGCTTGTTTCCAGGCATTTTCTTTGAAATTGCCTTCCAAGTTTATGTGGTGCAAATACAAGCCAGTAGTGAGCTTCAACTACCTTGCATTGCACTTTTTCAGGCTGGGTAAGAACAGCACTTCTGCAGATACTTGCCACTCCCCTTGCATTTGCCCACAGTGAGTTTTCACTTTATATTTTGTTGAAAATCAAAATTGCTCCTGCTCCAGTCTTTTCCCTCAAGCCAGATAAGTACCCCCAACAGCCTTTCAAAGTCCCTGCACAGCTGAATTGGAAAGGAGGGGGGGTGATTATTGGGTTTACTGCAGGAGGCACGTGTCATGCATGCAAACAAACAGTGAAAAAGCTTTTTCCAAAAAAAGAATAAAAAATCAGAAACCTTTTTCCTTTGTTTGTACATGACTAATTGTGGATAGCAATTAAGGTGCTCAGTTTCACTCCAGACTCTGATGAATTTTCTTTCAACCAAAGCAGAAGTGGGTCCATTTACCAACACACTTAACAGACAGATCCCAAGGAAACCCTGCCCCACTGAACTGCATCAGATCTAGTGGAATGATGCTCTTCTCTGAGTCATTTGGCCAGCCAAGGATACTAGGACGCCTTCTGGAGGAAATCTAAACCCAACATCTGACTTCTGACCACTTGTGGTTATTGAAAAGTCTCGTAGGGCTTTGTGAAAGAATTAAAGGGAAGAGATGCAGAATTTCATTGTCCTGGCCCAGTTCCAAGTTTGATCATTAGCAGTCCTCCTCCTTTGTCTGCCATCTCACTGCGATGTGCCATCCCACAGTCCCTGCTATAAACAGCTGTCCACTGTTAGCTGACTGAGCCAAAGAGCCAGCAAATTCCACTCTGGGGAAGCTGCATTTCAAGATAAATACTGTCTCGCATCTATTGGTAAATTACCGAGGTTTACCTTGGAGGAAAGGTGTGGTTTTCCAGGGCGAATAAGGGCATGATTGTGGGGAGTTAAAAATTACTCACAAACCTTATTTTGTCTAAATGGTGAACAAAGAAGGCTGGCATTGATCACAAAGGGGCCCTCGGAAGGGGGAGTCCAGAGGAAATACAGCTTCGATTCTAACATTGATGTGGAAGGTGCTATTTGCCACCAAAATTCATTTCTTCAAGTCCAAAGCATATATACAAACAACAAACAGGCAAGTAACTTGGTAACCCAGAAGACACAGCAAAATTCACCCTCCACCATCTGAGATTTGGCGTCTATTAGACATGTCTGGGGCACACACTTTAATGCCTCCCTTTCATTCAACTCTTACAACATTTTAATTTAAAAATATCCACATTCCTAATCCTTTCAACCCCAAATGTCTCCTAATACAACTTCCAGAATAAATTCTGCTGTTAATTTTTTTAAGCTTAAAAAGAGCATTTTCATTTGGAAGCATCTAAGATGTCCTTCAGTAAGTGAATGGATAAACTGTGGTCCATCCATTCTACAGAATATTATTCAGCACTGAAAAGAAATGAGCTGTCAAGCCAGGAAAAGACATGGAAGAACCTTAAAGGCATTACTAAGGAAAGAAACCAACCTGAAACAGGTTGCTAACGTGCTGTATGATTTCAACTATATGACATTCTGGAAAACACAAAACTATGTCTGAAAAAGACATTCACAAAAGGAAGTAAAAAAATCAGTGTTGCCAGGGATGGGGGATGAACAGTGGAATACAGGGGACTTTTAGGGCGGTGACACTGTTCTGTATGATAGCGTAAGGGTAGATACATGTCATCATGTTTGTCAAAACCCACAGACTGTACAACACTCAGAATGAACCCTGTTGTAAACTATGAACTTTGGTTGATAGTAATGTATCATGTTGGCTCATCAATTGTAACAAACGGACCACACTAATGCAAGATGTTAATAACAGAGGAAATGGATGGGGGGGAAGGAGTATATAGGAACTCTGTACTTCCTGCTCCATTTTCCAGCAAACCTAAAACTGCTCTAAGAAATAGTCTATTAATTGAAAATATTTAACATTTTATTTTTGTTTTTCGTGTCGTAAGGAATGGAGACTCACTCAACATCTCAAGTAACAGGAGATTTTTTTTTAATTTTTATTTTTTGGGAAAACTACAAACTTTTTCACAGTGGCTACAGTAATCTGCAATCCCACCAACAGTGCACAAAGGTTCCCTTTTCTCCACGTTCTCACCAACAAGTGTTGTTTGTTGATTTTTCTTTTTTCAGACGAGGCAACTCTTGGTTGACCTCACAGATCACAAGGACCTTGTCAGCTTACAATCCCTTATTTTTTATTTTTTATGCCTATAGCACCTGGTCTTCCCAGGTGGTCTCCCAACCAAGGACTAACCAGGCCAGACCTCGCTTAGCTTCCAAGAGCAGACGAGATAAGGCTCGTTCAGGGTGGCGTGGCCGTAGACATAACAGGAGATTTATGTGAGAATGTTCCTAAAGGAAGGACCAGGCAAATCTGAACCATGTGACAGAAGGAAGTGAGGTGTCTAGAAGGCAGGGCTGCAGGAAGGCCAAGACCCCTGGCTCCCTCACCACTGCTCTCAGTGGCCCACTATTCTCACCTCTCCCACAAGCTGGCCTCCTCACCCTTTCCTGTCTAGCTTTCCTTCACTTCAGAGTGTCTGCTTCCTCATAATTTTAACTCCCTCATAATTGTGGCCTACATGTGGCCTCTCATAGCCTCTCTGGTGTTTCTGATCAGCTACAGCTGCTTCTGCTGGCTGCATCATGACTTCAGTATTTCCTACTTCAAATTCCTGAGTGGGAGAAACCTCATTGGCCTAGTTCATCATTTTAGGCCCAGCCCTGTCCTGGTCCCTGGGCCCTGTGGGGTGCAAGCGGCAACAAAGGGGCAAAGGCTGTCGTGTGGTGCCAAACCCCAGTGCTTAGGGCGGCTGCTTCCTCAGAGCCTTGACAGGGCCACCTCCCTCTGTAGGTGTGCCAGCATTCTTGATGTGCCTAACATGACAGTTTGTAAATAGCTTGTGTCAAAAAAATGACGAGTAAAATTGAACCTTAGCAACTAAGTATTTCAATACATTTTTAAATAGTTATCTTTACAAGGGACATTCAACCTCTCTTAGAGAGAAGATCCAAAAGAAGCAGACCTTAAGTTATAGAATGTTCACATACTCTTGATCAATAAAAATTCAGTAAGGATAATCCCTGAGACACCCGTCCCAAAAGGCCTTCCAACCAACTTCCAGAAGAGCACCTCTGACCTTCAAATTAACAGCAAATTCCCACTACATTCAAGGAGAGGAGGGAGAAACACACGAGGCACTATGACGGATCTCTGCCTCACATCGAAGCACCTGCACCCCATCCAGCCTCGTAATAGGTGACTGATTTTAATCTCAGGGTGAAATAGTCTAGAGTTAGTGAACCAGGGAGAGGTGACAAAGTGACTTTCTCCCCTGACACAAAAACTTGAGGTAAGTGATTACCACAAGTAAAAGAAATGAATTTCAGTCTCTATAATTAAGAATAAAACAGAACAACAAAGAAACTAGTGAAAGCAACAGGCTCACAGATCATGGGCAGGAGAGGTGAAGACATACCAACTAAACCAGCCACAGAGCAAGATACTCTGGGAGAGAAAAACAAACTTGATAGCTACCCAGTTGGGTTTTATAAAATCTTTTATAAGAGTTGTACCTCAATAAATAAATAAATAATTTTAATTTTGCAAAATTTTTTGAAAAACTACTTTTAGGCACCTATGATAATGTATTAATAAAATACACCCAATTTAGAAATCAAAAAGTAGGGGTTAAAAACACAAATGTGAAATGCGAAACCAAAGAAATCTAGAATAAGGTACACGAGAAGTTGTTGAACAAGACCCCAAAAGCACAAACTATTCAAAGACACATTCGACTAAATAATATTAAAGACTTCTTCTGATAAGTTATATTGAAATAAGTGAAAGTCATGAATTGGGAAAAGATCATAGTTTCCATAACCATGGAAGGATTAGTGATCAGAATACATTAAGAAAGCTTTTAAATCTGTGTGGAAAAGACAAGCCCATGGAAAAACTGGGCAGAGGACAAGGACAGGCAATGCGCAGAAGAATCCGTGTGTCCAGTAAACATAAAAAGATGCTCCATCTCCCACGTCTCAGTTCTTGACGGTTTCGACATACACGCAGATGATCCTTCTAAGAACTTAGCTTCTTTCGTGTGTGTATGTATGTGTGTTTGAGTCGTGGTAGAGCACCCAGCACATAAAATTAACCATCTTAACCACTTTTAAGCGCACAGCTCAGGAGTTGTGCAAGCGATCTGCGGAACTTTTTCATCTTGCAAAACTCTCTGTCCATTGAACAAGTCCTCATTCTCGCTCCCTCCCCATGCCCCTGGCAATACTGTTCTCCTTTCTGTTTCTGAGTTTGACGACTCCAGATACCTCACATGTGGGAAATCCAACAGTACTTGTGTCTTTGTGACTGGCTTATTTCACTTGACATGATGTCCTTATAATTACTCACTGTGGCTGCCATAACAAAGTGCCACAGACTACATGGTTTAACGACAGAAACGAATTTTCTCACAGTTCTGGAGGCTGGAAGTCCAAGATCAAGGCCAGCAGTGCCGGTTTTTTCTGTGGGCTCTCTCCTTGGCGTGAAGATAGCCATCTTCGCACTGTGACCTCACATGGCCCTTTCTGTAGATACACATCCTGGTGTCTCTTCCTCCTCTCATAAGAATTCCAGTCCTGTTGGATTCGGGCCCATTTTTATGATCTCAGTTACCCTTAATCACTTGCCTAAAGGTCACATTAGGTGTTAGGGCCTCAACGTATGAATTTGGGGAGAACACAATTAGTTTATAATAGCCCTCAGGCTTCATCCATGCGTGTCAGAATTTCTTTCCTTTTTAAGTCTACAGAGTATTCCATTGAGTGTATATACCACATTTCGTTTATCCATTCACCTGTCAATGGACATTTGGGTATTGTGAAAAATGCTGCTATGAACATGGTGTAAAAATATCTCTTCGAGACCCTGCTTTTAATTCTTTTAGGTATATTCCCAGATATAGAATTGCTGGGTCATATGATAGTTCTATCTTTAATTTTTTGAAGAACCCCCATACTGCTTTCCACAGCAGCTGCGCCTTTGGACATTCCCATCAACAGTGCACAAGGGTTCCCATTTGTCCACATCCTCACCAGCACTTTGTTTTATAGCTTTCATCCTAATAGGTGTGAGGTGTTATCAACAAATTAGCTTTTTGAACTTGAAATTCTCTCTTCCAGTGATCTTAGTCTCTACCTTGACCCCAAACTTTCTATTTCCCAAATCTGCCACCTCTACCTAATTCAGTGTCAGGCACTGCATCCTCCAAGCACCAGCTTCTAGCTGTTTTTGTCATTCTTCCATTATCCAGATTCCAACAATACTTTGACCGTGGTGGAATATCTAACCCATTGATCCTTCCATCCTTTCACTGTTAAGGACTGCCTAGGTGCTTAAATTCAGAGGGACCTGCCTCTTTGTGAATCTAAAGAGATGAATCTAGAGAGATAAATAGTCCAAGCTCACTTGGGTTTTCACTTCTGCATTTCTTTCACCTTAACATTCTAAACTGCTTTAATTAATGTCAGAAAGAAAAATAACTGCTAAGCTTAAAGTCACTCAAATACAGCAATTCAATTTGTTTTCTCTTGTAAAATAAGTGTTTTTACATCCTATAATGCTTACAGTAATTACATTCATATTAATTTAATACAGATTAAAATAGACAAATAAATATCAAGTATTCAAGCTTCAGGCAGTGTTTCATTCTCTTCTCCCTAGCCTCTGAGTGCTGGAGACCACAGGTTCAGTCCTTCATCTTTTTCTCTACCCACACTCAGTCTCTCATTGATTTCACTCACTGTCATGACTTTAAGGACCATCCAATTACTGATGATTCTCAAATGTACATCTCCAACCCAGACATGATAACTCTGTATCAGTCAAGATGACCTAGGTTATGTTGCAGTGACTAATAACCCCAACATTTCAGTGACTTGAAATGGCAGTCATGCCTTTTCCGTGTGCCATATCCATCTCAGGCAGGCAGTGGGCCTGCTCATCACCGTCGTCGCTCAGCAGCCTGGGCTTTTGGCTCAGGCCACCATCTTGAGTGTTTCTGGTCACCTTGGCATAAAAAGCTCACTAGCAGTCAGGAAAATGCAAACTAAACCCACAAAATACTGTTTCATGCACAAGAGACAGCAAAATGTACAAGTCTGACAATAGCAAGCCCTGATGAGGACACAGGGAAATGGAATTCTCCCGCACTGCTGGAGAGAGCAGAAATCGGCACAACCACTTTGGAGAGCCATTTGGCACTTGGCAGCCAGGAACTGCTTCAATCCAGCGATTTCACTTCCCAGTATTTGCCGTGGAGAAACTCTTCTGCACATACCCAAGGAGACACGCACAAAGATGTTCATGGCAGCATTGCTTATGAGGAAAAAAAATGAAAACGACTAGAATTTCCCTCGGCAGGGCAATTCATAAATCATTGTCATGTACAAGAGAATATCACATGTTGACTTCTAGTCCAGAGTGTGAGGAGCTTGGAGGACACTCATTCACAGCACAACAACAAAACACGAACACCAACAACTATTCTTAAATCCGTCAGAGAACTGAGCTCATAGGGCAAACAGCTGCCCTCAAACTGGGAGCGGCGGGAAGTAGATACAGAGCATCACAGCTTACCTGAGCGGAAACCTCCATGGGAACCACGGGTCTGAGTGTGGGTAGAGAAACTTCCAGGGTGAGGAACCTAGGCTGTAATTGCCAGAGGCTGAGTGTGGACGGTCTTAGAATGAAAAACTCTAGGGGGACCAGTGGCGGGGGGCACACTTTTGTGAGTTTTACCTCTAGGAGCCCTAGCAGGTTCTCACAGTGAAGACCTGAAAAATATCTCTAGGGGTGAGGGGGAGGGAAAGGAGCTGTTTTAGGATACACCACCGGCACTCTGTTGTTTGTAAGAAGCCCTGCACTCCAGAGAAAGGAATTCACCAGAGCCTAAACGACCTGGGGGAAGGGGAACACCCAGCTGCTGCCCCTCTAGCCTTCCTGTCTCACCTAAGCAGATGAAGGAAGCCAGAGCACTGGTGGGGATCAGAGCCCATGGGCACAGGCTCTCTACGGATCTGAGACCTAATAACCCACACTACACATGTCATAGGTTAACTACAGAAAATCAAAAACAAATAAAAATCTTGAAAGAAGCCAAAGGGAAACGAAACTTACCTCTAACGAAGCAAGGAAAGAATTACATAGAACTTCTCTTTGGAAGCCATGTGGGCAAAAAGGGAATGGCATGAAGTATTTAAAGTGCTGAGAAAAAAAACAAACAAATACCAACTTAGAATTCTGTATCCAGTGAAATTATCCTTCATACGTCTAGGCGAAATGAAGACTCTTAGACAAGCAAATATTGAGGGAATGTGTTGCCAGTAGACCTGCCTCGCAAGAAAGGTTGAAAGAAATTCTTCAGAGGCAAGAAAAATGATATTGCTTAGAAATGTAGGTCTACACAGAAAGCAAGAGCATTAGGGAAGGAATAATAGTTCACATGTAGTGATACCAAAAAATAAATAAGAAAGAAAGAAAGAAAGAAAGAAAGAAAGAAAGAAAGAAAGAAAGAACGAACATAATGTTGAAAGAGAAAAGCAATTTTCAAAAAGACATTTATACAATGATGCCATTTATATGAATTATAAAAGCATTCTAAACAATGCTCTATTATATAGAGATAATAAAAATATAAAAACATTCACTAAAAAGAGTCAAACCAACTTCGCCCTCTGGGGAGGGTGGCAGGAATGCGGCAGGAGGAGAATCTTTTGGCTGTATTTGTAGCGTGTTATTTCTTCTAAAAATATCTAAAGCAATTATGAAAAAAACCTTTTCAAAATCTATCGTTGATTATTTTAAAAAACATTTTTAAAAGTATTCCAGAAAACCAGTAGTAGTCAGATGATCCTTACAATATCACAAAAAGCCACTCTCTCTGTCTTCTCCATACTTTATAAGACAAGTCCCAGCATGCAGGTGACAGCACCCTTTCATCCCTTGAATTAAGTTTAGCAACATTAGTGCAGTGACAAGTGCCCTTTGCCCGGTAAACAAAGGTTCCATGTGCTTTTCAGAAGATCTCATATTCTCAAAGCTGAATTTAATTGGATTTAAGATTCAGTTCAGCAAACAGCTCTTTGAAATGTCCCCCTGTTCCGTGTGGAGAAAATTTTCATCTGCCTTCCATCCCCATGAAAAGGCTTTCGTCTCAGGGCTTCTGATCACACCGGATGGACTGTTGACAGCCAATACCTTCGTGTATATCACTTTTAAAAAATTGATATTTTGATCCTTGGACAATAAATATAAACATCTACAAATCAATAAAATAGTATTCGTGAAAGTAAACAAGAAATTATTCATCAATGATCCCACTTAGTCAGGCCTATGAGTGCTGCGCTAGTCATGGAGGGCAGTGTGAACATACAAACATCACTCAATGCAAGGTGAGAAGAAGACAAAGTCAACGGAAGCCGAGCATTTCAAACTCATTCATATTTACCTAAGAATCTTACAGTGTTTTACCAGGGCAGAACCCTCACAGTCACCTGATCAGACTCTGGTCTCAGAATCTTAAATATTGTGGGTGATTGTTCTGGGTTGAATTGTGTCCCTCAAAACAGATGTGCTGAGGGCCTGACACCTGCTCCTCAGAATGTGACCACGTTTGAAAACAAGACCATTGCAGAGGTGATGAGTTAAGTCGAGATGAGCTCATGCTGGGGTACGGTGTGCTCCCAATCCTATATGACTGGCCTCCTCATCAGAAGGCCATGTGAAGGCACAGAGACTCGGGGACACGCCACACAAAGACGGAGGCAGAGACTGGAGTGATGCGTCTACACATCAAGAAATGTCAAGGATTGACCTCCGTCACCAGAAGCCAGGCGACAGCATGGAACAGGTTCTTCCTCAGAGCCCTCAAAAGGAACCCACCCTGCCAACGTCTTATTTTTGGACTTCCGGCCTCCAGAATTGTGAGACAATACATTTCTGTGGTTTTAAGCCACCCAGTTTGTGGGGCTTTGTTACCACGTCCCCAGAAAACGAACACAATGACCCAAGAGCTTTTGTTTGGGTGGCTTTTATCTCCTGATTCTTACAGCATTCGGTGTTTTTGAAACACAAGAATACACAAGCTCATGTTCCATCAGCTGCCAAAGGAATAACGTCATCTCAGGTCACAGGGCCACTGGAGCATGCCACTGTACACACTCTTGACAGGAGGAGAGGGACAAAGGCAAATAATGGTACAGTTTGTTGTAAAAATAGTTTGACCTCATGGGTCCCGCTGGAAGGGTTCCAGACTTCACTTTGAGAACTGCTGACTAATCCAAATCCCCCCGTTTTTTTTACAGATGAGGAAACTGAGACTCCAGGATGGGAAGCAGCCTCTCCTAGCCTTGGCCTAATGGGAGGCCTGGCTTCCTGGGTCCTCTGCAAAGGTTCTTAAAGCCTCGAGAGCCACAGAACAAAGGCATAGAGATGGGGCAAAGGCAAGCAACTGGTGTGAAACCCATCGGTTTAGACAGCGCCCCGGATCACCTCACCGATGAAGCACAGGGCCTTCGAACTGCCTTGTGCTCAGCAAAGAGCTCGGGCCACATTCTAAGTGACAGGAGGAAGCTCTTATCCCCAACATCTAAGGCAACGTCTGACTCTGATGCCGAGGCCTCGCAGGATGCCCGTGAACTCGAGACTGTATGAAGGAAATGTGAGTGAGCATCTGAATGTGTGTGCACGTGTGTGAGCATCTGACACACGCATGATTTAGAGGAGGAGGCTCCCTAGTGCTCATCAGGTTTCCAAAAGGGGGTCCGTGACCCAAAAGAAGACTGCAAACCATGGCAAGAGGGGACGTCACCCAAGGGATGCTCTCTGCCTATGCGGACCGTGAAGTCAAGCTGCTGCTCCCTGTCCTGCCTTCGGGGCAAGGCTGTGGATGGTTCTCCTCTGAGGCATGGGTGGGACCTCCCTCAGCCTTGAACTTGTCGCTCTGCTGTCACATGACGTGAAAACAGATGGGCGCAAAACAGCCAATTCACTGACGAGTCATGTGAGGAATCACCTCCACCTGTGGGAGCCATCAGAGCTGGAGGGACAGGGAGGAACCAGGAGGCAGGGAAAGCTTTTGTTCTTTCCTTTTCTCGGTTTGGCCCGGAAGGACCAACTGTTCGTGTGAATATGAACACTACAACAATGACATTTACAATTTTAAATATTTTAATGCTTGAACATATGTGGTATGGATTTTGATAGACTAAACTCGACTCTAGGTAACGAAAGTAAAATTTTTTAAATTGGAAATAAACAGTAAAAAAAAATATATATATGTGTCTGAGGAAAATATATATGTATATACATATGAGAGAAATAAAATCTGGTCTTTTCTACTGTCTAAGGTTCAGTTTCATGATGACCAGCTATTCCAGTTGTTTGTCTTTGCATGTTCATGTGTATTAATCAGCTGCATTTCCCCACATCACATTATTTTTGGAGGATTCTCAGCAGGGGAAAATAGCAGATTGATTTCTCATCTCAACACCAAAAATATACAGCAGGAAAAAAAATCTGAAAACACTTCAGTTGCACGAATGTTTGAAATAACTCATCACTCATTGTTGCATATTTTGTGGCACAACCCAAAGGTGCCACGGCCATTTCCGGCAGGGGAGATTCATCTTCCAGGAGGTGTGTCGGTCCACCTCTGAATTCACCAGTGCCAAATCGCCTGTGGCCAATAGAGTTTTTCTCCCTGTGTGAGACTCCACTGCCTCTCCCCCTCACCCCATCCCTACTGGTAAAATATCCTGGTTCAATTAAATTATTTTGGTCTGAGTCCAAAACAGTCTCTTCATGAGATCACAGAATTTATAGGTTTTCCGACAGGTGCCAAAACCATTAAGACCATACCTCACAATCGTTCTGCGCCCGTGTACTGCGGTCGTCTCTGTTTTACAGTTCATTATTTAATAGTGCTTATCAAAGGTTAACGTCTTTATAGGATCATTTGGCTCATCCTTAACTTGGCTAATTTACAAATTACTTCATTAGATCTTTGGGTCATCATTATTTGTGTACAAAGATCTGATTCAGGATATGAATCTTCAGATTATTAAGGCCCCACTGCTTTAACCAGACACCTTCTAGCATTTCCCTACTCCAAATGGTAACCACCTGTCAAGTGGAGGCGATGTATGTTTGTAATGTGGCAGACTGGTTTTTAAAAATCATTTTCCCTTCGTTATAAATCTCAGAAGTCAGTCATCTAAGTTGTATCTCCTTGTCATCAGGCACATCAATAAGAGGCTTCATATCAAAAAAAAAAAAGGAAGCTGAAGAAAAGGAAAAAATAGTGAAAGATATTTTGCATAGTAAAATATCCTGCGTTTTCAGTGAAATGAATCAAATGCACAAGAATTCTAAAAGGATCATATAAATGCAAGAAATCATTGCAAAGACTAAAATGCATTTAACATCTGCACCATCTCCTGCTGTTCCCTACACCGAGGACATGCCCTAGGTACATTGCCAAGTCATCACGATTCTGGCCCGCGGTCCCTGGTCAACCTGACCCTTACAAAGAAACCCAAGTTGGCTTTCGATGCTCAGGAAAAAGAGCAGAGTATTTTCTTCATTCACATCGTAACTCAAAGTTCAGGCCATTTCACGTATCCACAAGGGCTAGGACGAACGTCAGAGCTATGCACGATAACGATAATTGGTCCTTCACCAAACGTGTGGCATCTTCCTCTGCAAGACGTTATCCTGGAGCAGAACGTCACTCTGGACGTAAGGAGCGGCTTGGGAGCCCCTGGTGCTCTGCGTTTCATGAAGGGCCTGGCAGTGCCACCTCCTCTGAGGCCGGTAAGTGAGCTGTGCGCCTTTTCTGAGAACAGATGTGAATGGGTCTTGACTTACTTCAGTCCAGCACCGGGGTTTTTTCCAGTGAAACCGTGGACTCATGGCCCAATAGTTACTCAATAATTATTAAGCTGAGGATTAGACCATGAAGAGTCCTTCCAGACAAAGTATTCATTTACTAGGACTATCTGAGGGGGGGCGGGTGGAGAAATCAATGTCGGATCTTATTTCTCACCATACACACACAATAAAATTTCGGTGATTTAAAGGGTTAAATACAACAAATAAGAATACTCAAACCTGGGAGACAGGCAGGGGACTGCCTACCTCTTCTGTCTTCCAGCCTCTGAATGCTGAGCTGCTCCAGGCCCCGGCCTCAGCTTCCTCTCCTCTCTCGACACTCACGGCCTGGGAGCTGCATCTGTACTTACAGGGTTCAGTGTGACTGACACTGGCAACTTCCACTAGTGCGCACCTCACACTTTCCAAGGCCCCAAACTCCTGCTGTCTGTCCCCCAACCTCCCACACTGTCCCCTTCCAGGCGTTCCAGCCCCAAACCTCAGAATCCACCTTGATTCTCCTCTTTTACACACCCCACATCCAGCCTGGGGCAGACTATGTTCAAGGTGGATCCAGGCTCTGATCACTCCTAACCACGTCTGCTGTTCCAGCCCTGGTCCGGAATGCTGTTGCCTCTCACCTGGATTATGGTATGAGCTTCCTCTGTCTGACAGTCTCTTTTCCCTAGAGCCACCAGAGTGATGGTTTTAAAACTTAAGTCAGATTCTTCTTTCCTCCCTCAACTTCCCCTTGCTGGTTCCCAATCCACTCAGAGAAAACCCAGAGGTTTTGCCAGAGGCACACGAAGTCTCACGGGACCTGGCTCTGCATCTTTTTCTTCAGCATCCTTCCCTACTACTCTCATCCTGGCCCACTTTGTTCCAGCCACATGGGCCTCCTGCTGGTCGTTCACACAAACCTAACCTGCTAGGTTTGGCTTCCAGGACACTGGCATTTGTCACCCTCTGTTTGAAGGGCCCTGTTAGGGGTTGCATTATGTCCTCCCAGGAAGTACGGCTCTGAGTCCTAGTCCCAGCACCTGTGAGTGTGACTGCACTTGGAAATCCGGTCTTCGCAGACGTCAAGATAAGATGAGGCCACACTGGCTCGGTGGGCTTTAAGTCTGGTGAATAGTGTCCTCACAAGGGGAGAGAAATCCAGACATAGAGAAGACACAAATGAAGCAGGCCTTGTGGTGACAGAGGCTGAGATTGGCGCAGTACGGCCACAAGGCAAGAACCAGCGGGAGGCCAGCGACCACCAGAGCTAGCAGAGGCAGGAAGGACCCACCCCTAGTGCCTTCAGAGGGAGCGCGGCCCTCCCAGCACCTTGATTTCAGACTTCCAGGCTCCAGAGCTGTAAGAGAATAAATTTTTGTTTTAAGCCACCCAGTTTGTGGTCATTTGTGATGGTGGCCCTGGGAAACTAATACAGCCCTCCCCCAATGTCAGATGCTTCACATTGTCACTTTCGAGGGGGCTGGGGACAGGGGAGGGCTCCCAGGGCTAACCTGCTCTGCTCCACAAAAGCTTCTCAGGCCACTCCCAGGCCCATTCTTCCTCCCTGCCCCAGCCCTGGGGACTCCCACAGTCCTGTGGGGGCGGGGGACCACCCTTCTTTCCCCATCCTCTTTCCGATTCTCTCAGGGTGACATAAACTCTGCGCCTTCCCTAGGCTTCTGCTGTTGATTGCCAACAAAGGGGATGTTGACTCTTACTGTATCTCTCACCCTCTTGAAGCAATGCGGGTGCCTCTTCCTGGGGGAGAAGGTGCCAAGGACGTGGGTAAAAGAAAAGCACAAAAGTTAATAGTTCAAGATTTTTCCTGATGTTCTCCTGCTCCATTAACTAGCGGGCAATTCGGGTTCACCGGAGCACAGTGCTAGAGGGAACATTGACCTTAACCCATCTGTGACTAGTGGCCTCCTTGCTCCTCTCAATACTCGACCCCTTTGGCCAGTCCCCCAGGATAAAGAAGCAAAAGCGGTAGGAACCAGGGATTCTGACGAGTAGTAGGAGCAAGTAATGTAATGTAGGGAGTAAGCTGCTGCCCTGCAGAGAGCTGAACGACTGTGAGTCAGGCCTGCTGCTATAGTGGGCCCAGAATGCCGCCATCCAGCTCTGACATTCACATGGTGGCATTTCCGGGGAGAGCCGCTGCCTCACACTCCTACCCCCCGACCCCAACTGTGGGCTGATGACTCAGGTGGCAGAGGGTTGGTGGGAGGCAACAGATGGAAAGCTATGGAAACTGGTGCCAAAGACCAACAGAGGGACAGAGGCTGTCCTCAAGGCGGACGTATTCCAGGAGCAGACGCAGAGGGCTCAGCAGAGCCAGGACCCTTGAGTGACTGGGAACCAAAGGGCAGTCACTTTTTTTCTTATTGAAAAATGGTTCCCATTATTATAAATTTTGCTTTGAGTATACTTTGCAGTTAAAGTCCTGCAGGAAACTGAAATAAGCATAACAACAACGAAGCCTGCAGTGAGTTTTTGCGGGAAGAGAAAGGTTGAGAGGGACAGTTGGAGGGACCGGTGGTGGCTTTATTCACAGCTCCAGGAAACAAGATAGATGGGTCACTCCCACCTCTGCGGGCCTGTGACAAAACCAGAACCACAGAGGTGTGGCGGAGGAAGGTTATCCATAAGCAGGTCCACCAACCAGCAGCGCACTCAGGGCCCCAGGGGAAGTGGCCACCTCGCAGAGCTGTGCCAGGAGCCCCAGCCGTGGGTGGTTCCCTGAAACCAACATGCCACTTTGTCCACATTCTGCAAAAACACGTCGGTCCCCCTTTGCCCAGGCCATCCCCGCTGGAGCAGAGGGCCAAACAGAGGTGCCAGGCTCCCATTTGCACTCAGCCCTGACTGCTCCGAGGCCCCAGAGAGAAACAAGTCGTGTTTCCAGCTGAGGCTCAAAAAAGTGACCTGGCCAAGGTCACACAGCCAGGAGGAGACAGGAGTCACAGCTCAGAAACAGCCAGTGTGGGCATTTTGCCTGCTTATCATCCATGGACTCTCTTTCTAGTCACAACACCCCAGTCTTCCTTTGGGAAGGGCCCTTCCCAATTCTAGTCCCTGTTGTTGAGTGAGACTAACGTGTCCCCAGAATCTGGGGTGAGCTTGTGACCCAGGCCTAACCAACCATCAGTGAGTTCATCCCCCTTGGCTACAACAATTGATTCAAGGGTGGGCATGTGATCCAACAGAAGCCAATTCGAGTCTGGCTTAGGATTTTGGCTGAAATAGTTGGGAGAAAGAAAATGGGGCTACTCAGATGAAAAGAGAGAGGCGTTGGGGGCCACCAAGCCAAAAGAGCCTGCCTGAGGGTAAAACCAGCACAGAGCACAGCAGAGTGGAAAGATGGAGTGATGCCGAAGTCTGGCGAAATTCATCTGGATCCTGCCATGCCTGAAGCCACAGGCCAATAAAAATCTTTTTTTGGTGTAATTGAATTAATTGCTTGCCACTTGCAAATGAAAAGTCCTGACCCAAGTGGACCCCAACTCCATGCCTCTCCCAATGCCATCAGCTGGGTCCATCATGCCCCCAGAGCACCATCCCAACCCCCTCCTGGGACTCTCCCCCAACGGCAGCACTCAGCCTCAGCTCGTCCCTGCTCCAGAAAGCTGTGCTCCCCTTTAAAATCCGGCCCCTGACAAGGTCCCATCCCTGGAATGGTGCTCAATAGCCAAGAAGGAAGGGGAGCAGGTGGGCGAGTGGGAGCTGCTTTGCTGTGGGACCCACAGCAGGGCCCAGGACGCTCTCTGTACCTGTCCTTGTGCTTTCTCTCCAGTCACCCTGCAGGCTCTTCATACTCCTAGGAAGGAGACTAGAGACGGGTGAAATGGGAGCTTCAGTCACCATCTCAGAGGAGGGAGGCACCAGGGACAGGGACCTAGAGGTAAAACTAGAGGAGCTTCGTGTGTTGCCATTTTTGTCGTTCCACAGATGTTTCTTACGTCTATGGAAGGAGGAGGAGGGGGAGGGGGAGAAAGAAGGGAGGAAAAGGAGAAATCCCTTACCGAGAAAAGAAAACCAAGATAGGGAGCCAGCCTGTGCCAGTGTCTGCACGGATTTCCAGCGTCACCATTGCTTTGACAAGAGGCAGCTGCTTTGCCATGGGCTCATGTGTGATGAACATCGCTTTTGGCAAGAGCCACATCCTGAGATCTCAAGTGCTGTCTGATGACACGTCACCTCCCAGCCTGCAGGCAGTTCTTGAGGGGTTCTGCTCTTCAAACCTCCTGTGCCAACAGCCCTGAGGGGCGCCCATTCCCACCCACACTGTGAACGGGATTCAGGGTGTGGCAGGATTAGTAAACAGAGAGGCTGCCACTGCTATTTAGCATGTATCAGGACAACAGACGCTCAGGTGGGCAGGGGCATATTCTGGGGGGACTCAAACACTTGAGGTCAGTGGCTCATTTCAAATCTAAGTCTCTGTGCTTCCTGGTCACTTGGATTGGGGCAACGTGGCTATTAGTTGTGTTCATTGGTGGATTAAGCTAAGTGGCCTTTTTTCAAGAGGAGGGGGCCACAGGCCACACCAAGAGTCCCCAAACACAGCCTCCCCTGAGGTCACAGAAGGGTTGCCAAGCCTTCGTTTTTTCAGCTGTTGTCTCTCTTTCTGCTTTGGGATTTGGGTTTCTGCAGCAGAGATACATGTAGGGCTCATGGAGGTGGCGGCCAGAGACTACTAACACCCAAGTCTCTTTCTGCCAAATATTCAGCCTCTTCCCTCTGGGGGCTGGCTGGACTTGACGGATAAGACAAGGGCGAAGGTCCATAAAAGCAGGGGAAAGGCATGGATGGGGATACCTGAGAGAGACCCAAGGATGTGATCACTCCCCCACCCCATCTGAGGCCTTCCTTCCACAGATCAGATGTCCAGGCGCCCTGCCTCTTGTGGAGATGCTGATTCTCCCTGAACAGAATCAGGCTGCATGGCCAGAAACCTGACACAGAGCACCCAGGACACAGGTGCTGATACTCCGGGTGACAGAGGGTGCTGTGGGAAGCTCTTGTGTGGCAGTCTTACCACAGAGGTCCTCTAATGAACACTTATGCCTAGAACCTGCTGGTTGCCTTCAGAGCAGGTGCACATGGACTTGGGCACTGATATATGGCCACCTGGGCCCAGGAAGTGCCAACCCCGCCCACATCAGCTTGTTTTCTGGCAAGGCCAAAGCAGCTGTGCTGGAGGAAGGCCCCACTCTGGGCCTGCCCGCCGCTTTGTGAGGCTGAGGCAGGCGAGACAAGACTCATGGCTTAAGACCCCAGTGGTCAGCACAGCAAGGGTGGGAGGCACGTCATTCTGCCTCTCTGCCTGTGTCCTTCTCAATCCCTTCATCCTTTGAAAGACTAAATAATTCATCAACATGCAAGAAAATGGAGGGTGGGGTGTGTTCCCCAAAAGGTTCAGAAACCACAGTGAGCCCGGGAAGAGCTCGCTTTGTGCGTGTCTGTGTCTCCAGTTCCTCTGAACCTCGCCACAGCATCTGCGGTGACAAGGGAGACAGGTGTTGACAAGGACTTGCTGTCCAGGAACTTTCCTTTATCCAGTGACAGCTCCATTCATCTCACCGAGCTGTGCCCAGAGCTCTAGGCTGGCCGTGCCCTGGCTCTGTGAGCCGCAGGGCACAGTCAGCTGAGAAGAGCAAACCTGTGCCAGCCAGCTGGGGCAGGAGAGTCGGGCAGGGAGGCCGGCCAGCCTCCAGGGCCAGCAGGCAGGGCCCAGCAGGCAGGGCCCAGGCCAGGAGGCCGAGGTGCTCAGGGCAGCTCTCACAGCGCCCCCTGGTGGCCCAGGGAAGCCCCAGCGCTGCCCAACCCCGGCTCCCACCCCTCAGCCAGCCACTAGCCCCGCGGGGACTCACCCAGCCAGCACCTCCTGACAGTGTGTGCCCTACAGCCTCTCCTGCCTCACCCTGGCCCTCGGCCTTCACCTGAGGATGGTGGATGGAGGGGCACCTTGCTCTCCTGAGGGGGTGGGGGTAGGTGGAAGGAGCGGTAGCTGAAGCTGCACCAGAAGGCTGGAGGAGGGCCTGGGGTCCTTTCTAGCCCGGTGGCCCCAGCCACTACGCGTCTGGAGTCCTGGTTCCACGTGGACACAGACTGGATGCTTCACGCTGACTTGGCAGCTTGTTTCCAGTCCCCACAGCAGTCTGACAGCCCTGACCACATCTAAGGGCGCTTTTTAGCCGAGGCAGGGTGCCGGGGAGGGGGGCCCGACATCTGAGCACATTCTATATAAACACCACCTTTCCAACAGTTTTTAAGGTGATATATTGACAAGTGTTATGATTTAGATGAAAATGACATCTTTTCAACAAACGGTGCCAGGGCAACTGGATATCCATACACAAGAGCTCACACACGAAGATGAGCTCAAATGGATCAAAGGCCTACATGGAAGAGCCAAAACTATTAAACACAAACAGAAAATAAGTATAAATCTTCAAGACCTTGGATTAGAGGTTTCTTGAAAGTGGCACTAACAGCACAAGAAAAGAAAAAATTGGTAAACTGGACTTCAAAATTAGAAACTTTTGTACATCAAAAGACAGGAACAAAAAAATGGAAAAACAAACTACAGAATGTGAGGAAAATTTGCAAACCAGCTGATAGTATCCAGAAAATGTAATTCAGCTATCAGACAACTCAATTTAAAAGATGGTCGAATAACTTGAAAAGACATTCCACCAAAGATAAACAAAGAGCCAATAAGCACACAAAGCTATCCGACACCATTAGTCATTAAGGAAATTGAAACCACGACGAGCCTTCATACCTACTGCGATGGCCGTGATAAAAATGTGGAAAATGCCAAGTGTTGATAAGAATGTAGGAAAATTGGAAACTTTGCACATTCCCAGGGTGTGGGGTGGGGGTGGGTAATGGTACAGCCACTCTGGAGCACAATTTCTCAAAAAATTAAACAGAATTACTGTATGACCCAGCGATTCCACTGCTAAGCACATGTCCGAAAGAATTGAAAGCAGGGACTCAAACCGATCTTTGTATGCCAGTGTTCACAGAAGTATTATTTATAACAGTCAAATGGCAGAAACAACCCAAGGATCTACCATTCGATGGATGAACAAAATGAATAGTATTCAGCCAAAAAAAGAGACTCAGTACGGACACATGTCTAAACCTTGAAAACATTATGCCAAGTGAAATAAGCCAGATAATACAGATAAATGTTGTATACATAATATTTACGTGAATTCATAGACATGGGAATTGGAATAAAGCTCACCAGAGCCCGCAGTGAGAAATGGGGTTACTGCCTAATGGGTGGAGTTCGTTTGGGGTAATAAGAAAATTCTGCAAATACATAATGGTGATGATTATGCTTAATACCACTGAGTCATACACTTGAAAATAAAGTGGTAAATTTTGCTGTATTTTGCCACAATTAAAAAAAAAAGCCAGGGTGTCGTCTTGCAAAGTAACTTCTGTAATAGGATCGGGGGTCCTGAAGAAGCCAGAGTCAGAGAAGATGCCCCCACTTAGGCCTGAGCATGTCCCCCCTCAAAAACATGCAGTCATGCCTGAAATCTGGTGGCCAAAAGCGGGAGCCCAAAGGTGACTGTCATCAGTGAGAGCCAGTCTCAGAAATTGTGACTGTGTGAAGGGTGAAGTTGGAGGGTTTTAATTGCTCCTGAATTAATGTGCTTACTTCTCACCCCTGGGGCGCCCGGGTTTAATTACTGTCTTAGGTCACTATGCAAATGAGCTTGCTATCAATTCCTGTCCCAGCGGACAGCAGCCCTGATTACCAAGCCCTCACACTCACTCTGCAGCGAGAAGGGCAGGAGGAATGGGGATGCCACCGGCCAGGCGGCCTCCCACTAAGAGCTGAGGGGCGTAATTAGGTGAAGGTGGTGCCTTCCTGTCCCGTTTCTGGGTCTTAGATGAGCTGGAGAGTTCAAGGTTGTGTCTGGGGCTTCAGTTGCTACCTTAAGGCACAGGGAGATCAGCTGTCAATGGCAGAGAAGCCCCGGAGAGCTAGGGTGCAGGTTCCGTGGAGGGCCTGGCAGGTATGCGAGGAGGAAGCACGGAGGTGAGGCCTACTGCTGCCTTCTTGGATCGCAGGCCTAGTGTTGTCCGCTTTCCAATCTGCTAAAACCCGGAATTTAGAAATTTTATGTTTCTTTTAGATTTTGACAATTAGAAGATTTTGAAAACACTGGGCCCAGGGGTTAAGGGTGGAGATTGACTGGGAAGGGGCCCCAGGAACCCTTGGGCTGCTGGGAAGCTTCTCTGTCGTGACTGTGGCGCTGAGTACCCAGGAGCATTTGTGAAAATTCATCAAACCGTACACTTTAAAACGGGTGCCTGTTACTGAAATGTACATTACCCTCGGTAAGGCCGTTAAATCATTTTATCCCGAGTAACAGCCTAAGTTGACACAATCATGTACTCACTGTGTGACAACCCGAGGTACTCTTCTATTAACTCCATTTTACAGATGGGGAGACTGAAGTACAGGCCTCCCATGGAAGGGGCCAGAACCAAGCCCGTCACCTAGCACTCCTGTGCCCCCGCCCCACTGCAGCCTGCACTGTGGCTGCTGTTGGGGGAACAGGTGTTGGGACCCCTGCTGCTTGGAGGTGGGCTGACTTGGCTGCACCTACAGGTCCCAGCACAGAATTCGCAGCTGAGTCAGGCTCCTGTCACAGCCCCCTCCCTGCAACATGGCCCAGCTCTGTGGACCGTCGACGGCATTCAGCTGCCTTCTCCCAGCCTCAGCCGCATTCAGCAAAACAGTGCCAGGGCTGTTTTTTGGGGAAAACCTGGCAGCTTCCATCGTCTCCTTGCAGGCTTGGCATTCTAGCTCTGCCGGGTCACTGGCAGCCATGCACATTTACTCTGCACCAGTGGTTCTCCAGCTCGGCTGCACATGGGTCAGCTGGGGGACCTTAAATATTATTGCTTTGGTCCCACCCCAAGACGGGTGTTCAGTCTGGGCAACAGGGGCTTTATGAGCTCCCCCAGGTGACACTGGTGCACAGCCAACATTGGAGAACCACTGCCTCACTTTTCAAGCAGTTTTTGTTTGAATGTCAGAGACGCAGTAATTTGGGGCTTGGAGGACATGAATGAAATGTTTTGTAGAAAAGTATTTGTAATATAAAGTTAAAAAAAAAAGTAGAGACTACAAACATGTGCTGTTTACTTTAAAAACACTCAAAATTCCTGTGAGCCCATGTGATCCAGAGACATGTCTAACCTCCCAGATGTCATAAACCCCACGAAGGGTTTCCTGGGGACTTGCAATTCATGTTGCCTGCCCTGATTTGGATGGCACCCCCGGGGGAGGTCCCTTGGTCTGCAATCTTTCCAGCTTCCGCCAGTCGGTCAGGGGTGTGCTTTGTTTCTGCTGGGTCAGAATTTATCTGTTACCTGTCCTTACCCATTGAGCCCCAGCTGGTGGCCTTCTTTCAGGGTGGAGCACCTTGAAAGAGCTCCTACCTACACTTGCCCTTGAACCCGAGAGTGACAAATACCTTTATCTGACAGTCATTGTGTTAAAATCAATGTCAGAAAATGCTGACGTTAAAAAAGTTTAAAAACACTAATGCCAACTTGCTGCTCTGAGGCTGGGATGAACACTCTAGTAATAGACTATCCAGCCCAGCTCAACGATTCACGCTGCACACCTCCAAGAACCAATTTTCACATAGAAACCAGCCGTTAAAGCCCGGAACAGTGGGTGGCTGGTGTGTGTGTGTGTGTGCACGTGCTCATGTACAGGCACATGTGCCACACCTGTCAGGAGGGCTGTTACTGGAGACTGAGGATAGTTCAAGACATGAGCGGCTGTAGCACTGACACGGGATGGACTCTGATGGCTTTGTGACCTGTCAGTTTAACTAGAGCCCTGTTATTCAAATACTGATCCAGGTATCACTTGAAGCCATTTTTACAGACATAGTCAGAGCCACCCATCAGCTGACTTTAATAAGGAAATTTCCTGGATGACCTGTGTGAGTCTTCCTACGAGAAGGAAGTGCTCCTGGGAGCCAACACGTCACCTGTGCCTGTGGATTTTCATCCTGGTCACCCTCCCTTCTGACTGGCTGCCCTGTGGATTTTAGATTTCCTTAGCCAAACCTCACAATCACAGCAGCCAATTCCTTGTGATAAATATCTGTCTGTTTGTCTACCTACCTACCTACCTTCTAATTCTGCTTGAGGTAAAACCTGACCAAGAGAAAAACAATGAACAAGAATGTCCACAAGGGGGCCACCCGGTCCCAATTCTATTCAAACAATTCAATAGACTGATCAAATTATTTCAGGGGAAGAAAAATAAAATGCTAAAACATCGAACTTCTTCAAGGGGCACTTTTTCTCGTACCACCTCATAACCTGAGCTAATTACTGTGGAACAGCGCTTCCCGCGATGTTAATGTTTAATCGGCTCTACCCGATACAGTGGGCTCCAGTGGGCTCCATGGGCTCCAGCTATGCGCAGCTTTTGAGCTCTTGAAATGAGGTCAGTGAATTAAATTTTAATTAATCTCAATAGGGTTCCAAGGCCCTCTAGATAACCTCCCTCCCTGGAGCTACCTTTTAAAGCTTCTTTTACCCGCTTCTCCTGGGACAGAGGAATCGACATTCCAGCCTGCCCAGGATGGTTCACTTTCCTCCCGCAGTCCCTCTGGTTTGAATGTGGGCAGGTGACCTAGAAGCCACAGCCTTTGAGACAATCTGTAACAGCATTTGTATTTTCTCCCAAAAACGGTGTACAAACTTGGAAGCCACCCTGCTTCCCAGCTCTGACCCAACTTCTACTGAAGGACAGGGCACACGTCCTCTAACCCACCCGAACTGCCCTTCCAAGGTCTTATGCAAATGTCTTCAACTCCTTGTCCCTTTCTTGACACAAGCCTCTAGCTCTTGCAGGCTTACTGCAATGCCCCAAGGACAACACAAGGACAGAGGCTCGCAGACTGTCCCCCACACATACACACACAGAGTGTTCCTACCGGTCACTGAGCCTTTTTATTTTGCACACAAAACCACTGAGGACCGTACCTGTGAACACCTTGGAGATACAATGTGGCTACACTTGGCGCCAGGGCCTTGGGAAGCGAGGAGAGAACAGTGATTTGGGCAATCACATGACTACAGAACTAGGGCTTCTAGCAGGGTTCCAGATGGTCAAGTTTGGTCTTCATAGCAGTTCTAAGGAAGCAGTAAGACCACCACAGGGATGGGTGCGGGCAGTTAACCACCAGTGGCTCCTGTGAATATCAACTGGGGGCCTGGAGCTGCCCGTGGGGATGCTGGGAGCAGAGGTCTAGTAGGCTGACTTGTGACCGCATGCCGCAGGGGCTCGCCTGCCCAGAGCTTACTTGGCCAGGGGGTTTCTGAAGTTCCTGCCAGCAAACTTGGCCTTGCTGCCCAGCTCCTCTTCAATTCTTGGGAAGGAGAGAGGGAGAAAAAAACAGAGCAGTCTCAACACAGGAAGTTTTCTCACCCAGAGATGTGGCAGAAACACACCTCTTTCCAGCAATTCATGACCCCGGCACCTGCCTACTCTGTCCAACTGATTCTCCAATCCTCTCAAACTGAGCTTCTCTGAGATGCAGTAACAGACAAGCATTCTGCTCTCCTCACCCTCCCAACTCATTTGGCAAGTTCTCCCCACCACCCCCCATGATGCTTCTTGGGGCACTAAACGCTAGAGTGGTTATGTTAAAAAACAAAATCTTCATTTGAAAGAGAGAGAGAGATATACTAAAATATTTGCAGGTAAAATCGTGAAATGTTTTAAAATTCTCAGCAAAAATCACAGCTAGAGTGTAAAGAGACAACATGGAGGAACAGTGACAGCCATTGTATCTGAGTGATGAGAAAAAGCAGATATTCCACTGTTTGCTATTTTTTTTTAAATGCTTGAAATTTCCTAGGACAGTTTTAAAGAAAGGATGAGGTGGAAAAAACATATGAAATAGGCATTTCCCCTGCAACAGTAAGAGGAGTAACAAAAAGGGGTGCGGGGGGGCAAATTTTACAAAACAAGGGTGCTAAATTAGACAACCTCTTCTATAATTTTGATTGTCCACAGGGGAGCCTAGTCCCTCTCCTGCCAGCAGGTGGCAGCATTGCATGGAACGGGCTCCTGCTCAGGGTCAATGCTCCCCCTCACGTTCTAGGCCCAGGGGGACCCCAGCCTAGCACTGTTACACAGTGGAGGGCAGCACCCACACACTCGGTGGGCACATCTTCTTTACCTGAGAATCTGGTTGTACTTGGCCAAGCGCTCAGATCGGCAAGGAGCACCCGTCTTGATCTGGAGAAAAGAAGAGGTCAAGTTTGTCTATAGTGGGCCCTGAAGCTTGGTTTGGGGAAAGGGGGAGGAAGAGTGCCAGGGCAGACAGGACAGTTTCTTAAGTAGAATCTCTGACCATCACAGGAAGAAAGGGTTCCAAGGGGCATCCAGGACACCCTCCACCCTGATCTGTGCCAGGAAGCCGGAGTCAGAGGATGGACCAGCTCTCATTCCTGGGGGCACTCACCTGCCCGGTGCAGAGCCCCACCACCAGGTCGGCGATGAAGGTGTCTTCGGTCTCCCCAGAGCGATGAGACACCATGACTCCCCACCCATTGGACTGGGCCAGCTTGCACCTAGAAGCCAGGGAACAACCACATAGCACAACTCCATTTCCCAGGTATAACAGCCCCTTCTGATGCCACATTACCCCTGGCAGGGGACCAGCGGAGGGGCCAAGACCTCAGAGAAGCTGCTTGCTCTCGAGTCCAGGGGAAGATGATATAGTCCTTGCCCTCCTCAGAAGGCCCTGAGGACCCCATCAGCCCTCAAGTTTGAAAACAGGGTTCAGCCTTCTTGAGCTGGAAGGAAGAACTATCTCCTTGGACCCATGTTTTCTGTGTGAAATTAAATTATAAATCTAGGTTACAAAGTGGCCACCATCAGGTCAAAACTTCCCAATGCTCCAGTCCCCTTGGTGCCATTGCTTATTTTAAAAGTTCCCCTTCCCGAGTTTGAATTTGAAGCCCTATTACTGTTCCAGTCATGAGTTCCCCAACACTGGAAAGGGGCTCTCATTCAGATTGAGCCCCTTGCTCCATGACAGCTGCTCCCAACGGCACTTACGCCTTAAGAGACTCGGTCACTGAGCCAATCTGGTTCACTTTGAGCAGGAGGCAGTTGCACGATTTCTCTCCCACGGCCTTGGAGATGCGCTTAGGGTTGGTCACTGTGAGATCGTCCCCAACCACCTGGATTCCTGCACTGGCAGTGAACTTGCGCCATGCTTCCCAATCATCCTGGTCGAAGGGGTCTTCAATAGACACCACTGAGGGAAGAGAGCCAGGCGCCATCAGTGTGACTTCCCGTTTGCTGAAGGGCGACCCCACACCCTCACCTATGGGGCAGGAACAGATCTCCAGCTCCCATCCTGGAAACACTGCCCTCCTGACTGCTGTGACAGGGCACCAGTCACCTGCAGCCCTGGGACCTTACACCTACAACGTGCGGTGCTCACTGTCCCAGGTGGTGTGAGCCTAGGGCCACCGATGGAGCTATGAACTGGAGGATGAAAAACTGAGTTTGCGTCTCGGCGGCACCATGAGCAAGCTGTGTAGCTGAGCAGTCATCTGTAGGGGCTGGGTCACACCTCCTGGTCTGGAATCTGACCCCCCACCACTTGCTGAATGCCCTCAGGCGGCTTTGGACCACTCTGTGCTGCAAGTCCCTCTCTCCTAAAACAGCACTGAGTAGGCTACCTACCCAGCCTATTGGTGAGCAGAGCCTGAGGAGCACTGGCTCACTCTACATGACAAAGCTTGCTTTCCTCATGGTCTAACAAAGCCAAGTCTGCTGAGGAGGCTGATCTGACAGAAGGCAACCAGGTGGTATGAGTGTAAATCACTTACCAGTGTCACTGCTGGCTGGCACTGAGGACCCAGCCCGAGTCCTCTGTAGCACCACGCCAAGCCCCCTATATACTGCGTGTGCTCGACCTGGAAAGGCCCCGCAGGACACCCAGTGCTGCAGCTCCCGCCCAGAAGCACTCACCTGGGTAGTCCTTGATGAAGGACTTGTACAGGTCGGCCAGCTGGTCAGGGGTGATGTACCTGCTGGGGTCATCGGGTGACTTGAAGTCCAGGTCATACTTCCCCGACCTGTAGAACTCAGATGCAGCCACATCCATACCGATGACCACCTTATCGGTGTAGCCGGCTTTCCCGATGGCATTCTTCAGCAGCTCCAGGGCTGGAAGCGAGAATGGCAGCAAGTGTGGAAACCAGGCAGGAAGAGGTGAGACTTCCCTTTAGCAGCTGCCTAACGGGAGCCTGATGGAACCCAGGGGTGCCCTGGCCCCACCCACCAGTCAAGGATCCTGGCTGCTTTATCAGCTTTGGGACCAGACACCATCAGGCAGCACCCAGACTGCATTGCCATGTGGGAAATTCAATCTTGACTCTAAAACAGGGATCCCCAAGCCCTGGGCCACAGACCAGTACTGGGACATGGCCTGTTAGCGGAGCGGCAGGCGAGCCAAGCTTCATCGGTATTTGCAGCCACTCCCCAATGCCTCAGCTCCACCTAAGGTCATCAGGTGTTCTCATAGGAGTACCAGTCCCCTGTGCGAAAAAAGTTGGGGACCTCTCGGATAAGAGGCTCTCTCACTGACAGATGCTCCCAAATTTAGTGCCCAAAAATGCTGTGCTGGCCGAGGTACAATTACAGTGACCAGCTGAGATCAGCTGTCCTGAGGAACAGGCTTTAAATAGAGCGAGGCTGGGATCCAAGAGGGAGCAGAGGGGAGGGGAGCATAGGACACCGGGCCCCGTCTCCAGGCTCTGCTGCCCAGAACTCAGGCTTAGCCTCACTTGGCCGCGCTGCCCGGAGGGAAACTGACAAAACCATGTTGCTCCTGTTCAACAGCAAAGACCTCCGATGTTAGGTTGAACCAGGTGAAAGGGACTTTTTTTAATAGGTCAAAATGGCCAAACTCCAGCAACTTCCTACTCTCCAAAGAGCAGCCTGGATTATTTTCTTTCACTAGCTGCCCTTGAAGACAACAAAAAATGCTTGAGCCCCACTTTTCCTTCTAAAACAAAAATCTCAACTGTGAATTCTTGTTCTAAGACTTTCTGTACCCTCCACTAAATTTTCACACTGAATTCTGTCCCTAAGAATTTACAGCAAAAAACAGCTGTGAGCATCCCTGTGGGTAAAGAACTAGATTATCAATCACAGTCCTCAATACATGGCATCTCCTCAAACACTGAGCAGATTTCAAAGTTTTGCCTCGACAGGAAGACCAAGAATAACAAAACTGCCTCCCATGCCATCAGCCCAATTCGAATGAACCACCAGGCTGTTCAGAAGTCACACTAATAAGAAAATTCCTTAATTTTTTAAAAAAGTGAAGTGCTAGCTCCCACATCCCTCCCCAAAACTGTGCAGTTCTGCACTTTGATACTTGAAGGAAAGGTGGAAAGACCAACGCTCCCCAGGTGGCAGGTGTGGCAGATCAGACAGAGGCGGGCAGGGCCGCGGACCTCAGGGGTACCTCCAGAGCCTTTACCTTCCTTATTCTCTAGGATGTTGGGAGCGAACCCGCCTTCATCACCCACGTTGGTGGCATCTTTCCCGTATTTCTCCTTGATGACATTCTTTAGGTTGTGGTACACCTCCGCGCCAATGCGCATGGCTTCCGTGAAGTTTGCTGCACCCACTGGGAGGATCATGAACTCCTGCATGGCCAGCTTGTTGCCTGCATGAGATCCGCCATTGATGACATTGAAGGCCTGTGGGGAGACAGAGAGAAGTCCAGACCCCGACATCCAACTGCATGGCCACATGTGGCTATGCAATGCTCCTGGTCTCTTGGTAATTAACTGCAATCATCACTGCCAGTGGTGCTCCCTGTCTGAAGCACTGACTGCTCTCAGCAGATGCACACAGCTCAACGAGTAATATTTTCATTCTCCCATTGACCTTAAGAGACTTTGGGGGCAGGCAAGTTGAGCCACTTGCTCAAGGTAATTCTTAGCAAAGGGCAGAGGACTTGTCCGCTGCTGACATCTTCAGAGCCTGCTCGAGGTCCACTGCGCTGGGAGAGTCACAGGTGGACGAGATCAAGACGTGAGAGGTCTTGGGGCCCCATGTAAGTCAATGCTCCCAATTCCTCATTTGGGAAGTCAAAGCCACTCACCGGAACTGGCAGGATGACCTCAGAATTGCCAGCCAAGTCAGCAATGTGGCGGTACAAGGGCACCCCCTTCTCAACTGCTCCAGCCTTGCAGACAGCCAGGGACACTCCCAGAATGGCGTTTGCACCAAATTTAGCTAAAACAAAACAGAGTTAAATTGAGGTATTTCCTTCTCACCAACCTTTCCCTTGCTGCCTTCCCACCTGTGTGAGCTACTTGGCTTATGTTCTGAATCTTTTTCTCTTTATCATACATACTTTCTACATTCAAGCCAGGAATGCAAACAGCACTCCTCGTGGACTCATCTGGTTTTCTCCTAAGAGAAGGCTCTTTCTTTGGTGTATGAACACTGACAAATTCCATATATTGTCTGATTTAATATAAAAGACAACCCTCTTTTGAGTAATTCTACAGACATGCAGTGGTCACCTGGTTATGCTCCTGATATTTAAAAATGTGATTTAGTAGGTGAGGCAAGAGACCATGGATGGTTGTGAAGTTCACCATCAGGGACACCACCTCTCCCCGAAGGCCTTAAGAGGTCTTCCGGAGACACCGTGATCTCCCCAGGCAAAGGTCCACCTCGAGCCACTCACATTTATTTTCCGTTCCGTCCATCTCTATCATCAGTTTGTCGATCTTCTCCTGCTCTGTGACGTTCAGTTTCTACAAGGAGAAGGGAGGATGAGCTGCTTGAAAGGCAGTGACGTCACTCTATTTGCATGACCTCTGCACTCCTGTCATGGACTGATAAAACTGTGGAACTGTACAAAGTCTAAATCAGTTCTGTGTGGCACATTTGTCTGACAGGCAAAAAAAGGTGGGGGCGGCGGGCGAAAGGAAAATCAAGAGAAATAAACTTCAAGAGAAAAAGGGAAACTATAAAGCTCCCTTCACTTGCTGATAGCTCAGGCATTTCTCCAAGCACCAGGAGCTATGTGAAATATACAAGGTACGGTCCTTGTGTCCTAACGGTTGTTCTCCCCAGAGAAACCAAAGTTATAGTACGTGTAACACGACTGTCTGGTGCATGATAAATAAGGTGTTACTACAAAGCAGGGTGACTTTTTGAGCAATAAATAACAGAATTCACTGTTCATGCAAATGAGTTATGCTCTTCAAAGGTGGCTACACACTGCCGGCACTCTTGTGAACTCTGATGACAGCAAACTCCATCAGTTGAAGAGATTTTTTTCCCAGTAGTCCAACATCATTTAGCAGGAGTTAACAAATGATCAAAATGAATACTTTTGGCGGGATTATAAATAAAACTGATATCTTAAAAACTGGCTCAAAGTAATTTTCAATAAAAATCAGTATTTAAAAAACTTCATGATTGAATATTTCATACATTCTTTATATAAAAACTAACGTACAAAAGGAAAATCATCTATAACGTCAATGTGCCATGTTAACAATGTGTCACCTTCTGCTTTTTTGACAAGGCATCTTTGGAAAGCCAGGACCTCAAGCAGGTGGCTTCAGAGACCAGCTCTCACCAAGAGTTCAACTGAAGCATGTTCCCAAGGGGAAAAACATCCAGGAGAACCCTGCTGTTGTTAGTCACGCCAGGTAAGGGAACCAAGGCACAGAGAACAGGGGTGTGTGGGGTGCCCAGGAGACTGGGACATGGGGTGTGCACTAGCAGAGGAGTAACGAGAAACTTCGGCTGGGGACCAATTAGTGTGCCGCTAAGGCCAGGCCAAAATAAGCCAGCTAGAGAGAGAGACAGCAGAGTCCATCTGCCACCAGCAGGCAGGATGAACTCATGGAGTGGGGAGACTACATTCAGGACAGGAGGAAGCTGGGGCGGCTTTCGGCCTTGAGAAAACTTCTCCAGCCAGAGATTTTCACACCGCTCCCATCTGGGCGAGTACCACAGGAGCCATGGGCTATAAAAGGGGCCAAGTGGCCAAGCAGGTACGGTTGGTGGGTCCCCAGCCCTACTTCACCTATAGCAGCTCTACTTTTATTCCATTTAATGTATTGAGGTTCTATGTAAGATTTTACTTAACGGGAGTTCCACCGTTAAAGTTAGAAGTACAGTAAATAACTCCACAGTTCATGAAAAATGAGTCAGTCACCATGGACACTATGTCCAACACCCCTGATCCTAACTTCCCAGAGGGCAAGACAGCTGGAGGAAAAGTCAAGGCCCCATGGCAGCCCCAGCTCCGAGCCAGCTCCACGTGCTTAGATGTGCACACGCAGGTGGGTTAGAAACGGCAAAATTATCGTCATGCTGACAGGACATCCAATCGGCTCCTTCAGCGCTCAGAATAAACGGGAAAGCCCCCAGCCCGGGAGATGCTCTGATGGCATCGATACACATTTGTTACCAGGGGGCGGGTCCTACCTTGCTAACCAGGGCAGGTGCAATAGTTTTATTGATGTGCTCAACAGCCTTTGAGACACCTAGAAGGAACAATTAAATCGAATTACTGACATTAATGAAAAACAGGCTTGAGCAACACTGGAGAGCGCCCGCAATGCTAACCCAGACAGAAGCCCACCAAGAGACCTTCGACGGCGCCTCCTTCAAAGCCCCAGCTCCCTCTCCCCCCGAAGTCAGAGGACTTTCTGGCCCAGTCTGAGTGCTTTATCTAGGACCCCAGGTTAGAGCCACACACAGAGCAACCCCCTCAGAACGTCTGAGGGGCATTAGTTCCAAGACCATGCACCAGATGCACCAGCTGCCGAAACTAAAAGACGTCCAGGGTCCAACGCATTACCTGCGTGCACAAGGCCGGTGCCAGGAACTCATTAATATACTTAACGGGTCTGGAGACGCCTGACCAGTAGAGTGAAAGAGGAGGAAAAAGAAACAGAAGAGAGAGGCTGTGAAAGACACCGAGTGACAGTGAGGAAAACAGGAATGAGTTCCCCTCACATGAGCAGGGTGCAGTGTGGCCCTGCTTTTGACAAGTGGCGGCCTGGGCCGTGTGCCGTGGTGACCCATGGGTGAGCCCCCTGCAGAGTGTGGAGCAAAACTGAGCTCCCGGCCCTCCTACAGTGGGAATGCTGGGGTTCTGTCATGGGGTTTCCCAGCCTTATTTCCTGTCTTCCCCCAAGAGTATACTGTGGCCCTTTGTGGGCCACGAACCACAGTAATATTGTGAGTTTTCTCCCTCTCCACGAGAACTAATTTCCATCCCAGGGTGATAGAGCCCCACCAGGATTGCAGGGTCCAGCCCTGATTTCCTGTAACTTGGCCACACAGGCGAAGATGTCAATCTGCATATGGCCCATCAGGGGCCCGTTCAGCCAGAGCGGTGCTTCTATGAGTCAACACATCAACCAACAACTGATCTATAGTAGACCCAATGGCCAGACCTTCCAGATACTTCCCTTTTAGACCCCTGAAGAGGGCTGATGGCCTGGAAGGCCCCCAGATCCCTCCTGGGAGACTGGTGAGACCTTTTGTAAGGATTAGTCAACATGTCCTCTCATCCTGAGGCTCCCTGGCCCACCACCTACTATGAATTCTTGCCCCCGAGTTTATATGTCTAGGAGTCCTAGCATCAATATGCCAACTCTCCAGCTCTTCTGTGTGTGGTGTGCAAGCTTGTGACGTGTGGGCCAAACCATTACACGCACCGCAGAGTGGGGGGGGGCTGTGACAGGCCAGGAGCAGTGGCGGAGGCGTGAAGACACGAAGATGCGCTGTGGCCACGCTGCAGAGCAAGGCTGTGGGTGCCGACTCTTACCTTTCCCCATGTAGCGTGTCTTGTCATTGTCCCGGAGCTCTAGGGCCTCATAGATACCAGTTGAGGCACCACTGGGCACAGCGGCTCTGAAGAGACCTGGACATTGTTGAGAGGGGAAAACATGCTCGTGGTTAGGAAGCACTGCAGCCCTCTCCCACAGCCCACATTCACAGATGGCTGGCTCACTAGGAAACAGTTACTTCCTTCCACCAACTGGGACTCAGATGGCCTGTTCTTGACTTGCAGGATGTCATGATTCTGCAGTGCAGGCCTTCTCAAACTTTAATGTGCACACGTTATCGCCTGGGGGTTTTCCGAAACGGGAGGTTGGCGCGTCTGCAACGCTAACGAGCTCACCAGGTTGGAGCCTGGCTGCTGGTCTGTGGACCACCCCACGGCCAGCGGCAACAGAAACAAAACGGGAGCCGCTTAGGGAATCTGACATTTCCTAGCAGCTATATACTGAAGCGAAAAAAAATGCAATGTCATATTTTACCCAGTGTATCCACTATTCAACGTGTAATCGATAGAAACATTACGAGGTGTTTCAGATAGTCCAGCTTGAGAGCACTGTCACCAAGTTTCCCTGGGACAACTTGGAGATTGACTTGCTGGCTTGCAAGATTTGAAAGTGTTGGCTCAAGAGGAACCTATAGCTTATGTGCTTCTGTCTGAGCAGTAATAAAGGCTACTTGAAGAGTTTTCTGAATAGGAAACCAGAAAACAGGGTAGATTGGGTGGGGCGAGGAATAAAGACAATAAAGGTGCAGAGTTTAATAACACTACAACGCAATTAAGCACTGAACCTCAGTCCCGCAGACACAGAAACCAGCCATCTGGTTAAACCTGGACTGTGAAGCAACAAATGGCAAATCTTAGAGGACAGTCTCATGGAAGGTACTGCAGAAATCTGGTTACACAGATTTCTGAATCTACTTGAAACTGAAAGGCATTTTCCCCTCTGAGGTACGCAAAGAACTGGTAGGTGTTTGGAGATGTGAAGGCCCATGAACAAAGAGAAAAAAATCAACCAAGTATTTTAACCAAATGATCTGTTAGTATGCCTGTGTCACGGTCACAACGGTGTGTGAGGACACAGGCTTTCGGACTCAGGCCCTGGCTTTCTATATATCCAAATCAGGTACCAGACTAAGTGAAATAACAAAAACGACCCTTATGTAAACGATGGACTTGGCTGACAATGGTCAGCGCAGGTGTGACTGTAACTGATGTGCCATTCTGGTGGGGAATGTGGGATGTGGGACCTCTTTGTACCTCCTGCTCAATTTTGCTGTAAACCTAAAACTGCTCTAAAAAATAAATTCTAAGAAAAAAGTGATATAAGGCTAACAAATGCACAATTTCCTGTTTTTCTTTTTTTTAATTAAAAAAAGGATTAAGGTATACAAGACAAGTTCCATTTACTTAAATTTCAAAAAATATTAACTTCCATCACTTTAAAGTGCTTCAAAGAAAATGCCCCATTCCCAACAAAATGTCTTATTTTTTTTGTTGTTGTTTAAAGTCCATTACCTTCTAAGTGGAAAGGAAAGTTCCCCTGCTGACTAAGCAGGCCACTCTTGAAAGACGCAAAGAAATTCTGGGCATCCTCTGAAAACCCATGGATGTGCCACAGAGCACACGCTCAGCAGCAGTCCCCACTGTGAGAGCGCTCTTCACAGCGAGTACCCACGGGCAGAAGGCAGGTGGACTTTGGCCCAATGTCATCTAGACTCGAGGGGCTTCCTTTTCCTGGGCAACGGTGAAGGGACCGGAGAGGAGGGGAAGGCAGGGAGGGGCCCGAGGTTCCAGAGCCAGGCCTGTGATTCACAGGCATGACTCAGCTCTGACTGGCAGGGCTATGTGCTCCGCACCACTGGTGATTCTGCTTAAAGCTCCTCTTCAAGTTTCACCCACCACCTCCATTTTGAAAACAGCTGAGACACTGGTGGAGGTAACACAGGGCTATAGAAGTGCCGATTTTCTTAGTTAAAAAAAGGGGGGAAAACTTAGAGCAGGTAAACCCAAGGGCCTCTGGAATGTCTCAACACCCAGAGTAAAAACTGTCCCTGATCCTTGGTTTAAAAGTGATTTCTAGAATCAAAGAAAATGGTGCTATATTTGCACTTGCACTTGTTCATTTGGTCACGTTGAGCTTCAAAGCAAACTACTGACAAGGGCACTTCTAGGGATAAGGACACAAAGCTTGACAGCGCCCACGCCCAGCAGCGCACACAGGAAGGAAAGGCTTTCACAGCAACTTTCTTGCCTAAGGCTCTGTCATTTTAAGGAAGTTTTAAAAACTGGAGCTGTGGTGGAACTACCAAAACAAAGGGGACACATACCTTTTGAGGTGCAGAGATCCACCTCCACAGTGGGATTCCCACGGGAGTCGAAGATCTCTCTGGCATGGATCTTGAGAATAGACATGGTGAGTTCCTGTGGGAATACAGTTCATGTTTTCCATAAACCATCATGTGGCCTTGAGGGATCACTTCTGAGGATTCCTAAACTAAAAGAATCCGCACTAGACTAAATACTGGATGTGGGAAGGCTGGCTAGCTTGGGGAAAATACCTGCTGGAAAAAAGTGGGAATTGCTCCTACAAAGCAGGTCAGGCCTTTGTCCTATGAACAAAGGAAGCCTGGAAAGGTGTGTGCCAGGGAAAAATCAAATCCAGCAGGAGTGATGTGTTGGTAGCCTGCAGAATGGCTGGTGGGGGGAGAGGGCAGTCAGAAACTAATTTGTATTAGCTAACAAATAGGGCTGGCACAGAAAAGGACCAAGTCAGGACCAAGGGGACATGAAGGTCATTCATTGGTAAAATCATCTAAGATGAAAAATGGTGGGTCAGGGCGGGGGGGAAGGACAATCTGAATTGGAGTGAATAGTGAACTACAAGTTTGGGACATATTTCATCAAGTCAAACTTGAGATAGCAACTGGTGAGTTTGAATGAGAAATGTAGAGTATGGAGGCCAGGAGTGAGCTCCGTGGTCCGTGCACTGTGATTTTTTAACTGCCAATTTCTGGGCCTTTCAAAACTCACAGTGCTTAGGTCTTTAGTAATACAGGACACACCAATAACGACATCTAATTAGTATTTCTTTCATAGGGCATCTTACCCCATTTAAAAAACTTAATAATTATAAAAAGTCATGGCTTCTAAATAAGAGGAAGAGAGTCCACCTCTGAACAGTAAGATATTCCAAGGAGGAGTCTTCCTTTAAAACCTTTTTTCTTTTAAGTAATTTATTTTTCAGCTACGGTGGATGTCCAATATATTAGTTTCAGGTATACAATATAACGACTGAACGGTAACAAACTGGAAAAATCTCCCTCTGGAAACACCATTAAAAAAAAAAAAACTGCAGCTGCTGACAATAAGTCCTCAAAGAAAGCCCCTTTCTCGCTTTTTTATCCAAGGAAGAAAGTGAACGACGTGCAGGACCTAAAGTGTGGAGAGCAACTGAATTAACCTAGCTAGGACCCCCTCCACTATCTTCTCTGGAATGTTCTGAAGCAGTTTCAAACGTCTCTTTTCGTGGCTTTGTTGCCTGTTTAACAATAGAGTTTTATTCGCTAGTGGATAAAGAGATGCCAGGTTCTAAAATATTCAATAACAAAAAAGCAGAACTTTCAACATAAATATTTAGTTAACTTTTAGTTTTGGCAAACTGTGTACCCGTTACGTTTCCATCCAACCCGCCCGCTACCTCCAGGCGCCACTGATGCACAGATTTCAGGCAACTCTCTCAGATCACACTCAGCTAAGCACCTCCTGATCACACGAGCCACGTCTGGTTTCGTTTTCGTGGCACGAAGACGAGGTAACCCACGCAGTTCGTCACGCGAAGGTAAAATTCAACTTCTCCACTGGACAGGGACACGGGGGCATTGAAACGTCCCTGCAGCGCTCCCCGCCCCTGACCCCGAGGCCCGGGGCGGCGGGAAGGAGCCGCGTGGCGGGGCCCCACGTGCCCGGAGGCGGGGCGGGCCTCGGCGCGCACGGCCCCGCGCGCGGGGGCTCTCTCGGGGCGCCCGGTCGGAGCGGGGCCGCTGGCGGTGGCCGGCGAGGCCGCGTGGGCGGGAGGCCGAGGGCCGCCCGCGGTAGGGGGCGGGGGGAGGGGGCGCCGCGGCTGCGCGCGCCTCGCCCGCCCCCTCCTCCACGTCCGGGAGGGCCCGGCTTCCCGCCGCGAGCACCCGCTCCGGCCCGCAGCTCCCCACGCCCTCCACGCCTCGTCGTGACCGGCCCGCATGCCCCTCCCCCGCCGGGCTAATCCCGCCGGGGCCTCGGGCCGCGACTCTGCGCCTCCGTCCCCGTCCCCGCCGTCCCCGCGTCCTCACCTGACCGCGGGTCGCCGCCTGAGACAGAGAGAGAGGACGCGTCCGGACGCTGCGAGGGCCTCAGCTCGTCTCCCCGCGGGCGGCGCGGACTTCCTGCCCAGCGCGGCGAGGCCCCGCCCACTTCCCGCCCCGCGGGCCCGCCCCCTCCGCGCCTCCTCACCATTGGCCCAGAGAGCCGTCACTCGGCCTCCGACTCCCGGAAAGGGGCGGGACTGCGGGCCCCGCCCAGGCGCGGAGGAGGGGGCGACCACCTGCGGGGGGACCGGCGGCGCTGGGGGGCCCTGGCCCCCCCACCTCCCCGGGAGCGGGGTGAGGGCACAGGCGAGGCCCTGATGCCCGTGGCGGTTCACCCCGGATGCGACCCCTGGCCCGGCGGGGCTCAGGGCGCCGCGACCCCAGGGGCGGGGCGGGGCGGCGCGGCCGGCATGAGGGCTCGGGGCTCCATCACGTAGTCCGAGTCCCGCACGCGCGCAGCGTCTCGCCGGTGCCGCACGTCCGGCCCGTGACCTTGATGACGACCTTCGGCGCCCGCCCCAGCCGCCCCCTGTCCCGCAGCGTGGGTAGGAGACCCGGTCGGCCTGGAGGCGTTGGCGGCCGCGGGCCCCCACCCCCTGCAGGGACCCCCACCCCGCCCTGGGGGCCGCGGGCTCGCGGCAGCCGCCTAGGTGCCCTCGTCCTTTTGTCCTTGTGTGTGGACACAATGTCAGGCTTGAACATCCAGCCCCGATGACCGAAAGGACGTTCACATCCTTTTAATTACAGCTCATGCTTCTGAGCGTTTCCTAGGTATCGGGCACGTTTCCGTGTGCGCCCCAGTGTGGGTCCATTTCCTAACTCGGGACTGCTGTGCCTTGAAAGGGAACTTCATCTCCTTCCTTTTCCCACTTAGGTAGATCAGACCTAGCTGGCTTTCCGCGAACCGTGCCTGTGATGATCTGGACTGGGATTTCACACGGATGTGCAAGGCTTTTCTCAGAAGTTCAAAACCGGTAACATTCCACGGTAGTCTGGCAAACGAAAAACGGGAAGATGTGGGTGCACCGATTTTTCCTGATCAGGAAAGACCTGATATCCACTTAAAATCAACTCTGCAACACACATTCCCACCCCGCTTGGTGTTCTAGTATAGTTATTTCTGTATTTCTCAGCATTGCTCTTGGTCTGTAAGTCTGAAGGCTGGAGCAATGCCCTCCAGCTCCATATTTTCCATATTGCCCTGCATAGAGACATTCAAATGTGTATTTGAAATTAGTAATTATTTCTTCTAGTCAGCTGCAAAGACTGCTCTTCTCCCTCAATTCCTAGCTTTATTCCCACCCCACCCCCCCAGAGCTACTGGCTTAGGTTTCCAAGACCTTGAGTAAACGTGAAGATCTGTTGATATCACATATTTGTTTTCCATTGACTAAGAAGCAAGAACTTGAGGATTAAATAAATTCAGCAAAAAAGCAACAAGGAACTTGTAAAATGTTTCCTAAATGATTAGATGAATTTTGCAAGCAGAGTTTATGATTTCACCAGCAATACACTGATGTTTCAGACCAAGATCCCAGCCCCATGACTCAGCTAAATCAACAGTTAACGTCTCCTAAATCTTCTCTACAGAAATCAGGCACTTAGAGCTCTTATTTTCAGAGCAATTTTAAGGTGTGGCCCTGAAAAGGCTCCAAAACAATCTCTTTCATTTTACATTAAAGTGGTTAGAGAGATAAAGATAGTCATGGCTCTTCTAACTGCTCTTGGGCCAGAACCAGTGATTTCCAGCAGGAATCAAATGTAGAACATGATCTCAGACAGCTGCTGTTGCAGGATTCTTGGGACCACAGCAAAGTGTTTTGAGCCAACACTTCGACTTCAACTTGTATCTCAAATGGTAATTATTAGTAGAGGTGCCCTCAAGTCTTTTCCAAAATCCACAGGCCGCCAAATGCATTCCTCATTTCCACAGCTCCGGAGGCTTTGTCAGTACGCCGTGGGGCTCACTGGTGCCTGCAGTCCACTGATAAGTACTATGCTGTTGAGCTGTCTCATTGCACACTCACTATGGTGGTGGGAGTAGGGAGGGAAAATGAGTGTCCAAGGCCATTATTAGAAGACCACACTGTGAAGCAGTGCAGGTAGTGCCTGCAGGATACTTGCAGGTGGACACCAGGATCGAGAGAAGGTGAAGCAGCAGCAGCTTGAGGCCCACCTGGATTACGGATTCTGTGGTTTGTGCATCCCTGTTTGAAAACTGCCTGTTGGCTGAGAAAGTGGCAGGTCTCTAGCCAGATAGGAAGCTTTAGGGTTGCATAAGCAGCCCAAGGGAGGCAAGACATGAGATGAGTGAGGAAAGCCTCAGCGGACCTAGATGGATGGGCCCTCTTTGTGGAAGATCATGAGGCTTTTTTGTGTGTGTTTATCACTATTTCACATATACCAAAGGCTACACAAAGTGCATTTGGTATAAAGAATAATAAACGAGTGTCTGTGTACCCATCTCCAGCTTACGAAAGACATCAGCAATGCTATTAAGGTCCCTCGTGTTTTCTTCTCTGGCCCTAGAAGGGCCACTGTCCTAAATTTTGTGTTTATTATTCTCTTGCTTTTCTGTATGTTTTTAAAATATTTTTGAACGTTATGTAAATGGCATTGTACAATTTGTAGACTTTTGCTGGAATCGTTTGCTTAACTTGACATTTGTGAGCCTCCATCCCCATAGCTGTAGATGGTTTGTTTTCAGTGCTGTATAGTATTCCCCTGTATGACTGTCACACGTTTTCCTGGCAGTGTACTTTTGGGTTGTTTCCTGGTTCTTTTTTCTTGTTAAACCAGCAATGCTGCTATGAACTTTGCTGCAGATACCTTCTGAGCACAGGAGCAAGAGTTTCTCTAGATTTCATGCCTAGGACATACACCTAGACGTGGAGTTCCTGGGTCATGGGTAAAAGCACCCTCAACTTTATTTTCCGAAGTATTTGTACCTCTTTGCACTTCTATCAGCAGCATATATAAGTTTGGGTCCAGTTTGGGAAAAACATCAAATTCAGTTTTTCCCTTGTAATTTTTTTCTGGAAATGTGATAGATTCTCAATTATCCACCCTAACTCCTTCACCTACCAAAGGCTACATAAAGAAGCCCACATGTCAACGTTCTACTTATGATGGCTTTGAGGGTGCCTCTTAGGGCTCCCTGTCATCAGTAGCCCCTCCCCTACCTTCTTCAGAGCTGACTTTGCAGAGTCAGCTGCTGGAAGTAGGGACTGGGCCAAGGTGTAGGTTTGGGGAGACAGAATGGAGAGCACAGTATAGTTTTTAAACAGTCATCAATTTATCAGGGGTGCCCCAATGAGGGGAGTGAAGAGGAGGGGGATTAAAGGGAAAACCCAGGGGAGTAGGGGAAGCAACGAGGAGGCACCCTGTGAGTAGAGCTCCCCTTGGAGGGCCTAACGAAGGAACCGCGGGGAGGGGGGCAAGTGGGGACTGAGGGGGCCAGCAAGAGAAAATCAGGGGGCAGAGGCTCTATTGTATATCAAAGAGCTTGACATAGATGTTCTGTGCGCCAGCTCTGTCACCTTTGAAATAGGTGAGATAATACCAACCTCGGGAGGCAGTTCGGAGCTGCGACAGCCCAGGTGGCTCTCGTCATCAGTTTGAGAATCATTGCTTAAAACTAGAATGGAGACCTGCAAGGCACTGAGCTCTCTAGGTAGCAGCTGCAGCAGTTCCCAGAGCAGTTCCCTGTCTGTGCCTACCCTCTTTTCTTCACAGTTCTAAAGATTGTCACTTGAAGGGAGGCCCAGGTTATCACTTGCAGCTCTAGGGTCCGAGGAACCCTGATGGCAGTCAACAGAGTGCTCCCCCTGTACGGTGGGCCAGTGGCTTTCCTAGAGGCCGGAGTACAGGCCTCTCACAGGGTCCACTCGCTGTGTGGGACAGAAGTCACACACCACAGTGCACGAGCTCCTGGTAGAAAAGCAGTTTCCTGCTTCCAAAGGACGAGGCCCCTCGTGATTCACTGGCTCAGAGGAGGATTTCCACCCAGGCTCCCTGCGGACCACAAGGTACCAAAATAATTCTGCCTCCACCTATCACAGATCTGCAACGTCACTGAGGCCTTACTATCTGCCAGGTGTGACCCATTTCATCTTGTCAACGAGATCCTGAATGGGTTCCAGGTGGCCACCTCCACTTCCCAAAGCACAGAGAGGCTGACTGAGCAGCCCACGCCCACAGCGAGTGATCGGGGTGGGCCAGTTTGGGCAGTCCTCATCCCCAACCACTGAGCATCCTGCTTCTTCACGGTGAACTTCACCTTGGATTTGGGTGAGAGGAGACGAGACTAAAACTTCGTCCTGGGAGTCTTCTTTCCTTTGCTTCCCTAGGCCCTGACCATAACCACACAGAGAACTTAACTGTAGCAGCTTCGGGGGTGGGAAGTATGACTCAGGAGGGCTCCTGGGTGCCTGTCTCCTCTTCGGAGCAAGGTTGTAGGAAGCCACTGACAGTCAGAGTGGCAGTTACATTGTATCGCAATTCGAGTTCCAATTACAAAATGTCCCCAGTCCCACGCTTGTGATGGCATTTTCTGGCATTTTCTAAACCAAAGGGTAGTGACGGATTTTCCACAAATCCCTTACAGTTCCCTTAAAGTGAGCTCCCTGGACCTCCTGCCTTGGAATTCCCTGACTCATCCTGTTTTTCCTTTGTTTCCTGATGGTCTGGAGAAGGCTGAGGAGAGCATTTATAGCTGGCTGAGAGGGTCTCCTGAGGGGCAGGTCTTGAACTGATGGCTCACTCCTAGCTAAGGGTGGTGAGGACACGCCACTAAAATTCACAGAGGGTCAGAGCCTGGTGGGACAGCTGTGCTAGTTCATGGCTGACTCAGCATAGCCCTAGACGGGCCGAGCGGGGTGCCAGGGTGACACCGTGCCCCCTTTGAGGGGCTTCTGAGTGCCGGCCGCACCCACAGCCCCTGTGGAAGGATTTCTCAGGCTGGGTGGGCCTTCATCACCCAAACACAGCCGGCTGGACCCAGGCTCAGTACCAAAGGTGGCTGCCAAGGTGGCCTGGCCTGGGCACTCTGCCCAGCAGGAGCATGTCACAGTGAACTGTGTGTGACAGGCCAATCAGTCGGATGCTCTCCCTTGGGATGTTTGGATTCAGGATGTGCAGAGAGTGGTCTGAGGGTGGACCACTGCAAGCGTAGGGTGGTGTGGACAGGCCGTAGCGGAAGGCACGAGGCTGAAAAGGCCACGGGAAACAGACTGAGGTGGCGGGAAGAAGCACAGTGTCCGCCGGTTGATGGTGAAGGAAGAAGGAGGTGACAACAGAGCTGCTGTTGGAGACTGGGCTGCGTATCCAGGGCTGCAGTGGCATTTCTGCTCTCAGGAGGCCCAGGTGTCCAGCCACTCTGACCCCTGTCCCTCTCCCCTTTTCCCCCTCCTCCCCTGCCCTTCCTCCTCCCCTGTCCACCTCCTCTCCTGTCCACTTCCTCTCCTGTCCTCCTCCTCTCCTGTCCTCCTCCTCTCCTCCCTCTCTCCTCTCCTCCCTCCCTCCGGGAAGCCCCAGTGCTGGGAGCCCCAGCGAGTCCTGTGCTCTGCAATCCGAAAGAGCCCAACAGACAGCTCGGCTGATGGAATGAAGGTCCAAGTCCAACTCAGAAAAAAGAGAAAGGCAGAGCCCACAAGGGGGAAAGAAACAATTTAATTTGGTCACTACAATAACAATTTATTGGGCCCCCCCACTGCGTGCCAGGCCCTGGGTGTAGCAAGGAAAACAAAACAAAAAAGTCTTAACGTCAAGAAAGCTCTACCTTCTAATGGGGTGGGAGGAAGAAGGCAGACAGCATTTAAAAGTGCACAAATATGCACGTGGCCCGTGTCGGATGGGAGTTTTCAGCAGAGACTCCAGGAACCGCGTCGCTGGGAAGAACGATCTGATCAGCAGGAATCTTAGGTCCCAGGGGTTGAAAGAGGCCGGTGTGCCTGAGTGGGGGGCTGGGGACAGTGCAGGGCCTGATGGCATGGCAGGTCCGATGGGCATCTGATGGGCCATGCGAGGGACCAGGGGGTTTGCCCGAGTGAGCAGAAGTGACAGTGGGTCTGAGCAGAGGGATGACATGGTGACATCCGTTATTGAAAGGTCCCTCCAGCTGGAGAGCGTGTTCTGGTTACCTGATGTCACAAAACTTAGTGGCTTGACACGACTGCCATCTTCTTTGCTCCTGATTCGGTGGGTTGACAGGGACTCAGCTGGCAGTTCTGCTGTTGGTCTCACTCAGAGTCTCCTGTAGGGGCTTTCAGATGAGAGTCCAGAGTCTGGCACGTTCCAGAGAGCCTCTGCCTTAGTCCCCTGTGGCTGCTGTAGCAAATGACCCAAGCTGGTGGCTTAACATGACAGAAATGTATTCTCTCATGGTCCTGGAGGCCCAAAGCCTGAAATCAAGGTGCCGGCAGGGTGGCTCCTTTCAGAGGCTCTAAGGATCTGCCCCTCACCTCTCTCCAGCTTCTGGTGGTTGCTGGCAGTGCTTGGCTTGTCGCTGTATCACTCCCATCTGACTGCCCTCACATGGCCTTCTCCCTGTGTATCTCTGTGTCCCCATGTCCACGTTCTTCCCTTTCTCTCTCTTTTTGTAATATCTAATTTTGCTAGACATTTTTTTAATCGAAACACTCTTTGCTAGATTTATTTTTTAAACTAAAAAGCAAAACCCAAAACACCTGCCTCACTCTAATTTTTGGTTCCAGGTGACATGACAACTAGTACTTAAGCAACAGAGATAGAAGATTCCTGTCTCACGTGAATGTCATGCCCTGAAGAAAGGTTCTGAGTGACAAGCCCACTTAGGGCCCCTCCAGGGTGGCAGGATGCAGGACCACATGCCCTCCCCCTCCCGCAGGGAGAGAGCAGACTGTGGGGGACTCGGGAGGTAACCTCCAGTTATTGAAGGATTATTATGTGGCAAAGGGAATAGATTGAATTTTTGTGGCTCCAGAAATGAGAGCAATGACCACAGAGAGAAACTTTTAAGGAGGCCTAGGGCAGCTCAATTTGAGAGAATAGAATGGGCCACTTCTAAAATGACACTTGGTTCCCACCCCTGGGAGCTGTTCAGGGAGAGTTGGGGGCCTGCAGTTGCTCCCCCCACGTCCAAAGGGGTTCACGGCGTATCTATATCTATCTATATCTATATCTATATCTATATCTATATCTATATCTAATCTTTAAGTAGAATTAAAACTAATTATCTTTCAAGCCTCCCGAGATTTTTAGAACTTCTTTAAGATCATTTGTGAAACTTCGGGATTCAAAAAAAGGAAGAAAACCAACCCCCAAGGTTGAGAATTAACATCCTGGGCTCCCGCCTCTTATTCCATTCATCACGAATAGGTTTGGGGATCCAGGAAAGACAAAGATGCTTCTGTTACTTTCAAATTAAAGTGGGCCCCATTTGGACCCCTTCCCGGGCCTCGTTAATGCGGTGGCTGTGCACAGACTCCTGGCAGGAGAGGGACCGTCCAAGCTGCTGCCAAGGTCCCTCTCTCGGCCCCCTCCTGATGGTGTCCTTGGACTCACTCTAGACAGAAGCTTTTACTCTTTCTGCCGGATCCACAGATCCCGGCTTCCCAGGCGGGAGCTTCTGGCTTGGCAGTGCTTCTTGTACTGTGAGTTTGGTTTATCCTCATTCATCAGAAGAGTCCATACACCTTGTCCCATTTGCTGCAAAGCACAGTTTCTTAATCTGGGCAGGAGTCCCTTTGATGAGCTGTGAAAGGTTCAAAGAATTCCCTAAACTGTATGCAGATGCGGTGTCTGTGCACATCTTCTGTGGTGAGGGCTTCTACTTTAAATTCCGGTCTGTGGCCCCCCAAATTTAAAAACCATTGCTCTAGAGGGTGCCCCAAATAATTCAGTCTTTTTTCATCTCTAGTACTGGATGAAATGAATGGACTTTTCTATAAATTCTGTAAAATGTCTTCATGGTTTCTGGCCTTAGGTCATCATGGCTTTGGACTTGAAGCTTGGGGCTGCCATCACATGCACTGCAAAGCCCATTTGTTTTCTCCCCTCTCCTCCCAGCTTCTCAGGAGCTGTCCTTGGACACAGGAGCTGAGAGGCCTCTCACGTGGTGGTCCAGGCTCCCAGACCTTTTCTGTGAAGACCCCTCAGAGGCAGTGCCAGGCAAGTAAGTGCTCATATGCACATGCGTTGAGTATAGAGTATATATAGAGTTCTAGGGTGCATCAGAGTCTTTGATTCTGGCATTTTATTCCCCAGAAGAACGAGGTCAGGAGCTCAGCTCAGCTTCTTATGGATGGAGACAGGGAGGGCCCCCCCCCCGTTTAGCAGGCAGCGTTACCCCCTGCCAGCTTAATTTGGAGCAATGCCTTTGGCCAGAAACTATAGCTATCCCAGAAGAAGATAATCAAAAAGCAAAAGAAAAGACATCGATTTCTACCAGTCATTATCAGCAGTTTTTACCTTTTAGGGAAAGGTACCCTTTTTGAGTTTGGGGTTCTTGTCCAATAAAAACTGGTATATTCATGTGTGGATGCACCCAGGGTTTTTTAAGAACACCCAGGGGTGTTCTTAAGCATAGGTTGGGATAGAGTACCTCTTTCTCGTGCTTTACATATGAGCTAATCAGAAAAAGCTCCGTGTATAGCAGCATTTATTAAACACCTTCCACCCACCAGCTCAGGGCTGGGGATCCCAAGATGAGCCAGGTCCAGCTCCTGCCTACAAGGCATTTCATATCCCCCATCTCCTCTCCTCAGGGCCTTTTCTCCTGCCCGCTCTTTTCCTACTAAGATGATATAATCACCTCCTTGAACCACATTTTTATGTGAACTCCCTTGCATGCATACATGATTAAGCTCTCTTCTCCCGCTAATCTCTTTTGTCAGTTTAATTGGCAGGTCCCCAGTGATCAAACACAAGCAAGTGGAGGGAAAGTTTTTCCTTGCTGGCAATGTCATAACAATGTCACAGCAACACCTCTGGTTTCTGATTTGAGTTGAAATATCATTCAAGGACATATTTTAAAGTTACCTGGCTATTCCTCTGCTGGTCACGGTTCATTTAACAAATATTTACTGAGGGCCTGCTCTATGCCAGGCACTGCTTTAGGCTCTGGGCATAGAACAGAGAACAAGGCAAAGTTCTTGCTCTTGTGGCACCAACATTCAGGTGCAGGAAATAGATAAGAAGCGAGTAAAGACACAGTCAGTTGGTGTAAATGCTACAGAGGCCATTAAAGCAGTTCTCACAGGGCAAGGGAGCCTGGTGGGGTGTGTATGAACAGTGTGTCACGTGATCCCGATAGAACAGTTTCTCAATATAAAATTCCAGCAGTTTATATCTTTAGGGACTATCCAGTTTTGTTTTTTAAAAACATAGGACTCAAAAGGAGCAATTGAGTTTTTACTACTTGCTTTTAAAATGACCAAAGTACTTTATGCTGCTTATAAAAAAAAAAAAATTCAAACAAAACAAAAATATACCCCGTCCCCTATCTCTCCTTTTTCCTCCCTACGGTTACCAGTCTGGTGTGTGACCTTCCAGCGTTTTCCTGTCTATTCCAAGAAACATATATATATTCATACAGAGGTGGATACATACTTAAAAAAAAAAAACTATAATATAGCAATGCTAGATATATCGTTCCGCAATTTGCTGTCCTCTCCACCCAGTTGTCACAGGTGTCTTTCCAAGGACACCACGGAGTTCATTGGTCTTTGCTCTTCTTAAGGCTGCATTGAGTGTCATAGGTTAAACATCACACGTGATGTAATTAGTGTCCTGCTGGTCATTTAAGTTGTTCCAAAACTTTCACTCTTACGTGCAAACATCGTCAGTGTGCAGGCGTTTCTGTAGGACAGATTTGTAGAATTGAACTGCTGGGTCAAATGGTACAAATATCTACTATTTTCATAGCTACTGCTACAGTGACCTACTAGTTTACGTTGCCACCCTGTCAGCAAAAGACCTCATTTTTCTGCATCTTCCCCAACATTTGATAATTATAAGCAGTTTACTTTTTACCAGTCTGTGAAGCGAAAAATATTATCTTGCTTTAATTTGCATTTTTTTGAGGGTTGATTAAATTGATTTCTTTTCATGTTTATTCCTTAGCCCCTCTAGTCCTCTAGAGGAGTGAGGGAGGGGGATAAAGAAATCTGATGACACCTGCTTTTTTGGTGGCTCCACCCAAGCCAGGAGTTCTGTGTCACCTGGGCTGCCTTCCCTTCCATGGCCTGGGAGATTCCTTTGGGTGTTCACTGAGATTAGCTTGAAAATGAAAACAAACTCTGTAGGAAATAGAGGTCTTCAGATGTAAAAGTAAAAAATAAAAAAATATAAAACAATTCTCCCCCACAAAGCAGGGCCAAATTAGCAGATTGCCAGGTCACCATCAGCTGACACTATTGAGCTTTCATACGTTTTTAGAATCAGCTAAAATAATGTTATGTAAATTTCATTGTTTAAAAATAAAAAAAAAATCAAGCAACCTATTTTAAGTCTGTAAGTTTGCATTTCTAAAGTTAGCTACAGGTGGAGGTGGAGGCTTATGTCCCCTGCCAGCCTATGACAAGTAGACAAGAGAATTAGTGGCGAGAAAAGCATATAGTCAGACCCAGTAGGACCTTAATAAGTGTTTATTGACTAGCATTAAATAAATTTTAAAAAGATTCCTTTGTTTTCTGAAAGTCTGAAGTTTGTGAGCAAAGTCAGATCAAAAGGAATAAAGCAGAAATATTAATATGCATGGTCACTGGGAAACACAATCTTTGAAAATAGCGCTTTTCCTTTTTCAAAAGTAGTCAGAAATTTTTAAAAAATACAAGTGAAAAGAAGCAAAGAACACCCATTCATCATTCCACAACAATCCTATTAACAATTTTGAAGTTCGTCCTTTAGAAAAAACAGCTTTATTGAAATCGAATTCATATAATGTAGAATTCACCCATTTAAAGTATAAGGTCCATTTTTAAAGTATATTTACAGAGTTGTGCAACCATCACCACAATCTAATTTTAGAATATTTTTGTCCTCCCTAAAAGAAACCCCTACCCATTAACAGGTAATCCCCGTTCTCCTCAGCCCTAAGCAACCACTAATCGCTTTTCCGTCTCCATAGAGACAACATTTACCTATTCTAGATACTTCAAGCAAATGGCGTCATAGATGTGTGACATTTTGTATCTGGCTTCTTTCACTTACCATAATCTTTGAAAAATGTTCTATGTTGTAGCATGTCAATATTTCATTTCTTCTCATTGCCAAATAATATTCTACTGTACAGATAGACCATTTTATTTATCCATTCAACAGTTGGACATTTGGGTTGTTTCCACTTTTTGGGATAATGCTTTCCACTATTGTGAATAATGCTTCTCATCACCATTCATGTACACAGTTTTGTGTGGACATGTTTTCATTTTTTCTTGGATATAAACCTAGAAGTGGGATTCTTCAGTCATATCTATATTTCTCTTTACTTATATATTGATATATAGGATTTTTCTCCCTACAAATGGGCTCATTTTGAATATACTAAGTAGCTTGCTCCCCCCCCATTTAAAAATATACTTTGAACATGTTTTTGTATCATCAAGTATTTTTAACCTATAATCTCAAAATGAAATTAGTGTTTTGGGAAAAATACAGTTTAAGTCTGAAAAATGGTATTTAGGATGTGGAATAGCGCCCCAGATGGCCCTGCCCCAAATGTTCTCTAAGGTTCTGATGTCATTTTGCTAACAAAGTGAAATAACACACAAACTGCCTGTTTGTGTGGAGTGATGTGCAATTTCTAAATATTAATAAACCAGTAATAAGGAATGACAAAGATCCCTTACTATTGGGAATTCGGGCCACTTATTTCCCCTCGGGTACCTGCGTCTCGGAGGAGAGGGGCCCGCTGTCCAGCAGGGAGTGGGTAGTTGTGTGGCAAGCGAGGGGCCAGGGGGCCTTTGTGGAGTTTCTCACTGTCCTTGACTCCCTTGTGACCATCTGACACCCCCACATGTGGCAGAGAACCCTGACCAGGCAGCTGAGCAGACTTCCCTGGAAAGGTTTAGGAATTTTTCAATCTAATTTTTAAACATTTTCGGTATAAAAGATATAACACCATGTACAGAAAATGTACCTAAAATGAAGTTCTGGGATTTAAAATTGTTAAAAATAAAAAAGATCCATTGGGACATAACACGGGACACATGGGGCACAAACTTTCAAACCAGCCATTTGATCAGAGGAGGAGATGAAAGGGAGGAGTGAAAATAAAGAGGCAGCAACAGGAGAAAGCCATTTGCAAAGACAGAGACACAGGCTCCCATTTCTTATTTTTAATCGTTTTGAGTCCATTTTGGTTAGACACAAATTGGTATTCTAAAGGTCCGTTTTAGAGGATTGTGATATATTGAACTCCAGGCACCACCCCCTGCCAAAGGAAGGAAGGTGGCGTTTTCTGTGAAGAGCGCTGGGGTCCTCCGATCCTGGTCTTGGGCTGTGTTGATAATCCCCTTACCTTTCTTGAGAGTTTTATTACATTTGCTTGTGTCTCTACATAATAGATTAAATAGTTTACTCGTCCTTGATGGAAAATGAATTATATTCTGTGTTTTCTGCTGGTGGTACCACCCCATTCCCACCCCCCAGCCCCGGTATGACTGAGATGATGGTGCGGTTGTAACCAGTCATCTTCATGACGCAGCAGGCCCCGTTGCGGGGATAACCCAGCTTCACGTTTCTAGTCTGGTGATGGAGTGTTATCAGCAGAGCTGTGATGAACGCCGACCTTCCTGTACCCATGTCTGGCCCACCGCTTGTCCCTTGGTTTCTCGTGATGGCGGCCCCTCCCATCCTCACCCTCACCAGGTAGCCCTGCTCACCTGCACCCAGGCATCATGGCCGAGCGCTGGGAGAATCCACCTGAGAGAGTTCTCCATGCACCTTGACTGCTTGTCGGGTTTCTGCGAGGTCTGTGCCAGCCTTTCCCTAGCTGGAAGGGCAGGACCCTGTGGCCACCCTTGGCTCAGTGACTTGGTTTTCCTTCTGGGAACTAGCTGATGCTCACTGTCACAAGATGAGTCCCTGATAGGAGACTCCAGTCCTGGCCCCACCTGGGATACACGTTACGACTTTTCATACCTCAGTTCTCTGACTATCAGATGGGGGAGAAATGCCTGTCCTGTCTAGCTCAGACAATTGTCACAAAAATAAACTGTGAAAGCTGGCTCCCCACACACCACCAGCACAATACATGGATAAGGCCGAGTTGATTGCTTACCGCGGTAAGAGGGGAGACCTGAAGCGTGGTACGAGGTGGATGTTTCAACATGGACGTTTCATTAGGACGGGGTAAGAATCGTGATGCGACAGTCCAGGATGGGTGGGAAGAGCAAGACAAACATTTTAAAATTAGCCAGGAATTAAAGGGGTTAAAGAATTTTAGGGCACACACCGTCTGTTGGTGCTTTCCATTGAAGAGCTGATGGATCTTCTAGAAAGTTGTTGTAAGGAATGAGCCGTGTTCCTGAGATGCTGGGGGACATAGGGATGTGTCAAGGATGACAGGAAGAGCAATTTCCCCCACCTCCCACCCCACCCCCACCTCCACCCCCACTGCATAATCACGTCCCTGGTTCTCAGCCTCTGACAGATGGTTTCCAACCTCAAAAGCAAAGAATGTCCTGGAAAGCATAAAGTTTCATACAAGCCAGGGAATTAGCGATGTCGGTAAATGTCTGGCTTTCTGAAAGCTTTGACAGTCAGGTCACGAGATGACCTCAGTTTTGTACAACTCGGAACTAGGGTACCTGGAGTCATGAGATCCCAGGGGCTAGGCAGGGAGTCTGAGGCTGGGGGATGAGGAGGCGGGTCGTTCCCAGCCCCTGTGCTCTGGTCACCCCTGTGCCCTTTGGTAGGGTCAGGGGACAAGTACTGGAGGGGTCTGCAGCAGCCCAGGTTTCTGTTTGTGGGGCTCCTCCCTCCTGGGGTCCAGGCTCTCTTCCAGCCTGTCTGACAGGCTGAACGAAGCAACAAAACGAAGCCTCTTCTGATGCTTTATATCGGGCCCAAATAGATGATGTTATAAACCAACTGCCTCTTCCTCATCGTTGTGTCTCTGTGCAGCTCCGACCCCCAGACTGTGGACTGGGGCCCCTGCCTCTGAGCTCTCTGCACCCTGTCGGTCCCACACCCTGCGGCTGCCTGCTCCCCACGCTGTCTCCCGCATCAGGCTGGGAAGCCGGGGCTGAGCCTCCTGGCATCCACCACCGTGCTCACAGGCCCAACCCAAGGTAGGCGCCTCACGCAGTTTTGTTGGCTGGATAATGTGCTTCTCTGTGGGGGACGCGGGATTGCGTTTTCTGACCTGGATTCCTCTCATTGCCCTGATTCGTCAAAGCTGAGATTTGGCATGGTTGTTCTTCAGGAATTCACCCACCTGCACCCGTGAGATTCTTACGGAGAAGTGGACCCAGTTTTCTTGGGCAACCAAATCCCTCTTTCCCCTGGGGACAGCTGTAGGGACCACAGACGGCACCTGCATCTTCCTGCATCTCCAGTGGGATCCCCCTGGGCTCTGCGGGCCAGAGGCTTGAGACCTACGGGATGGATGAACCTAGGTTGAAGCTTAGTAAGCTGCCCCCGTCAGCACGAGGCAGGCACCTGTGATACGCAGGTTTGGGCGCCGGCCTGTTGGATTATCCTTGTCAGCAGTTTTCAAAGCATTCATGCTCCAAATACCGTGTCAGATGGAGCGGATGGAGTAAACTGTAAGAAGTCAGCTTCGGGCAGAGCCCAGCATGTCCTTGGCCATGAGGGAGGGGGGACGTACTGATTTCTCTGCAGCTCATGGACAGACCTCCAATGGGGCGCCAGTGGAGGGTCCTCAGCTACTGCAGGGGAGTGGGTGAAAGTGAGGAAGGGAAATGAAAGGATATATTTCTGTCTCTCTACACCCTGGATATTTTATTATTTCATTTATTTTATTTTATTTTATTTTATTTTATTTTATTTTATTTTATTATTTTATTATTTTATTTTATTTTATTATTTTATTTATTTTATTTATTTATTTTCTTTTTACTATGTGCCTGTGTTACTTGTGCATTTTGGGGAGGCGAGGATTCTTCCCCAGAACCACCAGTGCTGTATTGTACATTTTTGGAGCTCACACACATTTGTCTGTGGCTGGGTCTCAGATCAGGTATAATAAGGGGTGACCAGGGCAGGAGGCAGTGATATCCTTGCGGCCCCGCCGTAGATTCCAGAAGGTGACTGGCAGGGGAGAGGGAGACTGGGGTATGTGTGGGGAGTTGGTGGTCAGACCCAGCTGGGTTTTCATCTTCACTTCCTTGCCCCCAACTGGCTTTTGAGCCACAAGTGAGGTAGACCTCTTGATGGGGGGCCTAGGAGGGCCCACTCTGACCCTGGCTATTTCCTCCGTGGGGAAGGATTTGTTTTAGGGTTCGTTTTCTTGTTTCACAGTGCTGCCCCAGGGCCCCAGAGGTAAATAACAGCCATTCATTTCCCTCAGTCTGTTTTCGCTTTGTCTTCCCCATGGGGTGTGAAGGACAGGCCAGGGCATGTTTCCAAAAGTTCCTTTGATTATTTAGAAAAAGCCTTACATAATTTAACCAGAGGGACCCTAGCAATCAAACGCAGGGTCACTGCAGGATGTGCTGAACAGAAATACAAGTTTAGTGAACAGGGCGGATTTGGTTAATTAAGCGCCTCATCTCCCAGTCAGGGGTCTCTAAGCACTGTGGCCTCCTCCCTGGTTTGGGGCCCCTTGGCTCAGCTTCCATATAAACACGAGGGTCACATGGTGAGTTCACGCTCTAGCCTACAGGCAGTGCCAACCGGGGGCTGGAGTGGGCAGGTGACTGGGTCAGGAGTGACTCCCTGGTGTCTCCGGCCTGCTTGCTGGCCAATTTGAGAATTTTACTGTTCCAATCTCTGAGGCTGGGCTGGTTTAAAGGGACACAACATCCAGGGCCACTAAGGTCTTTTGAAGATTCTTATCATTTTCTTTTCTTTTTAAATTAAATTTATTGGGGTGAAGTGGGTTAATAGAATTATATAGGTTTCGAGCTTACAGTTCAATAACATGTCATATGTGTCTTGCATTGTGTGTTAGTTTCCTACCATTTTCAACTTGCCTTATTTATTTATTTATTTATTTACTTATTTACTTACTTACTTACTTACTTACTTATTTATTTTTCCAATTCGTCTTTTAAAGATATATTTTATTACTTGGAAGGCTCCTCAGAAATCATCGCCTGTTTTTCTGTTGAGTGTTGTGTGTGTATGTCTGTGTCTTCTAACAATGCGGATAGCTGACCCCCTGGTTGTTTTCTCCATGTGCTCATATCATCTAGCTTCCAAGGGCCACAGCGTCGTGCCATCCCCTCCTGTGTAAACCCATTTACACATGAGAAACAACCACTCTGCTTGTCGCCTAGCCCAGTAGGGAGGCTCAGCATCGCAGACTGCACAGGCTTGCCCCATGTAGAAGTAGCTGTCTCCTGGCTTCTTAGTTTGGGTTCCCGTGAAACATAAGCACAGGGTGCCTGGGGAATCTCTGGAGGGAGACGCCCCAAGGCAGTGGGAAGGTAGCACAGGGAGAAGGCGACCCCAATGTGGCTGTAGCTGAGGTCCATCCTGTGGGAAAGCTTGCCCCAAATCAAGATGAGAGAGCTGGACCTTCGCATCCCTGCATCAACAGCTGGAGGGTGGGCACAAGGAGAGGATCTGGGGTGACTACATTGTCCCCTGCACCTGGTGGTCACTGACACTTTGATGCCACCTGAGAAAGTTATTTTTTTAAATGCCAGTGTATTTATTTTTTTCATGAGTAAGTTATTTAATATCTCCAAGTCTCAGTTTGCTCATCTGTAAAGTTGGTCCAAAAATACCCTCCCTTTCAGGATCGTTTTAAGGATTAGAAACATAAAATGCACGTGAAGCTCCTAGCATAGGGCTGATGTGGCTAGAAACATGGAAAATGCACAATAGATTTCCAAGATTTGGTACAAAGTAATGTAAAGTATCTCATAAAGAGTTATATTATGACGGTGAAATGATAATATTTTAGATGTACCGGATTAAATAACATTTATTATTTGAATTAATTTCTGCTGTTTCTTTTTACTTTTTAAAATGTGGCTACTAGAAAATTAAAATTACATACTAGGTTCATTAGATTCATTCAGCCCACTCACACATGGGCAGGAGTTTCTAGTTCAGATTCTAAACAATCTTCTAGGCCAATCCATCATTTCATCAACGAAAAATTATTCTTTGCACCCATTGCGCTAATCAACAAACCATCTGGTATGTCTGGGAGATAAAGAGAGCCACAAGTGGGTTTTTTGGTTCTTCCAAACGTTGGTTCTACCAGCCTCTGGAGTTGCTGCATTTCCAATTTAGCAGAGCTGGCTGCCCCCAGGGAGTAGCTTGACACTAAGTCACATGGAGAGAGCAAGGATTTCAAAGTCAGGTGCAGGCCCCAGAAATCCCTTCCCCAGCCCTTCCCTCTTGAGAAGACCCCTGTGTGGTAGCTCAGACTTGGTCTGACAAATGATGCTCATAATTATTGCTCATCTCCAGAGGAGACAGGAAACTGAGCGTTGGGTTTAGAAAGTAATCCATCCAAAATGGTTAACATAGATAGTTCTACCGGGGGCTCACAGGGCACGTTCACTTATGTCAAGCATCTCCTTCTCCATTGATGTTCAGTCAGCATATTTTACAGTGGAAGGCACCAAACACACCCCCTCGTTGTTTTCTCCTTTTAAAGAACACATGACAAGTCAGTGACCTGGAAGCTTTGAATAAAAAACACACCAGGGAAACCGTTGTTTTGAGAGCTCTTTTCAGCTTAATTAATTCACTTTGGTTGTCCAAATTCATTCTAGGTCTGCAGGCGAGTTTCAAACAAAATGTTATGACAGAGCTCATACCAAGGATTTGGGGCAAATATTTCTGTTTGCTGAGCTCTGTCATTTCAAACTAAACTAATGTCAACAGAGAATTCTTAGGCAAATTAACTTTCCCCTGAATGTTTTTTTTCCTCTCTCTCATCCATCTGCATTTATTCCCATGGGTACTTTTGGTCTGTGCTGACAAATTAGATACACATGAATGAAGGTAACTGTTAACCAACCCCCCCCAAAAAAAAATCCTTAAAAATAAAAAAAAGGGGTCACTTGGGGAAAGTTGGTCCTGGTCTAAATAAAATTTTTCCTCTGTCAATGTCAAGGAGTCTAAAAATCTATTTTAAGTTCTTCTATCACATCTCAAAGAATCCAAAAATTTTTCCATCAAAAACTTAAATAAATACAGTTACCGTATAACCTAGCAATTCCACTCCTAAGTACACCCAAAAGAACTGAAATCAGGGACTCAAGCAAATAAGTGTACGCAAATGTGCACAGCAGCATCATTAGCAAGAGCCCAATGGTGGGAACAAATAAAATGTCCATCAGCAGATGAATGGATTAATAAAATGGGGTACATGCGTATAGATCTCTCTATATGTCCATACACAATGGAATAGTACTCAGCCATATAAAGGAATAAAATACCAAAACAATGCTACAACACGGATGAACCTCAAAAATTATGCTACATGAAGGAAACTGGACATAAAAGTCACATATAGAATGATTTCATTTATGTGAAATGCCCAGGATAGGTAAATCCATGGAGACAGAAGGGAGATTGGTGGTTGCCAGGGGCCAGAGGAGGGCACGACCCAGGAGTGACCGAAAAATGGACGTGAGATTTTCTTTGCGGGGTGATAAAAATGTTTTGGAACTAGATAAAGAGGGTGCTAGTACAATATTGTGAATATATAAATTCACTAATTCTACTCTGTAAAAATTCACTAATTGTACTCTGTAAAAATAGTTAATTTTGTGGTATGTGAATTTCAACTCAAAAAAATCTATCCCTTTTTCTATAACCGCATATTTGATGATCTGGGATATGAGATTTTCCGAATATCCAAACGTTTTATGGGCATCCTCTCACCTTCACATAGGTTTCCCAGGCCAGCCGGGACTGTCCTTGACATCACAGCAGGGAACCATGGAATTCATTCCTGTGTCATGGTGGATCCTTTATCCCTCGATAGACCAGCTGTTTGCAATTACACCCAGGGTTTTTTACAAAACCAAAAAAATAAAAATAAAAATAAATAAATAAAAATTCTGCACCATATATAACTGACCACTGGATGTCATGAGAGCACAATATTCGCGTCAGCTAGAAAACCTGCATAGCTAGAGGCTTCTTCCTTGTGTTTTACTCTTTCAATGGATCACCAGTTATGAGAGGAACATTAAAATCTAGCATAAGGCATTCTTGGGGCCACTTCTCAAGTATTCTGACCAAGAAAGGTGAGTGACCTGGAACCCTTTGGCCTCAGGCAGACAGGGCTGTGCTCATTGAGCAAATTAAAATAAGGATGGATAGATGCTCCTTGTTGTCGCTATCTTATTTCCCCTCGACTGGCGTTTTCTTTCACCAGACAATCCTTGTAAATCATCCTGAGTACAGTATGACTATGGAATTTTCGGCTACACCCAGTTTTGGCACCTGGGCTTCCTCACTGGTAAATGTTGGTCCCTTCTCTGAGCTGGGGTTATCTGAGGGAGGCCTGAATGCAAACCAGCACCCTTCAACTATTCTTCTTGGCTGTGGGAAATCGTCTGTGAGGATAACATCATTAACATTTTTTTTTTAAATTAGGAATGAAGGTCAATGAATTAAGTGGGAAGAAAATGGGGGCTCTTGATTGGTTAAATCTAACACTTCTGAAGACAACAGTGTCACCCCCATGGGTGATTCTGTCTGCAAATTATAAGGATCTTAATGGTTTGTTAAAAACCTATTCATACCTGAAGCAATAAATTGCATAGGAAACATGGACACTAAACTCGTGGACCTTGGATTTAGAGAGGATTTTATGAATTTAACCTCAAAGACAAGGGAGTAAAAGCTAAAATAAATGAACGGAGCTATATCAAACTAAAAAGCTTCTGCATAGCAAAAGAAACCATCAACAAGACAAAGAGGCAACCATCTGAATGAAAGATGTTGGCAAGCAATGCCTCCGATAAGGACCTAATTTCCAAAATACACAAAGAACTCATACGACTCGACAAGAAAAAGACAAACAATCTAATTAAAAAATGGACACAGGCCCTGAACAGATGCTTCTCTTAAGAAGACATACAAATGGCCAACAGACATGTGAAAAGATGCTCAGCTTTACTAGCAATTAGGGAAGTGCAAATCAGAACACAATGAGATTCCACCTCATGCCCGTTAGAGTGGCCATCATCAAGAGGACAAGCAAGTTTGCGGGGTAAGAGACCCTCATACACTGCTGGTGGGAATGCAAATTGGTACAGTCACTATGGAAAGTAGCATGGAGGTTCCACAAAATGTTAAGAATAGAATTACCATATAACCCAGCTACCCCTCTCCTGGATATTTACCCGAAGACCTTGAAAATATGTACCTGCGAAGATATGGACACCCTGATATCCATGGCAGCATTATTCCCAGTGGCCAAGACATGGAAACAACTGAAGTGTCCTTCAATAGATGACGGGGTAAAGAAGATGTGGTACGTATACACAACGGGATATTATTCAGCCATAAGAAAAGATGAAATACTGCCATTTGTCACAATACGAATGGATCTTGAGATTTCAGGCTGAGCAAAATAAGTCAGACAGAAAAAGCTGAGAATCATAGGATTTCACTTCCATGGGGGGTATAAAACTGAAAGCAACAAACATGACAGACGGACAGGGACCCATGGACACAGACAGTAGATTAGTGGCCACCAGAGGGAAGAAGGGGTGGGGGGAGGTTGACTGGGGTAAAGGGAGTCAAATACATGGTGATGGGAGGAAATTTAACTTTGGGTGGTGAACACACAATGCAATATACATATAACGTATTATCAAATTGTACACTTGAAACTTATATAATTTTATTAAACAATGTCACCCCCAAATTTTAAAGACTATTCACCATCTCAAATGTGGAACTGTTGAAATCTGAACCTAGAGAAATGGGAGCCAGGGGAAGAGCATTTCTGGCATGAGAACAGCAGGTGCAAAGGCCCTGTGGTGAGGGCATGTTTGGGTAGGTTTAAGGAAAAGCAGGAGTGGATGGCAGAGTGGCAGGAGATCGTGTTGCAAAGAGCAAGGTGGACGGGGCAGGGCCATGAGGCCATAGTGAGGACTCGGGGTCACACTGAGTGAGACCCAAACAAGGATGGTTTTGAGCAAGAACTGCCATGAGCAGACTCATGTTTCAGAAGTGTCTCTGTGGCTCTTTGGAGACTAGACTATAGTGACCAGGGTAGAAGAAGGTGACCAAGCAGAGGCCACTCCAGTTGTCCAAGCAAGCGAGCTGGTGCCTTAGGTCAGGCTGGTGGCATGTGGAGGGCTCAGAAGGGGGCCAGAAACATTTTGAAGGTAGACCTGACAGGGTCGGTTAATGGATTGGGTGTGGGGTGACCCGCACACTTACATGTTTCTTCCCGCCTTCGGGTTCTTGCTGATTGCTCTGCCAGGAACACTTTTCCCCTCAGATCATCACCTAATTCCGTCTTCTCCATCAGGCCCCAGCTCAAATGTCAACTCAGACCACCTTGGCCTTCACCGACCACCCTGTCTGATGTCCTCTTCCTCCCCCCCACTTCATCCTCTCTCCCATTATTCTGCTTTATCTTCTTAACAGATCATCACTACATATTTAAAATTATCTTATTTATTTTTAATATCTGTTTCTCCAGCCAGAATGTAAGTTTTATCAAAGCATAGCTTAGAAAGGTGACAGAAATATTGTGTATTTGTGAATGTATCACGTAGGAATGCTTTCGTATTCAAATGACAGAACCCCCAACTGCCAGAAACTCATAAAAAGGGGGGTATTTTTCTCAGATAACAAGGCAGTTGCTGGCCCTTTCCTCAGCTGCTGAGCCACCGAGGACCCAAATTCTTCTCATTCTGCTCTGCCATCATTAACATGCTGGCTTCTTCACAGTCACAAGATAGCTGCCACAGCTCCAGGCATCAGACCTAATTTTAGGGCCAAAGAATGGGGAGAAGCAATACAGGAATCTCTCCTCCTCTTCTCTGGCCTGTTTTTATGAGAAAGCAAAAGTTTTCCAGAAGTCTCCATAGCCAACTTCCCTTTGTGTCTCTTTGGTTAAAAGTGAGTGACATGGCTACTTTTTGCTATAGTAGGGGATAGCTGGGAAGGGAACAGGGACAGGGGATGGATTAGGCAGCAATGATGCCTTCCATAGTTGAGTCAATTAATTGAAGACTGATCAATAAAAACTCATGTAAGGGACCCAGAAAGCCCAGCAAATACAGTCTGAAAAGTAGGAAAGTCTTAAGATCATTAATTCATTCATTCATTTATTCCTGTTTTGTTTAGGATTTTGGTATCTAAGTTCACGAGTGACATTAACCTACAATTTTCCTTTTTCATGCTGTCCTTGTTAGATTTCAGTGCCAGGTTTATTAGCTTCATGCAATGAGTTGAAGAGATTCTCTATTTTTGGCAAATTATTTTCCGTAAAGGGCCATATAGTAAATGTCTGAGCTCTCTGGTGCAGTTGCTCAGAACGGCATTACAGTGTGAAAGTCGCCACAGACAACACAAGAAGGAACAGGCGTGGCCCAGGGTGGCCTTCCAGCTGTGGTTAACCTCTCCCAGTTCCAGGCCCTGTTCTACTAAGTGTGGAATGATTTGTTTCTAAAATGTTTGGGAAAACTCTGTTGCAATAAATACCCCCATGAGCTTGTTTCTGACTAGTGAAGGTATATTTAAACCATTGATTCATTTTCTTTAATAATCATAGGACTATTCTGGGTGTCTCTTCCTAAGAGACATGATGCAACATTAAATTCTCATAGGAATCTGTCCATTTGATCTACATGTTCGAATTAATGGACAAAGATTTTTTTTGTTGCTAACCTTTTTATTGCAGTAATAAGTTTTCCATTCTAACCATAAGAAATTTTTTAAGTTATTTAAATTATGGTAAAATATACATAACATGAAAGTTACCATCTTAACCACTATCAGGGTGCAGATCGGTGGTGTTAGGTAAATTCACACTGCTGTGCAGCCACCAGCAGCACCCCTATCTGCAGCTTTCTCACCTTCCCAAACGGGAACACGGTCCCCACTAAACATTAACTCCCCGGTGCCCTCTCCCCCCAGCCCCTGATAGCCTTCATTCTACTTTACATCTCTATGAACTTACCTACACTAGGTTCCTCGTAAAGGTGGAATCCTACAATATTTGCCCTTTGGAGTCTTAGCACGTTTTCCAGCTTCCTCCTTGCTGTAGCCTGTATCTGCCAGAACTTCATTCCCAAAGGATGCTATGGTGGGAATCGCTTTGCAACATGCAAGTGTATCAGGTCAACGCATGATGCACCTTCCACTTACACAAGCGACGTGACAATTCTGTCTCCATAAAGCTGGGGAAAAAATAAACGCAAAGAACGTCCTTCCTTTCTAAGGCTGAATGATGTTCTCTTGTATGTATAGATCACATTTGATTTATCCATTCATTCGTCCACGCGTGTTGGGGCTGTTTGTGCCTTTCGGCTCTTGTGAACATGGTGGGTCCTCCCTGCTTTCACTTCTTCTAGGTATGCATGGAGAAGATGCTAGACCACATGGTGAGTCGTGTTTAACTTTTTAAGCAATCGCCAGACTGTTTTCCTTCATTATTAACTGTTCATTTATTCGCTTGCGTCATTTTTAATTGAATTTCTACATATTGACAATTGCATACGTTATAAATGTACAGCTTATTAAACCATCTCAGATTTGTGTAAACTCTCACTTAGATCAAAACTATGACCAGCTGAGTCTCAGGAAGGTCCCCTGTGTCCTCTTTCATTCACTTCTAACACCAGAGATTAGTTTCGTCCATTTTGAAACTTTATATACATAGAGTTGAATTTTACTTATTCGTCTAAGATTGGATTAGATTTATTTCTTCTCATCCTGGACCTCCAGGAAAATTTTAATGTAAAGCATTGTAGCAAGCATCCTAGTTTTTTCCCCTATCTCAGGGGGAAATTTTCTAACATTTCACCATTAAGTATGATGTTTGCTATAGAATTTTTTGGTAGATATTCTTTATCAGTTTGAGAAAAATTTCCCTCTTCTCCCATAGTTTCCTAAGAGTTGTTTGTTTGTTTGTTTTATAATCATAAGTGGATTTTGATTTTATCTTTTGAATGGAATTTTATCAGTTGATTTTTCTGCCTATGTTTCAATGCTTTTACTACCTTTTTCACCTTTACAGTACATTAATTTTTAAATGTTAAACTAACCTTGCATTTCTGAGGCCAACCCAACCTCTGGCGATACATTATTCTGTTCACATAGCCATGCCTTGGTGCTCTCTGATGCTTTCAAAGAGATTCTCAAAAAACTAATTTGTCCGGCATTTCTACTTTTCTTAGTGGATGGGGTTGGTGAAAAGAAAAAAAAGAAGAAAGAAAAGAAAAAAGGTAGGCCGCCTTTGCTGAAGCGGTAAAAACCTTACATGTATTTAACTCCTCTGTATTTGCTATGTTTTCCTTTTCACTTCCAGATCGATGTTGCAGAGGCTTGTGTGGCCACAGAGCGAAGGCCTCTATGTCTCTGCTGCAGAGACTCCCTCCCCTAACTTCTTCCCCCAGACTGTGATGCAGGCCACAAGCTGGCTCTTCTGTTCCAGCATCTCACATCAAAGGGGTGTTGGTGCCATGATCACAGTGGGCTCTCCTCACTAGTGACACTTTTCTAGGTTACTGTGTTGCTGTCCCAGTCCAGTTGGCTGACTCTGGTTACACTGTGGTAGCCACTTAAGAGTTTAGAGAAGTGCCTGGCAATCCTATACCCTCCTGATGGATCGGTGGCCATCCACCTTGTTTCTCTGCAGCCCCCTGGCTGATTGGTTACTCTGTTCCTTGAAGTTTAAATCTAATTTTTGGCAACTCATGGTGTAATTGAGCTTGGTGGTTCCCTACATCCTAGCGATAGGCTGAATAATGCCCCCCAGAAAATATCCACATCCCAATCCTCAGAAACTGTGACTGTCACAAAAGTGACTTGCAGGTATGATTAGGTCAAGGCTGTTGAGATGGGGATTCTCTGGGTGGGCCCTAAATGTCATCACAAGAGTCCTTACCAGAGGGAGGCGAGATCAACAGAGAACATAGGAGCTGGGATGAATGAAGCAAGAGACTCAAGTGATTCGAGGAGGAGGTCGTGAACCACGGAGAGCACCAGGCCACAGGAGCTGAAAAACACCGGGGTACGGTTTTCCCTCAGAGCCCCCAGAAGGAACCGGCCCTGCTGACACCTTGCCTTCAGCCCCATGCAACTGATTTTGGATTTCTGACTTCCAGATCTGTAAGAGAAGAAATCTGTGCTGTTTTAAGCACTGAGTTTGTGGTGATTTAACACAGCAGTGGCGGGAGATTAACACAGTCCCCGGCTTGTGCAACCAGGGGAGAATTAGACCTTAATGCAGATTGGAATGGATTCTTGACCAAGTATGGGTGGAGCCGAAAGACACACAACCTGTCCTACACAGGTCAACCGGGGCGGAGCACACAAAAGGGACAGAAGCAAGACTCTGGCCTGCTCCGAGGAGGAGAAGGCACAGCCAGCAGGAGGCACGAATGCAGCGTCCAAGTCCAAGCCCACGTCCTCTGGTGAGTTTGCAGGGAGAAGGGTTCAGTGTTGATGGCAGGCTGAGCCACACGTCTCCTTAGGTGTTTGGTTTACGTTCTGCTAATAACTCCATCAGTAATAGAGAAGAGAAGGTGTTTCCAATGCAGGTTCTTGGAAGACGGGTCGATGTGATGGGGATGCCCTGTGAGGTCAGAGAATCCATCACCAGGGAGGCTGGTGAGAGAAAGCGCGGGCGTCCCCACTGACCTGGGACTGCGCATGCCCAAACATCCTGCAAGTAAGTTCTTTAATAGGACAACTGAGTGACGTTAATGCTTCACTTATATGGACGTAACTGGAAGTCAGAAAGGAAATAGAAACTTTTTTTTGAGAGGTCGGAAAAGATGTTTTTAGGTTCGCATACTTCGGTTTTATTTATTGATTAAAAACGTTTTTAAATTTAATTATATTCATTAGGGGGACATTGGTCAATGAAATTATATAGGTTCCAGGTGTACAATATTTCATCTTGTCTTATGGCTGAGTGATATTCCATTGTATGTGTGTACCACATCTTTACCCCGTCGCCTACGTAGGACACTTTGGTTGTTTCCATGTCTTGGCCGTGGTGAATAAAGCTGCAATGAATGTAGGCGTAAATACATATTTATGGAATTTTTTTTCAACGTTTGGAGAATTCGGTAGTGAAACCATCTGGTCCTAGATTTTTACTTTTGGGGAGGTTTTTGATGACTGTTTTAATTTTCTTACTGTTGATTTGTCTATTTAGGTTTTCCAGTTCTTCATGGTTCAGTCTAGAAAGGTTAGATATTTCTAAGAATTTGTCCATGTCTCCAGCCTATCAGGTTCGGTGATGTATGTATAGCCTTTCATGGTATTCCGGTACAGTTCTTTGTGTTTCTGTGGTGTCTGTTGTAAGTTTTTTTAAATATATTTTATTTTATTAGTTTCAAGTATACTCTACATTGGTTAGACACTTATATAGTTTATAAAATGATCCCCCTAATTGTTTTTTTTCTCCTCTGACCCCCCACCTAGCCATTTCATTCATGCTAACTGCATCCCCTATGCTGTGCTCCCCATCCCCGTGACTATCTCTCAACTACTAATCTGTCTTCTTTAACCCTTTACCCCATTCTCCCAGCCCCCAAATCCCCCTTTCCTATGGCCCTCACCAGATTGTCCTCTGTATTTATGAGTCTGTTTTTGATTTCTCTTTCATTTTTGATTATATTTATTTGAGTCTTTTCTCTTTTTTCCATAGTGAGTCTAGCCAGAGGCTTTCAATTTTGTTTTTCTTTTCAAAGAACCAGCTCTTTGTTTCATTACTTTTTTTTTAATTTGCCTTTTTGTTCTCTATTTTGTTTAATTCTGCTCGAATTTGGGGTTTTTTGTTTGTTTCTTGAGGCAGGCTGGTAATAATATAAACTTTCCTCTTAGTACTGCTTTTGCTGCATCTCCAACATTTCAATATGTCATATTGTCATTTTCATTTGTCTTTAGGTATCTTTTGGCTTCTTTTATTTCTTCTTTGACCCAATAGTTGTTCAGTAGCATGTTGTTTCATCTCCACATATTTGTGGTCTTCCAGCTTTCTTCCTGTACTTAATTTTCAATTTCATACCATTTTGGTTGGAAAATATGCTTGGTATAATTACAGTCTTCTTAAAATTTATTGAAACTAGTTTGGTGCCCCAAGATATGATCTGTTTTTGAGAATGTTCCATGTGCATTTGAGAAAATTGTTAATTTTGTCATTTTGAGATGTAAAACTCTGTAGTTATAAATTATGTCCATGTGGTCTAATGTGTCATTTAAGGCTGATATTTCCTTACCGGTTTTCTGCTTGATTAATCGATTTATTGCTGTCAATGGGGTACTTAGGTCTCCTACTATAATTGTATTTTTGTCGGTTTCTCCATTTAGATCTGTCAGTAATTGTTTTATATATTTAGGAATTTCCAGGTTGGGTGCATATATACTGATGAATGTTATGTCTTCTTGATGAATTGTCTCCTTTATCATTATAAAATGATTATCTTTTTCTCTCGTTAGCATGTTTACCATGAGGTTTATGCCAAGAAAAAAAAAGTTTTGTATGTACAATAGTTTTTTTTCACTTTTTAAAACTCTCAATTCTCTCCCTTCTTCCACCTGTCATTCCTATATCTCTGTCTTTAAGATGACTAATTCTTTCTTCCATATGGTCCGCTCTATTTCCCAAGCTCTCTAATTCACTCTTCATCTCATTTATTGAGTCCTTCAGCTTTCTATTTTTTTTTATATAGTTTCAGTATCTTTGGTAAAGTCCTCTTTTTGTTCATTGATTTTATTCCCGAGCTCATTGAACTACCTTTCTGGGTTTTCTTGTATCTCGTTGAGTTTCTTCATAACTGCAATCCTGAATTCTCTGTCATTTAAATCACCATCTTCCATGTCTTTGAGTTTGTTTCCTGGAAACTTCTCGTTTTCTTTCTGAGCTACCTTGTTACCTTGGTTATTTGTAGTGTTCGGTGGATTATTTCTCTGGTCATTTGAGGGATTGAAATCTCCCTGGTTAAGCACTTTGCTTGTTTGTTTTGGCTTTTAACAATTTGGCAGGTTGATAAGTAGAGGTCTTTCTTTAGTTTCCCAGTAGATAGAGCTATAGCACGTTTTTGGTCTCTCTTGCCTGAACTGCTGGGGCTTCCAGGATCTTGGTGGGGCCACAATGACTCCACAGTTGAAAATGCCGCCTCTTCCCCAAGCAGGCATGCATCCCCTCGTTGACTTGCTTGCTCCGGTCTCAGGGTACCACCCCCTTGGTGGGATGTAGCAAGCAATGGGGGCCCAGGCTGAGAGTCTCTGGCCTACAACCAGAAGCCACCAGCCACATTGTACTGTCTGAGGTGTCCCAGCTACCTTGGCAGGGTTCTCTGTGATGGATAGGGAGCTGATTTCTGGCCAAAAAGGTTTTAAATGGTGGATGAAAAGCCAGGAGATGAGGGCAGGCAAACAGGCAATTCTAAGAGGCAGCAGATGGTGCCAACGTCAGTGATGTTAACTCTAAAAAAATGAACATGAACACACTGGTACCTCCGGGGGCTTCTGCTGCCCAGCCCTGCCCCAGGACCTCCCGATCTCCCTATAATCCACCAACCAAAGGGTTAACTCCTGGCAGAGCAGGGGGCTTCTGCACCCTGCCACAGGGCTGTCTCACTTCTGTTCTGCTTGGCCATGCCCTGTTCTTATGGATGTCAATAATCTGAATATCACCTGTGAACATAGGTGTACATTGCTTCATAACCGGGTAAGCTAGCAAACTTCCCTTCCCCGGCCCCTATATCTGATAGAAGAAGTAAAAAATGAAAGTCAAGGGTCCTCTCATGTGGGGAGAACAGTTCTATATAGTTATAAGCCTGTGGACACCAATATGTTACGATGCAGGATAATAATTAATTTTCATCTAAATGAGCCTCGGTCCTTAAGAAAAGTTTAATTATATTCAGCTTTATCTATCGAAGGAAGCAGGCAAGAGCATGATACGTTTTAGAAGTTTTACTCTAAAATGCACTAAATGTCTTGGTGTTTGTATAGAATTGAGCCTTTAACCATCTAGAAATCTCACTTGTTCAGAATGACTTGTTCTTCAGGATTCCAGAGCAGGAACTGCCGAATGAAACAGAATAAAGTCCTCTGTGTCTTACTTACAGCCAAAATGTATATATTCTTCTGTAGCTAGATTCATTCTTCTATGCCGGTCTCGTATAAACCTGAGCTTTGGCTCCCCTGGGCTGCATCCACACTCGTCTGGGCTGATCACCCTTCCCCTTTCATGTGGGGTGACCATACCTCCCTGCTCGCCTGGGCTGCTTCCCTGTTTATCTGGGCTGATGGTCCTACCCTCTTTTTTATTTTTTATTTTATTTTGCCTCAGCGGGCCTTTGTCTTGGAGCTGTGGTGGCACCGAGAAAGAACAAAAGTTCATTTCTCATTTCTGACATTATGTTACGATGAAAATGGCACGCCTGTCAGCTCATCTCAGCTGGTCACTCTAACCGTAGGCCCTAGGAAAACAGGAGTTTAGAATGAGATACAACCTTGATGAGCTGGAGATGTGGGTGACTGACTCGGGGTCTAACACGACACACTAAAACAAAGCAAAACAAAAAACCCAACCCAAACCAAACAGCATGCCTTGCAAGTAGAAGAAGGAGGAAACTCATGTTCAAAGCTAATGGAAACTTAGAAAATTTCGAAAGGAGATGGCGAGTTAGAAAGTGGAGGCAACAACAACAACAAAATGACCTCACCTGGTTCTGTGTGGATTATGTCATTCGAATTTGCTACACAGGAGAGGGAGGGGACCCTCTTTCTTTAGTAATTAGCATCTGGGTCTTAAACTTTATGGGCCTGGCTGGTCTGATTGCTTTATTAACTTAATTACGCACCCTCATCGCCCATTATCAACATTAGCTAGTTGCACACGTTTCCAGAATCTTGCCTGAGCCAAAGGCATGGAGAACCCAGAGCAAAGCCACAGGCCTAATGGCTGACCCATGTGCCGTAGGCTCTATGGGGGCGTTGCTAATATTACAGACGCACGAAGGAAACCCTGCACCTCCTGTGAGGACGTGGTGGGGTGATGAAGGCATCAGGGCTCCCTGAGCATCCCAGAGTACGACCTGCAGGACAGCGGGGCCCCCTGGGAAATGGAGTTAGGAAACCGTTGTCGTGGGACACTCTCCTCCCCAGCATGAGCTTGTGGGTCTTGCTCCGGGACCCCTCCTTTCTCTGAGCATCTGTGTCTGCCTCTGGGCTCTCCCAGGGTGCTTCCTTCCTCCTGCTCTGCGCAGTTTCCCTGCTCCATGGTGAGGTCGACTCAGCTCCTTCTCACTCCAGCCTCCCAGGGGGTCCAAACCTCCCAGCTGCCACCACACCATGACCTTGTGGGCTCTACCTGCAGCTTCCTCATTTTCCCCCCCTGATTCTTAGGGAAAACATTCAGGTGGCTCAATTTGCGTCACCCCGGTAGTCGGATGTCAGGGGTCCCTGCCTGTCTAAAGGTCGAGGCCATCCTTGCTGTCCTCAGTGAAGACGAGGTCTCATGGCGTTTCTACAAGGTGGCTCTTTCAGCCGTGCTGGGGCCAGCAGGCAGGGTGGCACCTCCTAAGCAAAGGCTGGAGAGTAGCTTCCTAATTCCTAAAAACGTGGGCCAGAGATGGAGAACGAGTCCTTCCTTGGGCTTCCAGTTCTCTCACGAACAGGCCAGGTGACAGCGTTACATCACATCCTTTCTCCCCAGAATAAGGGGCGTGAATAGGTAATAATGCCACTGGCCACACACCAGCCCTGGCCCCAAGCACTACCTGCACGTTCGTGTTGACTCTCAGGGGGCAGGTGCATCACCAAATCCTACTGCAGGTGGGAAAACTGGGGTGCAGAGCGGTCGAGCAACGTAACAGATGTCACCCCTGAACGTGGCCAGTCTTCGGAATCGTCGCTTTTAATCATGCTCAGTTCGTGCTGCCACGCCAGCATCCCTCAGGCTCCAGGCGGAAGGTGGCGATGAGCTGAATGACTCTGGGGTCCAGCTCCGTCTCCCAGGACGGCATCTGGCCAGGGCGGCAAGCATCCTGCAGGAACGTGGCTGCCTTTCGCCCTTGCCCTCTCTGAAGGGCATGAGAAATGCCAGCCTGTCAGCAGGTATCAACTCAAAAACTTCTCCCTCAGTGAAGCTCAAGGACTGTTTACCCAAGTGGGTGGAAGAGGATTAGATAATCTGTTGATGTGACCCAGGGCACTGCAGCTGTCGGAACAAATGCATTTCATGGGGGAAACAGGGGTGACCACGCCAGCCCCACGGCCCAGAGGCACACTTTGGGTGGTGGCTCATGAGCTGGGGCCCCAGGGTCAGTCACTGAATTCAGAGTGAGGATAGGAACGTGACGACCTTCCGTTAGGGTTCAATTTCAGGCCCAGGGTGAGGGCAGGCCGTTTCCAAGGTGCCGGGGTGACTGGTGACAATTGCTGAGACGGGAAACACCAGGCAGAATCTGGCTAGGGATGGCAGGCCCTGGGGATGCCCCTCACCAGACCCCAGCGCTCTGGTGGCCAGGAGCAAGGACACAGGAGGCGCCACTAATCCAGGGAGGCCTCCCCATCCTGCTTCCCTCTGCCTTGGGCCTTTTCTTCCTCCCGTGTCACTTGTCCACAAAGGCTGCCCTGTGTGGCCCTTCAAGTGAGTTTTCATAAGTCAGGACATCCAAACCCACGGGCCATTTGGATGTGGCAACGCTGTCTGCGACCGGGCAAGCCCATGCCCCCTGGCCACGCGGGCCTCGTGAGAAGGGCCGTTGTGTTCTCGTTTCAGTGGGGACAGCGGAGGGTGGGTTGGCCAGCCAGACCTGGCCAAATGTCAGTGACAGTTTCTGAGCCTTTAAAAGAAGAGCTCCCCCGAGCCTGCCCCAATCCCAGACCTGCAGCGGCACCATGACCCCTCTGGTGACACTGCTGCCTCTGCTCCTCCTGGGGGCCCTGGCCCAGGAGGATTCCGACTGGAAGTACTCTGGTAAGCTTCCCCACTCGGGGGCCGTGGTCCCCTTGTCCCCCTCACCGTGAGGAAGGGAGCACCTCCCTGCTCCCAAGGGGCATGGCGAAGCCTGGCATTTCACGGGGTGCGAGCCCAGCCACCCATGACGGCGTGCCATTCCCAGGCTGAGGCCTACCGGTCGCAGGCTCCACGTCTTGGGGTGTGCAGAGGACACATTGGACTTAGACCTCGATTAAGGAAAGGAGGAGCTGGCTGTCCCCTCCGCAGGCCCCTGACACCCTTGTAGCTTTTTGCTTTAAAACCCTTTCTGCCTGCGGTGCGGGTTGGAGAGCTGGGTCGCTCACTGCCGACTGCAAGGCCATGGCTCTTGTGGTTCGTGTAAGCGGGTGGCAGCTGCAGGCTCAAAGCAGTGTGTGGGGCTGGTGAGCACTTTCTCCTGAGCCATGTGTGTATCTGGTTTAACCAGAACGTCTCGGCCTGCGGAGAACCCGGTGACCTTTACCTAGGCCTCAGGCTGCCATCACATCGGGTGAGGCACCGGCCTGCTGATGCTCAGATCCGTATGTCACCGAAACTTGACTTTTCGGATGTGAGACTGGTGTGAAGTGTGCGTTGCAGCCCGCATGCGAGCCACAGGCAGGAAGGCCTTCCTACGTCTGGGGGTTCGCACATGAAGCTACCCTTCCCTGGGGCAGTGGAGAGAGCTCCTGCCTGTGCCCCCTCTTCTCTGAGCTGTACAGGGGGATAGGTCCAAGGGGATGGGGTCCGGGAGGATGCTTGCGTCTGCTGGCTGATGCGGGAGCCGGGAGAACTTGCGGTGTGGGGCCCTCCACACAGTCCTCCTGGCCTTGGCCGGGGAAAGTATACCCTCAGGGTGCCCAGGTGTCCTGTTGAGTCAAGGGCAGCAGGATTAGGCATGTCGCAGGGGGGCTCAGAAAGTCCGGCTTTGGGGAGCAGGACGGCCGACTCTGGCTGATGGGACCCACACGTGGTGGTGCGGGGCAGACCTGGGCTTCTGCTTCATGCGCCCACTGGCCCTGGGGTAAGGGGCAGGAGGAGAGGATGCATCTGGGACCAGGAGGTGGGTCTCTGGAAAGCCACCAGGGCTGGGAGAACTGGGGGTGGGGTAGCAGCTACTGCAAGTGCCTTCCAGGAATCCTTCAGGAATCCCCCAAGGCTGGCAGGGGCCTGGCCAAAGCCTTTTGATTCATGAAGGACTGTGCTTGAGACCTTGGCCTTGGTCCTGGCCTCTGCCTCCAAGAAAGAACTGTCCAAAAATTGTTTTGTATATTAAACAGAGAAGGGCACAACTGACTTGCCTGTTGGTTGCAAAGCTAAGAAGCTGCACGAGTCCCAAATACGAGCAAAACAAGCTGGGCCCTGGGGGCAGGGGAGCTTGGATTCCCTGTCACAGGCGGGAGAGACCAGGACCCACAGCTGTCTGGGGGCCGAGTCCCTCGCTATCGTGTCTTGCTTCCATTAAAGTCGTTTTTGATTAGTAAGATAAATTTCTTTACTTTGATCTATTTTTTAACTCATCATTTGGTAAGCATTGAACCCGATGCTTCCTTTCTTGACCTGAGTCCATAGGTAGAGGTGCCCAGGTGGCCTTTACCATACTGGGAAGCGACTCAAAGGGGCTGGCGCAAGAACGCAGGTGGGGGGTCCAGCCGCAGCGGATGGGGGCTGTGTTTCTGTTGGGGGCTGGGAAGGAAAGGAGCTAAAGGCCCCTGAATGCCACACCCAAGGAGCCCCCAGGACATTTATCAGCTGACAGTCACCCAAAGGGAAAACTACAGCCACGCATCCAAGACTTCTATTGCTTTCCAAACGCGTCGTTTTCCCAGGCCAGTGGTCACAAGGGTACAGGTTGGGGTCAGCACCCAAGCCCAGACACCAGGGTCCGTGGCCTCGATTCAGATGCTCCTCCTGCCTCCTTCTGAGGCCCCACTTCTGTTCCCAGATGGCAGACCTCTGGCCTCGAGCCTGGCATCCCTCCCGGCCCCGCTAGGCAGGCCTGCATCCTGAGTGAGCTGCTCCCAGCGAGGGCTGCCCCAGGCACCCGCTCCAGCTGTGCCCCCTTGGCCCTCTCCTGTCTTACTTAGATCAAGATAACTGGTCCAAAGAGTACGCCGCCTGCGGCGGGAGGAGACAGTCGCCCATCAACCTGCAGGCGAAGAAGGTGCAGTACAGGCCCTCACGGAAGGGCCTGCGCCTGATTGGCTACGAGGCCCAGGACTGCGAGTTCATTATGACCAATATTGGGAAAACAGGTAAGGGGTGAGTCACAGGTTCTGACCAGGGGTGGAGGATCCAGAGTTCAGCCTGGGAGCGGGAGGCCACCAACGGGACGCTGGACAGGGCCTGGAAACCGAGATGGCCTTGCACAGGTGCCCGGCCTCTGTCTCGAGACTCTGTCCCCAGCAGGCGCCTTCAGTCCCCACTGCCTCTCCCAAGCTCGCTCTGACCCTTCTGGCAGCGGGACCAGCTTCGGTGCCGAGAAGCTGCTTGGCCCACCTGCCTGTTCTCCTCTCTGGCCCTGGTCCAATTTTCTGTTTTCTCTGTTGAGTGATGAGCCCCAAGTACTTGACTGGTAGGCCCAGTGTTTCTCAGAAGTCTGAAAGAGGCTCTTGTTTTCTCTTCTGTCCTAGAAAGGGGGTGAAGGTCAGACAAGAAAAGCTGGGTCTTGGGGAACCCCACTTCAGAAACCTGGACTGGAAAATGGGAAAATCCATGCTTTATGTTTGCAGAACTTTCTGGAGGCCGGAAGCCTATTCCTTTGGGGTCCCTGACCTGCCTCTTATCATATCAAACATATTAGAAAGGACTCATACTTCCCATTACTTTTTCTTTTTTTATGTATTTTGGGGAAAAAAATTTGCATTTTATTTTATTTCATTATGAGAGTATACATTGGTTAGACATTTGGGAAATTTTTTAAAAAATAAAAATTAGCTTTTGGGGTTATTTGGCTACTTTTTACGATTGGCTATATGTTTTCAGCAAACTCCAAGCACATTCAGGAATTTTACTAAAGAAAAAAAAATAATCTACACACTTGTAAATCTAATGAAATTTTCATGAATACGAAGTTTAACCATATGATGTAACTAAACATTTATTAATTTCGATTTGCAAGATCTTTTTTATATTTTAGAACCTAAGATATAAATATTATAAACATAATATTTATAATATATAATATTATAATAGATAATATTATACATATGGATATAGTTACATATTTCTATATTATATTATTATATATTTTTTAACAGATTTTATTTTTTTAGAGCCGTTTTAGGTTCAGAGCCAAATTGACTGAAAAGTATAGAAGTCTCTCAAATGCCTCCTGCCCACTACACGCACGAGTGAGCCCGTTATAAACATCACTCATCAGAGTGGTATATATACTTTTTTCTTTACCAAGGATGAACCTACATTGACACATCATCATCTCCCAAAGTCCATGGTTCCCTTTAGGGTTCACCCTCGGTGCTGTACCTCCTATGGGTTGGACAAAGGCATAATGACCTGTATTCATCATCATAACACCGTGTGCAGCATTTTTATGGCCCTAATTGTCCTCTGTGCTCTCCCTCCACCCCAGCCCTTGGCAACCACTGATCTCTTTACTGTCTCCAGAGTTTTGCCTTTTCCGGAACGTCTCAGGAAGTGGAATCGTACAGCATGTAGCCTTTTCAGACTGACGACTTCTACTTAGTAATGTATACTGAACATTCCGCCATGTCTTTGTCTGGCTTGACAGCTCCTTTCTTTCTAGTGCTGAGTAGTGTTCTGTTGTCTGGGTGGACCACGGTTTATTCGTCCATCACCTCCTGAAGGACATCTGGGCTGCTTCCAAGTTTTGACAATTATAGATAAGACTGCTACATGCAGATTTTTGTGTGGACATAAATCTTCAACTCCATGGGGTAAAATACCAAGGATTTTGAATCGTGTAGTAAGAGCATATTTAATTTTGTAAGAAACTGTCAAACCACCTTCCAAAGTGGCTGCACCGTTTTGCATTCCCACCAGCAGTGTGTAAGAATTCCTGTTGCTCCACGGCCTCTCCAGCGCTTGGTGTCGTCAGTGGTCCTGACTTTGGCCCTTTGAATAGGTGTGTAAAGGTGTCTCATTTTAATTTGTATTTCCCTGATGACACACGATGTGGAGCATCTTTTCATATGTTTATTTGCCATCTGTGTATCTTCTTTGATGAGATGTCTGTAAGGTCTCTGGCCCATTTTCAAATGGAGTTGTTTGTTCTCCGATTGCTGAATTTTAAGAGTTCATTGTACATTCTGGGTAACAGCCCTTTATCAGGTGTGTAGTTTGCAAACATTTTCTTCTTCAAATATTGTCTCCTAATTCTTTTGATACCATCTTTTGCAGAACAGAGTTTTTAATTTTAACATAGTCTATTTTATCAATTATTTCTTTCATGGATTGTGTCTTTAGTGTATCTAAAAAGGCATCACCACACCCAAGGTCATCTAGGTTTCCTCCTATGTGATCTTCTAGAAATTTTAGTTTTGCATTTTACGCTTAGGTCTGTGTTCCATTTTGAGTTAATCTTGGTGAAGGATGTGTGGTCTGTATCTAGATTTATTCTCTTGCATGTGGCTCTCCAGTTGTTCCAGTACCATTGGTTGAAGAGACTCCATTGTGTTGCCTTTGCTCTTTTGTTAGAGGTCAGTTGAGTGTATTTATTGGGGTCTATTTCTAGGCTCTTTATTCTGTGCCACTGATCTATTTGTCTGTTCTTTAACCAGCACTGTACTGTCTTGATGACTGTAGTTGGGTCGTATCAGTCCTCCAACTTTGTTCTCATCCTTCAGTATTGTGTTAGCTATTCTGGGTCTTTTGCCTCTTTGTTTAAACTTTAGAATTAATTCTTTTGTTTATGTCAACAAAATACCTTGCTGGGATTTTGATTGGGCTGGTTTCGCCTTTTTTTTTTTTTTAACTCTTATTTTGAAATAGTTTTAGACTAGAATAATTGCAAAAATAGCACAGAGAATTCCCACACACCTTTCTCCCACTTCCCCTAATATTAACATCCTTCCATCCTATAACCATACTACACTGAAACAACACGATTCGCTATGCTACAGACCTCGTGCGAACTTCATTACGTTCTCACTGATGTTCTTTTTCTGATCCAGGATCTAACCTGAGATCTCGCATGACACTTTCCTTCCTGTCTCCTCTGTCTCCTCCAGTCGGGTCAGTTCCTCTCTTTCTTGGACATTTACAACCTTGATTCCATGGCGTCACAACCTACATGGGGTGAGGGTTTTAACCACACGTGAGGAAGATAGCGACCTCACCTTGGCCTTACAAACAGTGCTCACTCTGGGTAGTAAAAGTCATCAAAATAGTCTCAGGAGGCCTGCTTCCTATTCCTACACTGGGAAGATTATAAAGTGGCCAGAGGTGGAGACTGGAATTCTGGTTTCTACGCCCACTGACCATATCTTTTCAGGTCCCTGACCTGCCCCTTAGTGGTCCTGCCCTTTTTGTTCTGGGTGGGAAGGTGTGTGCTTTGGGAGAGGCACCTGCCCAGCCCAGCTTACTCAGTGCCTGGTCCCCATCATGCTCTGTGTGTCAGGTGCCTCTCCTCATTGGTGATCCTGCTCATGGCACTCGAAGCCAGTCTGCAGTGCCAGCCTGCCTGGGTTGTAGGCAGGTGCCTAACCGGGAGGCCTGACTGGTCCACGCTGACCTGCAGCACCCCCTGCCCCTTGTCTTCTCTTCTAGTGACGATCACCCTGCCCTCCTCCATGCACCTGGTGACCCCTGATGGCACCAAGTACAAAGCTGAGCAGATGCACTTCCACTGGGGCGGCGCGTCCTCCGAGATCAGTGGCTCTGAGCACACCATCGAAGGGATCAGATATGTGGCAGAGGTACCTCGAGGACCCCAACTGGGTCTTCTGTCCTTCAAACCCTACAGTCACTTTTCTTATTAAAACAACTGAAAAGACTTCGTGCAGTGGTGACAGCCAAGTCACCATGAGGTCGAGTGTATTTTTCATACCTTCGCAGCTATTCATTGATCACTACTCAGTGTCAGGGGTTCAGGCAGGGTCCCCATCCTCACAGAAGTCACAGCAAGGCAGGAGTTTACAGCCCACGTGGTGTGGCAACATGTCTTTAGTTTCAGCTGGATTTCTATGCATTAAATTTTCTGAGTTTCCTCTCTTGCTTAGATTTGTCCTTAGGGTGACCACAGGTTTGTGGTGACCTCCTGGGGCAAAATGGCTCATGTCACCATAGAGACCTCAGGAGAGCCCAGTGGCCTCATATGATCCCTCTGGACCCCACCAGCTTGTCTGCTTGGAGAGAGGTGGGGTCATGGAATTGCCCTGGAATTGCCATCATCTCAGAGTCCCCCTTGTGCTCTTTCCAATTTGGAGAACTTTTCTAGTTTGGAGAACTTTCTTCCAGTTTGGAGATCTCACAGCTTAGATGGAGGGAGATGGAGGTGGGAGCTGTTTGTGTGAGATGGTTTGAGGCCTCAGATGCAGCATCTTTGTTTTCCTCTTTTCCTGAAAACCTGAAGCATTCAAAGTCTACATGAACTGCCCTTGACTTACCTTTTCTTGCCCCCACAGATGCACATCATGCACTACAATTCTAAATACAATAGCTTCAATGAAGCCCAAAATGCATCGGATGGCCTTGCTACGCTGGCAGCCCTCATTGAGGTAGGCGGAAACTACGCATACAAGGTTATAGATTGGCATCCGCACTAGGCATTAAATGTAGGTGAGGGTCTTCCTTCCTGTCCCTCCTCATTCGTTCCCGAGGTCACAATTCCAGAGAAGAACTATGTAAGCTTCCCAAGAGGTGGAAAGTAAAAAGTTCTCAACTTGAGAACTGGGTGAACTTTAAATATACTTCTCAACCTTCACCCAGATTCATCAGCAGAGGGTGCAAATCTAAAGGGCTTCGGGGGGTTGAGCATCACCTCTGCTACAAGTATTGACTGACCACAAAGCAATGCTGACCCTAGTTTTGGCCCCTGGGAATTCAGGCTAAAAAATAAAAACAATATTTAAGAACTAAACAGACACTTAGATATAGAGAAAGAAAGGCCACGTGATGATGATGGAGGCAGGGATCAGAGCTGCTACCCACAGAACAGCAAGGATTGCTTGCCACAACCAGAAGCTAGGAATAGGCAAAGAAAGATCTTTCCTGGAGCCTTCACAGGGAGAATGGCCCTGATGACACCTTCATTTCAGTATTTTAGCCTCCAGAACTATGAGAGAAGAAATTTCTGTTGTTTTAAGAAAAGCAACAAATAAATAAATAGAGTAGAGCTGAGACATCGACTGCTACATACTGCCGTGGAGACACACCCTGCAGATGAAGCACTGGCAAATCACTAAACAGACAGACAGACAGACACTCCCAGGGCAAATATAAAAAATCATAATTCAGATTTGCTACCATAGATTACCTAAAATGTCCAGTTTTCAAAAAAAAGTTGGGCATACAAAGAAATAGGAAAGTGTGATCCATATTTAGGAGAATAAAAGCAGGCAATTGAAACTGACTGAGTGGGCCCAGAGTGGTTTAGCAGACAGTACTTTAAAACAGTTATCATGAATATGTTCAAAGGATTAAAAAAAAACTATCTTCAAAGAATTAAAGGAAAATATGATGACAATGATCCAAAAAGGGAACTTCCTTTCTTTCCCTCCTTATATTGAGAGAAATGGAAACTCTAAAAATGCACTAAATAGAAAGGCAAGAGCTGAAAAGTATAATAAAAAAATGAAAAAATTCTTCTCAAAGCAGATTTTGAGGCAATATAAGAGAGAATCAGGGTATTTAAAGATATATAAAATAATTTATTCCATCTGAAGAACAAAGAAAAAAGACTGAACAAAAATGAACATAGCCTTAGAGACTCATGAGGACAAGATCGCAAATCCCAACATATAGTAATGGAAGCCCCAGAAGGAGAGGAGAGAGAGAAAGTGGCAGAAAAAATGTTGAAGAAAAATGGCTAAAAATTTTCCACATTTGATGAAAAATGTTAATTTACCGGTCCAAGAAACTCAACGCACTCCATGTTTGATAAACATCTAGACATATCAAAATCAAACTGCTAGCAGCATCAAGAGAAAAGAATTCATTTTATATACACAGTAACAGTATGACTAATGGCTGACTTTTCATTAAAAAGTCATCAGAAGGTGGTGGAATGGCTGTCAACCAGGAAGTCCACAACCAACTAAACCACCCTTCAAAAATGAGATGGAATAAAGACGTTTCCAGATACACAAAAACTGAGAAAATTGCTATCAAATCTGTCTTATAAGAAATATTTAATGAAATCCTGGCTAAAAGGAGATGACACGAGGCAGTAACTCAAATCCACAGGAAGAAATGAAGAATGCCAGAAATGGTGAATATATAAGTAAACATGAAAAATGTGTACATATGTTTTTGTTCAAAAAAATCCATGAGATTGCTTAAAACAATAATAATACCTCTGTATTACTGAGTTCACAATATACATAGATGTAATTATATATGACATAAATAGAAGAAAAGATAGGGAAGAAAATAGTGCGATATTAGAGCAAAGTCACTGCATTTTACTGGGGTTAAGTTAGTATCAACCCAACATCAATTATGAGGAGTTGTATATTATAGCCACTGGAGCAACCACTAAGAAAATAGCTAAATGCGGTCAAACAGCACCCTACAAGTATTTGTTTAACATAAAAGGTGGATCAGAGGAACAAAAAAAATAAGACACATTTAGAAAACAAATAGCAAACGGCAGTTATAAATCCGAGAAATCTGAGTCCATACACAATGGAAGAAGAATTGGATCAAGACCACTGACTGAAAAGAACCATTGGAAATAGACTGTTTTCACCAAAAGCTACTTCTCTGACTTTTGAAAGGTCGACACACGTTAGATAGATAGATAGATAGATAGATAGATAGATAGATAGATAGATAGATAGGTAGATAGATAGATCGATAGATCAATAGATAGACAAATAGATAGATAGATGATAGGTAGATGATAGATAGATAGATAGATGATAGGTAGGTAGGTAGATAGATAGATAGATAGATAGATAGATAGATAGATAGATAGATAGATAAAAAGTGATCAGGCAGTGGGCAGATTTGGAGCAGTTTTGCTTCGGACACCTGCTCTCCTCCTCCCAGCCAGGGCTTGACAGGGTCACCGGGGATATTTTAACAGTGGCTTTTGGCCGTTCCCTGAGCGTGTCACCGATTACCAAGAAGCTGCCCAAATGCTTCAGATCGTGTCTCCCTGGAAGAGACTGGTGGGCCCAGGCAGCTGGTAGCAAAGAACAGCCAGATTGTCCCCTCAGCACAACTGGGGCATGGGTAGTGACCTCCTTCTAGCCCCTGTGGCTCTGCCCAGTCTGCCAGAACACCCAACAGATGGATTCGTGGGGACAGTGCCGGGGTCTCTTTCCCAGCTGACTTAACTGCTCGGTGTTTCTCCTGCAGATCAGTGATCTTGGTGAAAACACTTATTTCAGCAACTTTATTTCTCACTTGGAAAACATCAAGTATTCAGGTAAGGGGAGCCAAGAGTGGCTGCAGGAGGGAAGGAGGATGAATGTGAGTGTCAGGTGGGGACAGGAGGGCAGACAAGGGTGCGGAGGATGGCAGATAAGCCCGCTAGGGGAGCGCATCCCTCTGAGCGAGATGTCCTGTTCCAGGGCTTCCTGCTCTTGGCTCAGACCTCGAACACCTCCGAGAACCCTAATCGTAAACTCTACCTGTTGATTGCCATGATTGGAACTTCTGGATGGCCCGAGTCCCATTAACTAGGGATATCTTCACTTGAGTGACTGTCACCTTTGGCCCCAGCTGGCGTGATGATCCTGGTCCCTGGAGAGAGATCCTCCTTAGCTTCAAGCTGAGAAGACTCTCAAGAGTGAAGCCCCCCATCATCGTGCCTGGACACAAAGACATGGAGGGTCAGGGCTGGTCCCCCCTCCCTCTGCCGAGTTCCTGTCAGAGCGATTGTCTACTCCCATAGTCAACCCTTGACCTTGAGCAATACCCATGTCAGTCTTGAGGCCTTGGTTTTGTGCATCCCACTTTGGCCTCATCTCCCAGACTCCAGCCCCCTGACTTCTGTCTCTACCCCCTGCCCCAATTCCCTTGGTCTCTAATGCATGGGCCTTCAGGTTCTCGCTACTGGTCAGGCCTCGTGCCCTTCATCCTCTTTACCTAGCTTAGGTTCCACACGCCTACCAGCCATCGTCTGACACGCCCAGACAAGTACCCTCCACAGTCTCACCCTGCAAAGCCCCAAACCGTCTCCCACCTGCTCAGAGCCTATAGCCAAATGGCAGACTGAGGCTAGACAGACACACAGACATCTAACTGATGTTTTTATTCACAGCTACTAATGTCAGTAAGGACTAATGCTGCCTGGAAATCCTGAAATACTCCTCTGGGTGTCTCCTTTTGCCCTTTCCAAAATTATTCCTTAACATCTTCCCCTCTTTCCCGAAGCCCCTTTGCCCTGGCCTCAGCTTCTCCCTCGGAGCAGATGTCTTGCTTCCCACTTCATTGAGAAGGAACTCACTCAGCTTCTTAACATGCCTGCGCCTGACCGAACTCCACGTTCCTGTTACGATGGAGGAAAAGTCCTTCTCCCATCCCAGACAACCCTCCCTGCCAGTGCCAACTCCGCCCCTTCTCATCCTCTGGCCTTTTTTCCTCCTGCGTCACTGATTTCGTACCCTTCATTGGATCTTTCCTCTTAGCACACCATTCTGCTCTAATATCTCCCACCTCAATCACAAACAAAAGTATCTCTTGGCCCCATCATTCCCCTGCTTCTTCCATGTTGCTTTGGTAGTCTCCTGCTGAGCTCGGTTCCCAATGGGTGTGGCAGGAAGAGTCTTGGACCAGATGAGCCTAGGCCCCCGCTTGGTTCTGATCCTGCCTTCCTAATCTCTGTACCCACTTCTAAATGAGCTCAAACCAAGGAATGTTGTTCTTTCTTTGAGGGCACTTACCCAGAAGCCTGCAGGAGCCATAATTAGTTTGTTTCACTTATCATAAGACGATCCTCAGCCTGACAGTGACAATGATGAGATGACAGTCACAATCACAAGTGCTTTCCTGTGTGCTGGGTCAATGTATTTTACAAACCCGTCCCCCTTTACCCTCTGAGCAACCCTACTGATTATTCCCATTTCACAGATGAGGAAGGAGCCTCAGAGGAGAGTGTCTGGCCAGCCACTCGGTGGGAGGGTGAGGTACCTGAGCAGGTCTCTCCCCAAAGTCTTCACTCTTCACCCTTCCCGGGCAGTGACAAACTGGGGAGACATTTTCCAATAATCGGCTTCCGTGTTCTTCTGCTTAAGTCGGCAGGGCTGAATGTGGTGAGGTCAAGTCTGAGCTGTTTTCTCGAAGGGCAGCAGCTGTTCCTAACATCCCTTTATCTCTTGTTCCCTCTGTTAGGACAAAGCACAGTTCTGAACAGCCTTGACCTTCAGGACATGCTGCCCCAAAACCTTCACGACCACTACAGCTACAAGGGGTCCATCTCAGCTCCTCCCTGTACCGAGAACGTGCGCTGGTTGGTGCTGGCAGATACCATCAAGCTCTCCAGGGCACAGGTGATGCATGGTGTCACTTCACCAAAGTCCCCCTTTTGACTTTCTGGTTAACGAGAGCACTCCCCCAAATCTCAACTAGTGCCGACCCCTGGGCTCCTGTGGAGTTTTCCACGTGCGTGGCTGCTGTGCCTCACCTATGCTGCTGCGGGCGATCTTACCAGTGCTGTGGCAGGGATGGGCAAACAGGCATCAGGGACCTGAGGAACCATTGCTGATGTAGCAAAAGGGCCAGAACTCCAGGTCAGAGGAGAAGAGTTGCACAGCAATATCAAATACGCATTGAGCGCTGCTCTTGTTGCCCCCGTCTAGGCCCTCATCATACAAAACCCTGTCCTCGTGGAGCTTACATTCTAACTTTATAAATGAATGTACACAAGACAGATAGCTTCATGTTTAGCTCTTTGCGTGCTAAAATACCTGTAGCCCTTTGAGGAGAGGAGCTGTATCAATCATCTTTTGTCCTCCAGCACCGTATGGGTACATAATACACAAGTATTTGTTGAGTTAGACAAAGCAGGGGTCCCCAGCTCCCGGGCCGTGGCCTGGTGTTGGTCTGTGTCAGCAGGCCATACAGCAGGAGGTGAGTGGCGGGCGAGTGAGTGAAGCTTCGTCTGTATCTGCAGCCGCTCCCCAGCACCAGCATCACCGCCTCAGCTCCGCCTCAGATCATCAGGTGTTAGACTCTCATAGGAGCGTCGGTCCCTGGTGCCAAACAGTTTGGGGACTGCTGAGATAAAGGACAAATGTCGTGAGGTTGCAAAGCAAAGCTGACGTTTACTTCTGGCTGAGAGTCTTCTTCAGAAACAAATATTTCTTTTTCTTAAATATTTCATTTTCCTACTCCAGGAAGAGGTGGAAAGCTCCTTATTCAAGGACATATATACACAGAGAAATGTTTGAACCAAGTTGGAAGTGCCCCCAGATACCTAGCTGAAGCAAATGTAAATTATCTCTGGAAAAATGCACCTTATGTCCAGATATTGAAGAATTTCCACAAGTAACGTTATCTGAAATTAGCTCAGTTTAAAAAAATTACAAAATACACAAGAGAAAAGACACCATGAATTAATATCAACAGAATCAGACCTACAAAGATTTCAGATAGTGAAATTATCAATTAATAGAAAATAAGAATATTTAATATGTATAAAATGTATAATATGTATAATTAAACATATTTAGTATGTATAAGAGCTTTAAATATGAGAAAAGAATAAAGTATAATCATGACCACGTAGACTCGGAAAAAGACCCAAATAGAATTTCTAGAAATGAAAAGATAGTAACTGAAATCAACAACTTGGTAAATGAGTTTAATAGCATGTTAGATACAGTTCAAAAAAGAACTGGCAAACTGGAAGACAGAGCTGAGGAAATTATCTGAAGTGCAGCACAAAGAGAAGCAGGGATGGAAATATGAAAAGGAAGGAAGGAGACGTAGAGAATGTAGTGGAAAGGTCCAACAAATGTCTAATTGAAATTCTAGAGGAAGAGAGGTAGCGTAGAGAAGAGGTACAATATGAGAAATATTGGCTGACAACTTTCCAGAAGAGTTGAAAGATGCCACGTCATCTGTTCAGCAAGCCCAACGAGTCCATGTCAATTAAAGATAAAAATCCACATTAAACACATCTCAGTGAAACCACAAAACACCAAAGACAAAGAAAAGACTTAAAAATCGGCCAGAGGGGAAAAACACATGGTCATGACAAGAGCACTGTTCGACAGAGAGCTGGTTCAACACAGCAACAGTGAAAGTCAGAAAGCGATGGAATCGTATTTTCAAAGCACCAAGAGAAGGGAATCGCTGGTCTAGACTTGCGCGTGCAGCACAAATTTCTTTCAAGGATGTAGACAAAATCCAGATCCTTTCAGAAAAATGAAAACTGAGCTTGCTACTCGACATATCTCTGTTTACTTCTTTCTTCCCTTTCTGCTCACAGAAAAAGATTAAATGAGATTTCTGGAAGAATAAATAGGAGAATGAATGGATGAATAGACGCGTGCTATGAAATGGGCTATGCCTGGCACGTAGCACCCAGAACCTCCTCAGGATTTGCGATCTCACAACGAAATCCAAGATCTAGTTCAATTTCTAATGAAACCTTTTAAAACCTCCCAATGCCTCTTCCTCTCCATAATTCCCTGCATGTTGCCTGCAGATTTCGAAGCTGGAGAATTCTCTGCTGGATAGCCAGAACAATACCCTCCAGAATAATTACCGTCAAACCCAGCCCCTAAATAACAGGGTGGTGGAAGTCAACTTCAAAATTCCCCGTAAGCACCGTGAGTAAGATCGACTCCTACTTATCCTTCTCCTTTCTCTGGGTAAATCCATCTCTTCTGGCAATAGAAAGAGAGGGGAGCCCTCTAAATAGCAGGAGGCTCAGATGGACCAGTCTGAGCAGGGCTTGGGTGATGGGGACGACGTGTTTCCCCAGTCCTGGCCGTGATGTCAGTGAGTAGAACAGAGGGGCCATCGAGGATGGATGACTACATGATTTATTACCTGCCTGGTCTTGGCCAAAAATAGGAGAAACAAGGTGTCAGCTTTTGGGAAAAAAGATGCTCCCATGCAACCCTCAGAGTGTGGGCTAAAGTTAACCTGATTTAATCTAATTCACATTAGCTCCCACACATCTTCATCTTGGTCTGTCCTACAAGCCCACCCCCAACTCCAGTACATTCCCTCAAGGTGTAGATAACCAGACCATGTGTCCTTTACTAGATTTTTTGGTGGTTCAAGCCCGAAGACCAGGGCACTGGGAGTATAGGCAGTCCAGCTTCCCCTGGAACTATGTACGCATTGGGTCAGGTTCCAACTGAGGTGAGTCCTTAGCTCACCTCATTCCTGTGGTTGCAAGGATGTAAATATTCTGTAATTTCCCCATCTTTATTTTTTGCCTGCTTCTTCGTCAAGTTGCAGTGGACCATACACATTCCCTGAATTTATTGTCTTTACAATGTATTTCTATTAACCATTCTTGACCCCTTTGCATCCTCTAACACAATAGAATGGCTCACCAATCAATATTACCCCATCTTTATAGGCATTCTTCAAGATTTTTAAGTGTCTATACATACTCCACCCCCCTCACAGCAAAATAAAGGCCCATTTGTGCTTTCTCCCCATCTTTCCTGGTTCATTGATTGTTTTCTCTTGCATCAGTTTTGATACCAACTATAATTATCGCTTCCCCGTATACTATATATGATATTAACAGTAACAATTCCTTTTCTCAAAGGGTGAAACCTGTGGAATTTCTGATTAAAACAGCAGAAACTATCGTCCATGAAAAGGAAGTAAGAAGAGATCCGAGTTAGACGCGCTGATGGAAATTGATTGAAATAGAAATGTAAGGGCTAATTATCCTCCCATCCAATCATGCACCTTGATCTTTCTAAATTATAAACCGGCCTAACCTTCTCTGTAGCATTTAGATGCAATAAATTACTTTGGAAACTCATCGTTTTAGAAGTTCTCTTTTCAATTCCTTTGTGCCACTTCAAATAACCCTTTCTTGCCCTACCCCAAGGGACCCAGGTGATGGGACAGAGATCAAGGTGGGAGGTATTTTCAGGGCCGAGATGAAGAAAAAAGCAGAATTAATCAGCTTAAAGCATGAGCTAGTACAGGAAGAGACGACCTTCCCCTGAGCCCACTCCCTGCCCTGTATCAGGAAAATCCTGTGCGTCCAGCTGTGGTTTGATGAACTGAGACAAGGCTGAGGAGTACCCAGCAGAATGGCCATAATCTGTATTGGTCGATTACACGTGCCCTTCATCGAGGCCCCATCCTTAACCCACCCTTCACCTGCCTCTTCACCTGGATGGAGCACACCCTCATTCAGCTGAATTCCTGGATCTCCCAGCATTATTACCACCTTTGCTCTTCCGTGTGCTTACCCAGCATGTCCAAAGCACTTTCACGTCTGACTTCATTCACCCCTCAAGGCGATTCTCAGTGAAGCGGCATCATCCCCAGTTTACAGACAAAGAAACCAAGGGGCAGGAAGGCCGGCCGACTTGCCTACGATCTCCCAGGCAGTAGACAATAAGGCCAGGGTTTGAACCCTGGTCTTCTGTATCCTGGTTCTTTGAACTACAAAGGCCTTCCTTTCCATTTATTCGGCAAGCCTTGTAAAGCACCTGCTATGTGGCAGACGTGGGGCTAAGGACTGGGGTATGGAGATGGGTGTAGAGCTCAAGTCCAACAGGCAGCACAGACATTTAAATAACCAATTGTCCTACCGTGGGGAGAACAACTGTTTAGAACCTCCACAGAGGGGCCGGCGCTTGGCCTGGGTTTGGAAGGCTGTGAAGTTCACCTGGTGAGCCAGGTGCGGGAGGGGTGGGGTACTGCAGGCCGATGGCGCCTGTTGATGGGAAACACGTGGGGAAGTGAGAGTAGCTCGGAGGGGCCAGAGGGCCGGGTTCGAGGCAGCTGGGAGCGCACGAGCGGGGAGAGTGGGGGTGGCGGGTGAGGCGTCACAGGTACCTCGTGCCACTAAAGGGATTTCGTCCTGTGGGTGACAGGCACCTAGTGCAGGGTTCTTCGCTTGGGAATGACATGAAGACACGATAGGATTCACTCTTTCAAACAGAAATGAGTGTCTATGTTGAACTGGAGATGGAACAGTGACTGATTCAGCCAAGGAGCTTAGCTTCCTTAGGGGCAAGAGATGCTACAAACAAGCAAGCAGGATTACATGTGCCTGCAGGTACCTGAAAACAAAGGAAAAAGGAACTAAAATTAATTATAACGGTTACCTAAAGCGGGCAGGCAGGGGAAAGAGGGGAGGATGGGGCTGGACAATGGATTTTTCTGGATACACCTTGTTTGGGAGTTTTGGCTTTTGGACCTCGGGTTTTCTATAGTTACAAAACAAAATTAAATGTCAAAGATTATTTTAAAATCCCTAAACCTTCAGGTAACTTAAAATATAAAACCATAGTAAGACAATTAAACAATTGTACATTGAGTTGGTGGCATAAACACAGGATAAGCTTTCCGAGTTATTTTAAACACAATGTATTTCTTTTCATACCTAGCGGGGTGGTACCAAGGACAAGAAGATCTGCAAAAAGTTCCTAATCAGTACTCGGGAATCTTGTTGGTAAGAATACCGATACGGTTGTTAGGAAGCTGTGTGTGTGTGTGTGTGTGTGTGTGTGTGTGTGTGTGTGTGTGTGGCGGGGGCGCATGCGTAATTGCTATTTTTGCACAAATGATTACGTGTATGTCCTTAGAGATGAGATTTTCCACCTGAAAAGGAGATCCAACTATAAAACCGAAACAGCTAAGTACAAAGCCCAGGAATCATAAATTCGAATAGGAAAAATCGGCGTCATTTATAGATGCTTTTCCCCCTTCTAAGAAGCGTGTGTTTCCAGCTCGGTCCACCTTCCAGGTGGAGAGACAGCAGTAACCCTGTAGCGATGAACGCCGCCTGCTGCGACAGGGGTCTCACGACATGGCTTCCCACTCTGAGGAACCCACGGTCCTTGGAGAAATGGCTGATGCCAGATCTGGGGCCAGGATACACAAGGTGAGCTTGGGATAGCTTTTCAGGCCAGAAAACAAGAAATCTGGGATGACTGGAGTCGTGCCTGAAAGACACAGGGGCGGTCCTGAGGGGGCTCATGGGACAACTGGAAGGCTCACTGCAGCGAACTGAAATACATCAAATATACAGAAACACATGAGTTCGTAACGGAACTAAAAAAATAAATAAAAGAAAACTCGGTCAATTTTTGGGCTTGCTAGGGATCTGTAAATTGGCAAATTTACAGGAGAGAATCAAGTATGTGTCCTGCCTGTCCCGTTCAAACTGTATTTCGAGAGAATCTCATAGGCCGTTGTATTAGTTTCTTGTGGCTGCTGTAGCAAAGACCAAAAACCGTGCGGCTTAGAAAAACAGAAATGTATGTTTTTCCACAGTTCTGAAACCATAAGTCTGAAACAAAGGTGTTTTCAGAGCCAAGCTCCCTCCAAAGCCTGTAGGGGAGAACCCTGCCTTGCTTCCTCCAGCGTCTGGTGGCTCCAGGGCTCCTTGGCTTGTGGCCGCATCACTCCCATCTCTGCTTTCTCCTCTTCTCTGTGATTGTGTCCCTCTGGCTTTTTCTTAGAATGTTTGTCACTGAATTTAGGGCTCCCCCCGATAAGCCAGGACCATCTCATCTCAAAATCCTTAAGCACATCTGCAAAGATCCTTTTTCTAAACAAGGCCACAGTCACAGTTTCTGGGTGGGCATCTTTCTGGGAGGCTGCCATTCAACTCCCTACAGCGGGTGAGTGAACGTTCCTGGAGCAACGCCCGCTCGTAAATTCAAGAGGCATCACTTGGCAACCTAAGTGAAATGACGGACTCAGGTGAGATGGTCACCCTGGGTTTCTAACACCAGCGGACGGAAGGTTGATTTGTACGATGGATGGATTAGGCTGATGAGCTGTGAGCGTGTGGGGCTCAGGGACCAGCGGGGCTTGCCGGGCACAGAAGGGGAAGGTGGGGAGGTTGGGTCAGGTGCAGCGGCAGGAGCCAGTCGAGGGCCTGAAGCTGGGATCGTCCGTTTGGAAGGTGTTTGCAGCTGCCCAGTCCTGGCCACCCTGCCCGCCAGCCCAGCTTGGAGATTTGGCCTCGGCCACTGTCCAGGGGTCCCTGGGGGAGCAGAGGACAGTCGTCCTGCTGGAGACCCCTTGGGGACAGCAGAGAGAGAGGGACAGAGCCCCCCTGCTGGGGGGGGGGGCGAGGAAGACAGGCTCCCAGGGAGGTGAGCAAGAAGGTGACCGTCTAACCTGTAACACCTGAGGGTAAAAAATGTTCTGTTGAAGTTTCAAAACTTTTTAGTAAATATCAGCCCGTTCTGCTTGCTCGGTCTGAAGTAGAAAGAGCTGTAAATTTTATAAATGTCTGACCACGGAGAATTAGTTAGGAGAAGAGGCCGGCGTGAAATGTGTGTGTGTGCGTGTGTGTGCGTAAGGGCGTGCGCACACGTACACAAAGAGGTCTGGATCGTTCCACCCTAAGGATTTAAATAATGGTTTTCCGAGTGGCTTAGATTATGTCCTTGTCCTCCCTGGTGAACAAGCCCTGCTTCTGCAATGAGGAAAAGAAAATACAAAACAAATATCATCGAACAAAAGAATGAAGGGAAAAGTTTAGAATCTTCTAGCATTTCTCATTTCCGACTTCTTTTGCCGTCCATCGTATCAGTTCTGTTTTAATCTCATCGAAGAGCCGAAGCCGGCTTTTACGGAAGCTGTAGACACCGTGTTTGTGTTGTTGCTTACGGTTAATTTATGATTCCAGCTTTTCGCTGCTCGGGACCACACAGCGAAAGGCAGAAATCTGGCTGAATTCAGCTTAAAAACGAAAACAAGCCAACAGGAACGCCCAGGAGGAAACTGAGGAGACTCCGGGTGACAGAAAGTTTGGGTCAAGGTCCCTGCCCTCAGGCTGGCATCGTGGACACCTTTCTCCCCGAACTCCTGAGTCAATCCCGGGAGCTTCAGAGGGCGGAGGGCCCAGCCTGTCCCCGTGAGGGCTGGAAGGTTCTGCTCTTCAAACAGCCACGAACACAGCTTCACGGTGTCAGCGGGAAGAGGGTCACCGGGCCCCCGGCCCCTAAATGGGCAAGACACGGCCTCTTGGGAGCAGAAACTGGGAAGACCCCTGAGTTGGCCCTGGAACGTCCACGTTCCTATGTTGGTTTCTATGAGGCCGAGGTGCTTGAGAGAAGGTTTGAGAAACAAAATACCCCTTAGAAACAGCCTGTTGGTGCTCTTAGTAGGTGTTCTTCCACTGGGGCCAGAAATTTCCAGAAGGCCTCCTGCGTTGGTGCCATTTTATAAAAAACTGGAGCAGAAAGGGTTTTGCAGAGGACAGATCCGAGTGTTTGCCGGGAAGGTGCTGCGCTCTCCTGGTGACTTTGAGGACGGCAGGGCCTGTGTCCTGGCGCTCAGATCTCGCCCACCCCTTCCCGCTCCCCATGTAGGTGAACTGAGGTACACAGGACGACCTGTGAAGGCCTGGTGGCAAGTGCCACTACGTCCCCACTTCACGGGACGCACGGGGCTCCCGTCGGACACTGACCATCAGCGGTTAAAAAGCCTTTATGGTCAACGAGCCTGTCTGTGAAAACGAAAACGCTACAGGGAAAGGTCACGCTCGAGGGTTATTTAAATCCTGGTGTGAATTCAATGGCACAAGAACAAGGGCCCGATAAATGTTTGCGGAGGACAGAGCCCCCAGCCTAGTGTGGGCCCCGGAGGGCGTATCTTCAGTCCAAGGGACAATAGCAACGCAGTCCAGCCAGGAAAGGGGGTCGGGGAGGAAGCCTACGGACTGCTCAGGCCTGGGGGAAGGAGGGCCTGGTGCTCACGAGCACCAGCCGGCCCTTCTCCAGACCGATGGCTCCACTCACATTGGCTGTTAAAAGAACAGAAAAATAAAGCAAACGAAAACTAACCCTTCCAAGACAGAAAAAGAAAAAAGAAGAAAAACAAACTACCTAACTAAAAACCCATTGGCACCTCCTAGAGCCCAAGAGGAGAAAACACAAAAATATTTGGGGGCAACTGTAGATACTTGTATATGGCAGGAATATTAGATAATATTTTGAGATTATCTGAAGATTCTGTATGTAAAACTAAGGTATTATAGAAAAAACGGCTTTATTTTTAAAATGTAAGATATTTAGGGGTGAAATGTCATGATGTTTATAATTTATTATTAAATATTTTGGCAAAGAAGGGAGGAGAGGAAATATGGCAGAGTTTTAAGCTTTCTCTAAAGAACTATGACTGGGACACATCTAAGAGTTTGAGGAGACTGGACTCTTTCCAGCCCCGAGAATGAGGGCGGGACCATGACAGGTGGGAACGGGGACAAGAGATGGAGCCTGGGGCCCTCGGAGTGGGTCACGTTCCGTCCCCTCACAAGGAACTGAAGCTGGGAAAGCCATCAGGAGCCCTGTCCCCTCTCCGCTGTTTCCAGCCCGTCCGTCTCAGAGACCAAAGCACGTGAACCCCGCCCGCAGCAGTGATGGCCAACAGTGGGCACGCGGCACTTCCTGCGGCCGCTGTGCCGAGCGCTTTGCGAGGCGGCTTCGTTTGGGTTCTGGGTCACGGATGCCAGGACAAGCAGTTCCTTGGGAAGTGGAAGGAACCTGTTAGGTCCTGCAGAAATGGGCCGGGGACAGGGGAGAAAGGTGTGCTGAGAGGCCAGCCACCGACAGGCACCTGTGGCTTTAATCCCAAAGTCATCCATGAAACGAGAACGACACAGACCGACCCCATGCGAGGGGCGAGAGAACCGGGGCGTCTACACAGCTCTTCCATCAGCCCGGGAGCAGGTGGCTGCAGGGCGGTCACTCCCCACCCCTCCGGCCTGGGCTCCGAAACGCCTTCAGGTGAAGGGAGCGAGGGCGACACGGACACACAAAGGCAGCCGGAGCCCAGGGAGGGTGTCTGCCCACACACGTGGACACGTTGATGCTCTCAGCAGTCCTACGAGGCCGCTCTCATCATCCTCGTTTTTCAGACTGGGAAGTGAGACGGAGAAGCAGCTTACCCAAGTGCAGAGCCGGGATGCTAAGCCAGGCCTCCTGCCCCAGAGTCCGGGCTACAATGGGCAGTGATGAGCTGCCCGTCAGTGGAGGCATTCGAGCAGGAGCCTGACTGTCAGAACGTCAAACAGGGACTCCTCCTGGGGACGGGGACTAAGAGACTGCCGAGTCCCTTTTCAGAGGAAATCCACGATCTCATGAAGGGCAGGGAAGTCACTGAAACACTAGTCGGGCCGCCATGGTCCAGATGATGGTGGGGGAGGGGTGCTAAAGGAGCCCCTGCTGAGTGGGTGTCACGGAGCACCCCTGGCCCTGCACCCTGAGCAGTTGTCTCTCCCGGAGGGGCTGCTCATCAACCGTGCTAGGGGTGCATGAGCCAGCTCTGAGCGCCCCCCCCCACTCCCGCTCGCTCTCGGGGATGCTCCGGGCTGCCCAGGTCCCACAGGACAAGGCTGGCTCCGCCCGCACTCAGGCTCAGGGTCCCCGTCTGCAAAATGATGGAGGCGACGAGACCCATCTCTAAGGTTCCTCCGCTGCCCAAGTTCTGTGACTGTGGGTCCGGGCAAGGAGGCCGGGCCTGGGCTTCTAGAACAGCCCGGTCCGTTCTGGTAGAGCTGAGAGCAGTCGAGTCTGGATTCCAAAAAGCCTGGATCATGGCACAGTTCCAGCGTATGGAACGCTGTCCTCATCCCAGCGCACGACACACGGCAAACGAATCGTCAGTCGAGTACCAAGAAGGAGGTCATCGGTCCCGCTTTAACGAAGAACTAGTTTCCAACCGTCCGTACCTGCCTCCTGCGTGAAAACTGAATTGCTGCAGTCCTTTCGTGGGGCTTTTCCACGCACGCCCACAGATCGCCAACCTTGGCACAGCGGGGTCAAGTGTAACTGAATTGCAGAGGGTGGCATGGGGCCGATGGAATTCCCTGGTGCCCCGCCCGCCCGGGACCTGGGCTCACGCCCTTCTTTCCATTGAACCTCGACCCTGGGCATCCCTCCTTATCTGCGGAGTCACCTCTTTGGGGCACCTGGGCTCAGGCAGAAAGAGTAGCGAGTTCCTATGAGCCAAAGTGCAGAGAGCTACTGTGTGTTCTCGGAGAGGACACAAGACAGGCCACGTGGAGTGACTCGGTCTGAACCCTAAACCTCAGAACAGCAACAACGATGTGGCCACGCAGGGACAGGCTGCAGCCGTCACACCTTGGAGCCGCGGGTCACCTGACCACGGGTTAAGCCCGATCGACCAGCATGTGTTGAACCTGTTAGAGGTGCTGACAAGGCACTAAGCGAAGCACCGTCAAGAACTCTGACCAAAGGCTGTGCCACCTGCATGGGGTCGCTGATGGCAGGACGGCCGTTCCCGTGCAAGTGACAAGGGAAGAAATCCCAAGAAGTCCAGGGACCTGCTTAAGGGCACAACGTCTATGGCAAAGTGGGGACTAGACCTCAGGCCACCTGATTTTCAAAGTCACATCAACCCTCCCCCCTGCCCCCACCACATGCACAACCACCAAGAGACAACGTGGTTTACTCACGTAAAATGTTATTGAGAATTTCTTATTTGAAATGTATGATGTGACATGTTGACGTACGTCCACGCCCGTGATGTCAGCCCCATGATGAGGATGATAAGCATCTCCATCATTTCAAAGGCTTCCCCCGGGAACCGCTGCTCCGTCTTCTGTCACGAGAGGTGAATTTTCCTTTTCTACACTCCTACGTCATTACAGTAACACAGCATGTATTTCTTTGTCTGGTTTGTTTCGGGGAGCGGAATGCCCTTGAGATCACGCCTGTGTCGCCAGTGCGCAGCGTTGTGCCGCGGGGCGGCCGTCGGCTGGGTGGGCAGGCCTCGGCCCGTTCATTCATTCGTTCGTTCACCCAGAGATGCGCTTTCGTGCCGTGTCCATCTGCCACGAGCATTTGCACGCGAGCCTGTTTGCACACGTGCGCTTGAATTGCTTCGGGTGACATTCAATGTCTGAGAAGTTTAACGTGCTAAGGGCCCGGCGAACGGGTTTTGAAAGCGGCCGGGCCATTCCACCTTCCGCCAGGAGTGCCCAGGAGATTCGGTTTCTCCCCATCCTGGTGGACGCGTGAGGCGGTCAGTCTCTCCCGTTTAGGCGTTCGAGGGGTATCTCACTGTGGTTTGAATCTGCACTTTCCTAATTACGAATACCATGAAGCACCTTTTCATGCGCTTATTGACCGTTGCGTCTTCTCTGCTGACGTGTATGTTCAAACCGTTTACCCGGTTTTGAAACTGAGCTGCTTTCTCATAGAGTTCTGCGCGTTCCTCATACATTCTGCGTTTCTACATCTGGACACGTGTCCTTCTCCGACGTGTGATCTGCAGATACGGGTGCCACGTCTGGGCCGCGTGTCAGTGGCACTCGGACATGCCAGTCTGTGCCTTGTCTTTTCCTTCTCGTAACAGAGTCTCATGAAGAGCACAAGTTCTGAATTTTGTCGAAGTCCAATTTATCAATCTTTCCTTTTACGGACTGTGCTATCGCCTGTATTCTCTTCTAGAAGTTTTATAGTTTTAAGGTTTGAATTTGTGGCTATGATCTACTTTAATTCTTGTGTACCACGTAACGTATGGAGGAAACTTTATTTTTTTCGCACGTGGATACAATTACCCCAGCGTGTTTGTTGGAAACACTGTCCTGTCACCATTCGCTCAGCTGCCCATGTATGTGCGGATTTTTCTAGATTCTTTATCATGTCCCCTTGATTGATCTGCTATGCCGTGCTGTTTTGAGAACGACAGCTTTATAATCAGTCTCGACAGGAGGTTACATTAATCCTCTGACTTCATCTTTCTCAAAGTTGCTTTGGTTATTCTAGGTTCCTTGCACTTCTGCATAAATTACAGAGTTGGCTTCTTAATTTCACCCCCCACGAAAAAAATCTCGCTGGAATTTTGATTGTAATCGTGTCAAATCTACACAGAAATTTGGGAGGTGGAGGGGATGTGTTACGCCAAACGCGCAGTCCTAGGCTAAGTCCCACTCGGTCAGGATGGAGCATCATCCTTGCAACACGTGGTCATATTCCGTCGGCTCAAATTTGGATACTCATTTCTGTATCTATGCTCATGAGGGTACTGGTCTGTCGTCTTCTCATAATGTCTTTAGTTTGGCTTTGGAATCAGCGTAATGACGGCTTTTCAGAAGGGGTTGAGAAGTATTCCTTCTTTAATAATCTGGGAGAATGTGTGTCGAATTGGTATTCTTTCTTCCTTAAAAGTTTGGTAGAATTCACCATGAGTCCATTTTCTTTGTGGGAAGGTTTTTAACTATAAATTCAATTTCTTTAGTTGATGTAGGACCGTATGGGCTGTTTCTTCCCGAGTGAGCCTTGGTACTCTGTATCTTCGATACAGTGCTCTCCTGTTTCCAAGGCAGATATCAGTTGACAAACCCAGGGAGGGGGTTTTTCTAAACGATCCCAAGAACACTCTTACCCCCCTTGCCCAACGGCCCCAGCAGGCCGTGATGCTGACCAGAATACATGCGACCCGCAGCCACAGAGCGAGAGGAAGCCTCCCCGCTCCCCCCACCAGGAGGAGAGAGAAGCCAGCGCTTTAGCCTCCTTCGACTGTCGAACCAGCAGACGAATCAGGGCCTGGGCCTCCATATCCACCGCTGAACTTGAGAAGTGTTACTTTATGACCGTGCCTGCACACGTCACTCGAGCGTTGCAGCTCGTGTCGTCGGAGGATCGAGTGCTGCCCCTCAGTGCCCGTGCTCCTGCACGCCCTCCCGTGCCACTTCTCCCAGGGGTCAGCGCCGGAAGCTAACGTGTCTCAACCGAATCAGGGACTACAGTTTTCCACGTCTCCCGGCTGCCACTGGGGCCACAAAAAGCCTCAGAGCTGTGACCCTCCCTTGAGGCCTGGGGCAGCAAGTCTCTTCTTTCTCAGAGAAGGAAGCCTAGATGTGGCCCCTGGGGACACGCAGAGCCTTGAAAAGGAAGTTTCCGGGGCAGGCGGGGAGGGCGTGTGAGGCCCCACATCCGCGACTGCTTCTTTCATCTCTGGAACGTCCACTCTGTTCCTCTTGGCAAAAATTCAGTTTATCTCCGTGATCGGCCCTTGGTCCTGGCGGGGATTCTTCAGTGCAGTTGCCCCCAAGCGTCTATGGAAAGACGTGTTTTATCGTGAATCCTCTGCTTCCTTTCCGTTGTGGCGGGGCCTCACACGTAGGTGTGTGCGGGCGCATCTGTGTGTGGGAGAGCGCCCGGCGGGACCAGCCATGCCAAAGTCCTTGGGGGAAGGGGGTGTGGAGTCGGACGCGGCTGAGAGCTGCCCGGGCCTGCGGGTGCCGGTTCTGTTGCAGGGACCTCCCACCCTGCTGCGGGCTTGGGGTTCCTGCTCTCCCCCTACCCATCCCCTGGGGCCGGGAACTGAGCGAGGCCAGACCTGGCAGAGGAGCAGTGTCCCCGTGCGGCAGGCCGAGCCGCAGATGCCATAACCGACCAGCAGGCGGCGCCGTCTCCCCAGCCACCCCAGGGTGACAGCCTGAGGGGAGGGAGGCCCGTGAGGTCCCTCGGTGACGCGGGGGCGCCCAGAGTTTGTGGGCCTGGTGCCGCCACCCCCTCGCCCAGGCCCTCCCTGGGTGTCTTCTCGCCTCTGCTGCCTCCCATATGGGGTGCAGGAGCTTGTCTTGTGGGTCTGAGTTCATGCCACCAGGCTCTAGGCCACGGCCCTTCCGGTCTGTCATCCGCAGACCCCGGGAGGTCCGCGACCTGCACCTGCCCCGCCCCATCCCACTGTCACGACCACGGTTTCTCGTTTCTGTGTTTGATGCTTTGACACCTGGGGCTCCTGCTGCCCTCGGGAGGGACGGCCCCTACCATGGTCAGCCGATTTCTAGAGACAGGGGCTCTCACGCTCAGGGCCACTGTCCCCGGCCCTAATCACCCAGGGCAGGGGCCGGACAGTGAGGGGCAGCCCCTGGGCCCCGGAGCTGAAGCCGTTCCAACCAGCCAGTCCTGAGCCCGCGCCCCCGGCCTCACCTGTCCTTTCCCACAACGAAGGCTCTCTCTCACGCCCCCCTCGTCAGGCACCCCTCTGGCTGGCTCTGGGGCGCCTCTCCTGGCCCTGTGTGACGTGGCCTGCCCCTCCCTCCTCTCCCGGTTTGGAACTGTGAGCGACAAACTATCTTTTCAGATGCAACCACCTTCCGTTCTGTTGGCCTCTCGCACACGAATAACAATAAACCTTCGCTTTAAAGTAGCCCCTTCCCACCACCTGCTGTTGCCGTCACTGGGGCTCACACTGGCTCTGGGGAAAATACAAATGAGTAATAAAGAACTTTCTAAAACACCTTTAAGCTTACAGGTAGCTCAAGAAGTAGGAATCAAAATAAATAAAATGCAAGATAACTACGGGAAAAGTTCCAGAGAAAAGACCGTCACGGTCACCTGACCTTGTCCATGAGCATCACACCTTTCGGATTCACTTTTGTAACGCACGAGGAGTTCGGATTTTAAATGTAAATCATGTAACGACACCTGCATCGGCACCCTGGGTATCGCCATCACCGTCTGGAAGTCGTCTGGTCAAGGCCACGCGAGTGGGAAGTCTGTGCACACTCAAAAGTCCGTGTCCCCCAGGGGCCCAGGACCGGCGCCACCAGTGCCTCTCGGTGGGCTCCCGTCTGCCCTCCCTGAAGGCTGTCCCAGGTCGCTCGCCGAGAGGGCAGTCATCACGATGTGGACCACGCCGGCGCCCACTGTCACGTACTGGGAGTGGGCGGCTGACACACTCGCGCTGTGTTGATCATGTCCACATGGTAGTTGATCTAAAACGAAAGCCAGGGGCTGTGAGGAGGGGCCCAAGGCTTAGGCTTCTGGCTTAACTCTCCTGGCCCCACAACGAACAGTCCTGACACCCCAGGGGACCCTCCTGGGCAGGATGGAGGCAGCCCTGCCGGCACGCAGGCCATTACAGAGGGGCAGGAAAGTGCCCGAGAAGGCTGGCAGCTGGGAAGAACAGGAAAGCAAGGACCAACGGACAGAAGTCCCAGGAAGGGAAGTACGGTGTCCGTAGGAGTGGGTGGTGTGTGGGAGCACGGGGGCAATAGGAGCTGACTGGGAACAGTAGGGAAGGAAAAAGATGGGCTGCGCCCACAGGAGGGGAGCTTCCTGTCACTGCAGAATGCGCCCAGCAGAGTGGTAGGCTACGCTAGCAGCAGATACGCTCAGAGCAGAGACTAGACTAGAGGGAGGCGGTCGGGAACGTCGCCGAGGGGTGTCCCACAGCAGGTGGGACACAGAGTTGGACGAGGTGATCTCCTACATTCCTCCCAGGAGTGAAAACCCGAGGCAGGGGGTGTCTGAGAAACGGACGGGATCCGCCCCTACCTCCCAGACCGTGCCCTGGGCCCCCTTGCTGCCTTCCATCTGCAGCTGCCTTGACCACCCTCCCCACGTCCTTCGGCTTGGGTTTTGCCAAGAGAGAAACCAGCAGTGGATCAGGAGGGGAGAGCCCCAGCTGTGGGGTGGCTGCTGGCTACACCACTCTGATTCCCCCACAGCCCACCCTCATTTGAGGACCAGCAGGACCCTGACTGGCATGCTGTGCTGTCATTCAGCCAGCGGGGTGGCGCTGTGATGCCAGGAGGGGTGGAGACAGCAGGTGCGTGTGTCTTTAAACGGAAATCCAGGAGCCCCTCCTGCGGGGGATTCATAGAGTGCATGAAAATCCTCTGCTCGGCCGCACTGGACTACCTAGATACGCAAACTGGCTTGCTCAGGCCCCTGTTCCCTCCTTGGGAGGCTGTACCCCTGAGAGAGCTGCCATCAGAGTCCAGACTCTGAGAGCAGAGGGTCAGCCAGCCCTAAAGCCCCAGGAGAACAAACAGCCCACGTGTGCCTCGACCTCCCCCAGGGAGCCACAGCTTAGCTCAGGGCTGCCTGGAACCCACTGGGACAAAGCTGACTCCTCTGCACCAGCGAGTCTCAGGGTCCCTGTCTGAAAAAAGTAAGGGTGCTGATGAGACCGTCTCTGCGGTCCCAAGTTCTGTGACTGTGGGTCCGGGCAAGGAGGCCAGGCCTGGGCTTCTGGAACAGCCCGGTCCGTTCTGGTGGAGCTGAGAACAGCACAGTCTGAATTATAAAAAGCCTGGATTATGGCACAATTCCAGCGTATGGAATGTTTTCTTCATCCAAGTGCATGGCATATGGCAAATGAATTGCTAATCTACAGTTCTTTCAAAGTTAGTTTGCTTTGGAGGGTTTTCCACGCACGCCCACAAATCGCCAACCTTGGCACAGCGGGGTCAAGTGCAACTGTGAATTGCAGAGGGTGGCATGTGGCCGATGGAATTCCCTGGTGCCCCGCCCGCCCGGGACCTGGGCTCACGCCCTTCCTTCCATTGAACCTCGACCCTGGGTATCCCTCCTTATCTGTGGAGTCACGTCTTAGAGGCACCTGGGCTCAGGCAGAAAGATTAACGAGTTCCTATAAGCCAAAGTGCAGAGAGCTACTGTGTGTTCTCAGAGAGGACACAAGACAGGGCCACGTGGAGTGACTCAGTCTGAACCCTAAACCTCAGAACAACAACAACGACGTGGCCACGCAGGGACAGGCTGCAGCCGTCACACCTTGGAGCCGCAGATTAAGCCCGATCGACCAGCATGTATTGGACACCTGTTAGAGGTGCTGACAAGGCACTAAGCGAAGCACCGTCAAGAAATTTGATCAATTTTGAGGCAACTATAAGCACAGCATCTGGGGATGGTCTGCTGAATCTTAACAGGTGTCCTGGAGGGGCACAGGCGTGGGCTCACTTTGGCCTGCAGCTGAACCCCTTCATGGCTGTGCCCCTGGATGCCCACGTCACGAATCCACACTAACGAGACCGGAAGACGTAGGAGCTTTGCTTCGTACGTAGAAACAGACACGGAAAGGAGCCAGAATGAGAAGACGAAGCAGAAACCATATGACAGAGCAGAACAGAACGAGATCCAGGTACAATGGAGTCAGTGACCTGCAGGTGCAGAGTTCAACACGCTGGTCATACAGACGCTCAGTGAACTTACGGGAAATGCAGATAAATTCCGTGAGAACTTCAAAAAAGAGATAAAAGACACAAAAACGGAAATGGAAGTTATCAAAGGGAACCAGGCTGACATGGGGAACACATTGTCTGAGATGAGAAGGATGTTAAACGGAACAGACAGAGTGAGTACAGAAGAGGATCGAACGCCCCGTCTAGAGGACAGGACAGCCAAGGACACGCCACCAGAATGGCAGGAGAGAGGACGCCGAGACTATGAACACAATTGAAGGGGCATACGAGGGCCTAAACATCCACCGAACTGGCGTACCTGAAGAAAATCAAGATGTCGGACAGCTGTTTGGAGAAATCATGACGGAAAATGGCGGGGCCAAGTGGCGGCAGCCTCCCAGGCCCCTTGTACCTACTACCTCGTGCGGCGGGCTGACCACGGCGCCGTCCTGGAAGGCCGCGCCAAACTCCGCGCTCAGTGTCGCCAAAACCAGCCTAACTGGGCCGGATCCTCTGTGGGGACAAGGCCTACGGTCAGGGACCCTGGGGCCGGAACTTAAGGCCCCCGGAAGTGGGGCTGAGGCTGGGCCGGAAGTTAGGGGCCCCGGGCCACGCCTGGAGAGGGAGGCCATGGTGGGTGGCTGGGGAGGTGGCCCAAGGCCGAGGCCGAGGCTCTCCGGGCTCTGAACCGTGATGGGGGCACCTTTTCAGGCCCAGCGTGGTCCTGTGTTCTGACGAAACAGCATCAGACACGCCCCCACTTTCTGCACCCCATGGGGAGGAGTTGGGGGACAGCCGCACTGCCCTCCACAGCTGCAGAGTGTGGTGGGGTGAGGGGACAGACACGTTGCAAGGGGCTGGATTTTGTGCTCGTTCGTTCTCCTTTCTTGCCGTCGGGGAAGGAGATGCTGCTCTGCTTGATGCTGGGGTGCGACTGTCTGTCCTCCGTGACCTAGCCTCATGCATTGGCTCTCCCCTAGGTGGCACTAACCTGCCTTTTAACCGTGGCTGCAGAGCCTGGCCACCCAGTGACCAGAGAAATACGAACGTTCGTATTTCTACCAACGGCCTGTTCAAGGCCATCTAGGCAGGCTTTCTCTGTCACGCTCCTCAGAATCCCTCCAGCCTCTTCCCATCGCCAAAGCCCCTTCCATATTTTGAGATATTTGTCTCCGCGTCCCCTGATTCCCAGAACCGAGATCTGCATGAGTCTCCTGTGACGGCTGTAACAAATCACCAATTCTGGAGATCCTAAGTGTGACCCACGTTTCCCTGGGATAACGTCAAGGTGTCAGCAGAGCTGTGTTCCTTTCCGGAGGCCCCAGAGGAGAATCTGTTTCCTTGCCCTTTCCAGCTTCCGGAAGCCACCTGCCTGCCTTGCCCCCCAGCCCTTCCATAACGAAAATGGCAAGAGGTGCTGCCCTCCTGTTGCCGAAGCCTGTCTCCCGTGGTTAAGTGACATCACGATAGAGGGCAGCGTAGTGGGGTTTCCATAAAGAAAAATCTATTCAGTTTAAAGGACTGAAATTCTGTGATCGTATTCTTTGTGTATAGTAAAATGCCCTTTTCAAAACTTGCCTATTTCTCATTATGCTAGTAGTTGGGGTTTACGTATGTATGGACGTACGTACGTTTTAGTGACTTCGCTTGCGACGTTAAAAGCTGGCAGCCCAGCGTTCGATCACCCCGTTTGGGCTTGTGAAATCCAGAAAGGGGGAAACCACCTGTGGAAGCTGCTCTGCAGCCACCTAACTGGGTTACGGATGTGTCCTCCTGGGGCTGGCACTGTCTCCCCAGTGTTGCTCGTCCCTACAGCAGCTCAGCCTCATGCTGTTCTGCCTTCACCACTTCCAGGCCTCCCCACCAAGACCCATCCACTCAAACAAAACATTCCCCGAGCCTCTGCTGGATGCCAGCCACTGTTCCCAGCACAGTGGATACGGCAGTGGACAAATATGGCCTGTAGCTCCTCCTCACCTCCAACTCTCTCGCGTGCGAACCGCCCTGACCTTGACTGACCTTGATCAGCATCCAAGGTACCTCCCACCTCCTGACATTTTCCAGTTCCCCCGAAGCATCACTTCTCCTTCATCTGCACTGGTCCTTTTCAGCCGGTGTGGCCCCCGGTGGTCTCCAAGCCTTTTCCGTTGCATCTTCTACCCATCAGTGTTAAAAATGTGAACACAAACCTCCAGGTGATGCACGTTTATGGTGTATCAGTTATGTGCGTGGACACGTTATGTGACAAAGCACACACTCAAAAAGGAATTGTGAAGGGGGGAGGGGAAACTAAAGATAAATGTAGGTGCTAGTGTTTTTTCTCTGCCCTCACCCTAGCCGTCCCCCTTCCGCCCTCATTTTCCTCAAACTTGCTCTCCTTGAGGTCGCTGAGTTGCCAAGTCTGATGGACCCGTCCTTTTCTAGCCCCAGAAAATGGCAGAGCAGGTGGCTCAGTCTTTTTTGGCGGCTCCTGTGTCTCTCTTTGGATAGAGTCCCACCTCCCACCTGTTATCTTCTCAATCTGTGCTTCAGGGGAATCTTAGCAAACCCGGGGCTTTCACCTGCTCCGAGCTCTTTTGGAAAGGATCTGACCTTCTTCAAGGCAGCTGGAATGGCTCTAAATTGGGGATCGGCTTAGGACACTCAGGCTCCAGTCAGCCCGTGGCTTCCCATTCCATTCAGAATAAGATCCCCAATCCTCCCAGCGACCTAGTATATCTTCTTCCCGTCCCTTCCTGCTGCAGCTCCACGGACCTCTCGTCATCCCCTGAACCTTGGCCTAGCCCTGCGTCACTTCATGACACTCGCCCCTACTGTTCTGTCGTGTAGATTCTCTCTGCTGCCCCATTCCTCATTCAGGGGGGCCTTCTTCCGCCTCCCTAGATGGAGGAGAAAGAGCAGCACCCCACCTTATGCTGTTCCACTTCTCTTTATCACACCTCTCACTCCACGACGGGTTTCCCCCGGTGCCTGGAACACACCTAGGTGGCTCAGCAAATATGTGACGTTTTTCCCAAATCTATATTCCCGCTGCCCGGGCTCTGGGGCCATGTGGCCAACTTCTGTCTAAGAAAGGAGACACGTGAGCAATGCAAAGGAAGGGGCTTACAGAAAGGACGGACTCAGCTGGTCATAGAATCACCACGTCCTGTAGATCTCTGAATGGCCTTCTGGAAACTTGTCACGCCGACACTAGAAGCGATCTGTAAATAGATAGGACTGGTGGTCTGGGAATTCCTCCCCCCTTGCAGACCCCCTTCCCATCCTGAGTCAGCAGGTACACGTAGAACCTCAGACGAAGGAACCACGCAGCCCTTGCACAGACATTACAGGGGTATCCAAGCTGTAAGAGACCTGAGCAGGGAGAGCTCGTGCTCTGGTGTGCTTAAAGCCTCTCGCACTCTGCCGGCACTAAATTCTCCTTCCCCTGACAAAGTTCTCTGAGCATCCAATTTCTTCCATCGGGGGTCGCTTCCTGCAGCACTTCTGGCAACTTCTGAAGTGTCCCGTGAGCTCTCCCATCTCAACACATCCCAAAACTTCGTTATCTTCTCCTCAAACCTGCCGCTCCGCTCCCCAATCCATTCCCCACTGGCCCGCAGTTGAGACCCAGCAGGGGTGCAGAAGCTGCACCTGTGATCATCCAGCGGTCCCTCTGGATTCTCCCTCGCGGCTGGGCTCGACCACGGTTGGCTTTGCAGGGCTCTCGTTTCTTCCTGTCAGCTGGTCTCCCTACTCAGGTTCCAACCAGTCTTCGTTACTGCCGTGACGCTCTCTGAAACCCGATGACCACGAAAACCCATCTCGAGGAACCAAGGCAGACGCAGGTGGGCTCAGAAGCACCCACAGGGTATAGGTTGGCCTCCCTTGCCGTTCTGGCTTCACTGTCAGACCAAAGTATGCGGAGTTCCCCTAAACACCTCTGCGTCTCTGTGCCGTCCTCTCACCTGGAACACCCATCCTTCACTTTCCTGTCGCGTCTTCTCCACCTGGAGAAACCCTTGTTGCCTTTCCTAATTACACATCTTCCTTCTGTGCAACCACAGCAGGCCCATACGTTTTCCTTCCTGTTGAGCTTTACCAACCCGTGTAAGTACAGGTATCTATAGATATTTCCACCGGTAACCGCCGGTGTCAGGAGTAAGCTGAACATGGGCTCATACCAGCATCTCCAACTATTAGCACGTGGATCATTCTAGACTCCCTCTCTTGCTTATCTGTAATTTCCTGTGGCCACAATGAGATGCTTCTCACCATCTGCCATCCACTTACCTGACTGTTTGATCTCAGCATACACGGACAGCGCAGGTCTTCTCTGTTTCACCTGTGGGTTTATTTGTCCTCAGGATCAATGCTCATTCCAAAGCACTTAAGACTAACTAAGTGCCTAATACACTCCAGCCATCGATCTAAACACGGTAAACACGTCCTTTAGTTCTCATAACCAGCCACGCGAGACATTTCCTGCTGGTGCCATTTAACAGAAGACAAAACTGAGGTCCAGAAAAGTCACGTTCAGTTGCCCAGTCGCGCGGTTCCTCAGTGGCAGAGCCAAGGTCGACCCCAGGGAGTAGAGCCCCCGAGTTGTGAACTCCACAGCCTCCCTGTGTACGAGGCGTTGCAGGTAACAAGAGCTGAATTAATGATGCCAGTCCCTTGACCTCTGACATTGCTGTTCCCCAGAGCTGAGAGCCTCCATCTGTGGCTGTTTCTGTGCCCCTGCTCTGCCCCCGCCGCGCACACACACGCTGCAGAGCCCTGCTGAAGGTCAGGGATGGTTCGACCCCGTCGCTGTGCTATGTACGTCGTTTGTGCCCTCACCACTCTTAGTCATTTAATTCATCCTCCTACTCCCACAAAAGCTGCTCCCAATCCCACCCCTGTCCTGCCTGGCCCCTGCCTCTGCCTCCCCCAGGTCCCGGAAGATCTCATATCTAGCCGGAGGCCTTTCAGCAGGTGGTCCCTTCGCTTTCCTTTCCCACGCCTCCACGTTTTCTCCACCTTTATGTACACACGCTCTTCCCACACACAGGCCTGTAGCTCCGCTGTTCGTGTGGGGTGCATTCCTCCCTCCCCATCCTACCTTCAGGGCCTCTTGGTGTTCACCACATACCTGAAGACACACAGGAACGTCCCCAATCTTAAATTTTTTAAAATCGCCACTTCGCAATGACCTCATCTCTCACGTCTCTCCTTCTTTCAAAAAGCATTGCCTGACACGGAGCGCCGCCAACCTGCTGAAGGAGCAGGAGATGCCTCCCTCCCTGACCCCGACCTGCTCCCCGAAAAGAGGCACACGGCGGTGAAAAGTGATCACAATCGTTTTATTGAGTGTACAGAGGCAATGCCATTGTCCTCTAACAATGTAATTTAGGACTAATAATCTGACTCGGTTAAAGTTTCCACAGGGGACTGTTCCCCCGCTTCCTAGACCTCGTGACTTGTGACGTCACACTTCTCCAGGGTGGTGATTCTGCAGATGGATCTGACGAGAGGAAGAATTTCTCCCTGGTCACGTGCCCTTGGCCCCCGGAAAACCCAGGGGGATTGGAGAAGAGTTTGTTTCTCTGGCCAAATTTGATTCCTTTCATTTCATCACCATAGTGGTGATTTTGGTTATAAGAGCTGGTGTTACCAGAAGCCACACAGCGGCCAACCCAGCATGGTCGAGGGACAGCTACTCGCTGTGACTCCGGGCTGGTGACGGGTCAGTCTGGAGAAAGACAGCCTGGCGTTGCGAGCTGCACAGAAGCCCTTCGGGAAGTCCCAGCGGGGCCCGCACTCCACCTTGGACTTGTCCAGGTTCTGGATTCTTATAGACAACTATTAGGAAAAGGCCCGAGAGCTCCACACAGAGCTGCTGAACAGGTGCCTGGTGTCGCGTTACAGCTCCATGGAGGAGGGCGGGAAGTCCGTTAGCTCCTCTTTTTCTGGGTGCACCTCTGACACCTTATTCTTCTTGGCGAAAATGCGGTTGATCTCCATGAATGTCTTGCCCTTGGTCTCGGGGACAACCAGGAAGGTGTAGATGGTGGTGAGCAGACATATCGCGGCGAAAATGATGAAGCTGTAAGGCCCGAGGCCCACCTGAGGGAAGGGCAGCCAGGTTCACTGTCTGGAAGAGGTTCCCGCCTCTCCGCTCGAGGATTCTGTGACCCCAGGGCCCCCGCGGTCACACTTACTTGAATGAAGGGGAAGACCAAGCCCACGGTGAAGTTGGAGAGCCAGTGGACGCTGCCCCCCACCATGAAGGCGGACGACCGGGAGGACTGCAAGAAGACCTCAGTGATGAACAGCGCGGGGATGGGACCTTGGGAGAGGAAGAGGCAGAGCTGTTTTCCCTGAGGGCACAGCCAGGCCACCAGGGCTCCCGGAGGCCCCGCTGTGCGCAGGGTGCCCTGGGCGTGTGGTCCAGCGGGGGCGTGGCGGCCGCCAGGACTCCTGGCCTTGTGGAGAAGCAGTAGAGAAGGCCAATAGCAGGAGTTTAGCACAGTAAGTGGCATCCCGTGTTGTCCCTGAAAGGGGCCCGGGACCACCTGTAAGGCTGTCGGCGCCGGTGCCAGAGGGCAGCGTGTTCCGACCCGCACCGGCCGCTTTACTGTTTTTGCTCTAAGTGTGCTCTGCCCAGACCCCGGGGGGAGAGGGGATCCGCCTCCCCAGGCCCCTCTAGGGAGCTCGAGCCAGCAGCGTCTGTGGCTGATGGTGCAGGGCAGGGGGCAGCGAAAGCACAGAAGCAGCTCTGGGTACGTACTGGGCCCAAGGGCGTGTCCTATGACGTAGGAGATGACACAGGCGATGCTGAGGTAAGGCATCCACGATATTGTGTCCTGCGGGGAGAAAACAGAATGGGATCCCACCCGGCAAAGCAGAGACGGCCCGGGCCAGGGACCGTCAGGAACCTTGGTCCCCAGAGGGCCAGCCACTCTGCGGGTGAGGGGGGATGGCACCTGGTGCCGCTGCAAGGTCGGCGGGAAGGGGCAGTGGGCTGCGGGGGTGGGGGCACGCATGGTCCCCCTGGTCCCTCTCCTCACCTGCAGAGCCAGAGCAACCGTCAGCACGCAGCAGGCGGTGAAGCAGATGGAGAAGCCCAGGAGGATGAGGAGCCTCCTGCCCAGGAGCTCCACCACGAACACCTGGCGGGGGCGGGGGCGAAGGAAGAACAGGAGGCTTAGGAGCCCCCGGCCTTGCTGGCAACCGGTGGTCCAGCCCCGCCTGTGCCCGGAGCTGCCTTCTCGGGAGGCTCCCTGCCGGGCCCACAGGGCCCCTTCGGAAGGGGTGACCTGTGAGGACAGCCCACGTGTCGTGCACCCCCAGGGGTGTCCCCGCGAGTGGCCAGCGGCCCATGGCACTGCTCAGTCCATAGGCCCCCCGTTTGCTCCTGTCGTGCTGTGGACCTGGCACAGGAGTGGCTTCCAGGGTGACGGAGACCTACAGCACCCAGTGGACGCTTTGGGACTGGGACGGGGTGGGGGTGGGGCCCTCCATCTTCACAGGCCATTGACTGCCTCCCACAGGAGAAAGCTGCCGCCTGAGGAGTGCCCTGAGGTGAGACGTGAGGGGACCGAGGGGCGTGTTGTCACCTTAGAGCCAGGCTCCTCGCCTGGAGAGAACCCCCACTCTCAGGACGCCCTCCACCCTCACCAGCCGACGGGACCCAGCGCCCCAGGATACTCACAGCCAAGAAGGTCACCACCATGTTGACGGCCCCTGTGCCCACCGTCACGTACTGGACGTCATGGGTGTTCACCCCCGCGCTCACGTAGATCTGGTCTGCGTAGTAGTAGATCTGGAAGGACACCCCGCAGGCTCGTGGGTCGGCCAGGCCCCAGCTGGGCCCCTGCCTGCCGCCGCCCCCGCCGCGGGCCGCCCCTCACCGCGTTCACTCCCGACAGCTGCTGGCCGCCCATGAGGATGATGACGGAGATGAGCTGCCAGCGCAGGGACCTCATCCGGAACAGCTTCACCACGGAGACGAAGCCCGCGGCCTTCTGCGCCTCGTCCTCCTGCCGGATCTCCTCCATCTCCATGTCCACGTCGTCCCAGCCGCGCAGCCGCGTCAGCGCTGCGGGAGCGGAGCAGGCGGGCGTCCGAGGGTGGCACGGCGGCTGCGGCCCTGACCCCCGCCCTCCTCCCGCAGGCGAGCCTCACCTTTCTTGGCAGCGGCCGCGTCTTTCTTCTGGATCAGCAGGTACCGGGGGCTCTCGGGGAAGAAGGGCAGCAGCACCAGCTGCACGGCGGCCGGGATCCCGGTCACGCCCAGGAGAATGGGCCAGCCTGCGGGGACGCCGGCGGGTCACGCGAGGCCTGGCTCCAGGGCCACCCCTCGGAGAGGCCCACCCCAGCCGAGAGTCCCGCCCCTCGCCCCCTCCGGCCCCCACGGGGCCCAGCTGGCCGCTCTGTCCCATTACCCCGACGGGGGCTGGGACCCACGCTCTGAGGGGACGGGCCCTTTGTCTTTCCCTGTGTCCTCCGCACCTAGGACGGTGCCTCGTGAATCGCGGACAGTCAGCAAATACTCACCGAGTGCGCAGAGATGAATAACCGCTGCCCACCCACCCACCAGGCGGACGAAAGGACAAATTCTGACGCCACCAAGTGCTGCTGAGAATGTGGGCAAATGGAGAGTCTCCACACTGTCACCGTGTGGACTGGGGGCGTCTCTGGAGGACAGTCCGGCCGGAGCTGGTGATGCCGGACACCCTGACACACTCCCACCCAGGTGTGTGCACCGACCGACCCTCCAGCGTGGGCCCCTGCGCTCGCCCCTACACTGGAACCTTCTCGGAGACCTCGAACTGCCACATCCAGGTATGGCGTCTCAATCCCGACCCCCCACTCTTTTGCAGTCTTTGCTCTGTGACTCCCACTTCCTTCTAGAGGCTTCTCTGACGTTATTCTCCTCTGGCCTCCCTCCCTCCCCGCCTCGTTCTTTGAACAACTGTTATGGACCGGGCGTCGTGCCGGGGAGTCACGGACGACTAAGACTGGGCCCTCCCTCCATGGTCCGTCTAGAGGAAGGGCGCCACCGGAGGAAGAATCTCGATAGAGGGTGGGTGCGAGAAACGACGTCCGCCACGACATCCGCAGCTCCCTGAACGCACCTTTCCTCTTCCCACCCTCTGCCCACGTCTGGAACTCCAGCCCTGCTCCCCCAAGCGCGGGCCGCCTCTGAGGCTCCCGCCCGCACACCCCAGGCTGGAAGGCGGGAAGGGCCGGGGGTTAAACACGGACCTAGGCCTCAGCCGCCTGGGTCTGTGTCCCAGGGAAACCTTGAACATGTCCCCCAGCCGCTCTCTGTCTCAGGGTCCACACCTGAAACGTGGGAATCCTAACGGCTCATGCTTCATAGGGTCGTTGGGAAGATTAAGCGGATTAAGACACAAGGCCAGGGGCCCGGCTGCAGTAAGCACTTGGCATGTTCTGACTGGTGTTGCTGCTGGCGATCTCCCTTCCAAGGTTCGAGACCCAGGACAAGCAAAGGGGAGGTCACGGAAAACAGGGACAGTTACGAGTTCCTGTGCACCCACTATGTGCCAGACCCCGGGCTCTTGGGGAGGCGGATGTGGCTCTGGAGTCAGGATCTGGGTGACAGGTGTCACCCATAGGGGCCAGGTCGGATGACTCTTTCCTGGGCTGTGGAATGGGGTAACACAGAGCGCCTGTTGCTGGGAGACTCAAGTGAAGTGGTGCTGGGGAAACGAGGCGCAAAGCCCGGCACGCTGGTGGCCGTCATTGCCGCGCCCCGGGCACCTGTATGGACAGGCGCCATCAGGCCGAGAGAAAGTCAGACAGCGGCACTTCCTGATGACTCAAAGCCACCTCATCCGTGGCGTAAGAAGGACTAGAAAATGTCAGTCAACCTGTCTCCACCGACGTGGGGGCAGGGGGCGGTCAGGGCAGGTGCGGGCCTGTAAGGCTAGCCGGCCAGTGAGAGAGAAAAGACCAGAACACAGAAATGTGCAGCGGAGCAGAGGGAGGGCTGGGGACCCAGAGGCGACCCGAGCTTACCTTCCTCATTTGCAAGGAGGTTCTGAAGGCCGAAGATCTGGGCCACGAGGATGCCGACGGTGATGAAGAGCTGGGGCACCACTCCCAGGGCCCCTCTCAGGTTCTTGGGGGCCAGCTCCCCCAAGTACATGGGGACGACATTGGAAGACAGACCTGGGAGGAAGCGACACGGTCAGGAAATGCTCGTCTGGGGGGGACACGCTGTGTCTTCAAACACATCTGTGTGAATCACATTAGTTGGGCTGAAGCTTTCTCAACACTGCAGCAGCATGCAAGCGCCTCTTTGAATTCTCAGTCCTTTAAACTCTGAGGAAAGAGAAAATATCTGACCCAAGCAGTTCATAGACAGGTGCCATTGCTTCTTGACGGGTGCCACCTGGGGACACAGGCCGCCTGACTTCAGGCCTTCCCTCCTAAGTGGCTTGATCTCAGGGAGGAAAAGCCCAGGTGTGGTCCACACACTCCCCTCCCTTGGTCCTTGCGGGGAATCTGTGAGTGAGTGAAAGGCCGAGGACCCCTGCCCACGCGACCTTCCGAAACAGTATGCTATGTGAGAAACCGATGCACAGATACCTTCAAGGATAGGGAAGCACAAGCTGTGTTTCTCAACAAGCGCGAAAAACAAACATGTATGGTGGAGTGACTGCTGCCTGGGATTTACGTCATGCTTGGAGTCCTCCTGAGTCCCCAACGCTTGAACTCATAAGCTATCCCATCTGACTCGCAGACATCTGATCCCCTTAGGAAACGGTGGAATCACCTGTACAGGCTCCGAACGTTTTGCACATCTATCACCCCATTCGATTGTCCTCGAGGCCCAATGAGAGGCTGGGAATCTGGGAGGAAGGTGATGGGTGGTTCACCGGTCCCAGGGCCACGCATCAGGAAGACGGTGGGGGGGGGGGTGGGTCTGAGCGCAAGGCCCAGGCACAGACAGACCCAGAGGAAGCGGAGGTGACCCAGAGGTGGGGTGAGCGGAGCTTAGAGCTGCCGGTCACAGGGGGTTGTTTAAGAACACTGAGGCAGGCGGGACGGAGGGCTGAGTGTTCAGATTTCACCTTTCTGCCCGAGGATATCTCTGCTTCGTGTTTGAAAACGGACCTGGCCAGAGAGAGTGGTAACGAACATCACTGTTCCTTAACCAGATTCTTTCCGATTTTCAGAGCAGAGGGGCTCAGTCTTTGGACAGGCCTTAGGGGCTGGGGGCGGGGCACCCCGCAGGTCCAGGGCCCAAAAAGCTGGGGTCGAAGTGGAGCCCCTCAGGTCCAGGCCCCATGGTCGCCACCCAGGCCCTGGTGGCCGCATCTTATTGGCAAGGACTTCTGACTCTGATTAAAACCACACCAAAGAGGGAGGGAAACAGAGGTGGTTTGTGAAGAGAAGGGGTTCCCCTCGTGTTGGTGGAAAACAGTCTCCCTTTTGTCTCCACGGGGCAACCCCAGCCGGCCTGTTCCGACAGCAGGGTCAGAGAAAACAGCTTTTCAGGTTCAAGTTCCTTCAGCGGAAGCGTCCAGCGTCCTCACCAACTGGCGTTCTCCAAATGCGATCTGGGGACCCGGGGAGTTTCCGACACCTTTGGGGGGGGGTCTGTGAGGTCAGAGCTATTTTCGGAGCGGTACCGAGATGTCATTTGCATTCTCATCAGCACTCAGTGGTTTTCTGGAAGCTGCTCGCCACGTGATACCGCAACCAGCAGACCAGAGGCAAGCGTGAGAGTCGGTGCCACTGAAGAGATTTGCAAAACCGTGAAGCAACGCCACCTTCCTCACTAAAGTGTTTGCTTTAGAAAATGTAGTTATTTTCGTAAAGACATGGCATGGGCTCGTTATTGCCGTTTTTCAACGAATCAGTACATTTCTCGGTTGCAGTTTCTCATATGGCGAATATGGATCGATAGAACCCATAGGAGCAGCAGCTCTCTGGAGCCCTCAGTCATTTCAAGAGCGGAAGGCGTCCTGAGGCCCCAAAGCCTGAGAACCGCTGACTCAAAATAATGCTTGAGAGCAAAGGTGGGGACTTTTAGCTGTGACCTGGCATCTGCTGGACCCTCACGTTTCGCTGTCAGAACCAGCTCTGAATTGTTGGACGGTCAATGAAAAAGTGGCTGCCCCTGCTGCCTGATGACAACTTTTAGGATCATCTGTTTTTCATAAAGCTGAGCCCCCTGCAGGGAAAGCAAAGGCGGGCACAGAGCCAGGGGCAGGGACATGGCCAGGTGCTCTCAGGGCAAGGGGACACAGAGGGGGATTTGCCAGGGGGCCGGCCGGTCACTCCTGAAATGAGTTCTCTCTCTTTTCTCTGGAAGTCTCCTTTCCCTCTTTGGTCTCAGCCCTGTTGTCCCTCGCCATTCCTCCTAACACTAGCCTCCCTGACGTCTCCCCTGCTGCCAGCTAACTTCAGTCAAGAGGTTTGCTGACATCCGGCCAAAGAATCCATTTGTCCCTGTGTTTGGAAGGAGAAGCTGAGAGTGACTCGGCAACTCCAGGGCCCGGTGAGGCGGCCAGGCGAGGCACCTGGGGGTGGCATTTCTGGGGGCTGCTCACCCTCGGTGCCCACCCTGCAGGTGGGTGCGTGACCCCAGGTCAGGGCGCCTCCTTACTCTGTGCCCCGCACCTCGCTTGCCCTGACCGGCCCCGGGAAATGCTGCCCTAAATAAAGCCGACCCGATGGAAGGCAGCAGCACGGCTCAACCCACGTCCCCAGGCCGGAGCAACTCTGGGGGAGTTTCCTATAAACGCTGGGGTACAAAGTACAGCCTGAGCGGCCCAGCTCAGAGGGTTTGCAAAGCAGCTCCAGGGCTTACGAGAGCCGAGAGACCTCAGGCGGGCCCTGACCCCCTCCGCAGGTGGGTGTTGAAGGAATGAGTGAAGTGGAGCCTGGCAGGCCCTTTGCAAACTTTAAGTTCCCCTAGGAAAGCTGAGAGGTTGCTATCAACTCCTTCCTGGCAGAGAGGTCGTCGATTAGATTGCTTCTCAAGCTTTTTTGACCTTGACCCACAATACAAACCGCAGAAATACGTTTTACATTGCACCCGGTTCTCACGTATGGACACAGATAAACAAAAGTTTCAAAAGACAACCCTTATCTTTACCACGTGTGACACCGTTTCTTTTGAAAAAGGATATGATACTCACTACACTGATGTCACCACCTGCTAACTGGTCCCCATCTGCTGCTTAGAAAACATGGGATAAAGGACTGGATTGGAAGGACCCTTCAAATCTCAGATTCTGTATTTCAGGTTTTCAAAGAACAGCTTTCTTCCCAGGAAACAAGCCAGGGAAGATCTGCCCGTCGTCCACACGTGACACCAGTGTAGGGGCCCGAGAGACATTCCTGGCAGAGGCAGAGGAACAACAGCTTGAAGCTGTGCTTTGGGGTCCCCAGGTGGGTTCACACCCCGGCACCTGTTCTCCCTCCTCTCAGTTTTTCTAGTCCCAGATTGGCAGCAGCGCGGCGTGGCGTCCTTTACCTGCACATATTCCCACCAAAAGTCTGGACAGAATGATCATCTCAAATGACTTGGCAACTTCGCTGCATCCCATTAAGATGGCAGGCACGATGGAAAAGATGTTGTTCAGCAGCAAGGTCCCTTTTCTGCAGGGGACAAAACATCAGCTAGTTTGGTCTGAGGATCACTCATTTGCTTGGCGAACGTTCACCGCGTGTCTACTTGGGGACAGTCCTACTTGGGGGCTCTGCAGTCATAAACTAACCACCTAGCGTGATGTTAGCGTGATCTGGAAACCCAAACCGGGTAAGGGCACTGGAAGATAAGTGTGGCCAACCTCACTGAACTTAGGCGCTGACGTCCTAAGTGAAGTCGTAGCTGATTGAATTCTATAGTGCCTACGAAAGCATTCAATGTTAAAAACACCGTGTCCAAGGTTATGCTGGAGAAAAATATAAGACAATCAATTGAAGCGGCACAAGAAGTCAATAAAATTTGATGTTATGATTTAAAACAAACAAAAGTAAACCACCTTAACAAGCTATAAATAGAGCAGACCTGTGTAAGCTGACAAAAGTGATATGTCCTACAGACCTATGACATCAAGTTTAATCGAACTTACAGAGCATTCCCATTCAGGTCACAAACAAGACAGGAGGAGGACTTGAGCCCTGGGAAGCCTGATCAAAGTCACAGGAAAACTTCTCTAAAGAGGCCCTTATACTGGAATCCCCAGGAGGCCCCAGGAGGCCCCTGCTCGGCCCCTTAGTGTCATAAAATAAGGAACCAAATTAATACTAAAGAAAGAATAAGAAAGTTTATAAAATAAAAACTCTCCAAAACAATGGCCAAAAAAAAAAAAAAAGATTTAAAAAACAAAAAAATACGACTTACTAAAATGAAAAATATAGTCACGGAAGTAAACAACTTAGCTGGTGAGTTATAGCTGCAAAGAGAATTAATCCATAGAAAGGCCTGAGGATACCGCAGAGCAAGCACAGAGAAGAAGAGAGAGAAGGAGAAAGGGAAGAAGGAGAAGAAAAAATATGAAAGATTAAAACATGGAGGATTATAATATAACCTTATTCACAAGCGCCAAAAGGTAGAAGCAACCCGATGGCCTTAAAAAGGAAAGAAGCTCTGACACTTGCTGAAACATGGATGCACCTTGAGGACGTGACGCTAAGTGAGATAACCTAGTCCCAAAGGGGCAAATCTTGTCTGATTCCACTCACATGAGCCTAGAAGGGGTCAGACGCACAGAGACAGTCGAATGGTGGTTGCCAGGGCCTGGGGGGAGGGGGCGGGGGAATTAGTGTTTAATTGGATGACGGTGATGACTGCCCAACAATGTGAATGTACCTAATGCCTATAACCTGCACACTTAGAAAATGGTTAAAATGGGGCGTTTCATGGTATCTATATTTTACCACAATTTTTAAAAAATAATTTTTTAAAGAAGTCAGTAGTGCAACGACAACAAGGTCAAGCCTTTGAACTCTAGAAGAAAGAATATAGAAAATGGAGAAGAGATGTCTGTCGAAATGATGGCTGAAAATTTTCCCTAACGGTGACAAAGACATGAAATCTCGAACAAGAAACCCAGGATCAATAAATTAGCTCTTGTTTGCTCCTCAAGCAGGGGAAGATCCAACAGCGTAGGTTTTCCTCAAATTGTAAACTCAAAGCCATGCCAAGCAGCATCTTTTTTTTTCAGGGATTTTAAGAAACTGATTTAAAAGTTCACACAGAAGAGTAAAGGAACATGAGTAACTAAGACAAATTTAAGGACGATCACCTTTTCACAAGGAAAAAAACCAGCTTTCTCTCACCACCCACCATACACAAGATAAAATTCCAGATCTATCTGGGAGAAACGAAACAGGAAAATTGTTTTTTAAATCATCGAACGCTATCCTTAACGATTCCAGGACGGGAAGGCTGTCTGAAGACACAAAAAAGCAAGAACCATAAACTTGACCATTGACCAATGAAGAACTTTGTATGAAAAGATACTACAGTATGATGATTAGGAAATAAAGCAACAGACGGGGAAGGTGTTTGTCCGACATAACAGTGCAGCGTGCAGGTGACTTGCACGTGGTCGGAAGTGACATTTCCTCCCGGCCGTGTGATCTTGGACTAAGCGATAGCATCTGTGCCTTGTTTCCCAAGTTCTGAAAAGGGGGTGGGGCTCAAGGATGAGAGGATTTAACAACCCTAAAAGCCTCAGGATAGACCCTGGCACACAGGAACCCACAAACCAATTTTTGTTGCTACTGTTGTTTAAGGAACGTCTACGAATTTTTAAGAAAACGATAAACAACCGAGTAGTATTTATCATCTTCCCTAGCGGACAGTTGAACAAGCAACCGTTGGCTCCATCCGTGGACCAACCCTCAAGTCCTTCACGCAAGGGGAAGCGTCCTGCAGACCTGACCGTGACTCCACTGACGTCCTGCTCCCTGGAGGGCCCACGGGGAAAACTGGGGGTTCAATGCTCACCTCCCAAGAAGACCCGAGGATCTGAGATCCAGACCAGAGGTCGTGTGTTTCTGTTCTCAGACTCTTTTTGAAAAACACTGGAGAGGAAACAGGACCTGGGTTCCGGCCTCACCTTGACTCTGAGCTAACTAGATCTGTGGCTGAGAACGGGGACTCGACCCCACCCAGACGCCCTGTGCTCCTTGGAGAAGGTTGAACTCTTAGACGCTCTTTGAACCGAGGCTGTCTCTCGTGTCCCAGGAATTGGCCTGGGGAGCGGGGTGTCTTAAGGATCTCCTTTGGAATTGGATACGGGATTCCCAACGCTTGTAGAGTCAGGAGCAAAGATATGAGCTCGGCCCTCAGCATCCACTACTCGACTCGACTCTCAGGAGAGTCGCCCTGGGACCACACGGTTTCGCATGGCAGCGCCTGAGAATCTCTGCCATTTCAGAGTCTTACAGGAATTTAAATTGGGATAAAATTTGCATATTACTTGGTCTAGAGATAAAAGAACAAAGAAGTTAGTTTGTGCTCGTTGAGGAAGCAGAGTTCAAGAACACTGTGCGTGCTGCGATCTACGGTGGGACCTCTTGGCCATGCCATCTGGTGCTTGACTCATAAAGGCAAAAAAAGAAGAAGAAGAAAGAAGAAGAAGAAGAAGAAAGAAGAAGAAGAAGAAAGAAGAAGAAGAAGAAGAAGAAGAAGAAGAAGAAGAAGAAGAAGAAGAAGAAGAAGAAGAAGAAGAAGAAGAAGAAGAAGAAGAAGAAGAAGAAGAAGAAGAAGAAGAAGAAGAAGAAGAAGAAGAAGAAGAAGAAGAAAGAAGAAGAAGAAGAAGAAGAAGAAGAAGAAGAAGAAGAAGAAGAAGAAGAAGAAGAAGAAGAAGAAGAAGAAGAAGAAGAAGAAAAGAAGAAGAAGAAGAAGAAGAAGAAGAAGGAGGGAACCTGTTTTTGGTAAACAAATAAAAACAAAAACAAAACACAAAACCTTTGAGGCCAAATTGCTGAGACAGAGAGTGAGTCCTGATCTCTGAGGCGGCTCTGGTCTTCCTGTGTCCACCCCAGAGCCTTGGGGCCCGCCACCCCCACTTCTGGCCCTAACATCCTGCCTAAATCCCCAGATACTTGGTCAATGTCTGGTCTCTTTAGAATCACATCAGAAAACAGAAATCATCCCAGCGGTCACTGCCTACTCCTACGCTGGGGATTTCAGCACTAGGCCTAGGTTGGAAAGTCCGACGGCAGCCGACGAGTTTCGCGGAGCTGAAGATTCCCCTCCCCTTACCTGCCCAGCTTGTTCACCATGATGCCGACCATGAGGGACCCGATAAAGCCTCCGAAGGGGAACATGGACACAGAAATAGACCACAGCAGCGTCAGGGAAAAGTCGCTCAGGTATGTACTGGTTCTGTCGTAGTAGGTCTCGTTGTAGAAGCTTTTCATGATCTGGAAATCAAAGCAGAACAGCACCCCAAGGTAATCTGACCTGATTCTGCAGGAAGAGCAACAGAAGTGGTTGGGCCAACACGGGGATCGCCTGGGCATTGAGTGGAAGAAGGCGGTAAGGACAAAGCTGTATTCACAGCAGTTAGCAGGAGGCCCGCTGGGGAGGGCGGCGAGGCCGGGGATGGGCAAACCACCCAGATCTTTCCAACACCGGGAGGAATGACTCCGCTCTCCCAGTCTGTTGGGTGATCCCTGCCCCTCCAGGCTCCTGCTTAGATTGCGAGGCTGCAGAAGATCAGAGGCCAGCCCACCGGGTGTCCAGCCAGGCCTGGGGCCCTGGTTCATCCCCATGGCCCTGTGCCTGCCAGTCCCCTGGGGCCTGGGCTGTGTCTCATGGGTGTTTCCCTGTCCCTTCGCTTGAGGGCCCATCATGTGCCCTCCATGTGTGCACAGTCCCACCCTGGCGGCCACACCCAGGCCCGGGCTGCCCCAAACCCGCCTCCCCGTTTCCTGGGGGTTGCGTCTCACTCACCACGGTGACTTACCTCGGCAGGGGAGTTAACAACAGCCACGTTGTACCCATACTGGAAGGAAGACCCAAAGGCGGCTATCAGCGTTGCCAGGGCAAGCACAAGTGTCAGCCTCTGAGGGACGAGAGATTATGGCTTAGGCCAGGGAGCAGCCAGGGTCCCCAATTTACTCCAAAGTCTTGTAGAAAGAATGGGCTAGAACCTGAAGGTCCATGGTCTGTCTGCCACTCGCTGGCCTCAAACCTGCCCGCTTCCCCCAACCACAGCACTTAGGGCCGGGTAATTCTTTGTGAGGGGGGCTGTCCTGTATGCCTTGTAGGGACAGCCCTTCACCATCTGGGACAACCCAGATGTCTCCAGACATTGCTAAATGTCTTCCCGAGGTGGGTGGGACATCGCCCCCGGCTGAGAACCACAGGGTCAGAGAGACTCAGTTACTCCAGCACCCCACCTGACACCCGAATGGCCTTGTGACATGCAGGCAGCGAATGTGCTCAAGCACCGCCTTAAACACAAACGGCTCTAAAAATCAAAGAGGAAAAAAGGTGAACATTTTTCATTATTTAGGGCCGCGGATTAATTTCCGTTCGCCCCTCGACTTCTGCTGCGGCCGGCAGAAGGCACAGTGAGAAGCTAATTAAGTGTAGCTTTCTGGGGACTCAAACACACACACATTTCTATGGTAACACCCCCTTTTGACGCAGGAGGAAACCGAAAATTCATTTAAAACCATCTTTCCCGACAAGAGGGAATTCGTTAGCAAAGTAATGAAAAGTGGGGGGGAAATAAAAGTGAAAAGGGCTTTGTTCTTAGAATCTGGAGAGCTCAGTTGGGATCCACCCGCTGCCACTTTCTGGCTTAATTGCATGATCTTCAGAGTTACTGCAAGGATGGATTATAGACGTGTCCAGCCCCGGAGGGAGCCCGATGACTGGGATGGCCTGAGTGTGACCCTCAACGCGTGGCTCAAGCACCTTCATTCACGTCCGCCCTGCCACAGGGGACACGTGCCCCTCCAGTGGCAAGCTGAGGTGCCCCTGCGTTCCTCTGGGCAGCGTCCCATCTCACCTGAAGAGGACCTCTCTAGAGAAATCAGTGAGGAGCAGGACTGGTGGAGAAATAGCAGTCACATGGCCATGGGGCCCCTATGGGTGGGGGAGAGGACTCAGCCAACCCCCAGAGAGCAGGAGCAGACCTGCGAGGAGGCCTGGCCAACAGCAAAGCCGCAAGTGAGACTGCACCTCCTGTTCCCTCCACTAAACAAATCAACTGGTTAATGGGACAGGAGGTTTCTCATGAGGAAGAGGAGCCTCGGGCTAGGCGAGTGGGCGCCCAGTCCTCCGAGATCACCACCCACTGGGGCAGGCAGGGGACAAAGCAGGAGGGGGGCAGAGAACGTGCCCAGGAGGGAAGGCGGGTTCCAAGGCTGCTGCCACATGGGCCTGTACTTTCTAAAGGCAGGGGGTGTGTAAGTAGGCACACCCGCCTCAGATACAGGACATGACCTGCCCCCACCCCGAAGTGCTCCTGGCATCCACCCATCCATCCATCCATCCATCCCTCCATCCATCCATCCGCCAGCCAACGTAGTGAGTGCCCACTGTGAGCCAGGCATTGTCCTGGGTCCTGGGGCCACAGTGCGGGTCTGCAAACAAAGATCCCTCCCCTACAGCTGTTGTGCTGCTTGATTCTGTGGAAACAAGGAAGAAGAGGGAGGAAGCAGGAACAAGAAATGTGAAAGTGTTGATAAAAACGTCCTCTTTCCTATTTCTCTTCCCAGTAAATGATTAACTGGAAATGCACCAGGCTTCATTCATACTGCCAGGTGCAACTCCTGACCACTCGCTCTCTGCTTTGATGGGCCCTAAGGTTTGAAGTCCTCGTTAAAGCTCAGCTGGAGAGCTGGCTGGCGCCCCGGGCGCTCGTGGCCCAGACTTGGGGGGCGGGTCCCTCCAGGCACCATGAGCAGACAGCTCCCTGACCGCGTTTATGGGATCCCAGAGAAAGTGACCGGTGTAGACCGCAGCTGCAGAGCCTCGGGCATAGAGCACACAATTCGGCTCCTACGTCTTGGTTTCCCCCTGGACCCCAAGCCACAGGCACATTCTAGGGACCCCCTAGGAATCAGGGCTCACCCTTGGTGGAAACAGCAGATACTCCGGGTAGGTCCTCACTGACCTTGCTGGTCCAAACGTCTTCATTCATTAGGGAAACACTGATTGACAACTGACTATGTTCCAGGTACCACATTCGTCTGGTGAGCAAAACGGCTGCCCGTAAGAAGATTACGGTCAAAGGGGAAGACAGGCCTTCTAAAAATTACATGGTAATTCGAGAATTAAGCTATAGCTAGAGTAAGTTCTACAAAGAAAAACCACAGAAGTGGTTAAAGAGAGAAGCTGGGAAAGTGACTGACAGAGAATGGGGACTTAGGTGGGTGTGTGGGGGGCAAGAATGGCAGCTCTGGGGACCGTTGAGGAAGTAAGATCAAAGGACCTGGTACCCCGTGAGGAAAACGCGAGTCAAAACCGCCATGAGATACCCCTTGTCACCACCAGCGTGGTTCGGATCAGCAGGACACTTAATAATAATAAACGTTGGCAAAGATGTGGAGAAAACTGGAACTTTCTCGCGTTGCTGGAGAGAATGTAAAATGGTGCAGCCGCTCTGCAGAGTCGGGCAGTTTCTCACCTCGTTAAACACTGAGTAGCCCCATGACCCCGCAATTCCGCTCCTCGTTCTACACCCAAGAGAAATGCAAACACGTCCACGCGAGTTTGGACGTGAATGTTCACAGCAGCACTCTTCATAGTAGCCACAAAGTGGGAACAACCCCGACGTCCATCAGCGGACGATGAATGGAAACACAGTCCATCCTCTACCCCTACCACGGAATATTATTTAGCCGTGAAAAGGAACAAAGCACGGATATGGGTCACGATGCGGATGAACCTTGACAACGTGCTAAGGGAAAGAAGCCAGCCACAAAAGGCCACCTGTCGCCTGATGACATCCACGCGAACTGTCCAGAACAGGCAAATCCACCGACACACAAGTGGTTTCCTAGGGCTGGGGGAAAAGAGGAGGACATGGGGGGAAATACGGAGTGACTGGAAGTGGTACAGTTTCTTTCGGGGGTGATAAAAATGTTCTAAAGTTGGCTGTGGTGGTGGTTGCACAATTCTGTGAATACTCGTTGAATTGCATGCTTTCAATGAATTTCATGTTACAGTCTCAATAAGTGTATTATAGAAAGAGCATGAGGAAGCAAGCCAGGGCGTGAGCTCTTTTCTTTTCCATTTTCCTTCTTCCCTTCCTTCCTTCCTCCCTTCCTTCCTTCCTTCTCTTCCTTTCTTCCTTTTTTTGTTGTTTGATTTGGTACTGGGGGAGAGAAAGAGGCCAACGGGGACACCAAGGTCTCCTACCAACTTTAAAATGACAAGTGGCCCAGTGGCCTAGAGACCTACATGCGAGGGGGCTCTCCTCAGAGGCCAAGGGCAGCTGTGGTGCTGAGCGTGCTTTCGGGAGAAACGAGAAACCACACGCCTCATGCCCACGGTCAACTGGCTTCCTGTTTCCCATAATGCTGAAAACATTGCGACTTCAGTGAAATAGCCATCCTCGGGGCTGGCGAGCTGACAAGGATGTGATTCAGGACGCTGGGAAGGGAGCCCCACCCAAACCATCTCCCTTAGGAATCCGTCTCCACATTCCATTTCCACCATCAGAGAGACACTCTCCGGGTAAGGCTGTCCTTGCCGGGAATACCCAGCCAGAAGGTAAATATCCCTGGAAACACGAGTTCCTATGAATGATCAACACTTTAAGTCGCTTTATCCCACTAGGGAACCCAGACCCTGAGGTCTATCTAAGTGAGAGGGGAGAGAGGAGAGAGAAACATCATCACATCCCAGAGCTGGAGGTGCCCTGTGTTCTCCCTGCGGGTGGGGCTGGGGGGGAGCACCCCGGCTCTCCGGCTGCTGGCTGTGGGGCGTTGGGCCCATCACGGCACTTCTCTGCGTCTCGGTCCCTTCACCTGCAAACTGCAGACCATGACACTACCCTTTTCCCAGGACCGATGTGAAGAACGAATGAGTTCAGACATATACAACGCTCACCGCCGGGTTTGCCGTCATTATCAACGATTCACAATGAAGACCCAGAGGGAGAGTCACTTGCTCAACGAACGACACTGAACTAGCCGGTGGCAGGGGCAGGCCACGAAAAAAGCCTGCGTCTTCATTTTGCAAGGCTCTCTTTCTTCTAACGCATTTTATTATTTTTTTCTTTCGGGCCAAGAGTCCTCTTTCCTGGCGGAAAGTCCTTGCTGCCCATCAGTCAGGTTCTTTCCTCTTCACAGATGAGGACTCCAAAGGCCGGTGAGGCCAGAGTCACACAACCCCCAGGGGACCGAGAGCCCGCGGAAGCCCAGCCCTTGGAAGCCCAGCCCCACTCCCTGCAGCCTTCCCCAGCCCTTCCACTCCTCCTTGGCTCCCAAATCCTCCCTCAGCTCTGATTAATGATTTGCAGACTCTTACAAGTAGTCACCAGCGGAATGGTTTTGTTTTGATGTCTCCCAGGACGCCCAGCACGTCCAGCACGCCCAGTACGTGCCCCCAGGGGCAGGGTCTGCCCTCAGGAGGCAGGACGGGGAAGCCTGGCTCTCCCCCTGGGCACTGTCAGCTTCCCTTCCCGGAGAATCGAGGGGGCGGATAGCTGTGGTCAGCTGCGTGTAACCATTTGAATCATTTCCTTTCAAAATGTATGATTGCTCCTTTTCAGGCACCACCACGGAGAGCACGTCCATGCTTCTGAAGCCACGCCTGCGGGGCAGGGCTGGGCAGCGCATTCCTTTTTGGAAAGGGGGACAGACCAGACCAGAGCCTCCCCGGACCCCCCTAAAGCCCTAAGCTCCTGTTACCTTCCAGCCCCTTTTCTTTTAAACAGAGGGAATGACACCTGACTTGTCTCACACTTCCTTAGTTGTGAAAGTCAAACAAGATAATGCAGGTGAAGGTACTTAGAGATCTCTAATCCAGCGGTCCCCAACCTTTTTGATACCAGGGACTGGTTCTCCTATGAGAATCTAAGGCCTGAGGATCTCAGGAGGGGCTGAGGAGGTGACGGTCGCGCTGGGGAGCGGCTGCAGATACAGATGAAGCTTCCCCCTTTCACCTGCTGCTCACCTCCTGCTGTGCAGCCCCGTTCCTCACAGGCCCTGGACCTGGTCCACCATCCTGGGGGCTGGGGACCCCTGCTCTAACGCAGTGGTTCTCCTTGGGGCGAGAGGACTACTGGCAGCTAGTGAGGAGAGACCAGGGATGCTGCTAATCATCCTACAACACGCAGCCCGGCCCCCCACAGCCCTGCGCTAACGGATGCTCGAAAAGCAAGAACATGCATGAGGAATCTGCTATGTGCCAGGTCATTTACGAGCATTGTCTCACGTCATCGCTCCGGCAGCACTGTCAGGTGGTGTGGTCCTTACACCCAGTTCACAGGTTTTACACCAAAACGCAGGCACAGAGCAGCTCAACGATTTGCCCAAACTCGCTCTTAATCTCTGCGCTACGGAGCATGTTCCCGACCTGCCTATGGCAAGGGTCTCACGGCCATGACTGAAGAATTAATAATTTACACAAAGATGTACTTCTCCCCCCGTAAATATAAGCAGATGAATAAAACACACATTTCTGGAAAGTGTTAATAAATTCACATCATCTTTCTGTCTTTACTCCTTTTCCTCAATCAAGGGATTCTAAAAGGGGAATGGCAGGCTCAGAAAAATCTTGTCTCTAAAAAAAGGGGCATCTCATCGTGTAAAAGATAGGGACTCTCTGCTACGGATTTAAATCACATTCAGATCTTGCCCCATCTTTTCTGAGGCTAAGTACTTTTCATACTAGCCTTGCTATGTTCCTTGCTGGAAAAGTTAATTAAAATACTCTGACACCCAAATCTAAACAAATCAAAAACATCTCACAGGCAACGCCTAAGGATTTTGTTGCTGGTTCTTGGAATCGTTTCACCTCGGTCTCTTTCTTTCTTTTTTCTTTTTCATGCCCACAGCACCTGGGCTTCCCAGGTGGTCTCCGTCTAAGTACTAACCAGACCCGACCCTGCTTAGCTTCCAAGATCAGACGGGATCGGGCTTGTTCAGGGTGGCGTGGCTGCAGACTGAATCTCTTTTGATGAAGGAAATTGGAATAATTTAACCCTTTGAGTCTCTTCGATTTGGTGGTAACAGGTATTTTTAAAGGCTGGTCCTGTAGAACGATTCCCAAAGAATCTCTAAATCTAAATATCTCTCCATGTCTCCTCTCTCCAGTCCCTGTAAAAGCCCAGATGCCCCGTGAACTCCGAGGGGCAGGCGACCCAAATAGTCTTTCCCTGCACAGAGCTCCCCAAAACGCCCCCATCCCCTCCCACTCTCCCCCCCACCCACCCTCCCCCCTGCCTCAGCAATGCTGCATGGGCCCTGGCGGGGGGCTGCTCCATGCCCCCGCCCTGGGCAGCACTTACCCCTTCCCTCTTGACCGAACCCTCTTGCTCCATCTTTGCTCTGGAAAGATGTGCTGCTGCTCGCGTCCTTTCAGCCAAAATAACACACGCACTGGATGGAGAGAGAAGACATCCCCACTGCACTTTGGCCGTGCCAAGTAACAACCAATCGCATTTTTACAGCCAGTCTACGGCAGAATAACCCTTTCAGGCACCCAGAGGTTTGTCATTCTTTCACTTCTTCTTTTAAATTAGATGTCTAGGGTTTAGCTCACAAGTGGGCACCTCCCTCGGACTGCAGGCACAGCGCCTTCCTGATGGGGACAGCCTGTGACATTTTCTTGTTGCGAAAGCTCCCACTGTCAGGCTTGTGGTGAGTGACTAGAAGGGTTATTTCTGTCACAAACACATGGAAAGCAACAGCTGCCACCGACCCTACATTATACTAGGCAATAGGGGGGCAAGAGATAGGGTCACCAGAGACTTCTAAGAAGTCGTCCCTGCCAGGAAACCTATAGCACCTACTGACTGCACAGCACTCTCTTGGAGTGTTTCCTATTGTCCTTTTTCAAGGAACTCAGGGTGGCCCACGGTGTTCTTTTCCGTGTAATTACCACTATTACAAAAACAGTAAATATTTCAAATCCTTTTATCTGCAGGACAAGGAGAGGGAGTCTCGGCTGCTGGTCTGGCTCTTCCACGCACGGCTGGGTGACTGCCAGACTCCTGTGCCCGGCACGTGTTCCCCTGCCATGGGGCGCATGAGGTCAAGTGGCCAAAGTCCAGAACAAAGTCCCACAAGGTCTGCAGACTTTCATCCTTACAGGACAGGGTCCTTGTTTTATTTGCTGAGGCACGGCTCCAGCGACTTCAGCCATTCCTTCCCTCTCCTTCACCTCCAAGTAAACACGTACCAGGGGGGTCACTGGGTGGCGGGCGCTGTTCCTGGCCTCAGCGGCAAACCTGGGGAGTGTGCCCAGGCTCGGCTGTGTGGGAGGCTGTGAGGGGGGTGCCAGGGGCGTGTCCCCCGTGTGTGTGTGTGTGTGTGTGTGTGTCGGGGGGCGTCCCCTTGTGCCCATTCGCAAGGGGAGACCGACGGACCATTCCCTCTCACCGACTTTCTTCCTTCAGTGTCCCCGCCCGATGACCACGATTTCCAACTCAAGTTGGCAAGCCCAGATGTCTCCAATTATGTCCGAGTTATGAAAAGTTCTCCCAAGAAAAGGCCCTTTGGTTGGAGAGAAAAGAAAAAAAAAAAGATCAGTTACTGGGAAGGGAAGGGTACACGTTGTGCAAAGAAAAGGAAATGTCAAAAGTTTCCAAAAGTCAGGCCGGGGGAGCTCAGGGGACCCGCTAGGTCTGTCCATCCTTCGTCCTTCGCCTGTGGCCTGCGTGCGTCAGGGCCAGGGGGGACTGGGGGCGACAGCCACCCCTGCCTCGACGTCCCCGGCGGGGCGGGGTGGGGGGGAGGGACCCCGGCGGGGCCCACCTTCGGCTGTCCGGGGGTGGGGGTGGGGTCAAGGCCGCAGCACCCGCCCTTGCCCTGCTGGACCCAGGACAGCGCAGGCAGCGCCGTGTCGCGCCGTGTCGTGTCGTCACCAACGCCCGGGCCGCGGCGGGACCCGGGCGCGAGGAGGGGGCGGTGGCGACCCAGCCCCGCCCCCCGCCCCGCACCTGCCCGCACCTGCCCGCACCTGCCCGCACCTGGCCGCTGGGGCCTCCCGCAGCCTGGGCCGGGGCGGGCCGTCCCCATCGGGGTCTTCCCAGGCCCCTGCCCCCCCCCCACATCTGCGCGGTCCCTTTGCTTGTCTGAACTCTCGTTTATCCGCCGCCCACGTGCGCGGGGTGGGGGCGGGAGGGGGGAGGCGTCCCGCGGCCCGGGCGCCCTGCCCACCCTGCCCCGTCCATCCAGCCCGCCCCGGGGGAGGGCACCTGCCAGCCCAGGCCTATTTTTGCCTCGGGGTTTTAAGTGACCGCGATAAACAGGGCGACCCGCCCAGGGACGGTGTGTGTCGTCGTCGCGGGGAGCAGGCGCCGGCCTGTCAGTGTCCAGGGTTTCCCAGAAGCGGATTTCTGTTGTGACAGCGGCCCTGACCCCTCACACACTGAGTCAGTCACCCTGAAAGGTGCAGGGCCCGGAGGAGGTGCACAGACCTCCCTGACCCTCTCTTCTCCGCCTTCCTGCCACATGGCTCGAGTCACCGCGGGGCAAGCACAGAAGGGTTTGAGCATCGAGGGAGAAAAGGGTGGAAAGAGGGTTTCCCCCTTTCTCAGAGGGCCTTGCCTTAGGCTTGCCCAGACCCCTTGCTCCGCCAGGCGTTCTGACATGAGGGTTTGGGTCCCAGACCTTCATTCATTCCTAATCCGCGATTACTGTTTATTTATTAATATTTAGCACACGATTTTAGGGGACCTGCCAGAATCCGAAAACAGCCGTCATTCTGGGACGTGAGATTACAGATGATTTTATTCCTGGCATGTGTTTACGTCTGTGTTTTCTGAGCCCTACTGCCGTACGACACGGGGGTACAACAGAGAGCAAAAGTGAGTTTTTGCCTTGGCCTCCTGCAGCTTAGTCCCTAGTTGAGGAAAAGAATTTAGTTAAATAAACACACTGATGAATCTATAACGAAAGAAGGGATCAAAGATGGGGGTTGGGAGCTTCCCTGAAGAAGTGGGCTTGAGCTAAGATGGGAAGGAAGAGTGAAAAGCGCTCGCCCAGGCAAAGGGCCATGGCGATGGGGTGGTGGGAAAAGCCTTCGGGATGGGGAGCAGAACACACCAAGGCCCTGTGGAGAGGGGTGTCATGCCATTGAGAGGTTTCAAGGTCAGTGTGGCTCAGGGGCACTGAACAGAGAGGGAGGGAAGAGAGGGAGGGAGGCTGGGGAGGTGGGCAGGGCTGGGCCACGTTTAGCGTTTGTCGGCCATGTTAACAAGGAGCTTGATTTTTGTTCTAGCAGCAGAGAGAAGGCACTAGGAGTTCTGGAGAGTGATCCGATTTGTGTTTGTAAAAGTTTGCTCTGCCTGGAAGGGACGAGAGACCAGTGGATTCACGGGGAAGGAAAGGGAGTAGGTGTTTCTTTGCCACACAGCAGATGAAAGATGATGGCGACCTAGACCAGCATGTGAAGAGGTTAGAGGAGTAAATACACCTGAGAGATATTTAGGTTGTAAAACTGACGAACTTGGTAATGGACAGGGTGAGGAGAGGGGACATAAGAGAATTTCTACATTCCTGTTGGAATAAAACAAACATACAAAAATGATCTTTTTAAAAACGAAGCTTTTCAGAATTAAAAAAAAAAGTTTATGTAGGGAAATGTAGCCAGGCCCTAAAATGCTGAGTCAGCACCACATAGCAGGCTGCGAGTCCCCAGCCTGTTCTAAAACAGACGGTGATGCCGAAACTCCAGGTTCCTGCTGCTCGCACCTCTACTCGGAAGGTTTTGGGGTTTTGAAGTTTTGCCATGGCCCCTGTCGTAGACTTGTGTGGCTCCCCCGACCCATCCTCAGGTTCACTGACTCAGTCCCTCTTTATTAGGAGCAGAGTTTGGGCAGGACCTACGACTGCCCGAAATAAAGACTACGCCTCCCTACTGCCCTCGAGTTGGCACGAACGAATGACACATTCCTGTCTCCTGCAGCGCGTGCAAAGGTGTCCTGTGACGGCTTCCAGGAGCCTCGCTCTCTCCTTTGTCCCTTGTTCCGTCCTGCTCCTTCGAATGTGAGTGCCACCAGCTTGGACCATGAGGTTGAGGCCACCTGCCCAGACTTAACGTGAAATACACCTTCATTTCATATTCTGTCCCTTGCAGCCGAACCTAATCCTCATTGATGTAACCACTGAATTTTGCCCGAGAGTCTGTTAGGATGGAGAACAGGAAGGAACTCTAACCCGTGAAGCATCTGCGAACACGTTTTCATACTATGATGGCCCACATCGGATTATAAATTTTGGTGAAACGGCTCTCCCCTGCAAGTGAACAGCCTAGAGCCATGTCTTGAAGGAGAAAGCGTGACTCCCTGAGCCGATGGGCAAGTATCAGTGGAGGTTTCCAGCAGAATGCACTTGCTTTCGTTTACGTTCTGATTAAAAGGTTGCACGGGATCCGAGTGGTCTGCCCCAACCTTATTTTTTCCTTAAGCTCTGTTATTTTTAAATGCCACACGGTAGACTATGGGGTGCTTTAGGAACATATACGTATCACATCAGAGCAGAAACGCCTGCATGTACCACGGAAGGCACAAAATGAAGCTGTTGCGAGGTGTGGGGTGTCTGTGCCTTGCTGGATCGGAGGGAGGGAGGAAACGGAGCTCCGGATCATCCCCATGCCAGGGTTAGATAAGGGAGCCGTAATTAACAGGTCCTGGCGGGGATCCAACTACAGCCCTCCCGGGGGAGGTGGCGGGTGGGGTGGGGGGGTGTCCAGCTGGTTACACGAGACTTCCCAAGCCCAATCCCAGTGCCCAGGCAGGCCAACCACACCCCACCAGGCCTGACACCTGACTGTCAGAACCCAAGTGTTCATGCCATGTGGGTGGAAGGAGGATGGAGAAAAAGTGGCTGACCCAAGTTAACCTTCTTGCTTCATAGGCCAATTCTGTGCTCTGCCACTCCGGAATCCAGCCCAAGATTCAGTCACATGCCCCGAAGCATGCTGAACACACTCTGACACACCTGGTGAGTAAACTCGAGAAACACTGCAGGATTCTTATGCTTTCTTAACAAGAACAGAATTTGACCTCGCTTATCGGAATGGACCTGCCCCAAAGGGCATGTCTCTCGGGAAGCATGGATCAAAAGCATGACAGCCAAGGCTTGACGAGGCTCCTCAGGGCCCAAGTGGCTTCTCCTGGTTACACGTTACTCTGGGTAGACAACTCTTTTCTTTTTTTTAACTGTGGGAAATAATAATAATAATAATAATAATAATAATAATAATTGACCATTTTCAAGTGAACAGTTCAGCAGCGTCGAGTATATTCGCGTCATGCAATCGATGCCCAGAAGGTTCTCATCTTGCAGAACTAGGGCTCTGTGCCCATCAAACAACTCCGCATTTCTCCCCCACCACCTGGCAACCTCCGTTCGGCTTTTCGATTCTGTGAATTTGACTAGACTAGGGAACGCGGTATCTGTCTTGTGATGACTGACATTGCACTTAGCACTGTGTCCTCGTTGTAGGCAAGGACGTGGAGAGATTGGAAGGAACCCTTGTGGTTTCCTGGTGGCGATGTAGCCTGGTGCGGCTGCTGTGGGAAACGCGTCTGGTTCCTCAAAAAGTTAAACACAAAATCATGATAGGACCCAGCGATTCTACGCCAGGTCATATACCCCAGAGAATTAAAACAGGCATGCAAACAAGCACATGGGTGCGCATACTCAGAGCAGCCCTAGTCACAGCAGCCAGAGGTGGGAAGCGCCCACACGTCCGTCAGCGGATCAGTGGATAAACAAACTGTGACATGTGCACACGAGGGATTCTGCAGCTAGAAAAAGGGTAACGTGCCCATACCTGCGACCCCATCCTCCCAAGCATGTGCTAAGTGAAAGAAGCTAGGCACACAAAGGTCACCCCGTACGAGTCTGTGTATGGGAGGAATCCAGAACAGAGACAGAAAGCACCTTGGTGGCCCGCCGGCCGGGGCGGGGGCGGGGGGAGTGAGAAGGGGTGGGGATGGAGAGTGACTGCTTAACGGGTACAGGTTCTCCTTTGGAGGTGACACAGATGTTTGGGAACTCGACGGAGTTAGTTGGTGGTTATACAACGTGTGACATACTAAATGCCACTGAACTGTGTACCTTGAAAAGGTAGTGTCACCTGTGTGACTCTCACCTTAGTCAAAGGAAGGAAGTCAGCACCGAAGCCCTCTGAAACGCCACGTGGCTGCACGTCTGCCTCGGACTCGGCGGCTCCTGACCTCGCGTTAAGAGCGTTAAAAGATGAAGTTTCCAAAACAGGTGGAAATGCTACAAACAAGAAAGAAAAAGAGCGTGTTAAAGGTTTTATCTAACTCGCTATCGAGGGGGTCCAAGGCGGCTGTTACAATGGATTCAGAAGCCAGTCCGGAGAGCAGACGCGTCTGTAGCCAGGGAGGTGGACGCGACTTTACAGACGCATCTGAACCGGCTTCATGCGCGGGAGCGAAGGCAGCCGAAGCTCCCCAGACAGACTCTGCTTGCATGTCTACAGGCAAATAGCTGTGCATTCGCATCAGTCATCTAGAGCTTACAGAACTGGAAGGAAACTCAGGCAGTGCGAGGCCAGAGCCCGGGACGAGGGGACGTGTGCTGTGAGCCACGTGCGGGTCCCACGCCTTCTTCTCCTACAGTCCTCAGAGGGGGCCTCGCAGATGTCAGCAAAGGCTTGATGCCAACACCCCCTCCTTCCTCCCTTCCTCCCCCATTGGGCCATCGTGGACACTCACAGCATCCTCACGGCATCCAGCACTCCCCGCCGCCCCAGGACCGGGGAGCACCCTGGGATTTCCAACCTGGGATCCCGGGGAACGTGTTATGAAGATAACCTGCCCGGGGCTCCGCAGGGGCTGCCCAGACCCGAGCACCAACCCAGGCCCTTAAAGTCTCCGGGACTGGAGTTCCTCCAGGCCCCAGGTCTGTGGGCCGGCAGCAGCCACACCACCTGGGACCTCGTTAGAAACTCAGATTCTCGGGCCCCACCCCTGACCTGCTCATTCGGAACCTGCATTTGAACCAGAAGCCCAGGTGCTTCCAGCTCTCCCCGAGAGTCTGAGCAGCACTGCTCTTTGCTTTTCCCAAATACGGCATCAAGGACTCCTCCCAGGAGACTCAGCCGGGCAGGCAGACTCACCCCCGGCCGGGCACGTCCCCAGGCCTCTCCTCCGGCTCATGCGGGAACTGCTTGGCTAACCTCAGAAGGCACTGGGCACTGCCTCTCACCGGCTGCTCCTCCCCTGCGGTGTGGGGGTGAGAGGCAGCGGGAAGACAGATGACAGGCCGCAGGGAGGTCTTCTCTCTGCTGGGATGCGAGGAGCTCCCCCTGCAGTGGGGCCCGGCAAATCCACGAATTCATTGTCCAGGAGGAGCAAAGCTCCAGGAAGGATCGGAGGAAGGGAGGGTCTGCTTCCACATCTGGCACGATGGTCGGGAGACATTCCCAATGTGCCTGCTAAACCGAGACTGCCCCACGAGACTTAAAATTCTTCCTTCACCCAGGAGCGTCTGCTGAGGCTGGGCCTGGGGCCCTTGGAAACAGGGGTGGAACCCGCTCTGTGGGGTGGGGCAGGGAGCTGAGTCTTCAGTGTCACTTAGATCAAGAAAGGCTCTGTGGCTGCTGGGGCTTACAGAACTCTGAGCTGCGCTAAGCATCTGGCCTCCTATCAGTCTCATTATCTCCATTTTAGATAAAACCAAGGCGAGGGAGCTCACAATTATTGGCCCAGGGTGATGTAATTATGAACGGGGGAGCCTGATGGCCCACGAACCGGGTTCTTGGTCGTATCTGTTTCTCCCGATCTCCCTCCTCGGACGGGCCTGTCTGCCACACGTGGCTTCTCGATGAAGACGTGGCTGCCTTCAGCAACATCCCGTTCCTCTTCTCGGGAGATTCTGGCCCAGAGAGATACAGGTGTCAAGTAACTTTATCGTTCACGCCGAGAACGTCCCGGAAACACTTGTAAAGCAAACTTAATTTCAGACTGAAATGAAGAGTCAAAAAGCATTTAGGTGAGCCAAAAGCGCCACAGCCCAGGCGACACTGACGCAGGTGGCACCTCGAACTGTGTTGCTCTGAGACAAAGGGGAGGCCTTTGTCTCCTTTTACAGAGGACGTTCCCGTCCTGGTTCCCAAATGTGTGGGAATGAGGCTTCCAAGGTGTGCAGTTCAGATGGGTTGATGTAGAGGCAAATGGGGATATGACGCACGTGGTCTGGTCGAATGACAGTGTCTCAGTCCCTGGGTCAGAAGATTAAGGCAGGGCTCCCTGCATCGGACGACAGAAATGAGCAGGGCGTGATGTGGGGAGCCGAGACTTCAGGCTGTGGTTCTCCCCCTGTGTCCAGAGCACGTGAGAAGCCCCGTTAGCAAATGGCCACAAGGCTCATTTATAGAATTCGGGCCCTCGCTTGACCGTGGGGAGACCATCCCAGCAGGTAAATTCCTTCTCCAGGTTCGTACACTCAACAGCTCTTTACTGGAAAGCATCAAGCGACATTTCACACTCAAAACTCTTTGATCCGTGAAAAAAAACCCCACAAAATTCAACAGAGTAAATGTGAAAATCGAACTGGCTTTATTAAGTGCTGCAGGAATAGGGCAGCATCGAGCAACCAGGAGGGCGCTCCAAGGGTTGCACACATTTTTTTATAGGAAGTAGAGCGGGGCAAGGGCACTGTTGATAAAAGAAAAGGGATTATTTGGGGGCCAGGGCATCATGGCGGAAGGGAACAGGAAAGGGTTTTTATCACGTAGGTTACCTCTTCCTTCTATGGGCTAGGGAGAGGGCCCTCGTGACAGATTACCGGTGCTGGACCAGAAAATTCCAGACGAGCTGGTTCAGATTATGGTTCTGGGAGAGGCTGAAACTGCAATTAGATCCGTTTTAAGTTTACAGCAAAACTGAGGGCAAGGTACAGGGAGACATGTCCGCTGTCCTGGAGGGATGTCCCATGTCCCCAGGGCCCCGCCCCACACGTAGCCTCTCCCGTCATCAACATCCCCGTAAGAGTGTACATGGGTCACCTAGGATGAAGCTGCACTGACACATCTGTTAAACGAAACCTTCCACGGCTGAAAGCTTTTCTGAAAGCTTTACTGAGCCACCTGCTGGCCCGGGAAAGACCAGGACCTGGAACGTGGGATCCAAACCACCTGCAGCCGGGCTCGATGGAGAAGGGAGACATGTCCGCTGTCCTGGAGTCGACAGGCCCTTCTTTCTATCCGCTGTGTTTTGGGGAAGAAAGAAGTCAGAATTGTCAGTGGCTACTAGTAAGGGGGGGTGGGAAAAAGGGGAGTGGGGGGCGGTTCTAGGACAGGCCACGGCCTGCAGATCTGTAAGGGAGGAATGTTTACTGCTTCTGATTGTTAGGGACCTCGTCCTCCAAGTTCATGAATATGCAGAGCGCAGTGGTGGCCGGTGACTGGCGCCCAGATGCCTGGAGGTTGAATCAAAGCTTCGAAGAAATTCAGTCAGGAATGTGAGGGTCCTTTGTTAGCTGGCCCCCAGCCATGACCCCGCCAGCTACCCTTTGTCTCTTTTGCTGCTTTAGTTCGGTGGAACAGCTCAGGGCTTTTCTGTTGCTAATCATCGTCACCCAGAGTCCATAGGGGGCATTAGGGTTCACCGTTAGTGTCCCACGTTCTCTGGGTTTGGACAAATGTGCACTGACAAGTCGCCATCCTTATAGTATCGTACAAAATGGTTTCTTTGCCCTAAAAATCCCCTAGACTCTGACCCCTGGCGACCACTGATCTTTTTACTGTGCACACAGTTTTGCCTTGTCCAGAACGTCGTGTCGTTGGCACCATAAAGCAGATGGCGTTTTCAGCTTGGCCTTCGCTTAGTCATATGCACTTACGGTTCCTCCACGTCCTCTCGAGGGTTGACAGCTCCTCTCCGTTGTCCGGATGGACCACAGTTCATTCATCCACTCGCCTGCTCGAGGACGACTCGGCCGCTTCTGAGTTTCGGCAATTATGAAGAAAGCTGCCTTTGGAAGGGGCGGGCAAACCACCTTCCCAAGTGGCAGGACCACTGCGCATCCCCGCCAGCAAAGGCTGAATCCTGCTGCTCCGTGCCCTCCCCAGCGCTCGGTGTCTCGTTGTTTTAGCCCGTGTTTCCCTGCCGACCCGTGGCCCGTGAGGTAGCGCATCCTGTCACACGCTGAGCTGCCCCCTGTGTGTCTGTTTTGGAGAGGTGTCTGTTAAGGGCCCCGAGGGCCCAATTTTTAATCAAGTCGTTTTCTTATTGGCGAGCGTTAAGAGCTCATTGTGTATTTTGGAGAAGGGTCTTTTATCAGATCCTTTTTCCTGTTTTATTGAGAAATGATTGACATCCATCACTGTGCAGGTTTAAGGTGTGTACGTGATGGTTCGATGCACATACATTGTGAAATAATTACAAAAGGTTTAGTGGACAGTCATCGTCTCGCATAGATACACCGACGTGTCCTTTGTCACAATTTTCTTCCGGTCTGTGGCTTGTCTTCTCCCTCTCTTGATAACCTATTTTTTAAACTTCAGAATATCCAGAAAGTGGAACAAATGAACAAGCAGCACTTTGGGGGAGCAAAGCTCCCAAGACGGAGCAGTTAAAGAAACAGCCACAGGGGCTGACTCAAAGCCAGGCAGCCGGCTCCAAGGGCCGATTTGGGACGGCTGCCCTCCTCAGATGACGGCCCTCGTGTCCCCGCTGTGCCTGCCCACTGGGCAGCCTGCAGCCAACATCGCGTTGGGTCACGGCGCTTTGTGATAAGAGGGTGCAGGAAGGACGACAGGGTCAGTGGCTGAGTGCTGAGTGCCTGAGTGTCACACTCGTGAGAGTCTGGCCCTGAGCTGTGGGTCCTGGGAACTAGGACTAGGACCTGTTGATCCTCACATGGGACAGGGCTGGGAATCTGTATTGTAAAGTCCCCAGGCCCCACACGTGATCCCATCAGGAAAACCTGGGAGAAGCTATACCAGCAGGGCGGCCACTTAGCTAGACTACATCTGCCCTCAGGGAAGGCTCTGGAGAGGCCCCACAGCACAGGACGGTCTAAGCCACCTCGCCCCACCTCCCCCCATCACGGATGATCCATTTATCAAACACGCAAAGAGAAAAATTATTTTTTTATTGAATTTAAAGCAGCTTCGGCCCTAACCTAGACGGTCAGGGTTCTCGTCACAATTTTGCACGTGCAAGGAAACCTCACGCTCTGTCATTGCGCCACCACGGGACGTCTGCACCAACGTTTTTTTCCTGATCGTGGACACATGAGATGCTCCGTTTGCACCCTCAGCCGGAGCCAAATAATAATCTTTATTACAAAACCAAACCAAACCAGAAGAACAATTCAGAAGCACCAAGAGGCAGAAAGTACCTGGTAAACCTGATTCCAACAGCAAGGGCCGGAGAGGGCTCTGCGCTGAGAACACGCTGGAATGAGCCCGAGGCCCCTGTCCATGCTGAGGTTGCACAGAGGGATGAGGGCGGCTAAACATTAACAGCACGGGGACACGGGAGGGAGGACGTGTGCGGGGACACGGGAGGGAGGACGTGTGCGGGGACACGGGAGGGAGGACGTGTGCGGGGACACGGGAGGGAGGACGTGTGCGGGGACACGGGAGGGAGGACGTGTGCAGGGACACGCCACTGTCTTGCTCTGCTGGGAAGCAAGAGCCTCCCCTGGGCCTGCAGGATGTGACTTCATTCCCACCCGGCTCGGATCTCCACCCCACCCCTGGGGGACGGATCTGAGAGGCGATGATGTTGCTGTTTTCTTCCCAGGCTGGGCCCTGGCCTTAGGCCCAGGCTCTGGGACAAGCCCCTCTCCCGCCCACTCGGTGTCCACCCCTGGCAGGAACACAGTCCCCGGCTGCAGAAGCGGCTGGGCGGCAGGGAGGCCACGGGATGAACCTCCCCGGGTGTGGCAGGTGGCCCCGCGCTGGCCTCCAACAAGCAGGATGGGACCCAGGGAGCCCCGGGCACCCGGGGAGGCTGAACCCTGGGCCCTGGCGCCCTCTGCCGGCCTCTCCTGGCTCGGCCCGGCTGAGCCAAGGACCCCGGGGCAGGCTCTCCAGCATCCTCCTCCTCCTCCTCCGCGGCCCAGTCAACCTCAGCCGCGAACTGTTTGCGTTTTTGAAGCTTCCCGCGTGTCTGCGCCACTCTAGCAGCTCACGCGAGGGTCTTGACCAGCGGAGTGCCCGGGACCTGCTGAACCGTCCCTGGGGCACCCAGAAGCCCCCCTGTACGGACACGTGGTTTGCTGTAGGGCAGCCCAGAGCTTTCTTCGACCCCTAAAGGGCTGTTCACCTCTCACTTACTTTCATAAACTTTTTTTTTTTAATAAAGGAAACCAAAACTGAGCGTTTTGGACCTAGTTCTGTAGATGACTTCTTCTGAGGTGGCCTTGGTTTAATCTAGAACCTTCTCACAGGCTCACGAAAGCGTTTCGGGTTTGCAGAGTTCTCGTGGAGCCCGAGGCAGGGCCACCTGCTGGGTTCAGGTGTCCTTTTCCTCTCAGAGGCTCCCACAGTGACCTTTACACGTCCCACTCCTAGCCAACGGTCTCTGTGGCTTCACAGAGAAACTGTTTCCTGAGGTAAGAGGAACGTGTGTCAGTGGGAGGGCCACAGAAGACAGATACGGATGCTAATTGGAAATCCTTTATCCTTTAAATGCAAGTAATCACCCAGTGACACCTGTCACGTCCCCCAACCAACTGCCACCCTTCACCTTCGGAGACAACTCGGTACCTGGCCCATTCACGAACCCCCTGGCCACCTTTCCTATAAAAACTAAACTAAAAAGTGAATAAGTCAGACCCGCTCCCAACTCACCCCGTTTCAGTCTTCGTAGGAACGGACCCGAGACAGTGGGGCGTCTGTAGGGAGTCCCTACAGTGGCCTCCTCTTGTCCTTGTTCCAGCCCTTGTACCAGGGGAGGGAAGCTGGGCGTGAAGTGACTGATGGAGACAGGAGTCTGGATTCTGGCCTGTGCTTGAAACCCAAACTCAATCTGCACCAAGGGTTGGCGACCCACAGCAAGGCCTGGGGAGGTCCCAGGAGACGGGCCGCCCCGGGCAGCTGTGTTGGCCTGTGCTGCTGGCAGTCCCCAGGAAACCCCGAGGCCACCTTCAACCTGGTTAAGGTAACGGGCTCTTCTGTTGACCCGCAAAGGTCTCCGGGAAGAGCCAGGCTGTGAGGGGAACCTCATCGCCCCTACAAACCGGGAATCTGCTCCGTGACATCTAGGTGGGGGGGTCACTCTTGTACCCCCCATTTTATTGAGGAGGGGTACACAGCAGACCTGTCTCTTCATGCTTTTCCCACAGTGTGGGTCTCTCGAGTCGTAAACAGTGCTGTGTGGTCAAGAGGCCAGTGACCACTGGACCACAGGGAGGCCTGGCGGTGACCCCGTACTGCGGGTCTCCCTGAATCCCACTGCCAGCCCCATGCAGACAGACACGCCGAGCGCAGCAGGACACGGTGCAGACGTGCGGGTCTAGGAGGTAGAGCAGCTGAGGGTGCAGCCAACCCCCGCCGGGTGGAGAGCTTCAAGGGCAGAAGGCTTTGGGTGCTCGGACGTCCCCCTACTCCCTGAGGCCACCTGTCCAAGGGAGGTCGAGCCACGCACAGAGCTAGGAAGGGCAGCGCTCAGGTGCTTGGGAGTTTGTGGGGGGGCCAGCCAGGCCCCCGAGAGTCCCCCGTGGTGGCGGGCGTGGCGGGCCTGGGCGGCCAGCCGGCCGGGCTGTCGGCGGGGGCCTGGGGGGGGCGGCGGCAGCAGCAGCAGCAGAGCGACAGCAGCCGCGTGCGCACCACCCGGGTGCAGAGCACGAACATGATGCAGTTGGCGCCGCCCTGGAACGTGTTCCCGATGCCCTGCGGGGAGCAGACGGAGGGGAGCGTGAGTGCCCGGCGGCTGGGCAGCGCGGCGGGCCCCAGGGCCCTGTCCTCCGCCCTCGGATGCGATGCCCCGTGGCGGGCGCCTGCGCCAGAGCCCCGGGCAGGTCCCCGCTGGCAGCCCGGCTGCTCCCCGGGGCTGCTCGCAGGCGCCGGACAGGGCGACACCCCGATACCCCCGCAGCCACGCTGCCCCCCGCACCTCGGGCAGGAGGGCAGGCGCGGGGAGCCCAGGCCCCGCAGCCTGGAGCTGGCTGGTGCCTGGGGACGCGCCACCTGGGACCATCTAGGGCCATCTAGGACCGGGGGCCACCATCTGGGACAGGGGGGGTATCTGGGACCAGGGGGTCCATCTGGGACCAGGGGGGCCATCTGGGACCGGGAGGGTCCATCTGGGACCAGGGGGGCCACCTGGGACCGGGGGGGGCCCATCTGGGACCGGGGGCGCCGTCTGGGACCGGGGGGATGGGCCACCTGGGACCAGGGCGCCGTCTGGGACCGGGCCCGGCTACTCACGTGCAGGACGACCAGCACCGGCGCGTGCACGGCCGGCGAGCCGCAGAGCGTGAGGACAAAGCGCACGGTGCTCCAGACCCGGAGGCAGATGAAGATGAGCGGGATGAGCACCAGCTTCGTGTCCACCGCCGAGCTGCGGCGCGGATGCCCGCGCGCCTCGGGCACGAGGGGCCGGTACTCGGAGAGCGCCTGGTGCTGCGCAGGGACAGCAGGGCGGGCTGAGCGGCTGTGGCCCCGTCCCCACCCGCGGGCCGCCGCCTCCCGGGGACCCACCGCCCGTGCCACGCGGATGCCCCAAGCCCAGCCCAACACGCGGGACCGCGGCCCCCAGCCCGCCGCCCGCTGCCGGGCGGATTCCTCTTTGCTACAGACGACACCCCCCCCCCAGGCACGTGCTGGGGGCTCTGCCTTCAGGGGACCCAGAGCCTGGATGTCCCGTCCCCTGCCACCGCCACCAGCGGGGTGGAGCACCATCCCAGCGTCTCTGGAGAGCGGCCACCGCCTCCCCGCCACCCTTACCACGCGATGCCCTCCCCGCTGCCGCTTTGTCCTCAGCACGGGCCCTCGAAAACCTGTCCGATGGAGCCAGTCTTCCACCCACAGCCCTTGGTGGCGCCCCATGGCACACCCTCCTTACACTGTCCCCCACCCCGGGCCAGCTCTGGCCTCACCCCTGCTGCTTCTAGCCACACGGGGCTTCTTATTTTTCCCCAGATGTGCGGGCACACCCCACCGAAGGGCTTTGCACACGCCGTTCCTCCTGCAGAATGCCTGTCCCCACCCATCGACATGGCCCACCCCGTCACCTCCTCCGGTCTGTGCCCCAGTGTGCCTTCTGGACACTGAGCTGACCACCCCGCCCAGCTGCGAAGGCACCTCCCTCCAGGCTGTCCCCAGAGCCAGCTCCCTGCCTGTCTGTTTTCACAGCTCTTGTCATCCTCCTTCCCAGACATCATTCCCCCTCGGGCACATTGTTTATGATCACCTGCCCCCTCCAGGATCCACCCCAACTGCCCCCCCCCCCAGAAAGAAGAGGGGCAGCACCAGCTCCGGCTTCCCTGCCCCCAAGGAATGCCTTCAGTGAGAGGAAGGGGGAGGTTCCACTTCCAGATCGAGACTGAATTTGTAAAAAGAGACAAAACTGCTCCTAACAAAAATGCAGTTTTGAGCCCGGTCCTGTGTCGGGGACCTGGAAGGCCCACGTGGGGGGGGGGGGAGATGCACACCCTGGCATCTCCGGGCACCCGAGTGGCTGTGGCTCACCTGCTCAGGGCACCTGCCCCCTGCCCCGGGGCCTTCGGCAGCAGGCCCCTCCTCCCTGAACGGGGTGCAGCGTGAACCAGCCGGGGCCGCTGGTCCGGACCTCGCCAGAGCACAGCTTGCTCCAGCTCCTGCATTTTTAGCCTCCTCCCTGCTGCAGGCAGGGGACGCCTCGCACACCATCGCCTCCCGCCCGCTGCTCTTCCATCTTTCTGGAAACGCTCTGGGAGCGGAGGACCCAGGAGGGAGACGGGCAGCCCCAGGAGGGGTCCTGGGCAGAGCTGGTGGAGCCCTGGGAGTCCTCATGGTGGAGGGGGGGCCTGGAACCCTCCCAGGGCAGTGGAAGAGGGAGTGAGAGGGCACCCCCGCCCGGGCAGGACACCAACTCAAAGGCCACGAGAAGACAGAGCTGGTGAGGCTGGCCGGAGGGGGCGGCGGGGAGGGCGAGAGTCGGCTCAGTCTCCGAGTAAAGAGAGAACCAGAACTCTTGCTCAGATGGGCGTACAGGTCGGGGTCAGGCGTCACCGACAGCCACAGGAACACCCTACAAACTCGGAAGTGGCTGCTGAGCCACCTGTCTGCCTGGGAGGACGGGGACACGCTGAGCTGCGATGTCAGCTTGAAGACTCGGGGCGCTGCCCCAGCAGAGCGAGTGTGGAAGTCTGCCTGGGGTTTCTCGCGACCCTGTCTCGCCACGTTCATCTTTCATCGTGGCTACTTGCACTTCCCCCTCCCATGGGAGGGCAGGCCCCGCGTCTGAGTTCTCATGAGCAAGGCCCACTGCCGACAGCACCTTTGCACGTAGTAGATGCTCAGGAAAAACGTGTCGCGTGAGCGGCCGAGTGGACCGCCAGAGGGGTTAACCCGAGGCTTTTTGGGCAGCGGTTTGCTGGTGGCTGGGAGGACGCCCACGCTTGACACCTGCAGAACCAGTCGTCAAGGACAAGGGACAACTGGGCCAGGATGTCAGAGAAAAACCATCCTTTCCGAGAATTTCCTGCCGGCCCAAGTGGTCAGGCGTCCCCTAGACTCCTGGCCATCTGGCCCGGCTATGGTGTATGCAGAGTCTACCATCCATGTCCTGATTCTGACCGACAAGGACGACGAGGTGAGTTCTTCGCCTCGCTGACCAGAGCCCCCACGGCCTCCCCTCCCAGTCCCACTCCTACTGGGAAACCGCTCCCCTGTCACCCAGAGTCCCCTGGCGGCCTGTCCAGGAGGGGGCAGTAGAGGGCTGTGGCCCGCACACAGGCCGGGTGCTGGGCGAGCCTGGGGTGCCCCCGGGCCTCACCCACAAACGCGGGGTCGCAGGACGAGGCGGCGCAGTCCGCCGGGCAGACAACCCACGCGCATGCAGCTGGGTGCAGGGCGAACCCTCTGCGTCGCCGGCCTCTCTGTCCCCTAAGGTGGCCGACCCCAAGGCCAGGATGCGTGCAAGCGCACGTCGGGCACCACGGCCACCCGGCGCTCTGGGTGCGGGGGAAGCGGGCACCTACCGCCCTGTTGATGTGCTTCCTGATGAGCAGGTAGAGCACCGGCAGCGCGACGTAGGCCAGCATCTCCCACAGCTTCCCCGTCAGCAGCATCCACAGCAGGCGGTCCTCGGCCTCCAGGTCGATCCAGCACCAGCCCACCGACACGTCCGAGGCGTCGTAGCCGATCTTCTTCAGGGCGACAGCCGCCACGGTGATGGCCAGCGGCACCCCCCAGCTGCGGGACGAGGCACACAGGCCACCAAGGTCAGGCCCCGCCCAGCCAGCAAGGGTGAAGTGACTCTTTCTTTAGGGGAACCATGCTGCCCCCGGTGCCCTGGAGGAGAGGGGGCGGGAGACTCTAACCCCCACCCCGGCCTGCTCTGCCTGAGCCCCGCCAAGCCCACACAGCCAGCCCCCCAGTCAGCCGGGGTCTAGGGGTGCACACGTCGGTGGCTTGGGGCTGCCTGGGCAGGGAGTTCCCGGGAACCTGCAGCAGGATCTGAAAGGGGACTGTGGCTTTGGGTGGACACACCCCCGAGGTCCTGAGGCCTCCCTGCTCTCTGGGAGGGGGGCATAAAGCCCAGGGCCAAGCCCTTCCCAGGCCAGTGAGGTGCTGTGATGATTCTAAGGCTAATTACTAGCCCCCGAGCCCTGAGGCCCTCTCCAGAGTCCCTGCAAAGCATTTTAGATGGGTCAGGGGGGCGCACAGACACCCCCCAGCAGCACGGCAGGCCGGTGCAGGGCTGATGCCATGCCACCGGCGGGGTCCACGTCTCAGATTTGCCCCCACCCGGCTCCATGCATCAGTGTTTTTCTCTGCAAAGTGGGGACGACAGCAAGGCCTACAGCACAGAGTAAATCACGATGGAAACAAATCAGCGTGTTAATTAGCACAGTCAGGCCTGTGCGCAGGACAGGGTGTGTCAGTGCTCACGACCCCCTGCCGTGCGGGCGACAGGAATGAGTGAGGCCGGGCGCTCTCTTTCTGCCCCCAGGAGCTGGACACCTGGGTCAGTGTCCCGGGTCAGTCGCCGGGACAACGAGCAATATCTAAACAGGCAACGTCATCAGTAAATGTTTAGTTCAGAAGTCAGTTATGTTCTGAGAGCTTTGTGTGAGGAACGGCGGCTCTTTCTGGAAGTTAAAGAACAATGACAAGATCAGCTGCTCGGTGCCAAAACCAAGCTAGGAGAAGGGCTGGGTGTCCATGAGTTTCGAAATGCCGCAGGGCTGCGGAGGACGCAGGCTGGGGACAGCATGACACGGAGGAAGTCAACTCCCTGCCTGGGAAGGACTCACCGTACAGGACACTTTCAGAACAACCACGAGGGGAGGCAGGAAGTAGCATGTCCTCCCAGAAGTCACACAGGTGCACAGAAGGGGCAAAACCCCACAAGACTTAAAGGGCTATGAGAAAGGTCCCCAGTTCTAACCCAGTAGGTTGCCCATGTTAAACATTTCTTCTAAGCAAAGTTATCATCTGGTAAGTGCATGCCGATTAGTGTAAACCTGTTTTTGTCGTGAGAAAGGGGTGACCGCTTTAGAATTCTCGGCATCCTGAGACTTTAGGGCAACATGTCACAGCTGTGAGCCCGTGAGGGTGAGGGCCGTGTTGGTTCCCTATTCTATCATCGGGTAGGGGCTGACAAGGGCCTGCTGAATGGATGAATGGATGAATGAATGAATGAATGAACAAATGAACTTTGAGACAAGTGACTGCGGCAGCTTTCCCCAATTCACTCCTTAAGTGTTCTCTGCCAGCACATCAATGAAAGGGAAGTAAAAGGCTTTAAACATGCTCAGACTGCAATCCTGATGTCACGTGTCTCGCTTCTCATCACGTTATGGTCTACAGAGCTCCTCCAAGGGATTCTGGGGAGGGAAAAGCAGAGTGTGTCGGGACGGTCACTGCGATCCTGGAGGATGCACTGGAGGCCTCTGCTCCCTTCCCCTTGCTCAGCATCCTGACGGCCCTTCCGGGAGACCTGGGGACCACACGGTGACAGACCTGGGGCCCATACAGTGACAGACCACATTCTGTGACCCCAGGTGTGTTCTCCTAAAGCTATGAAGTGATGTGCGTCCTCAGTGTTACTGGGAATTCTCAGCCCAGGGCTGGTCTGTGCTGGGAGAGAGCCAGACCAGAGGCAGAGGGCTGCGAAAGGGTGCAGAACGTGGGCCGATCGACTGGCGTTGCTGTTTGAACTTGAGCGCAGGTGGAAGCGACACCGGGGCCAGGCGCTGTTCTGGGAGGCATTTGAGTGGGAGGTGGTGGGAAGCAGTGAAATCAGGGGGCGGTAGGAATGGAGTGGGAGGGACTGTCCACCGATCCAGCCAAGCAGGTGTGACCAGACTCACGGCGTGGAGCCGGTGGCCCTGGTGCGCTGGTAGCGGCTGACAACCGGCTCTCCGGGGAAACGTGTTTGCACGCGCACGTGCATGCACACTCACGCACGTTTATTATAGATTTTACTGAAGTAAAAGGGGTGAAGCACAATTTGTAAGGAATAACGTACAAATGTCCCTACTGTAAATTCCGTATGGCCGACCGACTGTTGCAGGACGGTTTTGCTGATTTTCACCAAACTCTGGGACTGCAGCCACCCTACGGCTGCAACTAGCAGAGGAAGGCGGTTCTGAGACGTGAATAAAAGTGGCTGAAATTTTCATTTTCCTTAACGAGTGAAAGAGAAAGAAGGAAGCCCTAAGGGACAAGACGAATGCCCCAGCTTCACTGGTCTGACAGTGACGTGAGCAACTTCTTTGTGGGACCAGGTGATAACTTCCCAGCAGTGGAAGAGTGTTTCCTCTTCCGTTCCTGCTCCGTGATCCTGCCTCTCTCATCACCTCCCCCTGAAACACCAGCTTCCTGCCTGCCCCAGCGTGGCTGCCGCCTCCTCTGAAGTTCAGAGACAAGTGACACTGCTAAGCTGTTTCATTCTTACTCATTAACGTAGTCGCCATCCCTTTTTCAAGTCCAGATCAGCGGCCCAGCAAACTGTGGTCCTCAGGCCAAATCCGGCCCACGGTCTGTTTTTTTAAATAAAGTTTTATTGCAGCACTGTTTACACTCTCAGCTGTTTACACACTTCCTGTGGCAGGGGTCAGAGACTGCGACTGCGACCACTCGGCCTGTGAAGCTGAAAGCCTGCGGACCTCTCCTGTCCGCAGCCAACAGGACGAGGAATCGAGCCCCGATGGGCAATGCTTGACGATTCCCACAGCGGGAACCTCCCACCACAGCCGTTTCCAGCCTCGGCCCGGTGGCTGGGAACAGAGCACGGTGGCACACAGATCTCCACCACGCGCCGACGACGGCCCCATCAGCCCCGAGGGCACGAGCAGAGAAAAACGCAGGAAAACAATTACTGAGTTTTGAGTATTTGTATGACTTTTTTAAAAAATATAATTTACTTACTTGTAAGTTTGTATAATCTAATTTTTCAAAAGCGGCTGTATTTAACAATCAGCTCGCAAAACGCCCTACAGTTTAACGATCGGGTCTGGCCACCTGGTTGCACATCGGCTGGACAGAGGATGCCAAGGACAGGGAGCTTATGCCGCCCCAGCTTCTGGACCTACAGAGGGCGGAGAAAGCCGGTATCTGGCAACCTCAGATAAGCCCAGCCATTCCCGGGGTGAACCTGGAAGGCACTTCTTAGAGACACGTGTGACGTCATTCCTGCTTTGCAGAAACGTGCACTTCCAGTTTCGGACAGGTACCACCTAACAGGCTTCAATCCCTCCCCAAAGGGAACTCATCAACCAAAAGATGAAGGAAACCAGCACGGGTGGTGCAGCTTGGTAACAGCACGTGGTGAGAAAAAGACCGAGGGCTTTCGTTGATTTTGGCCTAGAAACTTGCGTGGTCAGAGGGGTCACTCGTGCCCGGATGTGGGCGGTCCAGAATGGCCAGTGAACTGTCCGGACTCTGTGCGGACACCTGCCACCCACATTCTAAGCCCGAGGTTGTGAAGTTGGCACAGAGCCAGGCACGTAAGGCGAGGCTGGGCCTTGAGCTGTCCTCAGATGTTTAAAGACACTTGACGAGGTCCTGTCAGTGGAGACGGGGCCAGAGAACAGGCAGGTGTCCCACCCAATCCTAAACCCGACGGAAGCCACAGGGCCACACGCAGGGGAGGCAATGGAAGGCAGGTGCAGGGGAGAGATGCGGTAAAAGCAGGTGACTAGTAAGACCCCTTCTCTCCACACCTGTGACTCGAAGGCTGAGGAGAAGCAGGGCTGGGGGTCACCCCAGATGGAGGGAGCCTGAAGACCTCTCTGAGCAGAGGACCACAGCAGGCACCTGTTCCCAGAAGAACGGTGCTCTGGGCTTCACCCAGCTTCTCCCCAAATCTCCCCCACGTGGGGGTGGGGAACACCCGCGGTGACAGGGAGACGCTTCCCCTTTACACACAGATGGGAACACCCTCCCGCACGCAGGGAGCACGGTCTGCACGGTAATTTGCTTCCACCGTTGGGTTCCTGCCCTTTTCCATCACTCCAACCTCACCCTTCCTACAGATCTTGGGGGGGGGGGGTTGGCTGGGAAGGAAACAAAGGGGTCTTCTGTGGGCAGGTGGCAGTGCACGGTCTCTGTGCCATGGGGGCTGTGGAAGGCTCTCAGTGCTAATGTAACTCAAAAAATCCTTTAAGAGCAAACCGATCAGTCCACAGTGCACTGATTTAGAAGGTTCTGGGGAGCAGGACAGAGCAGGCCCCAGGCAACACCGGTGGCCGGGATCACAAGGCCCGTGGCTGCCTGTGGGTTTCTTTCTGGAACAATGGGCACTTGTTAAGTGTGTGGCAGAGGAAGGATGTGGGAGAAGCTCAGCCGCTAACCAGTCCACCGGGAGGTCACTCTGTGGCTCTGGCTGCAGAAGAGGGGAGGGGCGTTTGAAGAAACTTTTAAACACACCCCCTGGACCCCCTTCTGCAGCCCCGGTTCTGCTGGGCACCGCAGAGCCGTCCAGCCCTGCTCAGAGATGCTTCCTGCCCACCTGGGTCCCAGCCCAGGTAAGGACCAGCAGGTCGGACTGGGCCCTGGAGGAAGGGGCAGGGGCAGCCTCTGTTCCCACGGCCCCTGCAGCCACTGCCCGTGGACACACAGACGGTGGGGAGAACCACCACACGGCAGTGCCCTCGGGAAATTTTGCGGGGGAGGAACAAAGCCAGTTCAACGCTTGTTATTTTGGGGAGCACAGACCGATGTGGGGTGCTGTCCGTGCACCACTGCGTCCATCCCTCATCAGACACTGCCTGCTTGGGGCCTGTCACTGGGCCCCCGACAGCGAGCTAGTTTCCAGTTAGAGAGCTTAGTGGGCCTTCCCTTTCAGGCCCATGGGTGCCCTTTTCTCTGCATCAGAACTTCCCGCTCCTCCGCAGGGGTGTTCGTGGTGAACTTGGGGTGTCATAGACCCTTTCCTCTTCCAGGGCCCCCAAGCAAACTCGAGAGGGTGGGTGAGCGCGTGGGCCAGGGGCACAGGACCTGTCCCTGCCAGAGGTCATGCCCTCTCCCACTCCCACCTCCGTGGAGCAAGAAGAGATCTAAGGCTGCCTGAGGCGACCAGCTTGGCCAGGTTAGCTGCTTTTGACCTGGAGAGATGAGGCACTCCCCCACCAGACGGACCTTTTCCCCAGCTCCCAGGACTACGGGCTGGGGCCTGACCCGAGGGTGTGTAGGTAGGGGGATGCTCACTGACCCTGCTCAGGCTGTGCTCAGAAAGAGTCCACCACTTTGGGGGGAGGTGCAAACAACAGCTTCTGAAAGCCAGGTCACCTTTTCCAGGGGCACAGGGATGGCTTCGGGCCAGCTCGGCTTATCTTAAGGGAAGGGAATTGACCCCATCCACAGCAGCTCTAGGCCTGAGCTTCTAGCACCTTCTCAGGTGAGTGGTGTAAGCCGATGGCCACAGAGGCATATCCACCTGATTGTAAAATGCGAGCATCCGTATCATGCTGGCTCAACAGCTACGGCACAGCAGAGGGACTTCTAAACACACCGAATGTTCTCGCACAACCCTAAAAACGCAACCACCACCAGGAAATTCACTTCGGAAAACTGCCAGACCCAACGGATGCTCAATTCTTGGGTGAAAGTCCGAGCAGGAACAGGACATTCATCTCAACAAGACCTTTATCCATTACAAAAGGAAAAGCAGTCAGTGCAGTGGAGAACTGGCAGGCAACACCCCAGCCAAGCGATCCGAGTAGACGCCCCCAGTGATGGAACAAATCGAAGCTGCCAGGGAAGAAGCGATGAGAAGAACACACTCCTGGGAGCCTCCCACCCACAGCACAGAATCCGGGTCCACTTGTGAGGAAGCTCCGGACAGCCCAAGCAGGGGGACATACTGAAAAAGAACAGTGGGCCTCTTCCAAACTGTCAACGCCATGGACACCAAGAGAGATGGGAGAATTCTAGATCGAAGGAGAAGAGACTGAAGACCAAGCCAACACATTAAGCCATTTCCTTTGCCGCTGGGGACATTACTACCAGACTGACAGTGTTTAAAGGCTGCGTAGCACTTCTGGTGGGGCTGTCGTCTGTGACTGACTGTTCCCCTATCCGTGGACTCGCAGGGTGATGAGTGCCTCTCTAAGTCCTCTGCACACACAGCTTTGCTGCGTTTTGGATAATCTCCTTAGACTAGGTCTCTCTGAATAGGATTATAGGATCAAGGGGTCTGAACCAAATACTTTCCACCTGGATATTTTCATTTAGATTGCCAGTGCAGGAAAATACCAGTTTGACTGGTACTTATCGCGTTCGTCTTCTGCCTCTTTTTGTTTCTTAACGAGAAAATGGTACCTTAATGTTATAACTTGTATGGTTTTGAGTATTAAGGGGGCTAAACTTTCCTCATATATATTTACCAACTGTTTTTACTATTTTGTACAAATGGGGCCTTTGTCCACTTATCAAGATATCTGTATTTTAAAAAAAAGTTCATAAAAACTCTTAACAGAATAGAGTTGGCAGCCTTTGGTGCTGTCATATTTTAAAATACTTTCCAAGACTAGAAGGTTCGAAGAAGGGGACTGGTTTTCAGTTGTCTGAAACAGTCAACAAGCAGATGACTGTCTAGCCTACCTGTGAAGATGAGTTCGCCAGCAGGGGCTTAAGCAACACTAAACTGATTCTCCAAAGAAAGACGGTGAGAACTCCTTAGTGAGGTCATTAGCTACACAGCCTGAGAGGACCTAGGTCAATAAATGAACCTGTTGGACAGGTTTTGCCAATTGTCTTAGTCTAGCAATGCGTGAGCTAACTTCTGAAAGGGAATAAACTGTCAGAGTCCCTTTCTAGCTTGGACACAGGTATTTTCTTCTTTTCTTTTGAGAAGCAGGTGGCTCACATTCAACAGACAAAATGAACAATTCACATCTTTTTTAATGGCCAGAAGGGGACACACAGACTTAAGTGGGCTTTCCCTGAACATCACAGAGCCATGTCCCCCTAACCCCCGCCCCAGAAGTGAACAGAAAGAACTCCCAACTCAGATTTCTCAGGAAAGTCATCTGTTCTATAGGAGCGGTGCCAGGTTTACCTTTATCACTTAAAAAATATGTTGTATTCAATATGTTTTAAAAAGGAGTAAGGGAAGAGATTCTTGCAAAGTCTTGGGCTCTTCCTCAAATCCACATGAACTCTGACATGCTGCCCACACCAACCAGTCTGCCAAGGACTGGGTCTCTGAACAAACACAAAGGTCAGGTGGGAAGCTTAGAGGGGAGGCAGAGACCGCCCTGCTTCCTGTGGGTCTCTGCTGCATCCCAGGCTGTTTGAATGGCTCCCTGCGAATTGGACTTGAAGAGCTGAGAAGCAGGCCACTTAGTTTCCCAGGGACCAGTGGGCTTCCATCCAACAGCTCTGGGAAGAGGTCAAGTGACTCCTGCCGGCTTGTGACACCCAGGTGACCTGTCTCTACCAAAGTGCTGACTGTCCTCAGCCTTTGGAAAGCAGCCTTTGACAGACAGGACCTATAATTAGGACAGCATTTGGTGTTCTTATCTGAGGAGGAAGAGGAAATGTGCCCTATAAGACTCCTGCCTTGGGTTCAACACCGGAAAACACCAGATGTTTGAATATTGAAATTACATCAGGAAGGGGCCAAATTTCTCTACAGCTGAGGGTTACTCGGTTCAATGCTTCAACATCAGGCCAGGGCAAAGCTTTGGTTTCCCCTTTTCTCAGAGACTCTGGGCGGCTGGTGGCCCTCTTCCAGCCCAGCCTCTGCCACTGACCTCGACCTCAGAGCTGCTCAACTCTATAACACCAAGATCATCTAGAACAGCGATAACAAGAGATAGAGAGACCTGAGGTCTAGAGATGAACAAGGGAAATCAAGAAGACAGTCTTGGGTAGATGTTACAGCCCAGGCGCTGCCTTTGTCAGAGGGCGGGGTGGCCTGGCAGGCTGGGTGTGGCTGAATGCACCTATGGGGCATGGATGCGGGTGGTGGCCCAGGACTGGGAGCTGCCCGGCTCTCCAGCCTGGGACAGCCACCTGGGACACTGGGCAGATCACAGTGAAGCGGGAGGTGGAGGGGGGCCCAGAGTGCCCTCACCAGCCCTCTGAGCGCCTCTGAGTCCCCGGGGTCGGGAGCTGGAGGGCGAGCTCTGGACCCCCACCCTCCAGGGGCCTGGGCTGTGGCGCCCACCTGGCTGAGGCCCCAGCTGCGGGCGAGCGCAAAGGGGCGCCGCCGCCTGCGGGGATGCTCAGGGCAGGTCCCCCTGCAGCATCGTCGCGCTGGGTGGGCGCCAGGGCCCCGGGGCCGGCCGGCAGGGACCACCAGGCGGGAGTCGGGGAGGGGGCGGGGAGGGGAGAGAGGTGGGGGGCAGCAGCAGGGCCGTGGCCACGCACCTGACGACGTGGAAGGCCCAGAGCAGGCGGCCGGCCCGCGGCCCGCGCGCCGCGCGCACGATGCTCAGGTACAGGTAGAGCGCGACGGCCACGGTCCAGAAGAAGGAGCTGGTGTTGGCGAAGGCGGAGAGCGCGCCCTGCAGCACGCAGTCCCACGACGGCCCCGCGAAGTCGCGCAGCACGCCGTAGGCGTAGGCGGCGGCCGACAGCAGGTCGGCCAGCGACAGGCACAGCAGCAGGCGGCGCGCGCCGCCGCGCAGGTCGGGCCAGAGCGCGTGCGTGGCGGCCAGCAGCGCGGCGCCCAGCGCCGACAGCGCGCACGACAGCAGCAGCGCGGCGCGCAGCGCGGGCGCCAGCGCGGTGGGCGGCGGCGGCGGCGGCATCGCGGGGGGCCGGGGGGGCCGGGGCCGCGGGGACTCAGGTCCGGCCGCCGGCGCGGCCGCCGCCGACTGGGCACGACGCGCCCGCGACGCCCGTCCCTGACCCCGCGGCCCCCCCACCCGGGCGTCGGCCCGCGCCCCGCCCCGCCCTGGCTCCAGGCCCCGCCCCCACCCCGCCCCGCAGTGCCCACCCCGCGGCCCCCACGACCGGACCGCGGCCCTGGCCCCGCCCCTCGCTTCCCAGCCCCGCCCCGCCTGACCCCGCCCCCTGGCGCCCCAGCCCCGCCCCCACGCGGGGGCCCGCCCGGCGCGCTCCGCCCCATCCTCGTCGCCCCCACTTCCGGGCCTTGGCGCCGGGCCCCGCCCCACCCTGACTCCGCCCCCTAGCGCACCAGCCCCGCCCACCTCCCGCCCCGGCCCCGCCCCTCCCACCAAGCCCCGCCCCTCCGGAGGCCCGCCACGCCCTGCGCGCTCCGCTCCATCCCCGCGGCCCCCATGCCCGGCCGCGGCTCCGGGCCTCGCCCCTGCGCCCCCCTCCTGCGCCCCGCGCCTCGGCGCCGTGGCCCGCACAGCGAGTCCGCGGTCCTTGTCCCGCACCCTGACGCCCTCCCCCACCGAGGGCTTCCTCCGCTCTTGCCGGACGGCTGGGCTCGGACATCTCGTCGGGGGAGCCAAGGGCTTGCATTTGGGGCTAATACCGCCTTCCCGCCAGGGTGTGCGCGTGTGTGTGCGTGTGTGTGCGTGTGTGTGCGCGTGTGTGTGCGTGTGCATGTGGGGTGCGGTGAAGGCGTCCTTTCCAGTGGTAACAAAACCAGCCCCAGACCCGTGAGCCCCTTTCCCCGAGCAGCGGTACACGGGGCGGTGGCAGTTACTCTGGGGAGGGGTGCTCACCGTTTTGCTTTCAGTGAGCACACTGGTTTTAAAACTTAGGCTGCTTTAGGTGACGTTTACAAAAAAGCAGTTCCAATTCAGTGGGTTTTTCTTTTTTTCGTAATGTCACATTTTAAATTGAGACATAATTTACATACCAGAAAATGGGCCCTTTTAAGTGTACGGCTCAGTGGTTTTTTTAGTAAATGCACAAGTTTGCATAACCCTTGCCATTATCTAATTCCACAGCATTTCCATCACCCCCAAAAGAAACCCAGTTGGGTCATTGTCCATTTCTCCCTTCCTGCAGCTCTTGGCAACCGCTATTGTATCTTCTGTGTCCACAGATTTACCTGTTAGGGACAGTTGACCAGGACAGAATCAGAGAGTAGGTGGTCTTCTGTGACGGGCCTCTTTCTTTTGCATTTCCAAGGTTCATCTACACTGTAGCATGTATGAGAACTTCATTTCTTTTTAGGGGCAAATAGTATTCCGTTGTACGGATGTACCACCTTTGTTTTCACATTCATCGGTTGATGGACATTTGGGTTGTTCCCACATTTTGGCTATTATGAATAATGCTACTATGAGCATTCATTGACAAGTTTTTGTGGGGACATATGTTTTCAGTTCTCTTGGGCATAAACCTAGGAGTGGAATTGCTGGGTCATATGCTGACCTGTTTAATTGGTGTGGAACTGCCACACCGTTTTCCAAGGCGGCTGCACCATTTTATGTTACTACAGCAGTGGGTGAAGGTTCCAATTTCTCCACGTTCTCCTAACACTTTATCATCCATGTTTTTGATTCTAGCCATCCTAGTGGGTGTGAAGTGGTGTCTCACTGTGGTTTTGATTTCTAAAAAAATTTTGTGGTTTTGATTTGCACTTCTCTAACAATGATATGAAACATCTTTTTATGTGCTTATTGGCCATGTGCGTGCATATCCTCTAGAGAAATGTCCATTCGATTCCTTTGCCTATTTTTTAACTGAGTTTGTCATTTTGTTGTTGAGGTGTGAGAGTCCTTTATATGTTCTCATACTAGAATCTTACAAAAGTTTTCTCCCATTCTGTGGGTTTTCTTTTTACTTTTCTGATAATGTACTTTGAAGCATCACAGTTTTTATCCTGATGTCCAGATTACCTACTTTTTTCCTTTCATTGCGGTGCTTTTAGCATCACATCTAAGAAACCATTTGCCTAATCCAAGCTCATGATCTACACCTGTTATTTTTCTCACCCGCACCACGCTGTTTTAATTACTGTAGCGTTAGAGTAAGTTTGAAATCAGGAAATCTGAGTCCTCCAACTTTAGTTTTCTTTTTCAATATTGTTTTGGCTGTTTGGAGCCCATTGCAATTCCATATCAATTTGAGGATTAGCTTTTCCATTTCTGCAAAAAACAAATAAACAAAACAAAACACTGGAATTTTTTTTTTCCATCTCTTTGATTTCCCCACCACTCCCACTCCTGACCTATGGATGTTGCTGTCTCCCCTTAAGAACTGGATTGGATCTCTGAAGGCGGGGCATCTCCTCGCACAGGCCCCCTGGGGCCTGGTGTATGGTCCATGGCTCCACCTGGGGTGTGAACCCAGGACCTTCTGTGTGTGTAAAGCAGACATGCTGACCACTACACTATGGAGCCACCCCATCTGCTGGCATTTGTGATAGAGACTGCGCTGTATCTGTATGTAAATTGGGGACATAATATCTTAATAATATCAAATCTGCTTATCTCTGTATATGAAATCTTTCCATTTATTTAGGGTGTCCTTAATTTTTCCATGATGTTTCATAGTTTTTGGTTTACATTAGATTTGATTTTGCATTTGAGTCACAAAAGGCAAAGATTATCATAGGCGTAGATTATCTTTTTAAATCTAACTTTAAAATCATCGCATTCTGAAATATACATTCTCAAAGTGCCTAAAATACAAATGTATAATTTAATAAATAATTATAAGGCAGTTATCCATGCAGAGCAAGAAATATTACTGGCACCCCAGAAGCCTCTCCTCAGACCTCTTTCTTCCTCCTCGTTCTCTTGCTTTTTTAAACCATTCATGAGCATCCCTAAAACATAAAAATAGTATTATTTGCCTGTCATTGAACTTTATATCAATGGATCCATACTCTATGTTCCCTTCTGTGTCTTCTGTTTTTCGCTCAACATTATTTTTGTGGGATTCATCTACATTCTTGCACAAAGTTGCCATTCAATCATTTTCTTTGCTGCATAGTATTCCATTGTATAAATAACATATTTGTCTATTCTACTGTTTTTGGACATTTGGGTCATTTCCAGGTTTGGGCTATTATACTCCATGCTGAAATGAGCACACATTCTTTCTTAATCAGGAAAATAGTTTCTAAAAACAATTCTCAGAGGTTTGAGCAAGCACGTTCGTGGACTTTGCCCTGCAGAGAGCTAATGAGCAGCTGTTTCCCTTCTCGGTCACCTCAGAAGCCACTTGCCTCCTCCTGAGAAGACCCCAGACCATAAACAGACTCCAGCTGAGAGTGCTGTCAGTGAGGACTCTCAGCTTTTTACTGGCGTGAGTAGCTTCAAGCTTGGGTTGTGCAACCAGTACTGGGCTTTGGCACGTGGCTGGACAAGAGCCTGGGATGAACTTTCTCCCCTGGGATCACAGTCACTGAATCTTTAGGGCGTTTGGGGGAGAAGGAGGGACAGGAGAGCTCTCTGGCAAGCTCCTCTGTTAGCCGATCAAGCCTCACTCTATCTTTTCTGCTTTATTGTGATGAAAGCACTTTGCCTTCCCAGGTGAGTGGCTGGCTATTTTATAGGCAAGTTTGGTCAGGAGATGGCTTGGTTTTCTTTGCACTGGAAAATGACATTCGAAGGACTTGCATCCTTTCCACTGCTGGGGGAAAAGGGGAAAGACGTGCAATGATATCGCTTCAAATCGCTCAGAATAAGCTTGAAGCTAACTTCCCACAGTCCTAGCTCAGTGATGTTGCTCAGATGCGTCCCGGCATGAAGCAGGGGGTAAGAATCCTGACTGCTAAGTTGCCAGGTGATCTTAAGCCCCCAAAGGGAGCCAATGACCTTTGACTCCCAGGCTGTCAACAGAGTTTCTGGGCCCTGCTTCTCCCGTCCCAAGGGCTGCTAGTCCTCCAGGGGGACCCGACCTAGAACAGCAGACCCAGAGAAACCCCCGGCTCCAAGCTGCCTCTGACAGTGCCCATCCCATATGGAATGCAATGTCCTGTCAGCCACATCTTCTCTTTCTGGTCTCTTTGTACTCCCTTACTCTCCTTCTCCTTGGGTGAATTGGTAAAAAAAAAAAAAAAAAACAAAAAACAAACAAAAAAAAAAACTCAGATGGATTCTGCTGACAATGAGTTGTTTCTCTAGCGTCCACGCCAAGCCAGCTGGTAGTTGTCTGCTGCTCCATGTCCAACGTCCAAAGAGGCCACATCCAAGGTCGAGACGCATTGTTACAGCCTCCTGTGCACCCCACTTATTTGGCCGCAGATCTAGGGCTCAGGCCCAGAGAGGCCCCACAGCCGTAGCCGGTGGTCTGGGAGCAGATCAGCTCTGGTTTGCTCTTTCCTCCTTCTCTCCCGACCCTGGAAACTGGCACAAGACTCTCCTCCTCTGACGACAGCAAAAGGGGTGACAGCTTGGAGCCTCTAAATCGAAGGCATCCTAAATGATTTTCTGAGCTCAGTTCTAACCTGAATAACAAGCCTCATCTGTGATGCTTAAAACCAGAACAGGAGAGGGACTTTCCTCAGGAGGTTGTAGCAGTGTGGGCTGGCCACCTGTCTCATTTCCCATTTGGAGGTGAGTATGGTGTGTCTTGCCCTTTCCTACCCCGGTATCATGACAATCAAAGGCCTTGGAAGAGGAGCCCTGCCCAGTGGGGCCCCATCCCATCCTGCCCCACCTCCAGCATCCCCAAAGGAGGCCGTGCAGCCTCTGGGCATGCTCAGGTGACCATCAGGACACACAGATGAAAAGCCAGGACAAGCCTACCTCGCCATGATTCTGAAGTCAGGGGCCTCCTGTTCAAGGGATGTTGTCAGGCGGATGTGACTTCCTATAGGATAAGCCCTCGGGTCTCAGTGGGATGCGTTTAAACTCTCCCCCATCACCTTGAACCTTTCCCTGCCCTACCCCGAACTCCGAAGGCTTTGCCCCTGCCTTGCTGTGACAAACCCTGAAGACGCTGGCTCTGACGGGCTCTTACATGGCACTAGCTCCTGGGGTGGCCACGGCACTGCTGCTCCCAGCTGCCTGGGTGGGTCAATTAAAGAAAAGCTAAACCACTAAAGGGAAAGACTGTTATTGTCCTCTATACCTCTACTCACGGACTCACTTTGTAGGTAGGACTGGCTTAAAGGAGGCCGCTGGCCCCAGGAAGAGGCCTTACGGTGCAGTGGAAGAGCCAGGTCTGGCCCTGCGCCTCTGTTCCGACCACACGTGGTGCCAGAATTCTAAAGGTCCCCCCACTCAAGATCCCTGTCCCCTCGGTGTTTAATCAACACTAATCTAGGTGCTGCTGCGAGGGGGGTTTTGAAGATGTAATTAAAGGCCTGTTATGAGCTGAATGTTTGTGTCATTCCCCACTCCCTTACCCCATCTGTATGTGTTGAAGCCCTTCCCCTCAATGATGTGATGGCATTAGGAGGCAGGGCCTTGGGAGAGTCTTAGGGTTCGACGAGGTCATGAGGATGGAGCCCTTATGATGGGATTGATGCCTTTGCAAGAAGAGGAAGAGACAGAAGAGCTTCCTCTCTCTCTGCCTTGTAAGGACACAGTGAGAAGGTGGCTGTCTACAAGCCAGGAAACAGGATCTCTCCGGGAACCTTGACTTTGGCCTTCCAGCCTCCAGAACTGTGAGAAATAAATGTCTGCCATGGACACTGGCCAGTCTACGGTATTTTATTATAGCAGCCGAAGCTGACTAAGTCGGGGCTCGTGTCGGTGGGCCTTAAGAAACAACGATTAGCCTGATTGGCCTGGACCCATCAGGAGAACCTTCTAAAAGCAGAAAGTGTCCTTAGGCCAGCAGCAGGAGAGGAAGTCAGAGAGAACTGAAGAGCAAGGGAGATTCTGTGCGAGGCAATTTGGCATGAGGATCTGCAATATTGTGGGGGCCCTAGGAAGAAAACGAGGGTGGCTGGCAGGAGATGAGAATGACCCGAATCCTGTCAGCCACCTGAAAGAGCTGAGGATGCCCCTGGCCAACACGTGTAGTGTGGGACCCTGACCCGAAGGTCCAGATGAGCATGACAGGCTTCTGGGGACTGTGGGATAATAAGTGGGTACTGTTTCATAAGCCGCCAAGTGTGTGAAATTAGCTACACAGTGATAGGCGACTACCAAATTCCAGGGCATGGCCTAAACGGGGCCACTTAACCTTACTAGGCCTGCAGTGCCTCATCGAGAATATAAGGACAGAAGACGCCCAAGGTCACTGTGAATGAAGGGCTTGTTGGGCTTGCAGGCAGAGCCCCAGACTCTTTCTGGCCAGAAGACCCAAAATCGCTAAGTACGTCACCTTGAGCAAGTCACTTCTCTTAGTCTCGGTTCCCTCATCTCTAAAACGAAGCCGACAGCAGTTATGTCCTTGATGATCGAGTAGTAGCTGGGCACATGGCCACCCAGCCCTAGACTACATTTCTCAGAGCCCCTTGCAACTAAGTGTGGCCATGTGACTAAGGCCTCACCAAGGAAACGTGAGCGAGACACATGGGCTGCCTCTAGGGCCTTCCTCGTGCCCTCCGGCTCCTGCCCCTTCCAACGCCTGGAAGACTGAAGCCACACGGCTTCCATATCCTGACGAGGCACACGACCTATGGGATGGCGGAGAGAGAAGACAGAAAGGACCCAGGCCCCTGAATCACCCACGTGGCATGCCCATCTTTGGTGGTGGACGTGGAGAAAACCCTGAGATGTCCTAAATTATATCACAGCAGGTAGAAGGACAAGGAGGGGTTAATCAGTTCAAAGCTGCTGACAGCTCACAAGATTCCTCGCATTCCTGAGTGAACCTTGGAATGTTTAATTAACTTCCAGGTGACTATTTCCAGGATTTTCTAAAAGAGAATAGCCAGGCGCCCTCGAAGCCTCCCCTCCTTGTGTAGGCATGAATTTTCAAGACTGTGCCTAGCACAAATCCGAAGAAGCAAACACTTCTTTTTACGGACCCTGCACCTGTCCCAGAACTAACTCCCCTCCACCTTCTCCCACCCCCTTTATCTGCATCCAGTGTAAATTCCTCAAAACAACTTACGTCCTCCTCTCCCACCCTGATGTGTAAAAACGCCTGCCGACTTCGGGATGGTGGACGTGTTGCTTTTTCTACCTGGCACCACTGCCAGTGGCTTAAACTTCACGGCCCAGGGCCTGGTCCTTTTTTCTTGCTTGCGATGGCCCAATAAACCCTTTCTATTAAACAGACGTTAGCCCTGGAAGTGAAACTTTTCTTTCATGCAGTTGTGTGAGGGACAAATCAACACGTTTCCTTGGTGCCATTGGATACCGGGGCTCTTCGTTACAGCCACCTGGTCTCCGCCTTAACCAATATGAGCCCCTCAATTGGTCTGAGGGTCGCTGGGAAGACTTGGAGGTGCCATGTAAGCAGCAGCCCGGTCGCTTTTAGCCCAGGGATTTTTTGTTTTGTAAAATGGAGCTATTCTTCAAATGTCAAGTGGGTGGTTGGCGCTTACAAATAAACGCAGTCACCCCAGAGTGACGTTAAGGGTAACACATATGATGGTGGCCCCACAGGATGATAATGGAGCTGAGAAACTCCTGGGGGCAGTGAGTCACAGCTGACGCATGTTGGCACGTCTGCTGTGCTGCCGGTCGTGCAGAAGCAAAGCACGTGCAGTTACATACAGTGCACACCGCGCGATGGTGGCAATAAGCGACGGTGTTACTGGTGTGCGTGTTTGCTGCACTGTGCCTTTCATCATTCTGCCGGAGTGTACCCTTCCTGCTTATTCAGTAAGTTTGCTGCGAGGCCCTACGCCACGTTACGTGGCAGCAGCCTCATCGGTCTTGTGTTTACTGCCCGTCCGGATTGCATCATTCCTCCTGTGCTTGATTTAATCTCGTGTTTTATACATTTAGCGAAGCCTAAGTGCAAACCGTTTGTAGTCATGGCCAGTCATGTCCCAGGCCTGCATAGTCACTTCCCACTCACTTGCTCACCCAGGGCAACTTCCAGTCCTTCCAGCTCCATTCATGGCGAGTGCCCTACGCAATGTGCCATCTTTAATCTTTTATATCTATCATATTTTTACTTTTTTGTGTTTAGATGTGATTAGACACACACGTACCATTATGTTACAGTGGCCCCAGTGACGAGGGAGGGGGCGTGAGTCACTGTGCCCACAGAGATGTCTTTAAGCCGCGGCTCCTTTATTTTTTATTGTGGTAAAATACATACAACATAAGAACTTGCCATTTTGACTGTTTTTCAGTGTAAGATTCAGTGGTATTCACAAGACTGTGTGACGATCACCGCTATTTCCAAAAATTCTCATCACTCCCAACAGAAACTCTGTATGCTAAGCCGTAACGCCCATTGCCTCCTCCCCCGGCCCCTGCAACCACTGCTCTACCTCTGTCTCCATGGATTGGCCTGTTCTGGACAGCTGACATGGCTGGGATCAGGCAATAGGTAGTCTTTTGTGTCTGGCTTAGTTCCCTTACCATAGTGACTTCAAGGCTGGCCCTTGTTGCGGCATGTACGGCACTTCAATTCCTGTTAGGCCAACTAGCATTCCACTGTATGGGTATTTCGCTTTTCCATTCATCCGCTGACAGACACCTGTGTCGTTTCCACCTTGTGGTTACTGTGAATAAGCGGTGACTCCTAACAGGAGCTGGGAGAGGAAGTGAAAGGCATGGGCACCCTCCTTCCCAGAAGCCCTCGGAACCTTCCAGAGGATGTAAAATTGCTTTTGCATTATAAAAAGGGACCCAGTTCTAAACTAGGTTGACAACGCTGGCTTTAAAGCAAATGAAATGAAAAAAAAACTTTCGGTAAGAAGAATTATATATTGATTATGCAGGAACCGTTGTTATATGGTCCATGATATATTCGATAGGAACAGGTGACCGAAAGTCTGAGTGCGCAGAATCTACTCTCTCTGTTGTTTATCATCCATTTCTCTGTAGAACTCACTCTTGATAAAGACAGGGACCTGGTCTGCACGGTGCACGGTGTCTGTCGCACAGCAGGCCTTTGACCAATGTTCGTGGGATGAAGGATGAGCATAAGGAGCGGCCAGACGACCTCCACCTGGGCCCTCTGCGGGCAGCACAGTGGGCCCCGGCTGCCCCTCTAAGGCAGGCCCTTACCTGCAGGCCAGTTACCCAGAGGGCAACCAGGTGTATTTATCTGTTCTCGCCAACTTCCCACAAGAACCTAGCAGTTTCTTTCCTTACGAAGGTGAGCGGCAAGTCCTGGAGTTCTTTTTGGCAGCACCTGTGACTCTGTCAACAATAGACATCGCAGACACTGCCCTGTCACGTTGCAGGTTCCTCAGTGTCACCCACGCTCATCACTGCTTTCCCATGCAGGTGCCACTACACCAGCTGCCGCCGGAACCTATTTCACGTGCTGATAAAAAGCACATGGACTACTCTAAGGCAAACTGGGTTTTATCCGCTATTTCGGTAATTAGAGTAGCCAGAGCTGTTCCGCTTTGTCAAGTCCCCTTTCTCCTTGGGGTCCACGGGCATCGCCAGCGTGGAGAGGGGTCCGTGGCAGAACCGAGGTTAGAACCTGCTCCCAGGGCGGGCCTTGCTTTCCGCTCCACAGGCATCCCTGCCACTCTCACTGTCCCCACCCCAGATTCACACCCTGACCCCCGAGGTCACGACCCGTGCGCGCAGTGCCACCCGCTCACCACCAGGGGCCGCTGCTCCGCCCAGGTCGGAGGAAGCCGGGGCCAGGTCAGGGCTTCCTACCCCAGCTTCCTCCTGGCACCAGAACCTCCTGGGAGCTTTCTCCTCTTTTACCTCTCTTGCCTTTCAGACTTTGTTACAGAAAAAAAAAATGAACCTCCAGGTAGCCACTGGCCAGCTTCGATGATGATGGCATGCGACCCATCATGGTTTACCTGCCTGGGAACCTTCTAGGTGCTCAGATGCCTGGGCCTCACCCCAGATGGGGGAATCGGCATCTTAAGGCTCGCAGAGCTCCCCGATGTTTGGGAACCACCAGGATGAACCTGTCCCTGCCTCTGGCACACCTCGGGCGACCGAGTACTAGTCTCCAGACGTCACTCCTGGCTCTCAAGGCCCTGCCCTCTGACTCCTGCCTGCTCGAAGGTCTTTTCCCATCGCTGACCCAAACCGTCCTGCTCACTCATTTCCTCTTGCTCAGTGGGACTTGGGGAGCAGCTGGCTCCCCGCCCTCTGGACAGTCACCCTTCCTGTGTCTCTCCCGAAAGCCGGCGTGAAGCAGCTACACCTCGTGCCCTTGAGCCACCACCCACAGCCACATGCAGCTGGTGGCCAAGTTTTACGGGGCCTCTTCCTCCTCCGGGCAGCAAACCCTGGCGTAGGCAATTTCTCAGCTTCTCAGACTGGGAAGATGATGTCACGCTGGTAACACTCGAAGTGTCCAGAAAACTCCCTGTGATGGGCTGAATTGTGTCCCCCACCCCCCGCCAAAAAAAAAAAAAATTCATGTGTTGACGTCCTGACCCCCAGTACCTCAAAAGGTGACTGGGTCTTTCAAGAGATAATTAAGTTAAAACGAGGTCACCAGGCTGGGCCCTACTCTGACCTGACTGGGGTCCTTGTAGAAGGGAGACTTGGACACAGACAAGTAGAGAGATGACCAAGTGAGGACACAGGGAGAAGGTGGCCGCCCACGTCGAGGAGAGAGCCTCGAAAGGCACCCCGATCTCAGATGTTCGGCCTCCAGCACTGCGAGAACACAGGCTTGTGCGATCTGCCCCCCAATGCATACACAGCGCACAATGCCAGCAGAACCCCCTCCTGAACTCTGATGAACCGCAATCTCCGGTTACCGCCAGAGGCAGCCCCCTACAGAGGAGCAGGCTCTCTGCGTGGGTCCCCCAGACGCCCTGGGCTCAGCCGGAGGGAAGAATCTGGCTCCATTCACCCTGACCTTCTGGGTCAGTTGGTTTCCATCTTTTGCAGGAACCCCTCCTCTGTGCCAAGTCTTGGGAGGTGGACATGCCCTGATCCCATACCGGCTTCCCAGTTTTGCTGTGGGACAGTGGGGACTGGAGACCTGCAGCCCAAAGGCTTATCTACGGAGGCTGTTAGACAGAAGCAACTGCACACAATTCACGGGGCCCTGGTACTAAATGAAAATGCCGGGCCCTTGATCAAAAACCATCACAAATTCCAGCTGGGCAACAGCCCCAGTGCAAGGTCTGCTGAGCACAGAATCCCGGTGGGCACTGAAGGGGCTGCTGTTGGGGAGCAGCAGGGGAGGGGCCACACGGCCAGTGTCCAGGGCACAGTCACATCACCAGAAGCCACAGACTTATAACGGGGACTCGAATCGGCCACCTGCCCCCTCTGAGCTGAGTCTCGTGGAAGCTTCCAGACCGTGACATGGGGGAGTCGGTCTCTACGCTGTTCCTGCAATACAAACAGTTGCATCTCTTCCTTCTCACCTGGATTTTATGTTTCAGGAGTGACTCTTATGAGAAAAAGACGACTCTACAAAGTTACTCGTTTAGAGACAGGATGATCTGCGATGTCTGCATGAAAATCAGACGAAGATGATGTTTTGCTGTGGAATTGATAGAATCGGAAGAATCCTGGGGGCAGGGGGTGTGGTACCAGCCTGAACAACCGTGACAGAAACACTTCAGCTTTTTTCCCTTAAACACATAACAGCTACAATTTTTGATTATTTTGTACATTTGCAAGCACAAGATTTGAAAACAGAAAAGTAATTGGGGTTTAAACATTCCAGGGAATCACAATCTAATTGCCTCAGTTCTCGTCTGTGCCTCGGTTTCTGATCTGGAGAATGGGGCTGTTACTGCCATGAGCTCCCCCTCATGTCAGATTTGGAGAAGGGGGAATTCAGGGCTCCTAATGGGTTTTAAGAGTCTGTAGGATTCCCTCTGCCAATAGCTAAACACGGGGGCAAAATGACCCTGCAGCCCATTTGTCAAGAGACCTTAATTACTGACCCACCGCAGAGGCATGGTGTGATGCTTCATCTAAAGAAAGTGGATTTTGTAAGGGCATCGGGTGCCTAGACGTGTTCGAATATAAATACACACACACACTTGTTTGTGTTAACAAAGGTTAATAACCCTTTTATTTTAAAATAATTTCCATTCCTCTTAATATTATCTTACACAGCCAAGGCACATTTGTCAAAACTAACAAATTAACATTGATATGTTATTTTTAACTAAATTAAAGATCTTTTGGGGGGTTTTATCAGTTTTTCTACTCATGTCTTTTTTCTGTTCCAGGATCCAATCCTGGACACCACACAGCATTTAGTCAAATAGAAATATATGTTTTAACTTTTTACTTTGAAATATAGATTTACAGGAAATTGCAAAAAGAAAAGGGAAAGAAAAAGAAAGAAGTAGAGAGCCCGTGCACCCTGCACTCAGTTTCCCCCAGTGCTAACGTCTTGTGTAACTACAGAATAATACCAAAACCCGAAACCGACAGTGTAATCTGCAGAGCTTATTAAATGTACATGCGCGCGCGCACACACACACACACACACACGTATATATCTACATATACTTATATATGTAAATATAAATTTTTTTTGGGGGGTGAGGCAACCCTTGGTTGACCTCACAGATTGCAAGGACCCTGTCAGCTTACAATCCCTTATTTTTTCTTTTTAATGCCTACAGCACCTGGTCTTCCTAGGTGGTCTCCCATCCACGTACTAACCAGGCCCGACCCTGCTTAGCTTCTGAGATCAGGCGGGATCGGGCGTGTTCAGGGTGGTGTGGCCATAGACCATGCAGATATATTTTAATCAAATATTTTAAAAGCCCACTTTGCCTCACAGTCAAGAAGATTAAATACTTTCCCCCAGAACATAAAATTTGCATCTAGCTCCATCTGCCTTCAAACTCAAATCCAACCCTGAACGTCTTGATCCTTCTCTCCAACCCATCAAGTATTGACTAACATGACCAAACGTCCCTTAAAAACAGAACTGCACTCTGCCACGGGTCTGGAGAGCCTCAAAGAAATGGACCTTGAACTTTCCAAATTCATGGCCGTGTGTGTGTGGGGAGGGGGGTGTGGAGAGGAGCCCCACTTTGTCTCAGTTCAATCTCTAACCTCACTTCCATGGGCCCAACACTGCTTCTCCTGTCTCCTAGGCGTTCTCGAAAGATGAAGACCTACATATGTATCCCAGTACATTCCTTCCACTCCTGTCAGATACAAAGATGACAGATTGTATCCTACACATCTGCTCTAACATGACAGAAGGAAATCGAACTGCCACAAAGACACCGGTTTCACGGAGGACCGGAACTGAAGCAGGCTGCTGTTTCTGTTGTCGTTATCCAGGATCGTCGACAGGTGAGCTCTACCCGACAGGGACCATCTTCTTGTTTCTCTGGCATAACGAGAAACAGAGATAGGAAAAGAGAGGGCTTGCAGTTGATTTGACCTGAACTCAAAGTAATAGTGCATTCCGACCACAGTCCTAGAGTGCGGTCCCTTTAATGTAAAAGTGCAGGACCCCGCGTCAGCTGGTGGTTGGGAGTAGGCAGACATTCCGCAGTCTGAAACTGGAAAAATGTAAAGACTTCGGCCCAGAAGCCGGCCTGAATGCTGCCTGGGTCCGAGCTCCCGCGAGGGCTGGGGCGGGCTGGCTGCCCCTGCCGCGGGCATTCCGGGCATTCCTCCGCCCCACTTCGCCCACACCCGGCTCCAGGCCTGGGCGTGGTCAACCCACTGTGCATTGCTAAGGGACCCTCTCGGCCCTGGAGCTTTCAGGAGAAATAGGACAATTCCCACAGGGATCCCATTTGCACAAGAGGGCTCGCCTGCCCACTTAGCTCCCCAGCATTGACTGGCTTAGCCTGGAGGAGGGCCTCTAGACAGAGTGTGCCAAGGCCAAGGTCGGACTCTGAATCCCCGAAAACTGCTCCCAGGGCCCTTCGACTTTCATAGCACGGTTGAAATGGAAACAGGCTCCTGTCCCCTCTGTAGCTAGGGCACACTGAGATGGAAAAGACAGAGCAAAGGATGGGGTCCGGGCAGGCAGGCAGGAACACAGGAGGTGCCCTGGTCAGTGGCTGATGGGGGGGCAGGGTGGCATGCAGAGGCTGGGGGGTCACAGCAGGTGCTGTCCTCGGCCTCCATCAAAGGTATTAGAGGCCCCGTCACCTCACCGACCCTGGAGGCTTGATTTAGTCAGCGGGTCAGAGGAGGAAGCCAGAGCACTAAACTTTGGCCTCGCCTCTTGGATTCAGATGAATTTCCGTAAGCAATGGACAGGACCACGGGGACCAAGGACGGGAGTGTGCATGGCTCAGGGCCAGCGGCACAGGACGCCAGAGGGACAAAGGTGAGGACCCAAGCAGGTTCAGGGAGCTCTGCCGAAGCTCAGGGCCCACTAATGGGTATGCCTGGTGGCCCAAGACCTGGAGAAGCCACCACGGTGTCTTCGCTTCCCAAGTGCCCGTTGCCATGGCAATCCAGCTGGCCTCACAGTTCACCGGACCGAAGCTGGCATCCGCAGGTGGAGCTGGTGGGACAGAGAACTGACCTCTTCTCATCCGCGCTCCCTCGGAGGAACTGGAGCCCAAGCCACCACCATCTTCTGGTTCCTGTCACCACGCGGGGCCTGGCTTGGGCTGAAAGGAAGGAAACACTCTCCCCAAGGCAGACACGGCGCCCAGGGCCCACGCGAGCGCGTCCTTCACACTCATGACTGCATCTGGAATTCGTCTCAAGGCGGGGGGGAGAATGGATGTGTTTGCTTTCCAGTCACTCTGCAACGCAGGTCCACAGGGCAGCGGCAGCACCTGGGCCCGCGTGCGAGGGCATGAGCCAGTGGCTCGAGCACCCACTCTCTGCCCAGACTGCTCTGCGTGGGTTTGAAACCTGTCCCCCTCCCCCTCGACCATACCCTCGGCTGCCCTCACTCATCGTGCTTCTGTTTTCTTCTCTGTGAGACGGGAATTACGGACTCTTGCTCACGAGATGAGGGCTTCTCTCGTAGTCCCTGCTCCATAAATGGGGGCTACTGTCATCTCTACGTGCAAACCCCTCCCAGCTGGAAGCCCCCCAGGCTGCCTTTTTCCTTCGACACCCATGAACAGTCTCCAGGGCCCCACACTTGCTCCCGCAGCGGCTGTCACCATCCCACACGGCAGGGCTTCGGCATCCAGGGGTCTCGTGCAGGCTCCTCCCCTCGGGCCCCACAACGTGCAGCACTTCTAGGGCAGTATACTTGCTGATTGCTTCCTTCACTATTGCTCACAACAACCAGCTAAGACACTGCCAAAGAAACACTCACAGCTGGCCCTGGCGGTGACTCGGGGGGCAGGCCTGTCCTGCCTCTCCTGGGACCTGCGGATAAGAAGGAAATATGTGGGGGGAGAGAGGATGGAGGAGAGAACTGAGACCGGCTGCAGGTCCCCCACAGGGCTGGCCCACCCCTGGAAGGGAAAAAGTTAGAAGGTGACAGTCATTTAAACGTCCACGTGTCTACGTGGAAAGGAAGCAATAGAATAAAGAGCACCGACCGCTCGCTCCCCCATCCCGGGTACCCTCAGAGAGGGTATCCGTCAGAGTTCTGCCAGAGAAACAGAACTGGAAGGAGACAGAGATTAATTCCAGGAAATGGCTTGTGACTGGGGGCTGCTAGGTCAGCCCGGCAGGCTGGGAACTCAGGCAGGAGCTGACACTGCCGTCCACGGGTGGCATTCCTTCTTCCCCAGGGAGACCCCAACTTTGCCCTAAAGGCCTTCAACTGACTAGACGAGGCCCACCCAGATGATGGAGAATGATCTTTACTTAAAGCGCAAGATCTGCAAACCGCCTTCACAGGGGCACCTAGATTCGTGTTTGGCTGAACACTGGGCACCACAGCCTGGCCAAGTGGACATCGCAACCTGGACCCCTACAGTGGCCACTTGTGGATCTAGAGACTAACCGCTTCGGATGCTGACCACTGGTGGGAAATTCCCTGTTCCAGGCAGGTGTGGGGACATGCAGGGGTGTTTTTGGGAGGGTCAGTGTGGTCTCTGCCTCAGCACGGGAGGTCCCAAACCTGAGTTCCAGGCAGTGTGGTGCGGATGCAAGCAGCTCGTGAGGCCGTCCGTCACTCAGCAGGACACAGGACACAGGCTCGTCCTGTCTTGGCTACGAAATGTCCAGTGGGAGCTGATGGGAGCTCGCTCTTACCTTTGACCTTGCCCCCAAAAGGTGACCCTGCGATGCTCTGCCTAAAAGCTGAGTCCAGCTGGACTTGAATTATTATTTTTTAGTGTCAGGCAAAACATCCCTAATATGTCCAACTTTATCCCTCACGTAAACTCCAGCAGAGCACCTCTATGCAGCTAGAACGCTGGTTCTCAGCCTCACTGTGCTAAAACCACCTGGCAGCTTAGACAATGCAGACCCCCAGTTCCACGCCGGGGCCTCTGACCCCGCAGACCTACAGCGAGGCTTCCACAGGCGCTTTCTGCAGTGGCCACGTCCTCAAGCACAGGGACAAGCAGAAAGGGGCCCGACCTGAGGCTGGGCTGGCCCAGGTGGAAATCCTGCAAACACTGAACACCAAGGCAGACGTCCCCAGGCAGAGACAGGTACACGAGAATGAAGCAGCAGTGACACACGCTTACGGCTGCATCCTCCTCAAGTGGCACTCCTGCTGTACACGGCAGAAGGCTCTGTGCATTCCCCAGGGATGGGGCACAGCCTGCACCCCTGCCGAGGTCTCGCGCAAGCACTAACAGGGAGGGTGTGGGAAGGATGAAGACCTGGAACATGGCAGGTCCCCGATCCAGCCCACCCTCCGGCTCAGAAAAGCAAGACCGGATGCACCTTCTGCTGCCAAGCAGAGCCTGCCCCCAATTTCCAAGCAGAAGCCCACTTTCTGAATCGAGGCAGTAACAAGGGTGAAGGTGACTGCATGTGAAGGCTGCCCCCCTCCCCAGGCACCAGGGCTGATCAGCCAGCCCCCAAGCAGAGACAACACTCTCTGCAGCCAGAGAGGCGAGGCCCCGACCTTAGACAAAGACAAATGATCACTCGGCACAAGACAGCTGTGTTCCCTGAAATACAAAACGCGCCAAGTCAAGCTGCCCTGGGAAGTCCAACCTGCTCGGAGTGAAGAGGTTTAGATCTGAATGTCTGCTCCTTTGTGCCAGGTGAGCGACTGCTGCGTTAGCACAGAGGTGTGGGGGCCCGGAGCTGGGATCCGAGCCCCTCACTGCTCACAGGGCCCTTGAGGCCCAGGCCGACGTGTCCTGCTGCAGAGCCAATGCTGCTGCTCCAGGGAACCCGGGGGACGTGAGAGGAGCAGAAGTCATTTTTATTAAGTGAGTCTGAAGTTCCTGGCGCTTAAGTTTTACACAGTGAAGAAAAAGCGGATTCAGGTAACGAGTCTCCTAGATGCTGTGACTCCTGGGAAAGCAGGGGGCCCCTCCAGCCAGGAGATGTGCAGTCCGCTCAGGAAGCCCCACGTCCCGCCTTCGGAAAGCACGAACGTTCCCTGCGTGCACCATCCCCTACTGAACCCCTACGATGTGCTGACACCATGCTGGGTGCTGAGGACCCGACGGGGAGGACGGATGTCCTGGGCCTTGAGGGATCCATAGAGAGAGAGACGGGCAGGAACTCACGGACATACGAAATCATGGCTGTGAGCAGCACTGAACCACGGTGGAAGGAGCCCAGTCGCGACTGAGAGCCAGTCCCCGTTTTGCATCACAGACGCCCCCCATAGGCATCACAGAAGCCTGTCCCTGGATGCTCAATCCAGGCCGTCAAAGTCCTCTCGCCCTTCACCATGACAGTGGAAAGCTGGAAGGACTTACTCTGCCCTTGCATCGATCTCACCCAGACAGCCTGGCCCCAGGATGGTGATGGTGGCTCAGAGGGGCTTCTGAGACCCGTCCGGATCTGTAGGTAACTTCCGTCCAGGTTGGCACCAGGGCAGACAGAAACCTGCCTTCAGAATGGGGATCCCAGGGATGGGGCCCAAAAAGACCGACTTGGGTGTTCTCAGCCTTGAAAATTACATCAGGTGCATGTCTGCCGAAATCGGCGTCCCCTGAGCAGTGGCCACCACTCGCAGACCCCTCCAATTTCAGGAGCTACCTGTGCCACCCCGAAGAAAAGAAAAAACTCCAGCAAGTTCTCGGTAGGTGAGGTTGGTGCACGCCTGTCCCTCTGCGGTGCCCCTGGGCAAATGGCAGGCACGCTTGCTGGCTCTTGGGCACTGCCAGCCAGAGCCTGTTGCCTCAGGCCTTTGCAGAGTTGAAAAACTTGTTCATCTAAAACTTCTTAACATTTAGAGCTCTTATGCTTTCCTTTTCTAATTCTTCGGGATGGAGCCTTGAGCAGCCAACTCTGGGAGGCAGCAGGTTCATTAAGGGGGAGAAAACCCACCGGCCTGGACGCTTAAGAAAGCCTCCCGGGGCTCAGAGTCAACACCGTGACTGTCTGAAACGGCCCTTGCATTAAGAGAGGGGTGTGTGTGTGTGTGTGTGTGTGTGTGTGTGTGTGTGTGTACACACACAAAGGACAACATGAGAATAGAAAAATAAAAAATAAAAAATTAAAAAAAGATTGAGAATTTTGAGAGTTATTGTATCGCCCATAAATCAGTTATAAATATGAATAAGTTTCAATTTTCTGGTGCAGCAGATGCCATTGGCTGCCAAATCCATGCACCTCTCCACTGCTCACAGGCCCTGAAGTGAAGGTTCAGGTAAAGCACCCCCTCTCCGCGGTCACAGGCCTCATGGATTCCACTTCAGCAACCCCGTCCCTTGCCAGCGATTGGCTGGGGATGGCCATGGGGCACAATTCTGGTCAACGTGTGGGAAAGTCAGCAGGGGCCTGGGAAAGGCTCCCTCACTCATGGGGAGAGACCCCAGGGAGAGCTGGGTGGGGGGCAAGCAGCGACGAAGCCGGCACGCAGAGGACGCAGGGCAGGAACACGGAGAGGAGGAAATGCCCTGACATGGCCGAGCCCCTGGACGTAAACCGTCGCAGCGTTACCCAACCTCTGGCCTTACATTTCATAAATTTTTATGCTTCAATTATTTAGGTCGTTTCGAGTAGAGTTTCCCCTACTTGTAGAGAAAAGAATCCCAACTGATATATCGCGTCATCTCAGCAATCTGGGCACCACCAATCACCTTGAAATTTTTAAAAAAGCAAACCATTTAACAGAAAACAAGGCCAAGGTCACAGCAGAAACAGCTCCCCTGTCCTCTCCCTGCAAAGTGCGCCGTGCGAGGGGACTTTCAGGCCGCGGTGGCATCTGCTGGCAGCCTTTCACTTCTGGGTCAGCATCTGGGTGATGGAGAGCACAGGCTGCCGACAGCAAGACGGTAAATACGCTTTCGACAAGGTCCAAGAGGCCAGGACCAGCCCTCGAGTCAGGGGAAGGGGTCCTGGGTTGGTTCTCCGGCCCTGCACCCCGTCCCTTCCCGTTCTCAGGCCAGAAATGCCCCGGACGATGGGTCAGGGAATATCCATTCACTGGAGAAGCACCAGGAGTGGAGACGCCGGAGCCTGCTTTCGCAAGTCGCAGGAAAGGTGATTTCAGAATCTCAGTTTCACAACGAAAACCAGCCCAAGGGGCTGTAACGTCAATTTGCGTTTTGGAAGAAGCTGGGCAGCCCCATGTTTCTCTGAGTTAGGGACCAAGCCACCCGCACCCAAACCCTCCTCAGAGAAAAGGCAAACAGCTCCCCGACCACGGCAAAGCCCGCCATGGGCTCGCCATGTTCAGTTACCCCCCAAATCTCATTCTTTCTGGACCTCGCCTTCCCAGTTAGCCATTGGGCATCTAGGCCCTGTAGGAAACCTGCTTTTCAGAACCGAAGACCAGACAACCAGAGAGGTTTCTCTAATATCAAGGCCAAATTTCCTACACAAAACACCAAATCTCCAGAAAAACTCATTCTTTCCCGAAGGCCCGCTTCTCCAGTTCTAGCTGCCATGCCCCGAAGTTGATGGCCAACGAAGCCAGCAGGAAAAATGAAAAGGTGAGTTACCTGCTCTGTGGGGTGAGGGAGGGCGAGGCGTGGACCCCAGCTGCGGTCCCGAGTCTGGCTCCACCTGTCCGACCTGTCGGCCTTGCTGCGCCTCCGGGCCTGGCATGGCTGAGGGGACAGGGCTCGCTGCCAGGCCCACTTACCTGTGGACAGGTGCCAGCACACAGGTCCTTTCTCCTCTCTTCCCACCCCGTGACCGGCCCGCCCTCCCCAGCCCCAGCTAACCAGACCCTGGAACATCGCTCCTGAGTCATGTGGACGCTACACTCACAGCCGCTGGAGAGAAAGAACAAAAGGGAAGAGGCAGGAGGGAGCGGGGGAGGGAACACCCGGCCCCCATACCTACCAACGGCCCCTTGGCGCTGGCCAGGAGGTGTGGTCGGGGAGGACCAGGAGGCGAGGCTGGCAGGGTGACATCCGGGTCCCATCCCAGGGCTGCTCTCTCCCTGGGTGGCTATCTGGGAGGCAGCTCTGCTCCAGCCGTCAGCAGGCTGGTACTGTGGACACTGGAATCCAGAAGGCTCAGGGCCCTGCCAGGCACAGGTAAAGGCAGGGGGCAAAGGGAAGTCCCCGGGGCCCCCAAAACCGCTCTGAGCACAGAGATCCACCCACCATCCTCTTGTCCCCGGCCCTCCAATAAGACCGCCGAGCGCCTGGGGTCCGGCCTGTCGTCTGAGCAGAGGTCCTGTCTGGACGCTTTCACCAGGTGCTGACGGGCACAGCGCGTGGGGCTGGTGGCATCGGGCCCAGAGCATCGCCGCCTTTTCCTGCCAGCCAGGACCGAGAGTGCTCAGCAGCCAGATGCAGCTCCTCCTCCCTTTTCGCTCCCCAGCCCCGATGCCCGTCAAGCAGTCGGCTGTGAGCCTGGGAGCTCAGAGCTGTCCGAGTGCAAGGTCACCGACAGGCCTGGCGGGTGGGCTGGGCCCTCCCAACCACTGCTCAAGTTCAATCCTCTGCTTCAGAGGTGGCCAATGAAGCTGAGCCACTGCAGCCACCGCAGGATAGAAGGAGTGACACAGGAGGGGAGCCATGGGCACCCCGAGCTCTTGTGATAACTGGGGTTTCCGCGTGCGGGGCAGATGCTGAGACCCACACTCCCTACGAGGAAACCAGAGCCCGCTTCCCGGAGGAGACAGTGAAGTAGGGGCGGTGGTGCAGACCACCCCACCTTCTGCCTCCGGCCACAGCCTCACTCACCTAGGCGGGAAGAAGGCTTCATGAAGCCCCATCTCCACGCCAGCGACCCCGGAGGGGCCAGTGAACAGCCTGGTGTTGCTCAAGGAGCCCGAGGCACAGTAATAGGGGCATGACCGACCTCGGGAGGGTCCACCCTGGCCCCTGAGTCCTCCTCCTGGCTCCCAAACAGCCTGTCCGCTGCCCTCCTCCCCCGCCAGTCCTGGGTCAGAGGCCTGAAGAAAATCCCCAAGCCCTGGCCAACTCCAGCCGGCCCTGGCCCTTAGGTCACCAGCTGGTCACCAGGCTAAGACGGAAACTAAGAGGAGAAAAAGGCTCGGCGCCCTCAGAAAACTGAACTGCAAAGGCCTCACGACAAAATCGTCCGCAGGGGCTCGGCCTTGCCCTTGAAAGGATTGAGGGATACATTCACCAAGAGGAGCCAAAAGAGAAGTTGAGGGCTTCTGCCTCCGAGTTGGTAGGCAAGAAGACTCTTTTGAATTTACGTATGAAGTCCCATGACAAGTCATTTGGGATCCCCCAAAGTGGGGAGGCTGCTTGCGGTTAGAGCTGGGTGAGTCAAACCAACAAGCGAGCCGATGAGGTCAGCTTTCTGGAGACAGAACAGAGAAAGCCACCCAAGCGGGAGGCAGCTCATGATGTGGAGGCAGTGGCCCCGAAGCCCACTTCTGCACCCCGAATCCAGTGCTTCTCCGTGAGGGCCGATCTTAGGGGACATTCAGCGACGTCCGGAGACATTTTTGGTTGTCACGGCTGGGGCTGGGGGGTGGGGTGCTCCTGGCACCCAGTGGGTGGAGGCCAGGGGTGCTGCTTAACATCTCACAGTGCACAGGTCAGCCCCCTCCCGCAGAGGACTACCCCGCCCCAAATGTCAATGCTGCCACCGAGGAACGGTCACAACACGATGGAAAAATACTTTCTGTTCTTTAGAAGTCCTGGGCTAATGGTCACCTTTAGTCACTGGACATGTCATGTCTCTCGGTCCAGAGGTGGGGACACCTCTTACCTGCGTGAGGCCAGCTGAGAATGGGGTCAGTAGCTTTGGAGGGGCCTCTGGGAACAGACCCCGTGCTGCTGGGGGGAGCTGCCCCGGGTTCGAGTCCTCAGCACTCAGCCCCCTGCCGTCAGCTTTGAAGCCAGGGATGCGGCTCTCACCCTCGCGGCAGACACCTCACCTGCATCAGGTGCTTCCAGGCGGCAGTGACCTTTCGCACACTTTGTCTCGCCTGAATAAATAAAAGCCTCGCCCATAAAAGCAGTCTTTCTGCGTTCCTGACCTGCCAGACCAGTGGAACACGCAGAGGTGTCACGTCCAAGTGCGCGGGGGCGGGGGGTGATGGGGAAGGGGGAGCGTGTGTCCGGCTTCACATCACACACAGGCAAGGAAGCCCCCAGCTGGCCCCCACCCCACGCTGAGTCCAGCCAGGCGCCCCCGCCCCCACCCCCACCCCGACGACACGGAGCTGAGCGCAGGGGACACCTGAGTAAAGGGCTCTGGCGGCAGAAGAGCACCTCCCACCCCCGAGCTTCTCCTGCCCGCCATGAGGCTCAGCCAGCAGTCACCAGAAACCACGCGGGTGGGTGGAGGGGAAGGAAACACCTCCGTGGGGCTCCCAGGGACAGGCTGGCCAAAAACGAGCCCTCCTGTCAGCTTCATCCACCTCTGGGTTGGTCGAGTGTTGTCATTAATTGTATAATTTTAAAAAGATGTTTTAAAAAAAGCAGAAATAAGGGCAGAATAGTCGTACCCACGCCCGCTGTCCTGGGGACACAGCTCACCTGCCCAGGAAACCCTCCACGCAGCTGGCATGGGCTGCGGATCGGGGCTCCCAGGCCCCAGACACCTGCCCCAGCGAGACTCTGCAGAGGCCAGAGGGAAAGGGCGGAGGCGACGGGACAGAGAGCCCCCCTCTCCAGCTCACCCCGGGGAACGAAGGGGACCAGCCCTGCGCCAGGCCGGGCACCCACATAGGAGAGAGTCTGCAGCCCACACGGGTCCCCTCAGACCCTGACAAGGTCCTGGATCCACTGCTCACCCGAAGCTCACGAGAAGGAAGAAAGTCACGTGCGGCTAAACCGCACCCCACCACTCCGGCCCGGCCTGCAGGTAGAACGAGGCACAGCCTCCCGGAGCTGCCCCGCTGGCCACCGCTGCACCCCACTTCCCGACCCTCGGAACCCCCGATCCGGTGTGCCAAGCCTGATGCTCGGCGTTGTCGCTGCTTCTCCAACTCCCTTCTCTCCCCGATGAGAGCTCCAGGCTCCCCTCCACTGGCTCTGCTACCCACGGCCTGAGCTGGAAAGGGAGAATGTCTGTGGACCCTCAAGGGCTGTCCCTTCTGCCCCTGTCCCCACGTGCTTTCCACCCACACAGTCAGGGAGGCGACACCTTTGGACCTCGCGCGACCCTGGTTCACTGAGCAAACCTGCCCTCAGAAGCAGGCCAGACGCCCGGACACGCACGCTGGTGGGCTGAGCGGGATGATTTTTGCATCTGAGGGTAAAATCGACTTGCTGTCTGGCTTAAGCCAAAAGAATGAAGCTCTAATTTTTAATTTTCAGCCACAAACCTGCTCCTTGAAGGAGACGGGGAGGCGTGGCCATGGGAGATTGTTCTGGGCTCACAGACCAGGGCCTTCTGCCCACTCAGATGCTGGCTCTCCTGCTTCTGGGCCTGGGGCATCCTCCTTGCCGAACCCTTACTTCTCCTCCAGGCCCCGGTCAGCCCTCCCCGGCATGGACAGGCACAGCACACCCGGCTGTGGGCTCCCAGCGCCCCCCTCGAGCATCGCCCTGTCAGCCTGTCACTTGTCCCTCACCTCTCTAGACGCAGGGTGAGCTTCCTGTCTGTGTCCTCAGCACCGAGCACAGGAGCCAGCACACAGCAGACGGCAATAAAGGTCTGGGATGGGGGGCGGAAGGAAGGCAGGCAGGGCCGCCGGCCAGCTCGCATTCAGGGTGGGAACCCCAGGCTCACACCGACCATAGTCTCATCGCCTGGCTCAGCGGCGGGGGTACCGTCTGTGCGAAAGGACGCACAGCACAGGCGAGGCAGCAGGTGGGGAAGAGTTTCAGAAACTGCAAATGTGAGAATTCACGCTTGTAGTTCAGACGGTCTCTGAGCACACCTCACTTCTAAGTGAACAGTGATCGGGGGGTTTTCATAAGTTCATTTGTAAGCGGGGCACGTGGAACAGGGTGGGCCGCACCCCAACGTAAGCGTGAGGTCCCCCACCCGAGCTCAGAGCAGCCCTGAGACACCTGGAAGCACCTGCTGGCGGAAGGCAGGGCCACACCTCACTCCTGGACGTACCGTGCCCCCCAGTATCGTGTTCTGAGAATATTCTCACGTTCTGCTCATCTAGACTCCCCTCGGATAGACACATCCCCCCAACTTTATAGTCCGCTGCAATTCGGGGTGAACGACATGACTAATCACGAACAAAAGCAACAAATCAAAGCCGTGCTTTGTTTTCAGGGGACACCTCCGGCTTTACTGTGACCCTGGGCGGGCAGGCGTGAGATCCCTGATTGACTTGCACCCGACACACACGGTGCTAACCTGACGTCGGGCTGGGTGGGGTCTCTGACCCCACAGTGATTTAGAAGCAGCGACTCAAAAGGGAGGAAAAGGTTTTCTGAAATCGGATTCGCTGGCAGAACCAGGGTGGGACAAGTAAGGGGCAGGGAACGGGAGAAGATACACCCCGGGACACTGCAAGGCCCTGTGCTTTGAGTCTGGGGCCCCTAAGGGGCCCCTGTGGCACACACCCCAGCACGGCCACGAACAGCTGGGAGCGCTCAGAGTGATCATGTGACTCAGCAGAAAAAGGTGAATCGTGTTTGTCCTTTTTTAAGCCGCATTCTGTTTCCGTGTCTGCCTGTCCCCTCGGGGTGGTCGCCCTCCCACGGAATGAAACCACCCATGATGCCCCCAGCAGAGGGTGCCCCGCCCTCTCATCCCTGTTAACTCTGCCCTGATGCGGTAGGGGACGCGGCCACCTCTGTGTCAGCACAGGAGGAGCGTGCCACGCGTGCCCAACGTGGGCACGAAAGCGTAAAGGAAGGGATAAAACAACGGATGAACTTGAGTTTTGATTAAATGCCTGACGTCTTCACTGGGCTCTCCCTTCTCTCTGCTGACCCCGCCTCAAGCTCCTGGGACCCGTTTCTCGTCCATAAACTGCCAGGACCGTTTATCCCTGGAAACAGCCGTGACAGCATCAGCGCCCTGGAGGGCAGGTCCTCGCAATCCGGGGGATCGGGACAAAAGGTAAGAAATGCCGTGTCCTTAATTTTTTTTTTAAGGTTTAAACCGTTGACGTGACAAGACACGACCAGGACCAAAGAGCCACAGATAGAATCGGAAACTGCGGTGGGCAGACCCTGCAGTGGCCCAGAGGACGGTCTCGCCCCCTGTTCCACAGCGTTGACCCTGACAGGGATGGAGACGTATGTGCCAACGGATGGCCTGTCTCATGAGATCCTCCTAGCAACTCTGTGGGGTAGGCAGCCCAGAAATTATTTATTCCGAGGTAAGAAAACGGGTGGAGAGATGTTAGATTCTTGCCCAGAAGGTGAGGGTTTGTAAAACAAGGACCATCTCACGCCCAGGGCTCTTTGTCTTTCTCCCCGGCCTTGAATGACAACTTCTTCCACAGTCATTTCGACGTATATTTAAGGATAAACAGGAGAGTCAGCCTCCAGCCCCGTAATCAGGTGTCAGAGGCAACGACTAGGGTACAGGAACAGAGTCAGTGCACAGTCGTCGGAGCGTGTTTCTGGAAGCCTTGGCGAGAAGGTGCGATTCTCTGGGAATGAGAGGCGGGGGCGTGTTTGCTCTCTTTTTTTTAAATTCAGTGTGGAATGCTGTGGTTTGTGAGTGGCTCTAAGGGAATGAAAGTTTTGAAGTAGTTTGGGGTTAAATGGCTTTCGAGGGGACAGGACGGTGCTCAGCGGGAGCCAAAGTGGGGCTTCTGGAAGTGCCATCGGTCCCCCAGTGCAGACTCAGGCTGGAATAGGACTTTGGGCCTGTCCTACCTCCTTTGCTGCCTTCAGGCCCTGCGCAGATCGGGGAGGTGGGCAGTTAGGCCAGAGAGCCGGCGGGGTGGTGCCCAGAAAGTCTAAATTCAACCTAGGCCCCCTGCCCCGCAAGCTGTTCCTCAGGTTATCAGGAATGTCTGCCTGCCTCTCAGGTTGGAGGTGAGGGGTTTGAGCTTGGGTTTGGGCGGATAACTGAGAACCACCCCCTGGAGCAGGAGCCGTGTTGGTCAGTGGCGGCCCACATGGTCCAGGATCTTAAGCTTGTTTCACCCTGTCACCCCGGTGGGTGGGCCTCAGAATAAAGGGGGCTCTAGTGACAGCAGCCACGTCCACTTTCAAGGCCACTTTAATTCGTTCTGGTGTGAGATGCTGCGACAGCCTCAGAACATGTTTGACATCAGGGTCAGGACTCGATTTGGCTCAAGTCAGCTAACACCCTTCCCCCCCCAGAGGAACCCCTGCCCCGCCCCCCCATGAGGCTGGGGTGGGGGGCCCAGGATGAGACTGGGAGACGGGAGCCCTGCCCCCCACCATGCACTGGGGCCAGTTACCAGCTGCCCACGGGGGGGGGGGGTGTGGGGGGCAGGGTTATCCTCTTCTGCAGCCACCCAAGGCATTTCCTACACTGACATGTCTGCAATATTAGTTAACGACGACGACAATGACCACGACAAAAGAAAGCAGCCGTTTTTAGGAAGTGAAAGAGAGGGCTATTTGCAAGGCAAAAATCAGACAAACAGAAGCTCCAGAAGCCTCGCTCCATCATAGGAAGGTTCCCCTGAGTGGGTGAAAGTATTCGGCACCTGGGAACGCCAGGGTCTCTCACCACGACACCCAGGAGCTGCCACGCGGCCTGCGCCACCGCTCACGCGCATTCTCTAATTTATACCCCGACTCTACGAAGCGGGCCCTAGCACAAGCCCCGTTTTACAGCTGAAGAACCAAACGCGGGAAGGTTAGTCACAGCTGCAGTCATGCAGCTCGTGACAGAGTCGGGTCCTTGACTCGACGCCATGTGCTTAGCGGACGCTGAGGGCCCCCGTGGGGAACTGAGGTGCCTTTGAGTGGAGGAAGAAAGGTCCCTACTGGCTGATGGGCCTGGCAGCTGGCAGCCTCTGCCTATCGCCTACAGCCAGGGGACAGCCCACCAACTGCCCGCCCCACCCTAACACCAGAGACGCTGCAACCCCTGGGTGGAGGCCACAGGTACAGACCCGGCCAGCACCACTGGAGAGATGGGGTGAGACTAAGGAGGTGAGTCCCCGGTCTCCCTGCCCCACACAGACCTGAGAACGTACCTCCAGGTGCCTCCCCGAGGCTGCTTAACTCTCCAGGGTGGCTGGCAGGAGTGGGCCTGGTTTGCTTGGGGTCACCCAATATCTGAGAGGGTAAAGGGCAGGAATGAACATGGGGTCTCCGGGGCAGGCCCTCTCACTGTCTCCCCACTCACGGTCCCTGTCCTCTGGCCCCTAGCGGGACTTGACCATTCCCCTCTGCCAACTCCCCCTTCACAAAAACCCTCACGCAGGCCGACTCTACCTGGAACAGACGACTAAAAAGGCCTCGCATGTTCCAAAAGTTGCTAACAATGCCATTCCCTTCAGTGCACCTTCCCTTTCTCTCCAGCTGTGCCAGAATCCTGGCTGCTCTCCCAGGCTCAGAGCAAACCCCACTTCCCACGAAATGTCCTGCCTCTCCCCAGCACCGGGAGCCCCTGAGATCCAGAACATTTACTATATTCTTATGTTCCCCAGTTGGCCCTTAGACACTTGGTACTGCCCAGCAGGCCTACATTTTGTGCATGCACGTATCCGCCCGTCCGTCTGTCCATCCGTCCACCCATCCATCCATCCACCCACCCACCCAATATTTAGTGGGCACCTGCCATGTGCGAGGTGCTATTCTGTCGCTTCCCCTTGTCCACTCTCTCTCCCCATTCTCCAAGATGACTATTTCCCACCTTCTGCTCCACCACCCATCCCCTCGCCAATCTCACCAGGTCTGGTGGCATCAGATACCATCTTAGGCACAGGGACCCCCTGCCCTGGCCTCTCTCCTACACTCCGAGTTCCAACACCCAATGCCATCTCCACTGGGGAGTCTAACAGGCAACGTGCGCCAGATCGGAAGTCCAGCTCCCCCAGAAAACGCTGCGGCCTGCTCCACCCAGCTCTCCCCGTCTCAGTAAATGATTCACCCTTCTGTGCAAGCCACAGACTTCGCAGGCATCTTTGTCTCAATCTCTCTCTCTCTTTTTTTTTTTTGCCCCTCCCCCCACGCCCATGTCCATCCAGCAGCAAACTGTTGACTCAGTCTCCAAAACCTATCGCCTGTATCCTCTCTCCACGCTGCAGCTCCAGTCCAGGCCGCTGTGGTTTCTAGCTGGACCGAGGAACGGCCTCCAGAAGGTCTCCCCTCTCTTCGCTCTGGACATTCTCTACGCGCCAACCAGAGTGATCATTCTGAAACCTAAGATCACGATAGGTGCAGCTCGGAAGCCTGCAAAGGCCACCAGACACTGCGCTGTGCTTTCCACGCTAAGTTCTCTCTCAGGGCCAACAAAGCCCTATGTGCCCTGGCCCCTGCCTGACTCCCTGCTGCCCCTCACCCTCAGCAAACCTCTCATGGGCACCAAACACAGGTCTGCATTTGCTGGTCTTTCTGCTCGAGAAAGTCCTCCCCTTAATGAGGTAATCCCTCCCCCCATCAAAATAACCCTTCCCCCCCTCATCCCCCTTCTACCCCTTTACAGCACTTCTCACGACCTCAACCTAACATTGTTTTAAGTATTATTTTGTTCATTTATCACCTATTTTCTCCACCAGAAGACCAGCTTCTCAAAAGCAAGGAGGTGCCTGTTTGGCTCACTGGTGTATTCTGTGCTGAAACGATGCCGCCACAGTAAGGAGTCAATAAATACTTGTTGAATAAATGAATGAATGAACGAGTCTTATCGAGTTATTTTCTTATTAGATGAGGTCTGATCACCCATAACCAGAGGCAGCATCGTGTTCATTCTTTCATCTTCTTACCCCTCCTGGTCCAGGGGCCAGTTACAAGGGCAGGTTCAGGGCTGGGAAGGGCAGTCAGGTGACACGATCAATGGGAAGTGCTGCCTGGGCCGCAGTGATGGGAAGGACCTGGAGGCAGGTCTAGGTTTAACATTATTGATTTGAGAAGTGTGCCAAGGGCACGGGGTGAGGAGTAAAAGTACAGTCCAGGGACCCTTGAGGCCAGAGAGAAAGCTGCTGGCAGGGCAGAGCAGGCCAGTCCTGGCCAGTTCAGCTCTGGGAATCTCAGGAGATAGGTCACTAACCCATACGGCAGCCAGGGTCCCAGCTGCTGCTGCCCCCATCAGCCCTCAGCCCCCCTGGACAGCCTGCCAAGCGAAGTGCTGGCAAGTACAGGAACCTCCCTGCCTGCTCAGCCCACCCGCCTCGGCCACTGCTGCACAGTGCTTGTGGCTCATGCGGGACACAGAGACTCAGAAGAAGCCACTTTCCCCAGAGCTCTCGGACCTGGGGGCAGAAGCAGGACTGGCCCCACATCGCTTACGGCGGGCCATCCTGCCCTCTTGAGATGACTCTCGGCATCTGCTTAAGAGCCCCACAGGCACTTTTCCAGGAAGCCCAGCCATCCCTTGCTGCAGACCAGCATGGAGGTGCCAGGAGGGCATGGGTGCTGGGCTTTCTGGGCAGTCACCCCACCAGGCACAGAAACAGTGGAAGCACCAGAGCACGTGCTCCATACCTGCTACCTGGCCACATCCAGCTCTCTTGAGGGAGGGGGTCTTGCCACTGAGGCCTGCTGATGCCGGCCATGAGCTTGGACTAGGAGAAGCTCCCGCCCCAGGTCTCCACCCTGCCCTGCAGCTCCCAGCTGGCCAGGGGGAGGGGCGGGGAGCAAGCACGCTTGTTCACCTTGGGGACAGGAAAACTGAAACCCCTTCCTGGGCCTCTTTAAAAGACAAGCTGGCGGACTTGCAATCTCCAAGCACCCCACTTTAGTGACCCAAGCACTGTTCACACCCCCTGTGACTGTTCGCAGCCGTTTTGGGGGGTCGGTCTCAACGCCCCCCTTCTCAGGAGGTCCAGGCATTTGCTCGGGTCCCACAAGGGTGAGCAGCGGCCATGAAACCGGAGCCCCATCCCCGCTCCTCGACCAGGGAGCCCTCCCGCACCCAACGGCAGAGAGGGAGGGAGGGAGGGAGGAAGACTCAGGCCTGCAGAACCCAGGAGAGGCCCCCTCCCTTCCGGAGACGACGAAGTCTAAGAGCATTTTGCTGCCTCGTGGAAATTCTTCCCTTTACGGCTCGGAGGCCGCACAGTCCAACAGGGTTTCCATCCTCACCACCATCACCATCACCATCACCAACATCATCATCATCTTATTATTATTATTAATCATTAAAGTCCTGGGCCCGGCCCGGCCTCCTCCCGCAGGGACTTCGCGCGGACTCGGCACCGCCTTTACCTGCGCTCGCCGGGGACGCGGCGGCGGGTCCCGGGGCCTCCGGCCGCCTGCTCCCCGGGGCTCCCCGGGGCTCCGCGGCGCGGCTGCCCCGACGCCGGGCCCCGCCCGGTCGCCGCGGGCCGAGCCCGGCCCCGGACAAGCCCAGGCAAGCCCGGGCGGGGCCGCTCCCGGGTCCTCCCCCTGCGCGCGCCGCCGGCCGGGGCGGGGGACGCGTCCCCGGCGCCCGCGACCTCGGGGTGGGCGCCCCGCGCACCCACCCAGCGGACCGGGCGCCGCCGCCGCCTGGAAAGGGACGGGGTGGGGGGCCCAGTGGGGGCGGGGGGCGCGGCGGGCGCCGGCCCCGTCGGGGCATGGGGCGCTGCGGGGTCCCCGGACCGGCCTCCCGGGGCCGATGTCCCGGGCTCCGCCCGCTGCGGGGTCCCCGGTGTCCCGGGCTCCGCGCACATCGCCACCTTCCGGGGTTCCTCGCGGGGCGGGGGGCGCCCCGAGTCCGGCCCTGTGGTCCCTACGGCACGGGGGGCCCTGGGGAGCCGCAGGGTCCCACGCTGCCCCGGACTCCCCGAGCCGGGAAAGGGCTCTAGGGCTGGGACCCAGCGCCCTGCGCCCCGCGTCCCGGCGCTGCGCGCCCCTGGGGGACAGGACTCGGCGCGTCCCGGGTCGCAGGAGGCGGGCGGGGGGCGCGGGGAGAGGGGATCGACTCGGCGGGGGACTCAGGTGCACCCCACCCCCACCCCACCCCCCGGAAGGGTCCCCGAGACGCGGACGCGGGGAGGCGCCCCTGACTTCTCGCGTCCCCACGCTGCCCTGTGCGCGGGCCGGACGCCCGCGGGGCCGGAGCCACGGCCACCAAGACCCGCTCCGCCGTGGGGAGGGGGCTCCCCAGCCGCCTCCCCGCCCCCGGCCAGCACGGATCCCCCCGGGAAGACAAGGTCCCGACCTCGGGCCCTTCCTTGCTGGGACCCGCTGCCCCGCGGCCCGCCGCGCCCCGCTTGAAGGGGACGGGAGCCCCGGGCCTCCCTCTGCCCTGGAGGATGTCGCAGGACAGAAGTCGCTTCCCCAGAAGCGCACCCTCCGCACAGACTCACTCTCCCCAAATTGCTGGTCTGCGGCCATGCATTGTCGCACAGACACACAACTGAAGGGCGACGGTGTCCTTGGCCTCAGGAGGCAGCGGCTCCCCGAAGCGAGTCCGGGGGACCCATGGAGACTCACAGTCCTGCCGGCGGGAAAATGGCCCTGTTGGCGGGGGGTGGGGTGCGGAGGGTGGGGGTAGGGAGGGACCTGCTGGGCTTGTGGCGCGTTTGGGCACACTGGAGGGAGCAGGTGGAGGCCAGGCGTGAGTTGCCCCTTTGCGGGCTGAGGATCACAGGCTCATAGGGCTGAGTCTGCGTGGGGTCCGTGTCTCCCAGACTTTTCCAGGGATTCTAGGACAGAAAAGGAGAGAGCCCAGGAACCAGGGAGAAGGCTGGGGTGCTGGCAGATGCCTGCAGATTGGCCCACCTTTCCTGGTACCAGCAGTGCAGGGCAAGGGACAATTCCATGGGGTAGATGGGATGAGGAAGGCCCCCACATATCCGCAAAGACTCCAAGGGTTAAAGGAGGCAGATGGCTGTGGAGGCAGCACATGGTGATGGAAGGGAAAGGGGGTTCTAACCCTGACACACTGTGTGACCTTGGTGATAATAATAACAGCTAACTTACTCTGTGTGCCCAGTGTGCCCCCCGCCCCAGGTAGTCTCATCCATTCTCAAAACAGTTCTGAGAGACGGGGATTAGCACTGCCCCATTTACAGGTGAGGAAGCTGAGGACCAAAAAGGGAAAAACCAAAAGGACAGTGGGGTGGAACCAGGACCCAAATCCATGCCCCTCAGACCCCCAACTTCGCTCCTTAGGCACCTGCCGTCCTGCCTCAATTTAGCAAATAGCTTAGCCTCATCCCACCTTGGTGTGTACAGACAGTGGCATAGATTCAATGAATTGTGGAATGAATGAATGAATGAATGAGTGAGTGAGTGAAATCCTGCTCCTTAGGGCAAGGGGAAGGACTGCACACAGCAGGCATTGTCATGCATTCAGTGGTTCATCCTGGGAACCTCTGGAGGCCCCGAGGAGCATTATTAGTTGTCTGCTGCATGCACACGGGACAGGCCCCTACCCTCACTGGCCTATTCTCATTTTCCTTTCAGAGCCACCAAAATGCCTTGACCTGGGCAACTAATGAATGAATGAAGACACTTTGGGGGCACCAGTCCCTGGCAACCAGAGAAGTGAAGTAACCAGATTCCTACCCACTTTCCTGTCCAGAGAGGCCAAAACATACCCAGGCCTCTTTTTTTTTTTTTTTGCAAAGGCTTCTCTCTCTCTATACCGAAGTCCATCTCACTTCTCCCAGCCCCCACCCAGGCACAAGGACACCAAGCCCATCTGCATTTCCTCTAGGACCCATCTAGCATCTGGATATGTACACACAGCCCTAACTTGCAAGTAAAAGGGGGCTATGGAGAAGGGGGCTACACGGGTAGTAACAACGAACTTCAGCTTGCACCCCAGGATATGCCACACACCCGTCCCTGGACACAATTGCGAAACAGAGGTCCCCAGAGGCCTTTGGGTCTTACATTTAACCACAGACGCCCAAATATGTGAGTTAAAAAAGGATAACAAAGTCCTGGGATCTGATCACGGTGAATATACTAAAACCCACTAAATTGTACCCTTTTTAAGGGGTGAAAATTACGGTCTGTAAGTTATATCTCAGCAGGAAAAAAGGAGCCACCGCTCTTCCTTACTGACTAAAGGTACGTGGCATGAACCCAGCAGGCCCCCCAAAGCCTAATCTGGTTGTGGGTAAAAGAGGGTCAAGCGTCCTTTTGGTGGTGGCCAGGTTTCCCCTAACTGTGGCCGCCACAAGGGCAGCCTCTTATTAAGCCCGAAGACAGGACGACAGGGACACAGGACCCCAAACTGGAGCCTGCAGAAGAAGAAAGGGGTCCGTGGGGAGGGGCTTTCCTCATCGTAGCCCTGATATCAGAGGATCACTTGGTGGGGAGATGGTGGATGGGCCAGGTGTGTGTGTGTGTGTGTGTGTGTGTGTGTGTGTGTGGCACGTGGCAGCGCTCAGGGAAGCCCACCTAGCACTGACAAAGCCCTAGTGTCACCAAGCACACTTTGCAAGGCCCCATCTCTGAATAAGGAAGCACAGCCTGACTGGCTGGGTTGGTGGAGAACTCACCCCCAGATTAAAAATAGCCTCAGTGTGAGAAGTCAGAGCGCTATACAAAGGGAAGGACGACTTTGAACTGCCTACTCATTGCTGTGCTGACTGGGCATTTCAGCTAAACATAGCTTTATGATTCTGTTTATTTTCCTGAAGTCGCTCTTTGGCTTGCGCATCAGATCAACCTTTTTCCTAATTGAGGACAGAGAGGGTCACCTTATCCCTAAGAGGTGTTTAGCTACGGATCGATTGACTGAGGGATAGCTGTTCGATACGTACCCGTAACGTCATTTAGCTACCGTTTCTCAGGCCTACATCACATACGTTACTTCCTGTTACATGTTCTGCAGACTTGACCTCATTTGATCCTCCATGAACCTTCTGGAATTATGCCCATTCAGCAGGCCATAAAGAGTCTCAAAGGGGCTTCAGTCTACATCCTTGTCTAAAAGCCCCACAGCTTATCAGTGACAGACCCGGGATTGGGGCCTCTGCGGAATCCCAGAACACAGGGGCACTGTTTGACAAAGGTGCTGGCCCAGGGGGAACCCCTCTGTCCTTATAGGAATGAAAACTCCCCAACCTGGAGTCCAGAGAAGTGAGACTGGCCCAGATCTGTCTGCTGCCTGCAGCTTGTGTAAATGCTTGTAGCTGGTCCCTCCCATTTCTCCAGCTCCATGAGGAATATAGGACCAGTTTCCTTTTAATACCCAAACTGACAATGGCCCCAGCTCTCATCCTAAGGACGTGGGCGGCAGCAGCTCAACCCCAAGGCTCCTGTCCTGGGTACCACCCCCACGGCTCCTTTAGAGGACACCTGAGGCGGTCAGGTCACTGGTCTCCTGGGTGGAGTGATGGAGGAAGATGCCCTCCTCTCTCAGACAGGGCCACCCCACGACCCTCGGTGGCACAGCTGTTTCCTCACAGGACGCTTGCCGACCCACATGTTGGATCATTCAACAAACACATTCGGGGGTGTCTCTTAGCCAGCTTGGGCCCCAGTGCTGTGCTTCGTTTAAGCCTCATAATAACCTTAAGCTTTTATTACTCTATTTTACGGATGAAGAAACTGAGGCACGGACAGGTTAGGTAACTTGTCCAAGGTCACACTGCTGGTGAGTGGCAGAGCAGGCATGTGAGCCTGGGTGGTCTGTCTCCAGAGTCTGCCGTCAGCCCCCGCATATGCTATGGTGGCCCCCTGGGTACCAGGGTGCTCAGGTCACCTCCTTCTCTAGAAACTCCTTGTCCCTGGAGTTGGCTTCAGACGACGTGACCCTCAGACACCTCGCCCTTTGAGGTGTGTTCCTTCCTGTCGGCTGACCTCATTGGGGCCACCCCAGCCCATTCCAGATAGTTCAAAGGTCTGTGATGCCCCCCTGTTCCCAAGGCTTATTGGCCCCATTGCAAGTTTCCAAAAACCTTCTCGACAGTCTTCAGGCTCCACTGGGGGTGGGAGGGGGCACAGCTCTGGCCATGGCCCTTCCTCAGTCTTGTTCTGTTCCCAGAACCCAGTGCCAAAGGGACCCTTGAGTGATTCTTCCCAGGGTCAAGAAGGGCTAGCAAGACCGCGCCACAACCCCATTGCCAGAAACAGAGGCAGCCCGCAACTTCTCTCATTCTGCCTCACTGGGGTACCCCACGAAAATATATGATATGTGTACGTCATACAATCTATACGATGCACGTCAGACTATGCATGATGTATGTTTCACTTTGCATACGTCGTCTGTTGCCCCAGATTGATGGTTCTGAACCTCTTTTGGGGCACGTAATCCTTTGAGAATCTGATGGAAGCTGTTAACCCTTTCCAAGAAACCTCCTCCAGCAACTCACATCACCCAAAACTTGACTCACAATTTCTAAAGATTCCTTGCCTGCCTCCTCCCTCACCCCAACCCCCAGCAGATTTAAACCAAAGTCCTGACTGCATCCCAGCTCCCCGCCTGCTCCTCTGAAGTCTCCCCGTCTCCAGACTCAGCAACCCCTTCCTTCTGGTGCTCTGGCCAAAGCCTTCGCAGCCCTCCTGGACCTCTGTCTCTCTTCCCTGACATCCAGTCCCTCAGCATAGCCTGCTGGCTCCCCCTTCGAAATGCAGCCAGAATCTAGACCCTTCTCAGCTTCTTCTCATCACCTCCGTGGCTTCCACGCTTGTCCAAGCCACAACCACTCACTCTCTGACCTTGTCATAGCCCAACTGGTTTCACGTGACACTTGCTCCCCAAAGTCAGTCCTCGACACGGCATCGAAGAGCAGTTTATTTGGAATGAAGTCTGATCACATCGCTCCTCTGCTCAGAACCTTCTGGTAGCCCCTCACCTCACTCAGAGTCAAAGCCAAAGTCCCTTCTGCAGCCCGAAGGGCTCAAATGAGCCAGCCCCCTGCTGGCTCTTGCCCTCATTTCTCTCTACTCTCTCCCGCTGGCTCTGTTCCGGCCGCATCAGCCTGGATGCTCTTGGAATGCACCGAGACGTCCTCTCCCCCTCCCTGAGAACCAGACCAGGGCCCCGGGGGACAACATCCCCTGTCGTTCGTCCCCACCATCATCATTGCAACAGGCAGTGAGAACCGGGGTCTGTAACCACGAAGCCCTGTTCCATCCTGGGCCCAGGGAGACGTCGGAGGGAACGGTACTAAGGGGGACCTTAGGCCCAGGATTACATTACCCATTTCTAACAGCCAAAGAAACAACAATTCTCTCCTAATTCGGCAAACATTAACAGAAGCACATCATTTCTGATAACCACGTTAGTCTATTGATTAATCGGAAAGAACAAAAAGGAACAGTAACCCCGTGTCGGTAGGAAACGTGGATTATTCTGCAGGAGAGAGAGTCATCTGGAGGTGGGTCGAAGAGAATGCCACCTCTGGGCCTTGAGGTCGCAGCGCGGGCCGCGCTGTGGAAGTGTGAGGACAGGTGGGGCCCTAGTGAAACAGGGCGGGTGTCGAAGAGACACGGTCATGGGTGGTGGCATGGGCGCCTACCCACGGCATCTCCTCTAAAGGATGGCCAAGGTCAACAGAGAACGCCAGAGAGAGAGGCACCCAGATCCCAGACACAGAGATATTCCCGACACGCAGACAACAGGGACGACTCCTACGCATGACAAGTCGCCATCCTTAGTGGAACCCCTTGTTCTCCACCTGGCCACACCGACGCTCATCTTCAGTCGTTTGGGCAGATACGAACTACCAAGCCATATATTTGTAGCCTTCGCCCCTTTCACTGTCGTTGGCCACAGACTGGCATCACCCACGTGTTTCTATAAATAGGAAGAACCCAGCACAGGCCTCGGAAAACCGAGCAAGTGTCCATCGCATCCCTGCCCGGAAGAGGTAAAGGGCACTCACAGGACTCCTTGGCTGGAGCCACGTCTGTCCTACGGGCCTGGAAGGGTCGCCTCGGGGGAGCAGCCACTTTCGGCTCCAGAGACCTAGAGAAGCAAAGAGGCAAAGCAGTTATGCAAACCAAATCCATTCCAGGGCCAGGTGAGCAGGGCAGTGGCCTACCGGGAGGTACCTGGCAGTCACCTGCTCGGGTATCCCTCCCCGCCTTCTCTCCCCAGGGTGATTTTGCCCTTAGAAACCTCTCCTTTGAGTTGAGGCATTGCATTCCCCAGGAGATGCCAAACAGGGCTTGTCCCTTCCAGAGGCCTTTGTACATGGGTATCCCCAACAGTTTGCAAACTTCTAAGGTAGGAGGGACAGGTCGGACTCAACACGAACATGGCGTCAGGCCGCCAGGCTGAGCCGAAGTGCTACGTAGAGGCTCCCTGGTGACTTGGGGTCCCTACGGGGAAGCCTGGGAGGTCGGTGGTGTGAAGGCAGTGGGCGAGCATCAGAGGCAAGCCGGGCTCAGTTCGCGGTTTTATCGTGAACCTGCCCTACCTTCCCCTCCTGTAGTGAAGAAACCCTAAATTCGTACTTTTGGAATAAAACCACTTATGCCCGGTCCACTGTTGTGAAATAAGCACATTTATGACACAGAAGGGAGCCCGGTGTCTCCGAGACCTTGAACGAACTATTTTCAACATTCGGGCTATAGGGCAAGGCGACCTTCAGAGCACAAGGGCCATTGCCTTGCACGTGGCAGGACCTTTCAGAGGACGTGAGACACCCGGGCCAATGCCACATCTTAGGGGACCTGGGGGTTCACGAAATGAGGACATGTCAAAACAGGGTTAGAGAAGGCACGTTTGAGTTTTTGAAACAGAATTCATTTAGCGCGCGCGTGCTCACACATACATAAAACCCAAACACGAGAGAATTGGGCTACCTGTTAGGAATGATATTTAAAAACCTGAAGGCCCTTGGTGCACATGAAGCTCAGGCCGAAAGCCTCACCCCTGGCAGATGGGCGATTTGAGAAAGCAAGTGACAGGCCCTGTAGTAGGAGCCTGAGGACCAAGACTGGACAGGTCAAGTGGCCGGGCTTCTAGCCCACTGGTTCCAGGAGGGAGGAGGGAGAGGCAGCCCTGGAACTGTCAGCTTTATCACTGAGAATCGACCTCTGTCCCCTGGCACTTTGCCACCCTATTGTCACCCAGTGACATGCTGTTGAGTTTAAAGGCAGAACCATACCCTAATACTATTTGACCTGATTCTGACGTCACTGGGCGCCCAATTTTAAATATTTGTTGGGTTTGACCAAATTATCAAGAAGGTGCCATCAAGAATTCTTTGGGAGACACAGAACGTTTTCAGTGCCCGAGAGACAACAGCTACGTGTTGCCTGTCGGTCCCGTTTGAGGTGGCCCGAGTCATATTTCTCAGCTAACTTTATCCACCCCTGTCAAGTCAACCTGATCACCACCTACTTCTTAACAGGGGGTCTGGAGGTCTCCTGCTCTGTGGCAGGGACACCCATAAGTGCGTGCTGTGTACACATGAACACAACACGGCCTACCCCGGAGAATTAAGAAATTACCTCCTGGGTGTGACAACTTCTACCCTATTTTACCGTGGAGAAGAGGGGCAATCTCATGACGTAGGCACATGGGCTGTCTTTCGGATAATCACAGTCATCTGCCTCCGAGTAGCTGAAGGTCGGGAGTAGGCGGCATGCTAGGTTCTGGGCTATTCAGACTGGTCTCACCCGTAACACCGAATCGGTGAAAGGGAACTCCGTGGGCATGAAAGCGAGTTGAGACTCTGACTAGAAACCCCCAAACAGGGACAGAAAAACAGGTCATCAAGGGAGAGGCTGATGGGAAGAGAATGAGACCAAACCCTGAGGCTGACCCACGTGGAGGCCGTCTGGGTTTGCTACTGTTGTCCCGCTACATTTCCCAAGCCAGGAGTGGGCACAAGGCCCAAGCCGACACCCAGGGGCAGCCTGGGGGCCTCGCGAATGGACGGACCAGAGCGCTCGGTTAGTGTCGCGCTGCTAGTGGGCTGGTTCACCTGTCCTTCGCCACCCATCGAAGACAGTCAGCCTTCCTGGGAATGTTGCTAAGTGTCATAAGGTGACAGGCAGATGTGCAGATGACTACCCCAGCCAGTTCTGAGAAACGATGAGAGCAAAGGCCACAGCACACCCCTCTGCAGCGTGTCCCACGGGAGCTTTCTGGGAGTCCCGGATGCCACGTGGGATGACCTAGGAGGTGACACGGATCCTGAAGGGCGGAGAGACTTCTAAGTAAAATGTCTGTGCTTCTTGGGCCAAACCAAATCCCGATTAGCTCTTCTGCCTCAAAGCGTGGGATCACACAGAGCTAAACACCCCCTCCGACACCCACCCTGCCCCGAGGTGAGTGACCGGCTGGGTTTCCTCCCGCGTGCCCAGAAGCCCTCTGCTGGGAGAAGCCTGAATTACACCACTGATGTCCTGACCGGGAGCCACCAGGCTCAAGCGGCCCGATTTCCCAGGATCGAGAGGGGGGAACGATAAAAGAAGCCCCAGACCCATGGGAACTGTAAATGGGAGGCGCTGCGGACCTCCCCAAGGGCAGCATTCGGTTCCCAGAGCTGTGCCCCTGGTGTCCCGTAAGTTTTACCCACGGCTCTCAGGACCCCAGGTCTGTGTCACCTCTTGGTCCCCAGTTTCCTTACCTTGTCCTCTTTCACCCGAGTCAGGGCTCCTGATGGGCCCAGCACTGATGGTTCATCCTTGTCCCACGTGCCAGGTCGGTACGTGGCCCGGGGACTCCCAGGTCTGCTCTGAGCTTCCTGGGTCCTGGGGCAAACTGGTTTCATCTTTGGACCTCACTGTCCTTCTCGCTGAGTGTGAGGATCGAGCCCGATGATTCCTCAGTTTCTGTCCTCTGTGGGTTCGAGGTTCAGGTGCAGAAGAGGGGAGACGGGCTCTGCTCCTTCGTCGGATCTGCAGAGGATGCGAACAGCTGAGAAGCTGCTGACGCTGCACTGGGTGAGAAGCAAAGTGGTCAGCGGAGCAGTGCATGGGTCGGGGTCTGGCGCTGGGGCCCTAGAATACCCGAAGCATGCTGACACCATGCCCGCTGCCCCCTCCCCGACCCCCGAGTTCCTGGGACTCCTAGTCTTCGGGATTCTGGGCGCTGCGGCCTTAGCACCGGTGTCCCGTGTCCAGCTGACAACCAGGCCCACCACTTGTTCTCCTGCCCCTCACCCTTTCCTTATACATTTGTCCCTGCAGGAGCTGTGGGGCTGGCCAGCTGGCACTGCCCGGAGGGTACGGGTGGTCCCTTGGAGAGCCACCTCTCCCCACGTCCTTGGAGAGAAGACGCAGCTACAGTGCTGTGTCTGTCCCCGGCTGAGCAAAAGGGCTCCTGGTGTCAGTTCTGGGGCAGCCACAGGCCTGGGCAGGCCCAAAAGACTGATGGCATCAGCTCTGAGCAGGGTCCCTGCCATCTCCACTCCCTCTCCGACTTCCCTCCCCATCCCAGGGCAGGCTCTGAGGGCAGGGAGCCTCTGAGGGGGAGACCCTCCCGGGAGTGATGGGAAGAAGCAGCCGCCAGTGCCCGGGCCCTTCCTGCAGAAGTCCAGGGTCCCGGACAGCGGAGGCACCGCTATCTAAACTGTCACAACCGCGAACAGCCCCAGAAGAGCAGGCTTGGGTGCACAGCGTGACATCACTTCCCATCTAGCCGGGAGACAAGGCTTTTGCCAGGAACAGGCCCCTGAGGACAAGTCGGACAGCATTTCCCTGACGCTGGCACAAAGGAAGACCTGCACCAAAGGCTGCTATTCTGGGCCAGAGGTGCCATCTGGACCCCCTGGGACTGCCCTGTGTCCCTGGGCCCCTGGCTCCTGCCACCTAAGGCCCTCACATCATTCAGGAGGGTCAGCAGCTACAGGACCACCCCTCCCCCCACACACACACATTTGCTGACTCCGCATGGCTCTGCAGTGAGGCCCCACTCCCTCCATTCCCGACTCCATGACACCGGGAAAAACCTCTCCCCACCGCCTTAACCCATCTCCACGGGCTGTCCCAGCCGTCCTCGGGGGAGCATTCTAGAACAAGGTCCAAGGAGGTCCCTCTGCCCTACCCAGGGGGGTGCCTGAGATGGGGGCCCCTTCCTCACCCACCAGCTGGAAAGGCCACCTCGCTTTCCAAACTGGCGTCTGGATTGCGGAGTCAGAGGGCCGAAGCGGGAGGCCCGAACGCAACCCCCTCCACCCACCCCGAAGTCCTTGCAGCCTGAGCCATGGGCCAGAGGTCTGCAGTTCCACAGAGGTCTCCGCACATGACGCTGCACCAAGGAAGGGGGGTGTAGATAACAGCAGAGCCTCGCTCCCTGCACCAGTCGGGGGCTGGGTCCAGTCTCAGCAGCACTGGCTGTGGCAGCTGCTGGGAGGGGCTACCGGACAGGCCCAAGCGGGGGTACATGGGTGCAGGGTGCAGGGGTGCAGGAGAGCGGGATACAGGGGAGCAGTGGCACAGGGATGCAGGGGAGCAGTGGTGCAGGATGCAGGGTTGTAGTGGTGCAGGGATGCAGGGTACAGGATGCAGGGGTGCAGTGGTGCAGGGCTGCCGGAGTGCAGAGGCGCAGAGATACAGGGGGCAGTGGTGCAGGGGTGCAGGGTACAGGATGCAGGGGTGCAGTGGTGCAGGGGTGCAGGAGTGCAGAGGCGCAGAGATACAGGGGGCAGTGGTGCAGGGGTGCAGGGTGCAGGATGCAGGGGTGCAGGGGTGCAGGGGTGCAGAGGCACAGGGATGCAGGGGAGCAGTGGCACAGGAATGCAGGATGCAGTATGCAGTGGTGCAGGGATGCAGGGGCGCAGTGGTGCAGGGGTGCAGGAGTGCAGAGGCGCAGAGATACAGGGGGCAGTGGTGCAGGGGTGCAGGGTGCAGGGCTGCAGCGGTGCAGGGGCACAGGGGAGCAGGGGTGCGGGGGTGCAGGGCCTGCTGACTTGCGGAGGGAGCGGGCAGGCCTGCAGCAGGTCGGGCTCCCACTTCTGCTCAAGGAGACCCGGAGGCCCAGCAGTGAGGGCTGCGCCGGCCACGGCCGCGGCAGCGGGCCGGGTGGGAGAGGGGAGAGCGGAGAAGCCCTGAGTCAGCGTGGTGCATTGCGAGGAGTCCCTGGGCCAAGACACATACGCCCCGGACCGGCCCCTCCAGGCACAGCCCCCGCCTAGCTCAGGGACCCACGCCAGCCTCGTTGCCCCCCTCAACAGTGACTGGACGATAACCCTCCCTGCCCCGAGTCCCTGGGGGATGGAAAGGTAGAGGATTCTTTTTAAAGACCAGCCCGGGCCCACATCACCCCCTACATGCTCCTGTGGGGTCACGCTCATGCCATGGGGATCTGACCTCTCAGGGGCTGGGGCAGGGGAGAGTCTTGCCCTGACACCCACCCTTCTGCAGCCCCATGACTAGTCCTACATGAGGCGCCTGGGCTTTGTGATGGTCACCGCCAGTCACGCTGGATGCTCTTCCTGACAAACCTGGGAAACGCCGGCACCGCACGGGCCTGGACCAGCTCTCCCTTCGCCAGACCCTCAGCAGCCGGCTTCCCTCTTTTGCCCTAGAGATGAGGGCATCCAGGAACCAACAGGACCTGAGGCCCTCCCCCACCTGTCTGTCCCTGAGCGTCTGGTCTCACCCTGGCTGCTTGGACCCCGACTGCCTTGACGTGGTCACTTGGGACCGGGCAGTGCCGCCTGAGGGAAGGAGGCCTCTCGCAGTGAAAGGCCTGCGGAGTTCCTCGCTGAGCCCAGACTGGCAGCTGGGTCATCTGGGAGCCCCAGCGCGGTCAGACCTCCCGCTGGGGACCAGGCATTAGTGGGCACAGGATGCTAAGGGCCTACAGCAGCATCGGCTTTGTGGGCATTGACAAGAGGCCTAGCTCTCGGCTGGTTCCAGATATAAAGGGATTAATTCCAGGTATAAAGGATGCTCTTTTGTCATCCAACCTGGGCGGGGAGGCACCAAACGGGAGAGGAGTTCGCCTGGGCATGCCGGCTTCGTTCTCTCGCTCCCCAGGGTGGAGAGGCCCCGACACCTCTATCCCATCGGTGAGGAAAAACTCATCATTTGTCCAAATGGCGCATCCTAGCAGCTTCCGGGGGTGGGGATGGGGGCAAGTTCTGCCTGATGCAAGTTCAGCCCCACACAATGCTGACCTCAAAAGACCCCAGGGTGTGGGATCCCAGCGACTCGTCTGGGTGCACCGGGCTCGAATGTTCCTCATTTCAGGACGTTCGTCTGGAAATATAAGTATCACTCAAGGGGTCCTGCACACACACAGATGGTGAGCTGAGGTCAAAGACGGCTTTAAACATACAGGGAATGGATAAGACGTGAGTGGAGGCAGCCAGGGGGCCACTGGGGACAGGATGGGGGTTCTGGAAGAAGAGAAGCAGAAGGCACCCCTGGTCCGGGGGAGGGGGCCGCCCCCGCCTGCAGAGTGCTTTTCACTTGTGCCATCTAAGACCGGCACCGCGTGCGAGGCTGCGTCTCCCCAAAGACAGAGGCTTGGTCTGGGGGGAGCACCTCCGTGCCCCGGGGAGCTGCCTTGCTGGAGGGCAGGCAGGGTTTTCTGTGGATGAGCCGTCAAGCATGGTTCCTGTCTACACAGCAAGACCCTCGGCGCAAGGCAGGAGCCCTCGGACGGCATGACACGTTGCCAGCCTCGGTCGCTTGCTGTGTCGGGGCCTGCCTGGGTCATTTACACCTGAGCGATCAGAGATGATTTACTGTGAGACCTGAAGTTGTTTTTTTTTTTTTGTAAAAAACAAAATCCCCGAAAACCCCAAACCACTTTTTCACCTGAGGAGGAATTTCAAGGAGCTCAGCCCTTCCAGCGCCTGGGACCGCCTGGGCAGATGCCACCGCTGGTCCTGCAGGACATCGCCCCCAGGACGGCCCCGGGTCCAGCGCCGCTCGTCTGGGAATGCCACCCCGGCAGTGCCAGCCTCGGGGCGCCTCCCACCGGCACCTACTGAAGCAGCGACTGGCTTCGTGCCTGTCCTTTGACTGGATGGGGAGGAATCTGGCCCCCAGAGACCAGAGCTCAGGAGCCTGGAGCTGCTCGTGCATGTCCCCAGAAAGAGCCACTGCCGCCACCGTGTGCTCTCTGCGTCTCCTGTCACCCTCCAGCTACATGAGTCCCTTCTGGAGCCCCCACAAGTGCCTGGCGCCCCACACATCACCATTCGCCACCTCCTGCTAACACAGAAGGGAATTCATCCCCTCTTAAACGCTGCAGCCTCCTTCCCTGCGGTCGCACGCGTCATTGTTTTGAGTTTCCCTCCAAAGCTCATCTCAGGAAACCCAAAAGACTGAAAGCTCCACCCCCGGTCCATAAGGCAGCGAAGGCTGCATCTGTGTCCCCAGGGTTCCAGCCGGGCTGGCAAGACCACAGTGGAGATCCACCGAATTCTCCAGCCCGACCCGCCCGGCTCGGCTCCGGCTCCGGGAGCCAGGCAGCCAGACGCAAAGGCGCGCACCGAGGCACAGACTCAGCTGGCACTCGGCGTCGTAAGTCTGTGGGGTCCCCGGCCCCACGCTGCGGGGAGGGAAGCCACCCCAAAGTAAGGTCCTGGTGGTGCTTTGAATTTTGCCGGGGGCCGAGAGCTCCCCAGTCCGAGGGACCCGACAGGCTGACCCGCGCGTGGGTGTCCCTTCCTCCTGCCCCCTCCTCCCGCTGCCAGTGCTGCTGCTGCCGCTGCTGCCGCCGCCACTGCTGGTCTGCAGTCACTTGAAGGAGAAAGATTTCGCAGTACGGCATTCTTAAAGCTGCAGTGTCCACATTCTCCTTCACATCCCCGTGTCACGGACGCCCGCTCACTTACCGGGGTCCTTGGCAGAGGATGGGTGGGCGAGGCGATGGAGGACAGGGGGCTTGGGGAAGCCCGGCGGGTGGGTGGGAGCCAGAGGCTCAGACTCCAGCGAGGGGAAGAGGAGAGGCTGCCTGCAACGTGGTAGCCTCTGCAGTTAACCGGGTTGCTGGGACCGCAGCAGGACCGCAATGGAGGAGAACTATTTTTTTTTTTTTTTTAAATCAGAAAACCCCCACCAAAAATTTCCTCCACAAACTTATTATCCTCTTGCGGCTCAGCTCAAAACCCAAGGTGCCAACCAACACGAGCAAGACACCCATCTGAGCATCACAGTAATCCGATCAGCATTTTTCAATGATTTTGGAAAAAATTGCCTCCTGCGAGCGACTGACTCAGCTCTCCCCACACTGTGCGGCTGGGAAGCCAGGCGGGGAAGGACCTGGGTGAAGTTCATGGAGCCCGGAGTTCCTGCAAAGTGCAGGGAGCCGGCTCCACCTTGCTGGGAGAGGAAGCTTTTGAAAACCCCCAGGAAAAGGGATCTTGCTGCAGGCGGCCTCAGGGGTGCGTAGAATGAGTCAAACGCGCGGATCCAGCCTCCGGAAACCCAAACACCCTTCCCTGAAAGTTACCTTTCTCCTCTGCTCAGCGGCGGTCCTGCCCGGATGCCGGCAAGTTGCAGACTGCTGCTGGGTGGGGAGGGAGGACCCGAAATAAGAAGTGTCAGCTGGGTCCCTGCACCGAAATGATGCCGGGACTCAGCGCTGCGGGCGGCTGGGATGGTCTCTCCCCCTCCCCCCGGGTTCATTTAAACCTCTGACACTGCAAGATGCCCGCTCCTCTGCTCCTCCGGAGACACATCTCCAAAGATCCTCCTCCCCTCCCCACTCTTCCTCACTACCAGGTCCACGGCTTTGCTCCACCCCCCCGCGTCGGTTCACCTAAGATGCTTTTCTTGCAAAAAAAAAAAAAAAAAAAAAGGAGACCTGGACTGCAGAATTCTTAATTCCTCCCTTGCTGGGACCACATTTTTGGAGAAGGTGTGACTTGTTCAGAAGTTTGGGAAGGACAGCCTGATGCCCAGCAAGGAACAGAGAGAGGCAAGGAGTGACAGTCTGCTTTGCTTCAGACAAGTCCACACCACACTTGAGTGGAAGAGGCAGACTCGGGGTAAAGAGGATAGGAAAATTCCTCTCCGTCTGCCGGCAAATTTTCGACAGTTTGGGAAATCTCAGTTTTTGCTTTCCTTCAAGAAAACCCCATTGGGAAATAAAAAAAGTGCACGCACGTGAGATGTACGAGGGAGCCGCAAAGTGTAAATGTTATCCCGACGAGTCTAGGAGTCTCAAAGTTTTTGTTCTGCCTCCATATGAGTTAATGTCGCTTAAGGCTGAGACGGGAATTTCACTGGGGAAATTCCAGGAGACAGAAGCACTTGAGATGCAGATACATACGGAGAAAATAGTGCATCCTAATATAATCACGAGAGAGAATGCAGTCTAGATAAACCGAGAAACAGGGGAGGGTGGGGAGAGAAGTAGGTATCCCCAGATTTTGATTTTGATAGGACCTCGGAGCCTGAGAAAGGACAAAAAAGGAGAGAGAGGGTGTGGGGAGCTGGGGGGCCACGAAGACGCCTAAATAAACGGTTCAGAAGGACCAATTGCATCAATTCCATGTACATCTCATTACTGAAGTGAGACTGGTATGTGACTTGCTTCTAAACAGACTGGGAGGAAGGGCTCGGCTGCCCGCGTCCTGTCTGGGACACGCGCGGCCACGCTGCTGCAGTGCACCACGGCCGTCGTGGCCGCCGCACCGCACCAGCCGCCCTCAGCCGCCTTCCTCACTCGGGCTTTGGCAGACAGGTGAGGCCCGGCTGCACAGCTGTGCCAGCAGGAGCCAAGGCCAGCTCCCATCAGGCTGCCGGCATTCCCCTCCTCCACGCTGCACCACTCAGGGGGTGGCCGCAGACCGGTGGAGTGGCCCAGTGGAAGGGACCTCAGAGGCCGTGCAGCCCAATCCCTCCATTTCTCAGACAGGAAAACTGAGACCCAAGAAATGGCAGGGCCTCCCCTGGCCAGAAGGAAACACAGCCAGGGTCAGCATTTGGGTCTTCAGATTCTTTGTCCTGGGATCTCGCTGTACTGGTCATCGCCCCTATTAGATGAGCCGTCTGCCCCTGCCACGTCCTCACGTGACCTTGAGGATGACCTCTCGGCTCTGCTATTTCGTGTTTCCTCCATGGATGATGTGCAGACTCAGGCCAAGGAATTTCAACTCTTTGAGAGCAGGAAAAGTACCAAGTAGGGTTCTTGTGGGCAGAGGCAAGAGCATACAGGAGGCTTAGGGGCCAAAGCGAGGTCCTCAGTCCCCTCCAACGTGGAGACCCAGACTCGCGCACTGGCAGCTTAAAACAACAGAAGCCCATGGTCTCGCAATTCGGGAGGCCGAGAGCCTGGAATCAAGGTGTCGGCAGGGCTGGCTCCCCCTGGAGCCCCCGGGGAGGAGCCCACGCCTCCCTCCTGGCTTCCAGTAGCTGCCGCAGTCCCCAGCGTTTTCCCATCTGCAAATGCATCCCTCCAACCTCCATCTTCCTCTTCTTCCCTTTTCTTTTCGTCTCTTCTCTCATAAGGACATTTGTCATTGGCTTTAGGGCCCACCCTAATCCAGCGTGAGCTCATCTCAAGATGCTTAGTTACATCTGCAAAGACCCTTTTTCCAAACAAGGTGGCATTCACAGATTCCAGCCAGACACACCTTTTGGGGGCGTTGTCGGGCAGGGGTGGGGGTGGGGTGGAGGGTGGGGATTAGGGGGTGGCAATCATCCAACCCACTGCATTGTCCAATGAAAATTTCCACGTGAAAACCCACAGCAGTGGAATGTGACGGCCCCCATCCCGGCTAAGCCTCCGCAGGCTGTGACACGGCCCCTGTGGGTAGCAGTTAATAGCTGCGCCCTCTTTCCCAGCGCTTTGCTTGTGCGGGCTTCTTAAATTCTTACAACGACCCTCTGAGGCAGGCACTGCATTATCGCCTCCTTTTTACAGTCAGGGAAACTAAGGCACAGAGAGGTTTAGGTCCCTCAGCTGCGGAGTGGCAGGATGTAGGCCATCTGGCCCTGGGGTTTGAGCCCTTCACCATGCGTCTGCTTCCCGGTGCTGGCCCAGCAGATTCTCCTCCCTCTCAGCTTGACAGCATTGATTTTTCCATCCGACCCGCATCTCCGACTTGCTTCCCTCACAGATATTTCTTGGGCATTTCTAACGGGCGCCCTGCGCTGATCTAACTTCGGTGCCGTCCTTTAAACACACCGGAGGGAGTCAGGAGCGTTCATGGTGCAGAGGCGCGCGCAAGGTCATCCTGAGAGTGGAGAGGAGATCCCAGTGCACACCCAACTTTGTCGCCGGTGATGAATGAAACACCTGCTGGTCAGTCGCACCCATTTTTAAATCAATAAGAAAGAAGCAACTTCGGAATAACGATGGTCTTTTGGCAACTGCTCCCGTTTGGGGCCCTTGCGTTTAACCTGCTCTTCCCAGGCCATTGTAACAAACCTGGTGATTCTTTCTCTTTTTTATGAAAACAAGGGCTAACACGTTAGATTTCTTCTTAGTCCTAAAATCCTCGTAGCGTTGGCAAGCAAATGACCCTGTCCACTTAGACCCTGAAAAATACCGCGTGCAGGTCTAGTCCCTCCTGGCCTCGCGGACCCCCACGCGCCAGGATGGACGGCAGATGCCGTGCAGGTGTTTTTTCACTGGTGGCCTGACGCGGGGCTCACATGCAGAAATTGCTCTGTCTCTTACGGTCGGTAGCAGCCGTAGGAAACTAGGTTAGACCGAGGGAAAGTGCTCTGTCTGGACGTTGTTCTCAAATATTACTCTCGAGTCGGGCTCGGGATCAGACAGAGGCCCTGAAGGAAGGGCCAGGAGATAAGCTCGAGATGGCCATCTGACTCAGTCCCTGACCTTTAGATCGCAAAACATCTGGGTCGGGACCGAGCACATTCAATCCGTTGTGGTGGCTCTTCTTTCCGGCTGAGTAAATCCTCCTGTGATGAATCCCATGTGTTTGGCGTTTTCTCTACCAACCCCAAACCACCGTCGCCGGGGAGGGGTCCAAGAGGGCAGGCTTTCGCTCGTCTTCGACGGAAGTCACAGGCTTTTCCTGCCTCGAATCCCCTGCATCATTTCGTGGATAACTGCATCGTGCTGAGTTCATCCTGCTTTGAGCAATGCCATGTGAGGGCACAGGGATGACAAAGCCAAATGCATTTTATAATTAGTAAGAACCTTTCCACCCAAAACAGTCACATTGTTTCTGGTTCCTGCTTTTTCATCCTTGGCTACGGGATGGCAGTCTCCTACCCTCTCAATCTGCCTCTCAGGATATTGAAACAGAACCATAAATACCCAGAGATCAGATCTGCCGGCTCACACGCGTCCCCTGGGGGGTTTCTCTCTCGTTCGTTAAAAAACAATGTTTATCAGCGCCTACTGTGTGCCGAGCCCTGGAGAGGTACCAGTTCCATCCGCACTGGAACAGGGGTGAGCTGACACTCCACAGATGGTCCCTGTGTCTCTGTAACATGCCGGAGGTTCGTTGGCTTAAGCTGAGATTCCTCCCAAGGGTGTCTGTCTGTGTTTAACAGACGAATGAAGGTGCTAACTGCCCAGGGAATGACAGAGGCACCTTCAGGTCCCGGCTGCCAGGTGAAAAAATACTTTCAGCCCAAGGAAACCTGCCTGGGGTCCTTGAGATGGCCACCTTGGCTACGAAACCCGCATCTCTGGGTCTGTGCCCAAATGTGCCCCTATCAGAAGCCTTCCTTTCTTCAAAACGGCACCAGCTCCTCACTCTTTTGCTGGCGTGAGTCCTCTCCTGAGCAGGGATGCTAGCCCCCGACACTGCACCCTTATTTGCTGATTTGTTCTTATTCACCTCCCTGAGGTACAACGTCCCCCAGAGCAGAGAAGTTGGCCGTTTCGTGCAGCGCTGCGTCCCCGGCACCAGCACAGTGCCTGGCACACAGTAGGGCCCCGTAAATATTTTAAAGTGAGTGAATAAATGAATGAATGAATGCATCTTCTTGTTTTCTTTCGGAATCCTTCCTCAGTTGCAGGCAAACCTATGCCCTCCGCCGCTTAGGGACTTGTAATCTCCCCCCTAAGTGATGGTGGCTTCCCACAGCCCACACGACAGTTCCGCAGACCTGTCTCTCAGTCGTGGAAGCTGTACCTGCCGTTTCCAGGAGGACAGGTAGGGGGAAGGGCGGGCTGAGCAGGCACCCTCTGCACTGTGCACCCTTCAGAGACGCCCCTCACCTTAGAAAACAATGCAAACGCCTTCCCAAGGCCCAGAAGGCTGCGGGGTCCGGCTTTGCTCCCACCCCACGGCTTTCTCCTGGCCACTCTTTCCTTCCCACTCAGCCCCAGCAGTGGTGGCCTCCTTGGGGTCTGTGAAATGTCCCTTGCAGTTCCCTCTTTCTGGAAGCCCCACCCCCACCCCCTCGCCTTCAGGCGTCATCCTGGCTGCTCCGCTGAGAGCATCTTTTAACTGGTCCCTGGAATGGCTCTTGTCTCCTTGTCCCTCCCCCGTTTCCAGACAGTCCCCAGAGCCCGGCATTCGTGCTGCCTGCCATTCTCGGGTTCATGCAGCCACTTGTGTTTCTGTCTCCTCTCAGGAGGGTGACAGCGTTCGTCACTGAGCTCCCTGTACCTCACACCAGCGAAAGCAACCACAGCGATATCTGTCGTGTGAAGGGACGAATGACCGCTCCCAGGTGCTCAGTTTCCTGCGGTCCCTCTGCAGCCTCTGTTTTCATACCTGTACGAATGTGCTCAGGTCACCGTCACAAAGGACCACAGATTCGGTGGCATAAACAGCAGACATTCGTTTTCTCGCAGTTCTGGACGCTGGAAGTCCGAGGCCAAGGTGTCACCAGGGCTGGTTTCTCTCGAGGCCTCTCCCCTCGTCTCGCCTTCTCCCTGTGTCCTCACGTGGTCGTCCCTCAGTGTGTATCTGTGTCCTGTCTCCTGTTCTCTTAAGGACACCAGTCATAGTGGATTAGGCCCCCAGGGACCTCATTTTAACTTAATCACGTCTTTAAAGGTCCTATCTCCAAATACGGTCATATTCTGAGGTCCTGGGGGTTAGGGCTTCAGCATATGAATTTAGGGGGACACCTGACAACACCCATGCTAGCCACTTAAGCCACCCCAGTCGTCATCAGCTGACTTGCATGCACTCTCTCAGTGGCTTCAGCCCTTCCCCTCAGCACTCCTGGTGCTCATGTTTTACTCTGGAATTTTCTACTTGGATCCCTGTCCCTTATGGTCCTCGCAGGGCTCCGTCCCGTGTGCCACACACGTAGTCCACCCAGCAGCTCGACTGCCTGCGTGTGGCTTAGGTGGGACTCCACGCTCAGACACGGGATGAGTTGCTTGAGGTCGCGGAGCTGACGGTGGGGGGACCCAGGCTTCCAGCCTCAGGACACGTGCGCTAACACTGCGTTGCCCATAGGATCCCGGGGGTGTCAACCGGGAGGTGGGGACAGGCAGGCACACTGAGCAACAGGGAGATGGGTAGGCTGACAACCAAAGAAGAAATGTTCTGAAGAGCAGGGTAAGAACAAAAAGCTTGGCAACCCGAGTGCACTTCACCTAAGGGCTGAGAGCCCTGCCTGCCTCAATCCCTCCCCACCCACCACATCTCTGTACACCTGGTCACAGGTAAGGGCAGGAAAAGAGTCCGTCCAGTTAGGGCTAATGGATTTAGCAAATAAAAATACAGGGCTCCCAGCCAAATGTGAATTTCAGATAAACAACGAATTACTTTTTAGTATCGGTACGTCCCGTGCAATAATCGATACACGCTTTTACTAAAAACTTGTTGCTTATCTGAAATTCAAATTTACGGGGTGTCCTATATTTTTTATGGCATCCCTGTGTTCATTCCATGCTTGGTTTAAAAAAGCAAGAGTATCGATGTCTTCCAGAGGGATTTCTTTCTAAAATGGGCAAAATGAAAAGATTGGTGTGTAAGTGAGCCTTTAAAACAGGCGCAGCAGGCGAGAACTATGTACATGACATAAGCTACAAACAGACAAAATTGAAGTTTCTCTTTCACATAAAAAGAACATTCCAGAGGCTGAAGGTTCCGGGATGCTGTGGTGGCTCCGCAGTATCATCAAGGACCTGGGGTCCCTCTCCCTTTCTCTTCTGTCATTCTCAGCATGTGAATTCCAACCCCATAGTAGCCTCACGAACTAAAAGAGTTGCTGGAGCCCCAGCCGTCACATCACCATTCCAGGCAAGAAGCTAGGAGCAAACGGAGGAAGAATATGAAAAGAGCACATGCCCACCACCTATCCCACTTTTCATAAATTCTGGCAACTTGTGCTTATGTCTCACTGACCAGAACTTCGTCACGTGGCCATATTTAGCTGCAAGAGAAGCTTGGAAATGTAGCCTCCTGACTGTGTGCACTGAATAAAATCAGGAGTCGGTTAACAGAAGGGCAAGTAAATAAACTCGATAAAACGCGGCTCTTTCTTTCCCGGTATGTGAGAACGGCTGGCTTTTGCTACAGGAGGACGTGAAGGGCTCACTTTTTACAAATACAGGCAATTTCATGTGCCTGCTATTCTGCTTTACAGATTTCACTCGTTACAGTTCTAAGCCACCAAGGGCACACTTTAATATAATAGACGAGGAATAAAATAAAGCAGCAGATTGATTTGCTGGCGCATCTAAGATCTAATTAAAAAGAACGTTCGAAAGGAGGAGAGTAAACTCCTTGAAGAATAAATTCCTGGTCTCTGCGGATCTCCCCACTTCATCCTTAGATTGTCAGTCAGTTCCAGCTCTGCCTACATCCTATGTGCCAGGTGCGGAGCAGGACCAGGGATAAAAAGGTGGACGAGGGGCGTCCGCCAAGGGGTGCTTGCTCGTGGGGGTGTCGAGTGTGTGTGACAGGGCCTGAGTTGGTGCCTGGGTCCCCTCCTGATTAGGTTGGGTGGGGAGGAGACTGCATTACCAAGGATGGGAGGCCCTGGAGAAACTCTTCAGATTCCTGGCAGAACTTGGCCGGAACAGGAGGATTCTGGTTCACCGATGCTCCCTCCGTGGGGCCACAAAGACCTTCACCAGCTGGCAAAGCGCTCACCAGTAGTGCCTTGTGTTTGGGGACAATCGTCTGGGCCTCCTGGAGTGACTCGATGGTTCCCATGGGTCCCTTGAATTCTGCTGAGACTATTTCTTTTTTTAGATTTAGTATTAAACTCTTAAAAGACGAAAAGTAAACCCTTCCTTGCTTCGCCTTCAATCTTTTTGTCGTTAAATGAGATGTTAAAAAGGGGTGTGGACTCTTTGTCAGGTGTGAACCCGTCTTTAGAGGCCACCATTCCCCATCCCAGAATGAGGTGTGGACGACGAGACAAACAGGCCAAGGAAGGGTCAAGTGACCGCTTCTCGTCCACTAGCTCAATAACTACTTGGAGGAAGAAAACAGACACATTGGGAATGAAAAATAACCGAGGACCAGCTAGGGAGGTGTTTTCACTAGCATGGAAAGAGGTGCGACCTCTTCCCTGTTGCCGGAGAGGCTGAAGTGTCTGTCCCTCCTGGGATAAGCTTTAAGGAAGCTGAGAGGCCAGCCCAAGACCTCCCAGTCCAGGTGCAGCCCACCTGGGCCCTTCTCGTGTCTTCTGCCTGCCCCACCGCAATCCTGGAGACAGCTAGCAAGGGAGGGATGCCCCGGCAGGAAAACCACGGGGCTGGGGCAGGGAGCGGCTTGCTGTAGTGACCTTGGGGTTTGACAATTATGCGGGACTGGACTTTTGAAATCCTGGCTGGAGAGAGAGGGCAGGGAAGTCAGCTTCCACCCCAGGGTGGAGTGAGCACATTCCAGCAGGTCTGCACCGGCCGTGGGAGAATACGAGGCTGTTTTCCTCTCCACCCAGTGAGTCCCGCTCGTTCACCAGCCACACACGTAGTTTTAAAAAGCTTTAAAAAGACGTCAGGGCGCATTTCCCCATGGCAGGGAGGCGCGATTGGCACCTGCCTTAATGAGGGTTCATTTGCACTTGCAGCCTCACCTCTAAGTGCCGGTCTCTGCGCCGCCGCCAGCGCTTAGGGCTGCGCTCATCACTGCTCCACTTGCAATCCCGATTTCCTCAGGTACCCGGGAGCCGCGCTCTACCGTCACCCAGTGTCCTGGAACTCAACACCGGATAGACTCGTTTGGGGGCCTCGTCTATGCGGCGCTTAATTCCAAAAGAGTTAGGGGGACATCGCTGTCGCCTCACCAACTGCGCGGATCCTGGGAACAGAGTGTCTCAGGGGCCTTGGCGCATGTTTGCATTCCACGTGCCTTTTAGTTTGGAGCAAGGACTCGTTGGACTCGACTCTCTCCCATGCTGGACTGGTGTGCAAGGCAAAGGGTGTGACTTGAGCTGGCACACAGCGAGTTGCCCCTCATGGCAGCGGGACGAGTGTGGTTGAGGCGTCGAGATGGATACGGGAGAAGTGGGGACGAGATCTGGACCTCTGATGAGGCCTTTGCTGCCTGGACGTTGGCTGCTGTCACAGCTCTGACAAGGCGTCAGCCTTGGGGATGAACCTCTGTAGGTGTCCCCTTCCCCATGCAAAGGTAAAGGACGACTGGCATGTCCTAAGCCCAGGGTGCGGGGGAGACAGGCAGCCATTCTGGGGCAGGTGACACTATGTGAGCCGCACTCCTCCCAGCTACTCACCCACGGATGCCGCCCTGATGTGACTTCTTTTCTCTTTTTAGTGATTTTTTAAATTGTCATAAGTACCTATAAAATTAACCATTTTAATCATTTTTAAGTGTTCAATACTGAATCCCCGTCATCGCATCCAACTCCAGAACTTTGCTCATTTTTCCATCAGAAACTCTGTCCCCGAGGACCCCGACCCCCGTCTCCCCCTCCCCATTCTGCTTTCTGTCTCTCTGGCTGTGGCTGTCTCAGGTATCCCCCATAATCGGAATCATATAACACTTGGCCTGTAGGGTCTGGCTTCCGAGCACAGCGTTTCTGAGGTTCGCCGTGGGGTGGCATGCTTCAGCATTTCCTCTCCTTTTGACGGCCGAGTGCTGTTTCATGGTGCGGATAGACCGCCTTTCGTTTCTCTATTCACCTGTTGACTGATGCTCGGGGTTTTTTTTCATTTCTGACTGTGGTGAATGATGCTGTGAAGGCTGGTGTCTGAGCCCCGACTTTCAGTTCTCTGGGCCATAAACCTGCCAGGTCACATGGGAATTCCACGTTTAACTTTCTGAAGAACCTCAGAACTGTTTCCCACGGCGGCTGCACCGTTTTATGTTCCCCCGAGCAGTGCATGAGGATTCTGGTTTCTCCACAGCCTCCCCAACGCCCACTTTCCCTTTTTTTATTGTTTGTTTGATTATAGCCCTCCTAGTGGGTGTGAAGTGGTGTGTCATTGTGGTTTTGATTTGCTTTTTCCTAATGCCCAACGATGTTGAGCATCTTTCCATGTGCTAATTGGCCATTGTATAGCTTCTTTGGGGGGAAAAATTGTCTATTCAAGCCCTTTGCCCGTTTTCGAATTGCCTTGTTTGTTGTTTGTTGTTGTTGAGTGGTAGGAGTTCTTTATATATTATAGATATTAATCCTTTATCAAACACACGGTTTTCAAATATTTTCTCCTGTTCCGTGGGTTGTCTTTTCACTCTCCTCGTAGTGTCCTTTGATGCACAACCAGACATGACCTTTTGCATCCGTAAATAAATAGCTGACCTGACAAAAATATGTCAAGTGACAACTACGCTAAATTAATGAATTCACTCATTTAGCCAAATGCATGTATTATGGAGAGTCTTGTGCTGGGTCCTAGGGAAGGGTTTATGTTCTTAAGATACAGTAGCCACCGGACAGCTCGCCTTCAAAGTGTCTACAGTCTAGTTGACAAGACACACAAGTCAGAGAGGCTGGAAAACCATAACAATGGGTGTTTGCAGGTCATTTCAAACGTGTGAATTCCAGCCGATGGGACCAGGATGCTCCGGCACCGAGGCAGGTGCCAGGGAAACTCACATACGTCCTTCGCCACCCGCCCCAAACCACACAGTCAAATTCCTCACAGTGGATGCCGTGTGACACCTAAATTAGCAAGAACTCGAGAATATTAGCTTTAGGTGCTACAACAACCGCAGCTCATCTGGTCCCTTGCCAGGTCAAGGCTGTATTCTGGGGAGAGAGCTTCTTTGCAGTTTGGGGACAGATGTAAACACATCACCAGTCCTTCCTTTCGTGGAGGCTACGTCATCAAATCACAGAAAATGTTTTTACGAAGCACTTATTTCATGCCACAGGTGTCCTGTTTCCTCGATCTTAATCTTACAACAATAATAATTAAAATTAACAGTTACTGCCATATCTAACTGAATTTAATGAAATCAGATCTTACAAAACAAAAACGTTAAAAGGCAAGTATTTACATGGTTAAGAGTCTTTATTTTTTTAAAAGTTTCACCTTAAATGCCTGTGAAGAGATTTTCTAACACAGGTAACATGGGTTTAGAGAAGCGGCAAATTCCTGGACCCTCATCACAGCAGCATCCTGGGCCTTGGGCAGGGCCAAGCCCGTCGGAAATCGTGGTCCCTGAACTGAACATGAGTCCATGGGGGAAACCTGATTTCTGGATGGTTAATATGAATTTCACATTACATGCTGCTTTTCAGAAACGTTTCTGTTATTTAGGGCAAGGTATTTCATTTACCGACTCTCCCTGCGTGAAGCTGGGCTCCCCCACGAGGGTGTAAGTTCCCCGAGGGTAGCCATGTGTCCTGGCCTCCCGAGACTCGCTTTGAGAGTGAGGGGACCCACTCACTGAGGCCACCAGTCTAGGCCCTGTCCTTGATTCTTCCCCCTCCCTCGTCGCCTGCATCCAACCCATCAGCAAACCCCGTCGATTTCTGTCCCGAGCCTCTCGCTGCAGAATGCAGGAGCCTCCTGTGTATGAACCATGTGTTTCTCCCGCTTGACACCTGGAGTCTGGCTGACCCCGCAGAAAATGCCCCTCCCAGGGCCAGCCAACTCCTAGAGACAGTAAGTGATTGGCCCTGGGGGGCACATATAAGCCGCCCCATCCAGAACCCACATACCAGCCAACCACCCCCTGAGGGTTCTCACACTCAGGGCCACTGTCCCCTGCCCTAATCCCCCAGGGCAAGGCCCAGACTGTTAGGGGCAGCCCCTGGGCCCCAGAGCTGAAGCCGTTCCAACCAGCCAGTCCTGAGCCCGCGCACCCTGCCTCGCCCGTCCCTTCCCATGAAAACCACAACAAAGGCCCTCAGCGTTTCGCCAGCTGCTCCTGCCCTCCGACCAACCCTGCTGCTTCCTGTGTGGCCGTGTGGGTGGCGTGGCCTGCCACTCCCCTTAGGGACTGCAACACACCGTCTTTGCAATGGCAATCATCTCCCGGTCAGTTGGCCTGGCCATACCTGGACGATAATGACATTTCCATTGTCATTAGTCTGGACCCTTCGATAACCTCCCACCCACTCGGCGTGCGTCTCCTCTCCGCCCTTGGCCCAGGAGCCCTGGCATGTTTTCAAAATGAACACTGATTGTGTCTCTTTCTCTCACTTAAAATTCCCCAGAGCCTTTCACTACACATCCCTTGCCACATCCTCCAAGGCCCCGTGGGTCTAGCAGCTGCTACGACCCGTTCTTGGGCCACCTCTTGCTCGCTCCTCCAGCCACACGGGCATCCTTTCGACTCCTCAGAAACACCATGCTATTTCCTGCCTCGGGGCCTTTGCACGTGCTGTTCCTTCTGCCCGAACACTCTTCCTCCAGCTTTGCATGACTGGCCTCCCTCCCCCGCTCCACCCCTTGGAGAGGCCTTCCTTAATTATACGGGCCAACATCCTATTCCTTCACCCTGTTTTACTGTCTTCATCACACCTGCCACTCTGTAATCCTTTTTTATCTGTTTGCAGTCCACCTCCCCAGACGCACCCCCACTTGGAGTAGAATGGAAGCTCCTTGAAAACAAGAGCCCGTTCACAGCTGTGTCGTCTGAGACTGTGGGGTCTGGCATGCAGGACCGGGTGAGTGAATGAGGGGCCCCTTACCTGTGTTTCCAAGGCTGGAGAGGGGAGGAGAGGAAGGGGCTGGTGAGTGCAGAGTTGTCCCCTGCTGTGGCCCTGCAGCCACCTAGGAGCTGCTGGCTCACCAGAGGCTCCCCAGCTCCTGGCCCCAGGCCTGCAGCGTCAGGGCTGGGAGAGGCAGACAGGGACTGCTTCCTGGAGAGGCCAAGGGGAAGCCAGCTTCTGTCTCGTGAGGTCCTGCTGACCATCACATTTCTCCTGCAAGGGTGCCCTGTCCTTCTCCAGACCCCAGGCTCATCCGTCGCCTGCTCCAGAAGTTGGGCTGTCCCCAGGCTGCGTCGCCACTTGGCCCGAAGTGTGCGATGCAGCTTTTGCTGGTGCAGAGACGGCTGGGGTGGCTGCCAGCACTTTTATCTTTCCATTTCATCTGCCAGCCAAGAACTTTCCCCTGCTTTTGCCTCTGAAGGCTTAAGGCAAGAGACATTGACCTTGAGTACAGGTGCCTCTTGCTTCATTACCCAGGGTCCCCTGCCCTGGTGCACATTCAGGCCGGCAGCTGCCCACACTTCTCTCTTCTTTTCCCGCGACCCCCTTCGCCCTCAGACAGCCTCGAAACAGACTCTGGGATCTTCCCCTCTGAGATCTGGCTCGGGCAGCACCAGCTACTTCTCCCCTTGTCCCCAAGGGCACTAATGCACCTCTTCGGACTGTGACAAAGTGGCCACATGGAGAAACATTCCCAGAGTCACTCACAGCCATGTGAGAGGGAACAGGACTCCAGTACCTGACCATGGTGGCCCTGGCTCCTCGCCCTGCACCATGTTTTGAGGGTCTGTTATCCACCAGACATTGGTCAGCTGGCGTCTGTCTCATGGGACCAGGTGAGGTGAGGTCTTCCATCACTTCAGCGTTGCAGAGCTATCCAAGCAGACGTTTTCAGAGCTCCTTATGTGACAGTTCAACAAAGCATCCTGGGACAACTGGATATCTACACGTAAGAGAACGAAGTTGAACCCACTGCCTCTCAAAAATCAACTAAAGCTAGATCAAAAGTCTAAATGTAAGAGTTCAAACTGTGGAACTCTCAGAAGAAAACGCAAGCGTAAATTTTCATGACGTTGAAGCAGGCAGAGCCTTCTTAGCTGGGACACCAAAAACACAAGCCACAAAAGAAAAAACAGATAAGCTGGACATCAGCAGAATCAAAACCTGTTATGCGTCAAAGGACACCATCGAGAAAGTGAAAAGACAGCCCACAGAACGGGAGAAAATATTTGCCCACCACATATCTGGGAAGGGACTTGCATCTAGAATGCGTAAGGAATTAAGTCAACAATAAAAAGTCGAGCCAACTGAAAAATGGGGAAAGAATCTGACTAGATTTTTTCCAAAGAAGATTTTTCCAAAGAAGATTTACGAATAAGCACGTGAAAAGATGCTCAGTGTCACGAGGCATCGGGGAAATGCAAATAAAAACCACACTTAGATCCCACTTCACACCCGCAAGGATGGCTAGAAGCAAAAAATCTGACGATAGCAAGTGTCGGTAAGGACGTGGAGAAACAGGAACCCTTGTGAGCTGGTGGGAACGTCACATGGTCAGCCGCTGTGGGAAACGGTCTGGCAGCTCCTCAAAGGGTTAAATACAGAGTCACCGCAGGCCCGGCTATTCCACTCCAGAAGGAAAACCTGTCCACGCGAGTTCATAGCAGCATCGTTCGAGATCATCCCCAAGTGGAACTAACCCCGATATCCACGAGCTGACGCATGTGGCGTATCCGTGACGCAAACATAAAGAATGAAGCATTGATACGCGCTATGACACGGATGGCCTCTGAAGGCAGCATGGAGACACGCATCTCACGACACGTATGCACACAAAGGCCACATGCTGTACGATTCCAGAAACATCCAGAAGAGGCAAATGCCCAGAGACAGAAAGCAGATGGGCTGACTGGGCTGCGAGGGTTGGGGGAGATGGGGGGAGGTGACAGCTAACTAACAAGCACAGGGTTGACTGTTGGGGCGATGAAGAAATGTTCTGCGTTGATTGTGGTGACAGTTGTACAACTCCGTGACTAAAAACCAATCAATTGTATATTATCAATGGGTGAATTGTACGGTATACGAATTATATCTCGGTGAAGCTGTTATAAAAAGAAAATCATGTGATAAAGATGCTGGACAATCCGGAAAGTTTGAGAATCTGCAAACTTAGAGGTTTTGGTGGGCAGAATAAGGACCCTCTGAAGATGGCCAGGCCCTCATGTCCAGAACCTGCAAGCATGCCACCTTCCATGACAAAAGGGACTTTTGCAGATGTGACTAAAGGTACGGACTCGGAGGTGGGGGGATTATCCTGGATTAGAGGAGTGTGCCCAATCTCATTCCACAAGTCCACGAAAGCCGGGCCCTTTCCCAGCTGGGGCAGAGAGATGAGGCTGAAAAAGAAGGAGAGACTCACAGCACTTGCCCGTCTGTTGAAGAAGGAGGTTGGGGGCCACAAGCCAGGGAATGTGGTGGCCTCTGGCAGCTGGGAATGGCCCTCTGCCGACAGCCAGCGAGGCAGCAGGGATCTTAGTCCGAAATCGCCAGGAACTGAATTGTGCCAACACCCAACTGAGCAAGGAAAGGGGTCCCCCAGAAGGAAATGCAGCCCTGCAGTTCCTATTTTAGCCCAGTAAGGCCTGTAGGGGACTTCTGGTCTACAGGACTGTAGGATGATACAATTAACTGTGTTATTTAAACCAGGGGTTCCCAACCCTGGGCTGCAGACGGGTACTGGTCTGTGGCCTGTTAGGTACCAAGCCACACAGCAGGAGGTGAGCGGCAGAGCAAGCAAAGCTTCATCTGCATCTGCAGCCGCTCCCCAGCGCCAGCATCACCGCCTCAGCTCCGCCTCAGGCCATCAGGCCTTAGATTCCCCTAGGAGCACCGGTCCCTGGTGCCACGAAGGTCGAAGACCGCTGTTCTAAGCCACAACTGTTACAGCAGCCAGAGAAAACCAAAGCAGGAGGTACTTCGTGTAGACTCCATGAAGCCGATCTTGAGAAAACTAGAGCGCTGAGCTTTCTCGTGGCTGGAGATGGAAGGATCTGCTCATGGCTGAAAATCCACGACACCTGTTCTCCCCCTCTCCACTCCCTGCGAAAAGCAGACTGAAGAAGCGGCGCTGACATAGTGAGTGGTGCCCGAAAATAGAAACTGCAACGTGATTTTATTTCTAACTCCACAGACGTGTCTTGTGAGTCATTCATCACTGTGGGTCTCACTTTCCAGGTCTGCGAAGCAGGCTGAGTTACCCCTGACTTGTGCCTACCCTGCAGTTTGGGGAGACAGAAAAATTGTCTCAGAGAGAGAGAGCTCCTGGGTGGTCCTCGACAGACATAGACCCTCGGGGGGCACCACTCCTGTCTCTGGCTTCCTCCAGAGGGTTTTGGGCACACGGGGTCCTCAGTGGCAAGGCCTGTGGTGTCTGCTGTTGCTCAGAAATGAGAAAAGCTTCAGGTCGGCAACTGTGCTGAAGCCAAACATCAGGCCCAAATGGACAAGGCCCTAGAGTTTGGTTTTTTGGGGGGTGAGACTCTCACACCTGGATGAGACCCAATTGTGTGATGGAAAGAAAGCAAAGCAATGGTCAAGATAAGACGAGGAGGTAGAGCCTGGGGGAGACTGAGATGAGCCTGGCGTGAAGGTGGGAGGAGGACAGAAAAATGGAACCGTCTCAGTGACCTGTGGGAGAAGAAACACCATCGGGGGGAGCAGTTGTGACACCCTAGGCTCATTTCGTGTCCCTCCTCACACCCCAGCCCACCAACACCTAAGTGAGCAGACATTTTCTTGGTAAACATTTACAACTGACCGGCTTCGGGATACTTCTAAAGATTGCCTTCAAGGTACCTGAAGATCACCCTTGTGATGGCCACCTAGAGATCTGGGAAGTGTCCTCTCTGCTCATCTCAGCCTCTGGGCACCTGCTTTCCCCATCTGTGCCTCCCTTGGCCCCGGTTTACATGGTTGTGTGGGCTCACGGTGCACCCGGGGTTACAGAACCTGGGACGGGCTCCCAGACAGGAGTCCTGGCATCACCCTGTCCAGTCAAGGCTGGCCCCTGCACAGACCGTCCTGCCCACTCGCAGTTGTGGGGACAGGCCAGTGGCTCCTTGACCCTCTGCACAGGTCCCACCCAGGACGGCGCCAATCCTTCCTGAGTTCCGGTAGCTTACTATAGGCCCCCAGATGGTTCTGGTGACAGTGAGGCCCAGTCCCCTCGGCTCCCCAGCCTTCCTAGAACCCTCTTGCCCAACATCCTGTGTGGTAATCACGCCTGTTACCACCACATGGTCTTGCTGGCCACTGCCAAGTTCCCTCTGCTAGTTCCAGACCCTGTACTCTGTTGGAACCTTCAAGAAACAAAAAGCTGCTACAAGCATTTCCTCTGGTTCAGAATCCCCTCTCTTGGGTGGCCCAGCGGTCTTCAGCAGAGATGGCCACGCACTCTCCTGTATCTGGGGTGGGAGGAAGGCGGGTCTAGAGAAGGGACAGAGTAGGGATGGACGTCGTACACCCAGTAAGGAGTCCTGGGAGGTCTGGCTGGCCAGTGCAGCACTGTCTCTACCCTGAGTAACCTGAGGTCACTTAGGGTCCGCTGAGAAGCAGGAAGGAACTGCGGTCTCTCTAGCACCTGGGGCCCCATGGGAGCACTGACAGCACTGTAGGGCCGGGACAAAAGTGGGCATGACGTTGCCAGAGTGAGGGTCAGATACTGCATGATAAGGGTGAGTGGGGTGGAGGACTGACACCCCATCCACTGAGCGCTGAGAGAGGCAGCTCACCGGGTTCTGTCACTCACATGCCTCCCTGTCACCGCACAGACAGGGCCGATTCCCACGTACTAGCTTGCTGATAAAGCCACAGGGGTGCCAGCTACCAGTACCGAGTATGTGTGACGGGCCACATACCCCTGAGGCGGGTACTCGCATGTCCCCACGGTGGGTGCAGGAGAAGAAACCGAGCCTCAAGGGTACCGTCTCCAAGGTGGCCCAGGTGGAAGCAGAGACTGGAAGGAAGCCCCGTGCTGGCGGCCGGGCCATCGCGTGCTCCCGGACCCCGAAGTCACCGCCTCGGGACATGGAAAACTCGACAACGCGATGCGCAAGGCCCGGCGAGGGCAGGCGGCCTGCTCCAGCGCCCCCGGCGCCGGCCGGGACTGGGGAGGAGGAGCAACCGGGCTCCCAGCCGGCCTGCCCGGCACGGCCGCGTCCCACGCCCCTCGGGCACTCGTGGGGCTCGGAAGGCGGCCCCTGCGACGCGCGACGACACCGCGGGCGGGGGGAGGGACGAGCCTTCTCCCCCCAACACCCCCACCCCCACCCCGAAGTCCCGCGGACGCGCAGGACCCGAGGCTCCCTCCGGGACGCCCCGCCTCCCCGCACCCCGGACGCGCAGCCCCGCCCCGCCCCGGCCCCCCCGCGCGCGCTCCCGCCGCCGGGGCGGGGAGCGCGCGGTCAGCGGGACGTGGCCCGGCGCCCTCCGCCCTCGCGCTCGCCCCCCGCGGCCACGCAGGCGGCGCCGGAGCGCGCGTGGGGCGCGCGCCCGCGGGACGCGCACCTGCCGGGGCGCGCGGAGGAGGATGCGCGCGGCGCCCGCCCGCGCCCGCGCCCCCGACGCCTCCCGGAGCGGCCGCCGGCGCCCGCGGGCCCCACGCAGTAAGCCGTGCCCCCCCCGAACCCCCGTCCCCACCGACCCCGCTCCCGGGCCGGCCTCTCCGGCCGCGGGGCCCACGCCCGGGCGAAGGCCGCGCGCAGGTGCGCGCGCGCGCGCGGGGCCGGACCCGGACCGGCGGGGCGCGCGCCCGGGAGGAGTCACCTTCGCCACCCCCGGCCGCGGGCCGCGGCGCCGAACCGGGCGGGGCCCGGGCTCGCCCGCATGCCCCGCCCACCCCCTTGGGCCAGATACCCCAGCCGTCCCCGTCCTGCCCCCTCGGCGGGGTCCCGGGCGCAGGTTCGGTTCGGCAGGAGCGGCCAGGCCCGGCGAGGCCAGGCCACAGGGCTCAGCGGCGTCCCCTCCCGGCCTCTGGAGTCCGGTTCGGTGCTTTTTTTTTTTTTCTCCCTGCGATCGCTTGACCTTTGCCATTAACCCTCAGGTTTCCATCGGCCTCCCCAGTACGCCGGTCCAGTCCGTGCTTTTCCAGAAGTAAGGCGACCCGGAGCTCTGGAAACCGGCTCGCTCAGGCCTGGAGGTTTTTTGCCAGAAAAATGAGAACTTCTGGAAAAGTCATGGGCCAGAATTCCTCCCCCGCCGCCCCTTCCTCCCCTGGCCCCTGGCTCATGGCAGGTAGCAGAAGAGAGAAAACTGGTGTGCAGTGGACAGGTTTTTAGTTGTGTTTTGGGTTTTCTGCAGCGGGAGGGAGATGGCTGATAGAGTTTTTGACCTAATGAGGCTGATTTTTTGGTAAACTTGGGGAGCATTTGAGATAAAAATGCTCAGTGTTTGGCATGGACAGAGCTCATTTTGCAGACAGTGTGTGTGTGTGTGTGTGTGTGTGTGTGTGTGTGTGTGTGTGTGTGTGTGTGTGTGTGTGTAATTGTTTCTTTGAAGTCCCTGACAGCTCAACAAATAACCACTCTAGGCAAACATTTAAGTCATTTGTATCCAAAGCCTGCAGTTGACTACTTCCCTTTTACAGTCAGATGGTTTCAGGTCGTTTGAAAGGGAAACAGTTAAACCTGTGGGCAAAGACAGGAAAACCAAGAGGCACTCTGGACATCTGTGGCCCCGCCGCTGCTCACTTTCCTGATGGATTCTGAACAAGACAGATGTCATTGCTGGTTGCCACACTTCACCTGCAGCCAGCCTGTCAGCAGGCCCTCACTGGGGCGGAACAGGAAGTCTGGTTTTGCTTTTTGCTGCCCAGAGTTGGGAGCCAGGTGGCTGTTGGTCTGGGAGAGCTCTCACCACCATCACCTCCCAGAGTATTTTCACAGCCACGATCTGGATTTTCTCCGCCAGGGGTTAAAAGGAGGTGGACATCCCCATTACACAGCTGGAGAAGAGGTCCTGAGCAGTTAAGCAAAAGGCCTAGGGCTTCAGAGTTAGAGGCTTACTCGCCTGTGTCCTTTGAGCTAGATTATAAACCCCTCAAGGGGTTTCTAACCCTCCCAGCATCATATCTCTTTGGTTTTCCATCTCTTTGACTTTTCAGCACTGTGGCAGGAAGGTCAGGAAGCTGTCGATGAGCTAGCTGGTCCTTGGCAATTTTTCTGTTGTGGGGTGGTTAATTGGTTTTGCAGCAGTTCCAAGAAGCTAGCAAGAAAAGTCCCTTTACTCATGATGCTATTGGTTTCGTAATGATTGAAGCTAACATTTCTTGGGTGCTTACTGTATGGCAAGCATCGTTCCAAGTGCTTAGTATGGATTGTCTCATTTTGTGCTGCTTATCAACTCGTTTCCCCACTCTGTGGTAGAGGTGCAGAGAGGTCAAATAATTCACTTAAGGTCACACAGCTACTGTGTGGCAGAGCAAGGCTTTGAACCCCAAATCCTCACATTTAATCAGTTCTCCGGAAACTGCCCACCCATCTCGGCCTTCCAGGTTTTAATGAAGCAACTCAGGCTTAAACAATGTTTTCATGACGTCAAAAGGAAGGAGAGTGAATCACTGTTAGGTAAAGAGGACTGAAGCCATTTATAGCAGTTAGTGTCAGGGCAAGCTGACCTCAGGGAGCAGCACTGCCGACCGGCCGGGGTGGCTTCTGTGGGAGAAGGAGTCTGTCTGCTTAAACCACTGTGGTTCCGGTCTGTTAAAGCAGCAGAATCCGCGTCCACGCGGATGCAGCGCTCTGCATCTTGCCCTTGGGGGTTGCGGTCACACATTTTACAGGTAGGAATAAGGTAAGCGCTGGAGCCAGTCCACCTGTATTCAGATCCCATCACCTCCAGTATGTCTCTTCACCTGCGATTCCTCTCTACTCATTCTGATACTGGGGACAGTGCTAGCCCTGCCTTAGAGATTGTGGTGTCGTGCAGGTCAGACACTTAGCCTTGCATTTGACATATAAAGAAATACTCTAGACATAGCTCTTTTATGAATACTGTTGTTACAAGGGGTAAGCTGCTGCTGATGTGTGCTGTGTCACAGTGCTTGAAGTCACCATTAGAGATGTGTTTCTTTGTGCCAACATCCCAATGCAGAGAGCTCAGACACAGGTGACAGTGCTTTTGTGCAAATGGGACTTATTTGTTCATTCAGCAGGTATTTATAGTGCATCATCTGTGTGCCAGGCCCTATTTTGGGTTCTGCAGTGAACAAAACACAAAACCCCTCATTGGCACACACATTCTTGAGGAGAGGGGTGACAGACAATAAACAAAATAAATATCACATACAGTATATTAGAAAGTAGCATATACTAAGGGGAGAAATAAAGCAGTGGACGAGATGCGGGTGAGAGGGTTACAGTCTTACAGAGTCAGCTGAGAAAGCCTCGCTGAGAAGGTGACATTTCAGCCAAGAACTGAAGTTAGTGGAGGGTGAAGCATGTGGACGTCTGCGGGGAAAAGCAGGTCAGGCAGAGAGAACAGCACGTACAAAGGCCCTGAGGCAGGAGTGTCTGGACCCTAAGGAGGGCAGAGAAGCAGGAGAAGAGATCAAAGAGGTAATGTGTGGGAGGCCAGCATGTGTCGGCCCTGCAGGCCACCGGACAGAAAGATGACATGATCTGACCGATGCCATAAAAAGATCCCTGTGACTGCCGTGTTCAAGCCAAGAAAAGCGGGAGGCCCGTTAGGTGGTTCCATCCGTAATCCCGACAGAGGTGGTGGTGGCCAGGACCGAGTGGAGTGGCAGGAGATGGTGAGAAGTGGGTACACGCACATAAACTTTGAAGATGGAAACTGTGGGATTGGCTGACAGATCAGATGACCCCAAGATTCCTGGCCTGAGCACCTAGAAAGATAGTTTCCTGTCACTGGGAATGGAGAAATCTGCTCTTGGAGCACGTTTGGAGATAAGTCAGTTCAGTTCTGAACGTGGAAAGCCTTGTGAACATCCAGCTAATGGTGTCAGAGTGGGCGCTGATGGTAGGAGTGAGGAGTTTAACTCTCACTGGAAATAAAGACGGGCTGAAGGCAGTTGTGTGCTGGTGAATATTTCACAACTGACTCAGCTGGGCAGTGGGGGTGGGGGAGCCTGGTTTGCAGCCTTAGCTGTGTAAATACTCCAGTGCTGGCCACTGAATATGTTCACCTGACAGACGCAACAGATGTCAGTCATGTCAAGAGCACAGATAATAGTAAAATGTAGTAAAATACCCAGGCAGTCATGAGTTTTGAGTATTTATTACCTTTGGTTTCTGTATCCTTTGGTTGTCAATGTGTATACTTCGGTCATCAACGGCTGTGTTTCACAACCGGTTTGGAAAATTCCTGAAAAATTAGCATGGATCTTGTGTGCCGGCACGAGGTGGCTCCAGGACACCGTTGGGCTCATGGGGACCCAAGAGTGGTCCCTAAAGAGGTGAAGGGAATAAGGATTCCCTGGGATGATGGAGGGAAATGGGACCCGGAGCCGATCTTGCTGCTTTTGTCCCCAGTCTAGCCCTGAGGAGAGGGGAGGCAGATGGCAGGGCACTGATGCGGGTGCGTCTTGCACTGCACAGGTGTGCGTGGCCCAGATGGGCCCCACGAGAAGGGCAGAGTGCAGGACAGACACTTGAGCCAGCGGTTCTAGACGGGACCGGCACGTCCCCTTGTACTTGGGCTGAACAGGATCTTTAGTTTGAACGCTCCTTTCACTCCTGCACATTCTTTTAAAAATTCCAGGCTCATGGGCGGTGGTTTGAAGCGCGCCTTTCTCCCTCCCTCCCGCCTGACGGAAGGTGGGAATCCGCGGTGTCGCACTGAGAAAGGGAGCAGAGCCCCTGACCTTTACCTCCGGCCGCTCTCCTGCCCCGGGGCCGCTGGGAACAGAGGCGCAGAGCTGCCGCCTCCTGGGGTTGACCAGAAACCGCCCTGCCACCCAGCGCCAGCCAGGCTGGGTCCGCGCGGGATGCGGGCAGGCACGGCCGGGTGAGCCGCCTCTTGTCCTTGGGCAGAAACAGACTGGAACCCCAGTTCTGGTCCAGACCCTCTGGCTGGCCAGTGGTCACAGCTTTGGGGATGTTGGCAGAGCTGTGCTTTAAAAGGTGAGTCCCCCAGGATGCCTCGTAGCAACCCCTCAGTCTGCAGTTGCGGGCAGTGAAGGGTGCCTGGACCGGGGACCTGTGCCCATCAGTCCCGCTGCTGTGATGAGCCTGTCCGAAGGACGTCTGTCGCACCTCCCTAGAGGATGCCCCCCTGGCACCACGCTTCGTCGTGTAGTATGGTTTTGGCAAGTGTCTTGTGGGATAATTGTTAGAGGAAATCGCATCCTCCACGCACTTGAGCTACAGCCTCACCTCTAAACGACACTCAGTTCTCAGCTCATTGCTTCCTATTTTAGTCCTGGATTTCCCGGCCTTGCTGCATTGCCGTAAAGCTCTGAGCACTTAACTGCCCTTCCAGAAAGATGGCAGGCATCCCTCTGATAATAGAGGATCACCTCCTGTCCTTGGACAGCACAGGACTTGGGGGCGGTGAAGTATGGTATCGACCCTTCAGCTCAGTCTCTTCACTTCACAGATGAGGAAACTGAGGCCCAGCCAGGGTAAGGGGCTTGATCAAGGTTACGTGGTGGTTTAGCGGCCGGGCCTGGACAAGAATCACCACGTGTTCCAGCTCACGCTCCAGGACTGTTCGTCTTGTCCCAGAGCTTTGCACACTCACCGCTAAGGGTTTTCTTATTAATTAATTAAAAATAGAAGCGACTCATGGCAGGATGAGCGGCTGGAATGCCACGTCCACGCTTTTTGGCTCACCTTCGGTCTGTAAATTTAGAAGATTTATTCCGCAGCCCATGCCTCTCAGAGCAGGCAAGGAAGAGGCTTCCACCTCAGGGGGTGCGGGGGAGCCATCTGGTTTCCCAGCTTTCCGATGAGGAAAAGTGGACGCAAACGGACTGGGTGACTCAATCAGGTCATACAGCTCGGAGGTGGCCTTGAGCCCAGGTCCTCTGACCCAGATGCCACGTTCCGTGTGCGCAGTGACCGGGGCTCAGGTTGTGTGACTCGACAGCTGGCCTGGCCTGCAGCGTTCTCATCTGTAGAGTGGGCACCACACAGACCCTCCTTCAGAAGACGGTCTCGAGGGCAGGTGGAGACAGCGCGTGTAAATCTGCACGCGCAGACCCCGTGGTGAGCGTCAGGCTCTCGGTAGTTAGCAGCCGGTTTGGGCAGGGGGATGGGCAGATCTAAACCGTTCGAGGCTGTTTTGAAATTCCCACGTTTGCACCTGCTGACTGGAGAGTTCACGGCCTCGGCGAAGGGAGCAAAAGGCAGGTGCCTGTGTTTGGAGTCTGACGCCCCCTTGGATGAGAGCCTTAGCTCTAGCCTCAGTGCTCAGCGTCCCAGAGTCAGCACCTCAGCTGTCAGCCCCTCCCCGGACCCTCTGCATCCGAATCTGTGCCTTTAAAAGCTCTCCCAGAGATTCAGAGGCACGTTCAAGTTTGAGAAACACCGTTAAGGTTGAAAACATGCCAGTAACACACACACACACACACACACACACGTACTGGTTCAGGAACGTCGGAGCAAGCCACCGTGTCGCAATACCTCTCTGATCTGTACTCGTTTAAAGGAGTGCTGGGCACACAAGCCAGAGATCAGGGAGGCTGACCCGGGAACCGGGAACAGGGCTGGTCAGGGGGACAGCAGCCGGGCCTGAGTCAGAACGGGATAAACGGAGGGATGGGGGTTGGTTCCGGCCAGGCAGCCGGGCCTGCGTCACAGCTTTCTGCAGTCCCCCGGGGTGGGCTGGCCCTCCGGGCTTTCTCACCTGCCCATCTGAGCTCCTGGACCTCCTCGCCTCGTTCCAGGCGCCCGGGGCGCTGGCTGGACAACCCGACCAGGATCTCTGCTCTGCCGCTTGCCAGCTGACGCCTCCTCCCCCCACCCCAGGCTGCTCTCTGGGCTTCAGATTTCTCATCGCCGCTGCCTGCACTGACCTTGCAGCTTTTCCTTCCCTCCAGACCCGGGCGGTTGAGAAAGAAACGCTTGAAGGGCCAGGGACAAGAACTGGAAAGCAGGAGGAGGAAGCAGAATGGGCGAGCGGTCACTGCGGAGTTGGGGCTGAGGGCACATGAAGGACACGTGAAAGGGAAAGGCCGGGAGGCCACGCACGGGCCCCTCGGTTCTCCCGTGAAGGCTCCATAAGGGAAAGTCTGGTGTCCTGTAGGTCTTGGTGCAAACACTGCTACTGGACCCTCTTCTTGGTTCGGATACTACCTGGTGCCACCTCGGGGTGGATCTTGAGAGAGAGGAGGACGAGGCAAAGTGAAAAGGGAAGGAAGGATGGGGCCTGACGCCAGAGCCAGGAGGCAGATCTGGTCCCTCTGTGGGGGGGATGATGCAGGGCCGTGGGAATGTCAGCCGGCCAGGTCTGGGGGCCCGTGTAAGTCCCCGCTGTTTCTCTAAACCTCAGTTCTGTCTGTGGAGCAGGATGACAGCCGCATTGTTGAGGGTTTTGTTAATCCTTTACCTGCCACGTAACAGATGCGGCTCAGTGATCTCAGCTCCAGGCTGGGCCCCATTCCCCCATCTCTTTCTGAGGGCCACATTGCTGGCCAGGGTTACTGTCCTCACTTCCTCCACCTTTCCCCCAAGCCCTGGCCTTGCTGGGAAATGGGAGAACTGGGGAGAGCCACGGAGTAAGAATCAAGCACATTAAGCCTTATAACCTCGGGCAGAACAGGAGGCCAGAGGAAGCCAGTTCGCTGGTGCGTTTGCGTAGGTCCGAGGCCTCATGCCTGTCAGACACGTCGGTTGCTTCAGATCAGGCTGAAAACCAGCCCAGATGTCGGGCCCACCTTGGGGAGGCGCAGTGTGCAAGTGCTATGTGGTCAGCCCAGGAGCCAGGGAGCCTGGTGCCCGCCTGGCACCCCCAGGGTCACCCCATGGGACCTTCACCTGCCTGAGCCTCAGCCGTTCTGTCTGCAGTAGGGTGACTGTTCGAGTACCCCCTCCACGGGTTCTCCTCAGGGTTTTGGACGGTCCACCTTCAGTGAGAGCTAACACAGACATCTACCAAGGAACCGATTAACAGCTCGTTATGATCGCTGCCACTTAGGTGGTGCCTAGGAGGTGGGAGGCACTGTCCTACGCACATTGTGTCAGCTCATCCTATCCTCATAATGACCCTGTGCCGTAGGCAGCACCGTTACCCCCATTTCAGATGAGGAAACCGAGGTACAGGGGGGTGTCATCCTTGTCCAAGCTACAGGGCTGAGCTGGGATTCGAACTTGGTCCGTCAGGGCCAGAGTCTGTGTTTTTAATCACTGCTGGAGCAGTCGCGAGCTGTCATTTTGTGCTTGGTGCCCAGCGGACATGGGAGAAACAAAGAGAGACGTGAGGGGAGGTGATCGCACTCCTCGCCGTGCCAGCGTCATCTATAGGCCCGTTGCCATTCCTGAGCTGCCCCGATGGCCCAGCGGGCCTGTGCTCAGGCGAGAGTGACACTCCAACCCCGTGGCAAGCCCTGTGGGGCTCCCTTGTGGCTTGTGCCACCTTCCCACGCTCCTGCAGCAAAATGGGCCACCTCCTGCAAGTGGGCTACCACCTCCCCGGGCATAGTCCTTGTTTACAAAGCAGGCTCCCTGCCCCCTGGATTCCTGGCACAGAAGCAAGCTGCGGAGGAGGGCGGGGGAGCTGTGGCACTGTCACGTCTTCTGAGAACCGGTGTGCTGGTTTCTTGCCAGGCAGGAAGTGTTTGATAGCCTAGAAGCATGTTTACCCCCCTCATCACAGCCACCTGAGCCGTGCCCGATCCTTCCTTGTTCCTTGTCTGCCTTTCCCAGGCACCCCGGGCACCCCGGCTTCTGGAAGATGCTCGCCGTGGCAACATGTGTGGCCCTTCTGGGCTGCCTGCAGGCCCAGGAGCTCCAGGGCCACGTCTCCGTAATCCTGCTGGGAGCGACTGGGGACCTGGCCAGAAAATACTTATGGCAGGGACTGTTCCAGCTGTACCTGGACGAGGCAGGGAAGGGCCACAGCTTCAGCTTCCATGGGGCCGCTCTGACGGCCACCAACCAGGGCCAAGAGTTCATGGCCAAGGTCCTGGAGTCCCTGTCCTGCCCCGAGGACGTGGCCCCCAGCCGCTGTGCTGAACTCAGGGACCAGTTCCGGCGGCTGAGCCGGTACCGCCAGCTGAAGACCCACGAGGACTACGTGGCCCTGAGCGAGGACGTCGAGGCCCTGCTGCGGCACGAGGGCCGCCGCGAGGCCGGCCGGCTCTTCTACTTCTCCGTGCCGCCCTTCGCCTACGCGGACATCGCCCGCAGCATCAACAGCAGCTGCCGCCCCGGCCCGGGCGCCTGGCTGCGGGTCGTCCTCGAGAAACCCTTCGGCCACGACCACCTGTCGGCCCAGCAGCTGGCCGCGGAGCTGGGGAGTTTCTTCCAGGAGGAGGAGATGTACCGGGTGGACCACTACCTGGGCAAGCAGGTGAGCTTCAGCCCGGAGCCTGCCAGGGTTGGTGCAGGTGGACAGGAGGACCCCCTGGCCGGGGCCACACCGCTCACCGTGGAGTCAGGCCTGGAGGCGCGTGAAATCCCAGCTCCTGTGGCCATTTCGAGGGTGGGCACGAGGCGCGAGGGAGGAGCATGAGCTGTGAGATGCAGGGACAGGACCCCATGGCCCTTGTCCACCTGCCCAGCCGCTTGGGCTCTCGTGTGTCCCGTCCCCTTGGTTTCCCAGCCTGGGTCTCGCCACCTTGTCCTGCATCCCCTGCAGAGGTGGCCGCAAGGCCCTGGGGTCTGGACCCGGCCTCTATTTGGGTAGCTGTGGAGGTCGGAATCTATTCCACATCCCTCTGCCTTTCCTTCAGCATCTTTTTCTTCCCGAGTTCTGTTTGGAGCCCGAAGGCTGGTAACGAGATCTTAAAACTGACCAGGGGCCCGGGTTACGTCTGCGCTGCTCAGGAGGCCCTGTGGCAGAGTGGGGTGCTGACCTCGGGGGAGTCCGTCAGCCGGCCACTTCAGTCCGGACTCCGGGCCCCTGTAGGACACGACACGTCTTCCCCGAAGGGCCAGCAGAGAGCGCCACCTGCGTTCTCCGGTGCTGACCAGGCCGGGAGCCCAGGGTCCTGACCGTGTCACTGCGTAGTCACCTGGGCCATCGCTCTCCCCCGCAGTACTCCCAAAGAGTGGTCCCTAGACCAGAGCCTGTGCGGCGAGGTTTTCACTTGTTCATGGGGAAAATGAAAAAAAAAAATGTTTTTTGAATGTTTTCAATTTGAGGCTTTTCTTGCTTCATTTGTGGTGTTCTAACATCTTTTATTAAAAGTCGACGGTAATAGAAGATAGATCAGCTTGGGTATGTTCCTTCTTAGCCAAAGAAAAAGCTGGCAACCCCGTGGGGTCCCTTCCAAGCTCTGAGTCCTTCCTGGGCTGCGAAGCCTTGACGTCCAGGGGCCGTGGCTCCAGGAAGCGCCTTCTCTGGGCGTCTGCTCTGATCGGGGCCCTTCTCGGGAGTGGGGAGTCCCTGTGAGGCCTGAGGGCCCGAGGACATCACAGCCCGTCTCCTCCCTGCCAGGCCGTGGCTCAGATCCTGCCGTTCCGAGACCAGAACCGCAAGGCCTTGGATGGCCTCTGGAACCGGCACTACGTGGAGCGCGTGGAGATCGTCATGAAAGAGACGGTGGATGCTGAAGGTGCGTGGTCGCTCTCGGCTGCCCTTAGGGAGCCCGCGGTCTAGGTCAGTAAACGTGGTTCAGACGCACAGCGGGGACCGTTGGACCTGAGCCTGCGTGTCCCGCGAGTGTGATGACACTGTGAGGCTGCAGGGGTCCCTCAGACCTCCACGCTTGCACGGGGCCATCCTCTGTCCAGCCGTCTCCTTGCTTCCATCCACTCCCGTCCTTGGTCCTCAGCTCGATGTCGCTTTTCTGGGTGAGGGGGCAGGGGGCTCTGCTGAGCTTCTTGACAAGGCCTCCTGCCCTTTGACCAGGGCGCCAGGGGTTTCTGTCTCGCGCTTGTCCAGTCTGCCCCCAGCAGTGAGGGGTCTCGCTGCCACGTCACTCTTTGCCTTCAGCCCAGAGGCAAAGAGAGACGCAGGGCAGGGCAGGCGGCCGGGGCCCCACTGGCCCCAAGGGGCTCGCAGCCAGGAAGGGTGCAGTCGGGGGCTGGCTCAGCCTGCTGTCCCTGTCAGCGGTGACCAGCAGGACTGCAGCTGCCCTGGGGGTCGGGTCTGCCTGGCCAGCCCGCTTTCCTGCCCATTGCGTATTCAGGCCCAGAGCAGTGCGTAACAGGGTGACTTCCTGCGCATCCCCACAGCCAGTGGGGCCTTGGACAAGAGTGTGCACCCCCTCCCACCAGAAGGTCAAGGCTTTGTCACTTCCCAAGGAAGTGGCCCAAGCAGTGGTCCCTGCTGTCCCCTCCGTGTCCTGCTTTGGAGCCTGTCCCTCCGGGGGCACTGCTGTCGACTCCACTTCAGGCTGGAGGGAGAGGACAGGAGCTGTGGACCCTGCAGCCACCCTACCGTGGCCAGCTAGCCCCGTGGCCAGCACCTCAGGGCCCCGCTTGCCTTCTCCCCGGTTGGGGTGGGAAGCAGGCAGGAGGTAGGACTGGCCTCCTGCTGGAGGTCGCTGTGCCCGCTGCAGTGCATCGAGGTGGCCAGGAAGGTCCTGAGGCAGGACGCAGAGCCCAGCATTCCGACTGTTAAGCTCAAGGGCCACGGCTGGCCTTCCCCACGCCACCCGGCCCCTTCCCCAGGCCGGCAGGTGCTGCCCCCAGCTTCCTCCTCCCACCACGGTCCTAGCCGTCCCCTCTGATTCTTTCACAGGGAGGCACTAGGGCGACCTGGTCCCTGGCAGCGGCCTAGCCCGCCACCCCGAGTGCTGGGAGGGGTGGGGGCTGCAAGCCGGGCATAGGAAATGGTGCTTTCCTGGTCCCGCTACTGCAGGCCCTGAGAAGGGGCCCTGGGAGCAGCAAGGTCGTTTGCATGTCCCCCACCTGCACTCGCGCCATCCCAGCGGGTGGAGGCTTCTTCCCCGGCCCCCTCCCCCACGGCTGTGCTGCACTGAGTGCTTGTCTGCTCCGTTTCTGCCGCAGCCTCTGGCCCAGAGGAGTTTGCTGCAGAGTCAAGGCTGCTGCATAGACAGGAGGGAGAGAGGGACAAGGGAGGAGGAAAGGAAGCAGCAGTGCTTCCTCCCGCCCGGCCCCAGCTCCCCCTCAGTCTCATTCGGATGCCCCTCTGGGGAGTCCCCATCCAGGGAGCCCCTGAGAGTCACAGGAACCGGGGTGCCCAGGCCGGGGTCTCCTGAAATGGCACCACGGGCCGTACAAAGAGTGACCTTGGCTGGGCCACTGAGCTCCTGGGAGATGAGCCCTGCGGGCCCTCGTCATGGCCGCTGGGAAAAGCTCTCGAAAGGAGGCCGAGTGACTGAGTGACTGACAGTTGGCCTTGGAGGGCCCCTGTGCTGCCCCGGGGGGAGGGGGCGTGATGCAGGCTCACTTCTCCGGGCTGGAGGGACCAGCCAGTGCCTCTCACCAAGGGACCGAGGCCACAGGGTCCTCCCAGGTGCACACCAGCCGTCCTGCCCTCGCAGGTGTGCCAGCAGGGGCTGGGAGCCCGCTCAGCAGGGTGCCCCCCGCCCCCCGCAGGGCAGAGCTGTGGCCAGGTAAGCTCAGGGCTCTGGGCAGCCGCCAGGCCCCCTGGCCAGAGCCGCCAGCCAGCAGCCCCGCTCCCGCCTTTTTGCTGTTGGTGGTCCTGGGAGGTACCGGTCGGCATTGCAGCTGGCCTTTTTATTTTTATTTTTTGAATCTGTGTTTTCACTGGGAAAATTCGATCTCCCGCAGTGCGGAGGCAAAGGGGAGGGGGCGTTTGGTCGCAGTTCTGGAGGCTGTGGTTTCCAGTACCGTCTCTATCACACGCAGTGACACTAACCACAGTCACTCACTCGGGGCTGTTGGGAGGATGAAATCAGGTAATGAACAGGGAAATGTCCACACATGGAAACGCTGTTCCCTTCCAGGATGCCAAGGCCGGGAAGCGGCCGTGGGCTGCGTCGCCCTGGGCTCCGCGTGGCTTATCCGCGACCCGTGCCGGCTTACAGAGAAGCCCGCGGTTGGTCTGTGCTCGTCTTCTGTGACCGTTTCCCACTGAACGCCACCTGTCCCTTTGTCTCTCACTTAGAGATGTCCATTTCCACGCACTGACAGTCCGCAGCGTACGGGCCCTGCGGTAGCTCTGTGCTCCTGCTCAGCTCTGTTTCTGCCACCAAATAGGAATTGTCCTGTTGTCAGGCATGTCGGTGGCTTCCAGTTTTCGCCGTTTTACATAGTCCTTAGTGAGCTTTTTAAAAAATCGTGATCCCATTCACAGGCCACAAAGTTTAGCCCTTTGACGTGCACAATTTAGAAGCTTTTTTAGAGTCACACCTTTGCGCCGCGGCTCTCTAATTCTAGAACAGTTAGGCGTGTTCAAATGTGTTCTTCCGTGCGGCATACTTAGGCCAAAGGGTAAAGGCCACTCGACAGCTGTTGTTGCCTCTCGTTGGACTTCTTTTGCCTCCGTGGCACACTCCCCAGGAGGTTCTGAGAGGCAGCACGACCGAGTGGGTCTCCCCGGCTCGTGATCTCCCACGAGCTCGGGACCGAGACAGGCGGCAAGCCAAGTGAAAGCAGGAGGGCCTTTCTTCCACTCGGTCATCCCGGCTGTGCTTTCTTTCTGTCCTTGTTCATCCATCGATGGCGTTTAACCCTCAGCTTTCAGCCTAGGAGAGGATGCTAAGTGTCAGCATAGATCATTAAAAAAAAATCCACAATAACTGGTAATAACTAGAAAAAAACCCCAAAGGGCTCGTTGGGCCTCATCAGGAGGGCTAGCCCCCGCCTCCTCTCCTCAGCTTGGCTACATGGCCTCCTGCTGGGAGGTGCCTGGCTCAGTTCTGCTGGCTGCACTTAAGCTCTGAAAAGACAGAGGTAGCCGAGGGAGGATCAAAGTCCACAGATCTGTGGGCTGAGCTAAACGCGGCACACCCCCTGAAGCTTGAAATTAAGGCATAAAGGAAGCTCTCTTTTACACAGCGGGCAGTAAACCTAAGAAATGCATTTTCCCCACGGACTGAGGGAGGATAAAAATAGGAAGAGAGCCACCTCGGGATTTGCTAAGCTAATGAATAGTAAAGCAGATAATAGGGCTTTTAAGGACGCCGCTTTGTTCTCGCCATCCAAACTTTACCTGTCCTCAGAGCTCTAGCTATTCTCTCTCTGTTCTGGTATCTACTGTGGTTCATTGAGTCCAGGACCCATCTTTCCCATAGCTGAGCAGCTCTGAAGTTGGGTTTCCCGTTGATGGGGCGACACAGTTGAACTGGCAGGCCGCTTCTTCCTCCGCGGTGAGAAAACAGCGAGGCTTCCACCACTGACGGCGCTTGGAGTCGATGAAACCCAGGACAGCTCCAGCCTTCGTTGCCTCTCCAAGCCCCATATTATCCCTCCCGCTTCCTTTTCGATATTGTCACTGGGTGTCACATCACCACGCCACGTGCAGAAGGTTTAGAACTGAAACGGTCATCGCATTGTTCTCATAAAAACCAACTCCTTTTTCTGGCTTCTTTATTTCTGAATAAAGTTGCCCACCTGGCAGCTCCTGTAACAATAGAAATACCAGCCAGTGTTTAGCAGGGCTTCCTGCGTGCCAGGCACTCACTGTTCCAAGCCCCGTATGTGTGTTAACTCATGAATCCTCACAGCGGCCCTCCAGGGAGGTACGGTGACATTTCCCCTGGGGTCACAGGGCTAAGCGATGGCAGGCAGAGCAGGTACCCAGGCAGCCTGGCTCCAGAGGCCACACCCCAGATCGCGACTCTGAACCCACCGCCGCAAGCTGTCACCCACCCACTGAATGCTGCCTCTGCCTTTCACTGTTGCTTCGATCCGGCCCTTGTTACTTCCTCTGACTATAGCCATTGCTGCCTGGTTGGTCCCATTACCCAGTCCCTCCCGGAGGGTGCAGCTCTCAGATCCGAGGCAGCGTAATCCTCCCTCAGCACCTCTTTCGTGTCTCCAAATTCCCTGCTCAGACACTCAAAAAAAAGGGGGGAGCGGTTATTGAGACACGATCACAAATCACACAATCCACCCATTTAAAGAATCAATTCGGTGGGTTTTAGTATATTCATAGGGCTGTGTATCCATCACCACAATTGATTTTAATATATTTGCATCATCCCCAAAAGGGGCCCTGAGCCCCGTAGTGGCATCCTCTGATTCCACTGTCCCCCAAGCCCCGGGCAGTCACTCATCTCCTTCCTGTCTCTATGGATTTGCCTCTGCTGGACGTTTTATATCAATGGAATCATATGATTGGCGGCCTGTTACGTTCAGCTTACCTCATTTAGCCTGATGTTCTCAAGGTTCGTCCAGTTATAGTGTCAGGGCTGTCCCTTTTCGTGGCTGAGTAATATTCCACTCCACAGACCACAGTTTATCCATCAGTTGGTGCACATTTGGTTTGTTGCTCTTTTTTGGCCACCGTGAATCACGTGGCTCTGAGGGTTCTTGCACAGGTTTTTCTGTGGACGTGTTTTCATTTCTCTCTGGCTTAACTGACTGAGGTCAAGAACTTTTAATGCCCCTCAGACTCCTCCGTTGAGTGTCCAAGGCTCTTCCCATCTGTTCTCCATTTCCGCCCTTCAGAATCCAGGCCTCCTGTCTGCTCCCTCCCTTTCACCTTCCAGAACCCGAGCAGCCAAGCTCTGTCCCGCATCAGGGTTTCCGCCCTCAAAATGCTGTCTCCCCTGCTTTGCGTAGGGCTGACTCTTCCCATCTGAGAGGGGCCTTCCCATTACTCTTTGTGACAGTCTCCGTCTGTCATTTCTTGGTTGACTGACTCTTGCCTCCTTCCCATCCACCCTCCCTGTAAGCGGAGGGCAAGGACCTGCCTGTGTCCTCAGTGCGGGCACACTGAGTGGCATGCGGGTGGCAGTTAGCAGCTCTGTTTAGTGGCAGGATGCAGAGACAGAGACTGGGAAGTCCCACCCCAGTCCCCAGCCCTCACCCTCACCCGGTGCTGCTGATTCCCAGGGTGGGTGTCTCAGAGCCGCCCTCCCTCCTGCTGCCATCGGGTCTGCTCCTCATAAGTCATATCTGCACTGGGGAGTGAGGGTGCAGACAGGGTGCGCGGGGTGGGGTCTCTGTGCACCCCGGGAGGAGCAGGCCGTGGCTGCCACCCACCCCTCACGCCCCCCTCTCCCCCCGTCCCCCGCTCAGGTCGCACGAGCTTCTACGAGGAGTACGGGGTCATCCGCGACGTGCTGCAGAACCACCTGACGGAGGTGCTGGCCCTGCTGGCCATGGAGCTGCCCGGCGACACGAGCCGCGCGGACGCCGTGCTGCGCCGCAAGCTCCAGGCCCTCGGGGCGCTGCGGGGCCTCCGGGGCGCGGGCGCCGTGCTGGGCCAGTACCGGGCCTACGGCGCGCAGGTGCGCCGGGAGCTGCGCAGGCCCCGCGGCTTCCAGAGCCTGACGCCCACCTTCGCAGGTGCGCCCCGGCCCGGCCCGGTGGCCTCCGCCCCCGGCTGGAAGCCGCTTGCATGCCCCGGCGCCCTTGGGGTTGGGCTGGAAGGGACTTGATGGGGGGTGGGGGGCTTCGCATGGGCACTCAGTGCAAGTGAGACACCCACCCGCCTCTCTGGCCCCCACCAGCTCAGAGCAGCAGGTCCCACTGGCGCTCTCCAGGGCACAGACACACCCCTGTGGCCGTCTCAGCCAGCCCACACCCACAGGGCCTCCCGGGGCTGCCCAGAGGGCTTAGACCTGGCTCCCACCCTCGTGGAGCTAATGTCCAGCTCCCCGGTGAGGCTCCCAGCCTGCCCGGCCACCCACAGCCGGAGGCACCTCCAGTGGGCAAGACCACGAAGGTCAGGCAGGGGTGACCCCGTCCCCCAGAGCCATCCTCTGGACGAGCTTCCAGGGAGAGGGCTGGCTCCCGCAGGCTGCAGATTGTAACCCCACAGCAAGAATCGCAGCTGTCCGTCGGGCCCGTCCTACGGGCCAGGCGCTTGACGTCCGTCATCTCATTTAGTCCTCACGCACGTACATACCCGCGGGGCAGGTAGGGTTAGCACCCCCTTTTACAGGGGCAGATGCATGAGTGAGGCGCAGTGACATCGCAGGAACTTTCCCAGACCCGGCAGAGATGGTTCATGGGAGACCAGGCTTGGGACTTGAGGCAGGAGAGCACTCAGTGTCCGACTCTCCCCACCACCCCCAACCCGTCCCCAGCTCCCAGCCCCCAGCGGGCTCCTGGCCTGCGCACCACTGTCCTGCTGGCCCAGCTTCATCAAGCCCTGGTGCCCCCCACAGCACCCAGGGTCTCCCAGCCTCGCCCCCACCGTGACACTCCTCTTAGACGCTCTGGGCAGGAGACTCACAGCCCGGCTCTCCTTCTGGGGGGACTGTCACTCTGAGAGAGGTGGGTGTCTGAGATGGCCCCAAGGCTGCTTTTCCAGCACAGCTGGGAGAGAAGGTGATGGAAGGGGTGAAAGGTGGGGTGCAGATAGCAAGGCCAGGGCGTTCCGAGGCAGAGGGGCGCCCAGAGGACAGGCTCAGAGAGGAGGGCTGACCGGCAGGGAGGTGGGAAGGGGGAGGCATGTGGGCCGGGAGGGCCCGGGCGGTCTGCACTGAGGCGTCACCTCTGCTGTCCCCTGTCACCCCAGGCATCCTCGTTCATGTGGACAACCTTCGCTGGGAGGGCGTCCCCTTCATCCTGATGTCTGGCAAAGCCCTGGACGAGAGAGTGGGCTACGTTCGGATCTTGTTCAAGAACCGAGCGTTTTGTGTCCAGAACGAGAAGGACTGGGTCCCGGGCCAGAGCCGGTGCCTGCCTCAGCAGATCATCTTCTACATCGGCCACGGCGAGCTGGGCACCCCCGCCGTGCTGGTCAGCCGCGGCCTGTTCAAGCCCACGATGCCCTCCGGGAGCTGGAAGGAGATGGAGGGCCGGCCAGGGCTCCGTCTCTTCGGCCGCCCCCTGGCCGATTACTACGCCTACCGGCCTGTGAGGGAGCGGGACGCCTACGCCACCCTCATCGCGCACATCTTCCACGGCCGAAAGGACTCCTTCATCACCACGGAGAACCTGCTGGCCTCCTGGGTCTTCTGGACCCCCTTGCTGGACAGCCTGGCCCGTGAGGTCCCCCGCATCTACCCAGGAGGGGCCGAGAACGGACACCTGTTGGACTTCGAGTTCACAGGCGGCCAGTTGGCCTTCTGCCAGCAGCAGGTGGAGCAGCTGGTGCCGGGGCCAGGTTCGGCTCCGATGCCCAGCGACTTCCAGGTGCTCAGGGCCACCTACCGGGAGAGCCCGCTGGTGGCGGCCTGGCCCGAGGAGCTGATCGCCAGGCTGGCCAGCGACATCGAGGCCACGGCGCTGCAGGCGGTGCGGCGCTGCGGCCAGTTCCACCTGGCCCTCTCGGGCGGCTCGAGCCCCATCGTCCTGTTCCAGCAGCTGGCCATGCGGCACTATGGCTTCCCCTGGGCCCACACGCACCTGTGGCTGGTGGACGAGCGCTGCGTCCCGCTCTGGGACCCCGAGTCCAACTTCCAGGGCCTGCAGACCCACCTGCTGCAGCACATCCGGGTCCCCCACTACAACGTCCACCCCATGCCCGTGCACCTGCACCAGCGGCTCTGCGCCGAGCAGGACCAGGGCGCCCAGGCCTACGCCGAGCAGATCTCAGCCCTGGTGACCAACAGCAGCTTCGACCTGGTGCTGCTGGGCATGGGCCCCGACGGGCACACGGCCTCCCTCTTCCCGCAGTCCCCCGCGGGCCTGGACGGCGAGCAGCTGGTGGTGCTGACCGAGAGCCCCTCCAAGCCGCACCATCGCATGAGCCTCAGCCTGCCCCTCATCAACCGCGCCAGGAAGGTGGCGGTCCTGGTCATGGGCAAGTTGAAGCGCGAGATCACCATGCTGGTGAGCCGCGTGGGCCACGAGCCCAAGAAGTGGCCCATCTCAGGCGTCCTGCCTGGTTCGGGCCAGCTGGTTTGGTACATGGACTACGAGGCGTTTCTGGGCTGATGGTGCCTCTGTCCTCTGCTCTCTCCAGTGCTGCCCCTCACCTGTCCTCGCCCCTCCCCTCTTAGTCCTGCCACCTGCCCAGGTGCCCTGGCTCTCTGCAATCTGATGCTTGGTCAGGCCCCCGGAGAGGCCCCGTCCCCCTCCCTTTGACAGTCCCCGCCCAGCTGTGGTGGGCACACGCAGAAACAAGGAAGAAATGGAGTCTCTGCTCGTGGACGCTTCAAATCCAAGTCCGGAGAGAGACATCCACCTAAGGAAGAGACCCACGGCAGTTACACATCCATACCAGCCAGCACGAAACAAGGCAGCCTGAAAGCCCCCACCGTGAGAGAGAGGGATGAAATGGCGTGAGTTGATCAGGGGAGACATCCTGGAGGAGGTGGTCCCTGAACTGGTTCCTGTGGAGAAGAGCACGGGCGGGAGAGAGAAGGGAGCACGGGCATCCGAGCAGGTGCGGGACCCGTGGAAGCAGGGCGCCGGGGTCTGTCCAGGTGCTCGGGCCTCTGGAGCCCCTGCTGCCTGTCTCTCTCCTTTCCTGAGCCTCGACGTCACCTGCTGACCTGTCCTCTGCGTGGCTGCCTCCACCTGGTCTGTGCCTCTGGTTCCTTTCGCCTCGGCCCCTACTGTGGAGGGGTCTTCCCATCCCCTCTCTGTGCCTTGGCTGTCGCTCAGACTCTCCATCTAGAGGCAGACAGAGGATGATGGCAGTAACACGGCAGCACATACGAGGGTGTTTCAGTTCTAGAAATCTCGTGGCTGCTGTTTGGATCACCTCCCCTCAGTGGATGACCTCGGCATGGGGAGGCACTGGTTCCCAGCCCCTCAGGGAACCTCTTCCCCAGCCAGCCCCTCCGTGAGCCACACTGGGCATAATCAGCCTCTTCCAGCGATCCCCCGTTTCAGGGGATCCCTTACATCTCAGGGGACTTCCGATGGGTGTTTCCACTCTCAGTATCCCCTCTTGTTTTGCCAGGAAAGATCCAGTCGAATCTTTCTCTGACAGTGATAACTTATTTGGGGGGAGCGGCATGACGTTGAGCGATCTAGGCCACCTGGATGCTCTGACCTGACCAGACCAAAGCCAGGCCTCCTTGGGGGGCGGCCTCAGCTCACAGGCCGCAAGGGCTGCGCAGGACCTCCCCGGGGACTCGGCAGATGCACAGCGCCCAGGGGCGGGGGCCGGCTGTGACCCAGCCGCCTGTCTCGTACTACCTCCCGGCAGCACCCAGCCTGCCGGCCTCCTGTCTGCGGGTCCCTCCCGCCACCCCTCACTCACCACTGACGCCCTGCAGAAGACCTGGGGTGGCCCATCAGCAGCTTCTCCTCGCGAATAGACTGGGTGCTCTGCTCTGGAGGAGCGTGAGCCAGCGCTGCCTGTCCTCCCGAAACCCCCAAGACCGGGGTGTAGGGGGTGGTGCTCTGAAATGCTTTAAAAAATCAAAAAATCTCAGGGCAGATGATTTTTATTTCAGTTTCCCACAGAGCCATGCCCACCAGCTCTGACCGTAAAGGAATGAGAAGGGTTTTTCTGCGTGGCTGCTACACCCCGCCTCCTAGTCAGGCTCCGTGCGGGGCCGATCCCGTGTCAGTGCCACGCACAAGGCTCTCCTGACCGACGGGGCGCTTCCCGACACCTCTGTCTCTGCTCTCGCTCGTTTCCACTTTCTTCAAGGCTGCGGACCTAAAGGAACTCTTCGCTTCCATTTGGAATGTCCTCTCCTTGTGAAAAGCCACTCTGTGTGACAATCCTGCTTCCCCCGGCCTCCAGCGGCCTGGTCCAGACAGGACACCCCTCTTGACGCGGAGAGGCCGACCCTGGCAGAACAGAGCCACCGAGCCGGGTCCGGATGTCACCTCTCTTTCTGGGGGTCCGCGTGCTAACTTGCTCTAGAGGTGCGGGTGGCGGTGCTCACGAGTGGACACAGGTGGCAGCGGTTCGGGTGCCACCTGTGGCAACCACGTGGGGGCGCGCTGGCTCCATCCCTGCGGGCTGGCTGCCTCGGGACCCCACCGCGGCGCATTTGCATTTTGTATCCGCCTCCCCGGGGCCTTGGCCCAGGCGCCCCACCAGCTGTTCTCTGAGAACTTCTCCCTCTGTGGTTGCGACATCAGATCGAAAGGGACCTCCACAGGCCCGCGTCTCGTTCCAGGACACAGGGGTAAGCTGGCCCTGATGTCACCGTTTCTGAATAATAGTGAGTCACCGCGGGCCTGAGCCTGGAATGTCCTGTTCTTAGAGGAGCGCCTTGCGTCGAACGCACCCCTTCTCGGTGCAGAGTGTGCAGATGGGGGCGGGGTGGGGGCACAAAAGACCAAAGGCTCCCTTTCCAGAGTCCAGTGCTGCCTTAAAGTCACCCCGGAAAGTCCAGCGGGAGACGGCGTCGCAGTCCTGCGTCCGCCCACGCCCCTTCCCCTTTCCCCGCTGCCCTGTGCCAGGAAGGAGAGATTCCCAGGGGCCGGTGGTTTCCAAGGGTTCTGGACCGTGATCCACAGCAAGAAACACACTTTGCATCACGAGACATGCCGACACTTGTCTCGGGCACAAGTGTCACAAAGGAATGTCTCCCCTGAGAACCTGGGGTACCCTCTAGTCTCTATTGTTCATTTTATAAAAATGTTGCTTTTAATCTGCTGAATTGACACATAGTTTTAAAAAAATGCTGCTGGGATCCAGCGTGACCCTGTTCCGTACGCCAGGGACCCTTCCTTCGTCTTGAGAGGGAACCCGGGTCCCCGGCTCCCACAGGGACGCTGGTGAGCACGTCGGGACTGGAACCCCGGCTTCCAGTCCCGCAGCCCTGCACCCACCCAGCCGCTCACCCGGCACAGGGAGCCCGCCCGGGCCCAGCTGAAGCCCCCGGGGTGGGGTGCCCGGCGAGGCCTCCTCCATCACGGTGGCGGGGAGGGCAGTGGGTGCTGAAGAAGCTCTGACCGAAGCCTGAGCCGCGGGAACGGTTTCGACGCCGGGTTGATGCGTACCAGGCCGGACCCTGCACGTCTACACGAGGTCACCTTGACTCTCGGCAGCGCTGTGAGCCAGGTGGGGGGATCCTCGCTTACCCATGAGTTTGAAACTGAAGCTGAAGTTGCCCACTGACAACGGGCCAGGCGTGGAACCCGGGTCTTCGGGAGTCCAGACGGGTGTCCCCAGCCCCCCGCCCCCCGCGGGGCCACCTCCTTCCCAGGAACCCCGGGTGCTCAGTGCAGCGGGGCTTACTCAGTCCTGTCAAAGCGGGAGGGCCCCTCCTCAGGGAGGCTTTGTCAACCTAGCGTTTCCAGAGCGAGCATGATCACCATGGGCTGTCGGGAAGGGACCGGGGGACTTTCCAGGCTGTTGTAAGCTGGATTCCGAGTCTGCTCTGGGCGCGTGTTTTCTGCTAACCACAAGTTAAAGCAGCCTCGTCCTGCTGACCCCCCGCTCCCTGCTCCTCTGCACGCAGTGCTCTCTCCCCACCCTGGGGTCCTAAGCGGAGCTTTCTGCCGGCCGACTGATCCTTCAGAGCACCCCCTCGGGGTCGTCCTTCCCGACAGCACGGGCTGGGAGCCCCCTCCTGCTTCGCCTTGCTCCCCCCTTTCCCAGGAAGAGAGCCAGGGACAGTGCGGCAGAGAAAGGGAGGAGCCTCCATCACATCTTAAGGGGCAGTTTTCTACAATTTAGTTTTCATTAAAGAATTATATATTTTTCCAACAAAAACACGTGCGGCCTCACCTAAGCAGCCTCTGCCTCAGCCTGGCCCAGCTCATTTTCGTCTCGAGCCGACAGGGCCTCGCAGACCTCGGCTCGCCAGCGCAGAAGCCGCCTGGCAGGTGCCAGGAAATGCACGAGTCACGGCGAAGGCCGGAGGTGACATGGCGAGGTGGGCATGGTGGCAGGCCAGCGCAACAGATCGTGTCCCCGTGTCCTCTGTCCCGTGCTTGGAAGCTCGGCGCTGGCCTCCCGTCAGGAGAAGAGAGAGGGGGAAGCTCCCTTCTCGGGGGACCGTCCGATTCCTTGCGTGACACGGAGACAGAGGACACGAAACCCCCCCTGCCCCATGGCCACTCGGTTCGGCAGAGAGAGAAACTGCCCCTGGCTCTCATGGCAATACCAAGCCCTTAAAGACGCCTCGGACAATGAGACACATTCAGAGTTTCTACAATGACTTTGTACGACGAATGTGACTTTTTTTAAACAATAAAATAGTTTTGCCAAGATCAGCGCTTTCGTTCTCTCTCTGGGAGATGGAGTGTGGCGGCTGCGGACGGCGTCATCGTACCGTGTGTTCTCGGGGGAGGGGACGGTAGAGCGTGTCCCGGGAAGAGGACCTCGTCACGTACCCACTGCGGGTACGGCTCGTCCAGGTGACCCGGCCACATGCCATCACATGAGAGTCCACAGGCCTCCTGGGAGAGACAGTGGTGGGCACGACGACCCACCTCAGAGATCCCCAGCGGCCTGAGAACAGGTGTCCCCCACCCTTCCTGGCAGCCCCGGGGATGGGGGAGGATGTCGCCCGAGGGTGTGCCCTGTGGCATCGGAGAGGGAGACACCTTTGGGAGGGTCCGACAGCAGCAGTGCCAGGGCCGTGGTCGGTCTTCCCGTGGCCTGTGCCTGCTTCTCACCTCCAGCCGGTGCCGTGTCCCCAGGAATGCGAGGGCAGGGGGGCAGTCAAGCAGCATCGCAGAGCCACTGGGGGTCCAGGAGTCAGTACCAGGCATATCCACAAGAGGTGGGATCCCCAGAGGCCAAGGGGCACAGACGACAGACACACAGCCAGGCCCGCGGGCACTGTGGAGGCTGCGGTATTGATTGTGCCTTGGCCTGGGAAGCACACGGGGAGCAGCCCTCACAGGAGGAGTAGCCTGGGGCTGGGGCAAACCCGTGTTGGTTTATCTGTGGCGATGGCCAGTGGCCGTGCTGTCCTCGTAGAAACGTAGCGAGGGGGCCCACTGCCTCCCAAGACTGGACACCGTGAGGGTCAGCTGATGACCGTGCAGGCTGTGCCAGAAGGCCGCTGGTACCCATTCCCCTTGGGGAGCCTCCCTGTACTTTTTTTGGGGGGAGGGAGGTGTGCTGGTCAGTTAGGGCATCCAGTACCCACAGCTGCAGTAATTGGTTTGGGAGGGGGGTCCTGTGGCCCAAGTCAGTCAGAGCAGAGTGAATCCAAGGTTATGGGCTGAAGCGACTCCATTTCTCTGGTCTCAAACCCGAGGGCCTGGAGCCACCATCAGCCATTTCAGCCCCACCAGGAGCCTGAAACGAGGCCACATGCAGAGAGCGAAGCCCCAGGATAGCACGGGCTGGGGCCTGGAGCCACCGCCAGGCCCAGCTTCTGCCTGCCGGCCGCTCACGCACAGGCGCTGGGACCGGTTAGCACTGAGCTGGGATTCCTGACAGAAAACTCAGGAGGTGCCGGGGCTGGGGGGTGGGAGAAGCCCCGCACTGACCCCATCAGAAGGCGATCTCTCGTGGCGCCAGGGTGTCACGAGTCTCGTGTGGTGACACCAGCGTTGGGGCAGTGCTGCACAGCTCCCGCTGTGTCCTCATTGCTTCATTTGCACCATTTTCCTGATTGATTGGAGTTTTGAAAAGCAGGACAGATACAAGGGGAGAAGGGGAGGGTCGCGAAAATAATAAAAGGAGTCCTTAGGGGGCGAGCTTGGGGACTGCGGCCTAAGTGTCTTCTCTAGTGTCTGCCACCAGGTCTGCAGACACACAGCCAGAGCCCTGGAGGGGGTGGCCTTGCCTTCCTTCCCCAGGTCCCGGCAGAAGGGGACAGGAGGGGACAGTGTGGCTGTGTGCTGCCGGATGCCCTCTGCTCTCCCCGACGCCCCTCGCCTGCGCGGCTGGGGACCGAGACGCAGAGACTGCACGTGGCTTACTCAGGTTTGTGTTCCAGGGACTGAGCTCAGTGCCCTGCAGAAAATGCATGAGAGAATGACCGAAGGGCACTAACGACAGCGAGGCAGGCGAGGTCCGCCTTGCGGATCGTCCGTGACATCGGCCACAGGTCGCCTGGACACCTGCTGCGCCCCTTCCTCCTGAAGGGGGCTCTGAGCAGGGCCATTAACGTGGCAACGCAGGGAGGCCACCCCAGCGGGGACCTGGGTGGGGGTGGGGTGGGGGTGAGACACAAAGAGAGGCTCTGGAGGGTCTGCGAGCTGCATCCGAGGTGGCCGCACCGGGCGCCAGTCCCAGTCCATGGGCGAGGAGGAGCCTGGAGGGCGAGGCTTCGGCAGGTGCGGTCAGCTGAGCTTCTCCAAGCAGGGGCCCAGGGGACAGGCTGGACAGGCGGAGGACCAGGCGGCCGTGGAGCCTGGCACCCGTCATCGTCTCTGGGGGAGACTGCGTCTCCTGCGTGCACAGTGGGCCAAGCACGGGGGGGCTGGCCCAGCCACGTCGGGGGCCAGCACTCTGGTCACTAGAGGGACAGGGGGTCCTGACAGAGGAAGGCAAGGGCTGACCCCACGCCTGGCTGCTTCCCACTCACTGTGGGTGGAGAGCAAGGCCAGGTCAACGCCGCCTGCAGGACGCTAGCAGGCGTGGGCAGCCGGGGGCAGGGCCGCGAGACCCGCTCCGCCTCCCCTGCTGCTCTGCCATTGACACAGCCCCTTCCCCTTTCCCGTCCCAAGCCCCCAGCCTGTGGAAACCGTCATCATATTTTTTACCTGAAGAAACATCATTAGAAATAAAAATCATAAAGCCCATGCTCCCAGGTGGGCCCTCCCTGCTGCACCGTAAGCTCTTAAAGAATTATTTTTTGAGGTATAATGGACGCACCTCATCTTCACAGTGATTAGACATCGGCCTGCACGGGGAAACGACCACCGCAGTAGCTCCCGCTACCACCCACCACCTGGCATAGTTCCGAAATTTGTTCCTTTTTGCTTGTGGATGAGCATGTTTAAGAGTCACTCTTAGCAACCAGCAAAGATGCGATCCAGATTACTAACGAGTCGCCCGGATATCGGTCATAACGCTGGACGTCCCCGTGGCCGATTTGTTTTGTCTCCAGAACTTTGTGCCTTTTAACTCTCCGTGCCTGTCCCCGCCGGCGACCACCCATCTGTTCTCTGCATCTAGGCGCTTGGTTTTCCGGTGTTCAGATTCCACGGATAAGTCAGATCTTACGGTCTCACTTCCTGCACTTGGCATCCTGCCCTGGAGGCCCAGCCGTGCTGTCCCAAACGGCAGGGTTTTCTTTGGAATGGCTCAGCAGCGTTCGATCGGAGACACCACGCACACACGGCCGCTCCCCCTTATCCGCGGTTTTGCTTTCTGCGGTTTTCGGTTCTGCGTGGCCCGCCCCGGTCTGAAAATATTAAATGGAAAATTCCAGAAATAAACGAGTCAGAGGTTTTAAATGGCCTGCCGTTCTGACATCCCCCGCGGGCCTGCTCCCTCCCTCCTGGGGCGCGTGTCATCCCTTTGTCCACACTGTGCCATGTCCACACTGCGGATGCTGCCATCCCCTCGATCGCGGGGCTTGTGTTCGAGTCACCCTTATTTTGCTTAATGACAAAAGCTCAACGTAGTGATGGTGGCAGTCGGGATACGCCAGAGGAGCCATAGGGTGCTTCTGTTGGGGGAAAGCTGTGCCCAGTCCGTATGGAAAATACGCAGTAGACATGCATTTCGGTGCCCCCGCGGTTCAGCATCCACTGGAGACCTTGGATGAGCCTGGAGGTCTTCTTTGGGAAAATGTCTATTCAGATCCTCTGCCCATTTTCTAACCGGATTTTTAATTTTTCTATTAAGCTGCATGAGTTCTCTATATACTGTGGACATTAACCCCTTGTCAGCGACGTGATTTGCAAATGTTTTGTCCCGTCAGTAGGTGTTGCCCTTTCGTTTGTCGATGGTTTCCTTTGCTGTGCAGGAGCTTCTTACATTGATATAGCCGCACCTGTTTATTTTTGCTTTTGTTGCCTTTGCTTTTGGTGTCGGGTCCAAGAAACCATTGCCAAAATCAATGTCGTGGACCTGCTTTCCCCCAGGAGTTTTCATGGTTCCAGGTCTGCACTCTGAGTTCATTTTAGTGTGTGGGGCAAAGCAGTAGACCAGTTTCATTCTTTTGCGTGTGGCGGTTCAGTTTACTGAAGAGACCATCCTCTCCCCATTGTACAGTCTTGCCTCTTTTGTCTTAAATTGACCATTTATGTGTGGGTTTGCTTCTCCGCCCCTTATTTTGTGCCAGGGATCTATGTGCCTGTTTTTATGCCAACACCACACCAAACTGACTGCTGTAGCTTGTAGTATAGTTTGAAATCAGGGACTGTGATGCCTCCAGCTTTGTTATTCTTTCTCAGGAGTGCCTTGGCTATTCAGGATTGCTTTTATTTTTTTAACTGAAAAAAAAAAAAAGAGGAAAATGCTGATCTGTGCCAATTACCTCCACTCAGCATTCATCACTTTAAGATCTTTTAATATTATTTTTAAAAATTAGTTTTGTAAAAATAATGCATACTTGTTGTAAGTGAATTCAAAAAAGTACCGAAAAGCACACAAATGAATGTTTTTAAAATAAAAATCACTGCAGTCCAATCCCTCAGCAATGAGCAATACTAGCATTAGGTGAACATCTTTCAAGACATAGATACAAATAGAAGAGAGAAAAATATTTTTTAAAAATGGATCCTTCTCTTGAAGCTAATTTTAATTTTAATAGGACATTAATAATTTTATTTGAACGTGAAGGAATTGCTGAACTTTAAAAAACAATTGGTCACACAATAAATAATATTTCCCAAAAGATGTCTTTAATGTTAGAAATGGATACAGACATCAGGAGGCGGGAGTCCTTAGTGTTACCTTTTTAAACGCAATTTTTGTGAAAACCGTGTGGGGCTATTGACTTTGACAGGTGTAGATGTCAGCTCCCACCCAGCTTCCCTCCACCTGTCCCCAGCTCTGGATTTGGGGACGAATGTTATTTTTATCTTGTTATCGTTCAGGGTCTATGCTGGTTTCCCTCCTGTTCAATTTTGCCTCCTGTGGGCTCCTCTCCAAGCTGCCTCCCACTCCTCCCGATGCCCACACACACCTTCTCCTGCGGGGGAAGAGGGAGGGCTGACTGCCACCTCTGCCTCTCTCAAGTGCACGCTGCCTCTCTGTGCCTCTTGCATCGAGGCTGGGGCTCCACCGGGTGCCGGAGGCTTCTGTCCATCCACCTGGCCTAGATCCTGAGCAGGTGCAGGTCCAGGGTCCTCTCTGTTCCAGTCCAGGGGGCTCATGGGGGTCCTCATGGAGCTTGTACCCCTTGTTCCCTTGAATCCTCCATCTCTCCTCGATCTGGGGTTTATTCATTCACCTTCGAGAAGTCTCTCATCCTCAAGGGGGAGTTTAGAAGACATAGGAGGAGCCTGGAAAAGCAATCGCACAGGAGAGAGAGGAGTGAAGCATGGGTCAGGCCGGGTCACACGCGGTGTAGGCAGAACGCCACCCACTCAGCGGGCAGAAGCCACCGGGGGCTGCAGGCCAGGGTGCCAGGCCCCGGCGTCCTCTCTCAAGACTTCTCGAGCTCCTGGTTCTGCACTTTGGATTTCCAAGCCCCTGGATTTCCAAGCCACATGCTACTTGGTCTCTGAATTTTGGCTGTTTTAACCGGGACTCCTTTGGTTGACGGAAACCCAACTCAGACTCGGTCTGAGAGGAACGAGGGGAGCAGCTGCAGCACCACTGGACTCGGGGTGTCGGGCGGCGCCCCCAGGAAGCTGGGCTCAGCTCCCCTTTCGAAAGGGTTGTCAGGTTTATCACATAAATCTGCAGGATGCCCAGTTAAATCTGAGTTTCGGAAAAAAAATAAAAATACGATGTAAGTAGACGTATGTCCCATGCAACACTGAGGACACACTTACCCCAAGACATCATTTGTGGTTTATCTGAAATTCAGATTTACCTGAGTGTCCTGTGTTTAGTCTGGCGACCTTACTGTCGTCGCTGGCCCCATTCCCGCCTCGTGCAGATAGCAAGGGAACGTGGAGGCCACAGCTCACAGCCTCTGCATGGCCAGGAAGCCAGAGGAAGAGAGGGCGTCGGGCTCATGGCTCTGCCTGGGACACCTTGGGAGGACTTAGTTGGGTCCGGCATGGGTCGCTGTGGTGGCAGCCTCAGGAGGGGCCTGGAGAGCCCTCTGGCCACCCATCCTCCCCGAGAGCCTCCCCACCCCCTCCAATTCTTGGCTGTGAGCAATAGAGATTTTCCCAGTCTTTGTCAAGTGCAGTGTCCATACAGCTCCTCCTGGGGTTGGGGTGAGGGGCGGTTGTCCATCCCTGGGGTGCTGCACCAACTCAGTGGGTCCCTCCCCAAAGCAGAAGATGCTGGCCCCGGCCCTGTGTGGGTCCACCACACAGGTCAGACACACGTACGGGGAGCTTCGGCCTTTTCACCAAGTGCCTGCCGGTCCTCAGAAAGCAGGGCGGTCTCAGCAATAGAAATAACAAGTTTAGCAGTTGCTATTCCGTGTGCCAGAGGAGGGAACGTCCACCCCAAAGTTTTTCTAATCACCAAGCTATCCCAGAAGCGAGTCCCCCCCCAGGCATCCCAAAGCGAGAGGGGTGTCTGCAAGCAGAGTGTCGCAGGCCGGCTGCTCCGGCGCCCACCAGGGTGAGAGCGTGGACTGAGAAAGAGACAGGAGGGGACGTGCCCACGAAGTGACTTCGTGCTCTCAAAAATAAACCTGGACCGTCGTGCTTCCCTTGGCTCCCCCACAGCAAACTGCTAAAATTACTCTAGTGCCTGAAAAAAATCCCAGGCCACCGCCGCCTCCCTGTCCTGACATGTCTGAGTCGTTGCAAATATTCTGACTTCATGTGTGGCCCAGGAGGGCGTTCACAGCGCCCTGAAATGCAGTGTCAGGGCCGGGCCCGGTGGAGGTCGCAGGGGCCCCCCTGCCCACCTCTTGAATTTGAGCCGCGTTCCGAGCCTGCTGGACACTGCCCACGGGGCACCCGAAGCAGGAAGCCTCCTGGGCTGGGGCCTCAAGTGACACAGAAGCCGCAGGTGACACAGGGCCGGGGTCTGGCCGCAGCCCCCTCTCTGAGGCCACGTCTGCGCAGGCTGCCCCTGTGACACCACTGTCCTCTGCCCTCACTTCGGGTGGCGTCTTGGCGGAGAGTTTCCTGAGAAAGGATGCTCCTGGGACTCGCAGCTGGCTCTCTTATCCCTGAAAAGGGCTCCTTTGTTGCTGTTCCCTCCACCCTCTGTCCTCCCCTCAGAGTGTCCTTCCCTCCCCCACCACAGACCCCGAATTCACTCAGCAGCTCCCTTCAGGGACGTCCCCAGCCCAGCAGACTGGCCTTTTGGGCCTCTCCCAGGGGGCCACCTCTCCCCGGGTGTTTGAGTGGCAGTGGGGAGTGTGGTTCTTCGCTGCAGGAAGGAGCCCAAGGTGTGTCCCCCAGCGTCCCCCAAGTCTAGAGCAGCCACACGGCAGCCTCTTTGCCTGGGGGTGGGCCCCGGGACCCAATCGCTGCCTTGGAGGCGAGTGAGCACGTCCATGCTCGGGTGTCCTCCGTGCATCAGGCTTTACGACCGCCTCATCCGTCCATCCCAACACGTGCTCATCCGTGCCCGAGCTGGAGAGGGAGGTGGCCCATCACAGGTCCCGACCCTGGGGCCCAGAGTCTGCTGGAGGTGTGGGGACTGTGGTGTCAAACATCCCAGTGCCCCCTTCCTTCCTCTCTGGTGACTGTTCCCAGCCCCATCCGTGGGGAGGGCAGCTGTCACCGTGACCCCTCCCTGGATACGGAGAGGTCGGGCAGACAGGGTGTGACACGGCAGGGCTTGGTCCCCTCTCCATCCTGCCCCTCCCCGACCCTGGGCCCCAGGAGGCTGGTCCACGTGAGAGCTCCTCTGGCTGCCTGGGCCGGTTGGGTCCATATGTGTGACCAGATGAGGTGGGTCATTTGTCACCCAGGTGTGAGGGGTCTCCTGGGCTGGCCGTGTCCTCAAAGCTGGGGCACGGAGCTTGTGCAGCCAGACCTCCACGCGCGTCTCTCCCCTGCGGTTCCCATCCCCGTCCCCTCCCACCAGCCCCTCCTGCGGGCTCCTGGGTCCTCGGGGTCCTGCCCACACAGACGCTCCCACTCGCAGAGGGGCTCCTGCCAAGAGCGATTTCCTTTCAGACCCGAGGCCTGTCCAAACAGCCAGTGATGCTCGACGGAGCCTGTGGCACCTTTTCCACCCCTTGCTTAGGATGCTGGGTGCAAGGGTGCGGGGTCCCTCCTGTCCTTGGTCTTCCCAGGACACCTGGGCAGAGACAGTATGAAGCGAGGCTCTGTTCACCGTCAGGACCGTGGCAGTGGGGGCAGAGTCACGGGCAGAGCTGTCCATCCAGCAGCCCAGCCCTGCCCTGGGCCGGCCGCTCAGCCCTCTCCTCTGTGCTTGCTTTGACCCCGAGCCCCGTTTCGTCTGGGAGCACTTACACGCTCTGCCTCCCCGGCCAGAGCCCCTGAGGCGAGGCAGGCTCCGTTCTGGACCTTTGCTGCCCTGGGAGACAGAGGTGACCCCCGCCTCCCCCCCCACACACAAGCTGCAGACTGGCCCGGAGCACCGGCCCTGCTGGGCACAGACACAGGTCGAAGGTCCTGCAGACGGCCCGGCTTCAGGCATCTGCTGCAGAGTGTCTCCCAGATGCGACTTCCAGACAGAGCTCAACCCACTCCTGGTACGTGCGGGCGGCTGCCTGGGTGGTCTGGCATCGGAAGGAAACCCAGAGGCCAGAAGGAGCCCGGGTTCGAATTGCCACCAATTTCCTGAAAGTTCCTTCTGAGCTCCAGGCAAAACCACTGTCTGAGTGGGGGGGAAACAGACCCCTCCCTTACAACCAGATGTGAGCACATCTGTCCGGAGCCAGCCCAGGGAGACGAAAGCCCCTGCTCCCCCCTCCTCCTCCAGTTACCCTGCAGACAGGTCCGCCACCGCCCGCCCCTCAGCCCACGAGGGAGAGCCTGGGCAGAGGAAGCAACGTCCTCGCTAAATCAGGTTTTGACTTTTTTTTTCCCTTTAAATAGAAAGGAAATTCAGCTCACTCCATCCTGGTCCTCCTCCTCCTGGGTTTCGAGTGGGCACCTCGGGGACCTCGCCCAGACTCAGCCTCCCAACACAGGGCGGCCACAGCGCCCACCAGGATGGAGCCAGGACAGCGTGGGGCAGGGAGGGGGGGCTCCCTCCCTCCTGGGGGAGGCTGGGAGGGGCCGCCTGGCATTCAGCTGACACAGGATCCCAGAGCGCCACTCGTCCAGGCAGCACCGGCATCTGTGGCACGTGGAAAGCAGGAGACGAGGGTGACCAGACAACCCGTGGAGTGAGGAGGGGGCGGGGAGGCTCTGCTGTCTGGAGCCGCCTGGCTCATGACCTCGCCTTCCCCTAGACCTTCCACCTGCCGCTGTGACAGTGGGCAGCGGCTGGGGCAGGAGCTGTCCCTCTGGGTCGGGAGACAGAGCTCTGAGCTCTGCCTGGGATGAGATGTCACTGGGCCCGATGGCCCTGCTCCCATGTCCTGGTGGCTGGCTTCATGCAGGTCCTCAGGTGCATGGGGAGGAGCCCATCCAGAGTCCCTGCAGCGGGGGACCAGCATGGCCTGAGTTGCCATCATGCAGTGGAACCAGAGACACCCTGCACCCTGACAGCAGCAGTCCCCAGGACAGATTGTTAAGGGGAGAGAAGCAAGAGGAGTCACCCCTGTGTGGTGTGCGGCCCCGTGTCAGGGAGCACAGACAGGCTCTGGCAGCACACAGGAAGCTGGCCAGGGGGTTGCCTCTGGGGAGGACACTGGGGGCCTTCTGGTACTGCCCGAAGCTCCTTTTCTTGAGTTGATTTTCTCATTTTGGACATCACCTTAATATCTGAAATCTGAGACGCGACATAGAATAATGGTTTCGGTGCTGACTTTTGAACCAGACTCCCATTGATGGGTGTGTCTTCAGAAGCCTCGGTCTGCCCGACCCAGTGATCACCCCTCAGCCCGACCCAGTGATCACCCCTCAGCCCGACACAGTGATCACCCCTCAGTTCGCCCTGGAAGTAATTTCGCTGGGATTCCAAATGCCACTGTGTGTTTAAATTGACCCACAGGCCCATCTTATAAAGTTAGGGTTCTCAGCCCTCTGAAGTCCTTATTTGTTTCAACCGAAGCCAACCCTGGGACCCCAAAACAGGATGTCTCGAATGTTCGTACTCTATAAGAAACTCTGTGGGACAATCAAGGTAAATCGGGCCATTTGTAAGCTGCGGCCATTCCCCTATACTCAGGCAGCCTTTCAATATGGAACACGGAATGATGTTGACACCTGTCTAGGAAGAAACGGTCCACACACCGCGGCTTAGGCGGGATGGCTACATCTGTACATGTGGAGATTTTGATCATGACCTTCGAGCTTGGGCGACTCAATGCCTTGACAGCTGGAGGATGAGAGGACAGTGCGCCCTGGCTGTCCTCACTGTCCTTTTCGCTCTTTGTGACAAAGCAGGGGCCCCTCATTGTTTCATCCCGTTAAATCCCTAGAACCACCTGAAATGAGAACTCCCGGGAGGTGTGCGTGCTGCTGGGTCTGCTTTCTCCCAGGGACAGCTTTCCTTCTGTGCCAAGGAACAAATAATCAGAAATCTCCCACTAATACCAGGAGACTTGCCGGATTCCAACGTAGCTTCAGCTTAGCCACCATCGCTTGACTCGTTGGCTAAAATAGTTTTTGCACAATCCTATGGCTCTGGATTATCTATTTCCTGAAAAAAAAAAAAGGTGCCTGTGTGATCAGCCAACACCCCCTGCTGCACATGGATGAACGCCTCTGGAGGAGCAGAAACCCAATCGCAAACAATTAGGAAGCAAACGCCCTGGCGACAACCATCTTTCGATCTATGCAGCTGGTTACCTTCACGTCCAGGCTTCTGGTTTGGAACCACCATACAGACTAAGCTTGTTAAGGTTTCTATTTTTGCCCTGTATACGTGTTGTTAGACTCTGCGCCTGCTACTTGTCGAATGTGGCCTCGAGCAGTTCCCAGTCTGTGCTCCTTCCCTCTGGTGTGGCACGCAACATCCAGAAAAGCTCTTTCCTGGCACCAAGGATACTTTTGGAAAACCTCCTCCATCATAAAATGTAACAATCCTAGTTCCTACCTTATAGGAGGGGTGTATGAGATGATACATGCAAAACACAGCACAGTGCATAGGAAGCATTCATGAATGTTAGCTTTTACCAGAGGAGAGGGGGCGAGGGGGAGATCGAAGCGGGTAAAGGGGATCAAATATGTGGTGGTGGAAGGAGACCAGGCTCTGGGTGGTGAGCACACGATGAGACAGACACATATTGTACTATAGAATTGTACACTTAAAGCTTCTATAACCTCATTAACCAATTTTAGACCAACAAAATAAATTAAAATATCAAAAAATTTGCTTTACAATGATATATTGCATAAAATTATACGCACATGTCTGTAATCATCCTATAGGTTTTGATGTGTTCATTTTTTGTTCTTCCAACCTGATCTGCCCTGGAGAGAAATATTCAGGATATCCTAGAGGAGGAAAAAGCTCACCCAGAAGTGTCATCACAAATTCCCGGCCCGAATGTGCCGGGCTCTGTGCAGAAGGGTGGAAGGGCTGGTACTCTAGGCTCTTGGAGGTATTTTTCCAAGGACAAGGCAGAGTGGGAGTTAATCCATCCTCACTCTCCATACCGATCCCTCGTGGGGTCAAAGCTAACTTTAGAAGTGCCCAGTACAGAATGTGGCATGTGGCTGACTCCCAGGACATGCTTACTGAATGGATGAGGCAGCTGACCTCCTGGCTGGGGAAATGGGACATCCTGAAATGAAGATGGAGCAGAGAGGCTGGACCTGTGAGTTTGGACTCATTTTCAAAGTGTTTCTCTAACAGTAAAATGTGGTGGAGTACAGGAAAGAGAAATGAGTCCCTGACTATTGGTGGTCTCTGATCCGTCATTTGAGACATAAGGGTGACCTTTCTAGATTCTCTATATAGAAAAGTCTTAACGTTTGAACTGAGGCCACTAAATACAGGTCTTGGTCTAAGGAAAAATAGACCATAGAGCCAATCTATATAAAATGATTCTTCATTAGCACTTGTTACTATTTGAAATGATCTCATTTACTATTTATTGTCTATCTCTTCCACTTAAATGGAAATTCTCTAAAGCCAGGGGTCTGACCTATTTTGTTTACTACTCACTCTGTAGCATGCAGATAGTGCTTTTTGATATTTATTCACTCAATTCCTCAGCAGACCTTTCAGTAATAAATACTGAAGGACCAAATGAATAAATACGTGGAGGAGTGCTTTACTGTAATATTTTAATGGCGTCTTACTAAAATATTGAAGATGTCCCATGGGGGCGGGGGAAAAAACACTGAAAGTCTGTTGGAAACGCCTGGTGAACAGCTAAGACGGGCATCGAGATCACAGCCTGCTCGCTTTTATTTCACTGGAAGTGTTTTTGAAGAACTTTGCAATAGTTATTGTCACAAGTCCAAGGTCATCTCTTTACTAATGTCTCCTGGAGGTTATAGTAACTTTCCTCAAGCCTGGTTACCACCCCGCGCCTCATTTAAAGCCCCCGAAGCGCCGCGTGATCCCTTAATTCTGGCGACAGTGTCTGATAGAGCTACACTGCAATATCGCACTTGGCCAGCAGGTGTCACTGTCTAATATGTGATCTTGTGTGAAACTCAAGTTTAAGGCCAAAGTCTTCGAAATGCATCAATGCACTAATTCATGAATGCGGTAAGATCGAAGTTCTGTAAGATAAGGTCTGATCTACCTCAGTTGCACACCATGACATAAATACATCTTATGTTTGGGATGCAAATGGGCCTAAGTTTTATTAATACGCTCGGTGTTCTTCTGTTTGGGTGAGTCTTGCCCCACTTCTGTGGACCCCATGGTTTTCATGAAGCATCTTTTTATTATTGTCAGTAATAATGTCTAAAATACATCTATTCTCTCGAAATTCCTCCAAATTTTTTATTTCATTCTAACACACTCCCTTGCACCTGTTATACTCAATTAGTATTTGCTGAGTGATTGCCCCCACCCCCAAATCCTGGGAAACTATTCTTCAGATGAGGAAACTGAGTCTCAGAGAGGTTAAGTAACTTGCTCGAGGTCACACAGATGGTGAATGGCTGAGCTGGGGTGCGTAGCTTGTCTAGGACCAAATCCCTTGCCCGTTCACTCCAATCAGCAAAGGGACACAGAGAACATGGAGTCCTCATGCTTATGGGGTGGCACAGTTCTGTTCTAGAGGCCCAGAGGGCATCCAGGACATCACTGCACAGACTTTTCATCATCAGAAAAAGCACTCGATGCTCATTTGCTATCTAATGACTTCTCCCTGTCACTTTCCTGACACAGATTAGAGACATGAGCAAACCGTACTGACGCAAGTGATGAAATGTGTGTGGAGGTGGTGGAGGGGAAGCTTGCGGGGAAGGGGGGTTGTACCATCAGGAGCCAACCACCTCCCTGTTCACCCTTGGGGAACACAGATACTTGGTCTAATACTTGAGTCAGTCTTCAAATTCCTGGGTGGTGTTTATCAGCTGATGTCACCATATTGCAAGATTATGTATCTTTTTAAAAAACAATAGTATCAGCACTGGTATGCTGAGCATACACCCCTTTCACACAATCTGGCCTCCACTACTGATCGACACTGCTGCAGGCCGCAACTGGCTAGCTGTTCTACACCAGCTTCCCAGCATCATCTGCCCCCACTTCCCAGCATCATCTGCCTCCCGGCTCTTAGAGAAGAGGAAGGCTCATTCCCCAGGATTTCTCTGGAAAATTTAGGTCAGCAGGATCTAATTACCTGAGTAGATCAGAGCTGAGATTTCAAGATTAATACTGCAGGAGGGTGGGGCGGGAATGCTGACTTCTAATTAGGAACTGTGAGGCCCTTTACATCAAAGGCGGGGTCCCTGTCCCCAAATGACCACATCCTGCCACTTGCATTGCATGCATGCAATCTGCCCCAGTGTCTCCTGGAAGGTGTCCTCCAAGATAAAAGGCAAGGCCACCCTTTAAGAAGACAGCACCTGCATACACATCAACCAAGGCTACTCCTCCACGGGAGAGAAGTGAAGCACAGAGGCGGCTGTGCTTTTCCAAGACTACCCTCTAGGGTGTACCAGTAACCTGGAAAGGCCCTCTGTCACCTCTGTGTTTTCACAGTTCTCCCAAGCACCATAACATCTTGGAGCAAGGAACAGTTCTCAGATTGCACGGTGGCTAAAAGGAGCCATGTACTCTTTGAAATTCCAAACTGCCCTGAGTTGCTGGCAGTGGCTGTCTGCCTGATGAGCCTGCTTCAACATTCCTAGACGGTCTGAATCAGGAGTGTCAATTGATTGGCCAGAATGCCCACTCAGGCCCACCCTGCCCATGGCAGCCAGTTGAGCGTGTTTTTAACATTCAAAACAAACCAAAACTGATTTTCAGCCCAGTGAGGCGAGGAGACCCTGAACTTGGGAAGCTATTAGAGTCCAGCTGGGCTCTAAGTTCTACTAGGACAGAGCCTCTGGGCACTTACCTTGAGTCTCTTACAGGTTCTGGTAAAGATGAAATAACTAGAAACCACATTATTTATGACAGCTCCTCCAATAATGCTAATTCCGCATTCCCTTGGATGGACACTACACACAGTTGTGGGGTGGAGGAATGCAAGCCTCTGTTCTTAAATCAGCTATTTCTTTCAAAGCTTCCCCCTTCTACAGAGCCAGGGGCTGCTGTGTGGAGGGCAGGGGGAGAAGTCCTCGGGGGCGGGAATCTTCCAGGCCATCGCCCGGTCATTCATTCATTCAGCAATCACGGAGTGCGGCCTGGAGCCAGCGGGCGCTGGGACGCCGAGGTACCCAGGCCCTGCCTGGGGTCTGAGAGTGCTGCGACCTCGGTCCCTGCGGGAGCGCACGGGGAACGCGCGCGTGCGAGCAGGGGGGCTCCAGCAGGGCGGGGAGGCCCCGTCCTGCGCCCGGGAATGGCCGCACTGGGAGCCGCCGGGATTTCAGACGAGGCGAGCAAGGCCTTGCCCCGAGGTCACCGCGAGACCCCGCCCTCCCCAGGGATCGCGAACGTGGTGATTAGCGGGCAGCCTCCCCGCGGGGGCCTGGCACGGCCGCGGGCCTCGGGGATCGCCACGCCGGCCCCGGGCCCCGCGGAGGCCGCCGGCGCCGCCCACGGGCGCCTCGGAGGGCACCGACGCGGGGCCGCCCCGCGCGCCCTCGGGGTGGGGCCGGGGTCGGGCGGCGGCGGGGGGCGGCTGAGCGGACTCCGGGCACGTGGGGCCGCCCCCGCCCTGGCTGCCCGGCGCCCGGAACGCGGGGCCCGGAGCCCGATGCCGCCGCCGCACACGGCCGTCCGCGCGCCGGGCCTGGGGGCAGGGCCAGCCCGGGGCGGGCCCTGAAGGGGCGGGGCGAGAGCGGGACCAGGCCAGGGGAGGGGAGGGGCCTGGAGGGGCGGGGAGAGGGCGGGGATAGGCCAGGGCCGGGGCGGGGGGCGGGGCCAGGCCGTGGCCTCGGCCGGGATGGGCGGGGCGGGACCGGGGCCGGGCCGGGGCCAGGGACTGGATGGGCCGGGCGGGGCCGGGCCGGGGCCGGGAGGGGCGGGGAGCGGCGGGCCGGCCCCGCCCCGCGCGCTCGCGTCGCACTTTAAAGCCCGGTCCCCGCTCCTTCGCTCCGCAGAAGTCGCGCTCGGGCGGCCGCGCTCGCAGCAGGTCCAGGCTCCAGCGCTGGCGCCGGGGCCGCGGGGAGGCGGCGACTCGCTCCGTGCGGCGGGCGCGGCCCGGGCGCCCCGAGCCCGCGGGCCCGGAGAGCAGGCGGCGGCGGCGGCGTCCCCGGCGCGGTAGGCGGGGCCGGGCGGGGCCGGGCGTCCGCCCGCGGGGTCGCGGTGCGTGGGGTCCCGGTGGGTGGGCGCGGGGCCGGGGGCTGCGGGGACGCGGGGGGTGCGGGGAGCGCGGCGCCCCCTCCCCCCGCGGCGGCCCCGGGAGCCCTCTCTGCGCCGCGGGTCCCGGGGGAGGGGGCCGGGCGCCGCCCAGGCCGCCGAGGTCGAGGCCGAGGCCGAGGCCGCCGCGTCGGGCGCGGGCGGTCGCCGCGGGCCCCGTACCCCTGCGGAGCCGACCCGGGCGGGGGTCCCCCCTCGGCGGCTGCAGACGCGGGGACAGGCCTGGGGCGCGCGGCCACGCCCGCTCCCTCCAGGCGCCCGGGCGCCCCGCAGACCCCGCGACCGTCCGCGCGGCCGGGGCGGGGGCTCCGACCCCCCTCCCCTCCCCTCGGCGCCCCGCGAACTCAGTTTCGTTCTCCCGCCCGTCGGGGCAGCATCTGCCGCGCTGCCGGACCGGACCCCTCGGGGCTCCCCCGCCGGGCCCGCAGCGCTCCCCGCGGGAGCCCGCAGGCGACACCCCGGCGGCGCCGGCAGCCCGCCCGCCACCCCGGGGCCGCCGCGGCCTCTCCCGGCTCACAGGGCAGAGCCGCGCTGGGTCAGGATCGATGAGCGCGGGGAAGCAGAGCCGCCGCGTCCGCCCGTCGGCGCCGCTGTGGGAGGGGTCGCCCCGCTCCCGCGGTGCCCGGGGACTGACCTGGGCACTGTCCCGTTCAAGTTCAAGGCGAAGGCTCCTCTGAATGCGAAGGCCTGCTCGGCCTGCGGTGGGGGTGTGTGTCCCCTTGTGCGTTGTCTGTGTGACGGAGTCCATCTCTTTGTGGGTGTGTCTGAGTGTCGATAAGTGTGTAAATGTGTGTACATGTGTGATGAGTGCGTCTCAGCTGTGACTGTCTCTGTGTGCCTCTGTGAGTGCAGGTTTGTCTCTGAGTGCACCAGTGTGAGTGTGTCTGCAGAGTGTGTCCCTGAGTGCATCTGTGTGAGTGTGTCTGGTGTGTCTGCGGAGCGTGTCTCTGCACCAGTGTGAGTGTGTCTGCAGAGTGTGTCTGCGGAGCGTGTCTCTGAGTGCACCAGTGTGAGTGTGTCTATTTGAGCGTGTCTGTCTCAGAGTGCATCTGTGTGAGTGGATGTGTATGTCTGCAACTGTGTGAGTGTGTCTATCTGAGTGTGTGTCTGGGAGTGTGTTTCACAGTGCATCTGTGTGTGTGTCTGCATCTTTGTGAGTGTGTCTGAGTGTGTTTTAAAGTGCATCTATGTGCGCGTCTCAGTGCATCGGTGTGAGCGCATGCCTGTGTGGAGTGCACGTGTGTCTGTGAGTGAGTGAGTGCGTGTGCCGTCCCTGGCCACTTGGCAGTGGGGCCACTGGCTCCTGACTTCGGTCTCTTGCTTCTCAAGTGGGCCGTGCTGGATGGACCCCATGCTCTGGATGTGGGACGCCCCGCTGGTGCCAGCTGAGGACGGTGCCGGCGCTCTCCCTCCCTCTCTCTTTTTTTTTTCTGAGAATGAACTGTATGGTTTGGGGGTGAGTTGGCAGGGGCCGCTTCCTGAGTGAGTAATATTTAATTAAACGCTCCAGCCGGTAGCATCAGAAACTGGTCATGAGTTGAGTTTTAACAGGTGTTGATGGTAAAAAGCGCCATCCTGGTGACTAAGATTTGGTGTCCTTGGAAGAATTCTCCCCTGTGGTAGGAGAGGGAAGGGAGCCCAGACCTCATCCCTGGTTGCTGGGTGTGAGAACAGCCAGTAAGGAAGGGGGCGGGCTGCTCCCCCCTCCTCTACCCTGTCCCTTCCTGCAGTTTCCACTCTGGGTGGCAGGAAGTGCCGGATGAGGCATCAGGGGCATCGGCAGTCTTCTCCCCATCGAGGAATGGAGCAGTGCAGGAAGCCCTGCCTCGTTTACAGAGCATCTATCTAGGCAGCTCTTCCTTTCCCAGCAGAGGCCAGAGAGGGTGGTTGACTCCCCAAATTGCACAGCCAGGGCCATGGACCAAATGTGCAGAATCCTGGCTGTTGCCGTTGGTTACTGTCCCCCATGCTGAGGTCATGGGCCAGGCACTTCATGTCTCCCCAGCTGTAAAGTGATGGGCTGGATTAGATCATTTTAAGCACTTCCCTTGTTCTCTTGCTGCTTTTTCTTCTGCAGGGAGCATTTTACCCAGTAGATGGAGAGAGAGAGGGAGGAAGAGAGGGAGGGACGGAGGGAAAGAACATGCACATGGAAGGTGTGGAGTGGCCTAATGCAATAACTTTACAAATCTTCCTTTTGTGTCCCAGGGAGGCACAGAGATAATAAGAGCGGTGGCACACTGACTGCAGTGGCCCTGGCAGCCGTGAGCAGGGACAGCCTGAGGCTCTGAGGAGAGTTGGTGTGTTCTGGGGTTCCATACTCTTAGGAAGCAGCGGGCCTACCAGGGGCCACAGGTGATGCCACTTTGGAGCTGGGAGAGGCTGCGTTCCTTGGGCTTCTCCAGCAAGGCTGGGGCCACCCTTCAGTGGGCTCCCCACGGCTGCCCTGTGAAACTCCCACGCCCCCTGGGGAATCAGCACAGATGTTTAATTTCTCCAGCAAAAAAAGGGGCATCAGGTGGGGGTCCAGCTGGTGGAGGCCAGCACTGTCCCCTGCTCACCAAGGATGGTGCTGTGCTCCTTATGCTGTGCCTGGCCCCTCACACCTACCCCTCCTCCAGGGTAGGCAGAGACTTGCCTGCTGATGGACTTTCACATTGAGCCAAACCTCCAATCCTTACAGTGTTTATGAGTCTAAGAATTTCACATCAATTCTTCTCAAGAAATAGGTTGTAGCTGCTGAGGATGTATCAGTTTGCCTTTTTGTTCCTGAACATTTTGAGAATGAGCCTCTTTATCAGACAAAAGCAGAGGGCAGGTGTAGGTGTGTCGCAGTCTGCAGCGGGATACACAATCCTGTCCTTCCTCTACACGCCTGACCGACAAAACCCAGACGTAAAGGGACTTTTGTTTTGGACTTTCAGCTTAGTGCTCTCCCTTTCTCCAGTTTTCTGATTGCCTCCATTCTGATCTGAGAGTAAAAGTCCCACTCATAGCCAGGCGCCAGGCACTGTGCTGTTAAGCACTTGATGGATAAACCCTTGTTGGAGGAGGAGGAGGAGAATGATAATTATGATGACGGTGATGATAGCAGGAAACAGTGTTGATGTGTGTGCTGCTACCAGGCTCTGATCTGACTCCTTGACACATTAACCCTTGTCCTCTTCCCAAGAACCCTGGGCAGCAAACAGGTTCTCCCACCATCCAGCTTCTACTGCGGCTGGAATGGCCATGTGACTTGGCCAAGGTCTCGCCACTACTGAGTGGTGGAGCAAATCTCTCACCCCGATTCTGGCGCCCAAACTCTTAACCCCCTCCATCGCCTTAGCCTTTTCTCCAAGGAGCATACCATTTTTTAAATGAAATTATTATTACGGAAAATTTCAAACATGTCCCCAAGTTGATAGAAGAGCATAAGGTCCCCTCACCAGCGTCCGGTGTCAACACACGTGTGCACACACACCCGTGCACATGCACACGTTCATGCTTAACGATCCTGAAGCCAGTCCCACACGTCATCTCGGATCACCTGTGACTACTTCCTGAGGAGCCTTTAAGGGGAGCACCTAGTCTCAAAGAGGTGGCAAGGCAGGATAAGCACACCTTCCCGACATGGAGCAGAGAGTAACTTCATGGCCGTGACCAGGGAAAGACTGCTCATTGGGGGCTTATCTTGTCCCCAACTCCTCACCTGAGAGCCTTTGAAAAGCTTCTTACTTGTTTTGTCTTAAAAGTTCTGTTCATTGCCCAATATTAGACATAACTGGGTCCACCAGTCACGAGACAAACCACGCCAACAGCAGGTCAGGGTCCTGGGCCTCTCAGGAGGGAACTTTTCAAGGCACAACCCGGCTTCGTCCCCCAGGGAGGCCGGGCCTTGTGCAATGCCGGCATGGGGGTTTGAGTCAGGGCTGGACCACAGGGGATGTGGAAACAGTTTGTCACAAGCTCTGGACCCGATCGACCTAAACCCAAGCTTAACTGTCTCGAATTCATGCAGGCTAGGGGTGGAGAAGTGCGGGAGCCTCTGCCACCCTCAGGAGCATCTGCCACCCACAGGCGCCTCTGGGAAAATGCGGGGTGCGGTGGGTGATCTGGGCCAAAGCCGAGGGCATGTGGGATGTAAATGCCACACTGAGGAGGAATCTGGGCTCTACCTGGTGACTAGGTCTGGACAGCCGCACCAGCTGTGAACAACCCTTGCCAAGACAGACTTCTCACGGCCACACATAGCTGCCGGCTCTGCTTTTGGGCATTGATGGTTCAGAATGTTTCCTTGTTACGTTGCATCTGATTCCTGCCAGCGGGACAGGGGCTGGCGGCGTTTTCAAGGTGGGATCAGCAGGTTTGCTAACCAGCTGGGCTTGGGCGTGAAGAGGGGAGAAGTGCTGATGTCCGTGAGGTTCTCTGCTAGTCTGGGGTCACATGATGACCCCTCAGTGAGGGGTGGGGACAAGGGGCCCGGAAGGGCCTTGAACCTGTCCCAGGTGGAAATGGTTCATGCAGTGTGTCTGGACGGCAGCCAGACCTGGGGCTGGAGAGAGAGGGCTGGAGGCAGACACTTCAGAGCCTTCGTTCTAAGGAGGTCGAGGCCATCGGCAGGAGAGCACGTGGCAGGAGATGAGGCGTGCCCAGGGCATGGAACCCTTAGTCCTGGCCTTTCATTCAGGCCCGGGGAAGAGACCCTTGTACTGGCGTCCTCACGAGTGCTCCTGCCAGGGCCCACCTGCTGGGGGCGAGGACACGTCTGCTGAGGCTGGCATGCGCTGGGGTCTCCCCGGGGGACAGCAGGGTGCCCAAGAGCCATCCGGGAAGGCTCTCTGGTTCAGGGGTTTTATGCTTCTCTCTCTCTTTTTTAAATCATGGTAAAATACACGCAACATTAAATGCGCCGTCTTAACCGTTTTTAAGCATGTTCATAGGGTTGTGCAGTCATCACCGCCATCCATCTCCAGAACTCTCTTCATCCCAAAAGACTGAAACTCTAAACACCCGTTCCCATCCCTCCGGCCCTGGCGATCACCCCTCATCCTACTGTCTATCTCTATGAGCTGGGCTCCTCTAGGTCCCTCGGATGAGTGGACGCCTCAGGATCGTCCTTCTGCGACTGGCGTATCACACCGAGCACAGTGCCCTCACGGTTCAGCCATGTCGCAGCACGTGTCAGTGTCCCTCCCTCTGAAGGCTGAGTAAGAGTCCCTCGTATGGACCGGCCACATTCATCGACGGACACTCGCTCTCTGGGTTTTTATCGCACTCCCTGAGTTATAGGCTCCCGGGAGAGGCCTCGTCATGTGCTTTTGGGGGGCTTGTGGGGATGAAGGGGGGACTTCTTGGGATCCTGCCCTGCCCTGATCTGACTGGCTCAGCCTCTTAAGCCACTGCCCCTCCGGCTGCTCAGAGACAAGCCACGGCTGCTTGTGGGAGCTGGAGGGGGCCAGGGAGCCAGGGTCTCAGGGAAAGGAGCTGAGGACTGTGGCTGCTGTCGGGGTGAGAGGAGAGGCCCCTCCTGCCGCAGTCCCGCCTCATTCCCAGGTGAACACACCTGTTGTCCACTTCCTCACTTCCCCGGCACTTCTGGGTCTTTCCAGCAGCCCCCGGGGGTCACCGTCCTAGCCGCCTGCACTCAGCACTTTTTGGTCTGCACCCGTCCTGCTTCCGCTGGGCCTCCTGGCCCTTCCTGCTCAGCGTCTCCACAGACCCTCCCCCACCCATCTCTGTCCACCCTCCTCTTCACACAGGCGTCCCCCTTTCAGCTCCCATCACAGAAGCCCACCCTATACATTTCATGCTGACAAGTCCAACACCTTCCTCCCTGCATGGCCTGCACGCCCTCCTTAGCTTTTAAAATCCCAGCTCCTCACGTCTCCTCCCCCGGACCTGCTTGCTCCTGTGCTGTTCTCGGCACCAAAAGCCCTGTCTCCACCTCCACCCAGTGACCCAAGCCAGACACACACTCACGCCCTCGAGGCACAGGGCAGCTGGCTGTTGTCCTGCAGGACTGTGGGCTCCAGGGAGCAGGACCGGGATGCGTGGATCTTGTTCCTCGCTGCGTGCCTGGTGCGTGACGCACACAGCAGGTTCCTACCGGATGCCCATTGGGCAAGAGAGTGCAGGCAGGGCTCTCCCTCACAGGACCTGAGTGCCAGGTTTTCATTTCACAGACCGGAATTTCCCCCGTGACCCCATGCGAGGTCAGGAAGTCCAATGTGAGCCTCCTCTCCTGAGCTGTTATTGGGCCACTGGTCATTGATCCTTTTGTTCAAATGTTTATTAAGCCCCTGTTGTATGCAGCCGATTTGCTGGGGCTGGGGCTGCAGGGGATGGAGAGGGGGTCTCGCTCCATCTCTGTCTAGTGGGAGAAGCAGGCCTGTGTCCCGTGGTGGTGGTGCCGGGGTGTTATGGGGGTGGTGATAGGGAGAGGGCGGGGGGAGCGAGGTGGGTGGGCATTCCTGGTGGAGGGGTGGCAGGCGTGGGAGGTGAGCACGGGCCAGTGTGTAGCTGGAGTGGGGCTGAGCGAGGCCACAGGCAGGAGGAGGCCAGCGGATGTGCCTACAGAGAGGGGCGGGGACATGAGGGATGCCCCTGCAGGGTGAGCTCCGACCTGGACATCTCGGGGCAGTGGCTGAGGGCCTCTGGGGTGGTCACTCATTCCTGTAGGCCGTCTTCTTCTAAGCCGTGGTCCTGGGCCTTTCTCGTGGTGGATGCTGCTTCCTGCAGCAGTTGCTTATGCGTCCTCACGATGAGTGGCCAGGTTTTGACCCCGGAGAGCATGCTGGCCACAGCAGAGGGGGGTGTGCGTGTGGGTGAACCCGTTCTCTGGCAGGATTTGGACGCACGGGGTGGCGGAGAAGCAGAAGAGGCCCCGGGTTTGTGGGGGAAATGATGGCGCCCCGGCAGAAACGGGATCGGAGGCCTCCCGGAGGCCTCTTCGCACTCCTAGCACGCTGGTGTGCCCGGCGACGTGGGCTAAGGAGTGTGGCGTTTTTAACACGGGTGGTGAAGTCCCAAAGTAAAATTAACCGTTTCAAGTGAACAGTTCAGTGGCGCTTAGTTCCATCAGGCTGCACGCCTGCGGATCCAGCCCACCACGGACTGAAAGTGCTGGAAAGCGGTCGTGTCGTTGCTGACGAGTGCTGCGTGGTCAGGAGGCGGCGGTTCTGTCTGTAGGACCACGGCCAGGCTTTTCCCCTCGTCGCTATTCCCGAACAGGGCGGTGTGGCAGCTGGTGCCACAGCATCTACACACGATCGGGAGATGAGCCGAAGTGTGCGGGGGTTAGGAGCCAGCGCCGTGCTGGTTCATGTAAGGGACAGCAGCGGCCATGGACTTCGGAACCAGTCCCCTGCAGGTACATTCACAGCCGCCTAGGTCCAAAACGTTTTCATCACCCCAAGAGGGAACCCTGTCAACCCCGAACTCATTCAGCAGCCACTCTGCTCGCCCCCTTCCCCGGGCCCTGGCAGCCACCAACCCGCTCTCTGTCTCTCTGGGCTTGCCTGCTCTGGGCATTTCCTATGAATGTCCCTGTGACCTGTCGTGCGTGGCCTCTGGCTACGTACGTTTGGCAGGACAGATCGCAGTGTTTCCCGGGAGGACGCTGGATTTCCCTCCTGGCTCAGTCGGGGGCTGCTTGCAGGTGGGAAGAGCTAGTCTGGAACATTCGCCCGGGACTGTGGCCGCCTTCCTCTCTGTCAGGTGAGGTGGCCTTCTGGGAGGTGGCCTTCAGGGCATGGCCTTGTCCCGAGCTTGCTTTGTGCGGGACCCTCCCACCCCATCTCTTGCCAGGATGCCACAGGCGTCCCCACATGGACCAGCTCTGAGGCTGGGGGTCCGTAACTTGGGGAGCTGCGTCTCCCCGGGCCATGCAGGAGAGAGGACCGTTTGCAGGATTATCTCTGACGGTGTGGCAATGTGGTGCCACGTTCAAGTCTTATTGGCCCGCCTGGGGCCAGAGCTTCAGCTTTGGCCCGTCATGTTCTCTTTGAGACCTGGCAGGCCCTGAAGCGGGGGACCATCTCCGTCTCATTTGAGCCGTGCCTGATGGCTTCCTGCCAGTCTCTGGGGTCGTGTTGCCATGACCAGTGTCGACCAGCTGTCCGGCCATTTGCTCTCTGTCCGCCCTTGCCTGGGTCACCAACACTCTATCAGTGGGTCCTGGCAGGGGAGTGCCATGACTGTGGGCCGGGGGACAGTTGGTAGGAAGGAGACTGGTGAGTTGTCCCAGGCACAGGAGAAGACCTGAGCTGTCCCCACCTGTGGGCCTCACGTAGGGCTCTTGGGGTGCCTCCATGGACTTCTGGGGGATGAGCCCCTGGAGAGATCAGGAAGACCTGGGAATCACAGCCTCACTCGCTTCCCCTGGGATGGGAGGCGTGGGGGGCCCGGGAGGGGTCACGCTTCTCCGAGGGTCTTCTCGGTTTGAGGATGTTAAGCTGTGATGAGGACGGTCGCCTGGTGTTTGTGGAAAAACCGTCCCAAGCAGCCACGCAGGTGTGAAGTGTGTTCTCATTACGTATAAATTATGACGTGAAGATTATACATAAATGTCGGGATCCCTTTACAGAAACTCCCCGTCTTCGGAGAGATGGGATGTTGGAAAAGATGGGGTCTCCGCCTCTCCTTCTGGTTCCGTCCCGTCGGGCCAGTGTTGTACAGTTTCGTATGAACAGGGCCCTTTCTCCCCGCCTGGTGCCCGCCTAGGTCCCCAGAAAGCCCGTCTTCCTCGCCATCGTGTCACACCGGGGGGTGTCTAGACAGCTCAGGGCAGAGGTTTTGGGCTTTTTTTTTTCTTTTTAATTCCTTCATCGTCGTGCCAGTATTCCGTGAATGCCCGCTCTGTCTGGGCCGTCATGGTGCCTGTGCTGAGACGCCCAGACAGCGGCGGCCCAGGAGGCCACGTCTACGCTGAGTCCCGAAGCGTGGCTGGGGTCCCTCCCCCCACCCCAGGGGGTGTCTCACCACCGCTGAGGTTTTGCTTTGCTGTAGTGTTTACACATGTTTGTTTTCTCTTTTTTTAATGGAAAATTTTGAGCACATGCAAGAGCAGAGGCGGGTATGGTGAGCCCCCGACTTCGTCACCCCGCACAACTCACCACTCATCTAGGTAATGCCTCCTTTCTGGAAAGATCAGGCTCAGGGATGACACTGAAGTCCCAGGATGGGTCAGCGGGGCTCTTGTGCCAGTGCCAGCTTGCAGAGCCGGGCTGGGCGCTGTCCCAGTCCTTGGGAAGAACAGGCATGTGGATGCTACGTCCCCTGGTCCCCACTTTCCCATGAGCCCCAGGGCTGTCACCCCAGAGTGACAGAGGACGGCACGCCATTCGAAGCAGAGCACTCCAACTTTTATTTATTTATTTATTTTAATTTGAAGGGGGTAGGGCTCTGTACAAGGCTTAATCTTGAGGGAAAAAATCATTTAAACTGCTGAAAATAAGTTTGGGGGCCGCTCTCCTAGAGGCAGACGGGGGCTCATCTTCTCACAGCCCCTCCTGCCTCTGTCCTCTCCCCAAAACACCAGTAACTGGCAGGAATAAAGGTCAAAACCAGGGCGAACTAGCAGCACCGGGGTGGTTTGCCGCAGCTTCGGGCGTCCAGGTGTGACCCAGCTCAGCTTTATCCACCAGGTTTAGGGGTTCAGGGTGTGATGTCTGTTTTCTTCCTGGCAAGGTGGGTTTGGAGCATCCATGGGGGATTTCTCTGCTAGTGCAGATAAATAGCTGTTTTTCGACAAAGTAGGAAAGTGGGGCTGGTGTCCTCTCCTGAAGCCAGAGTGTCGGGGGGCAATGAGACAGAGGAGCCCTCGTGATGACGAGTGTCTGTGCTGGTGTAACCGTCTCCCCTGCATTGTTTACATGACAAAGCAGGTAGCTCCCGACCTCCCTGGATGCTGTAGCAGGCGGAGGATGTCTCGTCGAGGCTCAGGGTGCGGACAGCCGGAGCGAAGGCAGGTTCATTCCCGGCAGTCTCGTCGGGGTGCGATTCACATGTCGCCCCTTGGAGGTTCACGGCCCCTTGGATGGCTCGTAGTAACCGCGCAGGTCCGGCAGCCGGCGTCGCCACCTGCCATTCATTTCTTCCGCGCACTTAAGCATCCTGTGTCGTGCGGCGGGGACCAGGCCGGCACTGCGGCTTCCCCCTGTCCCAGAGTGCTGGTAGCAACACAGGCGAGTGGAGCTTTCTTGGTGAGCGGCTCAGGAGCTGCATTTTGTGAGGACTGGACCGTCCTGGGCCTTGTCACCACACCGAAGCAGCCTGGTCTGGGGAAGCACCCGTCGAAGGCAGCCCAGGTGGAGGGTGTAGAGTTGAGGTGACCAGTGACAGCATGTGCCGATTGTCCAAAACCCGGCCAAAGCTTTTGGGTCCCAGCAGGGACCACCTCCTCCTCCTGGCGTAGGCCAGTTCGCTTAGTGTTTATTGAGCGCTCGCTATGGGCCAGGCGCCATTCTCGGCACTTGCCACGCATCAGCTTATCTATTGCTCCCAGGCGCCCCGTCGAGTGGCGTTTTTATGCCCATTTAACAGCTGGGAAAACTCAAGCTCGAAGTGAAGCAACTGGTCTGGGATCGGACCGCCCAGGAGTCGAGCTGGACGCAGACCCAGCCGGTGCTCTGAATCACTGCCCCACACGGCCTCTGGGTGCGACGAGGCTCCCGACCCGGCGGGGGCTGGGCGTGGGTCACTGGGGTACTGCACAGTGTCGGCTCTGTGACACGGGCGCGCCTCGGTGCTGGGGGCATGTGCCCCTGCTGTGTCCCGGTGGCCGGCCCTCAGTGGCTGGCTCCGTGGGGGTCAAATGAACGACGTGTCGTTGGGGAGGCGAGAGAAGTGGAGAGTCTGAAGCTTGTATTTCTCCTCTCAGGCGTGACCAAGGCAACTTGAAAATACCCACCAATGTCCGCTTGATATTTCCAGCGTCTCTGCTGGGCTGTGGGTAGACTGGCCGTGTGCTTCCCCGGGTCCCCCATAAAGAAAACAGCCAGCCAGGACCCTCCCGATGGGCCCATCTGTCAGCATCTTGACTCCCACCGCCCACCTTCTGCGCGTCCAGCATGGGGGCCCCGAGAAGGAAGTCCTCTTCCAGTTTATAAGCAAAAAGCGAGGAGGGAAAGTTAGGGAACCGAGTGGCAGGACCCCCGACATGCTTCTCTGCTCTTAGTCTCCCGTAAATCACATAAAGGATGTCAGAAAACGACTGTCTCGCCGCCGTGTCTCCCCGGCCTAGACCCAGGCCTAGGTCTTCTCACCTCGTCGTTTTCCTCCAAGAAAAATCAGCCTTAAGCATCAGACTTTCATTACCTCCCCAAGGGACCCTTCCCGTGGATCTTTCAAATGAAAAGTGCCTAATGCCATGCTCCTGAATAAAAGGGGGTTTTAAACTGGGCCACAAACTCGGATGCCCCCAGGGGCCGGGAAGGCGGTGCCAGTGGGCAGCTGGTGGGGAGCTCTAGGGCAGGGGCAGGCCTGCGGCAAAGGGGATGCGGGCGTCCTGTGTGAGGGTGGGCCTCTTACCCAGCAGTGGGGCCCAGCAAACTGTAGTGTCCACGTCTTTTTCCCCCTAAGAGAGGCCAGGAATCCAGATTTTTAAATGTTGATAAATAACTTAGTGGCTTGCTTGTTTGTTTGTTTTCAAAGAACCAGCACGGAATAAAATGTCTGTGCCTTCCCCGTGCAGACGGGAAGGGCAAGGCCGGGGAGCCCTCGGCGTCACGCAGCTTGGGACTCGGCGCTAGGACGAGACCTGACCTGCTGGCGCCTGGCCTGGCCCATGGCCCACCTCGCTGCGATGTGTCCTGGGGAAGGCAGCGGGGCTGGGGACCAACAGCCAATCCCTGGAGGGACAGGGCCCTAAGACAGTGTCACCCGCCCGTCTCAGCTCCCCTACGGAAGTCAGCATTGTGGCTGCCTGTTGGGTGCCAGGCACAAAGCGCCTTGTGTAGGTGTCTCTGGTCACCCTGAGAGGCACCCAGGAAGGCGACCAGTGCCCTTTGGTCCTGACCCCCGCCCAGGGCATCACCTGCAGCACGGCGGGGAGGCTGGGGCCACCCGCTCTCCTCCTGGACGGGGACCTCAAGCGCCTGGCCTCTCCACCTGCAGAGGCCCCGCTCCCGGGCTCAGTTCGCTGACTAATTCTCTTTGCAAACGGTTCAGTTTCACTTGACTGAGTTTCCAGTAACTACGTGGGTGGATTTGTTTCATTTAAGGGGAAAACAAAACATGGAGGGGGTTTTCTTTCCCAAGAAGAGGACCCGCCAGCGGCAGGCTGTGGTGCGTGCGGCTCCGGGCATCCCAGCTAAGCTCTGCGGCCAGCTGGCCTCTTGGCAGGCGGCTCCGAGGTGGAAATCGCTTAGTCATTTGCAAGCGGGGACCAGGTGCGGGGGGTCGGGGGTGCGGCAGCTCCCCGTCCTGCAGTGGGCACAGTGGCCCTGGGCTCTTCCCCACTCAGCCCTGCCTGGCACGGCGGGGGAGGGGTTAGGAGCTCTGCGAAGAGGAAGGTGCCCGGGGAGACCGCTCGCCTCACCCTCCCTGGGCTCACTCAGCTCCCAAGGGACCTGGTTGGGGACAGAGACACCTCCCCACTGGCTGGGCCGCCTGCTTCAGGTGAGCTGGAGAGGGGGGCGTGCTGACACGCGTGAGACTCTGCTGGGGAGGGACGAGAGGCAGCCGCAGGGGACAGGAGGGGTGTGCGTGTGCGTGTGTGTGTGTGTGCCTGTGCGTGTCAGTGCGATCGCACACAGGCTCCACCAGGCCATGTGAGCACGCTGCTTTGGGGGGTGCTGTCCAAGAAGACAGATTTTGGCGTTGGCACTGGGCAGGGTCCTGCAGCCGCTGGGAGGCATGACCACGGTGCCTGCCAGACGGTTGTGGCAAAGGGGCCCACTGACAGAGGGGACCCCTAGGGGGCTGGGGCAGGCTCCACCAACAGGCCTGGGAGGGCATGGGTGTCAGAGCCTGCACGCGCCACCCTGCCTCAGAGTTCAGCTGGTCGTCTGTTCTGCGACTTCCCTGGAGGAGGCCACCCCAGGAGCCATGTTCAGTCTAGGTGTGGCAGCCGCAGCAGTCACGAGCCTGGCCGGGGAGGTGGCTGGAGGTGGCTGGGGTCTTGCTCCGATATCTCCCATCCCTGTGACCTGGGCCTTGGCATCCCGTCTGTGAAATGGGGGTGGGTAAGACTACCTCAGGCATGGCATGAGCCGTGGTCCCTCCCATAGCAGGGACCCAAGGCCTGAGATAGGGGGGTGCCTCACCGCCCACGCGCCTTCCTGCTCCCAGGAGGGAACGTGCCTCAGAATGGAAAGTCCTTAATCCTGGCCTTTGAGAGCTCATTTCCTCTGCTTTCTGGAAGGGAAGAGGGCAAATACACAGTTAACTCTCCAACGGTATCATTTTAGGCAGAGGGGAATAGAAGCAAGGAGAGACGATCGGAGTTCTGGAGGATTTTGATGAGGATCAGGGTTTCCTCTCAGCAGGTGAATCCAGGAAGGCTTCCTGAAAGAGGTGACGTTGAAGCTGGACCTTGGGATGCGTAAGGACTGGAGAGGGAGGGCGGGGGGAAGTAGGAAAGATCTGTCACTGCCAAACCGCGTAGATGGGACATGGTGTGTGGGAAGCACTTAGTACAGGTTATCATAGACATCGGTGTGACTTCGGGGTTGTCAGTCTAGGTCTCTGGCACTAGGGTGTGTGTGTGTGTGTGTGTGCGAGAGAGAGAGAGAGAGAGAGAGAGAGAGAGAGAGAGATTTCAGGCCACCAGGTGGGAAAGGCACTTGCAGTGCAGTGTGCATCTGACTTCCTGCAGCGAGGGAGCCTGTTTTGTTTTTTCCCACCCTGTAGTCCTGTGGGCTCCTAGGTGATGCTTCTCATTCTTCTTTGACCTTCCATTTAGTGCACACGTTTGCAAGGGCCTCTGTGTGCCAGGCTGTGTCTTGCTCTGGTGGCCTCATGGGGCACGCAGACAGGAAATGAGGACACAGGCAGAGGCCTAAGGGGAGTCCCAGCCCCTGTCGTTGCTGAATTGGGTTTGCAAGCCTGTGCCATCCTGGAACTTCCTGGTGCCCTGGCCCGCCCTGGCTGGGTCCGAGGGTCCGAGCAGCATCCCCCGGGGAGTCGGGGAAGCAGGGTGGACAGTCGGGCTCCTTGATGAGCCATGTGGGGACCACGGGAAGCAGCTGCATTCACTCTCCATTTCTGGGCAGGTTGGAGACACATGGCATTTGTTCTGGGATGCTTCAGCCTGAGCAGGGACAGCATTTCCTGTGGCCTGGTGAGGGAGGGGCTGTGGGGTCTGGACTGACAGTGGCCAGGGGCTTAGGTGGGCCTGGGCACCCGGAGACCTGGGACGCACCCCTGGCTCCTCGGCTGCCTGCGTGGAGCCTGGTTTAGCCACCCCCACTCTGGTCTACACTGGCCCTGCTGTCCGTGCTCTCTGGCCTCTGCCTCTTGGCTCTCCTCTCCCTGGCGGTGTGGGCCCTGCCTGAGGCCCAGCATCCCCAGGCTGCTGGGGGACCACGAGGCAGAGAACGAGGGCAGCATCCCGTGCCCATGTTCTTTTGTCTCCAAGGCCACCCCTGCCTCCTCTCAGGCTTCTGGCAGTCTGGGAAGACCATGAGTTCCATTTTGACCTGGATCCCAGACAATTGCTTGGTGTCTTGGAGCCTCAGTTTCCACACCTGTAAAGGTGGACGTGAGACTCGTCTTGCAGGGACAGGAGGGGAGGCTGGCTGGAGGGATGAGGGCAGACCTGGGGGCCCGGCTGCTCCACCCCTCCTCATTGCTGTTCCCCTCTGACGTCGAGGCAAGGGGGGCTGTCTCGGGTCACCGGCTTGGTGAGGCGGAGCTGACCTTGAGTGGGGGAGGCTTTCCCATGGAGCAGCCCCCGTGTCCACCTGAGTGGGGAGTGGGGACCCAGAGGGGAAACAGGATTGGGGTGGCAGGGCTAATGGACTCTATGTGGCTTTGAAGTGGCTGGCGTGGTTTGGATGCGGGGAGGGTGCAGCTTCAAAGCCCTGTCCAGGCTGGTGGTGGAGACAGGACGGCCCAGTTCGCGCGAGCTCTCAAGTCCACATCCGCTGCTCTTTAGGTGGGAAGCTGCCTCCCCACCCTTCCTGTCCCCAAACAGCCAGCCCCAGACCTCCTGGGAGAACCGGGGCTGGGCCTGTCCTGGGGTCGGAGGCAGGACGCTCGTCAGAAGGGAGGAGGGGAATCCGTCCTTTCAGGCCCATTGGGTCCACGACTTCTGCTGTGGACAGGGCCAGAGTCCCCTGCCCGGGACTCCAGGTGTCCAGGTCAGTGTCTGTTTTTCGCTGTTTCTGGGTACCCCCTCCCCAGCTCTGGTTCCTCTTCGCCTCCCTCTGAGGTTTGCATAGCAGAACTTCCTTCTGCAGATACTCGCTGAGCGCCCACTGTGTGCCAGCCTCTTCCGAAGCCAGGGGGTCGCAGCAGGACCAAGACAGGCCGGAGGGTGACGATTAACACTGCTGTCTTTTGGCAGCACTGCCCTCTGTGTGGCGGGTGTGTCTCTGTCGTTCTACCTGCGACAGCCCCTCTCTCCCTACCCCAGCCAGACGGCTCTCACCTCTCACCCTTCCCTTCCCAGTCGGGTGCACATGTGGGGTGTCCCTGCCCCCGTTTGGGAGGTCCTGGAGAGGCCTATTGCCGGGGCGTGTTACGCACAGTGGGTCTGCTCAGTGCTTCTCATCTATTCCTTCCTATTCGGGGGAAGCATGCACCCACCCCCTTCTTTTGCCAAGTATTTCAGGCACTGGAGCCCGAGAGACGGATTCACCGCACGTCACTGCGGGTGGGAGTTGGCGACATGGAGCTGGGGCTGGTCCTCCTGCTCGGTGCCCAGCCCTGTAGGGGATCCAGGAGGCTCTGTGTGTGTGTGTGTGTGAGAGAGAGAGAGAGAGAGAGAGAGAGACAGAGACAGAGAGACAGAGACAGAGATGGCAGTCACTGGAATAGCCTCCAGGGTGGGTTATCACTGTCAGGTCCTTGAACTGGTTAAATGAATGAATGAATGAATGAATGAATGAATGAGTGAGTGAGTGAGTGAGTTAGCCCATCTCTTCACCGACAGTAGTAAAATTAGCATTTTGATCCAATCAGCTCGTACTCTGTGGTTACCTGTTGACTGTCTGTCTAGCTCAGTAGTCCCTGAGCCTAGGACAGTGCCTGGCACACAGTGGGACCGAGTCGGCCTACTGGTTTTCTGCCATCACCTCATCCCGACTTTGGGCCTGACTGCACCCCCCGGTGGCTGCCCCCTACTCCGGCTGATCAGGACCTCCCTTTTGAAGGTGGCCTGGAGGTTGGGCTCTGTGTTTCCTGTTTCCTTGTGGGGGGCTTTTTGTTGAAGTCACGGGTGCCTAAGAGGCCACACCTCCCGTTGCGGCCAGTTTTAAGGAGATGGGATTATGAGAAAGGTTGGGGGGACTCAGAGGGGTCACCCCCAGGCTCCCGCAGAAGAATTTTCTGAGCCCTTTTCAAATGGGCAACTTGCTTCTCCTCTGCTCCAATCCCACCCCTGAATTCCTGAGGCCCTGACCCACTCCCCGGGCCAAGGCAGTGGCACTGACGGGCCGAAAACGGCAGCAGTGTAATTACCAGGTATGGAAATAGTCCTGTTTGCCTTCGAACCCTCTCCTCCGGTGGCTCTTTCCCCGCCAGGCTGACCAAAGCCCTTAAACCTTAGTTTAGTCTGCAGAGCCATCCCGGGCGGGGGCCTTAAACACTTGCATTCCTTGGGCTCAGCCGATTCTCTGAGCTTGCGTTTCTGGGTTAGTGTTGCGTGGAGGGCCAAGCCAGCACTCTCGACAAAGAAAGCAAGTGTGTGTGGTGGAATCCCAAGTATCCCGATGGCACTGGGTGGCCTCCAAGCACCAGGGAGAGAGCAGACCCTGTGCCAGTTTACCTGCCCCTGCCCCAACCTGTTCGCCATCACCTGGGGACCCGCCAAAGAGGTGTGTGAGCAGCTCAGCTCTTCAGACCTTTAGTGAACACTTAGTGCTCAGGAAGAATGGGTAAGAAGGCCGTTCCAGAAGCTCGTGAGCCAGAGAGGGAAGCAGACACGGGCAGCTCGTTAAGGCTTTATCTCATCACATCTAAGACCCACGGAGAGGAAGGGTCACCGTTTTTTAACTCCGGCCCAGCCTGACTGCAGCGACATTACGATGTGAATCGTGCCGGGTTATGGGAGATGTGATGGGGGCATCGGACTGGCTGGGGCATCACTGAGTTCGCGGGAGGGGTTTGTTCAGCTGCAGCGGGTATCTAGGGGGCAGTTAAGGGGCAGAGTCAGGCCGAGGGGTGCAAGTTCAATGCCAGTGGATGCCGCTGACCGAGGGCCCGCCGCAGGCAGCCCCCTTCTGGGCTCTGTTCATTTACCCGCCGCGGCCTCTCACCCCGCGGCAGCAGCCGCGACGTGTCTGTCGTACAGACGGGCAGAGGCTGTCCCAGGAACCTCACAGCTGGGAACAGCACTAGACAGGGGTTTCAACACCCGCGCTTTCTGAGCTCCGATCCCATAAAGGAATTGATTGGCCGTTATTGACGACCTCAGTCCCTGGGGCTCAGTCGGGCACTGGGGCCCGAGCTCCTTCTTCTCTGTCTTGAACCCATCTCTGTAGCTTCTCTTCAACGAGCACGCAGTGTGTGCCAGGCACTGGGATGTGTGTGCACAAGCGTCATCTCAAACCGTCCCTGTGGGACAGATACGATTATTGTCCTTGTTTTGCACATGGAGAAACTGAGGCTCAAGAAAATCTCAGGTTGTAGCTGGGAAAGGGTCAGAGCTGGGATTCAAACCCAGGGCCATCAGCTCCAAAGCCCTGACCTTGGGAATGGGTGCCTATGAATAAGGCCCAGGGTGACGAGTGTTCCTCGGCCTTACAAGAGTCGGCGTGACTGCTGGGGACAGGTCTGGTTACGGGTCCCGTGCTGGAGACTGGGGAGACCAGGGCCACCTCGGGTTCCACCAAGGCTGAAAATTGGCAGAATGTTGTAGAGCGTCAGGAGAACCGCTGCAAGGTGGCAGGTGGCAGTGCCTGTCTGGTCCTGCTCCCGCCGCCCTGACAGTCCCCGGGAGGCTCCGGCGCGGTGTGGGGGGGGGAGGCCGTCATGGGGGGGCCTTGTGCTGGACCATCAGACACCTCAGCCTCCGCCTGGCCCCCCCTCCTTTGTTGTCTGGCTGTGTCAGACGTCTGGCCTTGCAGGGAGGTTCCTGAACGGGCCTTGGGAAGAGGTCACTCCCTTCCCGTGCCGCCGGCGCTGACCCACACGTGACCTTCCCCGTGGTGACAGTGTCTGGCCGTCACTCTTTGATGCTGGCTGTGGAGGGACAGTGAGTGTCTGGGAGTGGACTGGCCACCCCTCCCCTGCTCTGGCCTTCGAGGACCGGGCCACCCTGGCAGCGCCTGCCCCGTGCTCCTGCCAGCGGCCCCTCCTCCCTTCTGCCATCTTGGAACCAGGAAAGCCACACTCTCGACCCTCCATATGAGCATCTGACCGTTTCTTCCCTGTGGGACACACTGGCTCCTGCTGGGCCAGAGCCGAGGGGGCTGGGGGCTGGACTTGGCCCCTGTCTGGCTCCCCATCCCCTCTGCCTGGGGCTCAGCAGTGGTGTTTTCTCCAGGGTCGCTGGGGGTTTTCCGTTCCTCACCCTGTCTGGCCCGGGGAGCTGTCCCTCGGGCCTGCTGGCGACGATCACAGAAGATGCCGTGTAGCCCAGGCGCCAAGGCTGACCCTGAAGGTCCAGGCTGGGACACCGCGGGTGCCCAGCAGTCAGGGCCGGGCCACGTTGCGCCTCGCCCGGGCCCGGAGCCCCATCTGCAATGGAGGGCTGAACTAGGGCCTCGTCTTGAGGCTTCGGGGAATCGGCTGTGTACAAAGCGAGCGGGAGAGCGCCAGACCCGTCTTCCTCCAAGGAGGTGGCTTCTTGCTCACGCCTGGCTGTCCCGTGTCTTCGGGTGCAGGAGCCCACGCTGGGCAGGGTCTGGGGGAGTGGCCTTTGCAGACCCTTCAGGCCTCGTGGGCCTCAGGGAGACCACGCCACCGACATCCCGCAGCTGGGCTTCCAGGATGCTGCGGGGAGCTTTCTGCTGCGATGCTCACAGGCGGCAGGGGCTGTGCTGCGTGGGACTATGGGACTGTGGACCATGGGCCTCTTCCCTCCCTCCCTCTCAGACCGTCCCTCCAGGGAGCCACTGGGAAGTTCGGGGGAACTACTCCCAGAGGAAGGAGAACCAGGACACAGACCCCAAATTGGGGTTACATGCAGGCTGTGTACCAGCTCCCGTGGCCGCCTGGAATGGAGCTTTGGTTCCTTTCTGCGGCATCCCGGTTGCTCCATCTGGTCACATTGCCTGTTTTTTTTCCCCCTATTTCTTTTTTCCTAAACTTTTTAAGCCATATCTTTTTCGTATGCCAACGTAGGGGACCAAATCCCTGATGAATGCGCACATGTTCACTTGATGCACGTGGTGCTGCGCGTGCTGGAATGGCCCCCGGCGGGCCGCACTTGGTTCTTCTTGCCCCGGCAGGCAGGCGCATAGTAGGGCTGACAGCGATCTGCTGCATCGGTGAATTGCGTCTTACGTAGCTGTCGTTACGTAGCCGTCATCACCTCCTCCTCTACAGCAGGTTCCACTGTGATTCCATCACTCGACGCATAGTAGGTCCTCGGCCTTTGGTGGGGAACGTGGGTTGCGTTCAGTGCTGGGTGCATGTCCCCTGCTGTCCTCTGTGATGTCTCTTTGTGTCCAGCCTCGGAAGGGCCAGCCGGAGGGGCTTGGGTCCTGGACGCTGTGTACCCACCAAGGAGGCCAGCCAGTGCGGATGGGGCAAAGTCAAGACAAAGGCCTGGTTGTGCCCTCGGAGAAAACCCAAACCTGGGTTTCCCTGTGGCTGAAACTGCGCCCAGCCCACCTCGTTCCCATAAAGGGAACTTTGTGCGTGGCTCCCGGCCGGAGCAGGGGCACCCAGACTCCCTGGGAACGGGCCTGTCCGCCTGAGCCATAGCTCGCTGCGATGATGACTCCTGTGACTCCTGACCTCTCAGAGAGAGCTGACACCAGGCCAGACGGTCGTGTTTGGGACAAGTCTGCTCTCCGTGTCTCGGGCCAGCATTGTCCAATCCCAACCGGACACATTGTTTCTTGGAAAACCGAGTGGGTGGGGGCGGCAGGGGCAGGGCTGTCATGGGAGGCGCCTCGTGAATGGGCCTGTGCGGGGCAGGGAGGGGGGCAGGAGCCCGTCTGGAAGCACAGCCCCCGCCAGCTGCCGCCCCCTGAATGGAGGGCTTGTGTGCACGCTCCCAGCTGAGACCCAAGGGCTCAGCACAGAGCAGCTGAGGGAGCCGCCGCTGCCCCCACTGCTGACTCGGGGTTTTCCAGGAAAGAGCGGCCAACGCGGCGGAGGGGAGGGCCGGCTCCCCCTGCTCTCTGGGTGCTGGTTGGCCCCGCACACTCAGGGCAGCTGGGAATGTGTGGGGGTGTGCTCCGGCCACACTGAGGACTGAGTTTTCAAGGAATGAGGGGCCGAGCAGCTGCAGATCAGCCGCAGGAGGGTTCCAGAGCAGGTCAGGGACAGGCAGAGGGTCGCCCGGGCACCATTCAGGAAGGCGGCGTGGGAGGGTAGGCCCGAGGCCCTGCTTCCAGGGGCCTGGCGTTTCCGTGGAGGGTGGCGGTGTGGGAGGTGGCTTTGTGGGGGTGGAAAGAGTCCCTTACTTCTCCAACAAGTATTCATCGAGTAGCTGCTGTGCCAAACACTGTTCCAGGCCCCTCATGGAGCACGTGTTCTTGTAGGGGACAGGTCTTAAGCAGATGACCAAGTAGATTTCATGGAAAGTGCCGTGGAGGAGAGCAGAATAGGGTGCTGGGGACAGAGAACCGTTGCCATTTAAAGCATGGTGGCTGGGAAAAGTGATGGGGCAACCCTGGAGCAAGTGAGAAACTAGCCCCTGGTACCCAGGCCCAGTGCACCTGGTACCAGGCAGAGGACTGGGGAAGTGCAAGGTCCTGGGGCAGGAGGTTGGCATATGCCAGGAATGGCCAGAAGGCCAGGAAGGCAGGACAGTGCGGGAGAGAGGAGGATCGGGGTACAACAGGAGGCCGGGCTGTGAGGGCCTGTGGGCCCCCATGAGACACTGGCTTTTCACTGAGTGGAACCATTGGGAAGTCTGGGCAGAGGGGTTCGGTGCTGGGCTGGGAGGGGCAGCAAGGTGCTGAGGGTGAGCGAGAGCTACCCACGGCCAGTGGCTGGCTTCTGGGCAGACTGAAGGTAGAACCGACAGGGTTTGCTGCTGGGGGGGCTTGCGTTTCCGCCCCATCACTCGTACACGATGCGCGTGGATGGAGCACGCCCCCGTGAGGCAGGGTGCGCCCTCCTCCTTCAGTAGCTGTTTACCTGGCACCTACTGTGCGCCAGGCTCTGGGCTGGGTGCTAGAGCAGCCTGGTCCCTGCCTTCCAGGAGGGAGAGACAAGTCAGAAGACACAAAGCATCCCTCCCCGCGGACCGAGGGGCAGGGTTTACTGAGGATCAGGTGAGTGAGTGGAAAGCACGCCAGGCGTTGAGAGGACGCAGAGGCAGCCAAATGACGCTGGGGACAGGTCAGGAGGGCTGCCCAAAGAAACCTGAGTCTGGGGTCAGAGTCTTCATGGGAAAAAGCCTGATAAGAAAGTCAGGACATTCCACGGAAGGAACAGCACGAGCAAAAGAGTGAGGTCTCTAAACAGCCTGGCTATGAGTCAGGTCGGACTTCTCCAGTTGTAGGGGACAGAAAGCCCAATCCAGACAGCCTCAAACCAAAGCTGTAAGCAGCTAAAAAGTCAAGGGGTTTCAGGCCCCGCTGGATCCAGAGGCTCAAACTCGGCATCGGCAGTTGCCCATCATCCATCTAAGCATCTGCTTTTCTTCTTTTTGGCCCCATTCTCAGAAGGTCATTGAAGCAGGGGCCCCTCTGACTGGTGTACTCACTGTCACAGGCGTGGGAGGTGCCCTGATGCAGTGGACCCCAGAGCAGGGGCCGAGTGAGACCACAGTCCGGGACCAGGAGTGGGGAGAGGGGGTCCTCTGAGTCAGGACGAGGCGCATCACCAGAGCGAGAGGTGCCAGGTGCCCACCCTAGCTGGTCGGGACCCCGTGTGTGTTGCCATCCCCTGGTTTTGTGTGTCGTGGTGGGGAGGGTAGTGGCTGGTAGGAAGGGAGTGGGGAACCAGGTCATAGAACAGGTTCGTATGCAAGAGTTTGACGATTGTTCCTGAGGTGGCCCATGCCTGGCACACAGTAGGCTGTCAGTAGGCCTGCCGAGGTGACCTGTCCATTTCAGGGACGGCCACCAGATGAGTTTAGGCAGGCAGCATCGGATGAGCGTTTGAGAGGGTTCTGTGGGCCGGGCTGGAGGCCGGTGGCGGGGAGGGGGTGCCTTCGGTCAGGACCCCAGGAGGGCTCAGCACAGAGCCTGGCACCGGGGCCCTCCCGTCCTGCTTCCTTCCTTCTCCTGCTCCCCCGATGGCCCTCTTCACATGGACCCGTCTGGACAAATTCGGGTGGCGGATCGAAGCCTGTCATTATCCCTGGCACCCTCCCAGCCCGTCTTATCCAGAGAGCTGTTTCGCTCACTTCCCTCTTTTAGCTGCCGGCGAAGGTCTGGTCGGGAGGGCCAGGGCGTGTTTCTAAAAGGAGCCGGTGGCCTGGGGAGGCGCCTTTTCACTTGGGTGGCCCCGCTTCCTGGGCTGGCACAAAGCTTCCCGCAGTCGAACTGTTTTTTCCTCCGTGAAAACTTGAGGGAACATGAATTTGGGTCCCCTCGTGTGCCCCGCCTCATGCCAGGAGCAGAGAAGATGCTCCAAGAAGTCTGGGGTCCCTGAGGCCAGAGTGACGCGCACCTCCTGGGTTCCGTGTGGCCCCAGGCACGTGGCGGCCTGGCCGCCGGCATTGGAGGGGTCAGATGGGATGTCCTCCGTGGGGCTGAATTTGCTCTCCCCATTTTTGATCGGCCAGGCCTTGTTGGGTGCTCGTGAGATGTTTTGGGTAATGAAGCATCACCCCAAGGGACCGCCAGAGAAGGCCTGGGTTAGTGCCAGCATGGCTCATGTCACTGTTCTGAGCCTGTGTCCCTAACCCATGCCTGTGGGCCACCAGACTCGATCCTGTGGAAGCACTCGGAGCCGCCTGATGTGCCCACAGAGTCAGTGGTGGTGTCCGAGCGGTCACCCCAAACCACCTCCTGAACAGTGGCAGGAGGCCGAGAGGGTGAGATGGCCCCCCGCTCCCCGAGGGCACCGACTGCTCGTGGCCCACGTTCTTCCTGGAGCAGGTGCTTCCTAGGAGGGCAGGAGGGAGGGCCGGAGGGCCCAGCACAGGAACTAGGGGGGCAGTCTGAGAACCCCTCGAAGGGGGCCGCTGGGCAGAGCCATCCTTGTCAGCCATCCTCCGTCCCACTCGGCTGGCATAGCGGTCAAGCCGACCGCTTCCAAGGGGCTTTCCTCTTTACTGCACTTTTAATCCGTGTTGGTTTCATCCGAAAGAGGTCTTGCCGCTGAGTCAAAACACAGAAATCCCCTTGCATGGCCCTGGCATTCGTTCGCTGCTGGGGAGAAGCTGGCGCCTCCCCTGGGGGGTCCCTGGTCCTTCCCTTTCTGCCGGCAGCCAGGTGGGTGAGGCTCCTGGGTCCCGAGACCCCCCTCCCTCACCCGGGGGGGGCTCTTCTGGGGCAGCTCAGGGTGGGGCGTAAGGACCCCTGAGGGTGGCCACCCCTAAGGCCGCCCCTCCGGAGTGTGGGATGGAATTCATAGCTTTATTTTGATTTTTATCTCCTGTTTAATTTCTATTTTTTTTTTTTTTTTGGTGTGTGTTTCATAATGTGCATCATCTACTGATACAGAGGCGTACGAGTAGGATGTATGCGCAGGATAGGTCTTTTGGGGGTTATGTGCTTAAAAGTTTCTAAATGGGTGCAGAACCCCAAAAGGCTGGTAGCTGTAGAAGAGGCTGTGGATGGTGGAGGGAGGGGATGTCACTGGGGGTCCAGGGAAGGTGGGCAGCTGTGGGGCAGAGCAGGTGCAGGGGGAAGGAGGGTGTGGGTGCCAGGTGGGCAGATAGCGCTCCCCGGCGCTTTGGGCACTATGTGTCATCAGGTGCGTGTGGACACGGGGCCCTAGGCCTGGTGCAAGAGGGTCTGGGAGGCGTTTCGGGGAGAGGTTTGACCGTTTCTTCAGTGGTCAACACCAGTTCCTAAGGTTTAGAACAAAAGGTCGGCTGACTCTAGGGCCAGGGAGTAAACATTTAGGCTTTGTGGACCACACGACCTCTGTCGCAAACACCTGACTCTGCTGTTGTAGCAAGCGAGGGGGAATGCCAGGGGCAGTATGCCAGCAAAAGGTCAGGGCTGTATGCCAATAAAACTTCATTTACAAAAACAGGCCGGGGGCCAGGTGGGCTGATGGGCCATCTTCGCCATCCCCTGGTCTAGAACCAGAGGACAGGCCCCTCGGGGCTCAGCCAGCCAAGATTGCCCACCGAGAAGCAAGCCCCTGACCCTGGACGCATGAGTCGTCAGTTAGACCTGCGTTAGGGGACCTGGGGGCACAGTGTGGACCCGCAGAGCATTTTCACAGCTAGGGCAGGTCAGCAGCCCCTGAGCTCACAGTGTAGGGCACCCGGCTCTGCAGCACACCTCCGTACCTCCTTAAGGGCCAGTCAGCAGGACTCGGGGAGGGACCCAGGGCCCTGCTTGTCACAGAGTCACGCAGAGCAGCAGAGCCGAGAGTCAGAGGTCCTCCAAGCTAGCGTCCCTTGGGATGCTGTAGGACAATGTGCTGCTCAAAGAAGAATGTCCCCTCTTTTCAAGCCACTAGAGTGAAGCAAAACCTGCCAAGCTTCTGCCCTGCAGGACTTCTCAGAGCCTTTACGATGCTAATGGGTTTTGCGACTCTCCGGGAGGGGATGTGTTTCCCCAAACTCAGGTGCTGTCAGGTACTTAAGAATCTGTACTTTGAGGAAGAGCTGATCTCCTTGGACGCTCTGTTTTCTAGACGTTCTGTTTCCTAGACGTGCAAACCTAACGCCCAGAGAAGCTGAATGTCGTGCTCAGGGACACAGAGGCTGGTGACAGTGTCAGGACAATCGCTGAGTTCCTCCCTCCTGACTTGGCAGACCCACAGTTATGGTGCCCCCGCCCCAATCTTGTCCTGATAGGGAGTCACAGGCAGGGGTGTCCCAGACTGTGCTTCTGGTCACATTAAGTGTGTCCCTTTCGTCCCAGAAATGCACTGCATCCTTCCATCCTTTTCCTCCATCTCAAGGTTTCTCAACCACGGCACTGTTGACATCCTGGCAGAGTAATTTTTTGAGGTGGGGCCTCTCCTTTTACTGTAGGGCATTTAGCAGCATCGGGCCTCTACCCATTAGATGCCAGTAGCACCCCCACCCTCATTTAGGACCACCTAAACGTCCCCAGGCCTGAGCGAACGTCCCCTGGGGGTAAAATCACCCGGCGGAGAACCACTGCTCTATCTTCAGCCAACAGGTGTGCAGCCTGCATTTGCTGGAATTGGCTGGTGAAGGGTAGAAAGGCTTCCCCTAGCTCTGGCAGAGTCTAGGAGCGATCCCCAGGGGACACAGGCTGCGGGGCTGGGGGGAGGCAGGTTGCTGGGAGACTCCTGAAGGTATGAAACAGTACGGGGGGGAGTGCGGTGGTTCGGTTCTGTGTTAGGGCCAGTGCCCTCAGCTGAGGAGTTTGGGGCAGGGGACACTGTGGAGAATGAGGTGAAGGCGAGACCCCAAATGAAGAAGGGGTGTGTAGAGGACTTCACGCCAGTGCAGGAGGGGAGCGACCTTGCAGGCGAGGTGGGGTGTCCGGAAAGACGATGCGGGATGGGGTGGGTGGAACAGGTGCAGGGGCGCTGGGGGTGCAGAGTGTTCGGGAAGGTGAGCCCAACAGCCCACCAGAAGTCAGCGCTGGAGACCAGGAGACCTCCCAGATCTCGGCGGTGGCCGGACAGCCGGGAGGACTGGGGGCTTGGGGGGCGGACGTGTGCAGTGGGAGGGATGTGGGGGAATTCTGTGGGTCGTGTCGCTGTACAGACATTTTATTCTCGAAACTTTGATGCTAGGAAGCTTTTTGGAGTCTTTTCCGGGACCGATTCCCAGAGGCCAGGGCTGAAAATTCCCCTGGGCGACAGTCGGCTGGTTCAGAGTGGCCCCCGTTGGTGCAGAGGAAGAGAAGCCGGACGGTCTGCCCGGGTCTCATACCACCGAGCTAGGTGCACAGGGCGTCCTTTGTCACCACAGTTCAGCAACCGTGGAGTCTCAGCTGAGGCAGGAGGCAAACACTGAGGTTTTGTTTCAACGTCCAACACGAGGACTTGGGAAGCAAAGGGACTTCACTCTGTGGTTGCTTAGTTCGTTAGTTGTTAGTTAGTCAGTTGGTTAGTTAGTTGTTAGTTGGTTGGTTATTAAAGGTGACGTGGATCTTACCAGCGGTTCCAGAAGGTCTGCATGGTTCCATGGTCTCGGCCTTCCAGGTGGGTGGGTGGGACGGACCTGCGTGGGCACGTGTGTGAGTCTAATTAGGGGACAGAAGTGGCTGTTAGCATCGGAGAAAGCCTTTTCTGTGACCACGTGGGCGGAGGTCAGTGTGGGAAGAGCCTTTCGTGCCCGTCTCAGAAGGCTGGACTCCTGCGATGGGCAGGAGGAAGCCACGGGCGAGCAGAAACGTCGCGGGGAAGCCCTGCGCGTTCACAGGAGGCGCGCGCACACGTTACGGGGGCTTGGTCACAAGATGCTCCCGAGAGACGCCTCGACCCGAATCAGCAGTGCTAAGGGCTGTCAGCTCTGCGTGGAGACAAGAAGTGGGCTGTGCTGCCCTCGGCCTTGGGGCTTTGGAATAGGAAACCGTTTCCACCGTGAAAACAGCTTTATTGTCCTCTCTGACTGTATCACGCACGCAGTGAAGAAGCTGAATTATGCCTGATGTGTGAATGCGGGAAGTCGGGGCACTTGCAGTCCCGGGGTGCCCACATCGGCGCTCTGACACTTGGCCATGGGGTGCTGATGACACGCACACATTCATAGCGTCACGTGCACACTCTTGGGGGTGTATTCCGTGTTTGCCCTTTGCCCCTCCTCCCTCCTTCCCCCACCCCCCACTCCCATTCCAAACCGATGTTAACCTGGAGCGTGTCTTTCTGTCTTTTTTTTTTTTTTAATTGTGGTCACACACTCGGACAACAAACGTTGCCATCTGTCTCAGTCATTTCGACCTGCTGTGACAGAATGCCAGAGACAAGGTGGCCTAAACAGGAAACCCCGATTTCTCATGGTTCTGAAGCCTGAAAGTCCAAGATCAAGGTGCTGACAGCTCTGGTTTCCTGGTTTGCAGACCGTCTCACTGGATAGCACATGGCAGAGAGAGGGGGAGAGAGAGAGAGAGGGAGAGAGACAGAGGTCATCTCTCTAGCATTTCTTCCTGTGAGGCCGGTTTCTGAGGGCTCCCAAAGGCCCCACCTCCTCACACTGTCACGTTGGGGGTCAGGGTTTCAACCTGTGGGTTTGGGGAGGACACAGACGTTCCGTTCGTAACACCATCTTAACCATTTCTAAGTGCGCAGCTCGGTCGTGGTGAGTACTGTCACGATGCTGGGCAGCCGTCGCCACCACCTGTCTCCCTAACGCTTTCCATCTCGTAAATCTGAAACTCTGTCCCCGTTAAAATATAACGCTCCATTCCTCCCCCCCTACCCAGCCGTGGCAACCACCATCCTACCTTCTGTCCCCACGAATCTGATGGTTCTTGGCACCTCATACAAGCGGAATCATACAGTACTTGTCTGTGACAGGCTGATTTCACTTGGCTTAATGTCCTCAAGGTTTACCCGTGCTGTAGCCTGTGTCGACGTGTCCTTCCTTTTCGAGGCTGAATCATGTTCCGCTGTATCTACCACGTTTTGTTTGTCCATTCATCCTTCGATGGACGTGGGGGTCGCTTCCACCTTGTGGCTCTCGTGAACAAATGTTGCCGTGGAGTGGTTCACGGCGCAGGTGTGCCAGAGTTGTCCTCCTGATCAGTCTCCCACCCGTGGCAGCAGCTTAATTCATTCACAGTGGCCGAAAGCGGCAGCGACTCTGTGCTACACGCCTGTCCAGACGTCCTTAGTGCACGTGCTTCCATTCCCGCGGGCCCAAGCCCCGGGAGTGGAATTGTTGGGTTGGTTGCCAGTGTGTTCCCCCAGCCCGCACTGATTCAGATACCAGCCGTGGGGGCGCATGCTTCCTCCCTGCCCACCAGGCCTGACCTCTGAACTGACTGTGTGGAAGTCGGGGGGATGCAAGTGATAGCGTGTGATGACTGAATTTTGTGTTTCTCTGTTTACCGGGGAGGGGGGCCATCTTCTTGTTTATTTGCTTTCCTTCTGCATTGCCTGTTTGAGTCCCTGGGCCATCGGACTGTTGGGCAATAAAAAAAAAAAAAAAACAGAGCAAATGCGACAAACTGTTGACAGCTGTTCATTTTGGGTGTTGAAAACATGAGTCACTTTGGTGCATGTTTGAGTTGGTGTATTTTCATTCTAAATACTATCTAAATGAGAGTGTTTTAGGAAGATTGGTTGGAGTCAGAAGGATGCTGGGGGCAGGGAGGCCAATTGGAGCCTTTAGTCGTGATAATGACTTGAACGGTGAGAAGGGGGACAGATTTGGGCAATCATGGGTAATTTATACCATTTAGTGATAACGTGAGAGTCCAAGAAGAGGAGAATCCAGGAGGATGAGGGCTTTGAATCTGGGTGACTGACCGGGAGAATGGGGACAGAATTTGCAGCGATGTAGAGCCCGGGAGGGGGCTGCATTTGAGTCTTTGGGGGGGCGGGGGCTGTGTGTGAGTGGGGGCAGGGTTTCTGTAAGAATGATGCTGGTGGGTGGCGGTGTCAGGTTCAAGGGAAGATGCTCCCTGGAGCCACGAGAGCAGAGGAGCCCATGGAGGGAGGGTCCCCCAAGACCGTCTGTGTTTAAGGGGCAGGAGGAAGAACTGGCAAAGGAGCTGGGGTGGGAGCCTCGCAGAGCAAGCAGCAAACCATCATGGAAAACAGTGTTTCAAGGTCAAGGACGTGGTCAGGATTTTCAGTCTGTTGGGAGGTAGAGTAGGTGCTTTTTTAGGCTGCTCAGTGTATCGATTCGGCAGTCACGACCTTGGGAGAGCACTTACCCTAAAGTGGTTTGGGCCTGAAGCCGGCTTGCTGGGTTCTGCCGCCTGAGCGCGTGGAGGGTGACGGAGGCCCCAGGAAGTGTGGGCGGCGGCAGGAGAGGGTGTTGGGTCCACAGGGCGCCCTTGGCACCTGGGGCTCTGTGGCAGTCCACCTTGGTTTCAGGGCTCTTCACCGGCGAGTGTGGGTTGAGCTGCCCCTGTGGGCCATGCGAGGCACCAGTCATCTCCGCCGTTCAAGACGGGCCTGGCAGGGTCATGCCCGCCGGGGACTCCACCAGAAGCTGCCTTTTTCCTGAGAACCTCGAGGACCTCCGTCTACCCTGTTCAGTGTCTCTTCCCGGAGCAGCCCCGAGGGACCCATAGAGACATGAGTCATTTCCTGGACAGCGACCTGTCCCAGCTTCTTAGCCATTTTGGGCTTGGCCTTTCAAAAATACACCTTCTTTTTCGAGTCCATTCTATTTCCTGCCCGTTCTGTCTCCTGGTCGGGTTTGCGAAGCACCTGCAGGCGAGGAGCCGACTGGATGGCCCAGAGGCAGCCTACGAGTAGTCCAGTCTTCGCTTTCTTATTCCGAATGAGAGGAGGGGAGCTTGGCAAAGGGGCCTGAGGATGCCGTTAGCCAAGGCAGAGGTGACCTTCTACCTCTGCTCGGGCCGGCCGCCCTCCCCAGCCTGGCTCCTGGGCAAACAGCCCCACGTGTGGATGGCCTGGGCATGAGAGGCAGACGGGGCATGGCCAGGGACGGCTGGCCAAACGCCTTAGCATCATTCAGCACTTGTTCCAGTGACATCCAGATAGAGGATGTCACTTCATCACTTCATTACTTCACTTCATTGCATCATTTCATCACTTCATTTTTCTGTGCCTCCATTTTTCTTATTTTCATATAACCCCGAGCATTTTTCAGTTGTGGTTCACATATACATAAAACTTAACCATGGTTAAGAGTACGGCTCAGTGGCAGGAGGCACAGTCACACTGTCATGCAGCCGCCACCACTGCCATCTCCAGAACGCTTTCGTCTTCCCAGACTGACACTTAGTCGCCATGAAGCACGCACTCCCCGCCCCATTCCACTTTCTGCCTCTGATTTTGACTCCCGTAGGTGCCTCCTGTGAGAATCAGGTACTGTTTGTCCTTTTGTGACTGAGCACGATGCCCTCCACATTCATCCATGTGTCAGAGTTTCCTTCTTTTTGAAGGCCGAGTAATATTCCATCGTATGGATATACCACATAGCGCGTATCCCTTCATCTGTCGATGGACACCTGGGCGGCTCCTGCTCCTAATTTTCTTGCTTATGTACCCAGAAGTGGGGTTGCTGGATCGCATGGTAGTTCTGTGTCTAAAAGTTTTAAGGATTTGCCACCGTATCCACCATCACAGCCATTGTTTTACAAAAGGCAGCATGGGTGACCCGTGTGCCTTTCAGGAGGGTGGGGGCCCTCGGATTCTGTGGCCAGTGGCTGGGAGATGGTTTTTGGAGTTGAGATCTCACCACCTGAGCATCACGTGACAGTCATAATGACAGCCACCGCCTAATGCATCAATACGCATAAAGGACAAGGTGCCCCAGCGTGCCCCGGCGTAGCGAGGGTCGTGGAAGCATCCAGTGTTGTTTGGGGACCCCCTGTGTGCTGGGACGTGTTGGCCTCTGTGTCTGTTCATGGTTGCCCATGATTCTCTCAGCATGTTTGCAGAGTAGGTATTTATTATCCTCATTTTCGCGGGTGAAAACTTAGCAATGGGCTCATGCTGTTGGCTCAAAGTGGTGTTTGCTGGGTTGTCAACACACTTCTCATGTTCTGTGTACCTAAAGGGAATTTTAAATTCTTTCCTCCTGGTTCATAACCAACTCCCCAAAGAGAAAGAACGAGAGAAGGAAGAAAGGGAGGGAGGGAGGGAGGGAAAAGTTTTCCATGTTTTCTGACAGCATTCAAGAAAGTGTTCGGGGGAGAGGCAGGTAGAGGCCACCCCCTTGGCCAACCCCATCGGTCTCTGTGTTCTGTGGAGCCACTGCCCATCATGACGCTTTTCAATGGGCCGTGCGAGCGTAGCTGCTCCGTGGACAGAAGGGACATTAGCTTTCCATTTAGAGAGCTTTCTGGTCCCATCCCGAAACCAGACGAACTTAGGGGGAGGCTTTCTGATCTGTCACCTCCCCAGCTGGTCCCCGTGCCTAAGTCCCGACACCCTGTCCTGGCATTCAGGCCTTTATCTGGCTTCAGACACCAAGGATTCACGTTTTTCCTTCACTGGGTGAGGAGATAGACCACAAGGAGGAAGCCAGTGTACAGAGTTTTAAACAGAAAACACCACCGGGTGACTTCTTCCCTAGCGGGGCTCCTGTTGGGTAAGCGGCAAGGGTTACCTTGCCCAGGTGGGGGGGTCCTCGAAGGGGGGAAGGGGAGCTCCAGGGAGGGTCTGGCGTCTTAGCCCCGTGATGATCCTTGGCCCCTCCGTTCCCTCTCTGAGATCGGGGTCTACACCTGAAAGTCCCAAAGAGACGACGCCTCCATTGAGTCAAATTTGAGGCGGGTCGGGGGCTTTCTGGTAGTTCCTGTCTGGTTGTCCTTAAAACACTCCATTTTAGTTCCCAGTGTGTCCCAGCCTGAGACTCTAACTCCCCGAATCAGCTTCCACTGCTCAGCGCCCCCCGAAGAACAGCTCTCGGTGCCCGGGGCAGGGTGGGGGCCGGAGTCAGCTCTGATTCTCAGGGCAGCCAGGCCTTCACCTCCAAAGGAACAGATTTGGATTTTTCTTAAGAAAAAGAGACCCCTCCAGGTGCCCCTCTCCAGGGAGTAGGGTGTCTCACAGCTCTGGAGCCCTGGCCTGCCTGCTCCGCGAGGTTGTCAACTTGCTCAAACTTCAAGACCTCCCCAGTTTGGGGACAGGAAGCCATCTGCGGGCGAACAGGGCGAGGCTGGGTCGGACAGAGATGTGCCCCACCTCCTGCCCTGCTCCGCAGCTCCAGCCATGAGGGCCGACCCTCCTGCCTATCTCAGGGAGGGGTCCCCCGCTGGGCAGCCATCCTGTGCGCAGCTCCCACTCTGAGCTTCTGTGTCCTCCTGACGGGGCGCTCTGGCCACCTGGGGCCCCAGCTGACATTTGCTGGGCCGTGGGGCCTCCACCCTCCTGCCTCGCATTCTGCCTGCTTCCTCTCCAGCCTCGTTCTCTGTCTCTCTCCATCTCTCTCTGTCTCTGTCCCCGTCACCCAGGAGGCCCGTGGAGCCGGGGTGGACTCTTGTAGCCGGAGACCAGCATGACTTTAGTAACACTGGGGGGAAGTAACCTACCTGCCTTGTGGGGGGAGGAGGGGTAATTCAAGAGGGCGGGACAGGTGTCCCGGTGGCGCCCCCTGTTTGTTGGACCTGCTGCTACGTTTCCCTCCAAGGGCAGCAGGCGGTCCCCCAAGAAGTCTGGGATGGGGTTGGGATGTGGCCCTTGGCAGCGAGGGAGCAGGGAAGAGAGCATGGCTGAATCAGTGTCTGGAAGACAGAAGGGGCTCGGGGTTAAACCCACAGTCGGGGAGGGGCAGAAACCCTTGTCCTGTGTGTGCCCCTCCCCACCTGGGGGAGACCTGGAGACAGGGTGACCTGGGAGCCAAGGCCCCAGCCGTGGGGTGCCCCTGCGTGGGAGAGACCCCGCTTCCAGAGGGGAGGTGAATAGCTGCCTGGGGTTTCAGCTGGGGATGAGTGCTCAGGCCATGCTCGGAGCCCCCTGAGGACAGCCCTCCAGGGAAGGGCTGTCTCCCACCAGCCCCCACAGGTGCCTGATGAGCAAATTACCACTTGCCGATGAGTTGCTCTTGGTTTCATGACAAGTTGCATGGGGACAAGAAATCTGGGCCTTGCTGGACAGGGGCTGAGGGAGCAGTGGTGCCCTGAGTCTGCCCTGCAGGCCGGGCTGGGGTCTGTGGGGACGGCACCTCCACCCCTGCCAGGCTGGGCCCGTCTGTCACTCTGAGACCTTGACTTCGTGGCTGCTGGAATGGGGGCCGTGTCACTCCCGGCCTGGCTTTTCGGGGTTTCCCTGAGTGGGGGGCGGGAGGGTCCCCGGGTTTCGGGGTGGCATAGCAGCGGGACGAGAATGGTTGCGAATGGCCTCGCACCGGGCCTGCAGCCGCCCTCCTGGCGGCCTTTTAAAACCCGGCCGATTCCTTGCAATCTTCCCAGGGCCAGGAGCCAGGGCCTGGAGGAGCAGGAGCCGCTCCAGTGTTTGCTTTGCCTCCTGTGTTCTCCGGGCCAGCGGTAACCAAGGGCCGCTTCCCCTTGGTGACGGCGGAGCTCGCTCGGGCCAGGGCTGACCCAGCCCCAGCCAGGGAGGCCCGGCCACCGGCAGGGAGGGCGCCCTGCTCCTGGGGTGCCGGGTGCTGCCTTCACCCCTCTCACTCCCTGCCGTCTGAGGACCCCGGGCTTTCCCCAGGCACTGGCCCGGAACATTCCGGAACGTGGATCCTCCAGTGGGTGTCTTGGAGACCGTGATTTCGGGCAGGGCTGTGGACCTCAGCCACGAGGCTTCTTGGGGCCATGAGTGACCTTCGTTCTAGATTCTGGTGAGACCCAGGGTCCTGAGGTAACTCGGGAGGGAGATTTGGGGGGGACAGGGAGCCTCGGCCGTGGACCAGGGAGGGCGCCGTGGCCGAGAGGGCCAGATCTTGGATGGATGGGGTCCCGGTTGGGCCGGTCGTTCGCAGGGAGAGGAATGGCGTGATGACCGGTGTGGCCGCGGGGAAGCGTGAGGCTTCCTGGCAGTGGGGAGCCTGGCTCGGCTCGTGGCAAGTCGGGCTGTTTGGAGGAGCGGAGAGAGCTGAGGAGGGCTTCTGCGAGGCTGCGGCTGGACAGAGGGGTGCCCCACCAGCTGGGAGCAGCAGAGCGTCTGGTGTGGCCATCACCTTGGTCTCCCCAGACCCCAAGCCACCAAGGCCTTCTAGACGGTCTGTGCCAGGGAAGCGATGGCCTGTTTTAGTCGCCCACCCTGTGGGTCTGGTGCAAGGACAGGGCCCTGACTCTGCCCGTGACTCCTGTTGACCTTGTCGACGTCCAGGTTTGGTACGTTAGGGTCAGTTATGTTTCAGGACGGGTCCCTGCAGAGGGATGGACACTCCCGTCTGCATGTTTCCTGCAGGCCTCCACCTCGGGGAGGTCTCAGGCCACAGCCCCCCACCCAGCAGGGCGGACTCGCCTGGGCACCTGGCTACACTGCCACTCCAAGGCAGTCAGCTGGGGAGCCGCCTGAGACTCTGCGTTTCCAACAAGCTCCCAGGCGATGCCCAAGCTGGGTCCGGGGCCACCCTGGGCATAACTGGGTGCAGGACACACAGGGTGACCGACCCCTGCGCAAGGAAGGAGTTGGACCGCTCTGTGCAGGATGTCGCGTCTGGTTTTCCGTCTGGGGGCCTGGGGAGGGCGTGCTGTCAATCGAGAGAGGTGGGGCAGGCGGGTGGGGGGCTGGGCCCCGGCATGTGGGGACCGCCCGAGCTCCGGGTGCCTTCCACCAGCCCAGCTGCCGATGCGATCAGAGCCCGGGGATGCACGGCGTGAGCTTCCAGGGAGGGAAGGCGTCGTGTTACGAAAACGCAGGTCCCAGCGGCTTGTTTTGCTGGCCGGCCTGCTGCCTCAGCAGGAAAGAGGCGCTTCAGATGTGGGAACGGAAATTTGGGACAGCGTTAGACACAGCCAGCGTGCCCGGGGGGAGGGGACCTGCAGCCCCCTCCAGCCGTGGAAACGCGCAGCCCGGGACCGGCCGCAACACGCGGGGTCCCCACCCCTGGCCGTGGTCTGGGCCGCCTGGGGCTGGGACGAGGCCGGCCTGCCTTGATGCTGAGGCGTGTGAGCCACCTCCTCCGCTCCCCGTGTCGCCTGTGAAGGTCGCGTGGTTGGTTTTATGAGGAAACGTGTCTGTGAACACGGTCGTCCTCGGATGTAGCAGGGCAGCCCTGCCCGGGCGAGCCCGGGAGAGATGCCTTTGCAGCCCCGACGCAGGCCCAGGCTGGGGGTGGGACCCGGTCTGGCCCCAGTGGCCCATCCTGGGCTGGCTTACGTTTCCTGAGTCGAGCTGACAGGTTTGCCGGACAAGCAGGTGCCTTCTTTCTTGCTTCTTTCTCCCTCAGCCCTGATTGTCATCTTGGACTGGCCTGTCAGGTGGATGCTGGGCCAGTGTCTCTTATTTCCACTTCTCCTTTCTTCCTTTTGTGTCCTCCCATGTGACAAGTGGGACAGTCTCACCCCAGATCTAACTTACTTTCTCGAGAAACTTCTCTGGTTGTGGATGCCCCAGCCACCTTGGAGAGCACAGAGGTGTGGCAGCCCACCTCTCCCCACCCAGGACCCCACAGACTCACCCCCTTCCTGGAGCAGGTGTGTGGGGAGCACGGAGGAGAGTTCAGTAGAGGCAGGCAAAACCCCTGTAGCCTTAGGTGGCCCTGGCTTTTGCGGACCCAAGGGCTTCCCGTGGGGGCCTCTCTGTCACCATGAATGAGCTTGAGATGGGGAGAGTTATGGACACCCCTGCTCTTCGGGGAGATTGCCGGGTTTGGGCTGGAGAATGGGTTTCAGGGTTTGCATGAAGGTGTTCCACCACTGGGGACCAGAGACCCCCTTCTCAAGGAATCCTCCCTCCCTGTCTTCCTTTCTCCCTCCTCTTCAGACACGGAATGACACACCCGTCACCTGTGCTGGCTCTTGAAGGGCTAAGCTTTCTGTAGGTCCCTCGTTCAGTCCTTAAAGCTAAGCAATGAGGCTGAACAGTCATCACCCCCATTTCAGCGGATGAGGACCCTGAGACTCAGAGAGGTGAGAGGACTTGCCAAGGTCGCCCAGCTCGGGGGCCGAGCAGCCCAACCCCAGGCTGCGTGTGTCTTCTCCATCTTGGTAGGCGTTTAGTAAACAGGTTGCCCTTGACTGACCTTGTTTCAGTTCCGGGAAGTCTCTGATAGACGTATCTGGGCTACTCACGTGAGCATCCCCAGGGGTGGGTTGGGCCCCTGCATCATTGTGGCTCAGGAACTGGATTTCCCCCCAGCGTATCCGATATGCGACATGGTCTAGAGATGTCCACCGAACTCACAAGAGGCCGACGGACAAACACGGGTAATTGGTTGACACTCAGTGGGGAGCAGCTCGGCCAGGACGGTGGGCTGAAGATCCGTGTTCGTCTCTGAAAGCAGCAAATGGGAGGTGCAGAGTGAGCCGGGGAACCCGCGAGGAGCCCTTGTGACTTGTGCCTCAAGTTTCATCGCCTGATATCTCTGTTGTCACCTTGTGGGTAGATAGACCCAGAGTCCTCAGGCCTAAGGGGTGGTAGCTGGTTTGGGTTATACATTCTGGATCCTGCAGCTCCTGCCACCCCCAGCCCAACGTGCCTCCTTGCACTGACCCCCCAGCTGGTCACCCCGCGTCCGCTCTGGTTGCCGGCAGCCTCCTCTCCATACAGCGGCCTAGAAGGATGTGTGGGAAGGGAAGTCAGACCACGTCCTCTGCCTGCTCGAAGCCCTCTCTGCTGATTTCTCATCTCACTGGAGGCAAAATCCGAACTCTTTCCTGGGGCCTCAAGGCCCAGTGTGCCTGCCCTCCGCCTGCTCCCTTCTGTCTCCTTCCACAGCCTTGCCCGCCCCTGCCCCAGCCACGTGGCCTCTGTCCTCCCAGCATGTCTCTGTGCTCCCACCTCAGGGCATTTGCACGTCCTGTTCCCTCTGCCCTGTTCCCTCTGCCCAGGACACTCTCCCCCCTGGTGAGTCACATGCGTTTCTCCCTCCCTTCATCCAGTTTCTAGTCGTTTGTCACCGCATCGGCCAAGACGTCCCTCCCCACTCTCTCCCATCGCTTGCTTGGTCCTCGCCATGCGGCTTCATTTCTCTTTGACACTTACTCCTTGATCATTCAATCCTCGCTTATTGAACTGAACACCTGTTATGTCCCAGGCACCGTTCTAGGCTCTGGGACTACCACAGTGAACACAACAGATAAAACCTCCGCCCTTGAAGCCTGCGTTAACTGTTCCAGTGATGGTTATCTGTCTCCCCCACTAGACTGTAGCTCCCTGAGAGTCCTACCCCTGTCCCATAACAGGCACCTAATACGTATTCGTGGAATGAATCCCAGCCCTGAGACACCTGATCTGGACTTGGGTGTTTTCCGAAGGCTCCTCAGGTGAGTGATCCGCTGCTGAGGTCGGATCACTTCTGCAGGTGACTGCCCTGTCAGTCTCGTCAGTTCTCACTGGTTTCCACTGAGGGAAGACGCCTGCTGGCAGCGTAGGCAGGCACTGTCCTACTTTGCTAAACGCCACCCAAGTGTGGGCCCCAGTTTTGAGTCATCCAGCTTGTTGAGGTACTCGGAGACCAAAGAAGGGGTCTTAGGAAGCCCATCGGGGCTTAAAGGTGCTTGGGGGATGGGTGAGCACCTACTACATGCACCCAGGCCTGGAGCAGGGTTATTTGGGGCCACGTTCCATGTGTTACATGCATGAACCTGGCCAGAACGGGCCATGGGAGTTGGTGGCACCTGGCTCAGTGCAAGTCTGAGTGACAACATTGGCGACAGCACAGAAACTCAGCCCATTAGGACAGGTTTCCATATGGTGACAGGTCCAGTCAGCCTGTGCGTTAGCCTGGCCAAAGCCCCACGCTGGGATGGTGGTGCACGGGGGGAGCAGGCACAGAGACCCGGGCCCGCATTCCAGATTCCTCCAGAGCAACACGAGCCGCAGGTGCCGGCGGGTGGCCAGGCCGCAGCGCTGCACTTTATCTTCTGGGGGGAAGGGGAGCGGTGGGGGTGGGGAGCGGGGACCCGGGTTGCAGCAGCTCAGCTCCAGCAGGTTCACTCCCCACACATGAACATCGTTAGCCCGTCCCTGCCTGTGACCCTGGCCAGCCGCCGGCCGGCCCTGGCCGCCAGGTCCTAGTGAGCCCTGCGCTTCTCTCTGCTCTGCAGCCCCCCTCCCCCCGCCAGACTTGGGTGGATTTTGGAGACGTGGACGTGTTTCATCCGTGTCTGGTTTTAAGAGTGCAATTCAGTGGCATTGAGTGCAGTCGCGATGATGTGTGACCGCCACCGCTATCTAGCTCCAAGAGATTGTGTCCCAAAGGGGGACGACCCCGTTAACAGTCATTCACCGTTGCCCCCTCGCCTGGCTCCTGGCACCTGCCAGTCTGCATCCTGTCTCCCACCAATCGCCTCCTGGCTCCACGGGTTGACCTGTCCTGGTTATTTCATATGCCTGGGGTCATACGATGTGACCTTTTCTATCGGGCCGCTTTCACTCAGCTTCGAGTATTTGCGGTCCACCCCCATGGCGCGTGTACCAGTCCTTTGTTCCTTTTTATGGCTGAATCGTATTCCGTTGAATGTATGTCCCACAATTCATCTATCCATTCGCCCACTGACGGACGTTTAGGTTCCTCCATTTACGTTTTTTGCAACGATAATGAAAACAATGATAAGGTCAGTTGAAAGAAAGGGAAACCCGTAAGCTCATCATCACCCTAAACACAAAGACATCGTCATTTTTCCAGGTTCCTTTTCATTTCTTTTTTCTGTATAATTTTTTTCTAGATTTTACTCTCAAGGCAAATACGGTTCTGTCCTTCCTCTCACGTAGTGAACCTTTTTCTTTGCGTCCAGTGCAGCGATCCTTCCCGCTCGCACCTTTGATGTCGTGTAACACTGCACAGAGGCACCGGCCGGGGAGGCCACTTCCTGCCTCCTTGCCTTGTCCCCCACGTGACCAGCTGGAACCCTGAGAACCGGGCACCCAGGAGCTTCCACCTGTCTGGAAGGTTGGGACTGATGTCCTCGCCACCTTTGGTCTTGCTAGGGCTCCTCCCTCGTGCAGTTGTCAGCCCAGGTGTTCAGGACTTTCCAGGTTGACAGGATCGGAGCAGGAAGGCCAGCAGCACAGAGGAGGAAGTTCCCGCGGGCTCTCGTGGCTTCAGCAGTCTGCTTAAGCCCTTTTTGCACCAACTGGCCTGTGAGGACCAGGGCTTTACCTCTCCCTTGGCATCCTGTGAGTTCCTGAAACCCCACACAGGGAGTGGTGATTGGGTTGCACTGGGAGACAGTGCCCAGTTCCTTCTAGAAGCCTTTCCAAGGTCATTGGCGGCGGTCCAGTCCAGGCCCAGTCGAGAAGCCTCGGTCCAACTAGCCGTGCAGGAGCTCTCGAGTGCCGTCGGCCTGCTGCGGTCAGTTTGCGAATCAAGAATCAGGGCGCTTGGGCCTTTGATTTCCTTCTACTAAAAATGGTCAGTGAGGTTGGGGGAGGGATGCCGACGTCCAGGATTCTGAGGGTGATGAGACAAGAGGTGACCGTGAACTGCATGAAAGCAAACTGCCCTAGGGCCATGCTGTAATGGAGAAATTCTTAACGCCCCACACGTGACCATCGTGACAGTCGAGCCACCCAGATGTCCGTCTGTGTTGGAAAGTGACAAAAATCATGATAATGGAATATTGCGCAGCCACTAGCGTACAGTTGAGGTAGGTGCTAACATGGTGGTGACCTGGGCAAAGCAAACGAGGATGTTTTGTGCGCTGTGATCCTTTGCTCTGAGGGGACTGTCCCCATGTCTGCATCTGTAGACACACCAGAGTGGAAAGGGAGACGCTTGCTTTAGACTTTCTGCATTTCTGGTTTGAGGTTTTTATGAGCAGGTATAGCATCTGAAATACTCGAATCAAGATAGAATGGGAAGTTTTAAAAATTGCGGTGATCAGTCCCAGCCTGGCAATTTTTTTAATACGATTTGAGATTCCAGATGTTGAAATAGGGGTCCCTTTAAACCAGCAACGTCCTATGCCCTGGAGGGCGCGCTGGAATGTGGCTGCCGGGCCCTGCCCCAGACTTCTGATTTAGCTGTGCAGCACGTGCAGCAGCTGACACCGCTGGTCTGGGGACGCCACTTTGAAAACCACCCCTGGGAACCTAGTTACAAGAGACTGTCCCCACAGCCTCTTTCCCCTGCAGAAAGCTTATGTGACTTCTCTCTGCCCCTGCTCTGGACCTCAGGGGTTATTTAATTTGGGGTTCGGGGGTTGTGCACCCACAGGCAGCTTTGCTGGGGCTGTGGCCTCGTGCTGAGCTCCCTGCCTCGCCACTGTCTCCCCTGCTTGGCTGAAGGATGCCTGCAGGTCTCACCACTCCCGAGACGCCCCTCCAGGGTGGGCTCCTGGAGCCACCCTGTGAGCTTTAACCCGTGCCTGCCTGGGCATCTGAGGTTCCATCTTTTTAGGTGTCCTCTAGCGTATTAAGCACCTCTCGTGTGTGTCCCATGCTGTGTTGAGCACTTTAGCTCTCCAGTTCCACAGGGAAATCATCGGTGCCTCCTTTCTGCCTCCTCTGACACCCACAGGTGGTTTGAGAGCGTCGCCTGGGTCTGCAGGGGCATGAGCAGACCAGGCCCCCCTAAGTCTTGCACCTCTATGAGTGGATCCTCCCAAGGCCTGTATCTCTGCCTTATCTCCCTCCCACTCCTTCTCCCTAGAGGGACATGGGGTGAGCCAAGGGACCATTCTCAGAGCTGACCTTTCCCAATGAGCACCTCCCCTTGGAAGAACCCAGAGTGTCACCTGCTCACACTCAGACCTCCAGGCCCTGAGGCCTTGGCTGGGTCAGACTTCGTTTCTGGGGGCCGCCCCTGAGGGGAGCAAGTGGCAGGCAGGCCTCCCGTCTGGCCAGCCGGCTCTGGAGTGAGCGCCGGGCTCCTGCGAGCACCGTGTGTTCCCACAGAGGCTCCTCTGGGGACCCACCTCTGGGAAGGTGAGCCTCACGTTTCCCAGGGCCAGAGTGAGCTTGCTGGGGCCACCCAGTCTGCCAGGCCAGGGTGTGGGGTGGGCTTGCAGGCTTCTGCCCCAGCCAGGTAGTGGGGAAAAAGGGACCAGCATCCCTGAGCCTTTCCCCTTAGGCTCCCCTGGGCTCTCCCCGTGGAGGTGGCCGTGGTACGGCCTTACCTTCCCACCCCCTTCCTGTGGGGCGCCCCAGCTCCTGCATGGACCAGGCAGTTGGGTGGATGCCCAGCCCCAGGCAGGGGCGACATAGGGGGTCCACAGCCTAGACTTCACTAGCACTGCCCCTCAGAGGCGCCTCTGCCACCGTCTCGATACACTTTCAGGACAGTCCCTGTGTGTCACTGTGTGTCGCTGAGGTCCCGCCGAGAGCAGGGCTCCTCGTCTGAGCGGGGAGCCCGGGCTGTTGCTGTCACCACTCTGCCAGGGCTGCAGTGGGGACTCTGCCTTAACTGCTAGTCTCTGTATGAATGTAACGCCGGCCCCCGGGGCCAGGCTCCGCTGACTCGCGCCCCTTCTGAGAGTGCGTGAGTAATCTGGGGCCTTCTGTGGGTGTTTACGGCAGGTGCATCTTTTGGTCTTTTGAGGTCAGAGGCTAGAGCTCTGGACCGTGTGGGATTTTCTCTCCAAAATCACTCGTTCGAACTTTCCAGAAGGGTCTGTAGATTCTCGGGGCAGAGACTTGCGTTCGTCTACCTGCTTGAATGAGAACACAGCCCTCCTGGGCTTTTCCCAGCGTCTCTCTCCCCAAGTGGGCAGGTAGGGGGGCATTCTCCCTGCTGTCGGTGGCGCCTTTGCCAGGAGCCCCGCGGCCAGGCTTGCAGAGGGAGGGCAGGCCCCGAGCGCTCCCACACCAAGGCGTGTTGGCAAACCCCGGCTCCCAGGAGCCTGGACCGGTACCCTGCCATGATATCAGACCGCCCGGGGCCTGCTTCTCTTGCAAAATCCTGGGCCGCAGCCACCGAAGACGACGACGTGTGAGGCGGGGAGGCAGAGGGAGGCAGAGGGAGGGAGCTCGTTTGATCATCAGGTGAAAGGAGGCTTTATAAATAGGTCACCTTGTTCCACAACCTGAATTTCATTCTCTCCCCATCTTGGGTCGAAACAATGATTTTACTGTTTCGGGGTCAGTCGGAGGCCCCGAGGGGGAACTGACTTCTCTGTGTGTGTGTCCCCAGCCCCTACCCCATCCCTCTATCATCACCCGTCACCTTGGATGTGTCTCCAACACACGGTCCTGCTGGTTCACTGAACTTTCTCCGAAACAATGAAACGAGAGGGTAATTTTGAAACTTCAACAGGGAAACAAAAGTGACTTTTGGCAACGGTGGCGCTCCAAGGCAAATCCACCCCAAGGGGGAACTGCAGAGCGGTGGCTGTCCTCGGAGGGACGGCGTGGGAGTCCGGGCAGAGGCCGAGGCCGCTGTCCCATCTGAGCCCGGCGCCGCCTCCATGCCAGGTCCCTGCCGAAGGCAGATGGCCGTACGGCCACCGGGGCTGTGTGTCAGGTTCCGGACAGAACTCCTGTTCGTTTCTTGTTGGGGGCCCGTGGGGACAGATCGCCACCCCCGTTCCACCGGGTAAATGACGCTGTGGGATTTAGAAGGAGCGCAGCCAGACGCCTTAGGAAAAGCCACTGTCCCTCTGGGGCGGTCCCCGAGCTGGAGTTTTGTCCCTGCGTTTTAAATGCCCCCTGTGGACTGCGGATTCTCGCTGTGCGTCTTGGCGGGTAAATGGAACTGTGTCCTGTGCGCGCTTTAAAGAGGTGACACTATGGAGGGCCTTTGGAAATGGCTTTGGGGACAACACGTAGTGAGTAAAATCAGTATTTTTTCAGCCTTTTACTCATTTTCGTGTGCTTAGAGATCACTTTTATTACAAAAGTAACGCGTGCGTTTTTTAAAAAGGTTTCGATTCAGAAGGTGCTGAAAGCCAGCGCGTCTCTCCTCCGCCCTGCCCTCCGGCATGAGCCCCTGGGAGAGGTTTGCGGTCTGTCCTTCTGTCCCCACCCCGCGCCTACAGACGGACACGCGCCCAGAGGATCGCTTTGGACCCTGTTCGCGCAGAAACGCGCTCGGGCTCTGCGCACTGTTCTGGGGTTTGCGTTTTTGAGTAGAACCGCGTCACGTTGCACTTTCACGTTCGGTCAGCACGTCGAGGGGCTGCCTCCCGGCTCAGTTCATGGCTCGTGCGTCTTAGTCCGTGTGTCCCGCCCAGGCCTACGGGGGTTTGCAGACCCGGGAAGAGCTGCGGGTGGGCACTTGCTGGGTGTTTGACAGTGGGATGGCACCTGCAAGCTCAGAAGCGTGTCGCCGTTTGGGGTGTGTCTGTGTGTCTCGGACACACACTCACACCTGTGTGGCCTTCTCCCCACATCTTCTCGTTTCCCTCACCTTTTTCTTAACCCTGATCGTCCCACGTCGTTTTTCCCCTCTCCCTGATGGTACTCTGCCAGCACCACTTTTCTCCATGACTGGCACAGTGAAAGGAGTGGGTGCATCGAGCAGGCGTTCTCACCCACGGGTGCCCAGAAGACATGGCTCTGGGTGTGCCCGTTCCCTCCCCCTGCAGAGAGAGTTGCCACCTTAGGTCATCAGAGGCCCGGCCCAGGTCTGGGGCCCCCACACAGGGATGCTTCTGACTCCTCCCCGCCGTGTAGGGATCAGTATCCGTCCTGGTCTTCATTCCCTGCCTATCAACCAGCTCTGGACCTGCCTGGCCCACCACCCTAGCGGGCAGAGGAGCCCATTGGTGGAGCCCAGGAAACTTGAGGGACGATGGCATGTGACATTCTGCTCTTCCAGGGCTGTGGCCCCTGGCAGAGGCTCCGTGTTGGGAGCACTGATCCCCAGGCCCCGCGCCAAGATCACCTCAGTTGGCTGCTATCTGCGTCAGCAGTGGGGGAGGCGGCTTTGGGACACTCAGGCACTCAGGGCACCAGGGTCTACCTGGAATTCCACCATGGACAAGCGGCTCTGGTGGCTGTGGGGACACTGGGTGGGGAGGCGTTTGCCCAGTAGAGGGTCTGAGAGGCATCCCGTTTGGCAGTGAACCATGGACTGGCTTTTGACTCAGCTAGATGACACGTGTGTGGCGTTGCTGGGGGTGGGTGGGGGTTCTTAGTAGGATGGAAGTGGTCTAAGCAGGTCAAACCATAGGGCTTAGCAGAGTCTGTCCTGGTGGCAGAAGTCCCTCCCCCTTTGTCCCCGGCTTTTGATCTCATTCGCTCCTTTGCAAGTAAATGCAAAATCTGGAAGGCTTGCCAAGCGGCTAGGGGGTGTGCCTGTGTGTGTGTGTGTGTGTGTGCGCGCCCTTGCACGCACACACCCCTATCCCTCGGTGTCCCTCTCCAAGGTGAATGAGCCAGCATGCAGGGCCAGTGTGTGCAGGACAGGTGTGCCTGCCCGGTGGCTGATTCCTGTTCCTCCCACTATGTGGTCCCCCAGGCCTCCAGCACGTGAATGGGACACTCACACCATGTGCTTGGCCTTGATATTGGGGACAGGTCCTCCCCTCTTGGTCCCCATGCCCGTGCTTTACCAGGGTGGGACCTGGCTGAGCTGTGACCAGAGGAGCACGGGGAGCGAGGCCTTGAAAGCACACTCAGCCTCCGCGTCCCCACCACAGCTGCTCGCCGGCCTGGGGTCAGCGAGAAGGCACAGGGTGCTGGGGACGGCTCGCCTGCCACTGGAGGGGCGGCGGCCGCCCACGTGGCACTTCCTGGGCGGTGGCGTGTCGCTTTCACGGCACGCAGGCCCACGCGGACGCAGGCTCTCGCACTTAGATCTCGACTACGCGATGTGACTCACGCCCTCCCGCAGCCGGGTAAAGAGTGCCCTTCCCCTTGTACACTTCCCGCCCCGCCCTTGCATGGCTATTTTTTTTCCTTCGACCCTTTTTGATCTTTAATCTGATGGTACCTGTAGCAAAACATTGCTAGAAGCTCCCAGCCCAGAGTGACAGTCGTCTGCCCCCGCCCGCCCAACAGCCGGGCAGTCAGCGCGCCTTTGCACCTGTTGAGCATGTGTGTAGGGGGGTGTGCACGCGTGTATTCGCAGGTGCGTGCATTTCCTCTCTCCTGGTGAAAATGCTCATCCTGCTGCATTTGAGGACGTTGACATCAAGCGCACGAGCCCCCCCAACCCCCCTGGGGCCCCGGCTCCTGCTGGCTTTCTCCCTCCCCCGCTTCTCCAGGCCTGACGTTGGTCTCTGGGAAGCACCAGGTGCTGGAGCCCTGTTTGTGACAGCCTGCCCTGCAGCCCCAGGGACTGAGGACAGTGGGAGCGGTGTTACTTTGGGGGATCAGAGGTTGGTGGGGCAGGAGGAGAATAAACCTCCCAGAGGGGTGACCTGAGGCCGCCATGTGGAGGAACAGGCAGACGCGATCTTGGGGACACTGTGGCTAATGCGTGACGTGCTTTCCTTCCTGGGAACGAGAACCCCCACCGAGGGAGTGACGGGAGCCGCCGTCCGGGGCACTGCCCGGACATGCATGCCTCTGTCCCGCCCGTTAGCCTGGATGCCACGGCTGCCAGCGCCAGACGAGTGCGCACACGCGTGTGCATGTGCCTGCCTGTGACTGGTGGGTAGGGGCGGCAGCAGCGGGGCCAGCTCTGTCTCCTGCTTCTCCGGTTCCAGCCCTGCAGGGCAATACTCGGACATGACCTTCACGCTCTTGGTGGCCTTGCTTTTTCCCAGTGGGGACGAGGCCTGGGTTCTCCCACGTCGGGGAGACTCACCAAGGACTTGCTGAGCCATCCCAGGCCCCGACCCTCCTGGGGCAACTCTAGGCCCTGCACAGCCCGGGCGTCTGCATCTGCCTCTTGATGGCAGGAAAGGAGGCCGTCCCCAGAGCCAGGGCCTGTGCCACTCCTCTCGTTTCTCCCCTGAGGTTTGGGGCCCACTGGGGACTCCCTCCTTGGCCTGGTGTTAACAGGAGCTGCACAGACCAAACCTGTACCTCTGTCACTCCACCCCCGAGGGCGACGCAACCCCCTCCCTACCACCACCTCCCAGCTCCATGTCCAGGTATTTGGGCGGTAACGTCAGCAGTTTTGAATGGGTTCAGGACAGGGGTCAGCAAACCAAGGCTCCTGGACCAAACCCGGCCCCTTACAGGACAAGTTTGCCAACCTCTGGCTTAGCAGGGACCTTCAACTTGATCTGTTGTGGCTGAACATTCCAAGCCCTTATATTTTGACCAGGGAAGAGCCCCCTGCATGGGCCGGTTTCAGGATCCATGCCACCTTGGCACCTGCCCTGAGAAACTGCAGCTGGGTGTTTGGTGCACCCGACACAGTGGACTTAACACCCAGCCCCAACGCTCCCCTCTCCCTGTGGCCGGCCGGGCGGGCAGCCTCTCCCTTATGACAGTGCAGCCTTGGGGCCAGAGCGGGGCTTCCTTCTGTGCCAAGGCTCTGGCTTCCCCCGCGGCAGGTGTGATGGGAGCCCAGAGGCCAGTCTGTGGTCCGTCTGTTCCGGCAAACCCTGCGTTCCTCGTGGGCGCCCTCCCCTTCCTCCCGCACCCCTGCTCACCGGCCTCCTGTCTCTCTTTCCATCCATCAGGCAGTTCTGACCGCTCCGCCACGTGCAGAGGCCACCTAGCCACCTTCCTTCCGAGTCCTGCCTGGGCCCGACTGGGAACCTGGAGAAGAGGCCCCGCGATTGATGCCTTTGCCTTGGGAGTCGGCGACACGCTGAAACGGGAGGCGACCATGGGTCAGAAGGTCACCGGCGGGATCAAGACTGTGGACATGCGGGACCCCACGTACCGGCCCTTGAAGCAGGAGCTCCAGGGCCTGGACTACTGCAAGCCCACCCGCCTGGACCTGCTGCTGGACATGCCCCCCGTGTCCTACGACGTCCAGCTACTCCACTCATGGAACAACAACGACCGCTCGCTCAACGTCTTCGTGAAGGAGGACGACAAGCTGATCTTCCACCGGCATCCGGTGGCCCAGAGCACGGACGCCATCAGGGGCAAGGTCGGGTACACGCGGGGGCTGCACGTGTGGCAGATCACGTGGGCCATGCGGCAGCGGGGCACGCACGCCGTGGTGGGGGTGGCGACGGCCGACGCCCCGCTGCACTCCGTTGGGTACACGACCCTCGTGGGGAACAACCACGAGTCCTGGGGCTGGGACTTGGGGCGCAACCGGCTCTACCACGATGGCAAAAACCAGCCGAGCAAAACGTACCCGGCTTTTCTGGAGCCGGACGAGACGTTCATTGTCCCCGACTCCTTCCTGGTGGCCCTGGACATGGACGATGGGACCCTGAGCTTCATCGTGGACGGACAGTACATGGGAGTGGCTTTTCGGGGCCTCAAGGGCAAAAAACTGTATCCTGTCGTGAGCGCCGTCTGGGGCCACTGCGAGATCCGCATGCGCTACCTGAACGGGCTCGACCGTAAGTGTCCTCTGCGCGGTCCCCGGGGCACTGCCCCCAGGCTCCCTGCGTCCCTGGGGTCCTGGCCGGGCAGTCACTGGAATTAAAATGTCTCTGAGTAGACAGACCCCCCAGCATATGCGGGTCCCTGGGGGACGCTGGCCTGCCTCTGGCTAAACGAGTCCCAGCTGGGGTCTGGGAGCAGCGCGCGGTGGATGGATGGAGAGAAGGGTGTCGGGTGGGTAGGTGGAGAATGAATGAATGATGAACGAATGAATGAACCGGTGATGGGCTTTGAGTAGATGCGCTTTGTTGCGGGTGGACCTGCCTGTAGCTTTGCTCTGCGGTTGACCACATCCTAGCACAGGGGCCCGCGCATCGCTGAGCTGGGGTTGGCGACCCTGGGGGTGCTGGGTCCTCTCGCACGCTGGGTCCTTCAGCGGTTAAACGGGCGCCGCCGTGAGGGCTGAGAGGCTTCCGAGTGGGCTCCTCCGGGACGCAGGTCCCCGAAAGGGGCTGTCAGTCGTGGTGGCGGGGGGCCTTGGGAGAGGAGCGGTGGGTCAGGAGCCGACTGGGTCAGCAGCGGCTTCCGCCTGTTCTCGGCCCGGGGGTGAAAGTGACGTCCGTGGGACGGCACTGTCTGTGCTTGGGAACTGGAGGGCTCTATGGCTGCCCAGCTGGGAGCGCTGGTTGGCGGGAGGCCCTGGCACTCTGCGGCTGTCCACCCCATGTTCGGCCCTCACTCTTTCATGGGTTCTTTCTGCCCCCTGCAGATCCCTCCTTGGAAAGGTGCTGGGCCAGAGGCTTCACCCACCGATATGCTGACCACGTTTGTGGGGCGGCTTTGGCCTGGCACCCCAAGATCTAACCCTCCCCGCCAAAGGCCAGACTGTGGGGGAGGCCCCTGCCGGGGCTCAGGAGCACAGATGCTCACCCCAGATCTTGCAGTCTCCAAGCCTTCAGGGTCAAGGGGAGCGGGCAATGCCCATGGCAGTGGGTTGTTGAGAACCACCCCATGAGCCGGACCCTGATGGAGCCTGGGGATGCCCGTGGCCTGAGCCCATCTTGGCCATTGAGTGAATGATGAGGGTCCCCTCCCTCCCCATCAGACATCGCTTCTCACCTTCCCCAGGCCTGGTCAGACACGGGTGGGCCCCGCTCTGCATGGCGCTGGCTTTGGGGGATCCCGATGGGAGGACCCTCAGCACGCCACACGTGCGGAGGGCGGAGGAGGCTCCACGTGTCAGAGCCGCCGGCCTCGGCTGCTCGCTGACACCTGGGTTCTGCATGAAGAGAGCATCTCATGTCCTGGGCGGGTCACTCGGGCTGCTGCCTGGAAATGGACAGTTGGGGAAGAGCGGCCACCGGGAGGCCAGGGAGGAGCTATGACAGCTGTCCAGCGGAGAGACGATGGGGGCTAGGGCCAGGGTGGGGAAGTCAAATGTGCGACGCTCACTCAGCACATCCTGGTGACTCTGCAACTCTAGAGACCGGGTCTGGGACCGTGGTCAGTGGGGGCGTCACCCGGGACTGGATGGTCGTGTCCCCTGGATGAGATCACCTAGGGACTGAGGCCGAGCCCCGGGGTGCGTCAGTGCTTAGAGGTCAGGTGGACGAGGGGGAGAGGAGGCAGAGTGGCCGTGGGGCTGGAGGGGACAGTGACGTCCTGCACACTGGGCCAAGAAAGGACTTCGAGAAGGACAGAGGGATGCCAGGTCGAGTACGCCGATGGCCGAGAATGGTCCATGAGCTCTGGCCACCAGGCGATCACTGCTGTGTCACCTGGTAGTCTGGGTGGGGTGGGATCAGAAGTCCGACAGGTTTAGAGAGGAGCGGGAAGAGTCGTGTGTCCGCCTCCCGGGACTGCTGGAGCAAATGACCCCTAGCTGGGCACCTTGAAACGACAGAAACGTGTTCTCTCGCGGTTCTGGAGGCCGGAAGCCTGGCAGCGAGGTGCTGGCAGGGGCGGCTCCGTCTGAGGGCTCCGGGGACGATCCGCCCCGTGCCGCCTCCTGGCTGCCGGCAGTGCTTGGACTTCTCGGTGTCTCTCCTCTTCTAAGGACACCAGCCGTTGGATTCAGGGCCACCCTACTCTGGGACGATCCCATCTTAACTAATGACATCTGTGACCCTATAGGCCATTCCCACAAGGCCTGCTGCTCCTCATAACAGAGCCTAAAGGGGAGACAAACTGCCCAGCGGCTCAGATGGTGGGGTGCCCGCCAGGTGAGGTCTCAGGGGCCTGCGTCCTCTGCCCAGGAGGGTTTGCTCTACCTTTCAAGGCAGCTGAGGAAAGCGGAATGTCACAGCGAGACCAGGTGTGGGGTCCCCCCAGGGAGCAGGGCGTGACAGGCGGGACTCTGTCCAGGTCTGGCTAGATGCACCTTTTCCGTGTCAGGCCTGGGCTGGGCTCTGCTCTCACGGTCTTGGAGGCGGTTCTGATCCGTGACTGCTCCCGGGGACATCTGGGAAGCCGACTGCACCCTTCTTCCCCACCCCACCCAACCCTGGCCACCGGGTCCTGACCTCAGCAGGGAACAGCTGTGCGCAGAGCCAGTCAGCCAAGGTCACCCAGCCTGGGCACCCTCCCTGGGTGCTGAGCGGGCGTTTTGTTCTCCCAGCTCGCCTTCCCCTGCACGCCAGGCGGACCCTCCCCATCAGAGGCCCTTCCCTGTGTGGGGCCAGAGGCCGGGAGTCATCAGTGTGTCCCTGTGTGGCCTCCCCCACATCCGGCCAGCTATGACCACAGACCTGCCTGACTCCTCCTCCAGGCTTGAGACCTGGGGCTGAGGCTGCAGCCCCAGGGGCTGCTGTGTCACCTGGGCGTTTCCTGGGGTAGGGGGACGGAATGGCCATCGCCGTGGGGAGAAGGTGCCCAGCTTGTGCCCCAGGCCTGCCTGCCCTCTCCCCGGAGATGCAGAAGGAAGAGGCCTATTTTCAGGCAGCAGGCAGGCCATCACCCAAGGGAGAGTCAGTGACCCGCGGGTCCCCTCAGCCCTCACCGGGAGCAGGCCTCTCCACTAAGGAAGCATTTTCCCTGAATTTTCAAAGTCTCCTTTTTATGGCTCCCAGATAAGTTTGGTGCAGTTGTCGTGACTGTGAGGTCAAGAAAGGCTCGGTCAGTTCTTTTCCTCAGGGGCCTTTCGACTTGGTGACCTCCTCCTTGTCCGTCCAGGGTGCCTCACCCGAGGATGGCCCCTCCCTGAACCTCCATCGCAGCTGGGCTCTGGGACAGAGAGGCTACTCGAGGGGAAGGGTTTCTTCCAGACCCCATGCCCCCCAACAGGCTGGTCATACAGGGACACCAGGCTCTCAGAGTAGGGGGAACAGGGGACCAAGGGTGCCTGCGTTACCCAGCCAGGTGTTCGGCATCCCTGCCCAGTTGGCAAAGACGAGGGGTTGGAGTTTTGCTGCTTTTTCGTAAGAACCGCTTGATGTAAAGGGAACTGCACACGAATCCCAGGGTGGCCACCCCACACGACCCTCCAGGGTCTGTCCACGGAGCATCGGCACCGCCAGGTGCTTGCAGGAGTAAGCACGAGGCCAGTCTCAGGCATGGCAACGGCGAGGGTGGGGACGTCGCCGACTCCGGGGCACTTCGGGGCACTTCCCGCTGTGAGACACTGGTCCTTGACTCATAGACCCAACTTTCTTCTTCGTCCAGCTCACGAACTGGCCACAGCACCGGGCTCCGGGGCCTGGGCCGTGCTGCGGTCTCGCAGAGAGCTCCGCGGGCCACGGGCCGGGGTGCCGGAGCGTGCATGTTCGAAGAGGCCAGGCGATCGTTGCTTCTAGAAAAGCCGGAGTGGGCGCACGGACTGGCCCGGCCCCTCCACTTTCCGCTCCCATAAAGAGCACCTGATGCACTTCGCGACTCCTGCTCTGCACCCTGGCTCCATCCCACCCTCCCCCTCATTCATATAAACTCTGTCAACAAGCGAGGGGACCCCTCAGCTTCCTGGGGAGGGCAGGGTGGCGGGGGAGTCGTCAACGAGTCCTGCCTTCTCAGTCTGGGAACCTCCGCAGAATGTCAGGGGGCACCCAGCTTTGCGGATGGAACGGGATGCAGAGCCTGCAGGCCCCGGTCAGAAGTAATGAGGTGGGGACAGGCCTCCTTGGGTCCTGAGAGTGACCAACCGAACCCGGGAGCCAGACGTTTCCCATGGCCTGGCGCCCGCGTCCCTTCTGTGCCTGGCGCGTGCGGCCTGCCCAGCCTGTGACGCGCGGTCACACCACGGCCCGCGCATCATCACGTGGCTCCTGCGAGATCGGCGGGAGGGAACCCGTTGGTGTCCTCGAGGCCCCTACATGGGATGCCTGGGGGACCGGTCGTATTTTCGGCTCGTCACGCGTCACTGCAGCTGTCAGCTGCCACCCTGCAGCCCTTCTTGGAAGGTCTCATGTGTCCCAGGGACAGGTCCCCTCTGGCGGCCTGAACCCTGCCTAACTGGGTCATTCAGTGTGGTCCAGAGACGGTCAGGCAGAGGCGGCTCCGTCATGCCACACGGCTGCCCTCTGCGGGGGCAGAAGGGGTCGCCCCTTTGGGTCAACCGCAAAGGCCTACCAGGGTTTCCTCTCCGTGTTGGCGTAGAAAGAGCCAGACCTTAGGATCTCACGGACCTGGGCGTATATCCACGTCCTAGCCCTCGGCTCTCAGACCTCGGACCCCGACTGCCACCTCCCCAAGCCCGTTTCCCCATCCTGATGGCAGCACCCTCGCAGCCCCCCCTCTGCAGCCCAGCGGGGCGCGCTGGATGCTCCCTCAGAGCCTTCAGCCCCCAGGGAGCCCCCTCCGCCTCCCAGGGAGAGTCGAGCCCCTCGAGGAGGAGGGGCTGTGGGCATGGGAGAGAGTCCCTGAGTGGGGGAGAGGAAGCAGGGCACCCCCTACACCCCCCACCCCGGTCCCACAGAAGGGCCATCGCCCTCAGGAGCTCAGCTGGACGGGACTTTGGGGTGCATCTGGTCTGATCTGCTGTGCAGGGCGGAAACGAGGAGCCAGACCTGGCGTCACCCCAGGCGGGACGCTTCTTGGCGGGGGAGACCCTGGTTGTGCGAGCAGGTGGGGGGAGGAATGCGCCAGGTGCCAGAACTTTCCGCAGAAGGCGCTGTCCTCATCCATCCCCTCTCCTGTGACGGGAGGAGCAGTCGGTCGTTTGCGCTCTTTTAAAGCCCGAAATTTTACTACTAAGTGCGCTGTCGAGCCTGAGGTTTGTCCTTTAAAAAGAAAATAAAAATAACAGTTTGTCGAGATAGACCCCACGTGCCATGCGACTCAGGGTTTAGGGCCGGTCACAGCTGTGCAGCCGTCAGGACGACTGAGTCAGAGGAAGGCCACACTCCGCGCTTCCCCGGCACCCCCAGCTGCAGGATTTGTCTCCGGTAACTGAGTTTTTTAATGCTTTTTCGTATCCTGAGACACAGTCATGAGTGGTACTGGTGGAATGGGTTCTCTAGGGAAATGCCGGGGTTCTTAGTTTTGGGGTCTGACCTTCGTTTCACTCGCAAAAGGCTTTTGGAGTCAGAGGGAGACCGTAGGCGAAGCCACAGATCCACTCGTGTGAGCTCCCTCCATGGCGTGGGGTGACCCCGAGCGGCCCCAGGTGCGCTCACCTGCACCTGGTCTTAGGGGAGGGGGCAAGGAGACGGCTACCCCGGGAGGCAGGGTGAGCCGGGCCTCCGGGCCGCGGAGGGAAAGACACAGAACCTCCTGGAACCGAGCGTTTATCTGAGATGCGGCTGCGTCTCACTGCGCAGGGAGACGGGCCCGGGACCTCCGCGGACACCAGACACGGGTGCCCCGCAGGCTGCGGCTAGAAGCCCCCCTCACACCAGCTGCTGAGTCACCTCCACCGTGAGCTGGGCCCAGACCGCTGGGACCCGGTCCCAGCGGTGACCCTGCGCGTCGGGGCCCCCGTCGGCACCCCCAATCCAGTGGGGTCTGGACTGGGGTGCTGCTGGGGCGAGCTGGCTCTGTGCGCCCCAGGCGACACTCGCCGAAGGCCTGCCTGGCGCGCAGGAGCAGGGACAGCCCGGGTTGGGATCGCAGCTTCGCCTCTCCCCAGCAGTGCGCCCCGGGTGCTGCGGACTCTCCATCCCTCGTGGGGATGGAGACGGTGGCCTCTGCCCGTGACCCTGAAACCTCAGTCCAGCGCGAGGATTAGATGCGCGAGTGTCGGCAGAGGCCTAGGAAGGTGCCAGGCCCGAGTGGCTTCTCTGCGTCGCTATTCATAATTAGTTTAAAATGCGCCGGGATTTAGTTCTCCACGGCCTGGGGCTGACACCCGTGTTGACGTCGCCCCCGCTGCTGCCAGCGCTGCTCGCGTGGAACATCCGGCGCCGCGCTAACCTGGTTCTCTCTCCCCCTCTCTCCCGTGTCCCCAGCCGAGCCCCTGCCGCTCATGGACCTCTGTCGCCGCTCCGTGCGCCGGGCCCTGGGGAAGGAGCGGCTGGGTGAGATCCACACGCTGCCGCTGCCCGCCTCGCTCAAGGCCTACCTCCTCTACCAGTGACGCGACACCCGGACGGCCAGCACCTGGCGCCCGCGCACGCGTCGCCGCCGCTCCCTGGGCCGTGGCCCAGCATCGTCCGAGGCCACGGGAGGCAGGCCCTGCCCGCCTCCGCGGTTCCCGGCCGCCTTGCGGGACACAGACGGGACAGCCCTGGACACCGGCTGCCCCGTCCCCCTTCCCGACATCGGCGGGGGGGTCCTGCATGCCGCGTCACCGCCCCTCCTTGGGGAAAGACACGGAATAAACTCTTAGGACACGTGGTGCTGAGCTGCGACCTGCGCTGCCCTCAGGGTGACAGGGCTGCCCCTCGGCGGCCGGGAGGGGCCGCGGCACCCAGGACAGACGCCAGGGGTGCTACGAGGTGCTTAGACGAGGAGCCGTGCCTCGGAGACGAAGCTCAGGACGTCAGGAACCACCACAGAGGCCACACGCGGGGGCGGGCACGTGACACCCAGCAGCGGTCCCCGCGGCCGGCGCCCCCGTCCCCTGTATTTATTCTTTTAACGATAACAAAAGCCATTTATTTATTCCGCTGAGAGAGGGCCCTTGTCCCGGTCTCCTCTCTGGAGTGTTCTGTTGCCTCGCCTGTCCTCGCGGGGCCGCGTCTGCTGCGTCCCCGCGTGGGCACGGCTGTCCTCGTTTGGGTCCGTCGACCCACAGTGTCTCCTGGGGGGTCTGCTCTGCGCTCCCGAGCAGACCCCTCAGGGAGCCCCGGCCTCACGGGGAGTGTGGGGGGCTCGCGGCGACACGGCTGGGGCCGCTCCCACGCCTCCCCGTCCCTAGTCACACTTGGCTCGTCCGTCTTTGCACATGGGTTTATTTCTCCAGTCTTCCGTGGGCCTGTCGGTGTGGGCTTGGTCCTGCTTTTGGCTTCTTCACTGAAACCTCCCACGTGCCTCTTCAGAAGCTCTGTCTCTCCAGGGGACCCCCCAACCAAGGCAGGAAGATGGGCGGGTGTCTGCCCCCTGCCAGGCCAAGGGCAGGGCGGGCCGGGGGACACCAGAGCGAAGTCCACGCGGGGCTCCACTCAGCGCCCAGTTCATCGCAACCCCCCAGAGCCGGAGGGGCAGGGCAGGGTGGGGCGGGGCAGGGCGACGAGCAGGAAAGGAGGGACACCCCCTCCCTGCCACGGCCCCCCCACGTAGCAGAGCCCTGCACCCTGCCACCGCGTCTGCCATTTCTTCACCTTAAAGTCACCCTTCTCAGTCTGACTTCACTTCGTCTCTGTGCAGGTACCATAGATGACTCTATTTGTTCGAAATGTTTAATATATACGCGTAGATACGTGTCCGTGAGAAGTATGTGTTACACGGCTGCTGTAGGGTCCCTTTAAAGGAAAAAACAGTCTTGCAGTGGAATATATTTTTGAAAGCACAAAAGCGGTGCCAAGACTCGGTGAGGGATGTCAATACCCCCTTATTCCTGCGAGGTGTGTGCGTGTGCGTGTGCGTGAGTGCGGGTGTTTCCAGGCCGGGTCCCTACCTGCGAGGTTCTGGCGGATTTTCCTCGCTCCCGTTTCAGGGTGGGTCCGATGAATGTTGCACATGAGACGAGAGAGTTTCCCTTCTAGTTCCAGCCTCTTTGCCTTGACCCAGCGCCTTCCGAAGACGCTGGATGGATCACCGGGCTCTTTCGTCACCTCTCCGCACCTCCTGCGCCCCCAGCTCCCCACACCCTTCACCCCACTCTCTTTTCCCCTCAGCCCAGAGCCCTGTACAGTTTTGAAACTCCCATTCTATTTTATGATGGTTCATAATAGTCAGTAACCTAATAAAGGAAAGTTTATTAAAATACTGAGCCACTCTGAGTCCTTCTTTGTGCCTTGGGGGGAAGGGAAAGAGGCAGGGCCGGCCCCTCCCGGGTCCAGCCAGCTCTACTGCCCGTGGTTTTCAACAGACAATGAGGTGATCCCCCGGGCCCTTGGGTAAAGGGTGTCAGCAGAGAGCCCCGGCTGAGGAGGTGGCTCCCGGAGGCCTGACCCCAGAGTGTCCTCCCTCATCCCTTTTCGCGAGTCCACGAGCCTGCAGCCCAGACTGAGGGGCTTGCTGACCTCGTGGGAAGGATTCTGCACACCACAGAGAGCCTCGGCTGGTTGGTGTGTCATGAAGCTCGAGCTGACAGTGGGCTGTCGGGAGCAGCCATGAGCCCGCGTGGGGGTCCCTGGAGTCCAGGCCCTGGGCACTCGGCGGAAGGAGCCGGTCCTCCCTTCACCTTTGTAGCCCCAGTGCTAAGCGCAGGGATGCGGATGAGTCTAGGGCAGCTGCCATGGGCAGGGCCCCCACACCCACCCCCCCCAGCAGAGAAGACAGGAAACCCCGGCGTATTTGGAGGACTGGTGAGTGATAAAGAGAATACTCGAGAAATTTATTAGACACAATCACATGTCGTGACTCGTTTCCAAAGAATTAACGAGAGTTCATTCAGCTCCCTGTGGGCATTTTTAATCCTAAAGGCACAGGAGGGTCTGGTGGTGCTGGGGAAAGGGCCCTGGACCGAGGTCCCAAGACTCCTGGGACCCAAGTCCCGTGTCGCTTTCTCCGGGAGGTTCCTGGCCAGCTTTCCTCAGGCCACCTGCGTCAACATCACCTGGGAGGCGTTTGCTGAAAATGCATGTTTTGGGGCCCTGCCTGAGATGGACTGGATCAACATTTCTGGGGCCAGACTCAGGAATTTGCTGTTTTCTCAAACTCCCCAAGTGACTTTGCCTAAGAGAGTCTGGAGACCACGGTGACTGTGTCAGCTCTTTCTCTCGAAAAGTTGCTGGGTAAAGGGAAATTCTTTCGGTGTGTTGGTGGGTTGGCTCGGCGACAAGGCCCTGGCCTCCTGAGTCAGACCTGGGTTCCAGGGCGGGCTCTGGCCCCTCGCAGGCTGTGTGATCTCGGATGAGCCTCCGAAAACAGCAGCCATCATCGTGCCCACCTCCTGGGGGGCAGGGGGTAGCAAGGGTGAAATGAGGCTTTAGGACCGGCTGGCATACTAGCAAGTATGCAGACAGATGCTTTCACAGCTCAGGCACTTCTTTCTGTTCTGGAAAATGGCAGTCCCGGGACTGAAACGGGTCTTTGAGGATGTACCACACGTTCCTAAACCAACGTCCTGACAAATGTCCCTGCTTCCGGGGCACAGTCTCCAGAGATGACCCCTAGATGCCTCCCCCCGACGTGGCGGGAGGAACGGGGCGGTCTGAGGTTATTTTTAGGATGGAGTTCACACGGTTGGGTTTGCCTTGAAGGGGGCGGCAGGGGGAGGAATGGGGTCAGGCGGTGAGGGTGGAGGGGTGTCGGAAGCACAGGGAAAATAGCCGGCTCTTGTGCGGCCGGGAGACTTTTGGGGGAGCAGGGCTGAAGGGAGCGGCCTTCAGAACCCCATCTCGCAGACCAGCCATGTGGTTGCAATTAGTACCCTGCCTTCGAGCAGGTAGCAGGCTCTCGGGCTTGGCTGTAGCTGGGAAGGCCCCCCCCCTCCTGCACACAGCCTCCCCCCACTCTCCTCCCGCTCCTCCTCGGTGAGATCAGGAATGTGGGCTTTGCTGAACCATAAAGTATGCCGGGGGAGCCGGGGAGGGGGCCGAAGACAGAGCAATTAGTTCATGCTCCAGTCCAGACACCCCGGCATGGTTGGAGTCCAGCTGCAAGGAATATTTGAAATAAATGAGCTGCCCGGGGGCCAGGCGTTTGCTGTGTTTTCTGTCCGGGGCCATGGCAACCGGGGAGGAAGTCATGAGCTAGGGGCTGGGCTCTAGAATCAACAGATGATGTTCTGGCCCAGCGAGCCCAGAGGAAGCCGCTCACAGCCCTCCCGGGGCTTCTCAAGGCTCAGCTGCCGGCGGGCGGGACCGGCCTGAGTGTCCTCCCAGTGTCCTCAGCGAGATCCTGTCCCAGCTTCGGACCTCTGTGTCCTCCACAGGGCTCTGGGTTTTTTTTTTCCCCCTTTTCTTTTTTTTTTCTCTTTTCTTCTTCTTTTCTTTTCTTTTCTTTTCTTTTTGTTTCCCCCCTCTGGAACCTTTCTTCCCAGGCTGGAGAACAGCTGCCGTTGCCGCCACCGGTCTGATAATGATTTTCCTGGGCAGAGAGAATGTTCCCGGTGGAAAAGCCCGGGAGGAGGGCAGCTGGCTAGATGGAAGGTGGCACTGACCTTGCCCTGGGTCTATCTTCCCACCCAGCCCAGCTGCGGCCTCTTCCAGGTCTACTTTGGAGGCAGAGAAAGCAAAGGTCTCCTCTGCCCCTTCCTGCCTCTTCCGAGGCTGGACCTTTCGGCCACCCCTAAGGACACGTGTCGCAGAAGAAGCACAAGTAACAAGACCTAGTTTGGGGGCCTTAACTTGAGCTTCACAAATGCCTCCCGCATCTGAGTCACCAGAGGACCTTGGGGACAAAGCAAAATCCTAAAAGCTCTGGCGCAGTGGTGGGCCCGGGACAGTGCGTCTGTCACCAATAGCTGATGCATCTGACACATCGCCCTGGAGGGCCCTGGAGCCCCGGGATGACATGCAGAGTTGTTCCTATGCAGACCCCTGCCCATTCTCCATTTCCTTCAGACACCTGCAGGACCTGAGGAGCGTGGAGACCACTTAACGTGGGAATCGGATCCACCCACGCTGGGTTTCAGAGCACGTGGAAAGGCCCGGAGAGCTAGGGCTACAAAGCCAGCCTCCTCCCAGGCAGCGGAGCGCTTGTCTTAGAGGAATGGGGGAGGCCTTCCCCGAGGGGGTATACAGGAGTGGAAGTGGGGGAACTTCAGCCTTGGGCTCTTCCCCTGAGCCTCAGTTCAACTGGGAGCCCTGGAAAGTTCCACTGGGAGCTCGCAGACACCACACAGGGCTCGGAACCACCTCCCAGGCACTGTCCAGCGGGCTGTCCATGTGGAGCGGCTCACAGGACCCAACTAGGACTGTCCCCTGCGTTGAGGCCGCCTGCCTGGGAGAAGGGCCTGGACGCTGGCCTTCCTTACTGCCCAGGACGGTGACTCTGAATGGGAGTCTCAGGAGCCTTGCTGTCCCTCCCCCTCCCCAGGGCCCCTAAGACACCATATGCTTAAGGCTGGGCACATCGGGGTGCTTGGTTCAAGGTGCTCCTGCCTCACCCTTTTCCAACTGACTCTTTTTTAAAATCGAGGTGAAACACATCGTATTTTAAAGTGTACACTTTAGCGGCGTTTCGTGCATTCACCATGTTAGGTAATCACCACCTCTATCTAGTTCCAGAACATTCCTATCACCTCCAAAGTAAAAGCCCGTGCGATTCCTCACATACTGCCTGGGGCGCCCAGAGATGCCCTGAAGTTTACCTAAGCCACCTGCTGGGTGAACCAGCCTTTCCTTAGAGGGCGCCTTGCGGGCAGATCACCTGAGACCCGGAGCCTCCCACCCTCTGGACAGGAGGAGCAAGGTCATTTTTCTGAAAATCAGCCTCGTCCTCAGGGTGGCAGAGCGTGGAGCGGTGAGGAGCTGTGTGAAGCGCTGCGCAGTCTCTCCGACCCCCCATTTCCCCATTGCCTAGTTTCCTGTGGCCGCCACAATCATCACTGCGTACTGGGTGGCTTGACATGACCCACATTCGTGTTCTGACAGTTCTGAAGTCCAGACTCAAGCTGTGGACAGAGCCACGCTCCCTCCAGAGGCTCTCGTGAGGGACCCTTCCCGCCTCTCCCAGCTCCAGGTGCTCCTGGGCTTGTGGCCTCGTCGCTCCAACCTCTGCTTCCGTCATCACGTGGCCTGGTCCCCTCCGTGTCTCCCTGTCTGTCTTACAAGTACAACTGTCATTGGGTTAGGGCCCACCCGGCTCATCCAGGATGAGATCATCTTGAGATCCTCAACTCCGTGGCATCGGCTGAGGCCCTTCTTCCAAATAAGTTCACATTCATGGGGTCCGGAGTTGGGACACAGACGTATCCTCCTGAGCGCCACCTTTCAACCCTCTCCACACACCTTCAGAACAGGCTGTCACCTCAGTGCCCACTCCTAGGACGACCCAGAAATGATGAGGGTGGGAAACAGCCCGGTGCCAGGCCTGTCATGAAAGGCACTGCCAGAAAGACAAGGGTTCCCAGCGTCATCACCTCCCTCCTGCCCCAGCCCTGATGGCCAGCCCCACGAGGGCAGAGCGGCTATGGCTGCTCTTTCACAGAGTGGCCACCCGGGCCATGCACGGGAGCCGTGGGGACGGGGCAGACCAGCGTGCGGAGAGACCCTGAAACGTGTCCGTGGACAGAGGACTCGGATTCTGGGTGTCCCTCTGGCCAACGACAGCGAGTGGGCCCAGCAGGCACTGCCCAGTGGTCATCAGAACCAGGCTGAGCCAGGAGCGTGCTGTCGCAAGGTCCCCGTGGAGCCTCAGGCCCGGGTGTCCCCTCCACCGTTTTCTGGGGTGGAAGGAGGTAGCTCTCGGGTCCCTGTGGTTTCTCCAACCGGGCCCACTCCGGACCGGTCGGACCGATCGTACAAGGAAATGGAATGTGAAGCCCGGGCTATTTAAAGAGCAGGAGGGCCTGGAGGCGCGGCTGGGCCCGGGCCAAGCGGGGTGCCTCAGGTCGGCGCTGGCTCGGCTCCGCACATGGTTTGATTTACTGGAGGCCGCGAGCGACTCCGGCTTCAGACAGGCAACTATTTGAAGCCGCTGCCAGATGTTGTGTCTGAGTTGGGCTTTTACAACTTGCTTACTGGTTAGCAGCCTGCCTCCCGCTGGAGTTCAGCTCGCCCCAGCGGGATCGGGGCCCTGGCCCTGGCCCTGGCCCACGGGCCTTTGCTCAGCGTCCTTGCCGCTCGCTGCCCTGTCACCCCGAGCCTGTCCCAGGGTGGGAGCCCGATCTCCGAAGCCTCCAGCACATGGCATCTTGCAGACACCCTCGGTCTGTGAAATGTTCTGATTGCTGGGCCTCCTGGGACGGGCGGGGTCTAAACAAGCCCCGAGACCTCATGAACAGCTTCGCAGCGAGGCGCCCTGCGTGCCCGGGTTGTCCCCCGTGAGGTGAGGACACGAACCTCTCCCTTTCTTCTCCGCAATTCCATCCTGGTCCCACCCACCTATATCATTTTGGCCACCTGATGCCAGCCTCTTTAAGGCCACAAGGGACCAGGGCCGAGACCAGTTTATCCAGGGCATTCTGGAAGGTTCCCAAAGCTCTGGAAATCCTAGCGAACCAGGGAATTTCCAGGGAGGTACCAACAGGACCAACCTTTGGACCGAGGCCACAGTGTCCAGCCAGAGGCCAACCCCATGGAGCGAGTGGCAACATCCCCAATGTGAGACGGTTGGGGGTCACCAAACTCGGGGTCGGGGGTGTTTCTCTGCCCTCTCCCCTGCCGAGCAGGCCTATGACTGAAGCATTCGCTTCCTTTGGCCACTCGAAATGACTTAGACATTTGCTCTGGAGCTAGTAGTGGGTGACAGGGAAACAGCCAGGATGAGGGGCGGGGCGGGGGGGAGCCCCGAGGGAGGGGGCCGTGCACTTCATCTGGTCGCGTGTGAAAGCGCACTGGTGTCCGTCCAGGATCCCGGACGCGCCAACATGGACAGAGTGTTCAGTCCCCTCCCGAAAACACCAGAAACGCTTTGTCCACCAGGCAGGAAAACACCCTGAGCTCGCTGGCTCGCAATCTGGCGATCTGGCTCTGAGAAGCCTGCCGGGCCAGGCTGGGAGGAGCAGAGCCTGGAAGCCGGGCCCTGGGGACCCTGCCTGCCCGGGCTGCAAGGAGAGACCCCCACCTGCCCGGAACCCAACTTCTCTGCACACCAGCCCCCGGCCCCCACTCCCCTTTTTACTTCTGAATCTTCCAGAGAACCAGAGAGAGAGAGAGCACAGCAGGACACCCTCGTCCGGGAGCCACGGGGGTTTGGTGGTGGGATCTAGGAAGGAAGCTCCCAGGGCAGCTCGCTACAGCCTGCGAAGAGGCCCCGGCAAGGGGAGGGGGAGGGGGATTTGTACTCAGAGCATCAGCCGCTGACCCTGGGACTGAGGACACGGCCTCTGGGAGCCTCTGTCCTCTTCTGTAAAATGGGAGTAATGATACCTTCCGGACAAGCTCGTGGTGTTGCAAAGATCAAACGAGGTCTGCTTGTGGGGCGACGCCTTGAGAAGTTGCAAAGCCCGCACACATGCCCAAGGTCTCATTATTATAATATCTATTTGTGGGAAAATGGGAAGATAAGCATCTTAGAGAGGTCGAGGCCTATGGCTTCTCTTCACGCATCCCGCAGCCATCCCTGGAAGCTGGGGACCCCCTCTGGGTACCTCCCACCCCTAGCTCCCCAGAAGGATGAGCTGAGGAAGAGCTGAGGCAGCAGCCCAGCCCCGACACCCCGTGGAGGACAGGCCCTGGAGTCATCCTGGCCACCTGTGAGGGAGACGAGCAACCCTTTCCCGCAGGAGGCCCCGTGGGAGTAAAGAGAATCGGTTTCACAGCCTCCACTGTCCCATTTGGCAAACACATCTTGACCCCTGGTCTGTGCCAGATGTGTGGGAACGCCAGGGATTCAGACTCAGAAAACCAAGCTTCTGAGCAAGGGGCTCAGAGGGCGGGCTCAGACCAACAGCCATGGGAGGTGGGATGCGGCGGGTGGTGCGGACTGCTTCTCTGGAAACACCAGGCGATCAGGGTGGGGAAGGCCTAGCGGGGTTTTAAAGGGTGGATAGGAGTTTTCCAGGGGGAGGGAACTGAGCCCCTTTGTGGAGAGTCCCCTGTAAACCGGGGATGACTGAAAGACCCGCCTCACTGCGTGGCCTTCTGCAAGGTGCTGGGAACGGCATCTGGCACAGAGAGCGGTGCCGTCCGATGGCTGGTGCATACGGAGATGCTGCCACCAGTCCCGGCAGCAGCGCCGTCCAAGCGCACAGCCTCCTGCCTCCCACGGGCGGCCTCTGAAGGAGACTCACACTCAGAACCAGAGTCCTTTATCCTGCTGCGTAGACGTTCTTCCTCCTCCGGCGGCTCCTGGTCCAGGCCCTGACTCTGGATTCCCTGGGGTGCTCCAGTGACCGAACCCCACTGCAGTCCTCGCTCCTGAGGAGAGCCTGGGCCTACCTGTGCGGCTCCCTGAGCCGCACCCTTGGGTGTCTGCTCTGTCTGGGAGCACAGTGCAGAGTGTTGTGGGGAGGGCCTCTTTTGACCTACCCCTCGGGTACTCCGAGGGTGTTGGGGGGTCAGCTCAGTGGTGCTGCTGCTGTTCCATACAACATGGTTGGGGGAACAGGGTCTTAGCACCCCCAGCTAAATCAAGGCTGCAGACAGGCAGACCGGGGGCGGGGACTGGCGAGAGATGAGGCTGGCAGCAAGAAGTTCGGCTGGGGTGCCCGCCTCTCCCTGCGAGGCACAGGTACCCCTTAACTAAGAGGATGATAACATCACATCATCTGGGAGGCTCCAAAATTTCACTCCAGGACACAAGTCTGGATTTTCACGTCTGCCTCTCCCCATGTCCCTCTGGAAGCGTCTGAAGACAAGGCCTGAATCGCTGCCTGGATGCTCACATGCTCCATCTGCGTCTGTGGGTTGATAGAGCACACGAATGGATGGATGGATGGATGGATGGATGGATGGATGGATGGATGGATGGATGAATGAATGAGGCAGTAAAAGTGCGCCAGAACACGTCTCCTTGACCAGTCTGCAGAGTCCGGCTGTCCCGTGAAATCCAGGTAACAGGGGTGCCCAGCAATGGCTTCCACGCAGAGGGCAGGTGCCCGTGGAGAAGCTGGCTGGGTGCTGGGTTGCCCTGGGGAGGTCAAGGTTTCCGCAGACGGGATCTCAGCTGCTCCAGAAGGCCTGTCCCAGGTGAGGTGGCAGCTCCTGCGTCCCCCCCTGCCACCCCAGTGCTGAGGGAGCGAGAGACCGCGTCTCCGCGGAGGGGCACCAGCAGGACGTGCCGACATCCCCGGGGCCACAGCACTCCTTGTTTCCTCTGAAAACATCCCGTGTCCAAAGCAAACAAGGACAACCGACCTCGCCGGGTTACCTTGGTCTTCCCGGCCCAGTGCTGTTCCCAGCGTATTTTTATGAGCTGCTTAATCTGCACGCTGTCTCCTGTTCTCAACAAATGGGACTGTGCATTCCAGGATGGCCTCGAATGATAACACCAGCTGTCTAGACAGAGGCCAGCCCACTGACAGTATCATAAATAAAAATAGCTTTGTGTTCCAGTCTCTCGCCAGCGCCCGGGGAGGGGTGAGCAGACGCCCCGCGGGCCGGCTGGGACAGAGCTCCCCTGTCTCCCCCCGGCCACTGCCCCTGCCCCCAGACCCAGCCCCGCTCTTGGGGGCCCAGGAGCCTGCAATTGGGAGAAAGGAAGGAAGCCGGGCGTTCCTAGAGGGTCTCACGGGCCCCCAGGAAAGCACCCTCCCCCTCCATGTGGCCTGTAGCGGCTACAGCCGCAGTGGACACCCAGTTGGGGACTTCGACTTTGAACTCCAAGGTCAATGCCCCAGCCCAGGGTTCCTGGGCTCAGGACCAGGCTGGGAAGCTGCAGATCCAAGCCCAGAACCGCTTGGGGTTAAACCGAGAAGAACGGGCGCTCTCTCCGCCCAGCGCAGACCCCAGAGCTGGCTGGAGCGCAGAGCTCTGCTCGGCCCAGGAAGTCAAGGCGCCCATCAGGCTTCCCCGGTTCACCCACGCGTCTGGGCATCCATCTGCCCCGCGTGTCACTCGCCTCTCCCGCATTCATTCACTTGGTCCTGTCAGCCCCCCGGCTGCCCTGGAGGAGCCCCGTGAGTGTGGGGGTTGGTCCGAGAGCAGCAAGCCCTCAGAGGGACCTCAGGGTGACCCCAGCACAGCTGCACACGTGTGTGTGCACGCGCCCACACGCCAGGAGCTCTCAGGGGCCTCCCCAAAGCATCCGGGCCAGGCCATGTAAAGGGGCCCACCCCGGCCGGCTCCCCACGAGCACAGGCCCAAAGCCTCACATGGGTCCGCACGCTCTCCCAGGCGAGGCGCCCCTGTGCAGTGCACAACCTGAACCGCCCGCGGCCACCTCCCCTGCCTTCCACCAGACCGAATCTTTGGAACAGGAAAGACTCCTGGGCAAAGGGAGCCTCCTTGGCCAGTGGGGTCTTCATTTTGGCCTCCAGCTTTGTCTGGGAGAGTCTGGGGATCAATCGGTGGGTAAGTGGAAGATGGAGATTTATACAGGATCAAGAGGCAGAGGCGTCGAGAGGGCCCCCGGCCTCGGCGGGCTGCATGTAAGAGCTCGGCCTGTGAATGGGGTGGAGCGTGCTTACCTTATGGGACCTGAGGCTTCAACTTGCCCTTCAGACTCCTCATCCCATGCTCCAGCCCATCCTGGAGGGGAGCCCTCCTCCCCCCGGCCCCCTGCGGGACTCACCGACTCCTAAATCCCGCCCCTCCATCCACACAGGGCAGGATCCCTGCGAGCCTGGGAGCTGAGACGGAGGGAAACGGGGCCATAGGTAGGAGGGGCAGGGTCAGTGCCATGGGCTGCGTGCACCTGGGCCCTCCCCCAGCTTCCCAGAGCAACAGCCAGGGGTGTGCGGGGTCTCTTCCGTGGGGTCTCTGCCGACAGATGGGATCCAAATGCCAAGCAGTTCCGCTGTGGAGACGGACCACCCCCCTCGGCCCTCGGCCCTGCATCCTACGGGGCACCAGCTGGGACAGACAGCCCTGACACCCTCCCCTGCCCCTCACACCCACAGCCTGCATACAGCAAGAGGGTTTCTGCACCGACCATGTGACAGTAATGACAACATTATAAGGGGTGGGGAAGCGAGGTGCTTCCTGTTGCCCCTAGTCACTCCCACCCACCTCAGTGACAGACTCTCTCACCTGACTAGGAGCCGCCCGCAGGCCTCGTCCTCCCCGGAGCAGAGGAAGGGGGACAGGGAAGCTCTGGGGTGAGACGAGAAGTCACCCACCCCCCTGGTGGACGATTCTCACACCTACTAGAGAGGTTGTGGGTCGGGGATGTGGCCCCCTGGGGCAAACAAAAGCAAGGGAGGTGACAGGCCCTCGTGCTTATTCCGCGCCTAGGGAGGGGCCAGGGCGAGGGTGCACCTCACCAGGGGACGGAAGGAGAAGACGGTGTCCCCCCCACCCAGCTGCTCCAGAGAGAGGACACCAAGGAGCACAGTGAGCGAAGCCACACATCCCACATCTCGTCCCCCTCACCCGCCAATCCAGCTCACAAGAGGAGTTAAAACTGGCAGGAGGGAAGAGAGTGAGGAAAGCCTCCAATTTTAAACTTGAAAATGGTTGAAAACCGGTGAGTCGAGGGCCGGGAAGGAACGGTTTGACCGAGCACAGCTGAGGGTGATAAAGACCCCTCCCGGCTGTTCAATAACGAACCGGCCAGGAAGCCCACACCTCGGTGACCAGGCCCCGGGCAGGGTGCCGGAAGGTTCCGCCGCGGTTAGCTCTCGAGCACTTGCATGAGGTTGGCTGTTTGTCCTCATTTTACAGAGGAGGAAACTGAGGCACAGACGGAGACAGCTTTGCCTAGAGCGTGACTCACAGCCGGGAGGAGGCAGGGCCTGGGTTCAGATAGAGACGGCTCTGATGCTGAGCCGGCCTGTCCCCACCCCGCCCCCACCCCCCCGGGTCCCACGCCGCCTGGCACTGAGTTGGTACAAAACATGTTTACTCAATGCACGACCCAGAGAAAACAGAGCCCTCCCTGCCTGGCTCCCGAGTCACGCGTCACCCATCAGCCTCTCCACAAGCGTTTACTGAGGACGCTGAGGGTGGCAAGGACAGCACAGGACCGGCAGCCCATCCTTTACGGTTGGGCACAGGGGACCAGGGAGGACCCAAAGGGGACAGGGAAAGATGAGACCCACTGCAGAGCACGACCCTGCCGTCAGGCCCGGAGGTGAGACTGGAGGCTGGGATCCTGGATTCGGTGACAGGGTGCTCGTCCGGTGTCTGTGGGCCTGGGCGACCCTCTCACATCCAAGGTCCCACACGGCCCTCTCCACAGCAAAGGAAACCGAGGCCCAGAGGGCGACGGGGGTGGTCCCCGGTCGCATGGCTAGGATGTGGCAGACAGGGCTCTGGCCTGCTCAGTCCCTACGTCGGAGCCTTTGTGGGGAGCCGAGGGGACATCAGCAAGGGCAGCCCAACGGGTGGCCCGTCCCTCAGGAGGTTTATGATGTCGAAGTCCTGGGACCAGGCGAGGTGTCCACCTGCATGCAGCACCCAAGGGCTTGACCCCCTCTCCCGACAGACTGCCCACTGCCGCGTTCCCAGACCTCTGCGAGGGAGGACCCCGCACTGAGGGGAGGGAAGCCCCGGGCCCATGTCTGCCTGCCCCCGCCTCTCCCCAGCAGCTGCAGGTGACTGACAAAACCCTTTGCCCCACCGCCTCGGACTGGCCCCTGCCCTTTTCCAGAAATCTCAGCGGGACCTTGATTCCCTCCGGGGAGCCATCTGCCCAGCATGTGACCCAACGTCTCCCCTGCAGCCACCGTTGAGAAAAACGCTCATTCCTCCTGGGAACCTGGAGCTGGGAGGAAGGCTGGAGCCGGGTGCCAGCGTGGGAGACGCAGAGCTGAGCGGGGAGGGTGCGTGGCGACCGCCCAGGCACCCACAGGTGCTCACTTCTGCTGAAGCCACTTGGAGCAGGATGTCCATCTCCTGCAGCGACAGGGCTCTGGAGAGACCCATGAGGTCAGGCCCCACTCTGCCCGTGTCCCCACACCCCAAAGGACCCCTCTCAGAGGCAGAGCCACCACCAGCTTGCTTTCGCACGCCCCCAGGCTCTCTGTTCTAGAACATGACGGAATAAAACATCAGAAAAGAGGGCGTCCAGGGGCGTGCAGGTAGGGGCTCCCTGGGGAGGGCTGTCCTCTGTTTTCTTCCAGGCCATCGAGTGATACGTGCAAGGCATCCAAACAGGGAGCAGCCTCGGGTTTGCACGGAAAGTCTCGAAAGAATAATTCAAGGGTTAGCGCCAAACTTTATAACTGCCACCAGCAAGCACCAAAAGGATGAGGCCGGCCAAGGGTGGCCGGCAGGTCCCGCTCAGGTCCCACTCCAACTAACTCCAGCCCTTTCTGTGCCGCCCGAGCAAACGGACCTCGGTATAAACGGCAGAGAGTGACATCACTATAGGACTCTGAGTTGCAAGTGACAGTAACCGGCCTCAGATGGGGGACCTAGCGGTTCGCGTGTCAAAGCGTCAAGGTGAGTCTGCTCGGGGCTTGACCGGGGTCAGGAGGCACCTGGGAGCCCGCTGCCTCCTGGCAGGCCCTCACCCTGCAGGGAACAGATGGCCGCCGGCCGCGCCAGGCCTCCGTGCGTCCTCAGCCACCTCAGTGGAAAGAGTGACTTGTCCCTTCCCCACAGTGTCAGCAGAAGTCCCAGAAAAGGGCCTTGTTGACTCCAGGCCTCCTGCCTTGCCGCCCGGGAGAGGGGCTGTCCTGTTTTGCTTTCCCCATCGGCTCTCCCCCTGGGCTGGGAGGGGGCCGGGGGCAGCTCTACCCGAACACGAGGCGGGCCCCAGGCCGGGGAGGCAAGGTTCCCAGGGGAAGGCCCCGGGGCCGCCACCGGGGACGGGAAAAGAAGGCCCGGCCGTGGGGTGTCAGCGTCCAGCGGCTGCTGGGACCAACTGCCGCACGCTGGCTGCAGACCACCCAGATTTATCATCTCACGGGTCTGGAGCCCACGCCCTAAACTCGGGGCGTCAGGGCTGTGTTCCTTCTGGAGGTTTCCAGAAAGAATCCCTCGCCTTGCCTTTTCCAGCTTCTGAAGGCTGCCTTCGGTCCTTGGCTCGTGGCCCCTTCCTCCGCCTTACCTCTCCGTCTATCTCTCTCTCTGTCTCTCTCTCTCTCTCTCTCTCTCTCTCCCCCTCTCTCCCCTCCTGCCCCTCAGGCTGCCATGCGGAATACCCCTGGCCGCATGACGTAACCAACAGACCCTGATTTTTCGCAGCTGTGGAGGCTGGGAAGTCCGAGATCGAGGTGCTGCTGGAGTTAATTCCCGGGCCAAACCCTCCTCCTGGTTCATAGACGGGTGGCCGGCTCCCCCTCGTCCTCACGTGGCCTCTTCTCAGTGTGTGCACGCGGGGAGGGTGGGAGGGGGAGGGAAGAGAGAGAGACAGAGAGAGGGGAAGAGCACACGCATGTAACCTCTCTCATGCCTGTTCTCGGATCATGGCAGCCCTATCTGACCAGGCCCCACCTTGCCACCTCTAAATGGGGTTCCCAGACCCAATTTCGCTCCCTCAGACAACAACAGGATGTCTGAGAACTCAACCCAGTGTTGCCGCTGTTGCTGGGATACAGCATCATCTCCACAGGTAAAGGCTCAGCCCTCCCCCACCCCCACCTCCCACCTGTGCTGCTGGCCAACCGCCTACACCCTGGAGGCTCCGCGACCCCCACCCCGACCCCGGCCCGACTCAGATGCCCGTCGCCAGTCCAGGGTGGCTCCTGCACGTCTGTCCAACTGGCTCGGAAGCAGAGGTTCCCACGACTGCCTCCTCGCTGCCCGCATCTCGACAGGTTCACCAAACTGGGCGCTCTCCAAAGCCCTGTGCTCTGAGGCCTTTATGGAGGCCTCGTCACGTAGGTGTGACTGATTAAATCACGGGCATCACAGTGGATCCACCTCCGGGCCCCTCTCCCGTGTCCCCAGAGGCCAGGGGTGCGCCTGAAGGTTCCAGCCCTCTGATCACGTGGTTGGTTTCGCTGGCAACAGCCCCCACCGTGCAGCGCCTTCTAAAAGTGACCTCATTCAACGTAACAAAAGCCCCCTTTCCCACTCCCAATGCTTAGGGAATTCCAAGCGCTCTGGGAGCTCAGAGCCAGGAGTCCTGGAGGAAGACCGGACACACCTGAGAGCTACATCTTGGTCCTCTGAACGACCAGATGCGTTTTCTTGTAAATCACAGCACTGTACCTCACTAAACCTTATTCACCTCCTTCAAGGCTCCACCCCCAAATATAGCCAGACTGGGAAGGGGTGGGGTGTGGTTTACAGGGACTTCAACACATACGCATCGGGGGGACTAAAACATTCGCTCCATGACTGTCTCATCCTGCCCCTCCTGCCTCTCTCTGGTAAGGGCCCTTGTGGCGGTTCTGGGCCCGCCTGGAGAATTCAGGATAATCCCCGCATCTCAGAGTCCTTAACTTGGTCCTGTCTGCAAAGTCCCTTTTGCCATGCAAGGTGCCACAGTCATCGGTTCTGGGGTTAGGGTGTAGACATCTCTGGGAAGCCATTATTCAGTGGACCACGTCCCCTACCAGGATCTGCCTTAAAGAACCATCTAGCCTGTTGAGCACGGTGGCCTGACCTCGGACCTGTGCAAATGAAGCCCGTGCTCCAAGGAGTGGGGAGCCGAGGCCCAGCGGCTGGCGAAGGCCAGGGGCATCTCTGCCCTGGCATGGCACTGTCCCCATGCCAGGAAGCGAAGGGGGAGGTAAGACCAGGGAGAAGCATCCGTTGAGACTCCTCAGATTCACCGAGGTGGGCTCTTGGGGCAGAATTCCAAGACCCAAAAAAAGATCTTCAAGCTTTTCTAAAAAAGAAGAAGAAAAGGAAACAGTTTATGAGAGGAAAGAGGATTCCGAGAGTCACCCTTCCCTGAGTTGGCACCTGTGGGATTGACTCACACACCCGGCAGCGTCCTGGCGGCCTCTGCTCGGCTCCCCGGAGGCCTAGCGATGGCGTTTGTCCACAAGGGACCGGGCCCTGCTGGACGTGTCCTGGGATGGTCTCAGCAACACCCCGGAGGAGGAAGAAAAGGACAGTGGTGCCCAAGACAGCGTCCAGCAGTGGCGGGTGCCCTGAGGCCTCGTGCTCGCTTCTGCCGACTTCGAGGGCCCCCCCAGAAAGCCCAGGGCCTCCCCGACTCCTGCCAAACCGGACTCCAGGAGGCTGGGGCCTCCCCCAAACTCAGACGCAGTCACCAGGCTTGGGTCGGACCCTGCCATGTCTGTCGTCCAGGAGGCATAGGTCCTGCAGGGCTGGGGGCTGGACACTGGTTCCTGGTCCCGCAGGCTTGTCCCCCGGGATGGGTTCCAGAGCCCGATCCTCTGTCCAGGCCTCAGTGACACAGCAACTGGAGAGAGACCCACCGACTCTTCGGTTCAGCCGGCGAGGCTGAGTGGCAGCCCCCGCTCAGGGCATGTGAGCTGGGCCACCACGGCGGCCGCTCGGTTGGCACCGGGCCCCCAGCCAGGGCCAGCTGGCCACGCCCTTGGACCAACCAGGCTTTTCCTGAGTGGAAGCAGGGTTCAGATCCCATGTGCTCTGCAGGACCGAGGAACTCGCAGGCCATCCGGGTCCCACAGAAAAGGTGGGGGATTCTGGCCGGCAGCCGGGGAGGTTAGGGAAGAGGATGCTGAGACGCTTCCAGGCGGCTCCTCCGCCCTCCTGAGTCACACGGGAATGTTTGAGACCAGGAGGCAGGTGGCCGGGGGGAGGGCCAGGACCTTTTCCTAGCCTCTGTTAGGATCACCAGTGGGGACAGGACAGGGGGCCTGGAGCCAGCGAGGGAAGAGGCTGGGAGGGGGGCACAGCTGCAGCCTGGGCCCAGACACCACTTCCTCGCCTCCACCCCGCCCTCCTTTCCAGGGACGTGGCCCACCCAAGACCTCATTCTCTGGACTCGCTGCCGGTTCCACCCACAACGATGGGTGCCCCCCCCCCAAATTTCCAGCTGATGCCAGGACATCCCAGGCCTGGACTCACACCCCTCCCCTTCTCTGTCCCCAGCATCCAGCCCCAAGCCAGGCACAGAGTTGGTGCTTGATAAGTGACGGTTTCCTCGCCTCCTCAGCATCAGGACGCAGTCTGTGCTTTGGCCCTGCAGGGTCACTCGCAGATTAGTCAGTCACCGGTCAGCAAGAGCTGGGTCGAGTGTCGCTGAGACAGGTCCCCGAGGAGCAGCCAGGACAGTACTTACTGAGGGCATGGGGCCCGGCCCACCCCACCCCGCCCCACCCCAGGGAGGTGCTGATGTGGACCCTGCCTGGGCCTGCAACCTGGGGCCCCTGCAAACCCCACTCCTGGGGAGCATCCCGCTGTCACGCCGATTTACAGCTGCCCTTGGGCACCATCCTTGTTTGCTGCTCGGTGCTTTGAACAAGCAGAGCCACGTTTGCCAGATGCCAGGCCTCAGCTCAGCCCATCTGCCGCCGGAGGCCCAGGTGGGGAGCCCTTTGAAGTCCCCGTCTCAGCTGACAGCCCTGCCCCCGACTTTCCACCAGGGAAGGCCACCGCCTCTGGCGTGGCCAAATGGCCCCAGAGCAGCCATCTTCCCAGAAAACACGCAGCCAGGCTCAGCCCTGCCCGAAGCCACTGCACACCGTCGTTGGGGGCTGGGACCATGGCTCCCTGCAAACCGACATGGGCTTTAGATGAAGAAGGGGAACCAGGAGAGCGCGGGGGGCCAAGCCAGCCTGGGCCCGGGCCGCCTGTCACACAGGCAGGACCCAGGGGAGGAAGCTCAGGGCCAGCTACTCCCTCACACCCAGGGACTAGAGGTCGCACAGCTGGAGTTAGAGATTTCGAGTTGGGTCCTCTGCCATCCCAACCACGGGGACCTTCTCCAAGTGGAAACCTCAGCCTCGGCTTGAACAGAGGTTGGCTGAGGACCTGGGAGCTGCCTGGTCCACCCAGCTGGGGAGGGCGATGGCCAGGCCGGGCCAGCCTCCGGGGGACGCGGAGAGGAGGAGTCTGGCTTCGATATCCCTGGCCCTGAAGGAGAGGGGTGAGCTCCTTCCTGCTGGAGCCAGGTGACCCAACAGGGTTCTTCTACACCAAAAGCTGAGCCTCCTCTCCAGCCACCAAACAAGTGTTCCCGAAGCGCTCTCTGTGCCATGCCCTGGGTGGGTGCTGAGATGCGAGAAAGGCAGAACTCAGTCCCTACCCCAGAGGAATGCCCGGGCAGACAGCTCAGATCATGGCAGCCGGTATGCCTGTCCACACAGATGCCCACAGCCCGGAGAAGCAGCCTGAGAGCTACTTGGGATGGGCCCCCATGCTGGGCCTTGCCGAGTGGGGAGTGGGCTGGGGCATATTGGGGTCCGGGGTCCTCACTTGCTCAACAGTCCCTTCCCAGCGCCCCCAGCATGCCGGGCCCCAGGAGGTGTGACTAGTGGCTGGCCCCAGACCGTGGCGCTGCGACCGCACCTGCCTGGCCTGCAGCACGGGGAAGCGACCGCCTGCGAGGCTCCTGCAGGCTGCATCCCTGGAGAGCACACAGGAAAGACTTTGCAAGTTTTACGGCCACTGAAGTCAGCTCGGGCCTGGGGAGGGCGCCGGCCAACCGGCCGGTTCTAATTAAAGGACTGGGCTCCTTGCAGCGGCCTCGGGGCTGGGGGCGACGCCAGGTTTGCAGAGGCCAGCACTGTTTTGCACGGTGTCTCCCAGCAACAGCGGCCACTCTGATGGGGGGGGCACCCCCGTGTGGGTGAGAGCTGCAGCCGGCCTGGCTGAACGGCCTGCGAGTGGCCAGGCCTGGACCCCCAGCCTCGGCTGGAGCTAGGTCACAACTTGTGTCCCCTTGAGGGGCTGCCCCATCCCAAGCTGACCTCGGGGAGCACAGATCCCTAATGGGCCGAAGGAGGACTGTCCTCCCCGCAGCCCAGGGCAACCCTGCCAGGACCCAGAGGGAGTGTGAGGGCAGGGCCTGATTCTGGGTTTCATTTTGCGGCCTTGGGCGACCATTCCGCCACCACGTCTGCACACACACAGTAGGTGTTCAAAAAAAATGGACCAATAACTGGAGCCCAGTAGCAAGACAAAGCCTAGCACACAGTCGGTGCTCAAAACACGCAAATAATTAAATTCAGTGCTTACAACTCTGCCTGGCATACAGGAGGCGCTCGATACGTGGTGAACAAATGACAGAACGAAGTTCCCCTTCGCACGGCGAAAAGCGGCAGGAGCAGGTGCCCGCGGTGTTCATCCCGTGTCCACAGTGCCCGGGCCTGCTGGGGGCGGGGGTGACAGAGGGACACGGCAGGCGGCTGGTCAGACAGTGCGAGTCTGGCCTTGGAGTGCTATTCCCGGCAGTTCCTCTGATTCACAGCTGTCCCAGAACAGTCATGGCTGTGTCAATAAATATTGGTGACTCTGCGTGACCTCTCCGTCTCGCAGGGCTGCTTGGGCCTTCCTGCCCCTCCAAAGACCCAGTCCGGGCCATTGTTATTCTAGCCAGCGTGTAAATCCTTGCCAGCGAGAAAGGGCCCTGCAGGACGAATGAGCCCATGAGCCGATAATCCGGAAAGCATTCGCTTACCCGGTGCTGCCCAGACCTCCTGGGGTTCAGGCACCCGGGTGCGCAGGAATGGGTGACGCTGGGAGGCTGCGACTCCGAAAGAGCCCAAAAGATGCTCGACTTCGACCCCACCTTTCCTCCCACACCCCTACCTGTGTGCCCCTTTGCCCCCTTTCGTGCTATCCCAGGACAGAGTCACATCTCGGATGGACTCAGCACGCCAGGCAGACGAGCCGCCCTTGCCGTCTTCATGGCTGTCACTTTCTAGGTCTAGACCGAGTGAGAGTTCAAAGCATTTCCTCGACTGCGCTATCTTTACGGGGCGACAGATTTTATCATGAAGGGGAAGAAGAGTTGTGAAGGACAGCACACGGGATTGTGTCGTCTCCTCGGTTCGACTTTGAAAAATATTGACGGGGTGCTTTCCATCTGCCAGGGACTCTGGGGAGCTGGGGGACACGACTCAGCCAGAGACAGGCTCAGTCATGCCCTCAGAGGGGTGCAGGCCAGAGGCAAAGCAGACCGTGAAGGAAGCAGCCCCCGCCCCCCAGCAGGATTGGTTTGGGTGCTGCCTAAGGGATTAGGAAGACAAAAGGGACCTGCGACCGGACACCACATGATATTCTTGGTTGGATTCAGAATTAAAGCAAAATAAGGACGGCAGCTAACTTTAGGGAGAATTAAATTATGCGTTGCATATTATGTAATATTTTTGCACCAAAGTGAAATTCCTGGGTGTGAAACTGGAATTTTGGTCACGTGGGAGACTGTCCTTGATGTCAGAGGGCACAGGTTTAACTATTCAGGAGGGAAGTGTCATCTTGTCTGCGACTGACTCGAATGATTAGGTGTTCACCAAGGAGGCAAGCCCCTGCAGGAAGGAGCAGCCTGGGGAAGGCACACACTTGGGGACAGCTGCATGGGAACAGGCCGGGGGCCAGGAGGAGGCCTCAGGAGGCTGTGGCGGTTACCACTCAGCCTGCGATGATGGCGGACGGTGGCAGGACTGGAACGGTGGCGGTGGGGTGGAGAGGCTCAGCTGATATTTGGGGGTAGAATTCACAGGGCTTGGAAGTGGGAAAAGGGTGTAGAAGGGTCCAGAGAACTCACGGTTTGTGGCGTGATACCCAGGAGAAGGGGGGTGCCACGGTCAGAGGCAGGGCCCTGGGGAGAAGCAGATTCCCCACGGGAAGGTCAGGAGCCCAGCTGCAGGCCTCTGAGCTCGGGGCTTGTGGAGCATCGTGGGGTCCCAAGGGTTGGAAACTGCCTCTGCCTCTGCTCAAATAACCGTGAAACCAAAACTCCGACCTCAGTCATGCCAGCCAGGCAGGCCGGACAGGGCAGAGGTGGGGCCTGGGCAGGACAGAGGGACGTCTAGAACAGAAACCGGGTGGCTGGCTAGCCTGCATTAGTTCTCCCACGTTCCCCTCCATCTGTGCAGGGGGCTGGGATCACGACCTCCTCGCCCCCACAAGGCCCTCAACATGAGCCAGGATCCCTAGATGCCACCCCTATCCTGTCGCTGATCAGATGGGGTCTGATTCCCCAGAACTCGGTAGAAATGAAGCCACCTGGGACCCTTGCGGGCCCAGCTCACCTTTCTCAGCAGCTAGCCCACCTGGAGGGATGGCTGGAGAGGGCGGGCGCTGGCCCAGGCAGGGGCCAGCTCAGGTAGGCGCAGGTGGCCTAGGGTTGCAAACGCGGCAAGGGGTGTACTGGGGCTGAAAAGTGATTTGTTGTCTATCTGGAATTCAGACTGAACTGGAAATCCTATTGTTCCTTGCTAAATCTAGAAGGGGTGCCGAATGGTACGGGGTGTCCAGCAGGAGAGGACACGGGAAGGGGGATTGAATGAAATGCTGCAGGAGAGTCACCTTTGGGCTCACCTACTGGCGGGCTGGTCCTGCTGAGGGGACTTCCTTTTAGCACCTGCCAGGTGGGGTGGGGTGGGGGTCCTTGCAGGTGCTGAACCTCTTACCTGGCTTATCCTCCCAGGAGTGATGCTCGTGCAGATTTTCATACAGTTGAGGCCCTTTCCTTCCCTCCCTCCAGAAGGTCAGGTGTGAGTGTCCTGTCTCCTGAGAGCTTTCTCCCAATCAGCATTTGCTTCTGAACTTTGCTAATTAAACAGTGACTCGTGAGTTGGGCTTAGAGTTCACTATTCCCAGTGGTCACAGCGACACTTCCTCCTGGTCAAGCCCTGCTGGGGCTCTCACTACCCACTATCGCTACCCCCCAGACACTGATTCCAGCCGGGCTCTTACTCTAGGGTCTGTCTCTTCCACCTCAGACCCTCTTTCTCTTAACCCTGGCCCTTCTCCTGGGAGGCCTCCCCGACGCCCCCGGCCCGTCCCATGGCTCCCCGTACGTCCTCTGTCGTAGCGCTTATTCTCTGACTGCAGTGTGCCTGGCTTTGAAGGGTCCTGGCCAGGAAATCCTCTCCTGAAACCCTCACACACACACACACACACACACACAAAATCCGCATCTCAGAGAATATCCACACCCACCCACCCCAAGCCCATTTACAGACCCCCCGGGTTGATGTCACAATCCCCTAGTTACTTCACTGTCCCCCACTAGACTACAAGCTTAACGGAAGCCCGTTCACCACCGCGGAGAAAGCCTGGAACACAGTATTTATCAATAAGGTATCAGTAGAGACAAAAATAATCAATGAACACTTATCAAGAAGATAGATGAGCCTTTTAAAGGTGCTTTTTGGATGCTGTTGGAGGAATGAAAGAATCAGCACAAATGACCCGAGGCCTAAAATTTTGCCCTCTAGGCTAAACTCTGCGTGTGCCCCGAGGTCCCCTCCACTGCCACCCGTAAAGGCAATCTAGGCCCACATCCTGCTCAATCCAGGTTAACCTGGGTTTCTGGACCATGTCCCAATATGGGTGGGCCCTGGAAACACCCAAACCAGATGCTCCCCCCTTAGGCTCTCGGACGCCTCACCTGTACCCGGGACACAGCCTGTGTGTGCAATGTAGCCCCAAGGATGCCCACCCAAGGCATCATCGAGGGCAGAGAGATGGACTCTCGAGGCCATGATCACAAGAGCCAGCCGTCACCTCAGCGCAGACACGCACGCCGCCTTCCCGCAGGGCTCCGGCTGCAGGGGCTGAGCTGCCATTGCAGAAGGCTGTCCCTGAGCTGGGAAATCTCCCGTTCTGTGCTCTGCTGGAAAAGGTCCGACAGCCGAGAGGACGTGTCCGCATAAACCCACGTACATAGGGTTACTACAGATAATGCTTGCTTTCCATCCAACTCAGCGAAAAACGCTCACCACTGAAGAGTGAGCATCGTTCTGAGTGAAGGTTGACGGATATTTCCATTTCTACTAACGAGTAAGGAAAACTGAAACAATGAAGACGTCTACTGGAATTTCACTTTTTTTTCTGAATTGGAAAATGGCGTTTAAATACTGGGAGGATATTTCCTCAATTTTTTTTTTTTTTTGCATTAGTCACAACGTAATGGCCAGAGACGCATCTCACTTTCAGGTTTAATCTGCACCATTAATAGTTCCTCCATTTCTTTCTTAATCTAGACAATCAACAAAACAATAAAGCGAACCCCGGCTAGTCGTGCTTGCCAGTGTCCACGGTGTAAACACTTCCATCGTGGCTGAGTTCAAGCTACCAGCAAGTGTGACCTCGCTGAATGTGATGCTGAGAAGAGATGCAGCAGCCATCAGGGTGCATGTTTCCGCCACGCGGGCCCAGGAGACAAATAACCTTAAGAGCACAGATAATAGTAAAATGCAGTAATTAGAAAATGATGAGCTCTGAGCATGTATTAGCTTTGCTTTTAGTGTAATTTCTTTAATTGTAAGTTTGTAGAATTTAATTGTTAATGATGATTATGCTTAACAACTGGCTCACAAAGTTCCTGAAAATTGAACCCTCGACTCTCACGAGCTGTGACAAGCTGGTTCCCACATTCCAGTGGGCCGTCGTCTCATTCCCCTACTCCCTATAGGATAGGTTTTACGACCCCTGTCGTATAAACCAGAAGCCGAGGCTCGGAGGCCACAGCGCCAAGGCTCACGTTGAGGAGCGTCTGATGCCAAGATGGTTTTAGATCCGCACCAGTCACCTGAGCTGGCTGAGGTGAGAAAGAACCGAACCACAGGTGTGTTTGGGGGCTTGTTGCTGTGTCACCAGTCAGTGAACACACGTCTCTCAGCCTGGTGTGGCCTCCAGGCCTTGCGCCCCAGTGTGTCGAATCCACCAGAACAGTTAGGACAGGAGGACTTCAGAAGAAGACAATGTGGTGGCAGATAACCCTTGGCCAGGACACCACTAGAACGTAATACAGGGAAGATCCAGTCATCCACGTCTAAAGGGGGGGCCAAATCCCTATGACCTGAATGCTGAATCTCTCCAGCCAAAAGTAGTTCAAAATGTGGGTGTCGTGTGGTAAGGGTGTCGTGTCTTATGGGCATTGGGGGGCGTTGAGCAGCATCCCTGGCCTGCTGGATGCCAGAAGCAACCCTTCCCACCCCCAGCTGTGACTGCCACATGTCCTGGGGAGGTAAGGGGCACAAACCACCCTGTGTTAGGAACCATCGGCCTTAGGAAAGGACGAGCAGGGAGAAGTCCTCTCAGAGTGGACACGTTGAGGGCACAGACAGATGAATGGGCTACATGTGCCCTCAGCCCCAGAGTTGTCCTTGGACGCTGGCTGAGCGACGAGGAGCCTTGGCAAGGGTGGGAGAACCCAGGGAACCCTCAGAAAACAAAACTCCCAGCAAAACACACTCTGCCCATTCACCAGCCTTGAGACTCAAAGCCCGGGCTTTTCTCAGAACATCCGCCATAGGTATTTGTACGAGGGCAAGACCCAGATCATGGGCCTCCTTCATGCTGGCTCCCATTCCCTCATTCACTGAGTCTCTCGTTCATTTCACAGCTCTGGAGCCTGCCACGTGCCTGACTCTGCCAGGTGCTGGGGATACACAGGTGAGAGACGTGGCGATCCTGCCCTCTGTCCCCATATCCCTCTCCCCCGATAGAACAAAGGCGCCAAGAATGTTGGGTTTTGCCCAGCTTTGCCCAGCCCCCAGCAGGGGCTCAATACACACCTGTCAGCGGAGGAACAGGAGATGGGAGTTTTCAACCTGGCTGGGGGGAGGGGGCCAAGGAAAACTGTGTGGACACCTGATCTGAGTGCCAGAGGACTGGCAGGAGCTGCACAGCTAACAGGGCCAGGCGGAAGGCTCAGCCTGGGTGAAGACAGGAAGGTGAGAGGGGGCACTGCTGACTGAGTGTATTCGCTTCCTACTGCTACTGTAACGAATTACCTCAAATTTTGTGGCTTCAAACGAATGTAGTGTAACGAATTACCACAAACGTAGTGGAGGTCGGAAGTCTCACACGGGGTGTTTTGGGCTATATTGTGTCCCCGCCCCCCTCAAATTCATATGTCGAAGCCCTAACCTCTCCTGTGACTCTATTTGGAGATGAGGCCTTTAAGGAGGTAATTAGGGTTAAATGAGATCAAAAGGGTAGAGCCCTGATCCAACAAGACAGGGTCCTGGTAAGAAGAAATGGAGACACGAGAGGGACTCCACACACACACACACACACACACACACACACACACACACACACACACACACACACACACACACACACACACACACACACACACACACACACACACACACACACACACACACACACACACACACACACACACACACACACACTCATATGAGGACACAGCAAAAAGGCAGCCATCTGCAAGCCAGGAAGAGACGCCTCATCAAGAACCAAATTTTCTGACACCTCGATCTTGGACTTCCAGCCTCCAGAGCTGTGAGAAAGAGATTCTGCTGTTTAAGCCTCCCAGCCTGTGGCATTTGGTTCTGACAGGCCAAACAGACCAACACTCTGGGCTCAAACCGAGCTGTCAGGAGGGCCCTGTTGCTTTTGGAGGCTCTCGGGGAGGATCGTGGCCTAGCCTTTTCCAGCTTCCGGAGTCCACCTGCATTCCTTGGCTCCGGGCCTGCCTCAGCTCCCTCGGGCCTCTGCTCCCTGTCACAGCTCCTTCTCTGACTCTGACCTTCCTGCTTATAAGGATCCTTGAGATTACATGGGGCCCACCTGGTTAACCCAGGATCCCCTCCCCATGGCAAGGTCCTGAATTGCATATGCAAAACACCTTTTGCCATGCGAGGTCTCGTAGTCACAGGTGCTGAGGACAGACGTTTTTGGAGGGCCATTGTTCTGTCTACCACACTGAGGAGTTCAACCAGAGAGAAGCTTGTGAGTACGTGAGTGTGGGTGTATGTTGGGGCTTGAGGGGGGGCCATGAAGATGCAGAAAGAATCTGGGGTCAAGACCTTGTGTACCAGGCCTAGTTTTAAAAAATCAGCTTGAACTAGTTCCTCCTGAGAATTCCCTAGCCATTTCCAGCAGGGCGGAGCAGCAGCAGTAACCCCTGTGGGCTTGTCTCGTCCTTGGTGGTGCCAGAAACCCAATTCACACTGCCTTAAGGGACAAGAAAACCTATCCGCTTTATCTGAAAACGTCACAGATGATCCAGCTTCAGGTACATCAAGATCCAGGAGTTCAAATGACCTCAGCAGGCCTCCATCTTTTCCCACCTCTCTAAGACAAAGTCTTCTCTACGAGCAGAGAAGGAAGGTCATTCTAAACTCTAAGCCTCCCAACCTTCCAGCTCAGCAGCCCCCAGAAAAAAGAGTTTCTGCCCCACGACTCTGGCAAAAAATAAAAATAAAAAAAGTACCTGGGAGGGTTCTGATTGGCAGCTGGGGTCACCTGCCTATTCCTAAGCCAATCGCAGCAGGCTCTGAGTCATGGCCCGCCCCCGGGGAGAGGAGGGGGAGGTCTTGGAAATATGGGGAACAGTCTCTCCACAGATGGGGGGCACTGCCTCCGAGGGAGGGGGCACCCGGCCTGCAGAAACAGTGGTGCTCCCTAAGGTGTGTGTGGGTGGGGGTGTGGCTGGGTTTAGGCCCCTAACAGCTTTAGCTCCACAGTTGTCCTTCCAGGGGATCCCCCACCCCAGCCTCTGAAGATAGGAGTGGACATTTCTGTCCCTGAAATTAGAAGAATCCAGCCATAGCATGGAGGGTAGTTCCATGTGGCCTCCATGTGCCCTCTAGGACGCTGCCTTCTCCTAAGCAAGTGGTCATCTCGGGGGTCACTTTGGTGTCCGAGGCCCCCTCGTACCATGTATCATTTAATATTATTTAACAATGATGTAAAAGTCCAATCCTGATCTCAAATAAATGTCTGATGGATTGAAGGAAGGGTTGCTAAGACGGGTCACTTAAACACCAACCGCCAGGCCTAGACTCCAGGCAGGCTCCAAGGCTGGGTGGGGGGTGAGTGACCAGCTGACAGAGATGTCCTTTTCTGCACCCAGTGGGTGCTTAGCAGATGCTTTTTGTTGAATTTAGGCTGTTAGAGACTGGAACCAAAATCATTCTCAGCATCGAGAAAGAATAATGTGACCATATCCTGTACCGCATCCCCTTGGGGCTATTCTACAAAAATGCTCTGACGTGCCTCCCGTGTGCCCGGTACTGTGTCAGGCACTGGGGGGCAGTGCAGACTGGGCGCCTCGTCCTGCCCTCCCGCGCCTGCCCTGGTCCCCAGCCCAGCCTCCCCACCCTGTCCTCACCCTGACCCAGCGAGCAGGGCTTGGCCAGCAAGACCTGTTTTGCCTTCTAAGTGGAAACAGGCTGCTGCAAAGGAAGGTCGGCTCAGAGCAGAACCCGGTGACTCTTGATCCGTGTTCACCTCTGACCAAGACAGAAACACAGCTGCGGTTATCAGAAAGCTGCCGAGAGCCTGGGGTGGTGGGGGTGGGGGCCCGAAGGAAGAGGGAGACGGAGGACGGATGTTGGGGGAATGGAGTTCTGAATCACAGGCTCTTATTCACGGGGGCAGCTGTGGCCACAGGATGGGATGGGGTGGGGTGAGGGTGGGGAAGGGGAGTCCTCTGCCGAGGGTAGGCTGAGCAGAAGAGGGCTTCCTCATCACCCTCCATTTCCCCTCTCCCCAGAGTGCATGGCATTTCCCAGGAAGACAGAAGGCAGAGCTATCCCCTAGATCGAGAGCGTGGAGACCGTCCCAGGCCTGGGAGGGGTAAGCTGGCATGGTCTGTGGGGGTAAATGAGTCAACAGCCCTGTGGGGCCACCTGAATCTTGCTAGCAGATTCCCAGAGGGCTAGGGCGGTGGCTTTGGCAAAGCCACGGGGCAAATGTCCTCACCTGAGCAGGGTGAGGCAGGGCAGGACCCAGCAGGCCCTGGCCCCACTAAAGCTGCTTTTGATTGGCCGCCCCATGGCACTGAGATGGAAACCCCAGCACCTGTGGCCGACAACTGCCAAAATCACTGGGAGGTCAGGATCAATTAGCAAACTGGTCGCTTAGCGGTGCCCAGCAAAGTGCAGAGGGAGGCCTGGCGGCTGGGGTGGGCCTGGGGACAGCAGGTCAGCAGGCTGGTCCAACGGTGGAGGGCGGCGGGCTCCCCTGGCCTGAGTCTGAGCGGGGAGCAGTTCTCACCCCAGGAGCCGGGGCCAGTGGCCTCATTCTTCCCACGGCCACAGGAAACTTCCAGGGAACTGGGACCTCCAAGCCCGGGAGAACGCCTCCAAAATTCCTTGGGCTTTTTCTTCCCTCGTCAACCAAGTATCTATTTATAGACATGGAAATATGCGTGGAGAAAGGACTGGAAGGAAATACACGAGATGTTCACATGTTTTTCTCCTCTTGATTGGTATTTTCTTACAAAAAGCAAATACGGGTCTCCAGATAAGAAACAAGATATTTTAAAAGTATAATTGATCTTGACATGAGGATCCGTGCTTGTCATAAAAACGGGGAAGGGGGGAATTTGAAATCACCCACAGCCCTGTTAACCGTCGGCGTGGTGCTGTGTTTTCTCCCGTGGTCTCTCCTATGCGCACGTTTGGGACTCAGGCCTGCTAACCTAATCACTCCACACGATGACAAAACTTTTCTGTGGCCACAAATCACCGCGCAGCCCTCGCAGGGTCACTTCTTTTCAACCGCCTGATGTTCATGCTCTGGGTGATGCTCTTATGAGTTTCTAATTCTTCACTGTTATAAGTAACACCGCTGTAAACATCTTCGTGTGGAAAAGTCTTTTGTGTCTTCAAGATTTCCGTCTTCAAATTCTCCAATTTCCAGATGCGGATTACAGCGTAAAAGGCTGCCACGCATAAAGCGACAGTGTGGACTTGAACTCAAGTCATTCTCAGTCCAAAGTCCCCATCTCTAATCCTAAGAAGCAGTATTAAAAGAAAAATGGAAATGAGACTTCACTGTGCACAGGGTAGGGCTGGCATCTCTTCTGCCTCCCACGTCCCCTCTCCCAGCCCCACCCCCCACCAGCAGTGGTGTCCCCTGCAGGCCCAGCCCTGGCCACACTACACAGGATGCTATGGGGGTGGAAGAGAATCGAAAGACTCCCCAGTGTAGCTGGGGAGCGAAGGTCCAGGCAGGTTGGGCCCCGAGGGAGAAACCCCTGTACCATGGGTGGGACTCTCAGAGGCGAAGCGTCAGCTTCATCTTCAAAGATGGGCTGAGGAAGGCGCGACCCGGGGCTGGGCGGCCGGGGCCCTGAGGTGGCAGCTGGGGCCCATGCAGGGAAACCCAGGAGGTGGAAAAGCGACGAGATGCCAGGCAGATGCGGGTCAGGTCAGCTCAGGGAAGGGGGTGCGTGCCTAGCCCCCCCTCCCACCCCTCTTCAGGTCTCCAGGCCTCTCTCTCACCACCCCCCCAGCCTCCCTCAGCCGCAGCCTCCCTCCACGCCCTCCCAGGTTCCCGTTTTTCTGTGGCGACCACAGCATCCTGTCCCGACCCGGGGAAGGCTGCCACGTCTAGCGAGGGCCAGTGACTTCCTGTCACAGCCAGACTCTGCGGGGGCTCACGTCTCCTGGTTGGCCCGGCCCCAGAAGGCAGAGGCCGCCGGCTCCTGCAAGCAGGGCCGTGACACTCACACACTGTCACTCCAGCACGCTCACTCACACTCCCCTCCACGCCACACGCTGCCTCTCGCATGCGTGCTTGCATCCCTCGCACGCTGACTCACACATGCCCCGTGCTCCCACTCTCCCTCCCTCACACACTCCCACTGGCTCGGAACACGGCGCCCTCGCTCACCCCAGCCGGGAGCGGCACGAGGAGAAACTGCAGGGGTGGCCGCTGGCGGAGGTCAGATGTGGGGGCCCCTGAGCACCCACTGCCCCCCAAGGCTGCAGCCCCTGCCTCGGCTCGCGCTCCCTCCCACCGAGACAGGACATGGTGCTGCTTAAGGACACAGGCCGGGAGGGATGATCCGGGCCCAAATCCTGGTCCCACCTTGGACTCTGAGCCTCAGTTTCCCTCTCTGTAGGGGTAGCACCGCCCTTACAGGAAGGCTGGGTGATTAAATGACATCACGCCTGCGAAGTGCTCTGCGAGTCACACCGATGGCAAATGCTTTGCAAGCAGAAGAGCTGAAATGTCATTATTAGAACTCCCCAGCCTCGCTACCAGGATGGCTTTCGGGGGCCCGGCGGCTGAGTGACCTGCAGCTGCTCTCTGCACCCCAGAGACACCGAAGCCCAAAGCCAGCAGGCTGAGGCCCTGCCCAGCTTCCTGCCAGTCACAGACACACCCAGACAGTGGCATCGCAGCCACCAAAAGCAGACACTCATCCCCAAACTGGGGCAGCTCCGCCCTCCCAGGCCTGGGACCCTTCGGGCCCTCTCACCTGACGGCCCTGGTATAACCGTTTACGACTCCCTTCTGCTCTCTTTCTTTGCTGTTCACTCTGGGCTTTTCCTCTCACCAGCCCTGGGGTGCATGCTCCCCGCTGCCCCCTTTCCAGCCTCGGAGCCCCTCTCTGCTCCATCTCTCCTGCTGAACTCATCGGCCTCCTGGTTTTCTCTGTCCACATCACAGCCCTGACCACTTCACCCCCTCCCCCCCCGTCCCCTCCCGCCTCTCCCCCTCTGCCCTCTCCATCTTGGCTGAGGCCCCTCCCTATGAGCCCCTCCACTCCTCCCCTCCCCCACCAGCCCACCAGTCTGGTCCATCTAGACACCCAGTTGGACCAACCCAGCATCTCTGGAACCAGCTGACACTGTGGCCAGGGAGCATCCTCTCCTGGGAGCGGTCTCCGCAGACAAGGGCTGAGGAAGGGGGCAATCCCAACGGGGGGTTCAGGGGACCAGAACTGGGTGGGACCAGGGCGGGCTGGGCACAGGAGCCACACCTGCATCCATTCTGTCCAGAAACCTAAATGGCTGTGGATCTCTGGTTGGCTCTGCACGCCCTCTCTGGGGCCAGGCAGTCATCTGAGGGGTGCGTGTGGGGGCAGACTGCACCGAGGCCCCCTGTCCTGGACTAGTGCCCTGCCACCCTTGGAGTGGTACCCACAGCCATGGATGACACGAGCGCCCTGCCTCTCCTGCAGAGCCATGAGTTGATCTGGCCTGTGACAGTTGGGTGGCTCTGCCCCTTAGCAGCCTCCCCAGGACCTTCCTGGGTGTGGGTTGTGATCAATGACCGGGACCCCACCATGGCCACAACGCCCAGGCGTGCTCACAGCAGTGCCAGGCATTTGAAATACGTCTTGCCCAGGATGGCTCACCTTCTTGGGGCTGCTTGGGGTGAATTCAGTGCCACCAGGTGAGAAAGACACACGCAGATTTCTCTGCTTTACACCCAGGACAGACAGGAAAGCCAGGCTTGGCGCCGGGCGGGCCTGAATTTGAGGCCCGGGAATGCCTCTTCTCAGCTCTGGGGGACCCAGGCAAGTTCCTTAACGTCTGTGAAAGCACCAACTTCCTTGTCTGCACAGCGACGATTATCGGAGCGCTTACCTCTAGGATGTGAAAATGAAATGAGCTGGTGCTTGTTGTCAAGCCAGGCACGGGGCCAGCGCCCCAGCACGCTGTGGGAAAGAAGTGGCCACGGCTGTTGTCGTCAATGTCATTTCTCAGCGCCACCTGTGACTAGGAGGTGGTGTTGTCCCAGGTCAGGAATCAGTGTCTCTCCTGAGGAAGGACACAGCCTGTTACCTGAAGGGACAGGTAGAGGTTGTCAGACAGAATAACTGAGGAACTCCACTCTGATGGATGTGAAGCTGCCTGGAATAGATCTCAGAAAGGCATCTTCCAGGGTTTCCTCCCGCCCTGAACTCCCAAGGGACACCGACCAGGCCAGGGCTGAACCCACCACAGAGCCAGTCCAGCCAGCACTCGGTGGTCCAGGAGAAGGGCCCAGCCCCTGCCCCGCCCCGCCCCACCAGTCCCATCCTGTGGAAAATGAAGGCCCGTCCTGAGCCCGCCGCTTTCTGCAAAGCCATTCCAGCAACCTAGACCCATGATTTTTAGCTTGTTCAGCTCTTTTAAAACAACCCTTTCAAAGCAGCTCAGCAATGGGGGCTGTGGCTTGATTTGAGGTTAAACAAATAAGTGCCATTTATCCACCAACACTCTAGGAATGAAAGATTTCTTCAGGCGAATTCCCAGGCTGCGTGCTCCAGAAAAACTGCTGCCCCAAATTACTGGGTCCCAGTCCAGCGTTCTCCATTTCTGAGGATATGTGGGCTGCTTTCGGCGGTGCTCTGCACAGAGCACTAGGACCGGCGGTGGTGGAGTCGGTGGCCGGGCACACCGCCCCTTGGCTGTGTCAGCCTCCCACCCGGCGCCCACGGGGCCCTGGGAGCTCCTGGGCACTTCTGGGCCTGTCGGGAATGGCTCCGCTCCACCCTGGGGGCCTGGGCCAGACTGCTGGCTGCTTGTCTTCCCATGTTTTGAGGGTAGGCAAGAATGAGAAAAAGCAGCAGGGAGGGGGGCAGGTTGGGGACACATTCTCAAACAAATAAAACTCCAGGGCACCAGACGGGAACGCTGAGCTCCTCAGACTGAAGGGTGCAGGGGCCACTCAGCAGAGATGCGCTCCTTCCTCTTCACTCTCAGAGACATCATCTTAACGCCCACGCTGGAAATTTGGGCCAAGAGCCGTCAGATCTCCCTGCTCTTGGAAATATCCTGTGGCAGAAACAATAGGCTCACCCAGTATGCCATTTGCTCCCTTACATTTCCCAGCTGTGCCAGGTGACCAGTTTGGACCAGTGACATGTGTGGTGCGTGTCACTGCCGGACAGAGGCAGTAAGAGCCCATTCTCTAGTCTCTCTCTCCTGGCTTCTGTGACTATGGGGGTGTTCCAGATGGTGCAGCTACAAGATGGGAGCTTCTGTCCGCCTGGGCCCCTGAGCGAGTCCATGGAGCAGAACTGCCTGCCGACCGGCTGGGACACAGAGCATGATTAAGGAATAAACTTTTGCTGTCTTCAGCCACTGAGACCCAGGGTTGGTTGTTACTGCAGCATTACCTGGCATGCCCTGACTAATCGAAGCTCCTGGAATACAATAGTTGTTTTCCATGTTGTTTGCAGAGAGAGATCAGCATGCAGGAGGTAGACAACAATACCCCCACCTGCTCTGGCCAACAGCCTTCGCCCAAAGGCATGTTTATGAGCTAACACGCAGGGGTCCCACGGTTCCCCATCCCACCAAAGATTTAAGGAAGTTCTCCGAGGCTTGGGCCTGGGTCTACGCCTTCCTTCCAATTTCTCTACAGAATCTGGTTGAATGCTACCATAAAGACAGTCCTCTCTCATATTCTAAGGCACTAAACAGGGCACGAAGCACTTCTGCGGGTGATCCCCCATGAGGCAAGCGAGAGAAGCTTCATTCTCATTTTAAAGATGAGAGCACTGAAGCTCAGAGGATTTCATGTCATCCAGCTAGCTAAAGAACTTACACCTAGGTCTTGTGTCTTTTGGCACAATACTGGTATTTCTCAAAATGTGGTTCACGGACTCTGAGATGGGGCCTGGGGATCTGCATTTCCAAAGCTCCTCAGGCAACAGCTATGCTCGTTAAGTGTGAGAGCCCTCGCACCGCACTGTGCCTCCTCCTTCATCAGACAAAGCCACTACCAGAGCGGTGGGATCAGAGCTGCAGCCAAGGACCCCTCCCCATCCAAAACAACATGTCCCCGGGCCAGACTGCTCTTTATCAAATTCTCTCCAAAGAGCCATTTCTTTAAGTTAAAATACAAATAGTCTAGAAACACTGACAACCTGCTCATGAATTAACTCAGGCTATCCCCAGGTAAAAACAACCTCTTGTAAGAAATGACTCTGAAAAGTTAGTCAAGACCAAGACCTGAAAGTACAAATCCAGCTGGAGGCTGCAAGGGGTGAAGGAGAGGCTGAGCATCATGGGGATGGGAGTGGGATGGGGTACGGGGAGGACTCAGAGAAGAATTTAAAAATCCAGCTGGGGCAGATTGGCTAAAACTTCACAACAAGAAAAACTCAGAAGTATTGGAGAAAATTCTCAACCATACTACTGACCACCTGTGGAAACTTGCAAAAGTTACTTCATCTCTCTGAACTTCAGTTCTCTCACCTGTGAAATGGAACCGATAACAGAACCCACCCGTAGTTAGACCGTTACAAGAATCAAATGCATTTGTGCATGAGACGGTTCACATTTATCGACCCCTTACCATATGCCAGTGGCCGTTCTAAGTGTTTTATATATCTTAACTCATTTAATCATCCCTACTACCCTACGATGTGGTTATTATTTTACTCATTTTATAAGTGAGGAAACAGAGGCACAGAGAGGTGAAGTAATCTGCCCAAGGCTGCAAGGCTCCCAAGTGTCACGGCCAACATCTGAAGCTAGTCGTTCAGGCTAAAGAGGCAACGATCCTATGGCTACACTGAGCCCTGGAAGCTTCATCTCACAGGGAGGGATGCAGCTGGAGGAGGGCTGCAGTGGAGCCCACTGAAAGCTGGGGGTCAGGGCGGGGGCCCGTTTCCCAGTTCCAAATGCAAACTGAACAGTAGCCATAATAATTCTGAGCTAAGGAGTGAAGGAGCACCCTGCCCGTTCCCACCTCCAACCCCAAGACACTAACCCTACTCCACACCCAGAGGAAGACACCGGGTGCTGCCTCCAGAGCCCAGAGAGGCCATGATGGCCCCAGCACTTTCTCCCAGTATCCCCTACAACAGGTGCCGACACAAATGCCAGCCCTCTTGCTCCACTGTCCAGCTAGGGAGTTGTCTGGAATCAACAATTTGGTTTATCTTGTTTGCTCTTTTAGAGCATCTTAAAAAAAAATTTTTTTTTTTTTGTCAATGTTGCAAGGAAAAAAGGGAACCAGCATTCACTGAGCAGTTACTATAGGCAACACTCCACATCAAGCACATCTATGTGTCTCGTTGGGCCCTCGCAACTTTGTGAAATATGTATTATCATCTCCATTTTACAGATGAGGAAACTGGGCCCAGAGAGGTTAAATATCTTGCAGCAAAGTAGTAGCATGGTGCCACTTCAAACCCTCGTCTCTTTGTACCCAAAGGCACTCACAAGGTGATGGCCAGCAAGGCTTTAAGATCCCGCCCCTGCAGATGAAGTGCCCTGTTTCTCACTTATTCTTTCATGTGTAGGGTGCTTTTGAGAGGCTGCTCTCTGCCAGGCACTGGATGAGCGACTGCAGCAACCTGGCCTCACCTTCATTCTATTCAGCAGGGATGCAGGTCCATATTAACATTCTATTTGGAGAGATTTCTATCGCCCCCAGGTCCCATGAGGACCATCAGCGCAGGGGATGCTTCTCAAGATTGGGGAGGGGGGCGGTGATTCAGCCTCCTCCAGGGAGAATCCAAGCTCTGGGTGTTTCAGGAAACGTCTGACCTGCCAGGTTTCCGTGTGGCTGATCAGTTAGAGCTGAGGAAGGGGGGAGCCGGAGGGGAGGTTTCCCGTCAGCCCAGCTTTTGTCTCTCACATGAGCCCGAGACAGACAAACCACAACCACAGACTCGACCAGCTGTGGAAGCTTCGAACAGGAAACCCAGAACATCTGGTGCTCCACTTCCTGTGAAGACTGTGCAAGTCTGGGTGTATGTGTGTGTCCGCCTGTGTGCATGTCTGTTCTCTCTCCCGCTGTTGTTTAGTGGGACACGGATACAGACAGGGTTAGAAACCACAGGCCTTGTGGTGACAGGGGAGCCAGACACCGCTCCCCAGCCCTTACAGTGCCTTGGCCCTCCTCAGTGACCCAGGATCTGATCCAATCTCATGGGCCACCCTCCAACACCCGGCACATGCTTAGCTTCAAGTCACCACGCACTTGAATAAAGGGGCTTTTTTTCTCCTTTTGGATTTAGGTGGTTTCAGAGAAGCTTGTTTGGGGATGAAGTGGGAGGGTTCTGCTTAAATATAACTTGGCCTCAGCATACAGACGCACAAAAAGCAGCGTCTGGACGAAAGCTGTTTTTAAAACAATTTGAGAATCTGTGGATGACCTCTGAGGCTGGTCAGTGGGCTGTTTTCCCACTAGTGGTGTCCTCTATGGAAGGTCTCAGACAGGACTGAGAAGGGTTTCAGGAAACGTAAAGGAATGGAAAGAAAAGGCTCCCCAAACTGTAGCATGAGGTTTAACTCTCCTATCAGCCACGTTTAGGAGGCGGGCGTTATTGTGCTCATTTTACGAATAGTGAAACTGAGGAGCAGAGAGGGTTTTGTAACCTACCCAAGATCACTGGGCAACTAAAGATCGGGGCCCAGGTTCAAAATCAAATCTGACTCGCAGCCGCATGCTCCATCCGGGATCACACTTCATTCTCAGTGAACAGTAACAATCTAAACTGTGCCTGGCCCACAGTCGATATTCAACAAACCTGTCTTGAATCCATCAATGAAACGAGCTATCGTGGATGGCAAGAACTGTCGTCATCACTGTCACCCCAGGGTTCCGCACAGCGCCCTGCAGGAGTAGGTGCTTCGTAAGTTCGGGACAGTGACGATTCCTGCAGGTCCTGTACTCAGCCAGGGGGACTGATCGGCTCCCGGCTACACATCTGAAAGCAGGCAGAAAGAACCCCAGCAGTCAGCAGAAGCCACACACCCTCCAAAGCTGAAGTGCTTGACTTAGATATCCAACTCCGGCCCTGAGTCCAGATCGGGTCACCTGGACGACGAGCGAAAGCAGCATGCCCGCGGATCTTAGAAGCTTCGGTGTAGAGGGAAGACGGGCCGACTGGCAGAGGCCGGCCGCCAACAGACAGCAATTTAGGAACCCGGCCGGCAGGCACTTTCAGAGCCGGACGTGTCCCTACGCGTCCCGACGAGGAAAGCGCCAGGAGAGGGAAGGGGCGAAGCGGCCGCACGGCCCCGTGCCCACACACCTGCCCTCCAAACGGCCCCGAGAAAGGCCGACGACCGGGGGCATCTCGGATAAGCCTCTCGCTGAGACGAAGAGGCGTGACGGCGAGGACGGGAAGCCCGGGAGCGGGGCTCACCCGCGACCCGGCGTCTAGCATCCCCCGGCCCCCCCACACACACACACACACGCGCGGACCCGAGACGGCGCATGCGCAGCGTCCGAGGCCGGGCGCGTCCTCACACCTGCGGGTCCACGGGGCCCTCGCCTCGACGCCCGCGTGACGTCCCGCGCGCGCCGCGGGCTGCGTGACGTCATCCTCGCGCGCCCGCGCGGTGCCGAAGCCGGGAGCGCGGACGGGCAGGGAGGCGTTGCCGTGGAGACGGGGCGGCGAGCCCCGCCCCCGGGACGGGATTGGAGGAGAGCTGGTCAGCTGACGCGAGGGAGGGTTTATTTGGAAGCGCGCGGGAAGGCGTGCAGCCCGCGCTCCGCGCCGGCTCCCGCGACAGCAGCCCGTGGCGCCCTCACTTTACTCCGGCCACGTAGGAGGGCGTGTGCCAGGCGGACGCCTGCCTCCGGGACACTGCGCCTAACTTTACCTGCAAGAGGAGCCTGTCCCCGAATCTCCCCAGGGCTCCCTTCCTCACCTGCGCGGTAGGACGACTCCAACGTTCCTTACGCACAGAGGCCGCCTCCGACCACGGACTGGACATCGCAGCGCTGCCTCCCAGTCCCAGGTGCCCCGGGGCTCCGTCGCATCTGTCACCTGATATGCAGTGTGATGCGTTCCTGTCACTTCTCGATGTCCCTCTCCCTCCGGAGGCAGGAATTTTGTCTCTTCTTGTCGTTGCAGCATCCCCGGTCCCTAAATAGGAGGCGGTAGGTGCTCAGTATCTGTGGAGCGAGTGGAAGTATTTAAAAAAGGAGGGCTCAGCAGCGCTTTCGTGCCAGAGCTTTCGTGGTTCGTGTTCCAGCCCCGCCTGTCACTTGGCTGCCCTGTGACTCTTAGGAAGAAAAACGGTCGGAGCCTCAATTTCCTCGTTTTTAATGTCAGCTAAATAATACGTCCCGTCCTTCATTTAACGATATGGAACACCTTCCTGCGTGACCAGCAAGTGCTGTGCCAGTTGCTGGAGACGTAGTGGAGAACGTAAACGCACATGTTTCCTCATTCCACTGGAGCCTGTATCCTGAGGAAGGATCCCAGACAATAGCCACACAGTCATCCAAATAGCTGATTATTCACAAATTATAATACGTGTCATGGAGGAAAAGCAATTAGTGCCGAAGGGGGAAGGAGGGTGAGAGAGCGCCCTTGAGAGAATGACTTCTTAATTGTATTAGTCAGCGCGGGCTGCCATAACGAAATACCACAGGCTAGGTGGCTTATACACCAGAAATTTATTTTCTCACAGTCGTGGAGGGAAGAAGTCCAAGGTCAAGGTGTCAGCAAGTTTGGCTTCTCCTGGGGCCTCTCTCCTTGACTTGTAGATGGCCACCTTCTCACATATCCTCACACGGTCCTCCCTCTGGTGACCTTTGCCCCTGGCGTCTAAGGACACCAGTCAGATTGGATTAGTGGCCTCCCTAATGGCCTCATTTTAACATAATCACCTCATTAAAGGCCCTATTTCCAAATATAGTTACATTTTGAGGTACTGGAGATTGGGATTATGAATTTGAGAGGGAGGAGAGGAAAGCTCAATTAGGCTTCATAGCATCAAGAACCGAAAGATGCCTAAGAGGCAGAGATGGGACAAGGGGAACCCTCCAGGCAGAAAGAAGAATATGTGTAGAAATCCTATGACTGGAAGGAATGTGGCCCGTTGGACAGGGCCATGTGGCCTGAGCTCAGAGTGAGGGGTTTTGGTAGGAGATATCCTGGGGGTTGGGATGAGCAGCCCACACAGGGCCTTGGAGGTCACCTAGGGCTGTTGTTGGTCACATGATAAGACCTGTCTTCAGAGAAGATTATTCTGACTAGAGATGGGTCGGAAGAAGCCTACTCCCAGCTCCAGAGTTATGCGAGGCCTGCCTGGTAGAGTGCGTGGTGAGGGCCTTTCAATTAGGGCTCAGGAGAGGGTTGACTATGAGGATTTTTAGTGATGCCCACCTGATACAGTTGGTGGGAAGACTATGAAAAAGAGGCCAGAAAGGGACATAAGAAGCTGAAGTGATGAGTAAATGTAATTTGGAGATGATTTGGATCCCGATTTTGATTTAGCATTCAAAAGTACTAAATCTCTGTATTTGGGGGTGCTGGATATAATTTACACAGATGTGATTTATGATTAAAACTGAAAGTTTTACATGAAATTAATGCAAAAGAGGAGAGCTGTAGATATAGCAGTCGAACACTTAGCCCAGTCTGTCTACTGGGAGCCAAAATACAACGGAAATGATTTGCCGAAAAGGAGCACTCTTCTGTATTTCTTTTCTTCATGTTCAGCTAAAAGCTTCCTTTAAGTTTGCCTCTGGGGAACTGACACACAGCAGGAGCTCATAAAAGATTTGGGGTGAAGAATATGGTCGTCTCCCACGAGCTCTCAGTAGGGGCGGTGCTGGTCAGGAGTGTTTCTCATTCCATTCCCAGAATCCAGTGTCAGGAAGTGGAAGCTGGTGTGCCCTTCTATCCACCTTCAACTCCAGTGGGGACTCGACCCTTTGATGACTGAAGGCAGCAGACTCATTGCCTCTTTGCATTGGAGGGAACCAAGGTGAATATTTTCATCCCAGTGGCTAAAAAACGATGACTATTTTCTTGGACACCCTGGACATCCATCTGCCAGTGATTGGGAATGTACAAGGCTGCCCACCTTAATTTCAGACAGAGTTAATTGTTAGAATCTGCTTTGCAATATTAGGCCACATGCATCTCTTGTAAGTCCTGGCCTTCAGAAGCTACACAGACCCTGATCCTTCCTCTTTATAGCATCAATTATTTGACAATAGCTGTATGGTACCCTTCCAAGGCCTCCAAGCCTTCTATTCCCAAACCAAACACCCCACTCGAAAAATATTCTTAACAGTGCTTTTGTGAAAATCCTTTTACAGAAAACTTTGTGTGCTTGTCTTTGGACATATTTCTATAAATAAAACTGCTGGAACAAATGGTATATTTTATAGCTTTTGCTATATATTTCCAGCTTACCCTCCAAAAAGGGAGATTTTGTTTATAAGCCCACAAGTGGTTTACAAGAGAGCCTATTTCCCCACATTCTAGCCACCAAACATGGGGAATTTTCATTCTTTTAATCATTGCCAGTCAGATAGGAGAAACTGATTATCTCATGGTTGCTTTAATTTGCATTGTTTTGATTACGGGTAAGGTTGGACTTGTTTTCCAGCTACATCCTATACTTTTGCAATCAAGTTCTGGAGCTAACTGCAGGACCTTACATGTATTCTAGTTAAATTTTATCTCGTTGGAGTCCACCAATCATTCTTTCCTGTTGAGATAATTTGGATCCCAATTCTGTAATTCTAACATATTGGCCTTCCCTCCCAGTCTCGTGTTATTTGCACAGTTGATAAGCAGTTATCTTTGGCTTTATCCAAGTTGTTGATAGAATGTTAAAGAGATTAGGGCCAAGGACAGAACTGTTTGGCATGCCATTGCAGAACGCCTTGGGACAACACTGTTCCATCTGCTGTTAGGATTACACTTCAATATTTGGTAGGTGGAGCCTTCACCTGTGACACAGGGCCAGGCACAGATTCCAGCCTAAGACACTAATTAGCTGTGTGGCCTTAGTCAAGTGGTATGCCTTAAACAAACACGGGCCACGTGATTATCTAATGTCCCTTTGAGCCCTAGCAGCCCCTTTGTCACTATTTTGTCCATAAGGATTTCATAAAAAAAACTGTCAAACTATTGTCAAAAGTCATCTCACTATGACAGAAGAAGCACACGCCTGATTTACTAATCTGGTGAGAGCATTTGTTTGATAATCGATATTGACCTTTATAATCACCCTTTCTAAATGCTGGTGAACCATCCCTTTGATCTTCCACTCCACAATTTTTTGCCCATGATCAAAACTAAGCTCAGTGGCATTCAGTTTATTCAATTCATTTTTTTTTTTTAATTTAAGACATTTGCCTCAATTTTCCACAATTCCTCAGAGTACCCTGAGACATCAGAATTATTCAATGCTCCCTGGCGAGGTTCATCAGCTGTTGCCTTGACTCAGCTTTCTTTCATATCACAAAGGAGCTGACCTCTTCTCCTCCCAGCATAGACAGAGGGCCCAGGGCATCCAGAGGACAGTCAGTCAACAGCTGTGACAGCACAGAAAGGAAACTAGGTAAATGGCTTAGTTTAAGGGGAAAGGGGATCTTTGTGAGACTGACAAATGCCAACTGCTCTCATCATTAGCTGAAGAAATGGCCACCACAGGCCTGTGAGAAGAACCTCTGGTTCTTCAGCTCCAGACATAATGAAAAAAATAAGCATCAACAGAATCGTCCTCAAATGAAATGATGACACATAACGGCACCTTTCTTTGAGGCACTTCATTATCAAAAATCAAACAAGACTATTCGAAGGAAGGAATAGGAAACATTATCCCCACGTAACAGATAAAGACCCTAAAAGAGAAATTAGGTGACTGTTTAAGTGACACAGTATATCAGTCAGAACTCTCGCCACTTGGCTTCTTGCCTCCAGGACTGGAATGTAGCTGTCGATTTCTGCCTTGTGAATGTATCACTAAATTACGTACAGTGATGGCCATTCCGCATTGTCTGTAACCATGACCATAAAGGCTAATGCTTAGCTCTTGTAGTGCCAGGAACTGTTCCAAGTGCTTTGCATGAATTAACCCTGCACTTCCCACAGTGAGCGCCCTGTGGGGTAGGTGCTGTTTTCACTCGTTGTTGTATTTTGTTTTGTTTTTTTTCTTTTATTTTTTTTTTCTTTTTTTACAGAAGATGAGATGGAGGCAGGGAAGAGCGTTTACATAACCTGCCCCAGGTCACAGATCTTGTAAGGGGAAGAGAGCTGGACTCTGGCTCTGTGTGTCCTGCTCTGCCGCCTTACAAGTAAATGAGGATAAAAAAGACACGGCCCTTGGAAATGACTTCTTCCAAAATTGTGAAACTGCATCGCAAGCAGTGGTCTCAACTGCTGTGGAGTGATGAACCAACTCTTTCATCTCCCAAAAGGAAGGAGATGTGAGGGGCAAAAGGGAAGTCCAGGGCACTGACAACCTGTAACCCTCGGGGCCACAGCCTCTGAGTTATCCCAGAGGACTCCGTGAACTGACAGTGAACGAGTCCACCCACGAGGGAGGACACAAACACCCGGACCCAAGATTGCAACCAAGCCCGGATCATGGGACAGACCCTGCTCTCCAAAGCCCGTCTTCCAATAACAGGATCCCGGGGCCAAGTGCGGTAACTGCTGGCACAGGCGGAGCACTCCGGACCCAGCCAGGACCGAGCGCCAGTCGACGGATTCCCAATATTGTCTTCCAGTTGCTAGACTACGCTGCTTTCCAGTACATTATTTGGAATATAAAAGCTAAAATGTAAGTAAAGCATTTTAATACAAATAATTTCAACCGCAACAAGGCAATTGGCTTCTGATTGAGTTGGCAGGAGGAGGTAATGAACTCATTCCGATTGACATATTTAGAGTTTCTCTTGCCAAATCCAACTGGCAGCTTCATAATTGTGGAAACGTCCACGTTATTTCCACTCCACCAGGGTTAGGCCTGCTGGTATCTGATTCAATGTTTACTTCATGAATGAGGTCAGTTCCCAGCACAGCTGGGGTTTCAGCAAAGGCATCATTGCTGCTGGTTCGGGGACAGCAGCATCCCCACTCGTATCCGAACGGAGTCATCAGAGCTGTCAACTTTCAGAGCAACTTTCTCACGGTTCACCCAGGTCGGCCACTCTCGCGAGCACTTTTGGGGGACCCAGCCCTCCCCACTGCTCTGCTAACGCTCCTCTGTAGAAGCAGACGGAGCCCGGGCTGCAGCCTGAGCATGACAAGGTCACGTCCAAGTTTCCCACAGCACAGCGTTTGCTCTTCCACTTGCCCCCTCGGTATTGCAACATCTCGCCCCACAGGAGCTGCAGAACTGCTAGGAAACAGGGTAGGCTTTTGTTTTGTTTTGTTTCTTCTATTATTTATTCCAGGATGGCTCCACTTGCATGGCAGGAGAGACTCAGAGTGCCTTGGAAGCCACCTCCAAAGGTAACTATGTCCCACAGGCCGGCATGTCCTCTGGGCCAATTCCCCACTCTGGTGAAAACAAAAACAAAAACTCACAAGGGCTCAAAACACTCACTTTCAGAACACACATTTCTGGAGTAATGTTCTTGAGGTTCATAGAGGTTGCTAGGAAAACTGAGGGCAGAAAGGCAAGGTGACACTCCGCAGCAGTCACAGGGCTCGGCTCCAAATGACTTTAGAAGCAGCAAGGGGGCTTGGACGTCACTGACCTGTTCGCTTGAGTCCTGTTGGAGTGGGATGGCCACAGCGACAGGGCGTATGGCCGAAGTCGTCCGAACCTGATCTCTGTCAGCTCCGGTGGTGACATCTTCATCTCAGTGCGATGATGTCATAGGAAGTTTAGGGGTCGCAGTCTGGTTCGGACCTCGAAATAATTGTGGGCATCCTCTGCCCAAGCAGCTTTGCCTGACAAAATCTGGGGGTGGGGGCAGGAATCTGGAGTAGGAAAGGGTTTAAGAAGGGAGGCAGAGGCAGACTCGACAAGGAAGCTTCGCCTTTCTCAACGTTGGCAAGGCCAAGCGTGTGCCAAATGCCTTGTTCTCGTCTCCTCACCATGAGGCCAGTGGCTGGTGATGCAGATGCAGGAATAAAACAACATGGAAGGGACACCGTTCCACGTGTAAGGAGGTGAACCAGAAGTCGTCCGAGGGTGAAGACTCCACTCTCTCCTATCCAGAAGGTCAGCCCAGCTGGCACAGGAGACCAGAATGTCTCTCCCCGCCTGAGGGTCGACGTTCACGGAGGCTCTGAAATTCAGGTCACTTCTCACGTGCTTTCCCCGCGGGCACAACCTGTCTCAGACCCAAGATGCGAAGTCATCTCCCTGTTCCCGTTACCCCAACACCAGTAGTTGTCAGTTCTATAGCCTGTTTGATCTCACACGGTCACTGTCACATCACCTTATAATCTGAATGAGCTTTCCCCTCGACTATGCTTCTGGAAGTGTTAGAAGATGGGGCCCTCGACAAGGTTCATTCCTTCACCCTTCCCGGCCTTATCACTGGTGCTCTCTGCCCACTCAGCTGCTGCTGCACTGGCTGCCTGGCTGATGCTCGAATGCACCAAACACTCCTCTACCTCAGGGCCTTGGCACATACTGATTCCATGGAACACCAGCTCCACGGGGCTGGGAATTTTGACTCTTTCGTCCATTGCCCCAGCCCAGTGCCTGCAGCAGGGCTCAGCTTACCCACTCCACAAGGTTTATTGAGTGGCCTCTACATGCCCATCACTAGTCTGGGCACTGGATGTTTTTGTAAAAATTTCTCCAGTGATGGAGGAATTGACCTAAGCTGAAGGGAACTGTGTCTCCATTGATGCCTCGGAGAGATTTGAAGAGTTGGGCAAACACTTTGCCTCTGTCCCTCCACCCCTCTGTCCCTTTGATTCTGCTTTCCCAACAGATATGGGAAAGTGGGGTCGCCCTGGAGGAAAGACAGAGCCTCCTCTGATTTAGGATCGCAGGTGTTCGCTCCACCAGGGCCAACTGGTCCCGGCTTTTTACGAGCTCCCAGGAGGAAATGCATCTGAAATGCTGTCATTCTCCTCCGGCTGTGAACAGGGCCGTTCAGCTGTGGGGGAGGCAGCTGCACCAGGGCAGGCGGCCATTACCCAGGCTTTCCAGAGAGAGCCAGAAAGCCCATGCCCAAGCCACGGGGAAAGGGGCGGCCTCCTGCAGCCAACAGCCTGCCTGGAAAGTCTGCGTAAGGGACACCTGGAGGAAGCGGGCGCCTCCATCGCCTCCCCGCCCAACCGTCACCCCGTATTTCTCAGCCCGCCCTGGTGCTCCCCGACCTCCCACCCCAGAGCTATGCCAAACCCGAGGCTCACCGCATCTTTCTAGTTTGAAAGCTCGCTGGTTTCTCCCGACAAATCAGAACTCCTTTTCTTTCATCTCCTTTGAAAAGCCTTTTGTGAGACGAGGAGTGACCCAGAAGTCACCTCTCTATTCCTGTCTGAAGGGAAAATATTTCCAGATCAGAGCACAGTCGTCGGTGCCAAGACCAGGCATATATGAACTCTCGATTATGCCTCCCAAAGCCAGTCTCCGAAACGTGTGCCAGGCACAGTTTCAGACGCGAGCCAGAAGCAGAGCAAAGACATCGCGAATGAAGAGGTTTATTATTTTCCCCTGGTAAGTATTTTGAAACCGAAGTTTCCACATTTTTAAGGGTTTGATGTCATAACATTCCCATGTATGACTGCATTTTGAAAAACAGAGTCATTGTGTGTGTGTGTGTGTGCAGGAATGTGAGAGGTTTTGTGTGTAACTTAGAAAATAAACTCCTAAACTCGGAGAGTGAGAGGCACAGACAGAACGGGCCACCGCGCTGCAGCCTCTGCTGCCATGGAGCCACGTGATGTGAACACAGCCCCGGAACTGTCTGGAAGTTAAATGTTAGTCTTCTGAACAGACCTGGGACCTCCAAGTGCCGGCTGTTGTGATTCCAAGTGCAGTGTAAGCAGCTTTCTATTTCAATCTTTTGCACCTGGTCCCTGACTAATTCTTGTTTTCCAAAGGGTGCCCTCTGAGCCTCGGGTTCTTTGCCACCACCCCTTTCCCCCGTCAGTCCAGTTCTGTTGGTCCCCAACCTGTTGGCACGGAGAAAGACATTTATAAAAAGAGCTGGGGAGTTTTTTTGGTCTTTTCACCTTTCCTCCTGAAAGCGGGCTCGAAAACAGCTGCCCTAGAAATGGTGCTGAGGGGAGGGGGCTGGAGATGAGGAGGAAAGAGATTTTCCCTGTCTCTGTGTTAAAGAGATGGCAAAGGCAGATGCTCAGTATTTTATGCCTTCACAGACGGCCCCAGTAAGGCCCTCGGATGTCCCTGGGGTCCAAGGATGCCCAATCGAAATGAGCTCCAGATCTGTCAACATCAGTTGCCCCTAGGGAGTGACAGTCAGAGGGTGGGGTCACCTCGTAAAGGAAGAGAGAGAGTTGAGGAGGGGGATGAGAGAGGCTGGAGGTGGGAAAATGGAGGGATTTGCAGCAAAAGTCATCTAAGGAAGAGATGGAGACTGAGGCTGGTGTCAGGAACCCTGGGCCCCAAATCGTCCTTGCCTCGATTGCAGAGTGAGAAGCAGTGAGGCTCAGATAGCCGAGGACTCAAAAAGACGGTGGATTTTGTTCCTATATTTCCCCAGTTGTGTCCAACTCCCCACATCTGATCTTCAAAGGGTCCTTCTCCTCCTCCTCCCTCCTCCTCCTCCTGGGCGGGGCCCGCATCAGAGACAGGAGCAGCTCAGAGTGACAGGGGCAGGGCCAGAGGTGTGCCCGGGCCTGTGGTAGCAGCCTGCCGGAACAAGGCAGCACTTGTGCACAGAAGCTTTTCGAGTTTTCCCAGATCCAGGGACATTGGACAGAGAAGAACAGAGAAATTCCAGAGATTTTTCACGTACAAGCGGATATTTCCTTTGAGAGTTTCTAGACTAAATAATACTCCTTGTGTCTAAGGGACGGTGAAGACTGCTGACCTGGCATGTTCTCTGCATGCAGGACGCACAGGGGGAGCCCTGCGGCCGCCTGGAGGGGGATGAGGGGAGCAAGGTGAAGCCGCCTGAGTGAATGTGTCCGCTGCAAGAGCATGGGGCTGTTCTCCCTCCGCCTGACACGACAGCCATTTCTAAAATGAAATGGCTGGGCTTCTGAGAATAACAATCCCTGGGCCTCTCTGTCAACGTTTTCATAGACTTTTGTACTAGACTTCATTCTTTAGAGCAGCTTTAGGTTCACAGCAAAACCGAGTGGAAGGTACAGAGATGTTCCCCAGACCCCCTGTGCCCCCACGCACCCAGCCTCCCCCACCAGATGGCACATTCATGACAGTCGATGAACCGACACTGGCACGTCATCGTCACCCACAGTCCATGCTTCACATTACAGTTCGGTTTGGGTGTCGGACAGTCCATGGGCGAATGTGTGATGCTCTGTACCCGCCATTGTAGGATCATACAGGGTGGTTTCACTCCCTAAAAATCCCTTCCTGTATTCATCCTCCCTCCCCTCGAACCCCTGACAAATACAGATCTTTTTAATGGCTCCACAATTTTGCCTTTTCCAGAATGTCGCACAGTTGAAATCAGACCGTATGTGGCCTTTTCAGACTGGCTTCCTTCACTCAGTGACATGCATTTAGGTTTCTCCGTGTCTTCCATGGCTTGATAGCTCATTTCGTGTTAGTGTTCGATAACATTCCATTGTCTGGATGTAGCCATTGTTACACAGACTTAAGAAGCCAGAGTTTTTGGTGGAATGATATACTTTATCAATAATTAGCATTATAATACAAGCTAGGATAAGGTAGAAGCGATGCTTGGCTTTACTAGAACAACCTCTACATCGAACCTATTAATATGAAGGCTATGGTTACCCTTCCAGTTGTAAGAAGTAAACCGAGGCACAGACAGAACCTTTCGAGAAGTCAGTCGAGGGGAGATCCATAAAAGGAAGAGGCCAACATCTCAGCCGTTGGCTCTAAGGCAGATAAGAGCACAATGCGCTGGCTACATTCGTAATGTTTTAAGTTTATAAATGTGGGGAGGAGGCGAACACCAGCCCCTCAGGTTGCCATGCAAAGGGGATTCCTTAGGCCACCACTCCTTGCCCCTCCCCATAACCCTCGCCACTTCCTCCTTTCATGGGGGGAGGAGGAGATGCCTTCTGAATGGGGAAAAACTGGGCATCCTCAGAGTATCCCCCTCCACCTCCCTTCTGGAATGGCCTGGCGGCAGGGGGCATGCTGGTCAGCTGGCCAGCTCTCAAGCAGACCGGGTAGATCAGCACATCCCACTCAGGGGTGCAGCACACTTGCCCACAGACCTCGGCCGTGTCCTACAAACAGCTGCATAAAAATTATGACGCTAGCATCCCAATCTCCATTTCCTCTGATTCCTGCATCCGCTTGGTGGTCCTCATGGAAGTGGGGTGGACGCCCCTTCCCAAACCTAATACTGTCATCATCCATAGCTTTTAAAAGGCTCTTGTCACATTATCAGCCAGATTCCTCCTGGTGCTGAAGTGTCGCCCAGTCGGGGAACTTCGAAGGGCAAGATTTAGCGAATTGAAGGAGTAACTTAACATTAAAAGTGCTGAACTAGCCTAGAAGCGTAGCCAGCCTACTTTCAGGAAATCATTTGATCCTTTCGAGAAATCTAACCGAAAAACTAATTTTAGACTAGCAATTCAACTACTCACAGACTACGCAGAAATTCTATCTAGAAGGGGCTACACAGAACCAATTACAAACTAAGCTTCCCATGAAAGAAAAACCTGTATTAAGGCTATTCCAGTGTTTCGTCATGGGTTGCAAGGAATCTGACTCTTCTGTCCTGCTGGTTTGGGTTTTGACACTTTTATGCCTTGACACCAGGCGTCTGTCCTGTCCCAGGACATCCCAGGTCACTGAGTAACATCTGAATTTTCTTGAGCCAAGGTTGAAATGCCACCCTAACTTATAAACATCAACAGTGATGGTAAAATAAATAAATTAATAATAATAATAATAATGATGATGATGATGATAATGTTTATGCGTCTGGTTGCGTGGGGACTACCTTACAAAGCAGGATGAGCCCCTTGCGAACAGAACCGAACTCGCCTACGCCGAGCGTCTTATCTACACAGCCTCATTCGTGAGCGCCCATGAATAACTGATAATGTCAGGAAGGGTTTTCCTAAGCACAGGCACCGTCTTGCTTGAGGTAGGCTGCTCGGTGAGACAGACACTAACGGGCATTGTTAGGGTGCATTCCCTCCCCCCTCCGCCCTTGCCCATCTCCGTGCAGGCTGGCACGGCCAACTGCGCCTGGCCCGGTTCCGCCAAGCGACACGTGCATGGACCTGTCTGGAGATCCCTCTGGAAGAGGTTCTGCTCTTCTTCTATGAGAGACAGAAGGACTGGCGATGCCTCGCTCCCTTTTTCTTGGCTTGACGGTGGGCAGGATTCCTGGAGCTGTCACAGCCACTGATGACCACGAGGTGACCGACCAACCCTCTGCAGCTGCTAGGAGCCTAGGGCACAAAGGCCACTCCAGCTGCCAACCTCCTCCCCCCTGGGCGTAACGATGGCAATAGCAGGACCCTGGAAACGCCGGGAGCATCGCTAAACCGAAGACAACCAGCTGTGCCGTTGAAACTAACCACCGGCCTACACGAATGGCACGAGGTGTTAGAAACTGATTCTGTTTCCATTCTGGCCGAGGCCCCGAGGCAGAGAACAAAGCAGTAGGTGCCAACTACTTCCATGTTCCAAAGCGAGGCGCTAGACCAGCTCTCCAAAGAGCCATCTGAGAACCTATGACCGTCCACAGGATGGAGGGTGACAATACGAAGAGGGGGAGACTGGAAATCAGATGATCCCTTTGAAGAGAATCGTTGGATGCTGGGGCACTTCCCTTCTCCCCCCTCCCAAGGATGAGAGGAGGAGGCCTAGAGACAAGGACTTCAGAAGGACCTTCAGAGGTGACATACATACCTAGGAGCTTGGGGACAAGACACATGGTCTCTGTCACATGCCCAAGAAACCTTAACAGCCGTAAAGTCAGGACAAGGACATGTGGCTGCACAGTTGGGTTCAGAGTCCCACCCACCTGGTGTGTGCTCGTGGACCAGATCTGGGCTGTGGGTGTGAGCTGGCCCCAGAGGGCTGCCGGGAGAGAGGGGCTGAGCAAAGGTACCCACACGTCCTGGTCCCCTCAAGGGAACCACAGGTGAGAAGTCCCCCAGCTCATAGGGAGTCTCCAAGGAAACCCAAAGCCCCTCCCAGGAGAAAAAGCCAGCTCTAGATGTTTTCTGTGGCCAAAGAAAGCATGGGCCAATTACGTGGGTGCCCCTCCCAGCCCTTCACCCTCAAGGAGCCGAGGCAGCCCCATCAGTGGGAGGGAGAAGGGCAGACAGAAAATGTGGGGGAACCTAGAGTGAGGGTTCATTTTATGTGTCAGCTTGACTGGGCCACAGGGTGCCTAGATATTGGGCCAGACATTATCCCGGGTGGGTCTGGGGGGGAGGCGTTTCTGACCGAGATGAGCATTTGAGTCGTAGGCTCCCCAAAAGCGCGGACCTCCCTCACCGCTAAAGGCCTGCAGAGCACAGAAGGCTGGGTGAGGGGGAAGGCCCTCTCCACCCCACTGTCCAAGCGGAGACATTGGTCTTCTCCTGCCCTCGGACTTGGACTCGGGCCGAAACTGACCCCACCGGCTCCCCTGGGTCTCCTGCCTGCCGCCTGCACATCTTGGACTTCTCCCCACTCTGCAGTCCTCGGAGGCCAATCCTTTCTCATGAGTATAGATACCCTCCTATCCGTTCTGTTTCCCTGGAGGACCCCGCCTCACAGAGGATGCTTCAAGAAGGGCCCCTCCCCCATGTCCCCCCACAGGCTTCTAGCTGGGAGCAGCCCAGCTGGGTAGGAAGAAGTTTAACTTCGATGAATCCTCTTTGCACAGGGACCCTGTAGACTCGAAGTGACCAGAGCACTTGGTATTTAACAGCCTCGGATGGTCCCATAGCTGTCAGGGGGCTTTTCACCAGGGGTGTTGGGGGGGCGGGCCGGCCTGAGAAGAAACTAGGGAGTGCTGGATGGGCCCTGGAGAGTAAAAAAGCTTTCATCCCAGCGCACCCACAAACCCGGCCTGCACCACACCCCGGTTTCCCCAACCTGGCATGTGCAGGTGCAGTTGGAGTTTTTAAATAGAACCGATTTTTTCCCCCAAGACCCTTCTCCCAAACACTGAGCTCCCTGGAGAGCACGGTCCCACGTGGAAGATGGGCCTTCGGCTCTTCCAGTTCCGAAGGTAGCTTCCAGGGGCCTGAGGTTACATGATCCTTTGTTAAAAACACGCTGCAAAGCAACTCCGTTCAAGGCGATGTCATTTCCCACCCCGCGAGGATCCGCTGGAACCGGCGCGGCTGTGTCCAGCTGAGTTCCAGGCCGCGTCTCGGTCTCGGCGGGTGAGGGATGAGCCGGGTCTCTGCACCAGACGGGGTGCTGGAAACCAGCAGACCCGGAGGAGCTGACTGCGATCGTCTCTGCCACGTTCCCAGGAATCCTGCGGGGCTTTCCGGCCCCGTGGGAAGCGGCGTGGGCCTGTGCCTGGAGGTGCAAGAAGAGGGAGGGAGGCTGGGCACCGTTTGCTTCTTCGCCCCCACTGCCCTCCTCTCGCTCACCGGCCGGTCCTTCCAAGTCCTCCCGGCCCCGGTGCCAAGGCAGGCTAGACCCAGCCAGGATATTTATAGCGCTGGTATGGGACTGGGCAGCGAGTGGGAGCAGATGTCTTCTGATAGGGAGAAAGGCAGCTATTTATACTGGGAGTCGGATGGAAATTCGCCGGAGGGGGGGCTGCAGCCGGAGCTGACGTTCCTGTCCTCCCGACCCGGGGGAAATTCTCTTCTCCAGGTGCTCAGGTGAAAATACTCTCACCCTCACTGCCTCGGCAGGTCAACCCGGTGGATGCTGACTGGGTGCCAGGTGCCGGGTGGGCACGGACACGAATTAAGACAAGGTCTCTCCCCCTCTTTGTTACAGCCCAGGAGGGGAGACCCCATGGAAATGGAGACGATGATCCGGTCCCCCCCTGCCAGCTGAGAGCGCCATGGAAATGCCAACAGGATGGAGACGATGGAGCCGCTGGGCCTGGGGCAGCAGTGCAGGGGATGGGGGCGCTGAGGGGGCAGGGGTGCAGAGGTCATGGGTGCCCATAAGGCTGGTGGGCACTGACCTGTCCTGGAAGGATGGCAGGGAAGGTCCAGGTGAGACGCCATCAGGGCAGCAGCAATGGAACTCGGGGTGGGGAGGCACCGCAGCCCGCCTGAGGCATTCTGGGAATATCCGGGAAGCAGACGTGGTCTGAGGCTGGGGGAGCTTCCTGAGGAGGGGGCTGCACAGGGGAGCTGGGGCCGTGGTCCGAGATTGGGAATGTGCACTTATGCGCACCTGACGTTCAGGCAGAGCTTAATAAGAGGCGAAGCGGCAGTTATCTCAGGGAGCTGCCATGGCCCCCGTTGAGTACAAGTCTGCCTTACCGTCTTTGACAAGTGTCACTGAATAATTTTTTTTTTTCCACAGGAAAAAAGCCTTAACCCAGGGCACTGCAATGTGGTGTTTAACTTCTTGCTCGCAGGGCGGCTGCACTCTCTGTGTAGAAAGGCAGAGATGAAATATGTCTGTGTGGGCTGGGAGCAGACTGGACAGGAACAAAGCTCTTCCAGATGACCTTATAAGGCGAGGATTAACACTCCTGGGCAAGTAGGTGGGCCTCAGAGCTGCAGCTGATGGAGGTCAGAGAGGAAGGGCTCATAGGTTGAGCATCAGGGGTCAAGGAGGGTGGGAGGAGGAGGAGGAGGACAATGATAAAATGAGGAAGATAGAAAGGGAAGCCGTCGAGGGGAAGAATAAAATACAAATGTTCAGGGGATGAGGAGACGGACACCGAGAGGCACCCACCCAGGCTGAGTTAGTCTTAATGAGCCATGGACGAGAAGAGCCAGGCAGAGCCATGGCCCGGGCAGCGGAGAGAGATCGGGACCAGCAGACATGGCCCGCTCTCAGCAGAGAGCCTTTCCGTGGGCAGCCACCTCCCTCTTCAGTCCCAGGCGGTGTCACGTTCTCACTGGACCTTGTCCTCCTGCAAGGATTGGGAACTTGCTGAAAAGTCCCGGCGTGTTCCTGACCCTTACGTGTTCGATTCAGATTCTTGGTTGCTTCTTGGGATGCTTCCAAGGTTTTCAGCATCGATCCAGACCTTTCCCCTTCATGTGTCTATTTCTGCCCGTGTCCATTTGGCTCGGTCATGGGTTAGTGGAGGAAGCTGGGAAATGAGAGAGCTGGATGCTCCAAGGGCAACAAGGCAGTTTGGTGCGTGTGTCCTTGTGAAATGCGATGTCAAGTCCCACCAGAGGCCCGAGGTGGAGGAGGGAAGGTGGAAGAGAAAAAGCCCCCAGGGGTTCAGGGCACACTGCGACCTGAGGGCATGGTCACGGACAAACAGTGAAACAAGAAAACAGGAGGACAAAGGCAGCGAGTTTCTACGAAGCTAAGTCTATTCCATTTCAAGGCCATTCGCTGGTCATTTGTTGTGAGATGAAGTAATTCCACGGGAAGAGCCTTCTTTTCTTAAAGTGGTTAGAGTAGTTCATGGCTGTTGTCCTTAAAGTTTTTACTTAGCAAAGCAAGAAGCTGGAAACACTAAGTCCTTCCGATTAAAAAGGAGAAAAAATGGCTGTCTCCAGGAAGCCATGAAGTGAGGGTCACCCAGGGCCAAGTGTGCACCTCTCCATCGCCTGTTTGCCCACAACGCCCACTGAGCAAGACCCTGTGCAAGCAGGAAGGCCAAGGTGGGGAACAAGGAGTTTTTCTGACCTCTCTCTGAGAACGAGCCAAGCACCTCACTCTCTGTCACCTTCCCACCCCACCATCGCCACATGAAACCCCTGGTGAAAATGTCAAAGGACCCAAACTTGCCCAGACCAGGCTGAGGGACCCCGCATGCACAGAGGCCAGCCCCATCCAGGCAGTGGTGGCCAGAACACAGGTCCCCAGGGGACAAAAGGCCAAGCTGACCCTTAGAGCCCCCAAAGAAACCAGAGATGCTTCTGAGATCCAGGGTCCCCCCCTTCCAGCAGTGGCCAGGGGGACTGGGCAATTAAAGTAGGAGATTGTGACGCCTCCCGCACCCCCCACGCCACTGTGTCCCAGGCTCCCTGGAGCATGAGGGTGGGGGGCTGGGTGGGGAAGCTGCCGGCACCGTGGGCAACGTGGAGCCCAGGGCAGCCGGGAGCCTGTCGCTGGTGGGCCCGGCCACGGGTGGGGACTATGGCCAGACGGGCCACCGGGGAACTTGGCGGCAACACGGAGCCACGCGCCAAGGCCGCAGGCGGCTCTGGGGTGCGGCTTCTGGCGCGTGAGGGTGAAGCCTGCACCTGCCGGCGGCCTGGCGGAGCAGGGCCGTGCCCACGAGCATCCTGGTGACCTTCGCACATGCATGAGCGCACACAGGTGCACGCACACAAACACAGGTGCACGCACACAAACACAGTTGCACGCGCACAAACACAGGTGCACGCACACAAACACAGGTGCACACGCGCGCACTCACACAGGTGCATGCACACAGGTGCGCACGCACGCACGTACACAGTTGCACGCACACAAACACAGGTGCACGCACACAAACACAGGTGCACGCACACAAACACAGTTGCACGCGCACAAACACAGGTGCACACACACAAACACAGGTGCACACGCGCGCACTCACACAGGTGCATGCACACAGGTGCGCACGCACGCACGTACACAGTTGCACGCACACAAACACAGGTGCACATGCGCGCACTCACACAGGTGCATGCATGCACGCACACAGGTGCACGCACACAAACACAGGTGCACACGCGCGCACTCACACAGGTGCATGCACACAGGTGCGCACGCGCGCACGCACACAGGTGCATGCACACAGGTGCACGTGCATGCACACAGGTGCACACGCGCGCACTCACACAGGTGCATGCACACAGGCGCACGCATGCACGCACACAGGTGCACGCACACAAACACAGGTGCACGCGCACAAACACAGTTGCACGCGCACAAACACAGGTGCACACGCGCGCTCTCACACAGGTGCACGCACACACGCGCACGCACACAGGTGCACGCGCATGCACACAGGTGTGGCGTGACCCCCTGCGCCCTTGCTCACCTGGCGGGAGGGCTGGAATCCCTGTCCGATGGGGGGCTGGGGGCTGCACCTCTCACCCCCGCAGCACCCCGGGCCTGGCTCCCCCAAACATCCGCGCAGCTTGGGGCCGGGTGGACCGGGAGAGCTGAGACGACAGAAGGTCCGTCCCTGGCCCCCCGCCCCACCCGCGTGGCTGAGGGCTTCGTCGGGGTCTCCTGACGACGACCAGGGCACCGAGGAGGAGCGACGTCTCGCTGCGGCTCCTGGGCACGCAGCCGACCCCGGGTTGACGGGGCCGCTCAGACAGCCTTTAGGGACAGGCGTCCTGGGGTCGGGCCTGCTCGCTCAGACTCTCTTCGCCACTCCAGGCGCCCTTGGGGTGGGTGCTGTCGCCGGGAAAGGGGGAAGCCATGTCGGAGTCAGGAAACGGATGGAAACCGAGAGGGAAACTGAGTCTGAGTCTCCAAAAGGGACTTATTCGGTCAAAGAGCCGTTGTCGGGCGGCCGGCGCGGGGCCGCGGGCCTGCGAGGACGGGCAAGGCCCCCCCTGCCCTGGCCTGAGGTTTGAACTTGGGGACCCAGACCCGGGCGGCGGGAAAGGAGGAGTGTGGCGCCCTCTAGCGGGGCCGGGGCCCGCACCTGCCGCGGTCGCCTTGCACCTGCCGCGCACCTGGGCCGCGTTCCCCAGGTGCCCACGGGCTTCCCAGGGAGAGACGCGTAGACCGATGAGGGGCTGGGATCACAGTCCCAAGACGCTGCCCGCGGGACCCGGTGAAGGAAGCCGCAGCACATCCTGGCCGGCCACCCTGGCCGTGGCCTGGGGCTTTCCTCCGGGGTAAGGACTGGGCAGACGCCAGGAGACCTCCGAGAACCAAGCGTCTCTGTTCATCGGGGATAAAAGTACTGGTCCCATACGATTCTAGAAAGTCCCAGGGAAGATTAGAAACAGATGCCACACACTCGTTAAAGGGCCTGGTCTTGGAACCACCCAACACCTGAACCCGTCTTCTGGGTCAAGTGGAAGTTCGTGAAAGGCGAAAGAAGACGGGTCTGTCCTTTCCAGGCCCCGACCTGAAGCCTAGAGAAAGAGAGTTCTGGATGCAGCCCCGATGCTGCGGAGCCTCTCCAGCTCAGAGCTACGCACCTGGTGTTTCCAGGCCCCAGACTGAGATTCCATCCAGGGCAAAGGACGTGATTCCCGTGAATAACATCTGTCTCTGTCGTGCTGATAAGGGGCACTCGACGTGAGCCCGGAGTCACCAGAGATCCAAAAGGAATTTCCCTCTCCGCTATATGCGTTATTCAGGTGGTAGGATCCTTCCAGCATTCTGAAATTCCTCATTGGGATCGGCCAGACCCCTAGAATTAGGCAAGTGGGACTTGGATGCACCTGACACCTGGGAGCGACCATGCTCCCATCACCTGCAGAGTGACCTTGAGGCTGGGCATTCCCAAAGGCCCAGCAGGGACTCTGAGAGAGAGTTCTGAAGATTCCTTCATGACGTCATTCATCCTGCTGGAGAAGATTTGAAGGTCGCATATACTCTCTGGCCTCAATGCACCAAATTCTAGATATTAAAAGAACACAAACGATCAAACCTAAAACACCCTCGGATTTTCAGCGGAGCAGAAAAGCCTGAGCTTTCTTAGGTTCAGAGCCTCGGAAGTGGTGTTGGGAGAGTCTGTCTCCAGGTAATGACATGGGCGTTGAGGGAAGAGACTGCGCTGAGGGTTCCATTCCCTGGTGTTCATCTTCGCAGTGCCTCCAGCTCTCTCCTGGTCACCTTTTTCTTATTGTTACTTTTGCGGCATGTATTTTTTGCTGAGTTATATACGATTCACATACCATACGATTCGCCCTTTTAAAGGACATGATACAGTGAGTGATTCTTCGTAGATTCATGGAATTGCACATCCATCACCACGGCCCATGTTAGAAAGTTTTCAGATTCTAAACCAAGCCCCAAAAGAAACCCCGCACCCTTCAGTTATCATCTGCAATCTTCCCACACCCTCAGCCTGAGGTGATTACTAATCAGCCATCTCTGAATTTGTCTACTGACATTGTTTATAAATGGAATTATACATGGCCTCATCACCTCCCCAAGACCCCACCACCCCAAACACCATCACACTCAGGGTCAGTTTTCAACACGTGAGTTTGGGGGACACAAACGTCAGTCTACAGCAAGGACTGAGGTCCCGTCTTCTTGCTGGCAGTCAGCAGGGCGTTGCCCTCAGCAACTCGGGGCACCCACATTCCTTCCCACCTGGTCCTGCCACTTCCATAGCAACAATTCAGTCCTTCTCACGCTCTGCATCACCAGCCAGAGAAAGCTCTGGCCACGCAAGACCCTGAGGGCCCGTGTCTTCCTATCATAAGGTCAACAGTCTCGTCCGGCATGACTCAACCACAGAAGTAATGCCTCACCATCGTCCCAGGTTTGCAGAGCTGTTGGAAAGCAGGTGACGTGGGGGATGGGCCTGAGAGGCAGTGGGCAAGCACAGAAGAACCTCTCAACCCCGCGGGCCCTAGTAGACATCTGTGAACGGGATGGAGCTAGAAGGGTACCAGGCCCAAGATACTTAGAGGAGACTGCTTTCTTGAATTAAATCCCTGAAACTGTTTTTTAAAAATAGTTTGATTAAGGTATAATGTATAACTAACATGTGATAAAAAGCACATACAATTTGATCATTTTTGACATACGTATGCATCCATAAAAACATCTCCACCATCCAGATAACGAGCATATCCATCACTCCCCAAAGTTTCCCAGCCCCTTCGTCATCTCGTTATCCCATCCCATCTGCTCCCTCATCCCCAGGCAACCACTGATCTGCTTTCTGTCACCGCAGATCAGCTTGCATTGTTCTGGTTTTATATAAATGCAATCATATGGTATTGTTAAGGAATGAATTGTGTCCTTCCCAAAATTCATATTTTGAAGTCCTGACCCCCAGGACCTCAGAATGTGATTGTATTTGAAAATAGGGCCTTTGAAGAGGTGATTAAGTTAAAATGAGATCACTAGGGTAGGTCCTAATCCAATACGACTGGTGTCCTTATGAGAAATGGAGATAGGACACAGACACACACAGAGGCATGACCATGTGAAGCCACCAGTGAAGATCCATCCACAAGCTGAGGAGAGAGCCCTCAAGAGAAAGCAGACCTGCTAACACCTTGATCCCCGACCTCCAGACCCAGAACTATGAAAAAATAAATTTCTGGTGTTTAAGCCAGCCAGTCTGTGCACTTAGTTATGGCAGCCCCAGAAAACTGATATGATTATGTCCCTTTTTTTTTTTTTTTTGACTTCTTTCATTCAAAAATAAAATTTTAATATACGTCTTTGTAAGAACATATATTTCCTTTTCTTCTGGGTAAACATTTAGGAGGAGCATGGCTGGGTCATATGGCAGTTGAATATTTAGCTTTTCTAAAAGGTGTCAAACTGTTTTCCAGAATGGTTGTACCAGCTTACATTTCCGCCTTTTATATATGGGAGTTCCAGCTGCTTCACATCTTTGCCAACACTCAGCATGGTCCATCTTTTTAATTCTAATCATTCTAACAGGTATATAGCAATATCTCACTGTGGTTTCAGCTTGCCTTTCCTTAATGACTAATGATTTTAGCATTTTCTTAAATGCTTATTGGCCCTCCAAAAAGAAACATATAAGCCTATTAAATAAAATCAGCATCTCTTTGTTCAAATATTTGGCCCATTTTTAAGTGGGTTAGGTTTTCTTATTATTAACTTTATAGAGTTTTTTACTTTTTTAAACACAACTCCTCTATCAGATGCATGGTTTGTAACTATTTTATAGCAGTCTGTGCTTTGTCTTCAGTCTCTTAACAATGTGTTTCAAAAAAATAAAAATAGAAGCTTTTCATTTGAATTAAGTCCAATGTATATCAATTTGCTTTTACGAATGTTGCTTTTGGTGCCAGATTTAAGAAATCTTTGCCTAACCCAAGGTTACAAGGCTTTCTTCTACATTTTCTTCTAGAAGCTTTATATTTTTAAGTTTTACATTTAAGTCTCTTTGGGGTTAATATTCTTATATGATGCAAGGTATCGATCAAGGATTTTTTCTTTTTTTCTTTTTTTTTTTCTTTTTTTGCATATGGATATGCAGTTGTTCCAGAACATTTGTTGAAATGACTATCCTTTTTTCACTGAATTGCCTTTGAACCTTTGTCGAAAATCTGTTGTCCATATTTATGGAGGTCTATTTCGGGGCTCTCTATTCTGTTCCATTGATCTCTTTGTCTGTCTTTATGCCAATACCACACTGTCCTGATTACTGTAGCTTTTATAAGTCTTGAAATCAGGGAGTAGGAGACCTTCTCCTTTGCTCTTCATTTTCAAAGTTGTCTTGGCTATCCTATGTCCTGTGCATTTCCATTTTATTTCAGAATCAGTTTGCCAATTTCTATCCTCCCCAAAAAAAGCCCGCTGAAAATTTGCCTGGGATTGTATTAAAACTATAGATCAGCTTGGGGAAAATTGATACTGTAAATGTATATTTTTCAATAGAGATATAATTCATAGACCATAAAATTTATCAGTTCGGAATGCACTATTCAGTGGGTCCTGGAATATTCACAAAGTGTATGGCCATCACCACCATCAAATTCTAGAACATTTTCATCACCCCAATAAGAAACCCGGCACCCATTAGCGTTACTCCCCATTCCTTCTTCCTCCAAGCCCTGGCAACCACTCGTCTACTTTCTGTCTCTATGAATTTGCCTCTTCTGGACATTTCATATCAGTGGAATCATACGACATGAGACCTTTTGTGTCTGGCTTCATTCGCACAACATATTTCCAAGGTTCACCCAGGCCGTGGCAGACATCTTAAAGGTATTGAGTCTACAGCACCCAAATGAATGGGTCAATAAACAGGACACGCTGCAGAAATCACATTTTAGAATTAAGCCCCCAAAATCAGCTTTTGAAACACACACACACACACACACACACACACACACACGTATATGTATATATTTATACATATATATAATTTGCTTATTCTTCTTCAAAGTAAGCCATGTGATTAATTTCCAATTAACTGAGGGGATGATGGTTCCTTGAGTTTGTAAAATCCCTGAACTTTAGAATTGATAGGAAACCTAGAAATTGTGTAGTCAGGAGCTTCCAAACTGGTTGCCCAGAGGCTGACTTGGCAATCGGATGTGTTTGTACGGTCTAAACAGGATGTCCTCAGTATGTGAGCCAACATTTCAGAATTTGAGAGTTTTCACACAAAAAAAATTTTTTTTTTAAATCAGACATCTGCAGGTGGGTGGGTTGAGGAAAGGAGACTTTCGTCCTGGTCTCCTTGGGCTCCATCACCCCACGGCACCTGTGCACCCTCACCTGCCCCCTTCACTGACAGGTTACCTGCCTGGCCTGCAGGCAGCTGAATTTGCATCTCTCCCAGCAGCAGTCCAGGCTGCTCCTTTGAGTGAGGGGCCAATCATGAATATTGACATTCAGTCCTGTGCCTTCTCCTCCTCTGTGGACATCCCCTCACTTCCAGAGTGACCCCCTTGTTCTGACTGGCTTGGGACTTTTCCAGTTTTAGAACATAAAATCCTCCAGCCTGGGAAACCCTCTCATCCCAGGCAAACTGGGATGGTTGGCCATCTCACCTCTCACATCCCCCCCGCTAATGGCTCACCAAAAAAAATAAAATAAATTAAAAAAATAAAATAATTTAATTAGTACTGTTTTAAAGTGAGGTTTTGCTGACCTAGGATTTTATCTTTTCTCCAGCCTGCTTGCTGGGTCAGACGACTATTTAGTTGTCACCATCCTTAGTTTCTTCCTCCGAGAGGCATGTTATGCCATTCTTAGTGGCAGTGACTGGGTGGGATGCACCATGATGGGCTTCCTGCGGCCCAGCGTCTCACCCCGGGCCTGGCGACGAAGGACGTCTGGCACACGAAGGGACCTCAGTCCCAGCTGACAGCGGCGAGCTGAGGCCTTGCTGCCAGATGGCAGAGCGCACCTCTGCTTATGATTAGGTGGCTGACTGCTCTCGGAACCCAGCAAGCCAATGATGAAAGCTGTGAAAAGAACATTGTTATACGACTTTTCATAGTCTCCCAAGTAAATATTACACTCACTGCTGCTTGAATTACTAATGCCTTGGAAGCGGAGGTCGGAATCTGTTCCCAAACAGACTCCTCTTTTTTTCTCGGTCACCTAGGCACTGAGCATTGTTGTTGAATTGTTTTCCTGGGCTCACCCGTTCTCACCGCTCGGTACATTCCCTCGGAGTGATCTTGGGCCCCTGGAAGCTACGATTCGCAGTCACCTCGTTTCCCAGCTCCTTATCCGGCAGGCAGCTTGCCGCAGGCAGGTGACCCTGGAGTCCTGTGATGTAAGCACAGAAAAGGGAGCCGTGGAAGGCAGCCGCAGCCCCAGCAAGCCTCTCCAAGGAGACGCTGCTGTCAACAGGCAACTTCAGGCAGAAAAGGACCCTGATGGACACGTATGTTACCTCCAGGCGTCACTCGGAGGCCCCGACTTCTTCCTCAGGCCTCCTGAAGACGCCAGAGAAAGGGCCTGGACCCAACGGCCACTGCGTCTTCACCCTCTTCATTACTGCTTATAAAAGCTAGTAAACAGATGGTTTGCTTTAGAGAAAATATGCAGCCAGGGTTATTAAAGAGAAAAAAAAAAGGAAGAAAGCAGAAGAATGAAGAGAGGAAAGGGAAAAGCAAGGAGGCCTGTCCACGGCAGGAACAGTGACAGCTCGTAAATCCCAGCGCCGGCCCCGTGTGTGTCTCTGGTTGGGGCTACGCTGTCCCCACCAGCTGGTCTGTTCCGAAAGAAGCCCAAACAAAACCGGGCCCATGCAGAAAACTCACTCTGTCCACCTCACCAGCCCCTATTCACGACATCCTGGTCAGATGAGTCTGGTGGCACTTGGGGCCTGGAGAGGCATTTGTCACTGGCTTTCGGGAGGCTGGTCACACAGTAGCTGGCCAGGCTGTAAGGGGCAGGGAGGACAAGCAACTTCAGAGATGTCCCTGGAGCAGGAGGAGCCAAGACCATAGCAAGAGAAGGTGTTAGGGGCAGGAGGCTTCGTGACACACCTGATGGTGGCCTCGGCCAGAAGAAAGCTGCCGGCCCACCTGAGTCCTGAGATCCTTCCCACGAAGCAAAGCCCAGGACGTGCGAGCTCAGAACTGAACAACGGAACAGAGACTCTTAAGCAAAGAGGGGATAAAGGTGTCCCCTACACACTCTAGGACCCCCTTCCACCAGGGTGCCAGGATTCAGTGGATGAGGACAAAGGGAGAAGAGAGGATTAGGATGTGGCACCGTCTTCTTGTCACCAGTATGATATTCCAACCCAGCTCCAGAGGGAATGTGTCCTACATCTGAGAGGGGGAAAAAACGCTACTAGAGGCCAAAAGAAGCCATCTGTGAGAAACTGGAAAGAGCAAGGCTTACCTGCTTGGGTCTCATTTAGGGACCCTAGAATAGGTCCCTGGGGGCTTCTGTCTCTTTTACTTCAACTCAAGCTACATATAGGAACTGGGAGGGGGCCACGTCAGGGTCAGCTCAGCGGGGTCGAGGGTGGGCTAAGGCGGTGCTGCTCCAAGGGTGTCCCCCATACACCTGGTTGGCCTGCTCATCACAAGTCAAAAACATATATATACATAGGAATCAAGAGTAAGCTCCGAGAAACTTCTGTGTGCCTGTCCCCTTGTTACACTGTCCTATTGTGTTTTATTCGATGCAACTTGGTGACCACTGAAGCTAATAAGGAGAAGAGAAGGGGGACCGTGACTGCAGTTGGCCTTCCCGCCAAATCCCCGGCTTCGCGGATCGAAAACGTTCAGAAAAAGCGGATGCGTGGCCCGTCAGGCCAGCAGTCGCGCATCTGACCGGAGCACGCACAGACTGTCTTTTCTTGTCGTTATTCCCTGGACGATACGGGGTGGCAACGACTCATGCAGCATTTCATGGCACCAGGTGCTAGAAGTGACCTAGAGACGATTTAAAGTGCGTGGCCGGGGGAGCGTGGGCGACACGCAGATACTGTTCCATTTTATAGGAGCGGCTGGAGCATCTTCCGAGTTTGGTGCCCGCAGAGGGCACCGGAACCGACCCCGGGGGATGCCAGGGGCGACTGCATCTCACGCCTTCGTTTCTCCGACCTCATTCTCCCAGGTGTGTCGTGGTCCTTGCACGTCACAAAGGCCACGGTCTGCGGGGGATTAGACATGTTAAGAGCGAGTCCTGCTCCGCCGGTGGTTTGAGACTCACTGGCTCAGGGGCGACAGGATCCAGCCCTGCAGAGCGGAGGTTCACTGGCCAGCAAAGAGGGGGCAAGCCTGGCATCCTTCTAGGGGAAGTGAGGGCTTCCGTAGACGTCCCTGGTTGGTCTTGTTATGCCTCAGCTGTCACCTTCCTTTTTCTCCTGTGAACACCAGGTGGAGGAGACAAGCCGGAGGAGTCCAAGTTACACATCACAAGGCGAAAGGATGCTGCGCCTTTTTGTTAAAACCAAGGTCGCCCCCCCACCCCCTCTATGCGCACTTCCCAGTCCCTTGCTTTGCTCCTTGTATGGCCTGTGGGACAGGGCGGGGGTCTTCCAGTCCTTTCTGTTCTCCCCCCACCGTAGCCGGCAGTGGGAAGGGCCACTCAGGTCTCTCGGAACCTAAAAACGCTGTTGGCTTCCACCCAGGAGAGGCTGCGGTGTGTTCGTCACTGATGTGAAGTGCAAAAACAGGCCGGACTGAGGGACGCTGCGAGCGGTTAGGTGATTGTCACCCTGGGGGGGGGGGTACAGTGATGAGGAGCGGGGACAAGGTGACCTGGGGGGGGGCTGTTCATGTTCAGTTTGTGGGGGGGAAGCTGTACGTTTACGGTTTGCACACATCTGCGTGTACATTAAGCTCCAGTAAAAAGTCTGAAAAGCCTCTCGGCTCCAACCTTAATGGCAAAAACCACGTAAAATATTGGGACAGAAGCCCCGCTCGACTGTTCTGCCTGCGGGGGAAGCGCTGAGTGGTAGGATGAGCCGTGAGAGGGGCGGGCATCTGCTTTTCGGGTCACTGTTTTCCCAGGTGGTTGGGGCTGGGGGGTGGCTGACTCATTTTCCTCACTCCGCCTCCTGCCCTTGTCCCCACTGTGTAGGGCTGGAGGGGGGCCAAGGGCTGGGAGATTTGGGCCGTTGCCTTGGTAATGCTTAAATATTGGCTTCAAGTGATGCTGGTAAAAGAAATAAGCAGGAGCCTTGAGGAGCTCAGCGTGGCCCCCACGCCCCGTCATCGTAGGTCCCCAGTCGAAGCCCATGCACCGAGTTGGCTCAAGCACCGTGAAGCCCGTAGCTCTCTCCAGAGAGGACAGAGGACAGGGCAGGGGATGCGTGGGCCCAGGGACCCATGCTCCGTGTTGGATGTCCCGTGTCAACAGACTCTCCTAAGATTCCCACTCACCGTGGCCTGACAATATGGTGGCCAAGAACTCGAACCCAGAGCCTGGGAGAGTTTCTTCATCTCTGAAGGCAGGTGGACAGGGTGGGTATTCGTGGAGCTAACGTCACTTCCATCAGCAGCCATGCTTGCTTCCAGAAGCCGAGGGCAAAGAAAATCGCTGTTTCTAGCAGCCAGGGGGCACGGTGCCTGACTCGGGGCACATCCTAGAGCCGGGGACAGGGGACTAGAGACTCGCAGCAGCTGAGAAGAGGCTTCTGGTCTGGTCTGAGAACTAGAACCTGAATGCTCAGGTCCAACCCCAGCTCTGTCACCAAGAAGCTCCTTAACTAGGAAGTGTGTGGCAAGTCCTTGTAGCCTCTGGGCCTCAGTTTCCCCACCTGTAAGCCATCGTTTTTATAGACTCCAGCCCTGGGAAGCAGCACCTCCAGGCTGACCCCGGCAGGCATGCAGGTGTGGCGGACGTACAGCACGTGGTCCAGCTTTGTGGTTTGGCTTCCCTCCAGACGTGCAAACTGCTTGCCTCACCCATCATCCCAAAAGCATCCACGCATAAGCCTCCACTCCAGCCTCGGCCCAGAAGGGCTGCTTGTCCTGCTGTGTGAGCAGGGGAGGGGCGAGCACACACACTTGGGCAGGGGTGGGGTGGGGTCAGCTCCCTCTGGGCAGCATGGAAGCCTTGGGCGGTGCTGGGAGGGGCCCTGAGTATGTGACAACCAGCATGAGGTCACCACTGTCCTCTCCCGGGGTGTGATGTGTCAGCAGGCAGCGACTGGCCCACAGGCCATGATTCATGGCAGTGATGAGCATTCCTCCCAAAGGCCTCAGCCTTCAGCCCACCGCCTCCCTTCCTACCGACTCCTTGCTCTCTCAGCTCTGTCCTCCGGGGGCTCCAGCCTGCGGCGGCCAGGAGGGCGTGGGGGAGACAGCGCAGGAGCCAGGGCAGGGTGCACCCTGGGGACACTGGGGATGCTTCTTCTGGCGTGTTGGTCCTCTCTGGGGCCGCAGGCAGCATGGGGATAACATGGATGTTCACTGAGCACCTGCTGTGTGCTGACTGTGTGTCCAATGCTTTAGGCAATGACTGTCCTTTGAGGGGTGTCTTTATTTCCTACAGCTGCCCGTAGCAAACTTCCACAAACTGGGTGGCTTAAAATACCAGAAATGTTTCCCTCACAGTTTAGAAGGCCAGAAGTTGGAAATCAAGGTGTCGGCAGGTGCACACAGCCTCCAAACACTCTAGGGGGACCCTTCCCGGCCTCCGGCTCCAGCTGTTCCTTGGCTTGTGGCCAATTCACTCTCTTCTTTGCCTGCATCTTCATGTGGCCTTTTTCTGTGTGTATGTGTGTGAGAGTGTGTGTGTGTGTGTCCTCCCCTTTTTTTATAAGGACACACATCAGCTTGAGGGCCCAGCCTGAATCCAGAAGATCTCAGCTGAGGATCCTTAAGCCATAACATCTGCAAAGATGCTATTTCCAAATAAGGGTGCAGTCTGGGCATCCAGTAGGAGTGAATTTGGGGGACCCTTTTCACAGGTGGGGAAGCTAGTCACCAAGGAAGTGCAGGGGTTAGTCTATAGTCCGTCCGCTGGAACGAGTGGAGTCGGGAGTCAAGCCCAGGTCACATGGCCCCAGGCCCCACCGCACTGACAGTGGCAGAACCCAGCGACTGAGAGAATGGCCAGCCTGGAGGGGAAGCAGGTGGGAAATCCTCAGCCTTTGGCAGCACAGCATGGTCCCACACTTCAGCTTCGGTTTGTGGACGACCGCGGGACAGGAGCTGGTAAAGTCACTCCCAGAGGTTCCCACCCAGGTGGCTGGTGGGGGACGGGAGAACCAGGATCTACGTGGTAAACAAGGCCCTGAAGGCCCGGTGACTGGGCACAGGTGGGGAAGGGGGCAGTCCCGGTCCCTGTCGTGAGACTGTCTGAAGCATCCCCTGAGACCAGAGCCCCCGGCTGGAGATCAGCCAGTCTCCAGCTCTAGGGGGGAGCAGAGAGCCCCGCTGAGCCAGAAGGACCCGTCCCAGTGTCCATGCCAGACGAGCCCAGGGCCAGGCCCACGGGGACCAGAAGTCCTCATCCTTCCTCAGCCAGCCGGTGCCGAGCAACCCAAGGAGGAGGGTTTGGATCCAAACCCCAGTTCCTAACGGAGCCAGTGCAAGCTCATTCTGGGAGAGCCCCCAGGCAGCGCTGGGCTCTGCCCAAACCCCGGCCCCTTTACAATTCCAGGGAGAATAGCGTTTCCCCAGCTCCGGCCCTTTCTCAGGGGGGTGTCCTCGGTGCCAAGCGATGATGGAAACGGGCCACCCCGGTCTTCCCAGCAGGGCGGAGCTGCAGCCTTGGACCCCGCGTCGTGGGCGCCCTGCCACTGCCCGGAGCCGGGAGGAAAACAGGTACAGCTGGTGAACAAGACGTCCTTGGCATCCCCCCGGAGCTCACTCCACCAGATCGCACGCAAACACATGAGCTCAGCTTCTGGACCAGCCAGCCCGGTTTCCATGGCCCCTGCCGTGGGAAGCAGCCCGGCCAGTGACCGCGCCCTGAATCCCCCCTGTGGATTAATCTACTGCAGGTCCCAGCCCCGCGGAGGTATAAGGGACAAAGCGGGAAGAAGGGCGAGGAAAGTCGGACTTGCACCGCCCAGCAGGCCCTGCGGGGCAGAGGAGCATCTCGGGATGCTGGGGGAGGGTGGAGAGAGGGAGAGAAGGAAGGTGGACATCGACTGTGTTTTTATTATTTATGGAGACAAGAGTCACATCCCATAAAATTAACCACGGCAAAGTGAACAATTCAGTGACACTTAGCACATCGACGGTGTTGTGCAGCCGCCACCCCGATTTAGTTCTGAAACGTTTGCATCCCCCCCCCAAAAGGAAACCCCCTACCCTGTTAATAGTCACTTTCTGCTCCTCGCGGCCCCTGGCAACCACCGATGCACTTCCCGACCATATGGACCTGCCGATTCCAGATGCTGCACGTAGATGGGGTCTTACAGGACGTCTCTGCTTTCACCTCCCCAGCACCCCATCTCCCCTTCTGATCACAGCACCGCCATCCCACTCCGGGGAAACCTTCCCCCCCCTCCCCTCCATCCGCGTGGCTGCCACAGCCCATGCTTGCAGGCGCGTGACCTGAGCCTTGCAAATAGGTCCCCGCGATCGGTTCGTGGATGGGTTTGTGACTCAATCCCAGCCAATGACAGCAGCCAGGGGACTTTTGCTGGAGCAGGCCATGCTCTCCACTTGGCTCCTACATCAGCAGACTGGTGGCAGGCAGCTGCCTTTGCTGCCATGCAAGGGATGCCTCCCTGAGACCAACACCCACGCGGAGGAAAGCGGGGACATCGGGGGAGAGTGCTTCTGGTCATCGTGGTCTGAGCACTGGATCCAGTGAAGCTGTCTTGCTTGGGACATTTCCATTTTGAAAGCTGGTGACAATTTTTGGTGCCGAAACTAGTTGGAACTGGATTTCTGTAAAACACAACTACAAAAAAAACAAACAATACATGCGGCAAAGGTGACTGCATTTCCTGTCTGCGCATCTCCCCACCCCTTATGAGATGAAAAATAGCTCCTTAGCAAGAAACACACGGCCTTCCCTGTCCCCTGCCCCCCGTCCCCTTCCTCCCTTGTACCCTCTGCCCCTTATTTAACATGCCGGCCACACGATTCTCTCTCACACACACACACGCACACACACACACACACCCCACTCAATGATTTTCTCTGCCTGTGGGTCTCTGCTCTTGCTTTGTCCTCTGCCCAGAATGCTCTCATCACCCCCACCCCGACCCCCAAACGCTTACTCACTCTTTATCACTCGATTCAGCCATTACCTCCTCCCTGACTCAGTGCCCCACCTCTCCTCCAGCTGGAAACCGCGTCCCCCGGCTGCACACAGCCCTGTGCGTGGCTACACTTTGTTTTCAATTATCTGTCCATGTCTCCTCTCCGCCCCGCACACACCCAACGGGGATCCTTCAGGGCCAAGTCCGCCTGGCTCACTGCAGACCAGCCCAGTGCTTGGGCCATAGTAAAGCCTCAGTACGTGCCTGTTAAATGAGTGAGTGAGTGAATGAATGAATGAATGAACAAAATGACTTGGAACTCTGCTTTCACAGAGGGCTATTTTCCAAGTATTTCCCAAAAATACAGATTTTAAATTCATGCCAGCAGCCTTCGTCCAGGCAAGCATCCTGTATCCAAGGATGCAATTTCTAATATTTCAGGGATTAGTCTTTGCTTTGGCTGAGACTGGACTCTGGGGTCCTCCCTTTCCTGTCCCCCCCTCCATATTAAGGGTAGGGAGAGATGGGGCTCACTTGCAGCAGTGAAGGCTTCTGACCCCGCTGCTGACGGTAGGGGGTATGGAGGTCTCTCCCCCAGCCCAGAATGATGCTGATCAGGCCTTCAGCCACCACCCAACGCCTGTCTGATGCTCCTGTTAATGGTCACATTCGTGTTTTTAAATCTGACAGCCCAAAAGCTGTCAGAGGGGGTCATCCATCGTCCCCACTTCTGCACTGGGCGATTCTGATTTGTAGACCGGCCAAGGCAGTGATGTCAGGCCCCTGCCTGCCTCCTGCCAACTGGCGCCATGCCTTTCGATTCGGAGTCCGGGCCTCCATGAGCAGAGGGGAGCTCAGGTGGTGACGTTGGCAGGCGTGGGGCAAAGAGCCTCCCGTGCACGTCCGTTTTCATTCCTGGGGCTCCTGGAAGGGTCCACCGCTCTGGATGCCAGTTGGGGTGTGAACAGATGGGGAAAGGCCAAGCTGGGTGACCCAGGACTGTTTGGGACCAAGCCAGGGTCAGAGCCAAAGGATGAAGATTCGTAGATAGCTTGACCCAGATCGCAGCTGAGATTAGTTATGGCTCCGGCCGAGCTCTCCTTTCCAGGCCAGGTCCTCCGTTTACCTGCCAGGGGGCAGCAGTCGTCTCCTTGGATGCTTCGTGCCTCCTAGAGCCGCTGGTTGAACTCCCTGGACCGACGGTGTGCCCAGCCTCTGGAGTTCTAATGGCCCAGTCCATCCCAGCGCTTAATCAAGAAGAATGGAGCCCCCCAGTCGCGGCTTTGTTGGGGGAACCCACCTTTGGCTGAGTGCCAACTGCTCCTGGCTTCTGCCTTGGGGTCAGCAGGGCAGGCCTGGGTGGCTGGAAGCCTTGTCCTCTGGGAAGCTGCCCGCTCATCACCTGCAGTCCCCGTCCTGCCGTATCCTCCCACCAGGCCACTTAGCAGCTTCCCAACCAGACCCAGCCGCGTTGGCCACGAGCGCTGGCCCCAGCTTCGAGAGTCTTCTGGAAAGGACCGTCGAAGGTTGCTTCTCAGGGATTTATTTTTTCCAGGAATAGTCTATTAATTTGGGGAGAAGCAGGATGTTTCTCATTTATTCACTTAGCGAACATCCATCCACGGCCCAGGATCAGGCAGGTGCTGTGCCAAGCACTGCGCAGGGCACAGACATTTCAGGTGATGCCCAACCGGACCCCGAAACGATAGCCCGTGTTCAAAACCGTTATGCGCTGGGACAGTGAGGACGAGAGAGCCAGGGTCCCTCTGAGGACCACCCTTCTCTGTTCAGCGTTTGCGACAAGCACTTGCAGAGCGTTCTGTGCCAGACATTGTTCGAGGGACAGACGCTAAGCCTTTTAACTCTCAGAACAGCTTTAGGAGGCAGGAGTTACTACCACGGGCTACAGAGGCTGGGGAAGCAGGGCCACAGAGAGGCCCGAGGTCACAAAGCTACGCCGGTGGCAGAGCGGCATGTGCACCCCCGCAGTCTGGCTCAGGGTCCTGCTCCTGGCCACTGTCAAGGCTGCTGCTGTTGATGGCGGGTCTCTCTGCCCGGCCACTCACGAAGCAGGTGTCCCTCCTGCTCAGGTGGCCAGGCGCACGGGAGGCTCACACTGCTCAGGCAGCCAGCTCGAACCCGAGGTCGACTGAGCTGAGGGACTCGGAGGGGACCCGTGGGAATCCCAGGCTGGACAGCTCAGGTCAATACCAGGAGCCACGTGGGTTCCTGCAGAGGGGAAACTGGAGGTGGCCTCCCTGCTCCAGAAAACAAGGTTTTGCACCTGCCCTTGAACGAACAGCTCGTCCCCGAAGGAAAAGCAGAACAGCGAAGCCTGATTCTAGGTGAAGGACCTCCGGGAAACTCTGAGAGGGCCCCGATTTCTGTCTCGTGCTCCGCATCACAAAGCACCCCCCTTTCCAGTGAAGGACACGCAGTTTGCAGTCTACGTCTGCGGGCGACATGGCCTCTGTCTCAGCGACTCAGCTCTGCCACGGCGGAGCGAGCGTGGCCTCAGACGATCGTAAGGAACGGGCATGGCTGTGTCCCAGGAACACTTCGTTCACGAACACTGAAATTCGAATTTCATGAAATTTTCTGATATTATGAAATACTATTCTTATTAAGGCTTTTCTCCTCGACCATTGAAATAAAAACCGTTTTCAGCTTGTAGGTTGCTTGACAACTGGCCACCTCGAAAATGTCATAAAAAAAAAAATAATAAAACAAGCCATGGCCAGGGTTTGGCCTGCAGGCTATTGCAGGTCAAGGACCTCGATATGGCAGCCACACCCTCAGGATCAAACCGAGCACGAGGGTCCTCTCGCTCTGTCACCCATCGGGGTCCGCCCGCCCCCACTTGGGCCCTGTCTGATCTTTGCAGTTCTCAGTTCATGCCTCTCTCGTAGGCTCTTCTGGAACATTCTTCCTTTCTCTCCAACACTTGATCGTTTTTTAAGACTCAGTGCAAGGGCCCCACTTCTGGGAAGCTTCTGTCCACATCCAGTGGGTTTAGATGTTCCCTTTACTCCTACAGCTGGGTAACTAGGCCCGGTACCTCTGCAGTTCTCAGTGCGTGCTTGTCGGAACAATTTATCCCTCCTACCATTTCTCCTCCTCCTCCTCCTCCTCCTCCTCCTCCTCCTCCTCCTCCTCCCCCAGCCTCTGAGGTTGGTGGCGCCTGGGCTCAGCCCTGGGGGTCCTCTTTCCTCTATCATTCCCCCTCACATGCTATGGGAATGAACCTCACATACAACTCCAAGGCCATCTATGCTGTGACAACTCCCAAATGTCTATCACTAGTCCCGACTGTTCCCGTGGACCCAGATCCGATATCCAGCTTCCACCCCTCTCTCCACCTGGATCAGGGGGCGGGTTCCACACCTGTCGCTCTCGCAGGCTTCCCCGTGTCAGTCGGCGACAATGCCAGTCTTCCAGGGGCTGAGGCTGCAAACCCAGGCCTCTCGCTTCCTCTCACAGCCCTTGTCAAATCCATCAGAAAATCCGACTGGCCCGACTTTTGATATTCAGTATTCACACCCTCACCGCTGTCACTGGCCTCAGCCACCTGCCTGCCACCTGGATGGATGCAGACACCTCCTAACTGAGCTCTTATCTCCGTGGTCTCTGCTTGTTCTCGCTTCACACCGTGGTCAGAGGGGCCCTGTTACGGCCTACACTCCAGAGCAGGTGGCGAGTCCCCTCAAGCCCTCCCGTGACCCCCCACCTGTGGGGCTGGGGGATGGTAGGAGGACCTGACCACTCGTGCATCTCCCAAGCATCACTGAAGTACTTCACTCATTACCCCTCACAGCAGTCCTGAGGTAGGGCCCGAGAAATGCACAGAGAGGTTATGCAGCTCGCCCAAGGTCACACAGCTAGCAGTGAGGAAGCCCGCTTTCCTTTTAGCCTCCCGGACCACAGTCCCCAGCTCTGTGACATCAGCTCCTCCACATAGCATGGCTCCCTTTGCTCCAAGTACACTCATTTCTTCCTTGTTTCCTTCTTTCTTTTAAATCTTATTTATTTTGAATAAGCAATACATGCCTATGGTGCAAAATTGAAAATGCGCACAAGGAGAATACAGACAGTCTCTATCCAACCCCTGCCCCCGGCCACCCACTTCTCCCAGATCAACTTTCTAGAGTCTGTTGTAGAACAGACAGGTAGATACGCACACACAGCGGTTTATGATGCACCGCCCTGCACTCTGCCGCCTCATCTACATATCTTTCCCCTCCTTGCTTCTGGAACACACCAAGCACCCACTGCCTCAGGGCCTTTGCACGACAGTGCCCAGTGTTCTTCTTCTGGACATCCACACAGCTCCCTCACTCACTTTTTTTGTCTCAGCTCAAAGGCCACCTCTCTAGAGAACAGTCCTGCCTGCCCCCTTCACCCACCCCTGCATCTCCTCCCTTGTTCTATTTTCTCTGGGGCCCTCATCGCTACTGGTCACGGGCTTGTTTTGGTCACAGGGAAGCCCCTTGATAGAGGCTCAATAAATACTGGGGGGAGGTGGTCACTCCCAACAGGACAGATCCTAGGACGCTGATCGTGTAAAATGTCAACTACATGAACTGTTCAAGATCAAAATTCAGCCGAGTATATTCGAAGATCTAACTGGCGTGATTAAGTGAATCAGGTTGCATCCCATCTAGCAACTAGAAAGGGGCTGTACAAAACGGAAGGTTTTCACGAGCAGAAAGAGGGTGGGACTAAGCAGTTAAGAGTGGATTATGTCAGGCAAAGACACCTTTCCCTAAGGGAAGGCAGGGGTCTGCTCAGACTAGTTTCGATCAGGAAATTGGATTGGTTGGAAATTCCACTTCTGGGAGAGGCTGAGACTGCAGTTAGGTTGGTTATTAAGTCTGGCTTTGGTGACGTGGCATAGCAAAAGCGACTCCATTTTGACCTGTTCTTTCTTTTCTTAACAGGATGATGAACGAACGAAGGGATGAATAAATGCTAAATATCAACCCTTCTGCCAAGGGCAGTGGTTCTCGCCCTGGCCACACATGAATCCCCTGGGATCTTCTGAAAACAGGGGCCCTGAGCCCCACCTGGACCAATGAAGCAGAATCTCTAGGGAGTGAAGCCTGAGCATCCTTGGGTTTTAAAAGCTCCCCCCACACATACCTGAGTAATCCCAATTCACAAAAAGAGTCTAGCTCACTGGCTGAAGACGGAACACTCCCGGGTCCCCCAGCGCAGAGATGAAAGGTGCCTCCTCTATTCTCATCCTCTAGTTTCACCAGTGCCGGGCAGTGCCAGGGAGCACCCATGAAAGGGGCCTGTGGCAGAGGGGGCTTTGGCGTGACTTGGCTTTGAAACTACCAGTTCTGTCCTCTCGGGAGTGGAAAGAGCAGAGTCCCCACGCCCTTGCCACTCACAATGCGGGACACGAACCAGCAGCGTAGGCATCACTCAGAAGCCTGCCGGGACACAGTGTCTCGGGCTCTGCTCCTTTAAAATCTGCCTCGTATCCATTCCCCCCAGGGATCCCTGGCATATCCCAGCCCCCGAAGCGCTGCCCTAGCACGTGTCACAGGCACCATGGTCTCAGCATCCCGCAGGCGAGGTCTGGGGGTGCTGGCTGGCACGTTGGTCAAATCCGCACTGTCTAAGGCCCTCAATTTTCTCACCAGCAAATAAGGAGACGAGAGAAGATGATCTGAATGTTTCTGTCCATTCTTAAGGTCAGCTTCAACTAATGAGGGAGGCAATGGGTGCGAAACTGCCCTGTCAGTGGGGAATGTTGACCCAACCGGCAGAGAAACTGTAAATGTCAAAGAACCTGGCCCAGAAGGAACTAGAAATGTTCGCTCAGCTCAGACCAGAGGCCAGAAGCCCATTGGTCATCCACCCCGGCACTCAGGCAGCACCCCCTTCGTCTGGCCCCTGGTCCAGCCCTCACTCCCTGGGGCATAAGGATGCTCTCTGGCTATCACACTCATCAGCTCCTCTTTGCAAAGCTCTCCTCCCAGCCTGTGTTCGCGACCCAGAGCCCCATCCACAGCCCCCAAGGCCTGGGCTGCAAACCAGCAACGGCGTTCCCAGATAGACTTGGGAAAGAGGCAAGGAGCCTGGGGATGAACCGTCTGAGTTAGGGAGGCCGGGGCCACTCCCAACAGAACTGTTCCTAAGACTTTGATCTTGAGAAATGCTAACCGTATGAAGCCAAGGAGCATGTCCACGGCCCTTGGGATGCTATTATTCTCCTAAACAGGCTTTTTGCCCAGAAATCGTCTTGATCCTCAGCCTATCACTTCCTTTTCATAATATCACATCATTACTCCTCCTTACGTCCTCCCAGACTCCCTCAGCTTCTCCTTGCATCTGGGACCCTGGACAGCAGCCAGGCGGAGGCCCCATCCCCCCTAAATCCATGTTACAGCCAAGCTGCCGTTTCATTTCGCCTCATAATCGGGCCCTCCAGCCCCTTCATCACTTTTATTGCCTTTTCTCCTCAAAATTCCTTCCAAAGTCATCAGTGAATGCTACATGTGAAGACGCTAAAGAAAATTCCCCAGCTAAGAAACACGCTCTCGTTTCCAAGGGCGTTTTTTCTCTGCAGGTCCGTCCCGTCGGCCTGACTGCAGACAGGATCGTGGCCGGATGGAGCGTTTGTGGTACTTAGGGGTTTCTGCTCCGAGCCTGGGTTCTCTCCTGTCTCCTGGCCTGCTCTCCTGCCCTTCCTGGATGCTCTTTATCAAGCTAGAAGAGGAAACAGCTTCGTGTTATGATCTCTCTGTTTCTGCCCAAAGCACATCCAATCTGAGCAGAGCCATGGGGCTCAGGGGGGAAGCTGGAGCCTCAGGCCTGGCCCATCAATCCACTGGTCACCCAGCACCCCAGGGCCCCCTGCAAGGGTCAGGGGAGCATCTCCCACGAACCAGGTCCTGCCAGGGGGCTTTGCCACATTATCTCGTTTCATTGGAAACAACCATATCCTAGAAGGTGTTATGATTTTTGTTATGAGGAGTGGACACCACATTTGGGGAGATGAAGTCACCAAAACAGTCACACGATCAGGAAATAGCAGGCCTGGGACTTGAACCCAAGGTCTTACCTTTTCTGTGGAACTCGCGGCCCCTCTATGTTCATTCATGCCTCATCGGCACAGGACACAGTGGGGTTAGTGCTTCGGGTAATGAGGAAATTATACCCCAGTCCCTGCCGCCTCCTAAGAAAAGCAGCCAGTGGCTCCTGGCCTCTGGTCAGGCTGAGCACATTTCTACGCCTGCATCTGTTTTATCTTTTCCCCAGGAGCCGCAGCACACCACCGGGCCTTTCTGAAATGGGCGCGGAGGAAAACTCGGGATTTTGGTCCCAGAACTTTCCCACCCTGATACTTGGGCAATTTATGTTTTATGCTTCCAGGCAGGACTTCACATTGACCTCTTCAAAATTAATCTTGTCAAACAAAAACTTGTACGAGAATGTTCACAACAGCACTATACACAAAAGGTGAAAACAACCTGAGTGTCCACAGACAGACGAGTGGATAAACACCTTGTGGCATAGCCATACAGTGGAATATTACTCGGCCATGAAAAAGAATGCAGTCCGAACACATACTGCAACGTGGATGAACCATGCTGAGTGGACGAAGCCAGGCACAAAAAGCCACATATCGTAGGACTCCATTTATAGGAAATATCCAGGAGAGACAAACCCATAACGATGGAAAGCAGACTGGTGATTTCCAGGGGCTGAAGGGAAGAAGGAACAGGGAGTGACTGCTTGAGGAGTCTGGGGTTTCCTTTTGGAATGATGGAAAGTTCTGGAACTAAACAACGGTGATGGTTGCACAACGCTGTGAATGTCCTTAACGCCACTTAATGCCACTGAATATTAAAAAGCTCGCTTTTACGTCACGTGTATTTTACCACAATAAAAATAAATCAAACGGGACTCCGGTCTGGCATGGCTGGCCCCCTTAGGCTGGCACAACGCTTCCACCTCCCTCCCTTGCGTGACGCGGCTGAAGGGGAAGCTGACACAGACTCATCCAGACCACCTGCTCACCTTGCCGTCCAAGATGATGGAGACCTGGGCACTGTCCTTACTGCAAGGAAATGGAGTTAGATTCAGGGGTCCTGTCGTTCATAAGCAGTAGGATGTCCAAGATTTGCTTCAAAATGATACAGGATGGGGACAGGGCTGGGGGCAGGCAGCGAGTGCGTGGGGATGTCAGCAAATCAAGCCTGGCAGTGGGTTGGACGTTGCAGAATCTGGCTGGTAGGTGCGCAGAGACATATCATGATATCCTGTCCACCTCTGCCCACCTGTGATCGCTTTTAGGGCCCATCCGATAACCCAGGATAATGTCCCCACCTCAAGACCCTTAACCTAATCGCATCTGCAAATGACCCTGTGACCATCTAAGGTGACATGTTCACTGGTTCCAGAGATTAGGACGTGGCCATTACCCAGCCCACGCAAGGTGTCAGGTGGTGGAGGGTCCCGAAACCTTGCACCGACCTCAGCATCTACTCTGAGTGACATGATCTGATTTAGGAAGAAAGAGTCAATCTGGATGGTGGGTTTAGAAGATTCTAGAAGGGGCAAAAGGGAGACTCCGATAGGAAGTTATTACAGTAATCCGGGTGTGAGATGAAGCAGGGGAGATGGAGAGAAAGTCGAAGTCGGAACACCTTCTCATGTCACGTAGAGCTGATGGGCTTCTCTGGCAGACTGGACGTCGAGGGTGAGAGGGAAAGTGGAGGTGCTGGCCCCAAGGCCGGAAGGGTGGAGTTGCCCTTTATGGGGATCAGGACGTCTGTGGGAGACGCAGGGTTGGGGGTTGGAAGTCATGCTGGAGCTTCTCTAAGGCGACCTGGCAAGGTTGAGAGGCAGTTGGTGTCTGGGGTCAGGGCACAGCTGGGGCTAGACTGATGGCTGAGCGGCCCCTGGGCGTGTCCAGAAGAGAAGGGGTCCAAGAATCATTTGGACCTTCAGGCACATCAGCATGAATAAGCTGGGATTCCTATCTGAGCAAATACAGGGGGGGAAAAATCTGGGAGACAGGACGAGCCTGCAGAAGAGACGGAGAGGGAGCCGCGGAGAGGCGGGGGAGGCCGGGCACCTCGAGGAGAGGGGGCGCTCCCAGCAGGACCAGGCGAGCGCCCTGCAACCCTCAGTTTCAGTTCTCGCCAGTGCGTTCCCAGCAGCGGAATTGCTGGGTCACACGGTGACTCTAAGCTTCACTTTTTGAGGAACTGCCAGACGGTTTCCCACAGCGGCCGCCCCCCCTGACGCCGCCCCTGACCGTGACCGAGGGTGGCTGCGGCCTTTTCCAACCGCGACTGCTCATCGGCCGGGTCCGACCCCTTGTGCACGTGCGCGTGCATGGACTGGGGGCTGAGATGCACTGCACTTAGATGGAGTCTAACTCCTTAGCCCCTAATCCCGGAGAAGCCAGTCTGGAGATCGCAGTGCTGAGCGGTGACTTCCACGTCTGGACCCAGCTCTGTGAGGGAGGGCCAGGAGGCCCCGGGGGCCCCCACGACGCTCTCACTTCCAGGCTGGGAGAGAAAGAAGCCTGCTTGCTCATCCAACCCGCAGGGGAACCGTCCAGACCAGAGAAACCTAGACACAGAAAGTAGAGGGGTGGTTACTTAGGTCCGGGGCGGGGGATGGGAGGGCAGATGAGTGACAGTTATGGGTTCACGGTTTCCAAATGAGGTGATAAAAAATTCTAACAATTATGCAGGTGACAGTTTTCACACATCTGTGAATATGCTAAGAACAACTGAATTGCACACTTTAGATGGGAGAATTGTATGATAAGTGAATTATATCCCAAAAATATTATTAAAAAAATAATAAAAACACAAGAGAGACTGTAGAAACTCTAGGACAGAAACCAAAGAAATAACATTCTCTGACGTGACACTACCAGATTAAAATATATATATATATATAGGAAAACCCAATTTTCATCTACAAGTTTTCAGGGACATTCCTGCCATCTTGGCCCCCACCTTGGCCTCACACACATCTGTCAGGCTCGTGCCCAGACTCTCCCCGTGGAGGAGTGTGGGATCTCAGCACAGCTCACAGGGACGGGGTTGAGAAAGGAGCCGGGAGGACAGACAGAGCCCTGTCCTGCCCCCTGGCCTGAGTCGGTTAAGGTGGACTCGGATGCCCCCTGGCGGGCACTGGGACCCGATCCACAGAGGGGACAGTGGAGGGAGCTGGCAGAATGAATGACCAGGCTGACCGCAGCCTGGTGCTCTCGCCCAGCCCCCGGGAGTACCCCTTAGTGACCAAGTCCCTTTGCACCCAAAGTCAATCATTCCTAATCCCTGTGTGCCACCTCCTTTTTAAATTCAAGACCTTTTTATTATGGGTATTTATTATGAAGAATTTTAAACCAAAAAAAGAAAAAATTAGGGAAATCAATCATCTAATGATCACGCCACATGCCCACCACCTGCTTCCATAGTTACCAGCACGCGACCAAAATCGTCCCCATTTCATCCTGACCTCCGCCCGCTCCCTCCAACTGTGTCATTGTAAAAGCAAATCCCATACAGCGTCTTGTTCCACCCATAAATACTGACCGGTGCCTCGAAGATAAGGACTCTCCTTACTGTCACCACCACAGCAGGATCACACCTAAAGAAGTGCCTCAGCGTCGTTAAACTATTCGTGTCACATCATCAGCAGTCTCATCGATGCCCAACACTGTTGCCCCCTTTTTATAACCTTCGGTTTGAATCAGGATCCTCTGAGATGGGCTGATCTGCCATTTAAACTGCTTTGTATCTATAGGTTCCCTGTTCATCTTGCAATTTATTTACTGAAGCGACCTGCTTTTCTACTTTTTCCAGCTTTACTGAGGCATGATCGACACAGAAGACTTGTGCGTATTTAAGATAGAAAACGTGAAGATTGCGTGTAAGTGTACGTTGTGGAATGTACTAACATGGCATCGCTTCATGTAGGGGTGTGTGTGTGTGTGTGTGTGTGTGTGTGTGTGTGTGTGTGTGTGTGTGTGGAGAACACTTAAGGTCTAGTCTCTTCATGTTTTTCTATTTTACCGAATAATTTAAATTTGCAAGTGGCCTGGGATGATAGCCACGTGAATGAACGGAAGAAACCAAGCCACGTGCCGACCACGTTTTCAGGTTGGAGCTACAAAGTTGTTTTGTTTTTTTTTTTTTTTTTGTCTTTCAATCCCCATCCCCCCAGCTCTCTATGGTTCTATTTTATCAGAGAAAAACAATATTTTAAACAAAAAATGCCCCTGCGACCCTATGAAAGAAAAATGGAAACTGCTGCACAATCGACCTCTTTCCGATGACCAGAAGCTAAAATTCGTCCAAGTCCTGAGATTTCGGAGCCTGTGAGGAGGCAGGAGTCTGTCTGCGAAGAAGGTGGTTGAAATCCACGGACCTATGAGAGCCTGAGTCCAGGTTTGAGCAAGTGAGGCCTCCTGTCCCGCCTCTCGCCTCTCTCTCCCCGGAGCTTCCCCAGTCTCCCCTGGGACCTGGGGCCCTCTCCCTCAGTCACTCCTGTTCCCCAGGCTCGGGCGTCCTGCTCTGCTGTTTCTGAACTGTCTTCCCCATCGTAGCCTGCCTGGCAGCCCCTCGCCTCCAACGTCAGCAATGTTAACTGTTATGACAGACTCAGATGTCACTTTGGGCCAGCTTGGCCCTTTGGGATTTAGACAAACGTGGCTCAACTGTCCTGATTTCACAACCTGCTCGAGTCGAGACTAAAACTGCAAACACAGACTCACACACGCTTCCTCCTAGCTCTCCACCACCCGCTTCCACGTGGTTCCCTCTCCGCCCGCCTCCCCCAAGCAAGGGGCGCTGGCCACCATTCAGCTTCAGGTCAGCAGCCTGTGCCCTTTACCTGCTTCCTCCAGCATCGTCACACTCGGATGTCCCAGGATTGGCACCTTCGCTGAGATCGAAGTCTGAGCGGTGGGTGTGGTTTAAGGGCTCCCTCAAGGCGGGCAGGGGGTGGCTATTTAGTGGTCTGGGGCTGGAGTCAAGGTCTGGGGACAGATGTCCTGGGCCATCCAAGGACAGCACCAGAAAATAACCCAGGAAGATGTTATTGATAAATACTTCATCCTAACCAATGGATTACCTAACACAGTTTTTCAAGCGGCATCTAGAATTTTCCCCTAATGGCCAATCAATTATTTCGCCAGGAAATTATAGCTTTCTCTTGCGTTCTTTTGTGATTTCAACGGTAGCACCATCGACTTGAGAACTTGAAACCCATACTTTGCCCGTTTTTTCCTCCTTATGTGGCATTGCCAGAGGAGATGGGGTGGGTAAGACCCTGCTACTCACTCTCCTTGGCACCCCTCCTGCAAGTCTGGCATTCAACTTTCCTCAAAAAGCAGGTGGCAGGGCCCGTCCCTGGACCTCTTGCCCCTTGAGGGAGGGTCCCCAGGAAGGACCTCTCCATATACCCAACCCTGGTGGTCAGGCCTAGTGGGGCAGGCTGCCCTGGGCTGGTGTGGGCTTGTGGTGAAAGAGGGAGAGGAGGGTGGCTCCCTCCCGCTCTGAAGATGTGTCTGAAAGAGTCTGAGGGACATGGGGGGCCAGTGGGGATAGGGAACAAAAGGGAGGGGTCTCCTTCCAGTGTAAATCTGGTTAGGGGGGGCAAAGAGGTTGAAGCACAGTCCTGCATACTGACCCCCAGACGTCCACCAGTCCTGCCCTGGGGATAGCGACCCAGGACCCTCAAAAGAGGAAGCCGGGAGAAAAGTCAGTCGGGCCACCTTCGGGGATGCTTGATGAGGACCTGGTAGTGGCCACGCCAGGCAAGGCCCCTGGGGAGGCAGCCGCAGGGGCAAGTGAGGCCCGGGCCACTCCCCCTGTGGCCACCAGAGGGCGTGGGGACCCCACGAGTGGCTCCCGGAGGCCGCTGAGCCTCCTCAGGCGGCGTTTCTGGAACCTTCGTGGGTGGACAGCACTGAAGATGTGGGGCCCAGAGAAGACGAGGGAGGCTCGGTGGCCGGGCAGGGCACGGCTCTGAGGTGTCTGTCCTGCACTTTTTTGTCCCTGGCAATGCCCCCTGCGTCAACTTCAAGTGGCTACTGATGGGAGGAAGCCTCCAGGCCGCTGGGTGCGGCTTTCACAAGGAGCCGTGGGCGTGCAAACCTTTCAAAGTCGGATGTGGGTGAGCAGGCATCCAGCACAGAGGTGGGGAACAAGGCCTGAGGCAGGACGAGTCGTGGGTTCAGCACCTGCTGCGTGTGCCCTCGGACAAGCTAATTTCTTAGTGTCCACACCTGGGGGTGGGGGTCGATCTGGGAGGGAGCAGCACCCAGGTGGACTCACCCCGCAGGGGCCTGATGCTGCTAGGAGCCCAGTTTATAACATCAGAAGAAAACAAATAGATGCATGAATAATAAATACTTAATGATGACTCCAGCCTGGATTGTGTTTGTCTTTATAGCAACACAGTTAAAAATATAATTTTTTATTATTATTATTTTTGTATGGAGGAAGGGAGCCACCAAAGCAAAAGTGCCCGGGGCCCCTGGAAGTCCCAGAGCAGCCCTGAGCCCTACTGCAAGTTCATCCCAGGGCCTCACCCTTCCCCTCCCTCCATAAAGGGATTTTTGCCACAGGGGAGTGAAGACAAACCCAACACCTGAAGCCTGGAGGCCTTGAGGGTGGGCGATGAGCAATTATCGACTCGGTGGTTGGATTCTGGGTTTACCTGTTCAGATTCAGATTCTCCCTGGAAAGAGAAAAGAACTTGGCGCAGGAGGCTCAAAGGAACCAGCCTGATGCACAAGCCAGGGCGGTGGCCGGGGCTTATAAATAACCACCCTGCCCAGCTCCCAGGAGCCGGCACAGGGCGTCCCCTCCCTCCAGGTCCTGCGCTTTCCCCCAGGACATCCGGGAGCTGCTATTTGCTGCAGAGGGAGGAGGCAGCTGACTGAGGCGGCTCGATGACGTTTGTGGGTTCACTTGTTCTGGCCCGACAGGTGGACAAGCTCCCAGCCGGGGAAAGGTCACAGGGCTCAAGTTACTTGCCTGACAGAGGTCCCTCCTAGCCCCGCACCCCAGGACTTGTATATTATTAAATGTTCGTAACAACCAATGCTGCTTTTTCCTGGGGCACGAGGATGAGAGATGGACAGACTCAGGGAGCAGAGCCGTCCACCCCAGAAGCTTCGGCTATGTGCAAGGACAAGGCACCGCCACCCCCGGAGGGTCTCCGTGAGCCCCCTTGCCCTGGTGCACCGTCCATGACCCCTGTCCCTTCTCACGCGGCCCTGCAGCACCTTGCCGTCATCACTCCTGCTCATACACACGGAAATAAAGCAAAGGGCCAACACGCACCCCACCTGCTGAGTCCCACTCAGAGTCTCACCTGCACCAGGAGAAAATTACCTCTCGTGTGACTTCTGGCTCTTACCTCTCATTCCCGGTGTCACCGGGCATCCCTGTCCTAGATACAGTACTTGGGGTGCCTGGGGGAGGTCCTCCTGGGCAGGACGATAGGAGGCCCTCAGGGTCATCTCTAGACTTGGCCATTTACGGCTTAAGTTTCACCCTTTAATGACACACACACACCCCATGGCCCCCAAGGTTCCTGCCCTGCTACCTGGTACACAGAATCGAAGGTCTCGCTGGGGACAGAGCAGAGGCGGGGGGTTTGCTCTGAGTATTAGGCAGCCAAGGGCCAGGGCCCTGGGAGAGCCGATCACACAGCAGGGCCCTACCCAGCCACCGCCAGGTCACTCAACCTCCCCGCCGCCTGGCAAAATGGGAATGTAGTGGCGTCCACCAGACAGGTTAGTCCAAGAATTAGGTGGCACGAACAGGTCAATGCTTTCGTTACACAGGCCCTGGCAGGCGGCAAGTGCTGCTCTAGTTGGAAATATGTCACAGGAGACACAGAGACTCGAGAGAGAGGACGGTAGTAACTTCCTGCAGCTGCTGTCACAAACCACCCCAGCTGGGGGCTTAAAACAACGTTTTTCTCACTGTCCCCAGAGGCCAGAAGCCTGCACAAAGGTGGTCGGAGGACAGCACTCCCTCCAGAGGCTCTAGGGGAGGGTCCTTCCTCGCTTCCTCCAGTTCTGGTGGCTCCGAGTGTCCCTTGGCTTGTGGCTGCATCACCCCAAGCTCTGCCCCAGGCCTCCACAGTCCTCTGTGTGTCTCTCCCCTTCTGTCTATCATGAGGACACCAGCCATCGGATAATCCCGGAGGATCTTTCACTTATTACATTTGCAAAGAAGTTTTTTCCAGATAAGGTTGCGTTCACAGGTTCTGGGTGTTTCTTGGGGAGTGGGGGAAGGCGCCATTCCACCCAGAACGGGGCCAAATGCCCAGGTGAGTTAATGATGAAAATGGTGAACGAAGAGCTGACATCAGCTCCTTCAGCATCTCTCCGCCTGGTGGCCCGATTCAACGCCAAAATGTGCTGAGAGGCTGGGAACAGGCCCCAAGGTCTGCAGGGGGAGCTGAAATCTGAGGAAAAGGGAACTTTCCATAATTGCTCCGAAAACCTGCGTGGCCTCCCTCCGTGTCCTCCTGCGATGGGTCGCCCTGGATGAGAAGGGACGTGCACGGCGCTGACGTGGGGCGCTCAGCTGCGTGGCTGCTATGGCCTGCTGTGACCACTTCTGCTTCTGATCTGGCATCAGCTCATTGCCTCCCTCCTCTGCAGGACCAGGTCCTGCAGACGGGGCTAAAATTCTGTCACTTGCACAGTTGTCCCAGGTTCCAATCCCAAATTCGTGAGTTAGAGAGGAAAGAAGTGACAAGAAACTGAAACCAGGGTGACCGTTCTTTCTCTGTGCGTGGCCTGTTGCCTTTTCATTTTTACTCAATTTCTGGGACCCCCACAGCCTAGGAGACCCCCAGCTCCCTGCGTGGTGCAGTTTTGGGCACCTTTGAATAAGCCCCCTGGGCTGGCCCTAAGTCACCTCGAATTGGGGTTGTCAGGAAAGTAAATAACTCGGAATCAGCCTGAGGATTCACACAGTGACACCTCCCGTCTGCCCGTGTTACAAATCCAGATGAATATCGCCTTAAAATGATCAGTAAAGGTTTATTTTGTTCTGTTTCTTGGTGACAGCTTTATTGAACAGTAATTCACATCCCACGCAACTCGCCCACACTTCGCTTTTAGTCTATTCACGGATAAGTGCAGCCCTCGCCACCACCAATTTTAGAACATTTTACCCTCAGAAAGAAACCCCATACCCTCTAGCCATCACCCCCCAATGTTCACTCCCCCCAGCCCCTGACAACCACTCATCGACTGACTGTCTCCATAGATTGACCTATTCTGAGCATGTCATGTAAGTGGCATCATGTGACGTGTGGCCTTTTGCGTCCGGCTCCTCTCCCATATGCAGTTTTCATTCCTTTTCATTCTGAAATGTTCCATCACGTGCACTGCATTTTGTTTATCCATTCACAAGCTCGTGGACATTGGGGTTTTTATGCTGTTTGGTTATGAATAATGCTTTTAGGAATATTTGTGTACGTTTGTAAAACGTCGCTTTCCTTTCGGAATCACCAGCCGGAAAACGCACAAATGTCCTTTCGGGAACCGTATGCTCCATCCTGCCCAGAAGAATGTGAGTCAAGAGGAACCTCAGGGGCTGAACGTAGAGGCGGACACAGCTTAAGCACCGGGGACCCTAGCAATGGTCGTCTCCTGGTCAAATGTGTTTGCAAAACTTGCAAAGGTGAGATATTTCATTGCAGTCCACCAAATACTGCTCCTTTCATTTCTGACTTGCCCTCCCCCACCCCACTCAGGGGCCATCGCAGGGACCACAGCCCGTATTCTGCGATCCAGTGAGAGGAAGGTGAGTTGGGGTTCACAAAGCAGATTTATATGACTCATAGTCCAGTCTCTACATGTTCAGGGATTGTAGAAAAGGCTGCCACCGCTCACTATAGTTCGTCACAGGTGGCGACAGGGTGATGCGGAGGCAGAAAGCACAAGCCAAACACAGGAAAAAGAACACTAGCAGACCTCCAGGTAGCAGGTGGGTTTTAAATACCTTTTTATCTCTGAATTTCTTTTAAAAATATTTTTAAATCGTTTATGCTCCCCACTTTGTGGTGCAGCTAGAGAATGAGGTTGCTTTGGGTCCTGTTGTGTTGGAGGCACCTGCGAGAACATTCTAGTAAGAGGGCAGAAGGAGCTGATGTGAAAATAAGTTTTAGCTGGGAGGTGACCACGTGGGACGCCTCCAGCACACAGGTGCTATGCTAGAGAGGGCAGGAGTCACCTGGGAGAGACACCGCAGAGTGGGAAGGGTGGCTGCAGAGGGGACGGAGGGACCTCTGTGTTTAGCAACAGGGCAGCCACCGGTGACTTTGGCAGGAGCAGTTTCAGTTGCAAAGAGAGAAGTGAGGCTGAGGACAAGTGCAGAGTGTGGCTGTGACAGGGAGGAGACAGGGGTACCACCGTGGGAGGTACCTAAGATGCTGCGAGAAGGCTTCCCGCCCTTCCCCCTACCCCCAGAAAAAGTTTTTAAAACATGCTAAATGCCTGTGGGCAGGAGCCTGCGGACAAAGTCAAGTTCGGGTAAAATGCAGAAGAAGGAAATAGAAATCAGATCGGAGGTTTGGAAAGAAGCAGAGGAGGCGATGCACAGGGCTTTGGGGGAGCAGGGATTTTCCCTCCGATGCTGTGCTAGCGCATGCATGACCCTGGGCACTGGCACAGCCCCTACAGCTTTCTAGCATGGAACAGGAGCCTTCAGGGAGGTGAATTTTTAAAAAATCAATTAAGGGCTGGGGGGGATAATCCCAGGCTGGAATGCAGACCGAGGCAAGGGATCTAACTGTAGCATTACAAAGGGATGACGACCTCACTGAAGGAGGGGTGGGAGGGAAGGTGTGACCTAAAGTCGTCAAGGGAACTCTGGAAATAAGTGGAAACCGTAAGACTTTAGACAAAAGGATCTGCACAGCAGCGCTGTGCTCTCGCTGGCAGAATTGTTTCCCACGCCCGCGGGCCAACCATTCGGAACCGCTGCACGTGTGAAGGGGGAGGGACAGGGGAGCTGCAGGTAAGCAGGGGGGCGGGGGAGGGTAGAAGGAGCCATCGATGCTGCGCGCACTTGTGTCTAGTGTGCACTTACTATAAACATAGGCGGAGAAATATGGAAATCCTCCATAGGCGTGCATCTTCACAGCGACTTGTGTTTACACATATAGTTCCAGTTTTTGTCCCTTGAGAGGGCTAGAAGCAATGACACCCGAGTGACAACAAGCGCACGCAGCACCCAGATTGGGGTGTCCAATCCCATCCTCCTCACTAACAGGAACCAGGGGTCCTCAGGGAAATGGCTGATTCTAGGATGTGGGCGGAGCCTGAAGCACCTTGTAAGGCCAGAAAGTGAGGATGTGCCCCCAAAATGTCAAAGGGACACAAAGCCAAGTGAAGGAGCTCCCAGTGGCTAATGTCGGGACAACTGGAGCAACAAAAAAAACAATGCACTATTTTATAATAATTCAAGGTATAAAATAAATAGCCGTGAATCCGTGTGGTACAAATAAAAGATCGAATAAAAGGGGGTGACAAACCTCCCGGACAGGAGAAGTCTAAACCCTTGATGTAGACACTGACCCCTCAAGGAGATGAAGTATAACCTCCCCCCCTTGCCTACTCTTGTGAGCTGCACCTGGTGGCAGCATGAAAGGGGACAAAGAGGAACTTCACAGCAGAGACGCCAGACGGGTGAGCAAGGTCAACATCCCCAGCGGTAAGTCACCCCTGACACGGTGTGTTGAGAGTGGCACTGCCCCTCTGTGGCCTTCCTCCCCCAAAACGCACAAGGCCGGTCTAATGGTGAGAAAAACAGACAAAGCCCTCGATGAAATACCTCAACGCCACTCTTCAAAGCCACCAAAGTCATCAAAAAACAGGGAAAGTCTGCGGCGCTGTCACAGCCAACTGGAGCCTAAGGAGACCTGACAGCTGAACGTCACATGGTGTCCTGGGTGGGTTCCCGAAACAGAAGGTCGTTAGGTAAGAACGAAGGAAGTCTGAACAAAGCGTGGACTTGAGTTAATAACTGCACCCACATTGGTTCCCCAGAAGAGGGGATCATAGATGGAGCTGGGAAGGCGGGGTGGGGGTAGCACTGGCCTGCGGCGGGGACCCCCTGCACCGGGGAAGAAGAGGGGGCGCTGCGTGCATCCCTGGCAGGAAGCCACGGGACGGGAGCTTGAGGCCGCAGCAGCGTTTCGGAGCAGAGGGAGCTGGGGGGTCTGAGCAGAGTAAGGGTTTGTGGGGTCCGTGGCTGCGTGAATGCGTCAGCATCACCTCCCGAGCTGAGGAATAGTGAGTGTTTTGTTACTTTACTCTTGGAAAAAGAACGCGGCTGTTTTTCACTCCCAGCCTTTCCCCACCTTGACACACACCGCCTGGGCTTGGGGGCCAGACACTCGGGGGTTCTGGGCTCTGGGACACAGTTCGGAGTTCTTTAGTCTCCAGAAAGAGCTGAATTGTCTGAGGCTGGGCGCTTAGGGAGCGGCCGGCAGGCAAGTGCAGGCCGGACAGACCCAGGGCCCGTCTATCCTCGGGGGCCCAGGTGAGATGGGCAGTGGAGGATGTGGGGGGGCCAGCCTCTGGGCCACATGGGGGTGGGCTCCCAGCTTCATCTGGAAGAGGGCGGCTAGGACAGAGGGCAGATCAGCAGTGACCAGCGAGGCCAGGGGTCCCAATGGTCCTGTCTCCATGTCTGGGATAGGCACCCCACCCCCAACCCCTGCCAGGGAGTCCAGGGGGTCAATCCTAGAATGAGGCACCCACTCGAAGGCACTTTCCCAATGTACTCCTCACTCAGGACTTGTGACTTGTGACAGAACTGTCATTCAGGAACGACATGTTTCTAAAGTCCTGGGGACGAATGTGATCTGTGACTGTCAGGGCCGCCTGTGAGGGCACAAGGGGGCCACGTCCCGGCATGGGGTCCTCAACGACCAGGGGTGCAGAGTGGTTCAAAGACTGGCTTGTCCCCGCAGTTGCCCAAGAAGTTCTGGCACCCCCAGGCCTGTCCTGGAGGACTAGCTGGGGTCCCTCCCCTCCCCCAGGAGAAAGCCCTGGGAGGAGAGGGGAGAGCAGGAGGAAGGAAGCTCCCCCACGCTCCCACAGGACAGCCAGTTCCCAGGGACCGCAGCCAGGATGAGCCAGTCTCCTGGGGCATGGGCAAGAGAAAGCAGCAGCTCTGACCGCCCCGCCCCCAACCTAGGTGCATTTAAAGCCCCACGAACAACAACAAACAGGAGGGGACTGTCCCCTGGACTTACAACGAAATCAGAAACCCCAGATACCCATACTTTAAAGGGACCCCTGGCCATTCGAAAGAATTAAATGTCAGTATTTTCCAGGACTCGGGGTTATTGAAACTAACTTTTGAACTGATTTGTCCCAGCAAGGCTCCCCCTCAGAAAAGGGATGAGAGGGAGGGCCGGGCAGGCCAGGCCGGGCAGTCCACAGCGCTGTTATCTGTTTACTTTCCACGTCTTTCCTGGGCTGGGTACAGACAGTGCAGTGAACACTGGAAGAGGAGAGACACATGTAAACAAAGGCCTCCCCCCGGGACATCCAGCAGGGTGCCCAAGGGGTATGGAGGGAGGTGTGCTCAGCTAGGGCTGGGGAGGGAAGGATAGTAGCAAGCGCTCCCCACGGAGGTGACAGGTAAAGCCACCAGCAGGGAAAGAAGAGAGAGTCCCAGGAGGAGGGCACAGCATGTACAAAGGCGTGGAGGCATGAAGGAGTGTCCCATGGCAGAAGAATCTGGAAGCATTGCCAGGGGCAGATATGAAATGACGGACATGAGCTCACGCTCAGCTGGGCACCTTCGGATGAGAATCCTGCCAGGCCATTGTCAGGGTGGGGGACTCTGCTGGACCGCCTCCAGGACAGTTAACTTAGTAGATCAAACATTGTCAAGGACTGACCTGTGTCCCTTCGGCCAGGCCCAAAAGTCATAGCAGGCACGTCCCTAGCAGGCCCCTGTGGCTTCCCAAATCCTCCATGAGGACGTTCCCCAGCTGTGGGGACACGTGCAGTCTGAGAGAGCCAGGAGTTAGTCCCTCCAGAGCAATCTTGAATGCTGAGGACAGACACCCAGCCTCCGTGCCCCTCAGGGGGACATTCTGAGCTGTGTCCCAAGGTCTCTCTGGGGGCCCAGCAGGATTTGGCCCCATGTCCCTGCAGTAGTAAGAACTCATTATCACCCTTTTACACTTTTCCTTCCTCTCCTCACCTCCCTCCTGCCTGGGACCCTCCCGAGAACAAATCTCCTGAACCCAAGCCTTGCCACAGCAGAGGACCGTTTGGTTCTTTCTGGATGGCAAAGGGTGTAAATTCTAACCCCAAACTCACACAAGGGCGAACTGTGGGCACAGAAATTCAGCAGAGCTTTTTTTCCTTCCTCGTTGAGTCCAGATGGACTGGACTTTCCTCGCCTATCTTTGCTGGCAGATATGTTAAAGTCCACCCTTCACAGAGGCTGTGCCCCCAACCCCCCCATCCCTAATCCCTCAACCATCTCACTCCCAACGTCTGGGTCCAGAGCTCAGCAGACAGCTGAAGGGGCAGCCCTGACTCTCTCTCTCTCTCGACCTCTCTCTCTCTCTCTCTCTCTCTCTCTCTCTCGACCTCTCTCTCTCTCTCTCTCGACCTCTCTCTCTCTCTCTCTCTCTCGACCTCTGGAGATGTCTCATGGTTTTATGGAAAACAGTATGGCGCTTCCTCAAATAATTAAAAATAGACTAAACATACAATCCAGCGATTCTGTTTCCATGCATTGACCCCAAAGAACCGAAAGCAGCCTCTTGAACAGATATCTGTACATCTGTGTCTTATTCGCAACAGCCAGAAGGTGGTTAAAGGTTGTTATGTCTACATCATTACAAATAAAAATAAATACGATTTATAGGAATTTCGTAGCAAAGGGAGTCTATTCGAGACCTCAAACCAGCCATGTTTCCAGAAACAGAGGCTCCAAAACCAAAGAGCAAAGGGTCTCGTGGGTCCCTGAGCATCGCCATCACAATCTCCTCTACAGTCTCGCCAACGCCATGGGGGTGCTTCTCCCCGCAGGTGCCATTCAGCTGTGTCTGCACAGTTAGGAATGCAGGAGGTTTGAAGTAGCGAAGTCTCAGCGTCAGAACTAGGATGCGTTCCGAACACGGGCACCTGGGGGACGATTCCCAGACTAGGGGTAGAAAACCAGCTTCCGACGGAAGAAGTCATGCTGTTAAACCAAAAGCTTCGAGGCTAAAAACTTTTCTGAAAGAAAGGGTGTACTGAGCCATGGGCTAGCCAGAGAAGGACCAGGTCCTGGGGCATGCAATCTAAACCACCAGCAGCGGGGCCGGAGGGAGAAGGCAGACATGGCCGTCGTCCTGGAGTTGACAGGCTCTTCTACACATTATGTTTTGGGGAAGAAAGACCTAAGCTGCTTCGAAGGAATTTACAATGACCATAGATAAAGGGGTGGAGAAGGTGAAGCGGGGCTGGTCTGGGATGGGCGTACTGGCCATAAGGAAGAAGTGTTTGCTGTTCCTGAGCTGGTTTCGAGCCGCAGTCTGGAACGTTCCTGCAGAAGCAAGGTGCCTTGGTGTCTAGAGGTCAGCCGTTCTACCCAGACAGTCAGCTGGATCCCGTTTCCTCACACGTTCGGAAACACAGGCAGTCTGCTGCTGGTTTCTGTCGGAGTCTGTTAACAGACCGACATTTCTCGCCAGCTACCCTCTGGCCTGCTGTAACTGAATTTAGGACGTCGCAGAATCTGTCCTTGGCAGTGTCGCTGCACACGCAGCATGCCTGGCCTGGTGCCGACCTTTCCCTCCATCCCTTGGCACTTCTCCTCCCCTTCCTCACCAGCCCCCAGCCCCGCTGGCCTCCTTCTTCCAGTTCTCACACAATCCAAGCTGGCTCTCACCTCAGGGCCTTTGCACCTGCTGTATCCAGTGATCAGGACACTTTCCCCGGCCGCTCACAAGTCTAGCTGCTTCCTATCCTCCCTGTCTCGCCTAATGCTCCTTCTGCAAAGAGCACCCCCCTGACCCCCCTCTCCAACGGGAACCTAAGATACTTAAAGCACTTAACCATCATGGGGCTGCTTGTTTCCTTTGAAGAGGGACTTTCCACTCAAATGGCTAACCTTGTAATCAGCTCCTTGTCCTGCTTCTGGAGACAAGCTTGCCGCATAGGCCAGAGGGCAGGGTGACCTCGAGATCAACTGAAGACTCACCCTCCCCTTGGTCTGTTCTGTCTAGATGACAGATATAGCCACTTCTTTGTCCTCTGTAACTGCCCATAGCAGCTCCGCAACCCACTGAGGACAAATTAACCAATCGTCTCCTGCCAACTGTAACTGCACGGATCAGCCCTATAAAAGCAAGGTTACCCCTGAGCTTGGGGACCAGATCTTCAGAGCACGAGCTCTTCTGGGGACCACCGGTGTAATAAACCAGAGTTCTCCAACAATCCAAGCGGTGCTTGGTTTCTCCTGTCTGCTTTTTCCTGCGACACCTTCACGGCATCGACACGAGGTCATGATTTCGTGTATATTTGTCTCTTTGTTTATTGATGGTCTCTCCAGACTGAAATTTGAGTCCCCTGAGGGATATGGGGACCACTTTTTTTCCTTAGGTGACTTCTTAGCACCCAGACCAGGAGGAATTCAGGCAGAAGTTCCAGAAAGGAAGGGAGAAAGAGAGGGAGGGAGGAAGACAGAGAGGGAGGGAGGAAGAGAAGGAGAGAGAGAAAAAAAAAAATCAGACTTTTCATGGTTTAATGACCCCATTAAGCTCTGAACCAGGCCTAGAAAGCAACCTGTGGGTGGCAACGTCCTGTAATGGTGACTAGCCAGCAGGGACGATGAGGCAGGCTGGGATGAAGAATCAACAGATGTGCTTTGCCCACATTACGTCCCACCTATCTGTTCAACACCCATTGGATGTGTCGAGTAGGTGAACGTTCCAGAACATATCTCAGGGAAAAGGTGGGGCTGCAGATAGAAACTGCAGGTCCTACGGATGCCATATGGATGGTTTTGAAAGTCTTGGGACTAGATGAGGTCACCTAGAAGAGGGTGTGGCCCCCTGTCCCAGTGCTGGGGGTCTTGGCAGTCTCTGAGGCGTAGGGACCACATTTCGTACCACTTTGTCAACCACCGAGCACCTGTCCTTCAGCGGCAGGTGTCGGGACGCCGCAGGAGGAGCACAGAATCGGGAAGCACATGCATGACTCAGGCCTCCTCTTGTCTCTGTCCCCAACTAGCTGTGTAGCTGGGCAAGACACAGTTTCCCCATCTGCAAAATTACTGTGGGTCACATGACCTACCTTATTTATCAATGATCAAACTGCGTTCCCCCCAGCGCCCTCAAACGCTGGTGCTAGGAACCACGTCCCCTTGTCCCGGGGAAGCCCGCAGTTTGGTGGCAGAGGCCAGGGCACACGGTGACGTGCTCAGGTATCACTGGCTTGGCTGGTGATGACCATGGCCACGGCGGGCAACGCCCGCTGGTCACGAGAGCCCAGCCTGTCTCCCTTTGCTCCCCTGTCCCTGGTAACAGGCTTACGCATCAGCACAGAGGCGCAGTCTGTGGGCAGGTGGCTTCCAGGGCGGCTTTCCTGGAAAGAACGACAGAGAAAGGTGGGGACACCTTCTGCTTAGAGCCTCTGAGCGGGTGGGGGGAATCCAGACTCCAGAGCCAAACCACATGGGCTCCGAGCCGCCATGCCTCCGTTTTCTCACCTGTCAAAAGGGGACAATGGCAACCGTCTCCACCTCACGGAGTCGTGAGGACACCGAGCGAGTGAATCCAAGGGCAGGTGCCAGGATTCTGGGTCCGCGTTGCAGATCTGCCCCTCCCCCTGACCTGGACCTGGCATGGCAGCATCTCTGTCTCACTTGGACTGTGGCGATGCCAGGCTGGCAACCCCGGCCAGCGCCTCTGGGAGGGCAGTGAACCTGGGGTAATTCCCAGGAGCTAATGAATTCTTCAAAGTCCCCCAAAGGAGGCTCTGGTTCTGCCTCCCTGGGCCCAGAAAACACACACTGAAAAGCGACCTGTCTGAGCCTGATGCCACGTCGCCTCATGGACATGCGGTTGGCACCGACGGTGTGTCATCTTACAGGAAGCCAGAGAGCTGTCCTCAGATCTCCATCAGGTGCAGCCGGGCTCGGCTGCCATAGAAAAACAGCTCCTCCCCACTGGGCTTGGCCGAGGCGACGTCCTCAGGGCACTGCTTTCTCCTGTTTTGCTTACGTGGGCAGATCGTGGGGCAGAGTGAAGGCGACACTCTGGCGACACTGCGCTCTGAAATCCTGCAGCCGTCAATGTTGGATATGGGACAAGCACGTCAGCCCTGCGTCACCTAGGTCACCCTACACTTTTCAGTCATGCCAGTCCAGGCTCGGCGGGGAGAACCCAGCCCTATGATCGGTAAGACACACAAGGGAGGCAGAGGAAGCCATGTCCCTGCCAGCCTAAGCCTATACACAGGATCACATCAGAGGGGTTTGAGTCGCCCCCGCCGACCACAGGAGCTCTGCCCCTCACCTTCACAGTGTCCCCCACTCCATTGTATGTGGTCTCAAACTCAGGAGCCATAGTCTTGATCCACCCCCTCACCCATCTCTCCCATAGCCCTGTCACCTGGAGCTTTCATCCTAAGTAAATTTATAGCCCTTCCCTCTGCCCTTTATGGTGCCCCTGATCTGGGCCACCACCTGTGTCCCTCCCCACCATCCAAACATTTCCCTGATCCTAACCTCCCATCAACCAATTCTCCGTCCACACAGCAGCCAGAAAAAATCTTTTTCAAAAGGCTTCAAAAGAGTCATAGCCTTGGTGACTTCCCATTGCCCTTGGGATAAAGTGCAAATTCCTGGGCCTTCCTGACCCAGCCTACCTCTGCACCCTCTCTCCCTGCCATTCTCCAGCTGCATACGACTTACTTGCTTTCCTGGCTTCAGGCCCTTTGCCCCTGCAGCTCTTCCCCCCGGATCATTCGGCCCCCTTCTTTTAGCCAGCTCATTCCCAGCCAGTCTTCAGGGCTCCCTTCCTCCAGGAAGCCCTCCCTGAGCATCCCCAGACAAGCCCAGGGGCTCCCATTGTGCCATGCTCCCCGCCCGCTCCCAGCTCCCCTTCTCTTTTACTGTTTACTGCATTTTCTTCTCCATAAGACTGAAGCTCCAGGTATGCAAGATCCTGTCAAGTTCACCTGCTGTGGATGCCCCGTGCCATGCTCAGGTTTGCAACAGAGTAGGGGGCAAATCAGCATTTGTTGCATGTGTGGATGAATGAATGAATGGTGTCTGCCCTGCCCCACCCCCTCAGCGTTTGGAAGCTGCTGTGTGTCCAGGTATCATTGCCTCTCCCAATGGAATGGGCACATCCATGTTGCTGCCCTTGGCCCAGCATCCCCCAGAGTTCACAGCGGTCAGCGTCAGGGACCAAGCTGAAGAGAACAACGGAAACGAATCTCCCAGTTCAAGGCTACACTCTGTGGACAAGAACCCAGACCCCATTTCTCAAAGTTTCCTCCCTAATAGCCTTGCCAACTGGCAGCCAAGAGGCAAGCCACCTCCCATCAATCAATGTGGCTTAAACCCCTATTGAGAGGCTGGGAAGCCGAAAGCATGATAATAATGAGACTCATGTTTACTGGCAGTGTCTGGGGCCAAGGCACAATTAGTTTACATAATCCTCATCTCAACCCTGGGAGGCAGGGGCTATTACAGCTTTTTACAGCTGGGGAAACAGAAGCTTGGTGTGTTAAGCGACTTGCCCAAGGTTCTGGAATTTGAATCGCCTTGGCCTGGCTTTGGGGTGGGTATGTTTAACTTCTGCCCAGCTTGCTGGTAAAGCACTCCCATTCTGCAGGCAGAAGAAGCTTGCTTACCCTCCCCTGAGCTCAGTTTGCCCATCTGTAAAATGGAACTAAGAACCCATGGCTTGCTGGGAGGGTTAAATGAGCTAGCGCTGGACTTGGCTATCATGCATGCTCTTGCCATAGTGGCTGTCATGGCTCTGTGACCTCAGACAAAGCACTTGGCCACCCAGGCAAGAGGATATTCACCTCACAGGATTGATGGGAGGATGAAACGGAACACTGCTTACTCCATGGTCCCTTATCCACCAATCTAAAATCTAAAAGCCTTGAAATTGGCAGCAGAACCTGCCCTGAATCCACCTCATTTGGCGGCAAACGTTGACCTTGCCTGACCATGAGGCTATTTACAGTGTTTTTAAATCCCACGTAGTGTGACTATTCAGAACTGTCACGTGCTTGATGATGGAGTGCTGCCCTGGGCCATCTAGTATGTGGTGGCAGGTGCACCATCTGACTTCTCTAAAGTCATCACAAGCTCTGACTTGTGAAACACACCCGGAGGGGGTGGGGCTGGATATCGGTTTGTGTTTACAGCATCCTCGGCACAAAACTGGCATACAGCAGGTGCTCAATAAATGACAGTTCTTTTAGGGTTATAGTGTCCTTAACCTCTCTCTCACCAGCCCATTCTGCTTTCCTGCATTGGAAGAGTTTTGGGGCATTTGGATGGATTCAAACAGATGCTAGGGAGAAGCCTGGTACTAAAGACTATGTGCTCAGTACCAGCGATAGGCAGGGCTCTAAGCGTGTCCTACCTCAAACACGTGTGTGTGTGTGTGTGTGTGTGTGTGTGTGTGTGTTGGGGGAGGGGTTGGGTTAAGCACATGCCCTCTGGCAAGGTATTCCCTCTGTTCAAATCCCAGCTCCACCACTTACTAGCAAGGCCCCCCGCTTCACTTCTCTGTGGCATGATAAGTGAGGATATAATCAGAGCTCCAACTTAGAGAGTCTTAGAAGGACTTAGTGCCTGACACATATTGTTAATCTTCACTCCGAAGTGTGTACCATAATTAGCCTGGTTTACAGCTGGGGAAACTGAGGCAGGAAACCATTATGTAACTTGGCAGTTTGGCAACAGAACCCTACGCTCCACTGCCTCTCAGAAACTGGGACAAAAGGACGAGTGGGAGGAAGGGGGAAGGGAAGGAGAAGAGCACTGTCTACCCTGGCAGTGCCCGCCCAGCTGGTGACATAGTCCAGCTACAGGTGTCATCAGTTAACATTGAATGTCCCTCAAGTTCCAAGCATTATCCAAAATTTATTAGAAACGCAAGTCTGGGCCACTTAAAATTGACATTTTACCAAAGGTGCTTCCCTTTTAAGAAACAGTCAAGGGGACGTGGGGGCGGGGACAATGGACTCACAAAGACTATGGAAAATCAGGGTCCAGCCTGGCAGACGCAGAGAGGAAACTGGCTGGCAGCGGCCCTCCCAGAGAGTCGGAGAACACAGGCCTTTCATTTAGGAGAAGGCTCAGCTTGCAGAGCCTGGTCAGGGCTGTAGCTGGAAACTCGGCTCAGGGTAGATTTGTTAAGGAGAAAGCAAAGGAGATAGAGCAGCAGCCTACAGGGCATTTGTCCTTTGCACCCACTCTGCCCTCCAGCCCTCCAGCCCCTGGGGAGACACAGCTCTTCTGTGGGGCCTGCTCCAGCCTTAGGCTCTCTGCAGAACTGAAGTGGCCCTGCAAAGATGTGAAACCCTAGCCCCTGGGTGTGAGGGCAGGATGCTTTGCCAGGAGCCAGCAGCTCTCGCAGAAAAACAGGATTCAAGAAGCAGTTAGGTGTGACAGCAGCAGCAGCAGTGGCACTTCTCTTTCTGCACTCCCCCAGGCCTGGGCGTGGCCTGTAACCCAGCAACACCTAAGGGGAGCTCTGGGTATAAATAACTGTCTATCTGCACCCTTCCTCATTTCTAAACTTGATATGCTGTACCTCTATTTATATATGTAGTCTGCCTTGCTTTTTTTTTTTCTTTCTAATCAACTTTATTGAGATATAATTCCCATACAATAAAATCCACCCATTTTAAGGGTAATTTTAATGAGTTTTGACAAATATATATGTCCTAATCAAGATGCAGAACCTTCCCATCACCCCAAGAAATGCCTCTGGCCTCTTTGCAGTCAATCTCTTCTGCAAACCCAGTTCCAGCCCTAGGCGTCTACCAATCTGTTCTCTGTCACCAATTAGTTTGGTCTCTTCTAGACTTTCATCTAAACAGAACATTGTGCTCCTTAGAGTGTGGCTTCTTTGTTGTTGTTGTTGCTGCTGGTTGGATTTTTTTGTTTGTTTTAATGCTATAATAAATAGAATTTTTCTAAATTTCATATTGAAATTGTTTGCAGTTGACAAACACTTATTTCTTGTTTGTATATTGACCTGGTCTCCTATGACATTGCTAAATTCGCTAACTAGTTCCAGTAGTTATGTAGCTTCCTCAGGATGTCCTAGTTAACAATTATGTCATCTGTGACTAAAGACAGTTTGTTTCTTCCTTTCTGACTGCTATTTCTTTCTCTTGTCTTATTGCACTGATTAGGACCTCCAGTACCATGTTGCCTAAGTGGCAAAAACTTTTCTTGTTGCCTATCTTAGGGGGCAGACAGGCAGTCTACCATCAAGTATGCTGTTAACTGTAGGTTTGTCATAGATACCCTTTATCAGGTAGAAGAAGTCCTTCTTGTTTCCAGTTTGCTGGGAATTTTTTCAGGGATGGGTATTTAGTTTTGTCAGATACTTTTTCTGCATCTGTTCATATCATCATCTGGTTTTTCTCCTTTATTCTGTTAATACGCTGCTTTGTTTTTGATTTGGGGGACAGCAAGTGTGCTTTAGAAACTGAGTTTTTTCATTGCCAGCAATTTATTTAGCACAGGTTTGCTGTGAAAATTATAATAATTTCACAAGCCAATAGTATACAGGATAATATCTCTTAATAAGCCAAATAAAGAAATAACACGCTTTAAGCAAATGCCAGATCAATTACACTATTGTTTCAGCAAGGGGAGGTGAATGAATAAAGTCCAAAATTTAACAGAACTGTCTTTTTATATGAGGAAACACTGGGAGCATCAGTCACCAACCAACAAGAAACTGATTTCCAGTTTCCAGAGCAAAAGTAAAAGTCTTTGATTGCTAGGTCACATTACTAGGGAATGAATCTAAAACCTTTGGAAAGTTTTTAGATTATCGAAGTATCCCTCACCCAAACTGAAATTCTCAAATAGTCCTCCCAAACTTTCAGTATTTACAGTCTAAATGTTCCCTTGCCACGGTGCTTCTCCACATGTTCTAATCAATAAGCCCCTATTTGGGGTCCTCTCTCAGCAGCCAGGCTGCTGACTGATTATCAACAACAGCAAAGGCAGAATGAGGACCTCCTGGTAGGACTTACTTCATTCTTATAGCAAAGAAACCTCTTTTTCTTTGTCATAAACCAGCGGATTTAAAATCATATTAAAACTATATGTACCATATACTGAATTATATTAATTTTGGTATGTTAAACCAACCTTCATTCCTGGGGCAGAGCTCATTTGATCACGATGTATTATCTTTTTTATATACTGCTGGATTTGATTGCTACTGTGTCATTAATGATTTTTATCCATTTTAATCCCTGTTGTAACCCCCAGAGCCTAGGACACTGACTTAAACAGAGTAAACGCTCAATAAGTATGTTGAATGAATGAATGAATGAACTGGATAGCCTCTTCTGTCTGGCCAGCAGAAGAAGGGGGCTTCCTAGGCCACAGCCTATGCTGAAGCCATTTAAGATCATTGCATCAGCCACTAACTAGCTATGTGACCTTGGGCAAATCTATCCTGTTTATGCATAAAAAGGCCACACATTGTGAGTATCCAAACAAGATAATACACAAAAGAGACCTTGGGAAAACTCCAGTCCCAAGGCAGCATTATTGCGAACAAGGAGGTCAGAAGGCCTGTTTGTGTGTCTTCCACAGCCTTAGACTCACAGCCCTTGTGGAGAGAAGGCAGGAAGCTGGGTGCTGTCTTGAGGGTAGAAGCCTGTGTCTCAGCCTCAGATAGTTCTGTGAAAGAGCAGGCACAATGGAGGGCTGTGCTCTGAGGATGGCAGCATGTCCTAGGGCTTAGAATTTTGCTGGGTGGGGAGAAGTTCCCTCCCAGCCAGCAAGGTTGCTGTTGTTCTCTCCTCCTCTCTACTCAGCCTCATATCCTCAGCTAATACCAACACTGACTTCCCAAGCAAATCAAGCAAGGGATTTGGGAGATCTAGGAAGTGTGAGAAACACCTTTTTTTCTTCCTTCTTTTTTCTCATTGGTGGAGCATTAGTAAGGCTTTCCCCCTTTCTAGGCCTGGGAGTAATGGCTTTAATATAGAGTACTCATTGCATTTGTATTTTGGATGACTGCTCCCAGGAGTTGTTTTTAGAGTCCCAGCAATCAAATACCTAGCTCCAGTGTTTGCACACAATTCCCCTTCTGCTTAAGCTCTCTTTGTGTTTACACACAAGGACATCTAGCAGCTTGGCTGGTCAAGGTACTGCTTTTAAGCTTTTAAGCAGCGCTGGGAGATTGAAAACAAAGTGAATTGGTATATTCTGCACCTGATGCCTTTGGAGCGGGGTGGGAGTAACAGTCTAAAGGGGTGAAAGGGTGGCCTATGAAAGCAGGTACAAGATTTTCACTACAAAGTAGGTGAGAGAAAGGAGGACTTGAAAGGGCAGCCGCAGTGGAACGAATACAGAGAAGCGGATGGCTTTGGGAGAATTTCAGGAGATAGAAGTGCCAGATAAGTGACCTGCTACTGAGAGAGAGTCCTGCTACTGAGAGAGTGACCTGCTACTGAGGAAAGTTGCTGGCATTGGTGGCTGTGCACAAGGTAGTGTCATGTTTCAAGACAGGAAATAAAAGAGGTGGACAGGATTGGGGGAGGGAGAATAATGGAGTGATGAACTCAATTCAAATGAAGTATATGGGCATTACTAGTGGAATGTACCTTGTCAGGAACAACCTGAAAAAAAAAACAAAACAAAAAAAACGAGGTCTCTGCCCTCTTGAAATTAAACTCCAGAGGCAGGCCATCTTAAATCACCCAACCAGGTAACTGTGAGAAAATTTATAGAGTCACGTGATAGATGTGCTGCAAGGGTGGCCAGGGAAGGCTGGCGAGTCGTGACCTGGAGGTAAGAAGATGCCAAGCTGAGTTTGACAGTGACCTATGGACATACATACAAGTAGAGAAGCGTCCTGGACAGAGAAGTTCGGAGCTCAAAACTCTGGGCTGGAGATGATCAGAGAAGATAGGCCAAAAAGCGTACTGGAGTATAGAATGCTATTTCTAGAAAAGTCGAAAATGTACAAATTGATGCTGGGGTACACTGGGCATTCAGGCTCTTTGGATCGCGCGGGTTCTCTAAGCTGGGTGGCGGGACTACAGGGCTGTGAGGTGTCCTGTGTGATGTACATACCTTCTGCACATCCTAGGTATCACAAGGAAACTAAAAATAGACTAGGAAAGGGGGGAAAGGCCACCAGACCCCGTGCCTCGCCAGCCTCTCCCAAGCCCAGTGTCTCTGTGACTGAGCGGGGACCCGGCAGCCCGGGTGGGTTCTCACTCCCTACACCGGGGAGCCAGCCGGCCCAGCCCAGTCGGACACCCCGGGCGGAGCCCCGCCCCGGGCCGCGCTGTCGCCCCGCCCACGCCCGCCGGCCAGCCAATCGGCGCGCAGAGGCGGACCCACACCCCCGCCGGGCCCCGCCCCGGGCCGCGCCGCCGCGTGACGTCACGGCCCCGCCCCCGCCACGTGACATCGGCGCGGTGGGGTCCGGCCGGCCGCCGCGCTCGCGCCGCAGAGGCCGGGCAGGCGCGGGCCGAGGGGCCGGTGGGCGGGGCGCGCGCAGCGGGCGGCGCGGGCGGCCGCCTGAGAGCCGCGGGGCGGGCCGCGGCGCGCATCCCTCCAGCCGCCTCGCGCCGGCGGCGGCGGCGGCGGCGGCACCGGCGGCGGCCATGGCGACGGGCGCTCAGCAGAAGGAGAACACGCTGCTCCACCTCTTCGCCGGCGGGTGAGCGTCCCGGCGCGACCCCGCGGCCCGCCCCGGCACGACCCCGGCCCCCCACGGGCCGAAGCGCCGGCTCCAGCGGAGGAAGTCCCGGCGTGGGGACGTGGGGGGCCCCAGGCGCCGGCCTCCCCCCCCCGGGGGGCATCCCCGGAGAGTGGCCTCGTCCCGCGCTCCCACGCCCGCCTCCCTCCCCGCCGCGTCGCCAGCCTTTGAGCCTTTTAAACCATTAGAGGATGGCGTGACGAGTGTCACCCGGGGCGGGCCTGCCACGCCACTGTGGCGGCTCGGCCGCCTCGCGTCCTCGCCGCCCGCCGCCCTGGCCACCGTGTCCTTGCTGTCCTTCTGCCCGGATTCTCCCCCAGGGCCTGGGCAGTCGGGCGGGTGCTGGGGTTGGCCCCGGAGTTCTCAGGGTGGCGCACGGGCGAGTTCACACACAGGAGGGCTGCAGGTGTTGGCCATCGGCGGGGCTGGCGGCCCTCGATGCTGGCCAGCAGCCTGTGGGAGAGTTGGGGAGGGGGGCTCGAGGGAAAGTGGGGTCGGGAAGGCGTGTCGAAATGCTGCTTGCCTGCTGGTGGACGCGTGCAAGGTGAGGTGTGTTCTGTTTTGAGAGCTGCGTTAGTTTGATCATCATGCTCCTGCTATTTCCCAGAGGAGGCCACGCAGTTTTGGTTGGGTGGTAGGGGAATTAGGAAGGGAGCTGATTTTGGGGTGTGTGTGTGTGTTTTCCAGAAAATAGACGTTAAGATGTTATTGAGTATTCATAACTTTTTTTTTTCTATTAATACAGCCGATGGTTTTGGATTTTTTTGGAGTCTTGCAGCTGTTGGGAGCCTAATTTGAGGGTCTCACAGGCCTGGCACAGCACTTTTTAAGTGTAGGACATTATGCGTGAAATAGAATTCATTCTGGATTGTCATCTTGACCTGAGTGTTTCACTTGCAGCTTGGACTGCTGCCTAGATATATTCCTTGTTACAGAGAAGTAATGGTTGAAAACTTATCTGTGAAAATAACTGTGGTGAGTGTTATGTGGAGCTTTTTGTACTTTGTTTTGAAGGCACTAACCCAGTTACTTGTTTTTCCAGCCAAAAACTCTTGGTTGTTTGTACGTAGGAAGAATTTGTCATTCATCTTTTCCCCATCATTCCCTCTCATCGTTGCACTTACTCTCCATTATTGCTCTTTCAACTTTGAGAGTGTGGGAGGAGCAGTTCCTAAATTATGACCATTAATTTGTCATTCTGGATAACTTTAAATCAGTTGGCCACATTATGTTAAAGTCATTTCTCAAGCCAAGAAGGATAATTTTTTCTAATTTTCTATTCATTGATTTTGGTTTATTATTTTTGTTGAGATGGTCTTGTCTTCATTCATTCATTTATTCATTCATCTTGTATTCCAAACTGAGAGAATTGCTGGCTCTGAAGCAGCCACTTGAGGCTTGCTGTGTAATGGATTGCCCTGTCTAGATAAATGTCCGTATTCACTCTTCACAGTGCCCTCTGGCTGCTGATTCTCCTGTCCCAGCAACAGCCTCTTACCCAGTGGTGAGGGAAACTGCAGTCGCAGGCACAACTCCTCCCGACTGATGAAAATGTGGAGAGTTTATTAGGGCAGTGCCTGAAGCCTTTGTATTTAACAGATTTCAGTTCCTTCATTTAGCAGCACTTCGGATTACTTGGCAGACATTAAAGAAAGAAAATAAATCTTCCAAAAGGATGCTTTCAGAGTAACTAATTGGATTTGATTCCTCCCCACTAGCCTAAAACGAATTACTTCCATTTCTTTTAGGGAAGAAAATTAAAGGAGCTAAGTGTTGAATGGATAGGATACATCATATAGTTAAAATCAGTCAACCCAGTGGTCCCGCCTGGTCCAATGGATGACGTACTGCTTTGTTCTGTTACTAGTTTACATGTTAAGCTGGCATCTTTCCACAGAACTAAGTTCACTTCCCTTGAAAGAAGTTGGCCCTGCTTTTTAAATGTCACAGTTCTCCTGTTTATTGAAAAGCCTTTGGAAACTAACATTAAACAAGTTTAGAGCTATCATTAATTAATGATATTGAATAAATATTTTTATCAGATATGACAGGCTTATGAATGGTTAAAAATTGATTTTAGATCCTGGAAAATAAAAACTATACCCCAAACAATTTATAGTCTTTAAAAATTAATCTTTTTTAAAAAAATAGTTCTTTGTAAAGCTGAAAATACTATATTACCCCATAAATCATCTTTTTAATACATGATTGCCCTTTAAGAAAGAAAAGAACTGGAGGATAAGCCAACACCTAGAAATAAGCACTTTAGAAAAAAGATTCTATGCATATATATGTGTACCAAATATAATTTCATGGTTAATTTTAAAATAAGCTTATATTTTTAAAATTACTTTCTTCTTAGTAATATATTAGTTCTAATGGCAGCATGGTAGTGAGTTCTCTGCATGTCCCCTTAATCTTTGCTGTTCAGTGGTGGCAGTGAGAAAGCAGACAGTTTGCAAGTCAGTGACTGGAGTCCAGTGAGGGTGTTACAGTAATTTGAGACCAGGCTACCTAACTTATTCTGATTACATAATCTTTCTAATTTCTTATTGCTGTTTTTTTTTGCCCATATAAATAACCGGATATCCTTATGTGTGCATTTTTAGTTCTCTGATTATTTCCTTAGACTAAACCATTAGAATGCAATTGCAAAAAAAAAAAAAAAGTACAATTGTTGAGTCAAAATTATCTTTAAGCCTTTGATATACCTACCAGTGCATTCATAAACCATCTCTTGACATAGATATCTTCTGTGTGAGTAAACCATATTCATTTGATGTTGACTTTTAGTATCTTTAGGGATTTTGCTGTTTTCTACCTTCTTTCCTATCCCCAGATTCACAAAGTCTAGGTTGCAGTGCCAAGATGAATTCTATTGTTACTACATAACAAAACCTATCATTCCTTCTCTGCTGTTTAAACCATCTCATTAAGAAAAACCCTGAAATCCTCTGAAGTGGCCCTTCAAGATCTAGGCCTTATGGCTGTTGAGAAAAGTCCCTTAATCTTTTCCCTGTGGAACGACTTAGGGACTCTGGTTGTCCAAATAGCGTTAGCGATGTCCTTTGTGAGCAGTAACATGGCAGGCTGGCGATTTAGGAGATGTACTCAGTGCCTGAAATAGACTAAGCTGTCATGAGGTTTAGAGGTTAACAGCTTGGATTATGTGCTTTGCGACTTATTTATATGCCATGACTTTTTTTTTTGTCATCAAATATACTTGCATTGACTTTACAATATGTTTTAATGGGAATATGGTATATCTTTAAGGTTTTAAAATACATGATCCAAGGTACTTTCAAAACTTAGTATTTTCCCCCCTTTATGGACAGCTGTCACCTACCTGGTGTGTTCCTGCACTATGCTTGTCCCTACACATTTTGGATATGTGTGTTTGTGAAAGATAGTGATTCTGTTTGGATTCAGAAAGTAACATAGAGTTTTTAATGCATTCTGGGTGCTAGTTAAATTTTTTTTTCTAAATGAGATAGAATGCAGGAAATAGCATCTAAAAGATAATTAGCATCAAAAACTATGCATTTTGCTTTAACTGAGTGAGCACATAATCAGTCTTTCCTAAGCCTTAGGCCAGATATTCTAATAAAACATTTCAGAAAATTCTATATAAAGAGGTACTAGTGTTTTTCAAGGAATGACTATAGAAGTTGCAGATGAAAGAGGAAATTACCAAAAGCTCCAGAGTTTGGGATCACAGGGTGTCTGGAAGTTATCATTTGTCGGTAGAATCCATATAGTTATGTAAAAGCAGTGAGTCCAGAAACCAGTTTTCTACCATTTGGGGAGCAACTCTAACAAAGAGCATGTTGGTCTTGGTGCCTGAATGTATCAGTGTGTGTATAGGAAACAGGTTCTTCTTGAAAACATCTAGTTTTTAAGAATCGTGCTTATTACTCGAAACTCAGGGTTAAAGGTAAAAATGTGTGTGCATAATTAAAATCGTCTCTCATCACATAAAGATGCCATGGATGTTGAAGTGGTAACAGGCTGGCTTCATTCTGCTGTAAACTGAGGAGCAGAGCCTCAGCCACAGGAGAGACATCCAGCCAGACCCGTGTGGCTGAGAAGATAAACGGTCAAATATATCTTTGTGTAATGAACACAAGACTTCAGTTCTGGGTGGGAAACTAAAGAATGGGAGAAGGGATTTTTTTATAGAAAAAAGAGCAAGTAGTATGAAAGAAGGAAAAGGCACAGAAAAATCCAGGTGATAGATTGTTTAGAAAATCAAGCAAATAGATTGCAGAGGGTAACCCTCTCTTGTGACTACTGAGACACATAATTTAAGTGCTACTCGTGGCCTTTCTGCATCTCTGCTCAAACCCTTTGGAGGATTTTAGTGGCTGGAGTATCCCAGGCGGCTTTCTCTGGACTTCGGCCTCAGTGACGAGAGCAGTGTCACCTTAGGGGTGAATTAAATGAATACCCAGGGAGTTTCCTCATGGCCCATAGAAACCTAGCCTGCTAGAAACACGAGTCCTAACTGCTTTTTGGAAGATTATTGATAATAGACCCTTTAGTGCTTTCTCAAAAAGCTTGGGTGTACATTTTTTTGACTAGGCTAATGTAGGATGCTTTCTATTGTAAGTAATAAAAACTTCAGTTCCAGCTGGCTTGATTATTGGTACATATACCTGAATTCTAGAGCAAGCTTAGCTAAATAGCTCAGCAGCGTCACTGTGGAGCCTTGGTGACTGCTTCGCCTTCTAGAAATTCCTGCTGGATTCCAGGGTTAGGCCATGAACACAAAATGGTCCCTAGCAACTCCCAGTGTTTCTCCACCATCACACGAGTCTGGAGCTTCATCTGATCAGAGCAGCTGGGGCATGCATCCGTCTCTAAGCCAATCGTCACTCCTGGGGAATTATGCTTCTTGGGCCGAATCATGTGCCCATCACTGAATGAGGAACGTGGCTCCATGGATGGTGTTCACTTGAGTGAATCAGGGCTAAACCTAGAAATGGGTTCAATCCCATCCAAACCATAATAAGGCTTAAGAAATGCTAGGGAGACAGCCAGCAACCCCCTCCACGTCAGTTATACTGCTTTCAAACGTATTATTCATTTTATTGCCCTAGAACAGAGCTGCTCAGCCTCAGCCAGATGACTATTTGCTAGGGTGGGGCAGGACTGTCCTGTGAGTTCCACAGAACCGTAAAAGACGGGAAAGAAAAAATGAAGGAGCAGACCACGTGTGCTCAAGCCACATGTCTAGCTGGCAGAGGTTTCGAATCTTATTTGCGACTGGAGTTTTAGATGGGACTGAATTTAAAAAGTTACCAGAAAGTCGTGGAATCTCCCTGTGACATCATAGGTAGGAAAGGGGGCTTCAGTAGAGCAGTGGTGGGGAGAGCTGGCCCACAGGGCTGCTGTCCCCACCCTTTCTGAACTGAAACTCCAGGAAAGCTTGGCTCATGAATTCTGCAGAATTGCAGTGGCCAGGGCTTCAGTTGAGCTGCCCCACCATGGTTAGGAGCCAGGCCAACCGTGAAGGTCTGTGTGTCGGAGAATTGTGAATCGACAGGAACCCTTTTCCGCAAGGAAAATAATTTGTTGTACTCTAAAATGCTCTGGACCCAACAGGATGAAATATTTTTAGAAAAATTTGGAAAGCAAATCTGGAGAAGTCAGTATTTTGATTCATTTGTCTTCTCAGATTGATGAATGACTTGTACATCTTGTTTCATGAAAGAAAAAGTTGATCTAAAAGATACTTTATTATTATTTAAAGGTATTTTTAAATGTTGCTATGAAATGTTTTACATTTCAGGAAGACTCTTCTTTGGACATTTTAATCTAATATCAGAATTTGTTTTCTTCTGGTTAAGAGTATTTTAGTGAATATGTATCCAATATAGCTTAATGATTTAAAATATCCTTTGGATGTTTTTTCATCTAGGAGTTTTTAACTAGTAGGTCAGGAGGAGCCTACCTACTAAGTAGTAACTTCATACCATTGTTTACAGTTTGCAGTGTTTTCCCATTTTTTAATTGTTTCCCGTGACTCTGAGAGGCAGCAGCATTCCTCTCTTGCAGAAGAGGCATGGGAGCATGCCCTAAAGAGCCTCATCTTGTCCCCTGGTCAGTGGTCGACAAGGCCAGGCAGGGCCTGTTCACCACCCCTCCTCCCATGGGCGTGGCGTGCAACAGATAAGTGACTCCAGTGCTGAGTGTGACTTGCCATCTTCGAAGAGGCTACCAACCCCACTGATAGGACATCTGCACTCTTAGGCAAGCACTGTCCCACTGGTCACTGGTCGTCCTTTGATCACTGGCATGTCAGCCAAAGTAAGGAGTGCAGCTGACTTAGGGACAGAGCAAAGGTGGCTGACCTATGTCGTATTTGAACTTGCTGACTTTCTGATGAAAGAATTTACCCAGAAGCTCTGTTTTTTCAGTGAAATGGAGTCATGTTATTCAACATAAGGAGATTTTAGATTCTTCTTATCTCACTCTGTAGCCATGTAAGTTTTCCCGGGGTTTTACAATAGTATCTTTTTTAAGCACATGGTTATTGTAATAGATAAGAGTAATTATTTTGTGTGAATAGGCGTGGGTTAGAAAGTTATTTTTTTACCTCTTTTTTTAAACACTCCCCATCACATCCCATTTTCTGTAGCTAGATTCCTGTGCTTCGAGCCAGTGATACAGAACAGCATTCAGTTAAGGCTCACGATTTTTTTATTGATACAAAAGGACACATCAGCGTTTTAAAGGCCTAGTTGCCTAACCAACAATTTTCCATTTTGAGTGTGAATGAAAATAGTGTAAATTAGCCGACAAAACTGTAACACCCGTCTTTCTGTAATACTCCCAAAGAGGGTACCTTAGCACAGAGGGATGGGCACAGGCTTAGGAGACAGAGTGTCTGGATTTGGGTTTCAGTTTAGACACTTGGGTGCTTTGTGACTTTGAGAAAGTGTGTAACCTCATTGAGCCCCAGGTTCCCCATCTATAAAGTAAGGGTAACACCACCCACAAAATCTTGAGGGGTAAATGCTAGCCAGTTCGTACAGTGAGTCCTTCCTGCCAGCATTCCCCCCCATTCTGACTGTGATCCCTGTGTTGCTTTTGTGGTGGATGGGCTTTGGCTCACAGTTCAGGAAACACTGTAGGTGAACAGCTCAATTCAGGGTATGTTATCACCAGGATTTTAAAGCAGGTTTACCTAAATAGCCCCAAATGGCTACTTTCCTTTCTTCCCCTCTTCCCCCCAACATCTGTGCATTTTATTCTCTTTTTCCAACATTCAGATTCCTTGTGGTCAATCAAGGCTAAATGATAGTACCCACCTCATGAGACTGTGGGAGGATTGACTGCTTGTGGGTGACCATCCAGGCAGTGGCAATAGAGCTAGCATCTAAGCCGATAGCTTCTGGCTCTTAGTCACCAGGCTTCGACTTGCTTTGTGGCACTACGGGCTCTTGATTTTAAAATACTGCACAGGATTTTACTCCATTCCTTGCTCAGGGTCTGTGCTGGGTTTGCTTCCAGATTTCTGGCACCTCCGTCTGGTGGGGGAGGGAAGCCAACAGTGGCCTGCGGGCTGGGCGGGTCCTTCCTGCCACCCTGTCCTTAACTTCCCTCAGTCAGAGATGCTGGAGCAATCACTTTTATTGAACCTCCTAGTTGGCCAGGTACTGCACCCTTGGTGCTAAGTGCAAGAATCTAGGAACACACAGCCCCTCCCTGCAAGGAGCTCCCAGTCCCCTGGGAGAGTCGCCTGTGATGGCAGGCAACGGCAGGTGCTGTTTGCGAACATGTAGATCCCTTAAGAGATGCTCTCCTTGAAATCTCAATTTAATATTCCTTTGCTTAGCAAATACTGTTTGTGAACTTTCAAGTCCCAATGCCAGGTGTACAAAGATGAATAAGACACAGGTCCTGATCTTCCGTGTTTTCCAAAGAGTGGAACCTGTGTCACTGGTGGTTTGCAGGTGGCTGTAGATGGGACATGACATTGTTCACCAGCCCATCAAGCACGCAGTTTCATGGGTGTTCTGCTTAGGAAAAGATGGAACTAGGTATTTTAGGATAAATGAGTCATCTCAAAGGAAAAATACTTAAAATTTTAATTCAGGTAATATTTTGATACACACAAATTGTAAAAGGTAGTCAGGGGAACCCGGAGCCAAAGAGACGGCATGACTAAGGAGACTGCAGAGGATGACTTGATTAGCTGTGACTGAAGGAAACAGAAGGACTTTGTCATTAAAAATAAGCACTAGTTTAACTTTCAATGGAGTCCAAATTAATTAGATTTTAATGAAAGGCTGTGTTGTAGTAAACACTGATTTTCAAATAGTAGTATTACCTGAATAGTTATTTTTGTTTGACTACGAAAAGATGCATTTTCTAGAACACTCATTGCAACATGGTAGTGAAATTGGGAATGACAAATGTCAAACAGTAGGAAATTGGTTGAAATATACATTAATCCAGAGGAACAGTATAAAACCATTACAAATGATGATGTAAATGTCTATGTGGGCATTCACAATATCTAGATAATTTAAAAACAAAACAAAAACATGAGATTAAAAAGCCAATAATGAAAAGCCCTAAAGGAGGTGCTAACATTTTAACAGTGGTTATCTCTTTAGCTGCTATAATTTTTTTTACTTCTCCTGAATGTTCTCATTAAAATGAACATAGGTGCTTGGTTGTTTTTTTTTTTTTTTTTTTAATAAAGAGAAGTTAAACTTCACATTTTGTTCGTGTAGAGAATATATAGATTTCCTGACCCTGCTGTGATTTCTTACAGGTGTGGGGGCACAGTCGGTGCTATTTTCACTTGCCCACTAGAAGTCATTAAGACGAGGCTGCAGTCTTCAAGGTTAGCTCTCCGGACAGTCTATTATCCTCAGGTTCATCTGGGGACCATTAGTGGAGCTGGAATGGTGAGACCAACATCAGTGACACCTGGACTTTTGCAGGTTCTGAAGTAAGTTCAGCCCTGGTTCTGGACTCCTGCCACCACATACTCCCACCCCCACAATCAATACAGAATGTTTCTTAAGCCCATCAGACTGGATGTTCTGTTTGCACAGCCTTTGCCCAAATTTAAGAATTGGATTTCTGTACCAGTACCTTTAGACTCTGCCCTTGCTCCCTTGACAGCAGGGCACCCAGTATGCATGTGGTCACCATCCAAGGACAGTTAAAGTAAACCTAACAAACCAAACAAAAAAATTCCTGTTTAAATTGTTGTGTCAAAGTGTTGCTCTTGCCCCAAACTTTTTGAGGGCTAGCAAGAAGCTCTGGGGTGGTAAAATGAAATTAAAAAGTGTTTAAATTGTACAAGAGAAAGGATATGACTATTTCAGAAAGAAGTAATATGGAAATAAAATGTTTTAATTTTTTACTTTTTATTTGGAAATAATTTACATTTATAGAAAGTTGCAATATATAGTACAATGCATTTTAAAATTTTTATTTCATACCTAGACAGCCTGCCTAATTTATTATTTTCACTGCATTAAAATTATCTCATTTGTTTACAAAGTAGCTAAATATTTATAAATTGAATTTGACTTATCAATCTATGCTTAAGGCAAAGTCAGAAATTCAGAAGAGCACTTGATAATATCTGAATTTTTAGCTTGGGGCCTTGCACTTTAAAAGAGATGTTCAGTAAATGGTTGAATCTAACTATACATAATATTCAAATCTCTGAAATTTCTCATTGGTAGAAGATGAATTCAAGAAAGCCATATCAGTGTAGTTGTTGAATTGGAAAACATTAGGAAAAGATGCAATAAAGCGGAAGTGCTATCTAAAAAACCATACATACCACATAGCACTTTGGACAGAGTTCAGTCACGTTTTAGATAAGATAGAATGAGTTGGAAAGTGCTTACTTTATTTTTAGATCCATTTTATTTGTAAAGTCACTAAGCGTCCATGCCAAACATGTGGATGGGGGTATACGCAAGCTTATTAAGCAAAACTGGACTCAAGACGAGCTGCTGAGGGCAAGGTCTCAAATGAGAGAATCAGAAGCCCAGCTAGAGAAAGGAGGCTGGTACCCAGGACCCCAGGAGAATCAGGTTTTTTTCGCTGAACACTGCGGAGGAGAACAGAGACACAAAAAGCAGCAGGTTAGGGATGGGCCCGAGCAGGAAGGAATGGGGGACACACTCTGATCTCAGAAAAGAGAGGGACAGCCTGATGTCCTCAAGAAGGCACGGCTCTGAAAACACCTCCATCCCGGTTTGACTTTATATACGTTTGGGCCACAGTGTCTCTAATAATACCTTTCTTCTGAGGAACAGAAGTGCTTTGGACACAGTGAAACAGGTAATTTGCCAACCTGACTACAACCAAGATGAACTTCCTTTTACATGCTTGCCAAATAACTCATGACTAGTGGGTTCTTAGGTTTACTGTAACTGGGACACGATTACACAGAGGTTGTGAGTGTCAATAGAGCCAAGCCATAGGTAAAATGAGATAAATGGAAATGTTTCTCTAGGTCAGGATTTTTAGGCTGCATGTTCTGCATCTCCAGTATCTCTATCTCTTTAGCTCCAATAAATCTGTCTTTTTATTAATATTTTTCCTTCCCCAGTTAGGACAATTGTTTATCAAATCAAAGGAAAAATGCCTCTCCATCTTTTAAAACACAAAGACGATTCCCACACCACACTGCACGCAAAACAGCTAGTTTTTACTGTGCATCTACAGTAATAATTGGTTAGTGCAGCCATAGCTACGCAATAATGAGAGAGCACTTATGCATGAATACTTGTTAAAACCATTTATTCTATAGTCACATCAAAATATAAATAATGAAATTTTCAGTAAAGTTCTTATTATGATATTTTGTTAGAGAAGTGTTCGTAAAAGTGGCATTTTTCACCCAAGAGCTGTTTTGTTAAGCTTTTTCCCTCAGCTTATTATATATACATTATTAAGATAATTGTCAGCTGATATTTAGTAACTCTGAATTTAAAAATGGCTAGTTTTATATATTATTAAGTTTTCACAATAACTATGAGATTAGTGCTTGGACATGATATTACCCTTGTAGGTAAGGAAGTGCAAGTTAGAGGTTAAGCGACTTACTCAAGGCCATTTTTAATGTATATTCACTTATTTCTAAGAAAAACTTGAAAGCAGCTCAGTTAACAACCCCAAACGTGCTAGCCAGGGCACTGAGCAGATCCAGCTCAGGCTTCTAGGACCACCTTGTCCTGCCTCGCTGGCTGCTGCTGCTGTTGCCTCCGCTGAGTTTCCAACCTGACAGCCTCTCATTGGAGGCCCGAGGGCTCTGAGTCTCACTGTGGAACCAGCTGCCTGTTTGACATCTCATCGTGGATGTGTCGTGGGTACCCAAAGTACACCTTGTGCAAAACCGAACTTCCCCAAACCAGCTGCTCCCAGGGTCTTCTCTGTGCCAGTTAAAAGCGACTTTCTCCTCCCGCCATGCAGATCTAAAGTCTCAGTCATCCTTACATCTTCTTTCTCACAACCCAGAAGAAAATTCTAGCTGCTCTCCCTTCTAAATACACACAGAATTTGACCCCTTTTCACCACTTTCTCCACTGCTGTTTTGATGGAAGCCACCAGACCTCACCTGTATCATCGCATGAACATCCTAACTGCTCTGCAGTGAGGCCGGGCTCCCTTCTGTCAGATCCCTCCAGAGGCTACTCTTCCCCTCTGAGTAGGAGCCGGAGTTGTCCCTGCGGCCTGCCAGTCTCCACACTGCTGTCACCCTCCTATCACTTCTCTGATGTTTCCTGTCCCACTCCCCTTCAGCTACACTGGCCTCCTTGCTGTCCCTTTAAAAGGCCAGGAACATTAGCGCATTCCACCTTAGGGCCTTGGTCCTGAATGTTATCTACAAGGCTGGCTCCCAGCTGTCACCTTTGCAGGAAGACCTTGCAGTCACCATGCTCTTAAACTGAGCCTTTCCCCATGCCCTCTCCCTTCTTCTAGCCTCATGTTCATCCAGGGCACTTACTTCCATCCATCGTACAGCGTACATCGTAGCTTTTTTATTTACATTGTTTATTTCCAATCCCTGTCCTGACCAGAATGGAAGTGCCTCAGAGGTGGGCCTTTGTTTTGATCACCGAGGGGTCCCCAACCACCTAGAATGCTGCCTGTTACACAGCAAGCATTCAGTACAAACAGAATCGGTGGGTTTTGGCACATCAGTAAGGTGTTACATATAAAGAGCCCAACACGCACACACACCTGCATAAATAGTGAATACAGCCGCTGTCATAGTGTGCACGTCCTGCACTTTTTAAACGTAAGATTTATAACTGAGTTTCCGGGTAGCCAAGGCAAAAAGGGAGATTTGTTACATAGTTCTCATCTGAAGAAAGCATACTCGCTCTTCGGGGGAAATGTATGTCTGTTCCTATTAATAGGTTCTAAAGTGGTCTGTCACTGAGTACTCACACAAAGACAGTGTGCTAGCAAAGAGGCCATGTCTTTCGGGGTGGCTGATGGCAGCCGGCTCCTTTTCACTGTCGCACCACTCCAGTTGAAGCCAGGCCCTCTTGTCTTACCTGGGTGATTGGATAGCTTTCTGATTCTTCCATGAGCCGTCCATCCCCAAGCAAGGGCAATGATGACAGTTAAGATGCTTTACTCCTGCAGAAGGAACTACTTTAAAAGACTCAACAGGCAACAGAATTTGATTACAGGAAGTCTAATTTTCAAAATGCAAATCAGCTTTTGCTTGTGTTATGTTAGGTTAACCTGTTAGAGAAAAAATGTTCTTCACTGAAGCATTAATAATCTTTATATTTTGAGTATAGTTAAAAAGAAAAAAAGACAAGATGTTAACACATCAAAGCTCTCACTGTTAAATTTGCCAAAAGATAATAATATGTAATTTATTTCCAGTATCTGCTTATGACTTGATCTTTTTTTCCCCCAAGCTCTTCCTATTTTTTACATTACTGAGGTAATTTTTACTCAGGTACCTTTTAATCTGAAAAATAATATGTTAGTGAGCTAGTCTTTTCCTTATAAGAATAAACTGCTATGTTCAGAGATCTTCATCTTGGATTACAACCTAAAACTAGTGAGGAAAATGAAATGCTTCAAATAAGACCCTTGTTCCTTTTTGCATTTCTTTCCTAAATGAAAGTCTACGTGACTGTGGGAAAATTAGCCTGGATCCTACCATGCTTTATTTTGAATTTGAAGTGGACCATTTATAGTAGGAACTTGATTGTTCCAGAAGAGTTTTATAAACATCCAGAAAGATTGGGAGTTTGAATTATGTAACACATCTGACCTTTTGCCCACTGTTAATGTGTGTCGCTGTGGAGACTGTTTCTGCAGAGCTTAGGAGGCCTGGGTCACTTGAGGACACGCGTTCTCTCCTGCATTATAGATGAGAGGCTTCAGGCTTCCTGGAGCCAGAGAGTCCCTTCATTGTGTCTAACTGACTCCTGGGCTGGCTGCACAGTGTACTCAGTGGCAACCACAGATAGAACCTAAACTTGAAGCATTTTCAATGTCCTGACCGCTGGAAAGTCTTGTACATAATGTAAGGTGTAGGGCACTTCAAAATGTTAGTTAGAAAAGTTTATGTTCAGAGAGCTGGGCTCTTTTAAATCTCAGTCCTGTTGTGAGAGACAGTAGAAGTATTTAAAGTGAAAAACACTAAATTCTCATGCCTCTACGAAGGGCCGAATGACTTGTTCGGGGCCAGTGAAAAATTTCACTGAAACTTCAAACTGTTTCTAGCGTGTTAGGTTTTCAGAAATCCAGAAATCGTCTTTACTCCAGCCCTTGTTTCTGTGACTTTGTGAACTGTAATCGTGGGTCTCAGTGTATTACAGCCTATGGCCTATAGCTTATTTTTTAAAAGGAAATAATTTCATATTTACAGAAAAGTTACAGGAATGGTACAAGTAACTTGTTGATATATTTTACCTCGAGTCACCAGTTTTAAACATTTTGCCACATTTGTTTTTTTATTTTTGTTCTATGTACATACATATTTTTTCTGAACCATTTGAAAATCGGTTATATGCATTATGCCCCTTTGCCACTTAATTCTTCAGCATTTATTTCCTAAGAACAAGCATATTTTCAAATTTAAGTACAATAAAATTTAAGAAATTTAATATCGACATACTACTTTTTACCTGATCAATAGTCTACATTCCAGTTTTGTCAGTTATCTCTTGTAAGCGATAGATTTACACAAGAATTAAATTTTGTTTTAAACTGTGTTCCTGCCAACCCCTGTGCTCTTGACCTTTTTTGGTGAGCCTTTTTTTCTCCTTGCCATTGTTTTATAGCTTTGAGATGTAATTCACATTTCATACAACTTGTCCCTATAAGACATACAGCTGACTGTTTTTAGTATGTTCAGAGTTTTGTGCAAGTATTTCTACAGTGTGATTTTAGAACATTTCATCCCCACTAAGAGAAACGCTTCACCCATTCATAGTCCATCCGTATCCCCCACCCCTAAGTCTCAGCCCTAGGCAACCAACTGCTAATCTTTCTATATAGATTTGTCTCCTCTGGATTTTTCATATAAATGAAAGCATACAGTGTATAATGTTCATACTTACAGTGTGCATCAGTACTTCCTTTTTATTGTTGAATTAATATTTTGTTATTATGGCTGGGTCTCATTTTAAATATGTTGCTTTAACCTTGCCCAGATGCCATGAAAGGAAAAGAAACTTACACTTTCCTTATAGTGAGATGAGATGTGCATCTCTAGTTGTCTAATGTGTTGAACAGGGTGCCTTTATGTGATGCTGAGTGGTGGCCAGAGGGTTTAGTCTGGACCACACAAACCAAGAGTGCAGCTTGAGATCACTTAAAAGGGTCTGGGTTTATACCTGCCAGTAAGGAAGAGATTTTATGATTAGAAAATAAAACTATTGTCTTTCTAATGTTTTGAAGTAATTTAATTATATAAATGGAACTGAAGTCTAGTTTACTATCTTACTGTATATTTATTAAGATATTTGCATACCGTAAAATTTATTCATTTAAAGTATATAGTTCATGGTTCTTAGTATATTCACAGAGTTACGTGACTATCACCATATCTTAGTTCTAGAACATTTTCAACAAGCCAAAAAGAAACATGTACACATTAGCAGTCATCCCCTGTTTTCCTCTCCCCCAACCACTGGAAGCCATTCATTTACTTCATGTCTCTGTAGATAAATATTTTATTCTTTTGATGCTGTTGTAAATGGAATTGCTTTTTAGTTTCATTTTCAGATTGTTCAATGCCACTGTGTAGACAATTATTATTATTATTTTTGCAAATTGATCTTGTATCCTGCAACCTTGATGAACTTGTTTATTATAGTAATTTTTTAGTGGGTTCCTTAGTATTTCTGCATTTAACATACTGTCCGTGAGTAAGAATAGTTTTAGGTTTTCCTTTCCAACCTAGATACCTTTTCTTTCTTTTTTTTTTTTCTTGTCTAATTACTAGCCTGCTGCTTTTTAGGAAAGCTCTTAAAGGTATCAATATTCTTTATTTTCAAGCAATTGAAATTGTTTATAAGCATCCAAAAATTTGGAGAGGAGAAGCTAAGATTCAGCATTTTCTTTAGTTTGTATATTCAGAGGCTCTAGACCATGAAAATGACACGATCTGAGGAAGGAAAGAAAACTACAAGTGGGTAAAATTTTAACCTTACCCAGCAGATATCAACATGCCGGGGACCTAATGTCAGCTTAACCTCTTATGCACCAAAAATTTCAGCCTGGTTTTGGAAACCTTTCCTCTGTGGAAAAAGTGGAAGTTGGTAGAAATAGAATTGACAGGATTCACTTTACTATTAGCTTTTTAGGAATATCTTTTCCATAAAGTGAAATGTATCTTTTTATCTTAACTTTCCATGTCATAATGAAGGTAAAACATATAACTCTTTTAAAAACTATATGATTATTTGTGAGCTTGACCAACTCAGAATGCTGTCAAATCAGAAGTAATGATTACCAAATAAAGAAAAATCCTCAGTACAAAAAGGAGGTTAATTGGAGAGGACCCTAATTTAACAACACAAACTATCTTGGGTACCATGAAAATTGAGCCATTGAAAATAATAAATTTAACCAACTTGAAGAATCATATTGGAGTGGGAAGAAAATGCCTCTAAAGTGTGTTCTGTGCCACATTCTTCAGCCTTCTGATACTTATTGTAATATGACAGATGAGGTCTGTGGTCTCATCAACAATTTTTTCTTTATCCAAGGAGCTAATGTGAAGGCTGATGCCTGGTTTTGCACAGGCCTTACCTAAGGATTTTAAAGATCCCTCTTTTCTTATTATTCAGGTCAATCTTGGAGAAGGAAGGACCAAAGTCACTCTTTAGAGGCTTGGGTCCAAATTTGGTTGGAGTTGCGCCATCAAGGTAAGCATCACCCTCTCAGCGGGCTCCCTGCATACAGGACTGCTCGACAGCCAGCTGCTTTTTCTGTGTAGGATTTGCCTAAATACATCTGACAAATAGAAATAGTGACAACTGTTGGTGTGTCTTTAGTGTGTGTGTGAGAAAGAGCATCTAGTCATTTTATTAAAATGCATGTACTCCCACCTGTGGCATCTTCTCTAAGGCAGCAGCTTCAGCCTCCCCCAGATTACATATACTTAGTTGATATAAGGCAGGACAGGTGTGGTATGTTTCAGAAATATTAAACAATTTTAAAGTTACAGTATATGTTTGTGCTCAAAGGGTTGGGAATTATCTAGAATAAAGAATTTAAATGGCCTTCCTATGTATGTGCCCAGAGTCTCATTCTCCTCAGTTGTTTTGACACTTCCATCATCACTGAATACTGTCTAGAGGGACGAGAAGGAGCTTCCTGAAGGTGCCGCAGCAGCTTTTACTTTCAGCACAGATAAGGTCAAGCTCTTCTCCTGATTGCATGTTAACTTCTTTCTCAGGTTATCTCCCTAGACTTTTCAGAGGTCGCAGAGGGAGCTGCACGTGTCCACCGTCTCTACCACCATCTTTACCTAATTCTCTTGGTTCCCACAGAGCTGTGTACTTTGCCTGTTACTCCAAAGCCAAAGAGCAGTTCAACAGCATCTTCGTGCCCGACAGCAACATTGTGCACATCTTCTCGGCAGGCTCTGCGGGTATGTCGTTACCCCAGTGAGCAAAGGCACGCCGCTCACTTTCCTAAAGCCTGTGTTGTGCCTGGCATCTTTTGCCAGGAATTAGAAAATTGCTCTCTGCTTCTGTTGCTTCTAAAATCCTTTTTCTAGTCTACGGCCATACCACCCTGAATATGCCGGATCTCATCTGATCTCAGAAGCTAAGCTGGGTAGGGCCTCATTAGTACCTGGATGGGAGACCACCTAGGTAGACCCCATGATGTAGGTGTTAAAAAAACAAAAATAAAATTATTTGTCTAAAAGCTATATGTTAGAACTGATAAAATGTGAGTTTTTGAGATCAGTTCATAACTTTATTTGTTTCTTTGACCACTAAAGCTTTTTATTCTCCCTCAAAATGTACATGCTCTGTGCATGCTAGTCTTTAGTGGTATGCTTCTTTTAAAGGAATTTTCATGTGTTTTCATGTCTTTTTATTTCATAGAGTTATTTTCTAAAGTTGGGGCTGCTTTTTTCATGAGTCCCCATAGGACCCAGCACATGCTGTGCACTCTTGGCACTTCTGTCCTGACCACTGAGTCTAAGATGAGGTTTTGGGGCTCATAGCGGAGGTCTTTTAGTGGGCCGGTGACAGATCAGGCCACTCCCGTTCTCTTGAGGGAGTTATTCCACTTACTATAAAAAATTCATAACAAGATTTTTTTCCCTAGGAAATAGTTGGCAAAATACACAGACTCGTAGATTGATTGCTGAGAGAAGGTTATGTCTTTTTCCATATAAGGTTCATGTCTGTTTAAATAGAAAGGTATTTTAGAGAACTTAATTTGCCATTTTATGAAAAAGTTCCACCTTCTGCCAGCCTTTAAATGTATACACCAGTTATGTCTGCCTCTCTCACTCCAAATGAAAGTGCTGGTAACCCCTCTGAGTAGTCATAGACAATAATTTCTGGAGCCCAAATAAACTGTAAGCAAAGCCACTTCACACAGTGAGAGGCGCTTCTACCGAGGAGGAAGCATGGTGGTGAGACAGGTCAGACTTCACTTATGAGACAAATAGTGAGTTAGCCATAAGCTAAAAGCTATTTTATCAGTTTTGTCACTTTTGCAAAATTAACTTCAAAGAACCCTTGGTAAATAAAGCGGACCTGAAGGGAGTTTTTTAAACCACTATCTAGGTTCCTGGTATCTAATTAATTTGCTTAGGACAGTAGAGGGGATGAAAGAAAAGTCCCTGTGTGTCAGGCTAATGCCATGATACCGCCCTCTTCTTTTTTGACATGGGGAGGGGTTGGTCTGGAACAATTAGCAATATTAAAATTGGAGAGACTTACTAAAATAATGGTTCCTAGAAGCAGATCAGTCTTAAAACTTCCATTTCCTAAAGTGATTAGTCAGGTATTAAAATGTCTAAGTTTGAATTCAGGTAAATGGACATTTTGTTTTTTCTGTTTTAAGTTGGATATAAGGTAACATTTTGGATTTGATCAGCAACTTTTTAAAACAAATTATTTCTGGACCTGAAGCTTATCGAGTGAGTTTTTGGAAGTTTGATTTTTACCATCGGGACCACTTAACAGAAGTGTCAACAGCACCACCTGGAGGCTAGAAACGCCACCCAGGGCTCCAGAAACGAGAGATTTCTTTTGGGTCCGACATAGTACATTTCCTGGGACTACAGTTTCCACCCGCAATACAGAAATGTAACTGCTTCACGCTACCCATTTTTATTGTTAAACCATCGAAAGCCTAATTTCACAGTTTATCAGATGGAATAGACGGTTTTAATCAGCATCCACAGTGTTCAGTGATGACATTTTCTGTTCTTTCCTTTTTCCTCCAGCTTTTGTCACAAATTCCTTAATGAATCCTATATGGATGGTTAAAACGCGGATGCAGTTAGAACGGAAGTAAGTTATTAATTGTTCCTTCTTTAATACAAGGGTCCTTGGGGGTTTTTTTCTTCTCGCAGTTCCACCTGCAAAGCATGAAGTGTACCAAGTCCTTAGCCATCCCCATCCTTGTTTTTTTCTAAATGTGAGCCTATGTAGAAATGTCTTTGTTTTGAGATTTGTGCTGCCAGGCATCATGGGGAGACAGAGACCACCAGAAATAACACATAAAGGGAGATCGGAAGTTCGCCCAGTTACAGCCCCCAGTTGGCAGTCCTGAGTTCCTCTCGGCAGGTGGGTCTCTGCCTTTGGCCGACCCACCCCAGTTGGAGTGCTGTAGGCTCTCCTCCAGCTGGCTTCTCTTCCAAGTGGGCAGATGCCAGTAGGGGCAGAACAGCAAATGCCTTCAGGTGTCAGAAGGGTCACTGTACTCTCCAAGCCCTAATTACTAGATCTCTGTCCTGAAACTCTTCCCTATGCTGCGTGATTCCTTGTTTAGCCTGGCGAAGCCTGTGGTCCTTTTTTAGAACGATATTTTTAGAAGCAACAGAAACTAGTTATTGAAATACAGTTCTTAATGTTTTTAAAATGTGTGATTTGGTAATATACTTACTTAATATATTAAACTAAGTAGCAGCCCAGTAACTACTATAGTTTCAAATAAGTGATAATAGGAAGCGAGGTTTTGGGGTAGGACTTTATCTAAGAACCCTGTGTAACTGTGTTGCCTGGAACTGTGCGTGGGCCACAGGAACCTTCAGCGGGTCTAGTCTAACTTTAATCTTGCTGTAAAGGAAAGAGGAGAGCGAGCAAGAACGCCCCAGGAAGTGCGGGGAGGGGCTGCCTTAGTTTTTCTTTCTAATAACCACAGTCACCTCTAAATCAGTCTTCTATTCCATATTCTGCCCTGCCCCACCCCTTTCTACCTGAAAGAACCTTCTAAAACTCATCAGGTCTAATCATTATGAACAGATCATTTGCTCAGAATCCTTCAGTGAATCTTGGTTACTCTCTGGGTTAAATCCTAACTCCTTGACTTACCATTCAGCGGCCTTTGCAGTTTCCTAAAAAATGTCACATGCGCTTACACCTCCATCCCCCAGAGCCTGCAGCCCCTCACCAGGAAATCCCTTCTCCTTTTCTTGGCTTGCTAACACCTCCCTGTCCTTCAGGCACCACCTGGAAACCTTTGGTAATCACTCCCAATTCCAGGTGTGCAGTGTCCTGACACCTCTCTTCAGTAGTAAATGCACGAGTCAGCTAAGAGCCACTCTGCATTCTTTCAAATCTATCTAGTAGTGGTCCATGCTCAGGATACTTTAAAGCTTTGTTTGGGTGGACTCTCTTAACATATCCTTCAGCAGTGAGTATTTCTGGCTTGCTTCCTGTGCACTAGTCAGTGGGGGAATAAGAAACTCAACTCTAGCAATGGCTTTACAGAAAATAAAGAGAATTGTGGGCTGGTGGGATGAGGGGCCTGAAGTACTACAAGACCCCGCAGGGTCCCTAATGCAGTCTAGGCAGGATGGACAAAGGGAGCTGGGGGGCCTCCTGCAGCATCGACATCCACCCTACCATCTGAAAAGTAGCCGCTGTGAAGTGTGCTGCATAGAGGACCCTGTGCCCAGAGCATCTGGAGTCAGGAAGGCGTCGTTAATCCTGGGCAGCCAAGGGCCGGGAAGTGTGGTGGGAGTGTAGCGAACGTGTAAGTGCTGGAGAGGGAGGGAGTTACAGAAAGATGGGCTGGAGAAGTGAGCAGGGGCTGCATCCTCAAAAGCCCTGGGAAGGAATTTGGAGTCGGGACCTGGGCTTTCTCCCTGAGGCAGTGGAGAGCCATTAGAGCTGCTGGGGGCACTTGGCCCCTACAGGGACATTTATCAATGTCTGGAGACATTTTTAGTTATCACAACTTAGGTGAGGTGCTACTTGCACTCGTGGGTAGAGGCCAGGGTCGCTATTGGACATCCTGATGCCCACCAGGGTTACCTGGCCTGAGTGTCAGTAGTGCCAGGCCTGAGAAACCCTGCTTTGGAGGATTTTAAGCAAGGGATGGCGTGGTCAGATGTGTTAGAAAGGTCACCCAGCTAGGGTGTAGAGACAGCCTCGGGGAGACACAGCGAAGAAGGGAGAGACCGTGGGGATTAGAGCAGGAGGGCCTCAGTGTCTCCCCGGAGTGAACACAAGCAGGTCCTAGGACTCCGTTGGCATGAGGGTGGTTTGGAACACTTTCTGTCGTGGCGTGGGAGCAGCCAGCCTATGGCTTTTGCTTGGTTATTAGATAGTCTGCTCGAGGTCTATGATTTCTAAGTTTAGAAATAAACTTGGAATCACAGTATCTCATTTGGAGACGAAGGGTGAGAAAGAACACCCATGCGTGCACCACCTGTCGGAAGGGGGGCGAGTTTCTCGTTGGCGTTTTCTGAGCTGTGTTGACATCCCGGCTGTAACTGTGCTTCACGTGTGCTTCTGTCCTGCTCCCACTCCACACCCCCACGCCTCCCTGCCTTCAGCCGCTTCAGGCTGACGCGCGCACCGTGGTTTCCGTGTCTCTTCCTATTTTGAGGTGTTCGGATGGTTTTGATTATATCGCAGTTAACATTTCCTGTGTGATGAATGTCTTCCTCCACGCGGTTCTTTCCAAAATTAGGTCAGAGGCCGCGAGCGTGTTTTTACAGCTCTCGTGCAGGTGCACGCACTTGCTGTGGGCCGCTCTGGCCTCGTAGCCGGCTGGGGCTCAGCCGCACATGTCCCCCACTGTGTGACTCCTCGGTGTTGCCATCGTCCGATCGTCTGATGGTCTTCTGTCCCTCAGTGCAGTAGCCGGCTCCCGTGGGCACACTGACGGCCTGTCGTTGGTCTCCTTTCTGCAGAGTGCGGGGCTCTGAGCAGATGAACACGCTCCAGTGTGCGCGCCACGTCTACCGGACGGAGGGCATCCGTGGCTTCTACCGGGGCTTGACTGCCTCTTACGCTGGGATTTCAGAAACTGTCATCTGCTTTGCTATTTATGAAGGTTTGAAGAAGTATCTGAAAGACGCTCCCTTAGCCCCTTCTACAAGTGGGCCTGAGAAGAATTCCACAAACTTTTTTGGACTTATGGCAGCTGCTGCTGTTTCTAAGGGATGTGCCTCCTGTATCGCTTATCCGCACGGTATGTGTCGCCTGCTCTCCCAGATTCCTAAGACAGCTGTCAGGTTTATGTCGCTCATCAGTATATCTAGACCTGTAGCTCGAAAGAAATGTAAATGCCTGCAGGTGGAAGGGAACTGAGCATGCATGGATCGGCATCACTCAGCCCCAGCTGACAGTGGCCAAAACTTGCTGTGTAGAATGCGGGCCCCATGCTGTGTATTTCTGGTGTTTTCACAGAAGCCAAAAATCTGGATTTTATTTAAATTTCCACAATATAAAAAAATTACATGGGAGCCAAACTTTAAAAAAAAAGTCTCCCAGCTTCCCCTTTGAATGTATTACTGAGTAAGGCTACTTTGGATTTTATTTTTTAAGAAATTATAAGCTTAATGTCCTTGTGACCATTTAAAAAAATAGTTTATCATGTCACAAAAAAACAAGTTTTGTTTTTCAAAAGTCTGCTGCACTGTCAGCTATGACAACGCCCGTGGTGAACTCAATAACAGGTAATCAGTCCCCATTTCATGCTGGGCACTGAGCATCCTCAAGGTTCATGGAGAAGAGGTCAGGGTGCCTTCTGTGAGAGGGAGTGCAAAGCATGTACAGAGTTCTGCTTGACAAGCAATGGCAAGGAGTAACAGACAGTGTCATGCTGTGGGTGCCTGGGTGAGGGAGGGCCAGATGGGAGAAGGTTCAAAAAGGAGGAGGCAGTATTTAATCTGGACAGAGTGGAGAAGGTTCTAGAAGGAGGAGAAAGTTGGGGAGTACATGAAAATAAACTCTCATGGAAGAAGATATTGTCATACTGAACACAAATTTCCCCTTCAGTGAAATTGCAATGTTTGCTTAATCAGGAGTAGAAAACCATAATCTATCTTAAAATTAAGTCCCATTTAAGCTAAGCTTGCTTTAATCCCTTAAAAGTTACTTTATACTTTGTATGGATAAAGTAGACTTTATACTTTATCATGTCTAGAGTTAGAACAGATCTTAACCTCTTACTGTCTCTATGTGACTATCCTGTCGAGACAGAGCTGGGGTGGCAAACGGGCAGAGGTGTGCATTGACGGTTATAGAGCTGTGTGCTTTGAGTCGTCCCCTGGCATTGCCTGGAAATGCATTTGATTTGTTACATAAAGGATGTTTTTCTCTCTGCAGAAGTCATAAGGACGCGGCTCCGGGAGGAGGGCACCAAGTATAAGTCTTTTGTCCAGACTGCTCGGCTGGTCTTTCGGGAAGAAGGCTACCTGGCCTTTTATAGAGGACTCTTTGCCCAGCTCATCCGGCAGATACCAAACACTGCCATTGTGTTGTCTACCTATGAGTTAATTGTGTACCTCTTAGAAGACCATCCTCAGTAACAGAAAATTGTGCTCTAGAAGAATAAAACTGAAAAACTCAATAGAGAATTTTTTTTTTCCATTGATGTTTAGAATGTTTGAGACTAAAACAGGAAGGGCCATAAAATATGTGGCTCATATCACCTGTTGGACATTTCCTTTTGGATTCATGTTTTCTGGAAGGTTTAATTTCATTAATGCTAATGGTTAATTTTAACTTTTGTTTTCTTAACTTAAGAGGATTCAGGATCAAGCAGAAACTAAATTAAATCATGCCACTTAATTTAAGTATAAATTTGGTTGTGTCCTGTTTTATGTTCACTGTACTGTAAACTATAGCTAAGGACTTCAGTGAAATGTAACCCTAGAAACCCATAAAAAACTCAAGTCAAAGTACACTTGTTTTCCAGTCTGAACATAAGATCTTGAACATAATATCATTTTAAAGGCACTGAGCAGACCAGGATAGACATCCCAGGTATTTTTCTATATACATTTCCCAAGTCTCATACTTGGGGCTGCTGAGTTTAAAAAAAAATAAATTAGTACAACTTTCTGACCCTAAATATTTTTAAAGTATGAACGTTTTTCTGCAGTTATCCTCTATACCTAATTTGAACCAAAGGCAAGAATGTTGAAGAACTGCCGACCAGTGGCCTTGCTCCTGGGTATATTTCCAGAAGTTAAGCCTAAATTAAACCCAGATACACTGTTAGTGTGTTGGAGTGTGGCCTCCCAAGCTGCCAGGTGTTGGGTGATTGACATTTCCTCAGGTCCTTAATCCTGTCCTTGGGTCTCTGCTGCCGAGAAGAGGAGTGTGACTGATTGCCAGCCCCTTGGAGAGTTCGCTTTTATTCTGATAGGAAGTGTTGGTGTTGTTTAAACCCTAGTTCAAAGTTTGGGGAAAAATCCCAGAAATAAGAAATTACCAAAATTGTAAGTGCCTCCCACTTCCCATTTTAAAAGGAAATTTAATAAGAGACAAAAAGATAAGACAGAAGGCAGGCAAGGTGGATAGTCTTTCATCAGCCCTTTCGCTGGCATTTGCACATATTATACATTAGGTCATTTTTCAATCTGAATATCTAGAAAGATGTTTTTGAGTAATAGATGCATTGGAGTTGCAGATGCTCTGGTAGGGATGAGGAGGTTTTCTAACTATTTAGATCAAGTTTAATTTTGTTCGCCTTTAGTCATGAAGGAGGCTGGTTGGCAGTGTTGAGTTTTCAAGTACAATTGCTTCAACTGTCAACAACTACGTAGAAGTCAAATGACTTGTAGTCAAGTTTCAGCACTCCTCCAATACAGTCTTGTTCCAGAACTTCATTCTGTTTGATAGTGGCACTTAGCAACATCTCCCTATTTTTATATGCATATTAAAACCTGAATTTTTCCTCAAGATGTCACCAATACGAAGATTTAAAATTAAGTTGCTTTTAATATTCATTAATTGGGTAAGAGAATTATTTGGAGGTGATTTTCACTTATACATTCTTGAACTGATAAAGTTGATGTTAACCTAGTATAGGTTATTTCTCCACTTGCTTCTCCTGCCCTAAAATGAAAGAAACATGAGTCCAAAAGTTGGAAGAGAACAAGCAGGAAAAAGCGATGCTCCTTCTGTAAAGGGGCTTGTTGGATTTTAAATGGGAAATATCACTGGGCTGTTAATGGAGGAATCTCATGATTTATTTCTCCACAAGCTTAGTCAATGGGAATTTATTATTTTTAAGTAGTCATGTACATAAAGATTTTTAAAACCCTCACTGCCTATCCAGTGTGTGCCAAGCTTATGCAAGGGGTTGTGTCTCTTACATAAGTTAACCTGCCAACCTGGTGAAGCAGCTGCCATCGTCCACATTTTATGAATAAGAGAGCCTCAGGTTTACTCAGTTTGCTTGAGATCTTGCAGATGGTGAGCAGTAAACACAGTCACAGGTTTGTACTGCGTGTTGAGTACATGAATGAAAGAGGGGACATCTGGACCCATGGGATGGTCTGACTCCACACCCAAGGTCCAGCAAGACATTCCATTCAGTTCCATAAGCGATACACCTGAATGAGGTGAACATGAACCAGTAATGACCAGGACAGCCCACCCTTTGAGTGGGACACAGCAGACATGGAATCGTTCTTGGAACAGTGCTTCAACACCATGCCCCACACTTAGAGGGAAGCCTTGCAGCTGTTCATTCGTTGTGTCCTTCAGATTGGTGAAGGCGGCAAGGCTGCAGGCCAAAGGCATTTTCTCTGACACCCGCTTCCAAGACAGGAGCTTCCAGTACAGACTGTAGTAGTCACCCCCCAGGTGTCATGCCAGGTCCCCTTCCCTCTCTGCAGGCAGCTCTGAGTTAATGCACGTGGCTCTGGTGTGAGGTTCACTGGCCCCAGGAAGCCCATCAAATAATGTATCACTGTCCAAGACAGAACTCTACTGGGCACCTCAAAAAACACTGGCAAAATTATGGTAACAAACATGTAATTAAACACTTGTGTCTTTCCAGTTATAAATGTGATTGAGCTCAAGCCAACTAAACCACCTGCATAAAAATCTTACTGGCTAACACCACTCCCCCAGGGGTAATTGCAGTTCAGTGAACCATCCTGCTTCCCAGAGGCACACATATATTCTAGGGGCTTCTTTATTTAAACTTTGGATCTAACAAAAATCAATATGGATGTTGCTTTTTTGAGCAGCGTATTATTCCTCCAATACCGATAGCTCTGACCTTACAATAGTCGCACCCTGCTCAGATGCACGGCTATCCTAGGATCTATTCACCGTCATCGCCATCGGTGGACGTTTATGCTCCCATGAGCATAGTCACGTTCCTATAAATCATTTCGGATCGCTGGGACGGCTGAAGGGGAAGCGGCCTCAGCCGGCGGCGAGCTGCAGCGAACCGGCGCTGCGCGCGTAGGGCGGGCCCAGCCCCGCCTCGCCGAGACCGAGCGGCGGAAGCCCGCGGGCCCCGCGCCGCCTCCCACCTCCGGCCGCCAGGGGGCGCGCTCGCGCCGCCGCCGCGGCCCCCGCGGCCCCGCCCCCCGGGCTCGCCCGGCGCCGCGATTGGCTGCGCGGCGGGCGCGCGCCGAGTCAGGGGGCGGGGCCGCGCCGCCCGCACGGCGCCGGAGGTCACGGCGCGGGGAGGCGCGAGGAGGCGCGCGCCGCCGCCCGCGTCCAGCCGCCCGGCCCCGCGTCCAGCCCGCGGCCTCAGGCCCGCGCCCCGCCGCCCGCCGCCCGCCCGCGGGCGCCATGGAGGGCGTGAGCGCGCTGCTGGCCCGCTGCCCCCCCGCCGGCCTGGCCGGCGGCCTGGGCGTCACGGCGTGCGCCGCGGCGGGCGCGCTGCTCTACCGCGCCGCGCGGAGGTGAGTGCGCGCGGCCCGCGCCGCCTCGGCCCCCGCCCCCACCCCGCACCCGCCCGGGCGGGCCCCGGTTCGCGCGGCCGCTCCCCGCCCGCCCCGGCGAGGCCGCGGCGGGGCCCGGGCGCCCACGTGCTGAGGCCCGCACCCCCAGCCCCCACCCCAGGGAAGTCCGGGCTCGGGATCGTCGTCGGGCCGCGGCCGAGGGGACGGTCGGGGCCCAGGAGGGCGAGGGCGGGCATTGGGCCGGCACGTGGGCCCCGACGCCCCCTCCCCCGCGGAGACGCGGCCCGGCCCCTCCCCTGCACCCCTCCCCGGGCGGACCCCGCACTCCCCCCCCCGGGCGGACCCCGCGCCCAGGGGGAGAGGCCGGCGGGGAGCGGACTGCGCGCGCCCCGGCCGCTTCCCGCCCGAAGCCGCGCCCCCGGGCCTCGGGGTGGCTCGATTTCAGGGGGGCCCGTTCCGGTCTGCACAGGCCGGCTCAGGCGTGTGGTCATCTCACATCAGCCCGTGTCAGTCTCATCCCTGCTGCCCCCAGAGCGGCGGAGAGACGAGGCGCGGAGGAGACTCGTTGGAAGAGTGGGGGGTGCTGGGGAGCAGCCTGGCCCTGGGGCCCGCCCTCCTCGGGCCCGGGCTCTGCTGCCTCCGGGAGCGGGAGAGCCTGACAGGGGACCTCGGAGGTGTTTGGGGGGCAGGGGAGGGGGGCTGCGGCTGCTGCAGGGCTGGCTCATGGCCGCCCTCAGCCCTGGCCCAGGCCCCGACATCAGACCCACTCCCGTTCGGAGCTGGCCGTTCAGGAACCTTCATTGTCAGGAACCAGAGTTCCTACTGGCCTGTGGCTTCAGCGGGACTCAGGGGCGTCCTGGAGGTGCCCCCCTCAGTTCCACCTTCCCAGGGGTCAGGGGGAAGAGGTGGGGTTGTGAGAACACGTCGGGGTCATTGGTGGGTTTCAGCTTCGGCAAGAGACGTGAGAGGCTCGTTTGGGGTGGGAAAGGCGAAGGCACTCGTGGGCAGTCCCTTGGCAGCAAGTGGCGGAGCTGGGGTTTGAACCTGGGCGGTCTGGCTGTTCTTTTTTAAATACCACTATGTACTGCTTCTCACCCCCAAGGGGGAAAAGTGTGGGGGTGACTGAGTCACAGGCTTCCTGGAGGAGGAAGGGGTAGGAGGGACATCAGCTGCATCTGCAGGATGAGCCAGACTGGCAGCCTGAGGAGGGGCTGGCCTCACGAAAGGGCAGTGGGGAGTGGAGGGAACTCCCAACACGAAGGGTCTTGGACAACCCCCGTCTCTACGTGTCCTGGTTCCTGCCCAGTTTCTGGACGCTGGAGGTGCTTGCAGGATCCGCTGGTTCAAACCAGTCATTTTATACACCAGGGGACTGAGGTGCAGAGGTACAAGGTGATTTGCTTAGAATCCCAGAGCGTGATGACGGCAGAAGCAGGCACAGGTGAACGCGCTGCTGCTTCCCAGTTAACCCGAGGTGGGGGAATGTTGGCCCAAGGATCAGGGCCTGGGCACCCCAGCGCTGCGGCGCCTCGGTGGTGTGTAATGTAGCCAGGTTTGCCCGCTGCGTCCACGTTCCCGTGTCTCGTGCTGTGGCTGTCCTTGGGTCCTGTCTCCCCTCCTGAGCTGCCAGCCACACCGTTTCCTCTCCAGGAGACAGTCTGGGTCCGTGGTGCGACGTTGGGCAAGCTGGCATGAGAGGAGCCAGGAGGGTGCCTGGAAGGCTTCCCACTCCACTGGCACAACGCCAGTGGTGTAGTCTTGGGCCCTGTTGGGCAGAGAAGGACCAGCCCTTCCCATGATGCTCTGAGATGCTCGTAGAGCACTGGCTGTTGTCTGGGGCAGGGGGGTCACAAATTGGCCTCTGTCACGATGTGGAAGAAAGACCAGCCCCACAGAGACTGAGCCCTCCTCCTTCCTGGGAGGGGAACTGGGACAGTGAGGAACAATGGCTCTGTCCACAGCACAGGTTTTGAATGACACTTGAGCGGGCACATGAGGGGAGTTGTTTTGGGAAAGTGACTTGGTCTGCTGGATGTCTGTGGGCTCAGCAAAGGGGTGGTGGGACAACTGGCTGAGGGGCTGTAAGAAGAGGTCCCCTCTCTGAAGGGCTGCTGTGCTCCCAGAGCCTCAGGCAGGCTGGCCCGGTGTCCCCACCTGTGAAGTCTCCTGACCGGATTATTATTAACGATTCCATGCTGGTGACATGGGGAAGCACCTGCATGGTGCCACCTGGTGAAACGTGCGCAGATGCTACTGTCCTCCCCACCCTCAGCTGAGGAAGGAAGGCTTGGACGGTTGGGCTTCTGCCCTGAGCAAGCCTCGCGCTCCAGGTTTGCACTGAGACCCTTGGCTGCCCCCCGCCCCGTGGGAGCCCACAGCCATCAGCACCGTCACAGGGTGCAAGCCCGAATTACACTTCCCTGGGCTTGCTCGCCTTGGATCGAGGCAGTGGTGATGGCCTCCTGTGCCCATCCCACCCCCAGACTCTGCTGCTCTGCACTGCATCCAGGATCCATCTTCTGCTGGCATGTCCCTGCTCAGGACCTCGGGGACCTCCTGAGGCACCCATGGGTGTTTACTGCATTGTCCCCTTTGTCATGTTGGGACACCGAGAGGATGCAGCCTCCAGGTTAAGTAGCAGGGCTTTGTCATGGCACCCAGAGCACCTGTTTCCCATTTGCCTCTCTTCGTGCTGTCCCAGTGTGGCACGTTGGGGGGACGCTGCTCTCTGGGTGCATGCTGGGTGGCCCTCCCTTGCCCAGCAGCCCCACCTGTTTGAATTCCATCCACTCTTGCCTTACTGGCCAGCAAACCTGTTCTCTGGGTGACAGCAGATGCTCCACTTGTTTGGCCTCTCTCCGGTGACATCTGTCACCAGCTGCCCTGTGAAGTTGTTCTTGTCCTTGTGTCCCAGTCAGAAGTGGAGAGTTTGCTTATTGCTGCCTCTATAAGCCTAGCTCAGTAACACGGTCACACTGAGGTGAACGGGGAGAGGGGCGGTGGGGTCGGGGGCTGTCTCAGTGTGGCAGGACTGCTGCAGACTCAAGTGTGTTCTGCCCAGAGGCCCGCTGGGTCCTGCCATCTTGGTGCCGCTGTCACTGCAGCCCAGGAGGCACCTTCTCGGATTCTCGCAGTTGTATAGGACGACATGTGTTGCCCTCTTAAGACACAGGAGCAAGCAAGCAGCCACCTAGGGGCCCACTTGTTAGGGGGTCCTGAATGTCCTCCTGGGGCCCTGCAGGATGCTGACCAGAGGGATCATCTTCCAGACCCCACCGGGCCAGAACACAGTGAGCAGGTCACAAGCTATGTGCCAGGCTCATTGGGGGAGGCTGGGCATCTCTCAAGGCCTGGCAAGAACTGGCTTCCCCCAGACAGACTGAGCCCACCCAGCGTGTCCTCCATGTGCACAGCACTGGGTGCGCAGCCAGCACGTGCCCCATCACTGGCAGCGTCCCGGGCCAAGGGTCTGGAGCCGCAGCCCTCAGTGGTGGCCTTATTCCTAGCACACGTGTGCACGCACACGCACTCACCGTCTGTAGGAGATGGTGGGGTGTCAGGGCTTCAGCTTTGCTTTAATCAAGCGTCTGTGTTCAGGGCCGAAGGGGTGATTCTGTTGTTAAGGACTTGTGTTCACCGTTTTTCCCAGGGTGTGTTCGGGGCTTGTGGAGGACTGGGTCCAGGGTGTGCCGCTGCTCCTGGCTCCCCGCAAGGGCCCCCTCTCTTGACCTCCTCAGGCTTCCTCGGGCCCCAGCAGAGCCAGCTAAAGGTGGTGGGAGCCGGGCAAGCACCTTCCAGGCCTCCCATCTGCCCACCTGCTGGGGCCGGGCTGCCTTCTGAGGGGCTCTCCAGGTCCGTCTTAACTCTCTGTAAAGGGATATTCTCTCTTGTCACATCAGACCTTGTCCACCACTAAAAGTAGTTTGTCCCAGAGCCCTGCGGGGGTAGAGGCTTTGGCTTGGGGGAGAGGTGCGTTGAGAGGTATATGAAGGGAGCTGGGGGGCTGAGTTGGCTCAGAGTAGATGGGAAGCATTCCTGCATCAGGCCAGGTGGAGGGGGTGCAGGGCCAGCATGAAAGTTGTCAGGTGCATCCCTCCCAGGCACGTCTGGCCTGGCGTTGGTCCTCGTGGCTAACGCACAGGAAGCCCAGCAGCGCTGGTGTATGGGGGGCTGAGGTTTGCACTCAGCCCCCTGTGGTTTTGCTAGTCCACTGCCGCTCACGGGCCTGCAGAACCTCTCAGCCTCCCCTCCCCCCAGAGGAGCTGTAGCCTCCCTGACCTTGGACCCCTGCCTGGTCAAGGCCGCAGGTGCTCTAGCCACAAGGGGGGCACCACCCCCAACACTGAGCAGGGATTACCAAGGGCTGAGAGTGACAGGAGCCAGAGCCAGCCACCCCAGGGACCAGGGCTGATCCCACCCCCTCCTGCCACTGGCTTCCAGGCAGGCTCATTTCCCTAGCAACGGAGCCTGAGATTCAGAGTGCAACTGGCGACTTCCTGGGGTGGGAGGGGCTGTGTGGCCTGCTCCCTGGACCAAAGCAGCAGTTCCTATGTGCTGTCCAGTGTTCCCCGGGGCCAGCGTTTTTGTCTCCTTCCCAGTCTCTCTCTTCTTTCGTGGGCTCCCAGTTCTTCTGCTTGGCTTCTGTCCAGAGGCCAGGTGTGGTGTGGTGGGGTTCTGGGGTGAAGGGGCTTGAGGGGCCGTTTGAGGCTGGAAGAGCCCAGGGGCCAGATGAGAGAGGGTACCAGCCTGCATCCTCACCCACCCACTAGGATTCGCTGTGCGCAGTTACAGAGAAGCCTGTAAAGCAGGTACAAATTAACAGAGAAAGCCCGCGCGTCGTTGCCCGGGGGTGCCAAGTGCTGGCGTCTCTGCAGCAGCGTCCACACCTCCGGCTGTGGCTGCACTGCCACCTGCCAGGCTCAGCACTTTCCTAATTCTCCCGTTTGATCCTCTCAGCAGCCTCTCTTTGGGACAGGGATTATCACTGTCCCCACTGTCCAGATGAATGAGTGAAGTGGATGACTTTCTCCAAAGGCCTTGCCATGACCGCGGTGCCGTGCTGCGTGATCCTCCTCTTTCCAGGCCATGCCCTCTGGCCCTGTGCTTTGACAAGATGTAACAGTCTCTTGTCCTTGTCCATTGTGAGGACAAGACTGAGCTGGGGCAGGGTGTGATCCAGGTGCCCTCTGTGGGTCTCCTGGTTCTGGCGCCTCTGTCTGCCTCCTCTGCTTGGGGGAGAAATAGGTTGAGGGGCTTATGGGGCAGCATTGCCCTGAGCCGCCACCTCCCTCTGCCCTCCTCATGTAGCTACCATTTACTGGACACTGTCAAGCACTTCTCACACATGGCCCTCTGGGAGGGCGATGTTCTTTTCCCCGGTCGACAGGTGATAAGACTTGAGTCTTGGAAAACTCTCGTAACTTCTGTCCGTGATCAGTGGAGGGGCAAGGCCAGGAGTCAGCTACCATGTCTTGAATGGGGTCTCTGCTCCCAAGGGACAGGATCGTGACAGAGCTGGCCTTTTACGTTGCAGAGCACCTTTATGTCACTTGATCCTTGTAATGCGCGATGCCATGGGTGTCGTGATCTCACCCTTTGCAGCCTCGGGCTGAGGCTGGAGAGGAAGCTGGGCACACGGCTAGAAGGTGGCAGAGCTGGAGACTCTGGCTCCTGGAAGCTGGGGGCTGTGCTGCCTCTGGACAGCAGGGTCGTCTCTGTGATGTGGCTGCCCCTGCAGCAAGAGTTCAGGCAGCAGCCCCAGAGCTGGAGGTGGCCTCTGGGGGAGGGCGGGGGAGCAGGAGTGGCAAGGCCAGGACACTGAGGCTCAAGCAGCTGCTGCCTGTTACTGTAACCCACATTGTGTCTAGATTCCTAGGACTGGAAGGATTTATTGGGCAGTTGCCACACTCCACTCCACAGCCAATGAGGTGGATGGAGGGCCCCAGAGCACAGATCCCCTAGTGTCTGGGCTGGGATTATCCTGTAGACTCCACCTGTCACCACATGTGTGGCCAGCAAGGCCACTGTGGCCTGTCCGCACTTTTCCCTCTACGGGGGAGGGCCAGGCAGCTGTGTCTGCTTCCCCGGCCTCCCTGGCCCTCAGCCCTGGAGACTTCTGTGGAGCACAGGAGGCTCCTTCCATCTGCAGGCTCCCCAAGAGCACCACTCTGCAGCTTGGGAGCCAGCCTCGTGGGGAGGGGGAGCAGTCCTGGAGCCTGGTCTCTGTCTGCCCTGTGGCCTGTCCAGCCTGGGCCCCCGGTACCCCCATGCCTGAGCCCCAGGACACCAGGGACAGGTGGCCCTGGGTCGCCTCATGGGCATGCTGGAGCCAAGGGATCTGGTAAGTCTCCAGTTTCCCAGCTCGGGCCGGGAGCTTTGCCGGGGGTGCTGAGAAGCCTGAGCCAGCGTGGCCCCTTTGCTGGTCCTCCCAGCGGACGCGGAGTGTCCAGACAGGGACCTTGCCCAGCCCGCCTGGTCTCTGCTGCACGGTGGGTGGCAGTCTCCGGCTGCCTTTCCTCTTTCCTTGTCCACAGGACGAAGCCAACACACACCACGGTCAACTGCTGGTTCTGCAGCCAGGACACGGTGGTGCCCTACGGGAACCGCAACTGCTGGGACTGCCCGCACTGTGAGCAGTACAACGGCTTCCAGGAGGTGCGGCCACACCCCGCCTGGTCCCAGCCCCCGGGCAGGCCCTACCCCTTACCGCCCTGCGCCCCTCCTCTGAGGACGAGGAAACAGGCTCAGGGAGCCAAGGTGCCTTGGCAGATGGGAGTTCAAACCCAGAGCTTTCTGGCTCACCCACTCCGCTTTGCCCTAGGTGGGGGGTTGGCAGGCTTTCTGCAGAGGGCAGCTCAGGCTTTCTAGGCCGTGTGGTCTCGGCCCTTGCCACTTGGCTTTCTGAGCTATCACACACAACGTGTAAAAGCGTGTAAACGAGTGCACATGGCTGTGGTCCCCGAGAACTTCTTGAACCCAGGAGGCCAGCCCACTGGCCCTAGTATGCAGACCCCTGCACCAGACCACAGTTCCAGCCTGAGGTCCCAGATGGGGGCCGTGCTCTCAGCACCTTGCCTGTTGGGGGGTTTTTGTGCAGTTTTTTGGGAAGGCAAGCTTTTGCTAATTGTCACATGTAAAGAAAGAAAGGAGGGGATGTTTGAGATCCGCCACCACTGTCTAGAGTGTCACCACTCGGAACTTCTGTCCTGTCACCAAGCCTGAGCCACTGGGGTTGGGGGTCCCCCACTGGCTCATGACCCCCCTCCTCTCCTAGAATGGCGACTACAACAAGCCGATCCCCGCCCAGTACATGGAGCACCTGAACCACGTGGTGAGCAGCGCACCCAACCCCAGTGCCCCCACACAGCCCCAGCAGTGGGTGAGCAGCCAGGTGCTACTGTGTAGGAGGTGCAGCCACCACCAGACCACCAAGATCAAGCAGCTGGCTGCCTTCGCGCCACGTGATGAGGTGAGGCTGGGGGTGCTTTAGAGCAGAGGTCCCCAAACCCCAGGCCACAGACTGGTACTGGCCCGTGGCCTGTTAGGATCCGAGCCACACAGCAGGAGGAGAGCTAATCATCCGTATCTATAGCCGCTCCCAGCACTAGCATCACTGTCTCAGCTCCACCTCAGGTCCTCAGTCACTAGATTCTCGTAGGAGCACAGGTCCCTGGTGCCAGAAAGGCTGAGGCCTGCTGCTTTAGACGATTCTGGGGGAGGCATGCACAGGGCTCTCCAGACAGTGGCTTTTCTGTCCTGAATGCTCACAGGGCCCCCTCCTCACCCTGACCCCATGCTGGCCCCTCATTCCAGGTGTTTATCTTCTGTCTTGCTAGGACCGTGCTTTTTGTACTCCCTCTGTCTCACAGTCCCTTTGCTCTTGGCTCCAGGCCTGGGAGCATCGTGCAAGTGCCAGCCAGTCCATAGGGATTCGTCCCTGGGCAGAGGGAGGTAGTTCCAGCTGGGGTCCTTTTGGGCCCAACCCATTGTCTCTGAGTTGGGCTTGACCACTGGCAGTTTGCTTTGTGGTTGGTGAAGGACACTCCTGGCTTCTGGGAGAGGAAGATGGACACTGCTGAGCGGCTGGGTGTTCAGAGTTCACCCCCCAGCCCCGCCTTGGATCCCAGTGGCCTTATCAACTAGCAAATCCTTCCTTCCCACCACCAGACCCTGCCTAGTCCAGTGGTGTGACCTTAGGAGCCAAGGCCCTGACTGGGAGAGAGTAGGGGAAGAGAAGGGAAGGAGAATATGAAGGGAGGGAGGGAGGGAGGGCCAGGCAGGAGGAGATGGGGAATCTGCAGAAAGGAAGGAAGGCATGGGTGACTTGGCAATCAGGGTGGCTTTTCTGGTATTTTGGTCCCAGCAAGAGATCAAACTGATACCCCTCCTGGCCACTGCGGACTGAGGCATTCAGCTACCCTGGAAAGGGGGGAGGTGGTGGGACTCATCCCTTCTGGGCTCTTGTTAAAGCCCTAGAGACCCTGCAGCTCCTACTAAGACCCTGGTCCAGCCAGAGGCTCTCCAGAGCCTTCCAGACCCTTGGGTTTAAGGCAGGAAGGCCCTGCTTTGGGGTTGGATGTCTACCCAAGTCCAGGCTGCGTCAGCCCAGAGCCACCTTCTCCGTGGCACAGTACCTTCCTGAAGCCTTTGAGCTCCAGGCCTCCAGGGACATCTTGTGGAATGAGAACTGGACTAGAGTATCTCCTGTCACCTGTGGGCTCCTGCCATGTCCCAGGCTCTGGGCCAGCCCTTACTCCCAATAGCCATTGTCACCATGCTCAGTGGGCTGTTTGTCCCACTGGGCAGTGGAGGAAGCAGGATCAGAGTGGGAACAACTTGCCACGGTCACCCCACTTGTAAGTGAACTCAGGTTCAACCTCAGTCAACCCAAGGACCCTGAGCCTCTGTCCCCCTTCAACTCCCAGGGCAGGTACGATGAGGAGATCGAGGTGTACCGGCACCACCTGGAGCAGATGTACAAGCTGTGCCGGCCATGCCAGGCGGCTGTTGAGCACTACATCAAGCACCAGAACCGGCAGCTGCGCGCCCTGCTGCTCAGCCACCAGTTCAAGCGCCGGGAGCTGGACCAGAGCCACATGCAGGTCTGCACGGGGACCTGCGGGGCATGTCGGGTATCGCAGGCCTTGAGCTTGTTCAGGAAACCCCTTAGAGGGTCGGGCCCCAGTGACTGGAGGGCAGCTCTCCAGAGCTGAGAACCTTCTCCCAAAGGAAACAGCCTTCCCATGGGTCCACGTGCCCACCCTGTCCCCAGGCCCTTTCATGTCACCATCTAGAGTGGGTGTCCTGAGGACGGTAGCTCAGTAGCAGGATCCACTTGTCACGTGCATACGTGACCGGGGTTTTGAGTTGCCGCATTGGAGCGCGTTCCCCACACTCGGTATTGGTTCCTCACACGCAGCTTTTGTGGCGGGTGTGCTCATGGGCCCTGCGACTCCCGTTGACAGCGTGGGAACCAAATGGGGAGGTAAAGTAACTTGCAGAGGGCCAGTCATCTGGTGTGTGGAGGCGCCAGGATTTGAACCCAGGACCATCTGGCTAAAAGTCATTGATTTTTTATCACAGTATTCAGTTAATGGAACATTCTGTTTTTACTGATCGGATAATAGTAGCAAGTAGATTTAGAAGTAAAAATCACCCCCAACCGAAGAAATTTCTGTCTACCAGCTCAGGTCCCCAGATGTGCCATATCCAGTTGGCATGTGGTTTCCAGTCTGTGGCTGGGCCCCTGACCACACGCCGCACCGCCAGCCCACGTGTCCGTGTGCACACAGCAAGATACCCAGGTGTTTGGTTTTCTCCTCACCACATTGCAGACAGAACAGCTGGCTCACTGCTGTGTTTTTGTCATGTAATTTCAGCCAGAGTTACCTATGTGTTTATTGGCATTCCAGTTAAAATCGTAGTAAGAATTTTTTATGACAATTGGACAGGATGATTAAAATTTTATTTGAAAGAGTGAGGTCACCGTAACATCAAAAAGATTTCTCTAAAGACTGCGGTGGACCCCTCCCCACACAGTGACTTTCACAGCGGCCGAGGGCCCGGAAGCGGCGGGTCAGTGGGGCTCAGCCTAGGGATAGCTGACACTGTCTGAGAATCGAGGGCACAGCGAGGACCGCACCTCTGGTCGACAGGCCCCAGCCGGGTTCTCCAGGGAATGCCAGGGCTCCCTGGCCAGACTTCCACAAGCTGGGTGGGCCTGAGAATGCCTGTCGGTGGCTCTGGCCACTGCGCTGACCAGTCTCTCCCTCCCTCAGAGCTTCTGCTCGTCCGCAGTGAAGGCCCCGGTCCAGGTCATCATGCTCCGTGCCCTCGCCTTCCTGGCCTGTGCCTTCCTGCTGGCCACCGCGCTGTATGGCACCAGTGACCCCTTTACCCCGGGGGTCACTCTGCCCCCGGCTTTGCCACCTAGTGGCAATGGTTCAGCCACTCCTGACAATGGCACTGCCACTGGGGCCGAGGGCTGGCGGCAGCTGCTGAACCTTCTGCCAGAGCACGTGACAGAGAAGCTGTGGGAGGCCTGGGCCTTTGGACAGAGCCACCAGACGGGCGTCGTAGCACTGGGCCTGCTCACCTGCCTGCTGGCCATGCTGCTGGCCGGCCGCATCAGGTGCGTGTGGGACCAGGTGGGGCAGGGGGCAGACTTGGGGGCAGAAACTGCTGGGGCTGGAGCCAGGAGGGTCTGCTGGGCAGGGCACACAACCCTGGGCCAGCTCCACCGCGTCACTGAGACATAGCTGCTGGGGGTCCAGTGGACGAGGTGAAGCAAATGACTTGCATAGAGGGGGCAGCGGCACCCAGCAGGCCCGTCACTCACCCCTGTGTGCCAAGGCCCCCAGGGCCAAGTCACCCTGCTTCTTTCTACCTCAGCCTCCCCATCTGCGGTCGGAGCACTGGTACCTGCCGCCTCACTAACTGTTGGCTCTGGGGCCTTGCGCTCCCTCCCAGTGCAGTCACAGCACCTGTACCCGGTGGTGTCCACCTCATCTCAGGGATTTGGGGAGGTCTTAGCCCAGTTTTACAGGCTGGGACCCTGAGGCTCAGTCGCGCAGCGTGTAGCTGCTGGAGGTGGAGTTGAGAGGCCCTCTCACATTTCTTGGCCCTGGATCAGGTCCTTTGAGCAGGGCCCAGGTGGATGAAGGAGGCAGGAAGTGGCAGGAGACGGAGGGGTCTCGTCCTGCTGAGATGGGCCCTTATTCCACCCCTGACCTCCCCACAGGCTCCGCAGGGTTGACGCCTTCTCCGCCTGCCTGTGGGCCCTGCTGCTGGCGCTGCACCTGGCCGAGCAGTACCTGCAGGCCGACTCCCCCAGCTGGCTGGACACCCTCAAGTTCAGCACCATGTCCCTGTGCTGCCTGGTGGGCTTCACGGCAGCTGTGGCCACGAAGAAGGCGACAGGCCCCCGGAGGTTCCGGCCCCGAAGGTCAGAGAAACAGCAGTGACTGCGGGGGGAGGACAGACAGACGGACAGGCCCAGAGCGGGGCACCGCTCTGTCTTGCATCTTTTTTACCTGCCTCACTCTCACCCCTGCCCAGCCTAGAGCCCCCAGTCCTGGTCCAGCCCTGGTCCAGCCCCTCTACTTCCCTGAGGAGTTGAGCCTGTTCCCCCGCACCAATAAGCTGTCCCCCTCCCTAAGGCACTTCCTGAGTGCTCTCTAGCTTTTCACCACTGCCACCACCTTTCTGGCCTAAGACCTCCTCACTGCCCCAAGGCCAGAACATGGGTGACACATGCACAGCCTGCCTGTGACCCGTGGCTTCCTGCTGGTAGCTCCAGGCACCCCCCTCCTTGCCATGGGTCTCAATCTGGCTCTGACACCATGGGATGAAGGTCGTGGGCCTGATCTTTGCTTCTCTTCTTACCTGCCCCATTTCTGAGTCCCCAACATGGGCTGGTGACTGGCTCCAGGCTGGGCCCTTGCCGCATGGCCTGACCACTTGGGCAGGTGCTGCTGAGCGGGGACCAGAGGAGAGCCCCCCACTGCCCTCTCTTCCCCACATCGCTTCTTCGGTCTGTCCTTTCGGCTCATTGCCTAGGCTGCCCCCTGGATCCACTGCTCGGTTCCTGCTCTGAGACCTTTCTGAGACCCCACTATCCCTCAGCCTCCTTCCCTGGGAACGGAGGGTGCAGTTCTTGGGCCCAGATTGGCCTTGGCCGTGTGTTTGTGGGGTGAGGCCCCTCTAAAGGTGGGTAGTAGAAAAGTCTTCTTAAGGGTCAGCAGATTTCTTCTCAGCAGGCTGTGGTGGGAGTTTGCCCATGATGGGGGAGTCTGAACAGTCTGTCCTTTATTTTTTTGGCACTACTGTGGGCCAGACAACTGGGTCACGCGTGCCCTGCCCACGCTCCTGAAAACCTGTCTTTGCCCCAGTAAGGCAGGACCCCCGCAGCTGGGTCCTCCATACGTCCCGGCAGGGACTTGGCCCAGGCTTCCCGAGCTAAGGCCACCCTAACTGGCTGGCAGTGCGGAGCCCAAATGGCTCTCATTGGCCTTGCCATCTCTGACCCCCCAATGCCTGGGGTATCCCCAGCTTCCTGCACTCATTCCCCTTATGTGATTGCTGGGAAAAGATCTAACTAAGGTTAGCATGAGGAAAGTGGCCCAAGGCACGTGTAGGTCTATGACAATACCAGGTCATTTGTCACCTTGTCTCTTTGGCTGGTCAGCATCACTACTCTTGCCCCTGGAGGCCCTCGCAGAGCATGCTGAGGCACCTGCTTTTCATGCAAGGGCAGCCATGAAGCCCACCGGGCCTCAGCGTCACTCTGCCTGGCCCAGGTGGGAGAGCAGAGCCAGTGACAACCCAGAGCCCTGTGAGGGAGGGGCTGCCTGCTCCCAGAGTCATCGCTCCAGTCCACAGGCCTGGTGTGTGGCACAGACCTGTTAACTCATTAGCTCTGTGGTCCTGCAGGTCCCTGCTGTTCTCAGCCTCAGTTTACCACCTGTGAGATGAGAGAAACCCCTTTCCAGGACCCTTCACTGCTGACCACTGTGTAGACACACTCTGGAAATGGAGATTCTGTCCCCAGGAGGAAGGTCTTGGCCCAGGGGCTACCTCTGAGGGTCACAGCAGGAGGCTGGACCAAGGCTGTCCGCTGCCTAGTGTTCTATACTCTGACACCTCCAGAGCAGGCTAAACACTCCCTTCAGGGCCCATGCCCTGCTGTTGGTCACTCTGAACCTGTCTCCCTCCACATGTGGCCCAAGCGTGCCAGCCTTCCCACTGTGCCCATCAGAGCCCAGGGAAGGTAAAAACATGACACAAACGTGAGGGCCACACTCAGCGGGGATCCCAATAACCAGGCCTGAGGGGTGGGCGGGCAGCATACTGGCCAGGCCCCAGAGAGCTCTGAGAACTGCCCTGAGCCCCCACCCCACCCCCCACTCTAACCCTCACACTCACTGGGCTGTGAGAGCCCCCACTGCCCAAGTGGTCCTGAGCCCTACTCAGTGTCCTCGTCTGCAGAGCCTGGGTGGTCGGGAGCTGCCCTGTGAGCCACACGACCCCGGATAGACCCTGCTTGACAGGGTGCAGCGAGGAGTGGGGTGCCAGAGGCAGGGCCCAGCCCTGCCGGCTGTCTGCCTGAGTAGCTGGGGAGCGCCTACCTATCCCTTCACCCCAGTGTGCCTGCCGTGGGGAAGGCGGGCAGCAGTCCCAGGTGGAGAGCCGATGGTCTGTCGGCCGAGCGTGCCCTTGGGTCTGTGGTCTCCTGTTCTCGAGACTGGCGGCGCGATGCTCGTGGCTGCTTTTCTTGGCGCTGAGTAGAAGCAGGCCATCTGTGTGTACGTGCGTGTGTCCTTAAGTTAAATTATTTATAATAACCTCAACCAGCTCCTGCTGGCCAGAGCCTCTGCTGAGCAGGTGTCTTTCCCGCCCTCCTGCGGTGAACCTCCTCGGACAAAGGCTTCCTGGCCTTTTTAGAGTTTTGTGTGACTTTAAAATTACCCTTTCGTCCCTTAAAGTTCCATCACTGAGAGCATTTTAGCACCTTCTCGTGTTATTGGCAACAGCCGAGGACGTGCAGGCACTGCTGGGATCATGGCCTGTTAACTGGGAACATGTCACTCCCATCAGGGACCTCTCCCCTCCCATCTAGGATCAGGGTGACTGTCCCCAAGACGCGAGGGAGATAAACGTGGCTACAGATCTCCCCCTGGGTCTGGGGTTTCCACCCTGAGCTAAGCGGGCTCCTCCAGTAAACACGTGGACAGGAGCAAACTGCCTCGACACACCCGCCTGGGGAGGAGCCTGTGTCCCTTCTGTCTGTGACTGTTGCTGAGTGTCTCGTCTCCTCTCTGGTCTGTAGTAGAACTGTGGATGATTGTGTAGTGACCCGCTAATCACTGTAACCACAACTCCTGGCCATAGATACTATGTGTTTGATGCTGTATTTAAATAAATGCCTCCGGGGCCCTGCTTTTACCGGTGCGTCAGGTACCATGTCTTTTTTTTGTTTTTTCTTTCACGTTGCTTCAGAGACTTCTCTGCCAGGGGCGGGGACTTTGGGGTGCAGGTGCGCCCACAGGAGTCAGATTGGGGAGCTGGCGACATGGGCATTGAATGGCTCAGATTCTAGCTGTCTCTGTGCCCTGCTGGGTGATATTTTTCCCCACCTCAATAAAACGTCACTTAAACAGTTCTTGCACCTTCCACTCCCAGCTGGAACTAGGCTTTGGTCGGAAAGACCAAACATTCCTCCCACTGTCGGATGGGACACTGGACAGACACCCACCTCCTCCTCAGACCCTTTTATCCAGTGGACTTGGATTCTGGGCTGAATGCCTATTTGAGCTGGGGTTCAAGGGTGCAGGGCAGCCTGGAGGCCTCGCCAAGGGAAGCGATGGGACATTTGGAGCTCTGGAGCCAGCAGAGATCAGGGGCTCCTTTATCCCGGGGGACCATCTTCAGCGTCACGGCCAGAGCTCACACTTGGCACTTTTCAAGGATCAGCTAGTCAACTGATGTCACTGGGTGTCACAGCAAGAGGGGTCAGGTTGAAGAACTCTCCCCCTCAGTACCATCATTTTTAGTGGCACCAAATTGGGAACCCACGTGTGCCAGGTGGACATGAGACTCGGGTTTTCAGCACGGGGCGGCTGCAACTGTGAGCGGGGTCTGGGAGAAGTGGGGAAAGGCCAGCAAGACCCAGCTTGTCCTGGGCCAGCGGACCAGCTCTGACACCCGCAGCCCAGCTCAGACCCTGTCCTCTCACTTGCTGCTTCCTGGGGATGGTCCTGCTGGAGGGCTGCCTGGTGGGGGCCGGTGCAGAGTCCTGCTGCCACCTGCTGGAAGGGGCTGGGCACCCTGCTCTTGTGAGGCTGCTGCTCCACAGGACAGACCTGGGTCCTCTAGGAGGTACAGGCCCCAGCAGGACACAGGTCCATGCGTGATCAGAGCAGGCTGGCCAAAGGTCTCGCGTGTTTACAGCCCCTGTGGTCCCTAAGGCTAAGCCCTGCACACATACGTCCTGCCAAATGGTGTGGCAGTTCTTAAAGTGACAGCACAAAATCGTGCCTTCTGTTTAGAGATGGGGCCTTCCCCCGGTGTCTCGGGGGCAAGGAGGCGAGCGTCAGATGGGTGTCAGCAGATGGGCTTGATGAGCTCCTGCCTTGGTTTTCCATGTTGTCCACACACTGGGGCTGCCTTTGCATCTGAAGTCCAGGTGGCCTGGTCCTTTGGAAGTCAGTAAAAAGGTCTTAGGTCTCCAGGAGGGTGACGCCGACCCCACACTGACCCCATAAAGCTGGTTCAAAGGGAGGGGCATGGTGAAAATAGCAGGGAACTCGGGGGAGTGTGGCTCAGCCGGCGGTACCCCGAGAGTTCAGTGGAGATGGGCACAGGGTGGGGGATGTCCCCTAGCTGCCCCAGCTCTGCCGCAGGGCCTGAGCTAGCCTTCCTGTCCATCGGCACATTGTTTATGGGCTCTTTTGTCCCTTGGGACCGAGGTAAGGCTGGACTTCCTGCAGCTCCGTCCAGACAGCGGGCGGACTAATACATTAACTGTCTCTGCCCCTCCCCCTCTGTCATTGGTTGCCTTAATCAGAAGCATGGTTGACATCTGGCTTGGGGCCACCGGGTCCTGTTGTGTGATTTGTACCATTCTCGAGTTAAAGAGACACTGTCACTGTTCGTCTTTGAGGGAAAGCCTTGCGATCACTCACGGGTCTTTTCTCGGTTCAAGTCTGGCTTGTGTCCTGCTTTCCTCTCCCCGGAGATCCCAAGCCCGGCCACCTTCCCCCTGCTCTACCAGCGGCTTTAGATCAGTGTCTAGTGTCTGAGGCCAGCGAGCGGCGCTGGGACTCCTAGAGTCGGTCCCCAAGGAGCAGGGGACTCTCCGAGCGTGGCCGCTGCTCCAGGGCTGTGGGGACAAGCAGGAAGGGGCGGGGGGAGCTGAAGGCCACAGCCTTTACTGAGAGCCTGGTGTGGGGTGGGGCAAAGGATTGGCATGAGGTTGGCAAGGGTGACAGTGTCACTTTAACACCGAGACTCGTAGTGGAACTAGTTTGCTGTGAGGCTGAGGGAGATCGGAAGGGGCATGCAGGGAGGGGGGTCTCGCTGACACCTCCCAGCCACCTGGTCCTAATGGTGTGATTGTGGTCAAACTGCTTTTCCGCTTCAACTAACGCACGCCTCCTCTGGGACCCCGACTCAGGGCCCACCTTGCACCGGGGGGAGAGGGGACAGACAGCTGGGCTGAGGCTGCCTCGGAGCCCCCCAGGCTGACCCACCTCTTCCCCCTGGCCACGGTTCTCACAGGTACTTCCCAGGAGACTCTGCCAGCCTTTTCCCCGCTTGTCCCAGCCTGGCCATCCCCTGCTCCAGTGTCGCAGGCTCCTCACCGTCTCTGTTCATCCCCACCCCACCCGGCTTCCTGCCACTCGCCAACCAGCAGCTGTTCCGGTCTCCCCGACGGGCCTCACCCTCCTCACTGCCCGGCCGCCTCAGCCGGGCCCTCTCGCTGGGAACCATACCCTCTCTGACCCGCGCAGGTAAGAGGCGCTGTGGCGCGGGCACAGGGCGGGCTGGCAGCTGGGCACACGGTGGGAGGTAGAGCAGGACGGGGGCCGGGAACAGGCAGGACCAGCTGCCACCCTTGGCCGGGGACTTAGCCACCCTGAACCACAGTTTCCCTCAGAAGTAATGAGGCTGGTAAGTAATAGACCCCGCCTCAGGGGGCTATGAGGGTTAGTGAGGTGACGCGTTTCAGGTGCCCAGGAGGGTGGCACGTTGGTGGCCACTTGTAACTGTCCTCGCTCTGGGTTTCTCTCTCCCACTATTTTGCCCTTATCACTGTTGTGGTTTTCAGACCCCCACCTCTCTGTGGTCTAGAGGATAGGGGTTCGTTTCAGGTCAGCCATGCTTACTGAGCACTTGCTGCATGTGGACCCAGGCGTGACCGAGACCTGGTCCCTGTCACAAGACACTTTGTCTCATCCCTCACTGAAATCTGGCACGGTCTTCCTGGAAACTCAGTTGAACCCCGTTTTTCCTACCTTAAAGGCCTGCATGTGCTCTGTGACAGTCATCCTCAGTGGGGAAGCCACTGAGTGGGTGGCTCTTCCTCACTCCTTCTGGGCAAGACCCAGTCCCCTGAAAATGTGGGCACAGCTTAGCTACCCGGGCTTGATGACATGCAGTCACTGTCTCATCTAAGCCACTCGACGCAGCTCTGCCAAGTGGACGCTGCAGCTCAGCCAGGCACTCCAAGCCTCAGTTTCCTCCCATGACGTGCCCGGGGCCCCACTGTGCTAGGAGGTGGGGTTTAAGCCCCACTGAGACTTCTAGCCCCGTTGTATGTAGGTGGGTGTCCTCATAGGTAGAGGGTGGGTCACACTGCAGGAGGGACAGCTCACAAGAGGATATGACGTTCAGATGAGGTTCGAGGCCTTCAGGGTGGACCGGAGGTGTGATTGCCCCACGCCCGGGGACCCAGACTCCGAGTGTTTCTGTGTAACCACACGTGGCCGGGTTGCCAGGAGGGAGGGGCTGCTGCCTGTCCTCCTGCCAGGAAATTGTTAGGAGAATCCCTGAGCCCTGTCCATGGCAGGTAACTCACAGCCGAGCCCTGGCCCAGTGCAGGCCCCGGATCTGTTAGGCCTCCAGGCCCTTGGTGAGCAGCACGTAGAGCAGTGGCACTGTGGAGCACCTAGGCTCAGGACCTGGCGGGCCCAGGAGCCGGGCACAGGGTCTTAGGCCTTTGGGGTCGGGGTGCAGCGGGTTTGGGCCCAGGATGAGTACAGGCCCTGCTGGAGCCTTTGGCTAGCCATCTCGTGGGGAGATGGTGGCAGACTGCGGGGGTTGGGCGCTTTGCTTTGTGGTTTGTTCCTTTAGAAATGACTTGGGTTAGTCGTCCCTCAGGGCGAAAGGCAGGGCTGAGCTGGCAGGCTGGATTCCAGCGGAGCAGGCCGTGCAGGGGGAGAGGGTAGGTGGCTGTCATCTGACCTATGTCACCTTTCTTTCCTCTAGACTCAGGGTATCTGTTCAGTGGGAGCCGCCCACCGTCTCAGGTGTCTCGATCCGGGGAGGTTCCTTTTTCAGGTAAGGAGAGCCAAGAGGAGTGACAGGGAGGCCGTGTCGGGTGGGGGCAGCGTGCAGGCCTGGTTTCCTGGAGTGTCGTGTGGGGCGGAATAGAGAGAGGTTAAGCATGAGCTTTGGGGTCAGACGGGCCAGTGTTCATATCCCAGCCCCGTGCTCCCACCTGTGCAGCCCTGGGCATGTGACCAACACCCTGAGCCTCAGTTTCTCCTTCTGTGAAATGGCAGTTTCTCAGATTCGGTACAGTGCTGTCTTCCAGAGCTCTGAGGCCCTGACCTTCAGTCTCCTGGCCTTGCTCTCAGCAGAGGGGGCAGTACCAGGGCTTTGGATGGAAACTGGGAAGCCAAAGGGACATGGCTGAGTCTCCATGGTCCTCTCCCCTCCCCCAGGTGCCTGGCAGGGTGCAGTATCCTCCCCACTCTGACCCCCAGTCTCTGCACAGCCCTGCCTGCCTTTCCAAGGTCATAGATTGACAAATAGCCGTATCAGCTTGCTGTAACAATAGAAACGTTCATGCCTTCCTGCGTTAATATGTTGCTTTTGTCACCCTCCCACCCTCCAGATCACTTCTCTCTGCGGGCCGGGAGCTGCCCCTCCTCCCCACTCCCTTCCCCCGCGCCCTCCGTGGCTGGCTCCGTGGCCTCCAGCTCTGGCTCTCTGCGCCACCGCAGGCCCCTCATCAGCCCTGCCCGGCTCAACCTGAGGGGGCAGAAGCTGCTTCTGTTCCCGTCGCCCCCTGGGGAGGCCCCCAGCACCCCCAGCAGCTCAGACGAACACTCACCCCACAACAGCAGCCTCTTCCCCACCGAGCCACCCCATATCCCACTGAGGCAGCCGGCGCAGGACACGAAGCACACTGTGGGTACGACCCTCTGACTACCTCCCCAGAGGCAGGGGAACCCGATAGGGCTATGGGAGCCTCCATGGTCAGTGCAGCAGGGGGAACACGGCGAGAGGCTGCACCGGGCCTGTCCTTGATCCCCTGTCCTTGATCTTATCCAAGTGTGTGTGGCCACCCTCCCAAGCTCCAGTCACTCTGGCCTGGCTTCTGGTGACCTTGAACCCTCCAGGACATTGTCCTCTGTCACCTAATTTTATTTTCCTGTTTTGCAATTGACCTTGAGGGGCTTCTGTTCCTTGGGATGAATCAAAAATGCGTGATGCCCTGCTGGGCTGCATCTGATGACGGATATTTTCGTCTTGGCTCAAATAATGTTTGACAAAGCGTTTTTACCTTTTTTAAATGAGACCTCAACCTTAAGAATCTAGAGCTTTCACGTGAATGTGTGGATTTTCTGTGTCTCTTACAAGGTCAGATGATCTGGCCACACGGGGCCTGAATACTGGCCGGACAAGTAGAAGGGCAGGTTGAGGTCCCACATCCCCATCTCTGCCACTCCCACCCCATTGACCTGCCTCTTTTAGGAGCTTCACTTGGGCCATCACCTGCCAGTATGTGATGGCGTTTGATTTTGCTGCTCCCAATGCAGAACGGCTCCCATTGCACGGGGTGGGGTGAGCAGTTTGGGACAGACAGACATTTCTGAGCGGCCACATCCGAGGGCCGTCCTGGGGTTTGAAGCAGCCCTGTGTCTGTCCCTGGGGATGAACTGGGAGCATCCACTCAGACACCCCTTCTCTCTGCAGACATGAGGTCAGTGCCGGAGAGAGGCAGTGCCTGCAGCAGCCGCGCCATCAAGAAAGAGGATGACTCGTCCCAGTCATCCACCTGTGTGGTGGACACCACCACCAGAGGATGCTCAGAGGATACCACCACCTGGAGAGGTCTGTGCCCTGGTTCAGGAGGAGGGCAGGGCAGCATGGGGGCTCAGGTCTGCAGCCACCATCGCCTCCTGGCCTGCCTGGGACCCTGACAGAGAAAGACCCCTCAAGGGGGCCCTCAAGTGACAGGGTGGTTAGATAACCCAGCCAGCGCCTTCTGGGTCCAGGCTGACTCTGCAGACAACCTTCTCACCCACAATCCGGGTCTGGGTCCGCGCTATGACAGCAGCCTCCCCTCACGGGCGGCCGTTTAAGTTTCAACAAAGTTTAGTTCCTGTGCCAGCCACGTTTCAGGTGTCCGTTGCCATGTGTGGCCCACGCTGCTTTATTAGACATCATGGACATAGAGCACTTCCACCTTCGCAGAGACCCCCTGGGAGGGCAAGCCCTGGAGAGCAGGGGCGCTGGGGGCTAGTGTGGGGGCTGCAGGCCTGCATGGGGCGCCCGGGTGCCTGGGCCCCAGTCCTGGCCCCGCTCGTGGGTGCGAGATGAAGTCCCAGCTCTGCGTAAGGTGCGGGGCACCTGGCGAGTGCTCAGCGGTCAGCACTTAGCTGGCCCCGGGGAGCATGGGGCCCATGTGTCTAAGGCAGAGCGGCACACAGGGTTTTCCTGGAAATACCGGGTGTTACCCAAATCAGGTGGGGCCTGAGGGTGTGACCCAGCAGTGGGGCCACGGCCAGAGCACAGGCTTGGAGTGCGGGACCTTGGTCAGCCAGTTAACTGCTGAGCCGGACAGGGCTCTCATCCGTAAAGCCCCATTTCCTGTCCGTAAAGTGGTGTCGCACCCCCACCCCCATCACCAAGGTACAAGTGCACGATGTCCTACCCCAGAGTCTGCCTGGTGGCTCAGGTTCAGACAAGGAGGCACCTTCAAGGAGGGGGCACTTGATGAGGTGACCCCAGGTTAGGGTCTCCAGGTGGGGAGGCGTTTGGGAACCAGGGAAGAGCGGGGCCTGGCCCCACGGTGTCCCTGCTTACTGGGACAAGGGCCCCACCCACAGGCTCATCTTCCCACCTCAGCATCTTTGATCTCGTCTCTTCCTCTCTCCTGAAGGTCGTTTCGGCCCCTCCCTGGTCCGGGGCCTCCTGGCCGTGAGCTTGGCTGCCAACGCCCTCTTCACCTCAGCCTACCTGTACCAGAGCCTGCGCTGACCCGCGGCCCTCAGCCTCCCGGCGCCCAGGTGCATGCTGCTGCCACCACTGCCGGCCGCAGAGCCCTCCCGAGGGGCTCTGCCTCCCCCTCTTCCCCAGGGCCCTCGACTCACTGGACCGAGTCCTGCCCTCAGGACACTTGTCTCCTCACCTGACATACTGCAGGGCCAAGTGTGGTCCGTGAGGCCACACCCCTCTCCACCCATCTCCTTGGCTCACATCAGTTGTGTTTGGTGCTGTCCTGAAGCCAGGGATCCCCAAGGGGCTACATGACCCCAGGGCCCCCCTCACGGTCCAGCCCAGCCTGGCAGTGACACCACTACTGCTGTAATTGCGGCAGGGGCCACGTGCCTCCTGACCCCAAACCGCAGGCTGTGACCACATCTCAGTACTGTACTCCCCTGTCCCACCAGCTGCCTCGGGCTCCCTGGGAGAGACGGGAGGGAAGGCCCCCGTGTCACCTGTCCTCAGCCCTGCCTGGTGGGAAACAGGTCCCTTGGGCAGGCCCCTTGAGGGTGAGCGCACTCTGGCCCTCTCACCCCTCCCGTTGGCTCCAGGCCCAGCCTGACCACTGGCTCTCCCAGGGGGGCCGGTGGGGGTCTCAGGAGCCTAGCTAAGCCTTCGGGACTGGTATAAGCACCTCCCTGGGCTCCCTTCAGCCCGAGTGCACCTGTTTCATTACCTCTGGCGATCCCCGTTACTCTGTGAACACTACCCAGGGCCCTCCCCCGCCCCAGGCCTGCACTTCCAGGCCCCTCGTCCACGTGCTGCGGGGCTTCCCGGGGCAGCCTGCAGTCACAGATGAGGCCGGACACCTGCCCTGCTGTAGACCTGGCTCCCTTCAGCCGCTGAGACCCCACTCTCTTCCCTTTAATTTGCTGTCACTATGGGCTGAGTCTGACCTCTTCAGGCCACCTTGGCTGGCTTTCCTGTCCCACTCCCCTTGGTCCCTGCCACTGCCCTTCTGACCTCTACTGCAGGTTCCCCCACCCCCACCCTGGTGCTGTGGTCCTGTCCTGCCCTGGGAGGAGGAAGGAGGGACCTCAGTCTGGCACAGGGACCCTCACAACGCTGAGGGATGAGAGACTGCGTGTGCCTGTGGACGTCAGAACCCCCGGCCCCTGCTGCCCTGGGCCTCGGCCACAGGTCAGCATGTGTATGTGTGCGGGTGCATGTGTGTGTCAGTGCACGTGTTTGTGCCACTTGGGGAGGAATTGGCTTCCTCAGTGAACTTTGAGACTTATTGGGGGGTGTGGGGAGGGTCATGAGGGCAGGAGGAAGGGTCTTCACTCTGTCATTCAGGGATAAAGTTTAATTTTATTTTTCTACACATTTTTGCCAGGTAAGGCATTTTGCTGATCAGCAGGATGCCCCAATTCTCCCTGCCAGGGAGGTTTAGTTTTTTTAAGCTTTGGGTGCTTTTTTAGTAATTGTTTTTACCATGTGGGGAAGGAGATTGCTCTGACTTTCCCCTTTCTCTTCCCCCTTCTGTCCTGAGAGCTGCTGTTTCCTGCCCTGTCTCCCACCCCAGAACATGGGGACCCGGGGAGCCAGGGCCACACCAGGACCCTTAGTCCAACTGCCAGAGATGGTTCCAACTCGGCGATGGTGTCTCTTGGCCCCCATTGGTATAGTGGGCACACGTGTCAACTTTTTAATTTTGTTTTTTTGCCTAACAAAGCCAAACTCCGTTCCCAAACACAGTTCCTCTCTGGCTCTGAGGAGGCCCCCCGTACAGCCCACCTCTCTCCTCTGGGGCCTGGGCGGTCTGCCTGCCAGTCCCGCCCAGGCCCAGCCAACACCCCAGCAGAGGCAGGGGAGTGGCCGGGCAGGGAGGGGCTTTCTTATGTTTTCTTTGAAACAAAAAACCAACCTTATTTTTCTTTACAAAAGCAAAAAAGGAAACCAAAAAAGATAGCAACCTTTGAACTATACTTTGGTCTCCTCTTCATTCTCCGCTCACCAACTGAGGCCAGCGCGAGACCCTTGATGATGGGGGAGGGCCCCAGGTGCGGTGGCAGTGATTCCACTCGCATGGGAGCTGGGGCGGGGGCCCGGGGCTCCTGGTGTGGGGGGGGTGGTGCAGGGCGACACGTCCCAGGAGTCTTAAGGGATTCCGACAGGAGACCAGCACCTGGGTCGGGTCTGGGCCAGAAAGGCGAACAGGAGGGAGGAGTTTGCTGAGCAGGTCTCGGGCAGCAAGTGCTCACCTGTCTCCAGAGAAGCATGTCCCAACCAGCAGGCCCTGACCTGGCCCGGGGCTGCAGGGGCAGGGGTCATCCACGTCTAGAGACTTGGTTTTCTCCATTTGGGAACGGCCTGCTGTCCTCCCAGCAGCTGGGCCCAACACCAGGTGCACAGCTGGACGCCACCCAGCCAGGTGGGCCTGCAGCCCTGAGGAATTCAGGAGGCTGGCTTCTGGGTCTGGCGGCTGGGCTGAGGGCAGCTGGCCCAGCGTGGGAGGGGCCGGGTAGGCACTGAGAAAGCCTTGGCGATGCTGCACTGGCCCCAAGCTGAGCCAGGAGCCCAGGTGGGGGACCGAGGGGCTGGCCGCCTACGTGTCGGAAGCACAAGTTCCGTGCTCAGGCTGCCGGGTGAGTGCGGGTCTGCATTTCTGTGGGCTTCGGTTTGACTCAGGCCACAGGACCACCCTCCGGGGCCGAGGAGGGGATGAGTAAACCACAACATGGTGCAGGAGGAGCCCCAATACATGTGAGCGCCTCGTTCTGGCCCAGGGTCCCCTGGGAGGATGGTGGGTGGTTGGCTGAGGGGTGGGCATCTAATCCCAACGCTGAGGGCAGGCAGGAGGGGTGGACGGTCATTCTGCTGGAAGCTGGCACTCTGGGAAGCAGGACCAAGCTGCCCGCAGGTGGAACCACAAACCCCTGAGTTCACTGACCTGGGGTCCTTATGATGGCCCCTGAGGCCGTGACCTCTGGGGGCCAAAGGGAGCCCACTTGGAAACAACTTTATTTGTGCCCCTGCAAGGGACATGCCAATGAAGAACCTGTAGTTCCCACAAGTCACCTGCCTGTCCCCTTGTCCAGGATTCCCCTGCCGTACCCAGCCCCACACTGAGGAGGGAACCAAATTGAGGGACCCTACATACCCGTAATCCCTGTGTGCAGTTTCTGGGTGGGATTTTTTCTCTTTATATTACATGACGTTATCTGTTGTTTTTATGAAAGGGCAATATTTATTATAGAAAACCCAAAAATACAAGGGAGCAAAGAAGAAAATGTCCCATAATCTCACAATTGAATATTGGCACCTACTCAGTCCTTTTTTTCTACTTAGGTATCTACATGGGTTTTTTTACAAAAATGAAATTTTTCTGTACACAGCATTTAGTCACTGGATTTTGTCACCTGTTCCCATGTCCGTAAGTGTGATCGCTCTTAAAGGCGGCCTGCCTCGCCTCAAGGCCGAACACCTAGCCCCACCCGTTCTGCCTTTACAGTGGGGACAGACGGAACATCTCTGTAGGTACCTATGTCTTCTGCATTTGCTAATTCTCGGGAGTTGAATCGTTCTCTCAAAGGCTTATCGAGATTCTAAAGCTTGCTCTATGCAATGCCTGGTTGCTTTCTAGGAAGATGCAGAAAGTGATCTAGTTTTTTTTTAAATTCCTGAGCTGACTTGCTTGGGAAGCCTGCCCTCCACCCCAGACAGCTTGCGTGGCGGGGGAGGAAGGAGAATCAGAAGATCCAGGCGCTCGTCATATTTGTAAAAAGGTGGTTTTCACCAGGTTCCAGGGAGGAGCTTGGGGGAGGAAGAAGCTGGCAGGGAGCCTGGCACCCATTCACCTCCTGGCGGAGAGGTTCGGTTCTCATATGTTGGGCTTCACCTGAGTTTTGTGTCAAGGTTTGAGGACCACTGCTAGCATGTCACTCCCCTTACCAACAAGCCCTGCGATGCCCGGGCCCCTCCCTCGATGGGAGAGGAAGGACCCATGTGGTCTCCCGGCCCTTCTGAGGGGTCATCAGAGGCAGAAGCCTCTTGTCAGGGGACGTCCGGGGATCCAGAGTGGCTGCACCACTGCGAAGTGCCTCTTCATGGTAGCACCCCTGAGGACATTTGCTACCAGGGATAGACGTCGGGAAAGCTGCTCTCAGTCCCTGGAGGGCTGGGTACAGCCAGCTCAGCTTCGGGGCCAACGTGGGGTTGTCTGCACATTCACTGGCTTTGGATGTGTGTATCCTGCCCATCCACCCGGTGAGAGCAAGCTGGGTAGGTGAAGGAAGGGAGGGAGCCATAGTTCCCGGAGCACATGCTCTCCTTCATCATCACCAGCCACGTTTGTGCCCTGAGCACGGGCCAGGCCGTGCTAGGTTCTCAGGGCTACTAAGGGGAGCAAAGGGGAGATGCTCCTGCCCCATGGGGCCGGAGGCAGCCTTAGATGAGCACACAGGCATCACATAACCACACCAAAAGGGCTACAAAGCGGTGGGACACGGCACCTCAGATGTGACTAGTCAGGAGGCTGGAGATGAAACTTGAAGGCAAGACGGAGATCCTGTGAGTGGGATTAAGTGCTTGTGCAGAGGCCCAGGGACCGGCTTGCAGGGAATCGGAAGGTTAGTGTGTCAAGGACCTAGGGAGGCAGGGGGCAAGTGGTTCAAGCTGAGCCCAGGAGGAGAGCCAGGCCGCCCATGTAGGGCGCACTAGAGAGTAGATTTCATCCTGACAACAAAGAGAAAGCCAGGGTCCAGTTTAAGCAAGGTCGTGTCAGGGGCACACATGCATTTTTAAAGGATCAATCAGAATGTGAATCTGGGTCGAACACACACAAAGGACACCAGAGAGCCGGCGGCGGCCTGCTCCACCATTCTGGGGGGAGAAACGGCTGCCAGGACAGGATGGAAGCCGGGTGACACCATCAGGTTCCAGGGACAACCTGCAGGACTCCGTGATTGGAGGTGGGGGCAGAAGGGGTGTCCAGGTCGGCCTCTGGGTTTATGTGTGCACGGTGGGCTGCATGGAGGGGTCCCCTTCGGATCTGGGGAAACCAGAAGCAGGTCGCGGGCAGAACAGGTTTTAAAATTCAGCTCTGAGCATGCGCACTGAGTGCTTTGGGGGGAGCCGATGGGGCCGACAGCTTCTGCTGTGCACCTGCCAGGAGCCCCGCTCCCTGAACTGCACGGCTTCGGGTCCCACCGAAAGCCCCCCGCTCGTGAGTGGCCTGACCGGGTCCCCGTTATTCTCTCAACATCCTACCACCGCCTCCATTCATTGCAAGAAGTGGCTGTCCCCTCCGATTACTCGGCTCCGCTGCCTTCCCACTGAGGACGTGACTCCCACCAGGCAGGAGACCTCGGCTCCCAGTCGAGGCTCATTAAATATTTTCGAATGAATGAATGAAATGTCCGTTAGACGGGATTAAAGGAACAGTCACAAGCTACTCTCGTGAGAACCTTGTAGAGGGCGGCAGAGGCCAGGCCCCTCCCGCCCTGAAAATCACACCCCTGAAGGGGGGGGGGCAGAGGTGACAGTGGCAGAAGGCTGGTGCCCAGAGGAGTCCTGTAGGTTTGTGGCACTTTAGCTTGCAAAGACCTGAGCGACACGAGCTTCGACACACACACACACACACACACACACACACACACACACACACACACACCCCTGTCCTATGAGCCAAACCTGGACGCTGGAGGGTGACCCCGGTGGGACCCCACTGCCAGTCTCACACTAGGGAACGGGTCTGTATTCGCACTCTTGTCTGTGTGGGCCTGCGTGGGGGAAGGTGCCTGGCACCCACACTCAGGTGGAGGACGCGGCAGGGTCGGGGTGGGGAGGGTCTCGCAGAGGGAGAGGAAGGAGGGGCATCTGCGGAGTCCTGCCTGGCCTGGCCCCAGCGGCCTGGCCCTGCGGGGACCCCAACAAAGGCGGGGGGCTGAGGCTGGATGCGGGGGGCGCAAGGGAAGGGCGAGCGGAGACTGCAAGTCCGCGGCGGCGCGGGTCCGGGGTGAGCGCGCGGGGTGCGGGTGGGGGCGTTGGGCGGGGCCTCGGCGCAGGGGCGGAGCCTCCGACGGGGGGGCGGGCAGGGGCGGCGGTGGGCGGAGCCGCTGGCGCTGGACCCGCAGAACCGGGCTGCCCCGCCGCGTGCGGCGCCGGTCCTGCCCCTAAGACCGACGCTGGGCCCGCCCGGGGCCACTGGGCCGAGCCGGCGCCTTCCCCGAGGGGGCCCGGGCGGGTCCGACCGCTGCCCCGAGGCCGAGCGCGGGCGCCGCCCCGCTGCCCAGAGGGCGCGGACGCGACGCCAAGGTCAGAGCCCCCCGGGCCGCCTCCGCCTCGTGCTCCGAGCGTCCGGGAGGCGGGTGGGGCTGCGCTGTCGGTGGGTGCGTCTGCCCAGGCCTGAGGGTGCGGGCGAGCAGCGACGGGGGCCTCTCGGGTGCCCCCCAACTCCGAAGGTGGAAAGGGTTTTCTGCTGGTTCTCTTTATTTTATTTTATTTTATTTTTACTAAAAGTTGTTCAGTGTTTGGAGACCCAAGAGAGAGCTGAGACCAAGATCTCGGCCCGTAGCCGCATCCGACGTGTTTGATGTTTTCCTCTATGTGACCGCGTTAGATACTTGGTTCTGGCTCGAATCGTGTGTGAAAACTGGGAAACACGTAAACAGGCAGGGAGGGTCCCCTGGCTGCCTGCGTGACCGCGGGGGGGGGGCACGCGATGGCGCCACTCGGCGCCTTGCCTAGAAATTTCTCTGCGTGATTTAGCTCTTCCTTCCCACGCTCGTGGGCATTTCCAAACGAACCCGCCTAAGTGGCACCCGTTAGCGCAATTCCAGGCTGCACGGCCGAGGCATGCAAGCCTCGTCGCCAGGACGGTCCCAGAGCTGCTGGGTCGCAAGCCAGTTCTATGGCCCAGTCTAGCACAGAGCACCGGGCCTGGGTCAGGGCACTCATTCTATGGATGACCTCGAGTGTCCCCAGCAGCTGCTGAGGGCTTGCTGAGACAGGGTTTTGTCTGGCAATTTGGTGTTCTTTTTTTTCCCCCCAGAGATCTGACACCTTGCCTTGAACTTGAAGCTTCCAAATTCACGGTGATCAGGTTTCGGGGACAAGACCTCTCTCTTTTGACCTTTTAAGTAGTAAAGGAGGAAGTTGGCTACAATATTTTATTGCTATTTGGCCCCTTCACTAAAACCTGCCAAACTACTCACTGCATTTGCCCACGACTTTATAAAAAGGCTTGTGTATGTGTCCCCGAGTGACCCCTGGCACAGTGGAGCGATGCGGGAAGAGACCAAGCAAGCAGGTCCCTTTTTCTGTGCTACTTCTGTGCTGAGTAAACAGTAAGCAGCCTAAACTTGCTTCTAGACACATTTTGTTGAACTTTTACCCCACAAAAATCACTGGACTCCAGTTAGTATGGATTCCCTACTTACCTTCCTACATAAAAACAAAACTTTGTTATGGAGTTTTGCTAATAGTGATACTGGTTCATTCGTTGTGACAAATACCACAATAACGTGACATGGTAGCAACAGGGGGAACTGTTGTTTAAGATGTGGGGGATGTAAGAACTCTCTGTACTCTTTTCTATAAATCTAAAACTACACTAAATAAAAAGTTTATTTATTTATTTTTTAGGCGAGGCCACAGATTGCAATGACCTTGTCAGCTTACTATCCCTTATTTATTTTATTTTATTTTTTGATGCCTACAGCACCTGGTCTTCCTAGGTGGTCTCTCATCCAAGTACTAACCAGGCCCAACCCTGCTTAGCTTCCGAGATCAGACAGGATCGGGCTTGTTCAGGGTAGCATGGATGGCCAAAGACTAAAAAGTTCATTTTAAAAGTATCTTACAGAACTTGGGGAATCCTAGCCATTACAATGACACTGAAAATGGGAAAGTTGCCTTAACTAGTTTTTGTAAGCATTTTCCCCCTAATAAATGTCCCCACTCTTTTACCTGGTTCCCAAGTCGTCATTAGAAACACACCACCAGCCAAATGCAGCTTTTTTGAAAGCAGTGTCTTTTTTAAGGTGATAACACAGCATTTAACAGTGACTTGAAAGCTTTCCGCCTGTAACCAATTCAGACTCGGCTCAGAATGCGCCAGAGGCTCTTGCTGGAAAAAGCCTTAGAGATTGTGGGAGCCATTTGACAGATGAGGAGACTGAGGCACTGCCTCTCCCCACAGAAACACGGGACAGTGGCTTGCCACTCTGGATCCTATATTCTGAATTTGCCTGCTTTTTAAACCCATTTTTTTCAAGTTTGCATGGACACAGGACTCATTAGAAGTCTGACCTCAGGTCTGGGGAGGAACCCATAAATCTACGTCTTCAGCAGGCTTCTGGGGGTACGGTGCCCTGATCTGCTCTCCAGTCCCTCTCTGCGCCAGTAAGGGACTCTGAGGGCAGTTGCAGGAGGCGGCACCTGCTCTCCACCCCCAGCCCACCCAGTCTTCCTTCTGGTCCCAGGCTGGTTTTTGCCTGAAGCAGGGCCAGCCCACAGGCCCATGGGACTGGCCGGCCTCATAAACACAGGGCTCTAAAATTTTGAGTTGAAATCAAAAGTTCCCTCCGGAAACTTTAAAAGCTACTGGTGCTGGTTCCCATCCCCAGAGACCCTGATGGATCAGTTTAGCTGGGGAAAGGGGAATACATGGAAACAGATAAACGCAGAACAGTAGTACTGGGTTAGAGAACCAAGCAGACCACTTTCACGGACCCAGAGGAAGGAAAAATAACCAAGTGCAATGATCTATGTGCAGATACCTGGCACATAGCAGGAGCTCATTAAAGTCTGATTCCTTCAACTGTTAGATTCTCAGAGGCCGAGAGCTCTTTATTTAGCACAGTCCGTATTCATCTCTTGCAATTGCTGCAGGACCAAAAGCTAGAAACGACTTGAATGTCCATCCACGGTGGAATGGACACATAAACCATGATAAATGTAGATATTTACACATGTGGACATCTACATAGCAATGAAATACACAGACTTTTGCTATACCCAGCTACATGGATGAACTCACAGCATACTATGGAATGAAAGAAGCCAGACACAAATGAATACATAAATATTTATTTATATAAAAAGTTCAAAATCAGACAAAAATGATCTGTCAGGTTAGATTCACAATCGTGGTTACTCTTTGGGGGGTTGAGGAGTACCTAGAAGGGGACCTTTGCGGGGTGGGGGCTCTGGATGCTGCTAATATTTTATTTCTTAATCTATCTGCTGTTAATACAGTTTGTGAAAACTTATCAAGTTGCACACTTAGGAACTATGTGCTTCCCCATATGAATGTTATGGATCGGATTGCATCCCCACAGTCTGTACAGTGAAGCCCTAACCCGCTACATGATCATGTTTGGAGATGGGCCCTTCAAGAAGGTAATTCAAGTTGAAGGAAGTGATAAGGGTAGAATCTTAATAGGACTGGTGTCCTTATAAGAGGGGAGAGAGAAGCACCAGCGATGTGCACACACAGAGAAAAGTCTGCGTGAGGGAGGGCATACAGAGAAGGTGGCCATCTGCCAGCCAGGGAGAGAGAGCTCAGGAGAAATCGAACCTGCCAACACCTTGCTCTTGGACTTCCAGCCTCTAGGACTGTGAGAAAATAAATTTCTGTTGTTTAAGCTGCCAGTCTGTGTGCTGGTCAGTTTGGCAGCCCTAGCAAACTAATAGAGATGATATATTTCAATATAAAGTTAAACAATTTTAAAGTTACCCCAGTTGTGTCGACCCAAGATTGAAAATCATTGCATTAGCCCAAACACTATCAAACTGGGGCCCTGTCTTTATTTCCAGTCAGGTCCAGAGAACATTTTTTTTATCCAGAAATGGGCTGAAGAGGGTCACTGCAGGGTTGTCTATATAAATATCAAGAAATTGAAAGGAACCTGTATGTCCATTGTCAGGGGGACCGATTAAATAAACATGGCAAGTCTCCATTCAGTGTCTTGTTGGGCAGCTACTGGCAGAAAGTCGAGAACCTGGAAGCCACCCACGATCTACAGTAATTGTTGCTAACGGTCCAGCGTGAGCGAGGCGGGCAATCTCCAAACCACACTGCCTGACTCTAATCCTCCGTCTGCGCCTCACCCGGTGGCCCTGGACTGCTCCTCTCTGTGCCTCAGTGCCCCCATCTGTACAATGGGGATAATGATGGTTTCTCCTATATCCTGTCATACCCACCTGATAGCATTGGAAATGAGCTAAGCTTGCAAAGTGCCCGGCACACGGTGTTACTTGTTATTCTTCATAAATGAGAAAAACAAGTTGCAGAATAACGCATACAGTCGGTTGCCTTTTTATACGTATTTAAAGGCCTGCGTGTATTTATGAGTGATTTTAAGAAACACACCAAGAAGCAGGCCTGGCCTCCTGGGTGTGAGACCCACGACGTGGCACAGCCCCCGCGTTCAGAAAGGTCCCACGATCTACTCGGTTCAATGCACTGCTGTCACCATCTTGGAATTCTCAATGCTTTCTGAACCAGAAGCCTCGCATTTTCACCCTGCGCCAGAGCCCTCAGTTACAACAGCCCACCGTGCCGTGGAGGGACTGAACTGTCAGCCACAATTACCCGGGAGATAGGACTGGGGAGTGAAAGCAGGCAAGGATTCTTACATCCGGTGCACTGTACACGTGTTTACAAGCACTTTCAGTTTGTAACGTGTGTATGTGTGTACATGTGTGTATCATGTATGTACGTATGTGTCCAGAGCACAAGAGGACCTGTTCAGAGAAAATCCAGCTGCCCGGTGGCAAGCAGGTGGAAGGGGATGGCATCTGCCTCTATCAGTTTGTTACCGACTCGCTCACCTTGGATAAGTTTATTATTCTGCAGAGACTCAGTGTCCTCCTGGAAAAACTGGGACCTGTTTTCTGTCTCTTAGGGATGCTGCGAGATCAAACCGGCCTACAGGGGTAAGGTGCTTGGTGTGGAACACCTGTACCAAACAGGCGCTTGTTACGCAGTAGCTATGGGGGGTGGCATGGAGAGAGAGGCCGCCAGCCCAGAAGCGATGGCTCCACGTGCTTTAAATCCCAGCTCAGCCACTTTCCATGTCGAATTGGACCCTTTATTACGCGCCTCAGTTTTGTGTCAATTCACAATCCCTTCCTTATTGTGAATTCGGAAGCCCCAGAGCTCTGGGAAGAGAGAGTGTTTGAGACAAACTCACTTGGCAAAGTCTCTGACGGAAACTGCTGCGAAGCTACAGTCTCCATCTCCGCCTGTAACACACACACACACTTTGCGTGAAAAGTCACAGTTTCCCGCAGAGCTGCTCACGGGTCTGATTCGGGCCGTGATATGGGGCATGGGTCTGTTAGTTTCTAAATCAGAACGCCCCGAATTCTGAAAGCCAGCAGGCCCCAAGCCTGGGGTGAGGGATGGTGGATCTGTGGTCCGCTGCAGGGCGGGGTTGAGGACTAGGTGCCGTGTGGTGTCAGGGACCTGCATGGTGCTGGGTCCACGGGGTGCACAGCTGAGCACGGTTGGTGATGCTGTAACTTGGTGGCATCCCTTTTCACCTGGGCAACACCCACAGGCCTTTGGGTCTCTGGGTCTCCTAGCGTGGGGGTGTTGATGCCCCCATTGTGGGGTTCTCATCGGGGCTGGCAACAACAGCGTGAAGAGGGAGCAGCAGGTGCCCTGATGTGTTTTTTGTCGCACATCCTGGCCTTGTCCCTCACCATTAAAGCTCTCCACGATTTCTAATGATGGCGCACTTTTCCATCTTTTCTGTGACTTTCGTGAGCACCCCCGCCCTCACACCGCCCCACTGTGCGGTATTAGGCTGTGCGCAAGTGGGCCAAGAGGGCACGATGGTCTCAGTTACAGGCTCAGCTGGAGCGAGGGTGAGTTATAGGGAGTCCTATGTGTGTAAGGGATGCTCAGAACACATTTGTCACACATTTTAAATGTCGCCAGCCCCATGCCTTAGGATGGGGGCCATCTCCCTGAGCCAATGGCCTAGCATGGGAGGAAGAAGGAAGTGGGAGGGAGCCACCAGTCCTGATATGGGAACCCCTCAGGGTTTGGGGGATTTGGGGGTTCAGAGAAGGGGGTCTGGAGAGAGAGGAGGGGTCATACTGAAGGAAGAAAAGTCCTAGCCCCATCTGCGACTCCTCTCTGTCACAGGGCTGCTGCCCCTGCCCCTGCATTCTGGCCTGACCATCTCAGGACCTGGGAGGTTTTCCCACCCCCTGACAGCAGAGCCCCTGCGGCCTGGGCCTGGAAGGCTGGGGAGCAGGTCGCTGTGAGAAGGCAAAGGTGACAGTGTGACATTTCCTGCCACAACCCACCCCGGACCTCCCCAGTCCTGCCTGTCTCTCTTCTCTGCCATCCTGGCTTCATGGGCGCGTGGCCTGAGGGGCCCACGCTTGGTTTAAAGCCCTGCTAGAAACACCAGTTAGAAATTCTTAATAATTTGTGAGCAGGGGCCCACATTTTCACTTTGCACGGGACCCTGCACATTACGTAGCTGATCCTGCCACCCTTCCCTTCCAGCCTGCTGGCCCCTCGGTTTCCTGACCACGTCAGTCCCAGGGGGGGTCTGGCTTCAGACTCCGGCTTGTCCAGACGCGAGCACGTCACCTTAGACCCCTCTCTGTTCTTCCACCTTTCACCTGTGCCATGGAAACCACAATAGAGGCTACACAGAGGACCATCGCGAGAACTGAGTGAGTTAACATGAAGGATGCTTGGAACAGTGCCCTGTACTTGGTGAAAAGCTGGTTACGATCATTCCCACTCAGGACCTTTCCAGAACTTTCTATGTCTTTGCCTAGCTAACACTTGTAGGACAATGAACTCGTAGAAATAGGAACTGGCAAGGGCCTAGAGGGCAGTTGAATTAGAGGGAAGAGGCTGGAATCAGAAGTTTCAGCAGAAATGCTCCAGGTGGCCAAGTGAGAGAAACTGTCACATGAGCTTCGGCAGGAGAGGCCCTGGGCAGAGGAAGTGGGGGAGTCGCCTGGCTGTGGCTGGACCCAGAGCCTCTGGTGACAGGCCCTCCCCCCACCACCTCTCTTCCCTGTGCCCCTCAGCTGGCAGCTTCTCTCCTCTAGGCCCTGCCCCCAGAGACCAGGCAGCTGGGGGGGCAGGAAGACAAGATTGGGGTGCGGGTGGGGGTGCAGAACCACTCAGACCAAAGCGTGGGAGAAGAGTGCAGTCCCGCCGATGGGTCATCCCCCAGCTGCATGACGGCAGAACCGGGGGGGCCACTGTCTCAGGGCCCCAGCGCCTGAGAGAACTCACCTGCCTGTCTCAGCACCTCCTCCCCGCTTCTTGCTCCCGGCGATGAGCTTGCTTCCTGACTAACGGGAAAAGACACAAAACTCAGAGTCCACGTGCTCCCACGTTGGATCTCCCAGCCCATGGACAGCTGGCCCCGGTCCTCTCCCCTCCAAACTGTTCCGGATCCCACCCAAGGCCAGCCCTCCACCCAGCCCCTCACCCACAGCCTCTCCTCTCAAGGACTCCATCCAGCCATGCTCGCCCCACCTGCTTCCTCAGCTCTCAAACAGACTGTCCCCCTGGCCCCTGCCATCTTAAAATATCTTAAGGGCACATGGTGTTCACTGCACAACCCTTTCGGCTTTTTGATGGGTTTGAAACTTTTCAAAATATCAAGTTGAGGGGCTGCTTTCTCTTCTTCTCCTCCTCCCGTCCCCCCTCCTCCCTCAACCATTCAGTCTAAAGGCATCAGGATGGGGGGTGGGGGGTGCAGGCCACGCAGCAGATGCCCTGGTGGCCAGATGAGGCATTGGACCCCCCAGCCAGGTAAGGAGGGAATCCTTACGGGAGGGTGCCTGGTGGGAGGGCGGGAGTCCTCCTCTCCTGGGGTCACTGGCCCAGAGGAGGGCCATGTGGGGCTGAGGGCAGCAGCTGCTGATGCGGGGGGTGGAGCCTAAGGATGCGGGCACCTGGGGTCTGGGGACCTGGCCCCCCTCTGCTTTCTCATTCTTCCTAGCACCTCGGCCCGTGCCAGGGTTACGAATGGACTGGTCCCTTATTTCTGTGTCTTCTGCTCCCTCTCGCACTCACACTAGAATACCCTGGGGGCAGGGACGTTGGTCACTGCCGGATCCTCAGCGCTTCGGACCGTGTCAGGTGGCCTTGGACAGCATGTGTAAAGGAAGGAGGGAAACTTGTACCCTCTTCCCCCCTCCCCCGCAGACAGCGAGGCTTGGCGACACCTGCACACGGTGGCTGAGAAGGGAGAAGTGAACAGCGAGGCAGGTGGTTGCCCTGTCCCCAGGGGCGCGGCCTTCTCTGAAGCAGACGGTGCAGGAGCGGGAGGCTTGGGCGGGAAGCGGGTTTGGGGTCAGATTCCGTTGGAAGGGCCCGCCGAGTGCCCAGGTGGAGCGGCCGGGGCTGCAAGGTGCCACCGCTGGGGAGGAGGGGAGGAGGGCAGGGGCCTGCGACAGGGTGCAGCTGGGTGCCCGCCGGCGCTGAGCCCGCCGAGGCGGAGACGCCAAGAGCAAACGGCGGGAGCTGAGCGGGACCGCGGCCCCGGACCGCGTGCCGGGACCCGGAAAGGAACCGGAGGTCTGCGGGGCGGGGGGGCGGGGGGCACGCGGCACGTTTGCCGCAAAGTGAGCTCGCGGCCTCCGCACCCGCCTCGCGCCCCCAGCGGCCCCGGCGCAGCGACGCCAGGGCTGACCCTCGTCCCCCGGCCTGGGGAAGCGGGGCGCGCGGAGGGGGCCCCGCGTCCGGCGCGTGGTCCTGGCGACAGGTGCGCAGCCTGGACCGCGGCGGCAGCGGCGGCGCCGTCCCGCCCATCACCGCCGGGGGGCGCCCGCGCCCCCGCAGCCCGGCCCCGCCGCCTCCGGGCCGGGGCGCGGCCTCGGGTCCCGCTCCGTCCCCCCGCAGCGCGGGACAGCGCCACACGGGGCCACCCCACGCGGGCGGAGCGCCCGGAGGAGGCTGGCGAGCGCCCCGCGGCCTCCAGCACCCTTAGGCTCGAGGTGGCCGCGCACACGTGGGCGTGCGGCTCGCCTCCCCGCCTCGGTTTTCTCACCTGTAAAGTGGGGGGAGGAGACGACCCGCTTCGCAGGGCTGCGAGCGTTTAGACGACGATGCTGATGAACACGGGTGGAGCCCTCGCCGAGAGGCAGGCCTTGTTCTAAGCGGGTTACCCAGACCGACTCGTTTCATAGTCGCTTTTCAGGTGAGAGTGGCTGGGACCAGAGGCTGAGTGTCCTCTACGAGGGAAGGAGGCCAGGCCTGCTCCGCCGTGTTCGCCTTCCCCCTGGCCCCTGGGTGCTGCGCTGTCCCGACTGGCACTGCTACCCAGAGAGGGCAGAGGGGGGAGGGGATGCTTTTGATGCTGAAAGGGGCAGGTGTGGGGGATCTTTTGTCTCTAGTTCTGCAGCCCAGCAGGAGAGGGCAGAGCAGAGCGCCCGGCACTCAGAGAGCAGCAGAGCGACCACTGAGGCAGACAGCGCCTCCGTCCTGTCCCCACCTGGCTTTGCTGTGGCCTGACAGTCCCCGGAGGCTTCTAAGAAAGGAGCCCTGTTGTGGCCGGGGACGGTGTGGAGGTGGGTGGTGGGCCAGTGAAGGCCACAGCCCGACACCGTGGTTTTAACCTCAGGGACGGTGTGGGCAGCAGTGCCTTCCGCAGGGGCTAGGCAGAGTGGGTGGGCCTGGGAACTCAGCCCAGAGCTCTGTGGACTGCTGGGGGATGCCCAGAGGTAGCTGGAGGCAGAGGTGATGGTCAGGAAGTAGATCCGGGTGGTGAAGAGGAGCTGAAACACGGGGAGACCTCGTGGGTCAAGGCCTGAGAGGAACCTGAACAGTAAGGGTATCCCCCCCCCCAAAAAAAAAAAAAGGCCTCGGATCTCCAGTGGCCCTGAGCAGGGAAAGGCTTGGGATGAGACTCCGTGGGGACAGTCACCAGAAGCCCCGGTTTGCCTACCATGATTAGTCCTGGGGCAAGGGAGGACAGGCAGCCGGTGAGGGATTGAACCTGGGTAGAATGGCCCTCAGGGAGGTTGTGGCTCTGGTCAGGACACCTTGAGTCCCACCCTTTCTTGGGGTCTCATTCTCATCATGCTTCTTGGTCACGAAGCTATGGGATTGGGCTTCGTGGTCCAGGCCTGGGACAGAGGAAAGTTCTGAACGCACCTGAATTTCTGAGTCCTTCGGCCAGTCGGGGTCATAAATGCCTGACTGGTGCCAGGGGCTGTGTTAGTGCCCACCCTCTGCGGCTGTCAGTCGGGTGACTTCTCCCTGGCACCCCTCTCCTCTTCTCTCACAAAGGGACCAGGGCCCTTGTCCCTTCCAGGAACACATTCCAGGAACCGGAACCTCTGGGGATGGGTCCTCAGCTGCAGTCCCTGCTCCTTTTTCTCACCACCAGCTTCGATGCGCAGATGAAGGAGCCAGAAACTACACTCCCCCTCCCCCTCCTCCCACCCACTGTGGGCTCACAGCCCCAGAACAAAAACACACCACAAATAGAAATCAAAGTCTGAGAAAGGATCGAGGAGCCGTGACCTAGCCGTGGGAAAGGCTGTGTGGCCTCAGACGAGTCACTCGACTTCTCTGAGTCTATTTGGGGTCACCGCGCTAACCTTTGAGGCCTTGTGAGAAGGTAAGAGAAGATATAAAAGGCAGGATGTAGGTGTGATGTTTGGGCTAAAAATAAAGCCCCTCATGGCCAAAGGGTCCCATGCTGGAGTCCCCCCTCGCCGCCCCCCACGCCCACGCAGCTGGGGCCGGGGCTGCACCCCCACCACTTTCCTGTAAGGCTGCGGGTGGAGGGGCTGCCACAGTCGCCGCCTGGGCAGCGCTGCTGCAGGCATGCTCTCAGGCACCACTTCCTGTTTTTCTCCCCAACGAATTTTGCACCGCTGTCTTTCATCACCGAGAGCTTGGGGGGTGGTGAGGTGAAGGCGAGGCCTGCCTGGAGAGGGAACCCCGGGGTCGGGGGGTCATCTGGAAGCTGGGGAGACAATGGATGTGCTGCCAGGCTCTGGCCTCTGTGGTCTCCAGCTCAGGTCTCCGGGCGATGCTGCTAGCATGGACTGGGAGGCCGGCGGGGGAGGCTGCGAGGCTGCTGAAGGGAGGAGCAGAGAGGGGGGCCTCGCTCCCATCCTCAATCTGGAAACATCCATTTTTTCTAGGCTTGGAGTGAGGCCTAAGGATGCACTGAGCCAGGCTGAACCCGCATTTCTGGTGCCATGAGGGATGGACGGGCCACTCTGAGAGATGAGTCCAGCCTCCCTGCCTCCCTGAGGCTGCCAGGCCTCTGAGCATCCAGCTCTGAAGCCACTGGGTGTTGGCCTCCTCCTGGAAGGAAATGAAGGAGTTATTCCCACACTGGCTGGGTCCTGGCCCCCTGTCCTGCCTCTGCCGTGGCTGCAGACCTGTGACCCCTCCTCGGGGCAAACCCTGACCGGTCCAGCGATGACCTCTCCACTCAGCTCATTCAGTGAGCGTTTCTGCAGACTCACTCATAACAAACGCTCTCTGGGTGCCCGACACAGAGCTCTGGTCCAGGCGGCCAGCCCAGGTCCGTGCAGAGTCCCCGCTCCCAGGGTGGCCAAGCACACGGGCCGGCACCGTGGGGATGGCACAGGCTGAACTAAAGACCCCCATCAACAAAGGAGCCAGCGGATAATGTCTGTGCTGAGTAGTCAGGCAAATGGAGTGTTGGGGACACAGAAGGAAGAGTTGGGAAGGGCTCTCCAGGCAAAGGGAAGAGCATCAGCGAAGGCCCGGAGTCAGAGAGAGAGCCCGGGGTGTCCTGGAACTGCGGGTCACAGCTCGCGGTGCAGCACGGAGGGCAGGGTAAGGAGGTGGTGGCAGGGTGGGGACCCTGGGCCAGCTCCCTCGCTAACCAAATGTCTACCTATTCTCAAGGCGCAGCCTCACCCCATCCCCCAGTCCAGGCACAAGTGGTTCTGAGGACCGGGCATCAACCCGTTAGCTGAGGCAGGAAGGGGGACTTAAGAGCAAGGGTACAGGGTGCACCATGCGACCCTGGGACACAGCCCGGCTTCGGGGCGCTGGAACCAAACAGGCCTGGACGCTATCTCGGCATCACTTGCCTATCCCCATTTGCCTTCCTGTGTCACACTTGCCACGGTGATATATCCCGATCCCTTCCCAAAGAGAACTGCTGCCAGGACCATCTTCCTGGGGAGAAGCTGACTGTCTGCCTGGCATCGGGGCCTCCCCTCCAGCCTGATCAGCTGCGGCCAGTGGGCAGGTCTGTGTGCTGAGCCCCTGTCTTCATGTTCACGTGAGGGGGGCTTACCCGAAAAGGGGGCCAGGAGGACAGTGTAAGAGCCTAAAAGACAAGAGCGTCCACCCTGGTCCATTCCATCCATCCCTGCCCAGCGCACGGCCTCGCTCCGCTCCCTCAGTTCTTCCCTCACAGGCTATAGAGAAAAATAATTACCCTTAACAGAGCATTTGCCCTGCTTTTTCCTGATCTCGAGCAGAATTAGACTGAAGTGTGTCTTCCAGCACCTTCTGAAGGCGACTAGAAGTAACTATCGCACCCTGATATCCTGGACAGTTGCCACCCAGGTTCCTAAAGCTTCAGTCTTGGTTGGCTCGTGTGCTACGTCCCATGGGACCATTGAACGTGGTTTAGCGGATCTGTTGCTATCGAGCAAGAATGGCCGGTGTCCCATCAGAGAATCAGGAATGCTCGTGGTCCCTCACTCCGCCTCAAGACAGCGAGTTTCAATACTTCCTTTGAAAAACTGTTTCTTTCGGCATCCCACTTCGGATACCCGTTTCTGTATTAATTGGGATTTTGTGTTTGTTTATTTCAAATAACAGAAACCAACTCAAGAGAGCTTGTTCTGGGTTGAATATTGTCTCTCCGAAATTACACCCACCTAGGGTCTCAGGGTGTGACCGTAAGTGGAACTAGGGCCTTCGCAGATCTGATTAGTTAAGATGAGGTCGCACTGAATTCGGGTGTCTTTACCAGAAGAGGGTAATTTGGACACAGACGCACAGGGGGAATGACCTCTGGAGATGGAGGAAGAGATGAGAGTGATGCCGCTAAAAGCCATTGAATGCCAAGGGTTGCAGGCAGCCCCCAGAAGATAAGAGGGAGGGACACAAAGGACTGCGGGTGGCCACCAGAGGATAAGACAGAGGCATGGGACAGACTCTCCCCCTTAGCCTCTAGAAGGCACCATCCCTGCCAACACCTTGATTTCGGACTCCTGGCCTCTGGAACCGTGAGAATAAATTTCTGCTGTTTTCAGCTAATCTGCCACAACAGCCCTGGGAATCGGACACGTACTTTCAGCAGAATTCAGGGGAAGGCATAGGCTGTGGGGACTTTCAGAAGAACCCAAGGGCAAGGATGCAGTGGGACCTCAGAAAGATGCAAGGACCAAGCGCTGAAAAGTTGCCCGGAATCTTATCTCTCATCTGTGACCCTCTCTTCCTCTCTGCGCATCTGCTTCATGGTTTTCTCTCATCCTCTCTCTGCACAGCAGCTCCTGTGCCTTCTCCAGTCCTCCTGACAGTAGAGCCCCCACAGCTCCCCGGCTGATGTGTCCCAGCACCCAAGCTCCAGGTACCTGAAGAAGAGTCGTTAATCACTTGGTTCTAATGCCACATTCCTGGGGAAATCATTGATTGACCAACCTGGGGTCAGGTGATGACTTCTGGGCCACCAACTTGGTCCGGCTCGAAGGCAAGCCTGCAGGACCAGAGGATGCTGGCTGGCACAGCCACGGGATGCACAGGAAGCAGCCTAGAGAAGGAAGTGGGCACACACCCCAGGGGCACTGTCCTCGCCATCTGGACACTTCCCGTGGGCTGAGGTCCTGCCATCGCTGAGGGACTTTCCTGGTGCCACCTGTATTCCCAAAGGGGTTCTCCTCCTGGGTCCTCCCCCTTGTTACTGATGGACGAGGCAGCCGTGTGAGCATCTGGCTGCCATTCAGTATGACCGGAGGCTGGACAGAATGGAAGCTCTGGTCATCCCAGGACTGGTGTGAACAGCACCAGGAGAGGTTGGCACCCCCTGACTCGGGGAGAGGAAATAAAGGTTGACAGTTTTTGCATTTTTATGACATGTTTGGCGAAATGTGAACAGAAAGGAAAAAATGGGAAGCAAAACATTGGTGACCCAACTCCCACCCAGCTTTCACCGCTCTGAGTCCCTCCGACCATGGCCAAGTGCACAGAAGCAGCTCTGCACTGAGCCTGGCCACGTGACGATGTGACCATTTCCCGTGAGGCGACAGGGCTCCAGGATCCCCATTTCCATGGCTGCATCCGACTCTCCCCCGTGGCTGTACTGGGCCTTTCTCTGCACGGTTCTGGCCCAGGGGAGAAGGATCCCTCTGCGATGTGGAGGGGACACATTTCTCTAGGTTTTGTTTGTGGGACGACAAACTGCTCTGGTTTGTCCAGTAGACCCCACAGCCTCCTAGCAACTCAGGGTGAAGCAAGTGACTCAGGGCTTCCTTAGGTGGCTGGGGCCAGGAGCTCCCACCTGTCACCTGACTCTTTTTAGTTCCACGGCCTCTCTCTGAAGTTGGAGTAACAAACTCCATTTTATAGGGGAGGACACAGACTGGAGGGTGTTGGGGGCAGAGCTGGTCTCGGGGTCCCCAGAAGAGAAGGATGAAAATTACCCCCACATCAGACTCCAAGGCCGAGAATGAGGCCTTGCCTTCTCGCCTTCTGCACCTCCCCCTTCCCTGACTCTGCCACTCCCCCCCACCCCCCAAAAATCAACAACATTGTATTCCAGGCTTTTAACACAATGCCTCTGCTTTCTGCATACCCTGCCTGGCTCCGTCCTCTCTTCCTCCCCACCCCCACCATTCTGAGATTTTTGTTTTCTTTAAATAAACTTCTAATTTTAGAACAGTTTTCGATTTACAGATAAGGTGTAAAGATAGTATAGAGTGTTCTCATACCCCACACCTGGTTTCCCAAACTGCTAACGTCTTACACTGCTGTGGGACCTTCGTCACAACCCAGGAACCAGTTTGATACATTATTACTAAGTCGAGTCCACATTTCATTCGTTCACAGTTTACCACGGTTTTTACCCAACGTCTTTTTTCTGTCCCACCAGCCCACCCAGGACAGCACTAACATTTAGTTGTCATGTCTCCTTAGGCCCCTCTGGGCTGTGATAGTTTCTCAGACTTTCCTCATCTTTGACCATCTTGACAGTTTTTGAGGAGTAACCGGGCAGGGAACTTTGTAGAACATCCCTGATTTGGGGTTTGTGGGGTGTGAGTGTGTCCGTGTTCTCTCGTGACTACACAGACTTATGTTTATGGGTCCTTGGGAGGAAGACCAGAGGCAAAACGTCGTTCTCACGGCATCGTATCAAAGGTGGTGTTTTCCCAGTGGGTGCCTCTACTGGAAAGTTCCTCTTTATTCCCTGTTTTGTACTGTCTTTTCGGAAGGAAGCGGCTAGCCCACTTCCACACTTAACGCCAGACAAGGTACCTACATAACTTAGTTGGAATTCTGTACAGAAGGTTTACCCCATCTCCCTCACTTATTTATTCGTTTATTTATATCCGTCTGGATTCACAGACATTCATTTTATTACACCTTGGGTTCTAATCTAATACTACTTCATTTCGTTGCTCACATCGTCTCAGGTTTAGCCATTGGAGACTTGCTCACCTCCTACCGTGTCCCTTGGACAAGCCCCCATCTTCGTGGTGTTTGTCTTTGTTGTTGATTTGGGGCACTTCTCGACATCCTGGCACTCTAAGATGTTCCAGGCTCATCTCGTCTATTTCCTGTCCCCCAATCCCATCCTAGAATCAGACATTTTTCCAAGGAGACCTGGTTCCTTTGAGGAGAGTGAGAGTAGAAACTCAGACGTAGGTGCTGTGCTCTTTGCTACTTGGGTGTTACTGTTTCTAGGACTTTCGAGGTGGCAGAGCAAGGAAACATATGTGTCCATGGTAAACTTTAGCATATGTGAATCACAGCCCAGCACTCCCCAGCTCAGGCTAGAAGCCTCCCCTCCTGCTTCTCATCACTCAACCAAACCCCAAATCCCCAGCTGCCCCCTCCCCAGCTTTTCCTCCTTGCTGCTTCCACCCCACTCACCCTCGGCCCACCTGGTCTCCTTGCTGGTCTCCCAGCAGGTGCTGCTCAGAGCCTTTGCACTGGCTGTTCCCTCTGCCTGGGATGCTCTTCCCTCAGACACCCGGAGGGTTCCTCCCTCCCCTCATTAAGATCATCACTCTGCTCCAACCTCCTGACCTCAGAGAGGCCATCCCCTCCCCCACCTCTCTCTCTGTCTGTCCTGCCTTCTGTTCCTTTGCTATAGTTACCACTTCACGACACTGTATCTTGTTTTAATTCTTCAGGGAGGGCAGGCCTCTGGCTAGTACAATGCTATACCCCAGCAGCCCAGAACTGTAGCAGCCACAGTTTGCCGAGTGAGTCAGTGTTGCAAAGCCTGGGTCACCCCCCTCCCCACCCCCCGTGTACTGAGGTGTGAGGCTGGGTCCACCTCATGACCCCAAACCTCTCTGCTCCCCCACCATCCCCTTCCCTGGACTAGGAAGAGCATTAGAAGATTTGTTTAAAAGCCAACTGCTTTTTCTTGCGTGGTGACTCTGTGTCCTCACAAGTCCCACTTCTCCAGGAACCTGGAACCATCACACTACCCTTTCATGGTCACCACCACTCTGTTGGCGGGGACAGCGGCTTTCTAGTTGTGCTGACTGAGCCCTGCAGTGAGAAATGCACTTTGCATCTTACTGAACGCCCACTCGCACGCACCTATAGACAGAACGAAAGCCTCAGGGCGTGCTGTACGCTCTTGCTACATAGAATATAATCGAATATTCTCTACTGTGCTGCGTTTTTATAAACTCGCCCCGCTGAATGGATTTCTAGTTCACTAACCTGTTAGTCTGTCACACCCGCTGTGGCTGCTATTGAGAAACACTGTTCTAGAGCAGAGACGTCCAGTCTTGCGAAGCACAGAGACTGTTCTAGAAGAAAAACTCAATAGCTACACTTTCTGGGTGTTCACATCTAACATGTATTAATTCGTTTAATCCTAGAAACAATTCTATAAGTTGAACGCCATCATCAGCATCTCTGTTTTTTTAGATGAGAAAATGCAGGCACAGAGAGGTTATGTCACACGCCTGAGGTCACAGCCCACAGTGGCAGTGCCGGGAAGTTTGGCTCCAGGAAAGGTGCCCTGAACCACTAGGCTTCACCACACATTTCTTGGCCAAATGCAAAAGAACAAGGGTTTGAGCTGGACCATTTTTACTGTGCTTGGAAGAAAAAAACAAAACCAAAAACAAATTAAAGTGGGCTTCCTGCCCGGACAGGGCCTGGAGGCAGGTGTCTGGAGCCCTCACGGAGCAGCTGAGGAAGTGGGCTCCTCACACTTGCAGCCCTGCGCCTAGCAATCAGCTTGCTCCTCTGGCCACCCTGAGCTACCCCTGCTGGGGGGCATGCGTGGGTGTCTGTGATGGTGAAGCTCAAGGTCGAACAAAGCTGAGCTGCTTACTTCTCTGCGAGAAGCTGCGGTGGCTTTGGGAGGGGGAAGTTCTGCAGGTGAGGGTAGCAGGGACAGAAGGAAATGACTATGCTTGCTCCTCCGTGTGGCCTGCGGCCTGCCTTCTGTCCATGTGAGCCTGCCCACCAGTCAGCCCCCCCACCTTAATAACTAAGACCCCCTTCCTTCTGTAAAATAGGGCCAAGGATCCCCAGCCCGGAGCTCACGTGAGTAATCCAAAGTGACTTCTTTACAGCTAAGGCTGCAAATTCTCTACTGTAACTGGCCCATTTCATTTACAATTCAAAGGGAACTTGAAGTAGCTTCCTCCAAAACACACAAGACAGGAGTTAAAAATAAAGTCCGAAAGATCAGAAACTGTAGAGGGAGGCAGAAGGCAAGTGGATCAGGAACTTGGGGCAGAATGATGACTGCACTTGACATTGCAGTTAGCCTCAGTTTCCTGGTCCCCTGGCCCAAAGAGGGGGCTGTCCTGTGGTGTGGTTTCAAAAAGGAAGTACATCAAGTTTTCGGGAAAGCGAAACTTTCAAACGAGTGAGGATCTGGAAGCAGTTAGACATTCGCTGACTGTGTGGCCCTCCCAGGACCATTCGAACTTCCTGAGCCTCAGTTTTGATATCTGTGAAGTGGGGATGATAAGAGTTGTTGCCTGTCACAAAGCACGAAGAGTTCTTTTGGATGATGCAAAAGCATTCCTCATCTGACCGTTTCTCACAATGAATCCTGGAGACCAGCGACCAGTGTTTAGACTGCAACCTAGCAGAGGCAGGGCCTCGGAAACCCCAGGGGAGGCTACTTACCCTGCCATCAGATTTGCTCTCTGAAATGCCCATTTCTCTTCAGGCTTTTGGCAAGATCTCCCCGGAGGAGGCCGGAGACCTCTACAGAGGACTGGTGATCTGGACCTGAGGTCAGGCGAGGCTGCTACCTTCAGATGTCCCGCAGGAAGGATGTGAGGGTACTCTTCTGGGGACAGACACAACATTCTCTCCCTAAAGAGACCTGAGGTCCCTTCTGGCTCCTCTGCAGGTATCCTGTTGGGAGTCCTTAGCTTAGATCTTAGAAAACTGGGACCAGTCAGTAACCCACTCCTCTTGCCCAAGTTCTCTCCTCTTTTCCTGGCTGAAAACAGGACAATCTCTGCCTCTCCCCTTGCGGCTGGTCCAGGGAAGCCAGTCTTGGGTAGAAAGAGGCTTTCTCCAAGCCTCAGATTCCTCATCTGTCCAAAAGAACAAAACAACAGCCTGGATCTGGTTGGGGAGGGTGTTTTAAGCCAGTTTGTGGACAAAAAAGAAGAAGAAAAAGAAGGAGGAGGAGGAGGAGGAGGAGTTCTATGGAAAGTCACCTCTCCAGGGGTTATCTGACCATAAATTCCTAACTGGGTCGGACCTGGTGGGTAATCCCGCCCCCCGGTATATCAATTCTTTCGTAAAAAGCGAATTTTTGCCTTAAGCAGCCCTGTCCATTGTTTCTGTGCGTCTAGGTCGGAACGCCCCCTTTCAGCCCTCTCCTTCCAAATCTGGGGGTAGAGCACACATCTCAGCTCTCCTGGAATCCAGACCTCCCTTTCTCCCACCTTCACGACCGTCATCTTCCTTTCATCTCCTCTTTAATTTCAAACGCGTCAAAGAAGCTGTAAAAACTATTCTCCGGGACGTTTGAGATCTTGCTCCTCGGCACATGACTCTGTTTCACTGAAACTCATTAAAACCTTTCTGTAGGTTTGGCCGTTTCTCAGTTGGCAGCCTAATCGCTTGACTGGCTTCTCCCCCCACCGACCCCCACCACACCCTAGAGTGATGTAGAGTCACCTGCGTGATCTTGGGGAGCGGCTAGCCCCCCGCCCCCAAACTTTCGGCTCCCCAAAGCCTGGAGGCCCGCGCTGTCGCCGCAGGCCTGGGCCGGGCGGGAATTGGGGAGCTTTGCTCGCCGCCCTCCCTCCCCTGCACCCCGGGGTCTGAGGTTCTTTGGGTGTGTGAATGTGGAAAGCCTGGGGGCGGGTTGTGGGCTCCTGGGGTCTTGATTTGGTTGTTTTCCTCGTGTCAAAGGGAACTTGCTTTGGGGGGGGGCAAGCTGCGTGTCCAGAGGCCCGGGGGAACGCCGCTCCCGCCGCGGACGGGCGGGGGTGCGGGGGGCGGGCGGGGCGCGGGCGCGGCGGCGGGAGGACCCGCTGTCTTCCCGCGGCCGCCGAAAAGGAAGCAGAGTGGGGAGCGGAGCGTGCGGGCCGCGGGCGGGCGGGCGGGGCGCCCCTGCGCGCCCCTGCGCGCCCCGCCTCCCGCCCGGGCGGGCTCTCGCGCTGCGCCCTGGCTGCGGGCGGGCGACCGCGGGCCGAGCCGCCCCGGCCTCTCCAGCACGGACCGGTGAGTGCTCGCCGCTGGCCGCGTCGGGGAGGTGGGGACGAGCACCGGGGCGCAGGGGTCTCCCCGCGCGCGCGCGGCGGCTGCGCCCTGGCCCGGTGCGCCCCGCGAGGCGCGGAGACCGGGAGCGCCCCGCCGAGCGCGCCCTGCCCGGGGCGCGGGTGCAGGAGCGCGGGGTGCCCGGCGGGGTGCCCGGCGGGCCGCGGGCTGCCTCCCTCCTAGCCAGGCTGCCCTCCCCCGGGCTCCCGCCGGGGCGCGCGGGGCGAGGCGCGCACGCCGCCGCGGCCACCGGTCCCTGCGCGCCCTCTGCGGGGGCCCCGGGCTGGACAGCGCCGCCGGGTCGGGCGGGGCCAGGTCCCGCTCCGGGCGCGTGGACGCTGGGCCGGTGGGTCCGGTCCGCCCGCCGGGCCCCGGGGCGCCGCTGCCGCTGGCGCGCGACCCGCAGCCGGATCCGCGGCCCGGCCCGGGCGGCGGCGGCAGAGCCGCCTCCGGCTTCGCATTTCCGGACTCTTCTTCTTCTTCTTCCTTTTAATACTCTCTGGCCCGTAATTCAGCCCGAATGAGGCTTTTTTTTCAAAACCGAGTTTCCTGTGTTTATTTAGGCTTCCTCCTCGGAAATCGAGGACGGGGGACAGGGGGGCCCTTGAGTGGGGACCAGTGTGGGGAGCGCTGCGTCCCGGCTGCGCTCTGCCCTGGGGGCGACGGAGGTCCCGGCGGCCGCGGAAGAGCCGAGGGGGACCCCGAGAGGCGCGCTCTTGCGGGGCCGGAGGTTGAGGAGACCCCCGGGGCCGGGGGTGGGGGGCGCCCTGGGGCGACCCATGTCCCGGGTCCCGGCGCGGCACCACCCTTGGGGATCGGCCCCGTTTTCGGACGGATCGCTCGGGGGCCCTCGGACGAGTGAGCAGCCTTCGCCTGCTCGGGTGCCCCTGCGACCTGAGGGTGTAGCAAGTGGGGCTCCCTCGCCCCGGCTCCGGCAGAAGCCCCATCGGGCGCCACCCTCAGGGGTGTCCTGCACAGTAGAGCCTGTATGTGCGGCGGGGGTGTCTTTCTGGGCCCGCGGGGGACGGGGGCTGGGGGGACTCCTCCCCAGAGGCTCGGAGGGGAAGGTTCACTGCCCCAGGGACTTTGAAACCGAAGGCCGGTTCCCCAGGTCGCTTTCAGAAGGCTGGACGCCGCTGCGGTGCCTGACAGTGCCCTGGGCTCTTGTCAAGTGAATGGTGCCCTAGGGACGCCCCCTCCCCCCAAGAAGTGATGGGTTTTGCATGTGTTTCAGTTAAACAACCTCAGGAAAATGAATGGTGTGGGCTCCAGTCTCCAGCGCAGAAAACTAGGGTTCGGAAAAGCGAACTAACTTGTCCACACGCAGCTTACAGGCAGCTCTCCAAAACCCCCGCTCCTTCAGACTCCGGAGCTTAAATATCTGGAAGGTGTGGTTGCCCCCAAATTGAGGAGCATGTTTTCTAATAGCTCTGGGGAGGATGGAGATACTGGGGGTGTCCTTTCAGAGGTGCAGCCTCTAACGCACCCACCTTGATGATGCTCCTGGGTAAACTCGCCACTACCATTAGCCACCAGCTTTGTGGGATACGATGAGTGAGGATGAAGACCCTTCTGATTTAGGAAGCAGGCCCCAAACACAAGGGGAAAGAAACATCTTGCTCTTCTGCGCTCTCTAGAGCAGACATTTCCGACCCCGCAGCATTCCGACCCCGACTCCTGCTGTGGTTTGATCTCTCGCTTTGGGATTCTGTCCATCCTGGCTCTGGAAAGCACTGTCTAGAGCATGTCGAGGTTGATTCCCTTTGGTGCTTTCGGAAACTTGCACAAGTAGTGGAAGACGCCCCGGGGAGCAGGCATGGGGTGCTCTTAAAATCTAGTTCGCAGTGGCCTGCTCTGAAGACCACCAGGCTTACCTCTTTCTGAGCCTCACACCCCTCACTTGTTCCTCCCATGCTTAGAAACAGCTCTGGCCACTCTGAGAATATAGATGTTTCTGGAATTAGGGCAAATACCCCTGAGTTGGTCCTGGGCTGGTTGATGTCCCCTTCCAGCAGGACAAGCTGCATTTCTGCAGCCCGGGTCCATGCCCAGGACAGGCGCACAAAGCATGATGCTGTGAGCTCCATCTTTTCTTTGGCTTTGCTGTTTACAAAGTGTTTCCTGAGATCCAGCTGCAAGCCAGGGGCTGTGCTGAGAACCAGGCGGGCAGGCTGCTAGGGAACCAGCCTCTGGGGGGGCCTACAGGACACAGACAGTCCACGCCGGATTAGAGACCCGCCTCAGGTCCCGTCAGCTTCTGCGCGCAGCACAACTGTGTTGAGCGAGTTTGTGGGGGTGGGAGTGGGGGGTGAGGGGTCAGTTCCTGCTTTACCTTGTTTTTCTTCAATTGCACTGTTAAAGGGAGAAGTGAATGTGCAACTTATGAAGCAATTCCCCTTTGGCTGGTTTATTTTTCAAAACCATTTTTGTTTAGAGAGCAGTTCCCTCCTCCTGGAGGCCAGCTGCTGGTGCGGGTCTGATGGGGGGGCTCCACCAAGCACGGCCTTACCGTACTGTGGTTCCTTAGAAAAGCTCTCAGAAGCTCCCCAGGGACAAACAGGGCTCCCAGCAAAGCTGCTGGAGGGGCAGGGCCAGAGGGACACGGTCCTGTCCCATGACAGAGGGACGTGCGAGGTTGCTGACCGCCAGCTGGAGGATGCCAGGAGCCTGACTGGCCTGGGCGGGAGGGAAACATGCTCAGCTTTGTGCCAGGGTTTCATAAATGACAAAGATTGCAAAACTCCTCCTCTCTCCTTGCCGTTAGTGTTAAAACGGAATTTTCTTGAACGGGGCTGGTGGAAATCCCCCGCAATCATATCAGAAATGCTGCCAGTTTCAAGATGGAAAAAATAACTTCAAACACAGGAACGGCCCCCCCTCTCTCTTTCCTTGCAAACACTGTGGCTTTCTGTGGGGTGTCCCAAACTATGGCCACTCTCCCCTCCCGGAGGGAGTTCCCCCTCCAGCTACACTGGCTGGATGAGGATGGGAACCCCCCCCCCCAGCCCGCACCACCACCACTGCCTCCCCAGAAGTGATAGCTTCACCTCTCCTGTCAGGTCAGGGCTTCTTCTAGAAATGGGTGCTTTCCAAGGCCACCTCCTCTCCGAGCCCAGAGGGTGAGTGGTTGGGAGTAATGGGTGTGGCGCGTCTACAGTGGTACATGGGTCAGATCCTGTTTCACTCACCTTGGGAGAAATTGCCTTCTACTCGGCCACAATGCCTGGAGAGTGGCAGTGGGCGGGGCGATGGGGGCAAGGGGGCGGAGACTCAGGCCCAGGTGGAAGGCCACCTGAGATTTTCCCGGCGGGAGGGATGCTGTATTCCTGTCCTGTGGCTGCTGTACCAAATTCCCACCCATTTTGTGGCTTTATTAAAATAACAGAAATGTATTCTCTCATACTCTGGAGGCCAGAAGTCCGAAATCAAGGTGTGAGCGGGGCCCTGCTCCCTCTGGCGACTGAGGGGAGGGTCCTCCCTGGCCTCCTCTGGCACCCACTGACCTGTGGCAGCACCACCCCAGGCATGAGGCCTTCTCTGCGTCTGTGTCTCTCCTCTTCTGTCTCTTGTAAGGACACTTGTCATTGGATTTAGGCCCCACCTGGAAAATCCAGAATGATTTCATCTCGAAACCCTTAACTTCATCATTTCTGCAAAAACCTTTTTCTCACATTAACATTTTTGCAAATAATTCATAGTTTCCTGGGGTGAAGACTCGAACATGTGTTTTTGGGAGTCCATTCAGCCAACCGCAGGTGGCTGGGAGTGTGTCTTCTGGTATGTTCTGGGGAAGTGCTACAAGGAACCAAAGCCCCCTGCCTCTGGTCCTTTGTGTCACTTCCTTTGGGGACCTCAGGCAAGGATTTCGGAGTCCCTGGAGGTCTCTGCTGCCCTATTGTCTCTAGCCTCTTCCTCTCTTCCACCTCCTCCCCAGCTTGGTGAACTGACCGCCACCTCAGCTCTGCTACAGCAGCCTCCCCGCTCCCCAGGCTCCAAGTAGCAGAAAAGGAGTTTTCTTGCCCTTCTGAGGAGCCCCCTGAAGACTAAGTCCCTCACCTGCAGAGAGCTGTTCCAGCGCCTCTGCCTTGTTGCCTTTCCTGGCACCCTGTTTCTCTTCAAGGGCCACTCTGCTCAGGTCCCCTCCCACCACCCCAGGCTTTACTCCTCTGTCTGGGGCCACACAGCTTCTCACATCTGGGGGTTTCCTCTGTTGAGCAGGCCCTGGCAGGGAGGTGGTAGGAGCAGAGCTCGATTTGGCTGCTGCGTCCCCATGTCCTCCTCCAGGGACCGTCATTGGGGGATGGGGCTGGTGGGGCTGGAAGGGTTTTAGGGAGCTCCCCAGTCATGGAGCTTGCTGGGGGTGGGGAGGTGTTGCAATGAGGGGTGTGCTCCATGGCTCTCGCCTACTTCCTCCCCAGGGACGGGGCAGAGCTTTTTTTCTTGCTTGGATGTGAAATCTGGAGGACATGCTCTCCTATCGATAAAGAAACAAGATCAGAGAGCCCTGTTATTGAAACTTTGAAAAGTCATTTATGTACAGGTTGGGTGGGGCAGGGTGCAGATGGAAGGATTGCCACAAGGAAGAAAAAGTACTATCTTTTGAGTCAGCCAGACTGGGTTTTTAATCCCAGCCACTTTTTATCTGCTGGGCGAACTTTGGCAAAGAGCTGAACCCTTCGGAGCCTCAGAATCCCCAGCAATAACACTGGAATTGCAATACCCAGGGTCAGTCTGTAAGATTTCACGTATCGTCACATGGGAAAAGCCAGGCACACAGAACACACACGGTCTGTAAAGGAGCTGGAATAGAGTGGGGGGTCCTTAAGTCATATATTACTAACTCACTGGCTCAACATAGACACTCCCTTTTTTTAATGCATTTTTAATTGACTTGTAACTAGCAGGCATGCACTTTTTTATCTTCGATTTTGTTTCATTGTGGTGAAAGACACATAACAAAATTTGTCCTTTTAAAGTACACAGTTCTGTGGTTTATACACATTCACGTTGTTGTGCAACCATCATCACCATCCATCTCCAGAACTTTTTCATTGTGCAAAACAGAAACTCTACCCATTAAGCAATCGCATTCTGCTTTTTGTGTCTGTGAGTCTGACCACTCCGGGCGCCTGAGATCAGTGGGATGGCACAGTCTCTGTCCTCCTGTGACGGGTGTATTTCACTTAGCATAATGTCCTCAGGGTTATCCATGTGTCAGAGTGTTCTTCCTTTTTAAGGCTTATTGAGACGCCATTGTATGCACACACGACATTTTTATTCCTTCCTCATCAACTTGGGTTGCTTCCACTTTTTGGCTCTTGGGACTAATGCTGCTATGAACACGGATGTTCAGTTATCTGTTCGTGCCCTTGCTTTGAATTCTTTTGCCCACGTACCCAGACTTGGAATTGCTGGATTCTATGGGATTCTATGTTTAATAGTTTGAGGAGCGAGGCATGTGCTTTTGTGATTTTCTTTTTTCCATGTATTTTTGAGTTGACATACAATATTCTGTTGGTTTCAGGTGTACCACATAGTGATTAGACGTTTATGTACCTTGCGAAGTGATCTCCACAATGAATCGAGTACTCATTAGGTGCCACAGCTAGTTATTGCAATATTATTGATCACATTGCCTAGGCCGTACTTCGCATCTATTAACTTTTTATAACTGGCAGTTTGTACTTCTTAGCTTCTTTCATGTGATTTGCCTTTTTTCATTTAACATGGGCTCATAACATTTCATAGCATTTTTCCGTGGCTTCATAACCTAGCCATCCTTTTTAGTGGCAGTATAAGTGTCCTAAAGCAGGCCATCATCATTTTCTTAAGCATCCTGCATTGCGAGACGTTTATTTGCTTCCAGACACACACACACGCGCGCACACACACACACGCACACACACACACACACACACCACTCTCAAAATACTGTAATTGACATTTTCAGGCATATGACTTTTTTCATGTTCAGGAATGATTGCATCAAAGGCATTGAACATATTTATAACTCTGAGAGCTGAATGGTTTGCCAAGAGAGATTGGACCAGTTCACCCCAGTGATATGTAATAATTTCAGGTCTCTCTGCCAGTGTTGGATAAAAAAAAAATGTTTTACTAATAGGTCTAAAATGTAATCATCTTAAATGTGTTTCTTTTATTGCTTACAAAGTTAAATAGCTTTCATTTGGTTGCTAGCCGTATGGATAGCATGAGGTGTAATCAGCAGTTAGACCCTTGAACTCTGGAATTGGATGGATTCAGTTTCAGACCCTAGCTTCCCCACTTCCCAGCTGTGTGACCTTGAGTGGAATCCTTACCTTTTCTCATCCTCCGTTTCCTCATCTGTGAAACGAAGCTAATGAGATCTATTGTTAGGGTCACCTTCTGATTGATGTAAACTAGATAATGAACACCACCTACACACAGTTGATACTCAGTAAATATTAGCTGCTATTGTTACCATCAGAATTTAATTTAACAAATCTCCATTCATCCTCGAGATTCATCTTGTTTCAACAAGGAGAGGCGGTTTATACTTAAACCAAAGGGATTTAGATTAAGCGCAGGGATCGACTTTTCTGTAATAAAGGCAGGTGATCCTGGAGGCCCTGACAGCTCCTCTCTGACGAAGTAGATCACATCCTTGTTCGCCTGGCCGAATTTGAGTCTGAACCACCCTGGGACAAGCAAATGAACCTGTGCTGGGTGATGCTTCCTCACTGAGGGATGAGGAGGGGCTGCGATGGGCTGCGGGGAATCGAGGTTTCTCTAGGATCCTGTCCCCCTTTGTTCTGCAGCCTCCTTAGCGTGCCAGAGAAACTTACTTAGGGTTGAGTCTGAAATTCACCTTGGTGACTACCCCACTGTGGACATCTGGATGCTCCTTCATGCGGTTTGGGAACCTGAGGCAGGCGCTTTGGGGGGGGGGGCAGGACCCTTCGGGCTTCAGCACCAGCTTGGGTTTCTGCCTGCAGAGCCTGCTTTTGCAACCCCTCAAGTGATGGGGGACCCGAGTCAAGCACACAGCGTGTTTCCTCGTGCTTAAAGTGTGCACTTTCCTCTTTGCTGCTGGCTTTGTCTAAAAAGGAAGTTCACAGGACCAGGATCTTGGGCTCAGATAAACTGCTTCAGGAGAAATGTCTTCTGGTGGGGGGAAAACGACCCAAAGCCCCAACTCTCCTCACCCATCCTTCTCAAAAAAGGCCATTAAACATGTTTCTTGCGTTCAGTACCAATTGAAAGGTTGAGCGGGACCACACCTCCTGTTTCTCATGGTTCCCGGACAGAAAGGAGCTGGATGGCTGGGTCGTGCACCCTTTTTCCCTATGGTGTGGCATCATGAATGTTTGAAAAATATAGCCCATCCACTGTCATTTGGAAACCAGTGATGAAGCGTGGTCTATTTTGAAATCAGGTGCAGCAGCCTATGTGCTGGGGGTTTCTTAAAGTGTGTGTGGCTTTGTGTTTCCAGCAAGAAGCACGGTGCAAGAAGGCACAGTGTTTCGAGAATGAATAAAAAGGACACGACATCAGAGTCAAAAGCGAGAGCTTTAGAATTAGATGGAAGTTCTTGGCTTTGACACTTAACAGGTGTGTGACCTGAGCAAGCTGCCTTACTTCTCTGAGCCTCCAGGTTTTCATCTGAAAACTGGGGTAACGGTACTTCTTTTACTGGATTGACGTGAAGATTAGAATCAGGGAAAAACCTGTAGTAAGTAATGGGCACCGTAAGGGAAAATGCAGTCATTCGTTGTCTTATTTGACCTTCTCTGAATGATCCATGTGACATTCATAGAGCACAGGTCAATAAATACCTCCTTTTACAGGAAGAGATTGGAATTGCTTTGTCCTCTGTTATCTGCCTGTTTCCCTCTGACGTGTCGCAGCTGGAGGTTTAGTTTTTCCGCTTTTTCTAACCTTTTGAGGTCTGAAGGAGTTTGTGGGACAAGCGCCGAGGACTGTGGAGGTGAAATCTTTTCCAGGCTATTCCCTTTCTTTCCCTGGCAGGTGGTAGGAGCAGCCTTGGACTAGCTTGCCTGGCCTGGACTAGTGACCTTGGCTGTGGCAGTGGATCCTGGCTCAGTCTTGTTACCTGTCAGCTGAAGCAGCGAGATGGGGTCCCAGGTGGGTGGGCTGCTCTGAGGCAGCCACCCCAGGACCCTTTGTGCTGTGGGTTTGTGGGAAAGTGGTCGGGAGATGGCCGTGTGGCTGGCAGTGACCTTGACCCTCATGGACTGTGCTTCTCCAACTTTCCCACCCACTCCTCCAGCCAGAGGAGGAGATGTGCAGCCCTAGCTTGCAGCAGCCCACCCCAACCATGACCTTGCTTTGAAGCTTCGAGTTTTATTTTTAACACTAACGTTAATTTTACATGCTATGCTCTGATAAATCCATGTTTATTTTACTGTGGGGGATAGTTCCCCCTAACTTTTCAGTTAGATGGATGCTCTGGGAAGATGGAAGATGTTTATGTTTTTTTTTCCTGTGGCTTCCGCTACTCCCAGCACCGTATCTCCAACTCTCATTTGAAAAACATTGGGATTAGGGCAAAATCGTGTGGAGAAGGATTCAATGAAATTAATGTAAGTTTTGCTTTAGGTAGAGAATATTAAAATGCCACACCTCAGTTTCTTTTAACTTAAAAAACTTAAAAATGCACATCGGTTCACCGGTCTGCTGACACAAGGCCAAGGGCTTTTGTAGGGTTAGCTCACCATTCCTACGTGAGGTACAGAGCGATGCACGGTCCTACAGTTTTATAATTCTCCCCTGTCTAACTCAACAGAAAGTTTGTTTTAATGACTTTATTGAGTTTCTAAAGCATCCTTCTTCGTTTTCATGGAAACAGCTTTTCACACCCGTATTTCATTCACGTATCCACTTACTAGGCTGTGTAGTTGCAGAGGGGAACACCTGGGCACATTTGGGAATAAGGGCAGGGACCGGGGCCTGGCATCCTGGCATCCTGGCACTCTGCTGTCCCGAGTGGTCAGTGCGCTGAGGACAGCGGTCAGGGCGTGTTGAAGAGGGAGTGGAGAGCCTGATTCACTCCTGATTCTGCTCGTTAGAGGTCGGCCAAGACGCAGGAATCACAGAGCCGGGGCTGGAAGCAGGGTTTGATGTAGCGCTCCCAGCTCAACCCCCAGAGCACGGTGAGATCTGGAAGGGGGGCATCGCACCCCAGTTTTCCTGTGGCTCCCATCAGCATTTGTCCTTATGGACTCTGCTCAGCCACCTGTGCACTGCCACCCTTGTTACTCTAGCCTATTTCTTTGTCTAATGATGACAACAGCAGATACCTTTGTAGTGTCCACTCTGTGCTAGGCAACAGTCGGGTACTCCAGAAATACAAATTCACTCAACATTATGTGGTCGGTACTACCGTGATCCTCATTTTACAGAAGGGGAAACCGAGGCACGGAACGGTTTAGTAACTTTCCTGGGTGTGACCCAGCTGGGAAGCGGCAGAGCCTGCTCCTGACCCCTTTCCCATGCTGTCTCTCCACATGTGGATGCTTGTTTCCCAGGAGGACGCATGTGATGGGCTGGATCCGAGGCGGGAGGAGGGGAGAGTCCAGTGGCTGTGCAGAGTGGCCTCCCAGCTGCGGTCTCCCTCGGCCCCTCTGTCCCCAGGATTACTTCCCTGTTCTCTCGGGTCCCTTGTCTCTGGTGGAGAAGCTTCTGTGTGCAGCCTGGCCCACACCCGCTCTGTCCAGAGGAAGCAGGCCCGGCTTTCTAAATCTCTGGCCTCCTGGCCCAACTCTTGACTCTTTTACGGGAAGTTGACCTAAGTGTTCTCTAGCTGGTGGGGGACACAATCAGGGCAGTGGGACTCGAGCGCCTTCTTGGCCAACGGTCCAGACCCAGTGCCAGGGCAGGCAGTGTGGTGCAGTGGTAGGCGCAGGGCGTCAACCTGGGTCCACACCTGCCTCTCCCGTTCACTGGCTGTGTGGACCCTCCTTGAGCCCGACTCCCCCACTTTGTAAACAGAAGGCCTGCCTTAGGGGCTCGTTGTGACGATTCAGTGGGAAAACGGACATGAGGCACCTAGACCGAGCTGGCTTGTGGCAGGTGCTCAGTGATGGGGGTGCTGCCCACTGTAGCCCCAAAGTCAGGCCTAACGAACAATGCAGAGACCCTTGTGCTGGGACAGAGTCGGACCTTGTCCCAAAGGCTCACAGGGGTAGAAGTGGGCTGGAGAGCTGCTCCGGGGGTGGGAGGAGGTGGCGCAGGAGCACCTGACAAGGACAGACTGACCAGATGATGGGTGATAGGATGAGGTGTCCAGAATCATCTGGGTCGTCCCCAGGGTTTACAGATGTGGGGTTTCATGAGAACAGGAGAGGAGGAGGACGTGTAAGCCTCTGGCCCAGTGGGGAAGGGGGTTGGGGCCTGAGTCCCTGGGTGGGTGGCCAGCTGCAGAGCTGACCCCATGAGAACAGAGTAAACTACCAAGACGCTAAGACCCTGTGAGGGGAACCTGTCTTTCCTACCAGCCGGTGAGTGTGTGTGTGTGTGTGTGTGTGTGGAAGGGGGGGCTCAGTCTTATCGGACTGAATGTTTAACCTGTGGAATATGATGCCATCTCCAGGTAGATAGTGTCAAAATTGAATTAAATTCCTAGACACCCTGCTGGTGTCCGAGAATTGTTTGTTGGTGTGAGGGTAACTCCCCCCCATTTCGGAACTGGGCCTGGGGACCCCGTTCATCACTGACCCTAGAACCCCAGCACCCAATGGTTCCTAAGCTTTTTCAGATTTTACGTCTTTGTGAAAAGCTGCTGAAAACCACGCCCCCCGACCCCCCAAAAGGCTCCCTTATATAAGAACGTTCTTGCATATAATTCCATGAGGTTTCTGGATGTCCCCTGGGTTCATCCAGGTCTCTATTAGGGTTCACTGAAGGGGTATTGGGGTCTGACCACTGGTTTCTTTTCATTGAGATTCTGAATCCCAAACCCACTTCAGATGCTCAAGGCCTCTGGACGACAGGCCTCTGACCATTTGTTCAAAATCTGCTTGAAGCCACCTGAACACCTCTTAAGTGCCGATGTACAAGTGTACTCTGTGCCATTTAAATCCCTTTCTTTGTCCTTTTGGGGGGCATTCAGCAGGGACCAGCTTCTCTGTGTCGTTTGGTGACTCCCCCCTGTAGGAGGGCTCACTTGCGAGGCCAGCTGTCCTTGGGGAGAGTTGCAGCCTGTGGTTTTGTGGCCCCCACTTCTGCATGAAGGGCCTGGGCTTGGACAGGTGGAGGCCCACCTGTGGGGGCTGGTGTAAGTCACGGGTGGGAGTCAGGGCTGTGTCCAGGTTCTGCGTGTTGGGCTCCAGGGGTCTCCTGAGAGATTAGCATGCAAACCCCCTTTGGCTGAGTGAGTGGGCCTGGCATTGAGCCCCCCCACACCATGGTGCCCAGTGCCCTGAGGTCTTAGCATCACATTCTCTTCCTAAGGCCCGAGAGGCATCCCCCAAATACTCTTCACGCACCACAAAGCTCTCCCCAGCCCTGCGGGTGATCAGGCTCCTTGGTGTCACCCCTGCTCAGGACCTGTGGCCTTGCCTGAGCACCTCTTCCTCCCTAATTAATATAACGAGCTTTACTGAGATAGAATTCACACACCATAACATCATGAAATGTGCACAATTCAGTGGTTTTTAGTATATTCACAGAGTTGTGTGGCCATTGCCATCATTGATTTTGGAATATTTCATCACCCCCAAAAGAAAAGCCATAGCCATTGGCAGTCAAACCCCAACTCTCCCCAGTCCCCCAGCCCTCGGCACCCACTCATCTGCTGTCCGTCTCTGTGGCTCTGTGTCTTCTGGACAGTTCACTACGTGATCTCACACAGGATGTGGTCTTAGGGGCTGGCTGTTTCACTCAGCCTCTTGCTTCTTGAAGAATGTGTCTGTCTCGCAATTACAGTGGAGGGGTTGTCTGTACTGACCATTTATTCAGTCACAACTGTCGATGGGGCTTCTGCTATACTAAGCGCGGAGCAGGTCCTGGGTCACCCAGCTGCCGGGGTGGAGTATTAGTTATTACCTGCTGTGTAACAAATTACCCCAAACGTAACAGCTTGAACAATGAACACTGTCATCCTGCTGTTTTTGTGGGTCAGGAATCTGGTAGAAGCTGGGGAAGCGAGGTTTTCTTGGCAGGCCTGAGACTCGCCTGCCGATGGCCACATATCTCAGTCCCTCTCCGCATGGGCTTCACAGGGCAGCTTGAGTGTCCTTACAACACGGCCACTGGCTTGCCTCAGAGTGAGAGATGAGAGGGACAGAGAATGCCCAAGACCGAAGCCCCAGACTTTGATAACCTAATCTTGAAGGTGACCTGCCACCTTTCTGCCTTATTTTGGTCACCCAGACCAACCCTGCTGTGAATGTGGCTGGGGGCTGCACGAAGGTGTGAAAACCAGGCAAGTGACTGGATGGCCAGATCTGGTCTCATATAGAGAATGGCCTGGCGATGCCCAGCAGGCTAGCTCATGAGGGGACCCCAGTGCCGCCTCTAGATGAGCCTTGGGTCAGCTATGACTTCTCTGGGTTCCACGCTCTATTTGGGCCTCTTCCACCTTTCCCCACTCTGTATTGAGAGAATTTAGCCTGTAATTACATACAGTTCCACGAGGTCTATCCACTTCTGGCAGAATAATTTTTTTATTATTATTATGGTGATATTGGCTAGCCAAATCGGAACTGCTGTGCTAGTAGAATAATTTTCACCGATGATTGCTAGTCATGTGGACAGCACTAGGAGGTCCAGGGTCAGCTGGGAGGACTGAAGAGCGCTGCCCAAAACTCAAACAGCTGAGGGCTGGAATCATCTGGAGCTTTCTTCATTCATTCCTAAGTGCCTGGGTGGGGATGACTCAAAGGCTGAGCTCAGGACTGTCAACCGAGTGCCTACACGTGGCTTCTCTTTCTGGCTGGGGCTCCGTTACAGTGTGGCAGCTTCGGGTAGTCACACTTCCTTCTTGGTTCAGAACCAAGGCCGAAGCCACATCGTCTTTTAAGACCTAACCTCTCAAGTCATTTAGCATCATCCCTGCTACACCCGAGTGGCACCTCTCAATGAATGGCATCTATGCTGTAGGATCGCTCCTTCCACCGCTGCCTGCCGTGGGTGCTGTGCACTGTTACAGGCACCAGCTCTGGGGTGACAGCAACCTTTCCCAGTCCACCCTTTTGCTGGGAGAGTCCCTACAACCATAAATGCTTTGGGGTTGACACTTGAAATGATGAGCATTGCGAACATGAGCATTTCTTTTTTCTCTGCTCCTTCGCAGGTCACAAACTCTAGATGTCTTAATTAAGGCAGGCTTTGGGTCTGAGCTAGGGGAATTGGCAAAAGGAAGAAAGAAGCTCCAGCTTCTAATTATCTTTGCTTTTTAACTACAGATGAGCCAATTTTTGAGTTACCTGGGGGTGAGAGTCTCAAAGAGTAATGAAAATATGTAAAGGTGGCAGGAGAACAGGGGCCAGACTCTCCTGTAATTAGGCTTCCTTATCCTTGTGCCTTGAGAATAAAAAGATCAAGGGAACAAAAGGTTGGGGGGGCGGATTATGTGAATAACTATGGAAACTCTCTCCCCTTTGAGGAGGATTATTTCCCAGAATCCCCCCTTTTTTCCCAGTAGAATTAAAAATAAACATTTAACATTTTTTTCTGTTGTTAGTGTTTTTTTTCTTTTTCTTTCTTTTTTTTTTTTGGTGGCTATGGCCTTCCTAGCCTTGTCTTCACAGAGCATCTTATATGACTACACCTAAAAATGCTATAGGGGAGAAACATAGTTCTCCCTCTACCTTTCTAGATTCTTGGCTGAGACCCCCCCGTGTAATAAAAAGCCAGACTAACAGGAGGAAAACATTTCATCTCCTACAAAAGCACAGAAGCCCCACACAGATGTGAGACTCCAAGAAGTGACCAAGGCAGGAGCTTTTACACCTTTTAGTCAAAGAAGCAATAAGTGTGTGAGGACAGAGGGGTTTGGGCTTGTATCAGTAAAATGGTGAAGAAGTAATAAGGTTTGTTTGTGTGGCCTTTTGGGCCTGAAGTCCCTGTCTCTGGTGATAAGGATGCCCCTGGTACAGAGAGGGTGGCTCCACACGCAAGGGTTATCTCCTGCTTTCAGAAGCACAAAAGCTCAGAGTTGTCCTTGCACTGGCTGTTTCTCAACAACCTTTTAATTCAAAATAATATGCCAAGGTGGCATATTTTGGGGTGATGTATTCTGACCCCCTACCACGCTACGTGCCAGATTTGAGTAGGAAGAGCCAACCAGAATTCCAGAAAGGCTGTGGTCAGGGTGTTTGTGGGCAGCTGGGAGAAGCTGACATTCATCACAGTGAGGTTACCTGGGAGTGTTAGGAGAGGGAGAAAGAAGGAGGAGGGACTAGGAAGGAAAATCAATTTTCCTCTTACAGAGGTTGTTGAATGTAGCAAGGGCTGTCTGGCTGGGAGCAGAGGCTCAGCTGGCTTCCTGTCTCATGCTTGGAACCTTAGTAGCAAGCAGAGGGGTGGTGATCTAATTTTTCTATTTACTCTGATTTTCTAACAGTAGTTCAGTGAATTTATTTATTCAATAAACTACAGGAGTTCCCCGCCCCCTTATCCGCGGTTTTCACTTTCTGCGGTTTCCATTACCCGCAGTCAACCTCAGTCTGAAAACGTTAAATGGAAAATTTCAGAAATAAACAACTTGTAAGTTTGACATTGCATGCCCTCTGAGTAGCATGATGAAATCGCGCGCTGCCTGGAATGTGAATCATCCCTTGGCCACGGTATCCAGTGTTCTTAGTTCCGTGTACCGTCTTCGCAGCAAGCATTTTCACTGCATTTTTGCCACGTAACTAATTGGCCATCAGGCGGTTTTGCCATTAAAAAAAGTAAAATGAAGATAAACTGGTTGCCAGGTTTTTTCTTTTTGTATTTGGTTTCATTTCTCCATTGATGACTCAACCACTGTAAAAAAGCTTAAATAACTGGTTGATTGCTTTTTTTGTTTGTTTCTTTTTATTTCTCCATTGATGAAATTCTTGCAGTTACTTCCATTTCCATAGAATATATCTTAGCTCACCCTCATAATGGTCTGTGTGGTGACAAGCATTTGTTCCAGAGGATAATGATTTGCCCCATGAGTTGTCTTCTGATTTTGAAATATTTGCCGTTGGGAGGAGAGAGCTGAGGACCCTCTTCGAGGCTACGGTTAGTTGAACCACATTTCCCATAGAATCACTGAGACGAGTGCTTAGGTAGGATCCACAAAGTAAAATCAGTTATTTGTGCAGTATTGCCATGAATTGACAGACATTTGAAATAAAGTGTTAGTAGCCACTTAGTAGCTGCTTGGGTTATCAGTGTCACCGCTGATGCAGAGTTGTGTCCAAATCACCCTTATTTTACTTAATAATGTCTCATTCACCTCAGCAGGTAGGCACTATATCATCTCACGTCAGAGAGAGACCATATTTCACATGTTTTATTATACTATCTTGTTATAATTGTTCTATTTTATTGTTATTGTTATTAATCTTTTACTGTGCCTAATTTAGAAATTCAATTTTATCATAAGTATGTATGTATAGGGGAAAACGATATATATAGGGTTTGGTACCATCTGCGGTTTCAGGCAGCCACTGGGGGTTTTGGAATCTACCCTTTGTGGATAAGGGGGAACTAATGTAATTTATTCATACTCTTACCTGTATTTCAGAAAGGACACCTGAGCCTCAAATGAGGAATCAGGAGACTGGCTTTTCTTCTATCTCTGCCACTAACTAGCTGTGCGACATCATCACTCGATATCTTTGTGTCTATTTCCCATCTGTGAGAGCAAAGACTTACTGGGAATATACTACATGCACTAGGCACAAGACACTTTCCGTGTTATCTGTATTAATTCACTTAATTCTCTCCCACACGCTTTATATGATGTGTGTTTCTGGAATTTGTCTGTGCAGTTCCAGTATCTCTTTGTAATACCAGAAGGATGACTTTGGGTGGCTTTTGTCATTTCAAAGAATCTTGGATTTTTCTCTGGGCTCCAATGGAACCAGTACCTGAGCCTCCCCATTTAAACCCCTTTGCCCTCTCCCCGCTTCTCGTACCCAGGGGGCCCAGGCACGTCTTCACCTGGAAACCTCTGGCAGAACCTGGGTTTGTGGAGCTGGGCCTGTCCCCATTCTGGGGCCCAGGCTCGGGTTTCTCCAGAGAGTGTCTGCCAAGTGCACAGCTCTGCCTCGCTGTGTGGCTGAGCATTCAGAGTGTGAATGGGCAAGACTGTATGTGTGTGTTTGTGTGTGTGTCTCTGCGGTCTGGTGTCTGTGGCATTGCATGTCAGTTTAAATAATTGTGTGTGTATGTGGGGTGTGTCTTTGTGAAAGTGTGCATCTTCGTGTGTATATGTCTTTGTTCTCTGAGTGTGTGAGAGAATTATGTGACTTAGTGTGTCACTGTGTGTGCCAGTTTACAAAACTGTGCCTGAATGCGTGTGAATGTGTATGCGAGTGTCTGTGTGACATCTGGGGACAGGGTACAGAGGGGAGATTGCCTTCTCCCTTCCCGACACCTGCTTTCTCTTCTGAAGATACTCGGGGCGCCAGGACCCTGGGACCCCAGCCCTGACAGCGTTGCTGGGTGCTGGGGGAAGCGACCCAGATTAGTGAAGGTCACGGGACCCCCTACGACCCCGCCGCCTGGTCCTCTCCTCCCACGCTTCTGGCTGGGTTTTGCGACTCGCATGCTCTCAGCGACACTAGGGCCTAGGGAAGCTCTTGGGGGCTCAGATGGGTGGGCCCTGCCTTGGGTGCCTCACCTGGAAAACCCGATGGCGGCGGAGACGCGCGGAGCCCCGGGACCACCACGTCTGCCCCGCCGCGGGGGACCCCGCCGGGGGTGCTTCTGAACCTCACGCTCCCCGCCTCGTCTTGCGTTCCACGGCGCAAAGGTTTAAGTCCAGGGCGGTGAACCCGAAAGCACATTGAGGGGACATGGGACTCTGCTTTTGGGTCCGGTACCCAAGCAAGGCGTCTCCGCCGCTCCGCCGCGGCGAGGCGGTGGGACTGTGTGCGGGAGGCCGTGGATGCGTGTGCGCGCGCGTGTGCGTGCGTGTGCGTGTGCGTGGCTCCAGTTCCTCGCCCTCCAAGCCTCGCTTTCCTCATTCGCAGCCCGAGGGAGAAGAGTCCCCGCCTTAGGGCGCGATGCCGGGAGAGACCCCCAGCGCGTGTGAAGGGCGGGGGGTGACCGCGCCGGGCTCGCTCGCACGCGGCGCGCCGCGATGCGGAGGCGCTACTCATCGTCCCGGGCGAGCCCATCCGTTCTCCGAATCAGACCTGGAGGGAGAGCCCGGGGGGACGGAAAGGCATGCCCGGCGGCTGAGGAACGGCTCGCTCCCTGGACTGGAGCCCAGGGCCCGGGCAGGCCCGTCGCTCGGGGGACCCGCGCTTCCGATCCGCGGCAGGGTCCAGGGCCCCACCCTTTGTGGTGGGGATTCCCTGGGAACCGGGGAGCAGAAAGCGGTTTGGCAGGCGACCAGCCCTCGCTCACTTCGCAAAGGGCACTTTCTGTCCTCGTCGGTGAGAGGCGGGAGGGGAGGCCTGGGCCGGGGCGCGCACGCCGCGGTCTGGCGTGGGACGGCGGCGCGGGGCTCCGGGCTCCCACGGTACCGGCGGGGCCGGACGGGTGCAGGCGGCGCCGGGCGGGTGCAGGCGGGGCGGGGCGGGTGCAGGCAGCGCCGGGCGGGTGCAGGCGGCGCCGGGAGGGCTTGTCGCCGCGGCAGCTCCGCGCCTGGCTGCCGGAGGCGCTCCGGAGCTTCGCCTGCTTGGGGCTGTGAGAATTTGGCCACGGTGCCCGCCCAGTTGCTGGCCCCGCCCCGCCCTTGGAGCCACGCCCCCTCCAGCCCCGCCCCGCCCACAGCCACAATCGGCCACGCCGCTCCGCGGAGGCCGGCCCCGCCCACCGCCCCGCCCCGCCCCCGGGCCGCGCCCTCCGCGGAGGCCCTGCCCAGGCCCCCGCCCCGGCCACGCCCTCCGCGGACGCCCCGCCCCCGGGCCCCGCCACGCCCCGGGCCGCGCCCCTCCGCGGACGCCCCGCCCCCTGGCCCCCGCCCCGCCCCGGGCCGCGCCCCTCCGCGGACGCCCCGCTCGCCGGCTCGCGCCGCGGGCCTGCCCCTCCGGCCCCCGCGGGCCCCGCGCCGCCGCCCGGAGCCCTGCGCCCTGCAGCCGCCTGGGGACCCGCCTGCCTCGTCCCCAGGGCAACCGTCTCCAGGGAGACCGGGCCCCGCCCCCGGCCCCGACACCGGTACGGAGCCCACCTGTGCGCGCGCCCGCGGGGTCCCAGCGCCCCCCGCCGCGCGTCCCGCCCCGCCCAGGGCCCGGCTTTGTCCGCCCGGGGCGCCGGGGGGTCCGGGGGCGCGGGGCGGGGGACGGGGGGCGCGTTCCCGGGGCCGACCCTACCCGGCCGGGGCTGCTTCGGGGTCCCCTCTCCCGACCTCATCGCGTCCCTTTTGTGCGTCCCAGGGGCCGGGAGTCGGGGTGTCCCGCTGTCGCCCTTGATGGGGTGAGCAGGGCCCTGGGCCTTGCAGGACGAGCTGTTTACTTGTCAGGGACCCAGCAGTGGCTGCGCGCCTCCTCCCCTCCCCCTGCCCCCGACCGCGCACGGAGCATCCGCGCTCTGTCCCTTCCCAGCGTCTCCTCCCAAGCTTTGCCCTTGAACCCAGGGGGCTAGAGGGCGGCAGACCCGGGTCCCGAGGTCCCGGCCAGCCCGAGGGCCCGAGCAGAAGAGCCACCTTGCTTCGGGGGAAGAGCCTCCCCGCTGGCCGCCCTCTTGTGAATTCTGTCCCGGCCCCGTGTTTCCTGACCTGGATTCCCGAGGACGGATCCCTTCCTTGCCTTCTCGAATTCTTCCCCCTTTCGGCTCCATCATGCTTTCTGCTTTGTCTCTCCTCGTTCTGAACGTGCTTTCTCTGCGATCGCGTCTCATTTCCCTGTGGCTGGGCTGCTGTTGTTTCGTCCTCTTGTTTACTCCGCTGGTCATCAATGGGAGTTATTTCTTTCTCGATGCTGACCTCTTGTTTCTCTGGTGGCGGTGCCTTGGGAAGTCCTTGCCATCCTCCCCTGGATGCTGAGTGAAAGAACCATCTATCAGCCCAGTTTCCTGGGCTCCTGCAGCAGAGTGGGTGGGGAGGATACCCCCGCGGGGGGTAGAGGGGGATACCCCCGTCAAGCAGTTGGGCTGGCAGCAGGGAGAATCCCAGTTTGGGCTTGGGAAATGTGTTCTTGGAATGGATACCTTTTTTCCAGTGGTTTCTTAGTACTGGACTTTTTGTCTCATGGAGAAGCCAGTGGTTTTAGGCTTCCTGCTCCTCAGGAGACCCCCACCCCCATGGAGGTCTGTGGTTAGGTGAAGGGGCAGGTCCTACTCCCTGGGGCCAGATTATTTCCAGGTACAGGGAGTGGGAGTCCACCTCGCCATACTCCCTCTGGTTTCATCTCCAGGACCTGGGAGGGATCTTCCTTTATGATGCAGTTTGGGTCTTGAATGGGAACCTCAAGTTCACAAACCTGCTTTTTGCAGTCATTGAATGGAACTGGAACCCAGGCTTGGCTCAGATCACTTACTTTGCTTTCAAAAACCAAACAAAACCAACAAACAACTCTAAAAATGATCTGAGTCATCTGTATGTATATATACGCCTGCTTCAGACACTGGGAATGCTCCTGTGGTTTGCTTCAGTACCGCCAAAGGGAGCTGGGGGTGGCATTGCCACAGATGGTGAAAAAGGCCCATCAAGCAGAATGTGATTGGTTTGCAAAAAGGGAGCCTGGGTGAAACAGTCGCTTTTGAACTAAAGTTCTGTAAGAGAATGCACAGAAGGTTTCTGGGGTTTCTGGGGCTCTTTTAATTTTTTTTCTTTTATTTTTTTTCCTGACAGATAAGGGGACCTCAGAGTCAGGCAAGGGCGGAATGACGCTCACTGATTCCAAAGCATCTTTAATCTGCCAGGCAGAGGGGCCTTTGCTGCTGGTCTTTCTTGGACCATTCCAGAGAGGTAGGTTGGACGAAGGAGACAAATGGGGTGGTGGGAGAAGGAGAGGTGTTATTTTGCAGATAGGGTAGAATCTGAATGTAATTCTCTATCCTCCCTGGCCATCCAGCCAAAGGAGAACCTATTTGTAGGACTAGTGCCAGAAGGAAGAGAATGACCCATATTCGATGGGAGGGAAGTGAACTAGACCTCAGTCAGCTTCCTCACGGAGGGGTGCTGCCTGGGAAGAGGGGGAGCAGCTTTGCTCTGTTGAGCCCTCAGGGCACAGTATCAAGCTGCAACGTTCAATATGTGACTTGCTCCCGTAGTGGTAGAGTTGGGTTGGCCAGTTTGGGGAGAGAAAAAGTAAAACACTCTTCCAAAGGAAGTGGATTGAATTTTTATAACTCGGTATTGCTTCTCAAGAAGTCCTTCCTGGGGACACGGTTACTCCAGAGAGTTGGCAGTAACCGTATCCGTAATAGGATGCTCCTTGGAGCTTCTAGAACATTAGCTTGGAAGAGGCATGTGATCCTCTTTGTGCAAATGAAGAAACTGAGGGCAGAGACTGACATCAGCTGGGCACTGGCTCAGCAGCCCTCTCTGGGGTTCGGGGCAGCTGGGTATGGTTAGCAAGCTCCCTGATCAGTAGGCCGGCAGTCCCCTCTCGAAGCTCAGTGGGCACGTGCATATTCTGTGGGCACACAGCACCTTTGGCCTTCAACAGCTCTGTCATCTGAGGATGGAATGGGGTGTCGGGTTCCAGCGTGGTGCCATCCTTGGAGGTCTCCCCGCCACACCTGAACCTTGTTTTCTCTTCTTTCTTGGTGTAGATCTCTTTTAAAAGCTCAGATTAAACAGAATGTTAGCCCATAAAGCAGGTAAAAACAAAGAGGCACAAGCAGAGAGAGACTGGCCCAACGCCCTCCATCCAGCACCATCCAGCCCCACCACCCTCCTGAGGCCTCGGGTGCTTCCGTGGGACCCCAGGCCTCCCTGGAACATGGGCGAAAACCACAGATCACATAGACCTGGGTGGTGGAGATTAGAGTTTCTGCTACACACTCATTTCCATTATCTTGATTCCTATTTCAGAAGATATCTTTTAAGAATAATTTTTAACCCTCATACTTTCTTATTTATAAAAATATCTAGTTCCTGTCAAAAATTTGCAAAATACAAAAAACAAAAACAATAAGTATAACCCCCTGTAATCCAACCCCCCACCCCACCATTGTTTGTGGGGATACCCTCCCCCGCTTGCCGGGCAGTCTTCTGTGTGTATCTTTGGGAAACTTAATTTTTAAAATGTTTTGTTAAGTATTATTATGGGCTTCTACGTCAACATAACTGATTGAATGTATGTTTATTTCTGTGGTTTCAAAAAAGCCCACGAAAATGAGAATAAAGGTATAAATCCTTAAGAAAACAGAAAAGTAGATGATAGAGGAGGAAGGATGTAACATTTGAAAGAGAGGAACCAGGTGAGTGAAAGGGAAGCCAAGCACCAAGCGCTGAAAGTCCCATGCTATGGGGGAAGCAAGCCGAGTGTCCGACAGTGGAGCAGAGGGAGGCTGGAAGCGGGAAGGTTGGTGGAAAATGTGCGTTACAGTGGCAGACCCCTTGCGCAGCCCACATGGCCAGGCAGCTCCCAGCTCTGGCTGTGCCAGCATGAGATGCCCAGCTGAAGCCGAATAGCTCGGGCCAGCCTGGGGCGGGGGCAGCCATGAGGGCCCCCGCATACTGAGACCAGGAGGGTTAGGGGAAGGTCTCTGTACTGAACAGGAGACCCTCTCTTTCCTCGACTCCCAGAATATGGCAGCCTGGCTCATGTCCACCCTCCGGACAAGGCCTCGAAGAACTTCTTTCTGAGAAAAACCAACCTCAGATAAAAAATGACCCTCAGGTCTACGGCCATGCCACCCTGAACAAGCCTGGACCCGCCTGATCTCGGAAGCTAAGCAGGGTCGGGCCTGGTTGGTACTTGGATGGGAGACCACTTCGGAAGCCCAGGTGCTGTAGGCGTAGAAAATAAATTTAAAAAATCAGAGATTGTAAGCTGACAGGGACCTTGCAATCTGTGAGGTCAACCAAGAGTTGCCTCGCCTAAAAGAACACACAGAAAAACAAAATGACCCTCAGATACTGACATTGCTGGGGACCCTGTTGAAAAGCTAGCTCGCTGCTTTGTCACTTCCCAGTGATACCTACCAGGCAGCTAGCCCTACCTGTGCACAAAGGGCTCCTAGCACCTCTCTCTCAGATTTAAATGGGCAGCCACGGATCATCCCACGTAGAAGGAGGCCTCCAGCGTGAAAGACAGAGACCCAAACCAACCGAAAAAAGATTCGGAAATCATAAACATGATTGTTTAAAATACAAAGGAATGTGGCTCTTCCTGTAGGTGGCTGGAGGCGACCTCTGAAAAGAGCATGCTATTTACTTGACCCAGAAAACCCCACAAAACCATGCAAATCAAGAGGTTCAAATCTTCGTGTTCACTTCAAGAACACTGGTGAAACTGCCTGGGCCGTCAAGGGTCTGCATATCCAAAAACACCAAGTGTCTGAAGGATGTCACTTCGCAGAAGCAACATGTGCCATTTCGTCGTTACGGTGCCAGAGTTGGTAGATGTGCCCCAGCTGGACAGTGGGGCTGGACACGGGGTCGATGGCCTAAAAAGAGCGCTGGATTTTTGCTGCACGTGCCTACAAATGCAGAGAGTCTAGATGTGGACTCTGGTCATCGGGCACATCCAGGTGAACAAAGCTCCCAAGATGTGGCACAGAACTCACCGAGCGTGTGGGCCGATGAAGCCTCACACGAGCTGTCCCTGCCACAGCGAGATGACCCTTTCTGGAAGAGAGCGGATTGTCCCTAACCCAGAAGAGGAGGTTGCACAGAACGAAAAGAAATCCCAGAAGAAACAAGAAACAAAAACTTAAGGCCCAAGAGTAAATTTAGCATCATGTAAAAATTCAAAAAAATAAAATAAAAAGCCAATAAAAGCTTTTTTTAAAAAAAGAATTTATAAAATAGTAAGCTCTCGGAGATTAAAACTCTGATAGTAAAAACTTCAAGAGGATAGTGCCGGGAGATCGGATAACAAATTTCTGGAAAGTAGAACAGAAAGACCTGCTAGATGGAAGAACGGAAAGGAAAGATAAGAAAGTTAGAGAATCGTTTTGGGAAGCCCCATACCCTCATAGGAGCTCAAGAGGAAGAGGAGAGATGTGGCGAAGAGGAAGTTATCAGAGGAACGACAGGAAAACAACTCGAGACCCGAAGGAGTTCCTGCCCTAAGAGTCCGTGAGGCGTCCTGAGCTCAGAGAACAATGAAAGCACCACTGTGTCAGCTGTCACTGCAGGACGTCATCACGAACTCTCAGGACTCCAGAGGGAGAGAGAAGTCACAAAAGGCCAACGGAGAGAAAAGAGGCCACGTGCAGAAGACCAGAGAACAGAATGGCGTTGACCACAAAAGAGCGCCGGACGGTTCCTGCCCCACGCCAGAAGCTGGAGGACGGTGGAGCTAGACTGTCAGACGTCAAAGGAAATGAATTTCCAGCCCAGAATTCTGTAATCGTCATTCAAGCAACACATTAAGGTTGTTTTTTTTTTTGGGGGGGAGGACATGAATTTTCAAAAACTTGGCCCACCCCGCTTCGTACCCCTTTTCAGGGAAGATCCTGGAGGGTGGGCTCCCCTAAAATGAGAGGGTGAACCAAGGAAGAGGAACAAGGGGTCCGATGCGCAGCGTCTCTTGCTCTCACTGGGCTCAGCTGCCTTCTGTGTTTCGGCTTTTATTTTACTTTGTGTCTGGGGAGTAGGGAGACCAAAGAAATGCCCCCCCATCCCCGCATGGGGACTGGAAAGTATTCATTTCCAAGCCAGATGACCTGGGCTCCCTTGATAGGATGCTCCATTGAGCATCTTAGAAGAGAGGGATGACGCCTGAACCGAATCCAGGCCCGTGGCGGCGGCCGCAGTGGTGCGGGCTGCAAGGTGGAGCTCCTGGCACGGAAGTGGCCGGGGTGCCAACCGACACCCCCTACTCAGGGCCAGTAGCAGCGGTCCTGCCGCAGACGTGCGTCGTGGACTCCGTGTAGAAGCCTACGACCGTCTTTTCTCATTCCCCTTTCCGTATTTCCTGGGGCTGGGAGTTGCCTCATCTTTTCATCTGCTTTGTTTTCAGTGTCCTAACCACAAATCCTTCTTCAAACTCTCCGCGGAAATATGAAACGCCTCCCAAGGCAGCACGTCTGTCGTAACCTGTCCCCCCCTTCCCTGCGTGATCAGTGAGAGTTGGCTTCTTTACCTGAAACCAGGTGTACCCTGACTGGGGGAGAGGACGGGGAAGGGAATTCCCATGATGATGGCGAAGAGAAGTCTCAGTACTACCTGCAGCTCGTCTAGCGAGCAGCCAGCAGGCCCAAGTTGCAGCAAGGTGGCTGAGGGTCCCAGGAGGAATATCTCCCAGGAAAAAACGAGCTGATAGAGTCACTGACATGTTTGCTGCGTTATGGGGTGTTCTGTTGGAGGGTTTGGGGAGAAATTTCATGTTCGTACATAGAAAACAGGGAATTAGAAATGAGGCAACTAGCAAAACGATGAGGCCACCGTCCACAGGAATAGCAGAAAGTTGAACAAGACAGAAACGAAGTCATAGTAAGCCGTGTGGCTTTAGCATGTGGCTTATTTTGCAAAATAGAAGCACCGGTGTTTGATTAACAAAAAATTAATCACATCGCGATACTCAGAAGAGGGAGGAGAGCGTGTGCGCAAACATCCGTGTGTGGGAAAGCACAGGCTTCCCAGGCAAGAAGTTCAAAGCTGAAAATCTAGAAATATCAGTGTAAACCTGTTCTTTAGATGAACATGCAAAGAAAGGCTGAAACTGAGGCCACGTATTTGGACGTGGCGGTCAGGGAACCGCTTTATTTGCTCTTTTGCTTTTTTATGGCTGCAACCATTTGAGTTTTGAGCACTTTTAAAAATCACCTGCTTGGAGAACTTTCCTGGATATTAAAATTTAGTTATTCTGACAGCCACATCCACCCATGACATAGCTGTTTTCATTTTCTCCCTGCACCTCAGATAAATTCGTGTGCACCCGAGTGTCGTCGAACGCGGGCAGGGCTTGCGGTGCTGTGCACCGTGCACAGGTGTCCAGGGCCTGCATTCACTCAGCTGTTACCGCGGGACACTCCTGGTCCATTTCCTTATTTTTGGTTTGTCACTTTCACAAATAACACCACAGTCAACATTTTTTTGCATATGGCATTTCTTCAACTTTTGAATTGTTTTTTTAGGACAACGCCCAAGTTCCCCAAATTACCACATCCGAGATCGTGCATTTTTGCTATTAATTTCGATGTGTAGCGTCTGGGGACTCCACTTGGTGCAGGCCCAAGCCTCCCCTCCCCGCAAGATGGGCCATGAACTGAACCTCGGTAAGAGATCGTCGGGACAGAATTTTTTGCAGGCTAGTTTTTTTTCTGATGGCAGCAGGAGTCAGAAGTCTTCCCCCTCCCCCCTTTCCCGCCCCAATATAGAACAGAATTTCCAGAGACCCACACGTCTCACTTTTGACGTCTGTCTTGGTTTTCCCCCACTGAGGATTTTTTTTTTCTTTTTAAATATTCAAATTAAAACTTACTGTCCTGTTAAAAACGATGGCCTCGTGGGAGATACATTTTAAGCGGGAGAGAGTAAAAATAAAAGAAAAAAAGAAGAAGTTTAAAACAGAGAGGCAGAAGTGAGCAGACAAGACGCCGGGCGCGAGGCCTCGGTTTACCTTCCGTCCGTTCTCTTCCTCCACTCCTCCGACCCCTTCTCCTCCGGTGGCGGGAGCTCAGGGTGTCAGACACCCCTTTCTTTCCAGTCCTGGGCATGGACTTTGGGATGTCCGTCTTGCCTGGCCTCTGGCTTCTGGAGGTTTCTTCCCTGCTCCCTTTTTGAGCACATGTTCCCCACCCCCACTGACCACCACTGGACAGTAGCCTTGCATTCGATGATGACATTAGTGGTGCTGCATGCGTTGGATTTGCAAGGCGTCCGTCTGTTTTGCTGTGGCTGATGGCTGTGGTCCCCAGGCAGCTGTAGCCCAGGGCCACCCTGCGAGACACACTGAGGTGCTTCCCGTGAAAGGTGTGCTTGGGAAGAACAGCACGTCTATCCTGAAACTATGCCCACTGGGGCCCCTGGACTGTCAGCTTTTCCTTCTGGTCTTTGGATTTGGTTGTCGAGGTTTTTAGGGACAAGGAACTTCAGAGCTGGGGTGCCTGCTCCTCAGCAAAAGCAGAGGCTTCGGGTGTCGTGTGGCTTACAGGGCCCGGTGCGTTTTCTCGTTCCTTCTGGCCCTGCAGCTGCTACCTGGGAGCCCGGCCTGGCCTGGCTGAGTTCCCACTCCCATGCTTGCCTCCCTCCCTCCCACTTTCCTCACAGCAGCCAAGCGACCTTCCTTGTAAAGGAAGTGCCATATCAGTCCTGGCTTCAAACGCTTCAGTGGCTTCCCTGTACACTGACAGCCAAACCTGACCTCACGTGGCCCACGGCCCCGCACGACCCGCCTCACTGTTCCCGCACGACCCGCCTCACTGTCTCAGCCTGTCAGTTCCCCTCGCCCTCGAGCTCCCGACTCCCAGATCTGGTACCTGCTCTCCTGCCTCAGGGCCTTTGCACTTCCCACCCCTGGAACCTGGTTCATAGAGCTTTTCTGGATCCTTCTCATCACCAGGGCCTCAGCTCCACCATGATCCCACCTGAGGATCCTCCTGGACGCTCCCTGCCAGCTCCTTTCTGTTGCATCCTAACTCTTCCTACTGCCTGAAACCAGCTGGTCCAGTCATCGCTCTTTTCCTTCTTTTGTTTTCTCCCGTTAGAATAAAAACTCCGCGAGAGCAGGGATGCTCCCTGCCCCATTCCCCGATGCTCAGTTCAGCATTCACTGAATGAACGAATGACCAGAACTTGGGGCCTGCAGCCTTCTGGGACAAAGGGGGGCCCTTCGCATCCTTTCCCCCAAGGGTCTCCAGGGGGGCGGGGGGCTGAAGGATCACAGGGCTTTTCCTGGCTCCCAGAGCCGGGGGTGGTTTCTAGAAGGCTCCTGTAAGGCAGACATGCAGGGGCCCTGCAGGGAAGTGGGAGCTCTGGGTAAAGCACCATCTACTCCGCTTCTGAAGTGTCCACTTGTGCTCATTTGCCACAGAAGTTGGGCAACAGGGAAAGTGTCCGTTTCACTCCCCGTGAGTGGGCAGCTGGGAAGCAACTCTCGAGGAGAAGGGCTTTTTGAGGCTGAGAAGTACCTGAAAGTAAACAAACCCGACCCAAGAGTCACTTGGCCCAACTCGGAGGCTGCCCCATTCAGCATGGTGCGAAAGGCCAGCCCGTGTGGCCTCTGCTCCTTGTCACGGCTGGTCTTGTATCCTCCCAGGCTGTGTTGGTGGTAGACACCTGGAGTATGTGTATAACCACCTTCTAGAAGTTTCTGAGGCTCCTTCTCTTGGGCCACAGGCGTTGGACAGATGTTTTGTCCCAGCATTCGTCACCATCTCTCTCTACAGACAGATCCACAGGAATGACCTGGAGAGACCTTCACACTCCTGCTCTACAGAGACTTCTGGAGGCTCATGGCACGTTTTGCATAAATAAACAGGACGCACTTCTCTTTCCCTGCTGCCTGCCTGTCCCCTGCATAGAGCTTGCTGAGGGTGACTCATGTGCTGCCTTGGGAAGCTACTCCCCGGGCCATGTGACTGTAGCACCAGAAAGCCTGCCTTTATGTTGGCAAAGGCTGGGCGGCCGCTCCTGGTCCGAGCATCAGCCACGTTTGCGATGGCCACTGGGAAGATGAAGTCCGACAGACGTGGGAGTCGCCAGCTCAGAGCCCCGGGGCAGCGGCATTTCAGAGGGAATGAAAGGGACTCTCCAGCAGTGTCCAGCTTGGGACAGGCCACCAGCCAGCAATTCTGCGAGCCCCTTACACTTTTACATCTGGGTGGTAAATTTTCATCACCCGCCCCATCTCTGACACCTAAACCTGGCTGACATCTTTACCCCTTTCCTCACTGTCCCCCATCCCATCCACCCAAGCTCCAAAATATATCTGGTTCTCTCCCCAGTTCCAGCGCCTTCTGGGTTCAGCCACTCCATCAGTGGCATGAGCTCCCCACTGTCCCCCGCTCGCCTGCTTATTCCTCCAGCACTTCCACACCATAACCAGCAGCTTCGCTTCAGACGCGGCTCCCTCGCCTCAAACTTACCTCCAGGGCTGCCCATCACTCCGAGGTGCCACCCCTGTTCTAAAGGCCCCACAGGACTTGGTCGCTGCTCACCTCTCGAACCATCTCATCCCACAGCATCCCCTCCCCGCCCCCAGCCAAGGCTCCGGGATGGCCCACCTTCTTGTAGCTCTGGATGGGACCAGCACACTCTGCTCCTCGACTCTGGTGTCCGCTCCTCAGAGGCACGTTCCCGGCCTCCCGACCTGGAGCAGCCCCTGCACCTCTTCTCAGTCACGTCACCATCTGACATGTTGTCCACTGCACTGATGCAACATGTGACCACCTTTCTTCCCTACCGTGTATGTGGGTGTGTCTCCCATCTTGGGGTGGGGGGGGGAGCCTAATACACTTTGAGGCTGAGCAAATGAGAGCTTGGTGCCTAGAACATTCTTCTACAGTTGGCCTGCCAGGCCCCATCTGGAGCACCAGACTTGGGCAAGAGTCTAAAAAATGCATTGTAAGGAAGGGTGGTCAAAGGCACTGGGGCCACATCTGGAAGCGTCAACAGATAACAACTCCGTGTGCCTCCAAGGCAGCGCAGAGGACAGGGCCTGACTCTTAGAGGCCAGCCAGTTTCCAAGGAAAAAACTCTGAATACTAGAAGCTTCCCAGAATGGAATGTGTTGCTGCATTAATGGATACTTTCAGCTTTAAGTGACCAAAAAACTCAACTCAAACTACGTGGAAAAAAAATAAGTAAAGCAATGGAGATTCGTTGGCTGACAGAACTGAAAAGTCCGGGGAGAGAGGCTAGCTTCAGGCATGGCTGGATCCAGGACATCAAAGGATGTCCTTGGGACCCCACTTGTACTGTGCTTTCCCCCATGCTGGCCCCCTCAGATTCCACCCCTAAGGGCAGCAGGTGGTCACAGGCAGCCATGGTATCTGCGGCCCGAGGAGGAAGTCCCCATGGAAGTCCATATGTCAGAACCCATTGTGCGGGTTTGCTGTTCGCGTGCCCATCCTGGAATCCCTGTAGCCAAGAGAAGCCGTACGGTGACTGGCTGGGCCTAAGTCTCACTCCTGCTTCCAATCTGACTCCCATGGCCAGGGGACGTTCTGGGCTCTTGATTGGCTGGCTTGGGTCTCAGGCAACTCCAGAGGCCAGGAGTGAAGTCAGTGCCTCTGAGCCACATGGGCCGAGGGCATGCTGAGTTTGTGAAAATTAAAGTCTCTAGCTTCCAGATCAAGAAACCAAAAATTGCCAGCACCCACATTTTGCCATCCTACTGCTGACGTGCATTTAGGAAGGTTCTGGTTTGAGGCTGTTAGGAATCGCAGTGCCGCAGGTGCTCTTGGGCTCATCTTCGGGGCACGTGCACTTGCATTTCTGTTGCGTGTCTACCTAGGAGGGGCGTTGCTGGGTCAGGGGCGTACGTGTGTTCAGCTTTAGTGTTGGTACTGTCCGTTTTCCTGTGGTTGTTTCAACCTGCATTCTTGGAGCAGTTTTGAAGTCCCTGGATTGGCTGACATCTGTGTCCCGCACATACTGCAGAGCAAGGATGAGTCCGGGCTTTATAGAGACTTGGGGCTTGTTAGCAGCTGCACCATGGGTCCTGGGCCCACAGAGAGGAAAGAAGTTTCTGCTTTCTCCCATCCCATCTCTGGCATTCGATCGCGTCCTGCCCACGCCATCCCGAGTCTTCCTCTCTTAGTTTTTCACACCGCAGTATTTCCCTGCATCCCAGATGGATGGGTGGTGATGGCTCCATTTCCACAGCGCTAAGGGGCAGGGGAGGGAGGGCGCATCTGTCTTGGAGCCCCGTCTGTCCCTTTGGCTGGAGTCCCGGGGAGCTCATGCCTCACATGCTCATCTCAGCCTCAGATCAAATGGCCCAAGGTGCCCCTGAGTCCCCGAGCTTGGGCAGAGCACTTGCAGCAGCGGTCCCCAGCCTTTGCTCACTAGGGATGGGTGCTCCTCTGAGAATCTAATGCCTGAGGATCCGAGGTGGAGCTGAGGCAGTGATGCTGGAGCTGGGGAGTGGCTGCAGATACAGATTGACTCTGGGCTCGCTGGCCTGTCTCTCATCTCCTGCCGTGTGGCCTGGTTCCTAACAGGCCACAGACCGGTACCAGCCCACAGCCTAGGGATTGGGGACCCCTGATGTATAGCATTGTAAGTGGATTCTCCAAGAGTCTTGACTAGCCCCAACTTTTTAAATCAAAAAGAAAGCCTTTGGCCCAGCCATTCTCAGAAAGAGGAACCCAAAGTAGGATGTGGTTTTACAATCAGAGGAAGTGGGTCTGAGCCGTGGTGGCAGCGTAGGACAACGTGCAGTCCTGCTGCTGCGAGCAGCCTCTGCATCCCACCGAGGGCGAGGCCGGGCTTGCCCGTGAGCCCGTGACTTCCACGTCTGGAAGTGTCTGTCGCTCTACTTTCCCTTCTAAGAAAGCTGTTCTTTTCTGCTGTGAAACAAAATTTTTTAAAAAGGGTGAAAAGGTGGCTTGGTCTAGGAGAAGATATTTCCAGCTCCTTTAATCAGCAAAGGAATTCAATCTAGAGTATAAAAAAGAAGCCCTACAAGCTAATAAGAAAAACGAAAACCCCATAGAGAAATGGGCAAAGTTTATAAGCAGGCTCTTGGGAGAAGGTAAATGTTTCGTGGAAACGCAGATTAAAACAGCAAGGGCATTTCATGCCCCTCAGATCGGCAGAAATGAGTGAGTTAACGATATCAAGTGCCGGCGGTACTGAGATGAAGCACGGATGCCCCAGACCTGCGCTGTCAGGTCCGGCTCTTGGGTACCTGAACTGTGGGAGAGTGTGACTGAGGAACAAAATTTCTAAACTTTTAATTTCATTTTAATTCACTTAAAGGTAAGAATGAATACTTGATCCATTTATCTGAAAACTTAAAAGGACGTCTGGAACAACTTGTGTCCGTGAACCTACTTTTTCACCTGTCCGTCGTATGAAATCTACCTATGATGAAGATGAAGATTTCCAATGAAAAATCTCGTGTCCGAATTGCAGTGTGCTCTACGTGTAAAGTGCACGCCAGATTTTAGACTTAAAGCCAAAAATAAAAAATAAAAAATATATCTCCTTAGTCATTTTTCTGTATCGATAACACTGACATAACCATAGTTTGAATATATTGGGTTAAATATATCACTAAGCTTGATTTTATCTGTGTCTTTTAACTTTTTTTTCTTTTTTTCACTGTGGCTACTGGTAACTGACATATATGGTTTATTTACCTTGTGACATTGGACATTCATCCAGACTCTGACACCTACGCAAGGAAATGTGAGCAAGAATATATGTTGTTGTAGCATCGTTCGTCATAACCAAAAAGAGTAGAAACAAGCCTTGCGGCTCATCAACAAGAGAAGGAGGGTAAATAAATAGTGGTTTATTTACACAGTGAAATACCACACAGGAGTTAAAATGAATGGACTCGAGCTGCGTGTTATCAGCATAGCCAGATCTAAGGACCGTAAGCAAGTTGCAAAAGACTGTTTATACAAAGCTCTCGAGCATGCAGAAACATTGGAAATTGTTTGTGGATACAGATTCGTAAAATAAAGGTGTAAAAACATGCGTGGGAATTATAAACAGTCAGGGCCTGGGTGGTAGCAGCCTGAAGCTGGTAAACGTGGGGGTGGATCCCGAGGCAGGGGCCTGGAGCGGGGAAGATGCTGGAAGACCTTTCATCGTGTCTGTGACATCATGTTACCTAACTAGGGGGTAGGGGTGACTGAGGGGTTTGGTACGACTGAGATTTTTCAACAAATTGTTTGAGGGCCAAAGCCATTGTTAAGCCACTTGGTTTCTGGTTAGAAAGTTTCAAAGAACTGTAGCCTTCGGTCCTTCTCGAGTCCTGGGTTGTCTGACCAGTGTCCTGCCATTTTGTGTCTTTGCCAACTGGTGGCCATGGTGAGATCTCCCGTGTGTGAGTCCCTGAGAAAGAGGGATTTGGAACGGGTCTCTTGGTGTCTTGAGTCGGAGCCACTGCTGTTCGGATGCAGACAGAGCGCACCTGCCTGTAAGGGAGGCAGCTCAGCCCAGCGGTGACCTGGGACTGTAGGAGGCACAAGCCACCCCAGGCCAGAAAAGGCCCAGAGAGGTGGGCTCTGGATGCCCATGGGCCGAGACTCCATCCTGAGCTGTCAAAGGTCCTGACATCCTGTTTTTCGAAGGACTTACCTAGTCCACCTGCGGGGACTCATTTTGCCTTTGCTTCCTTTTCAGAACAGCTGGTGTCTGAGAAGTGAAAAAAGCAGGATGCCCCCAGGGGTTGACTGCCCCATGGAATTCTGGACCAAGGAGGAGAACCAGAACGTGGCAGTGGACTTCCTGCTGCCCACGGGGGTATACCTGAACTTCCCTGTGTCCCGAAATGCCAACCTCAGCACCATCAAGAAGGTAACGATCTTGACCTTAAAACTAATCCTCAGAGCTTGGAACTCGGAGAGAAGGACGAACAGACTCGCACTCACATGCATAGTTGATCAGATCTGAGATCCTCAAATATGCACAAGATCAGCGACATCCAAGAATTGTTTAAAAACTTGCGGGCAGAGTCCACTAGCATTCCGCCAGAGTTCAGCTGCCCGCAGGGTCCGTGCACACCTGCCCTCACCAGGTTTCAGGGGGGTGTCGGGGTGTGGTGCCCATGTGGCCTTCCGTTCTCGCCACGGCTGCGTCCTCATTTTTGGAACCACACCCCATCCACGGCCACGTAAGCGTTTTATCGGTCTTTTTTTGTCTTTTGGAGCTGAAGTCCTAGTAAACGTCATCTTTGGAAACCGTTTTGTCTTGTTGGATAATTTTCAGGGTCAATTACTGAGTCGAAGGATTAGACATCTGGACAGTATTTGGTGGCTACTGTCCCGTGACCCTTCAAAGGGCTTGTTCTACTTAAAAAGTGTGGCATTTAATGGGTCATGCCAGAGGGCAAGACCTTAGCTCTGAATTTTAAAAGCAGGAAAAAAAAGAAAGAGAGAGAGAGAATGGACCATTCTTGAGGGTTTTAATTATTTTTTTTAAATCTTACTGGAAAATTAAGAAAAAACATTTTTTTCCCCATTTTAAAAGTAATGTGGACACACTGAAATTTCGGACCAGAAGAAAAAGGAGGAGAAAAGCATCCACGACCCAGCCACATGTTACTGTTACCTGTTTTCTTTTTTTATTTACGACGTAGCGTTGTGTTTTGTGGTGATTCTCGTTAGGAGCTGTTACGTTTGTTTATTTCTGAGTTGACATTATAACATCTTTTCCCTGTTATTAACTATCTAAATACCACCTTAAGGTTAAGCCTATCTGCTTACAGAGCTATAAATGCGGGTTATTCAAACGAGAACACGACAAATGGAAAACCCTGCAGTCACGCCCTGGTTCTGCTTCAGTTTCCTCATATACTCATTTATTCTGGGGGCCGGGGAGTAAACGATCTAGGCTTTGCCGGCCTCGTGGTGTTTGTCCCAACTACCAGCTCTGCCTGGAAGGGTGAAGGTGGCTTTGGACAATGTGTAAATGATGGGCGTGGCTCTCCCAGGAGCCTGTGGCCTACCACGTCCCGCTCTTTGTAATTAATATCTTTACTGTTGTTGTTTTTATGGAATGGGCTTGAATGACATTTGCTATACAGCTCCCCCCGCCCCCCACTGAATGATGCACCTTGGAGCACTCTGTCACACAGGTACCCCTAGCTTCTGGGTCCCATCCCAAGCTCTCCCTTGGCGTTGATGGGCCATAATTCCCATCCCCCCACGGAAGAAACACAGGGCCATTCATTCTCCCTCGTCCGTCTTCACTGTGACATAGTGGGGGACACCTTTGCACTGAAGCTTGGCTGTTGGATGGCTCTCCAGCGATCCCTGGGGGCACCTCGCCCAGAGGGCAAACATGCCACAGGGGGTTTTATGGCCCCCCTCAGTTCATTTTTTCTAAATTAGGGCGCCGAGCCCTAGAATGATTCGCTGGGGGCGTCTGGGGTCACGTCCAGCGGGCCGTCTCTCAGAGTAACCTAGAGGGGAGACCGCAGGACTCAGTTCGAGATTTCAGTGCATGCCTGGCACTCTTCACGGCAATGGGGACTCCTGGCGCCCCACGTGGGCATGGCTCCAGGGGTCTGGCAGGGCGGCGGTCTTGGGGTCTCGCCCTTGCCCGCTTGTCAGGGTCCTGCAGGGTGGGACACCCAGACTGAGGCCAGCCTCTACCCAGCTCCCAGCTCCCCGGGGCCCCGCCCGCCTTGGTCGGAGGGGCTGACGGCGACTGTCCCTCTCAGGTGTTGTGGCACCGAGCCCAGTATGAGCCGCTGTTCCACATGCTCAGCGACCCCGAGGCCTACGTGTTCACCTGCGTCAACCAGACGGCGGAGCAGCAGGAGCTGGAGGACGAGCAGCGGCGGCTGTGTGACATCCAGCCCTTCCTGCCGGTCTTACGCCTGGTGGCCCGCGAGGGCGACAGGGTGAAGAAGCTCATCAACTCGCAGATCAGCCTCCTCATTGGCAAAGGTACGTGGGCCGGGCGGGCCGCGTGGGCCAGGCCGCCCTGCCCGCCCGGGCGCGGCCCTCGCCCCCCACGCTGACGGGCCCTGCCCGCCCCTCAGGCCTCCACGAGTTCGACTCCCTGCGCGACCCAGAGGTGAACGACTTTCGAGCCAAGATGCGCCAGTTCTGCGAGGAGGCGGCGGCGCGCCGCCAGCAGCTGGGCTGGGAGGCCTGGCTGCAGTACAGCTTCCCCCTGCAGCTGGAGCCCTCGGCCCGCACCTGGGCGCCCGGCACCCTGCGCGTGCCCCACCGGGCCCTCCTGGTCAACGTCAAGTTCGAGGGCAGCGAGGTGAGCCGGGGCTCCTGCCGGGGCCGCGCCCAGGTCGCCGTGTCCCCGGGGGGCGCTGCCCCCGTGAGGCTCCCCAGGCCCCACCGGCCCCCTCGATTCCCTCTCCCTCCCCGGAGCATCGGACGATGTTGGCGGGGTCCCACCGGGCAGGTCTGACGAGGCAGGATGACCAGACGGCCTTGGCCGTTGGTCTGTTCATTCCTCCGTCCAGCACCTGTTCCCTGGGTGTGGGCCGTGCGCCTCCGCCAGAAACCCCCTCCCGGGGCTCACGTTCAGGACCCCGCGGGCCCTCCACAGGCGGACTCTCCCTCCCCCTCCAGGAGAGCTTCACCTTCCAGGTGTCCAGCAAGGACGTGCCCCTGTCGCTGATGGCCTGCGCCCTCCGGAAGAAGGCCACCATCTTCCGGCAGTCCCCGGTGGAGCAGCCCAAGGACTACGCGCTGCAGGTGAACGGCAAGCACGAGTACCTGTACGGCAGCTACCCCCTCTGCCAGTTCCAGGTGAGGGCTGGGGGCCTGGGTTCCCCACGGCCAGGGCCGGGGTCTAGTGGGGGTTGGGGGAGCTGGTTCTTTGCCCCCTCTTGAGCCTGCTAAGCCAGGCCTTTGGGAGTCACAGGGAGACTGCCCGCTGCTGAGCGGGCCCTCCTGCGAACACGAGGAGGTGGGCAGGGCCAGGAAGGGCCAGCAGGAGAGGCCAGAAGGGCCTGAGACAGGCAGTGGTCAGCGTGGGGGTGCCCCGGGCAGCCACGGAGGGCTGAGGCCCCCCGCCGGCCACTCACTGCATCCGCATCTCAGTACATCTGCAGCTGCCTGCACAGCGGGCTGACCCCCCACCTGACGATGGTGCATTCCTCCTCCATCCTGGCCATGCGGGATGAGCAGAGCGACCCTGCCCCCCAAGTCCAAAAGCCGCGCACCAAACCGCCCCCCATCCCCATGAAGAAGGTGAGCCGGTGCCTTCCTGCCCTTCTCCCCTTTCCCCTTCCTCCCATCTGTTGTCCAGCCAGAGCCCACTGGGCAACGCCCCAGGCCCGTGGCAGGTCCGGGGACCCCTCGTCTCCTGCCCCTTGGCTGGGCAGCCTGTGAGCTTGGCAGCCAACACGGCTGACGGCTGACATGCCAGGGAGGAGGCCCGACTAAACAGCCCGAGGCAGCCTGCGGCCTGAGCACAGGAGTGTGGCCCTAGGCCACCCGCAGAGCGGGTTTTCTGGCAAAGGATGGAGTTAGGAGCAGGGAGCTGAGCCCCGTCACAAACCTGCAACACTCTCGCCCCTAAGAGCCACCAAGGCTCTGCGTCCGTGTGCCCTAATGGTGCCCTAATGGCCTTGCTTTCCCTCTCCGCTGCCCAGCCCTCCTCTGTGTCTCTGTGGTCCTTGGAGCAACCCTTCTGCATCCAGCTGATCCAGGGCAGCAAAGTGAATGCCGACGAGCGGATGAAGGTAGGAGCTCCTGAGCTGGAGGGGGGAGCGGGTGTTTTTTTGCACAAACAAGGTGGCTGTGGCCTGTAGGGGCAAGAGGAAGAAGGGGGGTCACATGAAAGCCACCTGACCACATTACCCAGCATCCCTGACTGGGGTGGTTGTGAGCTGCTTCAAAACAGGAAGGGGGGAGGGGAGCAGGCCGCCGGCCAGAGAGGTGGATTCGTAGAAACCCGGCCCAGTCAGTTCTGGGTACTTGACTCTGGAGGTTGTGGGGCCAGGCCCGGCTCAGGGATGTGAAAAACCGCAGTCAGGGAGGTGACAGGAATTGGAAGAGGGGCCGCTCCAGCTGGGCTGGGCACGTTAGGACTGCCAGGGGCCATGGAGGTGCGTGCAGCATATGCTGGACCCCCAGGGGCCAAGCCCACTTCTGAGCTGGTCACACACCCCATCTCTCCAGTTCTTAGGACAGCCCGCAAGGTCCAGGTTTCATTGTTCCATTTGCAAGATGTGAAACCTGGGTCTCTTTGGGGAGCCTTTTTGTCGGGGTCATTTCACAGGCAGGCGTGTCTGGGTTCCCCTGGAGGAATCTTGGGGCACCGGGTGAAGGCAGCTTTCTGGCTGGGCTGTCACGGCAGAGCTGGCGGAGGCAGGGCCGGTGTTCACGCAGCATTCAATCCTTCCCCAGCCACAGCGGCTCCTAGCTGTGGAGGGGGCCCTTGGGTGTCAGAGTCAAGGTCCCTGGAGTTCCTGAGGCCTCAATGAGGCCAGAGTAGGACGTGACATGGCCCCAGGGTCCCACGGCATCAGTGGGGAGCTGAGACCCGGTGCCCATGCACGGACCCTGCACCCCCCCTTCACCCCTAGACCCCCGCCTCGTGGCCACTCAGCCCACGCAGACAGGCAGCACCCCCCCCCCTTGGACCTCCTTCCACGTGGGAAATGGGATGCAGACCCATTTGGAATGAGGCCATTTCCAGAGATTCTGGCCTCAGGCGGGTGGGAGAACTTGGGAGGGGAGAGGCACCCGGGCCCCTGCCGCCTGTCACCTGTGCCCGCACCTTCGCCAGCTGGTGGTGCAGGCGGGGCTGTTCCACGGCAACGAGACGCTGTGCAAGACGGTGTCCAGCTCCGAGGTGAACGTGTGCTCGGAGCCCGTGTGGAAGCAGCGGCTGGAGTTCGACATCAACGTCTGCGACCTGCCACGCATGGCCCGCCTCTGCTTCGCGCTGTACGCCGTCATCGAGAAGGCCAAGAAGGCCCGCTCCACCAAGAAGAAGTCCAAGAAGGCGGTGGGTGGGGCCGGGGGAGGCTGGGGCCAGGCCTCCGAGCGCCGGGTGCACTCCCTGCTGGCCCCAGGCCAGCCCTGCAGGCCCGGGGGCCACTCAGCCTGAGGACACCCTGGCCGCTGCCCCGCGGTGTGACGGCTCCGGGTTCCCGGGCTCGTGAGCAGGGCAGCTCGGAATATCTGAGCCTGGGCCTTCGGTCCTTGGGGGAACCAGGACAAGGACAAGTTCGCTGTCCTCAGCGCCGGGAGCCTGAGTCAGCCGCTGGCCGGGAAAGCAGCGGTGCTTGGCCACTGAGTCACCAGGCCCCGATGTGAGCGGCTGCTGAGCCCTGCTGACCCCTCCATAGCTGAGCTGGCCAGCTTTCTGGGGCCCGTGCGGTTCGTTTGGGGTTCCGCCAGGAGCGGGGATGCAGCTGCGGCAGAAGGGAACCGAGAGGTGGCCGGGGATCTGGGTGCGGGCAGGGAAGCTGGCCCGGAGGCCGAGCACAGCCGTCACATGAGCGAGGGGTTGGCTCTGGCGCTGGCCGTGACGCGCCCCGTCCCCTCCCAGGACTGCCCCATCGCCTGGGCAAACCTCACCCTGTTCGACTACAAGGATCAGCTCAAAACGGGCGAATGCTGCCTCTACATGTGGCCCTCTGTCCCAGGTGGGCCTAGGCCGGGAGGGAGAGGTGCGCGGGGCGGGGTGTCCCAGACGTGCGGCATTGCCCCTGCAACTCCATCTGTCCCTGTGTCCAGACGAGAAGGGGGAGCTGCTGAACCCCACGGGAACCGTGCGCAGCAACCCCAACACCGAGAGTGCTGCCGCCCTGGTCATCTGTCTCCCCGAGGTGGCCCCCCACCCTGTGTACTACCCTGCCCTGGACAAGGTCAGTGAGGGCCCCCGGGCACCGGGGCCTGGGACCCACCCTGCTCAGAGGCCGTGGGGGCTGAAGGCGGGTTTTGTGATCCTGTTTCTGGGGCTCCCCGGGGTGTGGTCCCCACACCCTGTGAGTTGCCCTGGGTAGGCTCTGGGTCACCACGTATTTGGGGGCTTTCTCGTCTCTCTGCAATCCTCGTGTGCCCCAGGGCAGTGGTCCTCAACCAGAGGCCACTTTGCCCCAGGGGACCTCAGGCAATGTCCAAAGACGTTTTTGGTCGTCACGTCCAGTGGGAGAGATGCCCCTGGCTTCTCACGGGTAGAGGCCGGGGAGGCCCGACAGTGTTCAGACAGGGATGCCCACCTCTGAGAGTCACTGGCCGGCAGTGCTGCCCCCTGACCCCCTGGGCCGGGGCCCCACCATCTGGCGCAGGCCCGGGGGACCCTGCTGAGCGAGGCCTGTCTCTGCAGATCCTGGAGCTGGGGCGGCACGGAGAGCACGGCCGCTTCACGGAGGAGGAGGTGAGGGGGGTGCCCGGGTCGGGGGGTGGCGAGCCTGGCGCCGGCGCGGAGCCGGCTGCAGCCCTCACCTGCCTGCGCCCCTCAGCAGCTGCAGCTGCGGGAGATCCTGGAACGGCGGGCGTCGGGGGAGCTGTACGAGCACGAGAAGGACCTGGTGTGGAAGATGCGGCACGAGGTCCAGGAGCACTTCCCGGAGGCGCTGGCCCGCCTGCTGCTGGTCACCAAGTGGAACAAGCACGAGGACGTGGCCCAGGTGGGCTGCAGGGGAAGCCTGGGGGCGGGGGCCGCCGGGAGCCAGGCCCGGTCTCCGGCCGCCCCGCACCCTGACCACTGGCTCCCCCAGATGCTCTACCTGCTCTGCTCCTGGCCCGAGCTGCCCGTCCTGAGCGCCCTGGAGCTGCTGGACTGCAGCTTCCCTGACCGCCATGTGGGCTCCTTCGCCATCAAGTCCTTGCGGAAGCTCACGTGAGTCCCCCCGGCTGCACCCCGAATGCCCAGCGGCGGGCCCTGGCTGGGGACCAGACCTTCGCTGGGGGCCCACTCTGGAGGCCGGCCCCTCACCCCGGCCCCAGCCCCCTCGCGGGCCGCAGACCCCTGTCCCGAGCCATGATGCTCCGGGCACTAGCCACCTCCCCCCCCTGCAGGGACGACGAGCTCTTCCAGTACCTGCTGCAGCTGGTGCAGGTGCTCAAGTACGAGTCCTACCTCGACTGCGAACTTGCCAAATTCCTGCTGGACCGGGCCCTGGCCAACCGCAAGATCGGCCACTTCCTCTTCTGGCACCTCCGGTAGCTGGACTGCCCCGGCCCCTGCGTCTCCCTGGGAGGCCAAGAGGAGGAGGGCCCTCTCGCTGGCCTGGGTGTCCTCTTCGGGCACTGGGTGGCCCTGCCAGGCGAGGCTCAGCCGCTTCCTCCTCCCTCCAGCTCCGAGATGCACGTGCCGTCGGTGGCCCTGCGCTTCGGCCTCATCATGGAAGCCTACTGCAGGGGCAGCACCCACCACATGAAGGTGCTGATGAAGCAGGTGAGGCCCAGGGTCTTCACCCCAGGTTGGGCTCCATCCCTGGGCAGGGGCAGCCAGGCCGCTTTAGAATCACAGGGGGTGGCCCGAGGCTCATGGCCTGCCCCGCCAGGCCTGCCCACGCCACCCTCCTGTCCTCCTGTCCAGGGGGAAGCGCTCAGCAAACTGAAGGCCCTGAACGACTTTGTCAAAGTGAGCTCCCAGAAGAGCCCCAAGCCCCAGACCAAGGAGCTGCTGCACCTGTGCATGCGCCAGGAGACCTACCTGGAGGCCCTCTCCCACCTGCAGTCCCCGCTCGACCCCAGCACCCTGCTGGCTGAAGTCTGGTGAGCCCCGGCTTGGGCCTCCTCCTGCCCCCCGAGGCCCGGAGGGGCCCCTGCTGACCGCCCTGTGCCCGGCAGTGTGGAGCAGTGCACCTTCATGGACTCCAAGATGAAGCCGCTGTGGGTCATGTACAGCAACGAGGAGGCAGGCAGCAAGGGCAGCGTGGGCATCATCTTCAAGAATGGGGACGGTGAGCAGGCCGGGCCCCGGGAGGGACCTGCTGAGCCCTTGGCCTCGTCTCACCCAGCTGCACTGCCCTCGGGAGACCCTGGGGGGGGGACCTCGGGAGGGTGAGCAGAGGGGAAGTCCTGGGGCCTGGGCATGGCTGGGGGAGGAGAACCCACTGGAAATTCGTGCTTTTCCTTCCGGGGCTGGGGGCACAGACCTCCGCCAGGACATGCTGACTCTGCAGATGATCCAGCTCATGGACGTTCTGTGGAAGCAGGAGGGCTTGGACCTGAGGTGAGGAGCCCGCCTGTCGGCGTCTGTGCCTGCGCCAGGCCCAAGACCCTGTCCCTTTGGAAGGGTCCCCTGCCAAAGCCGACATTACCACCTCGGGAACAACGGCGGTTCTAGGGAGAGCAGGGTCCAGTTCGTAACTGAGGCCAAGAGGGTGGTGATAGGGCCATAGAAGAGGGTGGAGGCCGGCGCTGGCCCAGCACGTCTCACCAGCTTCCTGTTCCCCAAGCGTCCTTGGCTTCCTGCCCCTTGTTCTTCCCAGCCGGTGGCTTTTCCCTCTGAGCCGGTGTGAACTCAGCCGTGGTGCTGGCCTTTCCTCCGCATCTTGGATGCTGGTACCGACTGCTCCACAGAGCCTGCCACGGGGCCCCCGGAGTCGGGCTCCTCCCCAGCTGCCGCCCGTTTTGCTCCTTTTTAGCAACTTGAGTAGCATCTCCTGTGGCTAGTTCAGGTGTGGCCTCAGCCCCGGGACAGCCCCTGACCACGGCGTTTGCCTGCCCCCCACCTGGCTAGGATGACCCCCTACGGCTGCCTCTCCACGGGGGACCGCACAGGCCTCATTGAGGTGGTGCTGCACTCGGATACCATCGCCAACATCCAGCTGAACAAGAGCAACATGGCAGCCACGGCCGCCTTCAACAAGGATGCCCTGCTCAACTGGCTCAAGTCCAAGAACCCTGGGTAGGTTTCGGGCCTTGGGGACAGGTGACACGTGCGGTGTGGGAGTCAAAGGCGAGGACAGGCGTCGCTGACAGTCTCATGGCTTCTCGGCTCAGTTGGGGACCAGCCCATGTTGTGTCATGGCAGGGGGTCCCCACGCTTTCAGCCATCTGTCACCATGCAACAACCCTCTGCACTTGGGGACGTAAAGCCACCACCATTATCGTTGGTTCAGACACTGTCAGCTCGAGCTGGCTCAGCGGGTGGCTATGCTGCCGGGGTCACTGCTGCCCTCCAGTAGCTTGGCTGGGCCGGGAGTGTGGCATGTGGGGGCCCAGCTGCCTGTGCTCGGTGCTGCGTGTGGCCTGTCCCCACTGTAGCCTCGGCTGCCCCGCGTGGCAGCAGGAGGGCTCAGGAGCTGCTGTGTCTCAGGTCATGGTTTCACGTCCCCCCCAGGGAGGCCCTGGATCGCGCCATCGAGGAGTTCACCCTGTCCTGCGCTGGCTACTGTGTGGCCACCTACGTGCTGGGCATCGGAGACCGGCACAGCGACAACATCATGATCCGCGAGAATGGGCAGGTGTGGTGGCGTGGGGGCCGCGTGGGGTTCGGGTGGGGGGCCACGCGGGCCTCACCTGTCTTCCTCCCCCACCCCGCCCACCCTCAGCCTTCGACTTCGCTTCCCCTAGCTCTTCCACATCGACTTTGGCCACTTTCTGGGGAATTTCAAGACCAAATTTGGAATCAACCGTGAGCGAGTCCCATTCATCCTCACTTATGACTTCGTCCATGTGATCCAGCAGGGGAAGACCAACAACAGTGAGAAATTTGAAAGGTGAGGGTGCCTCAGACCCCCGAAATGGCCCTCGTGCCCAGGGCCCCCAGATGAGGTGCAGGGAGGGGACCTCGGCTCAGCCTGAGCCGGCCCTTAGAGAGGGTGGTGTCAGGAGGAGGTTCCTGGGTCCTGCAGGTGGAGGCAGGTGGGGCTGGGGCCAGGTAGGGAGGGGGCTTTGCTCACAGGGCTGTGTCGGGGCGAGGGCAGGCTACCCTCAGCTGGGGTGGGCGCGGGGGCGGCCGGCTGGGTGGGCGCGGCCAGCAGCACCCAGCGCCCGCCTCCCGCAGGTTCCGCGGCTACTGTGAGCGGGCCTACACCATCCTGCGGCGCCACGGGCTGCTCTTCCTCCACCTCTTCGCCCTGATGCGGGCGGCGGGCCTGCCTGAACTCAGCTGCTCCAAGGACATCCAGTATCTCAAGGTAAAGGCCAGGGCGGGGCCCCGCCAGCAGGGAGACGGTTTCCCAAGGCCTGTCCCCCAGCAGCATGACCCGGGGGGGCCGCCCGACTGTGGTGGACCTCGCAGGGCGCGCCTGACTCGCATGTCCCCTTCGCTGGCCGGGACCCAGCAGTGGGGTCTGATAGAAGCGGCCGGAGGTAGCCCCGGTTTTGTTGAGAGTGACGTCTTATTTGGAGGGTGGGTCAGGGGCCTCATTTTGGTTTGGGATCAGAATAATGAGCTCTTCACGCAATTCTTTCGGGGGGAATTGAAAACACTCAGAGGGGGGCGGGTGGGGCTGCCCCCCCGCCCCGCAGGGCCCAGGCCCTCTCAGTGCTTCCCCTGGTTTTGCCCCAGGACTCCCTGGCGCTGGGGAAGACGGAGGAGGAGGCGCTGAAGCACTTCCGAGTGAAGTTTAACGAGGCCCTGCGGGAGAGCTGGAAAACCAAAGTGAACTGGCTGGCCCACAACGTGTCCAAAGATAACAGGCAATAGCAGCCCTCGCGGCGCACTGACACCTCCACCCCCGGCCCGGGCCACGAGCAAAGCTCCGATCTCGGGAACGGGCCCTTGTCCTCGGGGCCTCGAAGCCTGCACTGCACCCGACGGGAAGGAACCTACACGACTGCCTTTTGTTTACACTGGTTATTTATTTATGACTTGAAATGTTTCAGGAACTCAACAGCCATAAACGGAAATGCATCCTTAGTGCAGGGGAGGGGTGCTGCCCTTGGCGCCCCCCCTCGCCCATCAGAGCCCTGGGCTCTGATGAGAAGACACCGAGGTGGGCAGGTGGAGGGCGTCCGGCACAGGATCATAACCCCGCGTCTTCCAGCTGGCGATCTGGCCCCGGCAGAGGCTTCTCCCCACTGGGGAGCCGGCCTTCGTCCCAGGCTCCATGTGGGTCTTGGCACCTGGCAGTTACCTGGTGCCTGCTGTCCGGACAGGCACCCTCGCCTCCGCTCCCCCCTCCACCTCCGTGGTCTCTGTTAACCGAACCCTGGGCAGCTCCCAGAGGAAGCCTGGTACCCTCTCCATTCAGGGATGCTTGCTTTTCACTTTTAAAGTGACTCTCGGGTACGGGAATTCTCTCATTTCTCTGCTGTAAAGCGATTTTGTTTGCGGGTAAAAACTACTCACTGAACCTCTACGGCTTGGGAGAACAGCCTCAGCTCCCGTAAAGTATAATATATACTGGTCCTCAAGGCGTAATTAAAAGATCTGAGCTTGATTTAGCTCATTTTAGTCCTGGATCAAGGCGAAAGCAGGTCAGACTTCTTTGTGCAATGATCAGTATGCCCCTCCGAAAGCGGGTTCGAAGGGCGGACCTGGTCTCCCCCAGAACTCCCATCTTTTAGGGCTGGCTGAGCAGCAGGTACCGGGGGTGTGGGTGAGGGTGTGATAGGAACTGCCTCTGACGGCACTTAGCTTGGTGAGGGGCAGGGTTAGCCGTAGGCGGATCTGGGGAGCTCTGGAAATGCAGGTTCCTGGGCCTCTACCTTCTGAAGCTGGTCCTGGGGATGGGACCGGGAGCCCTGGCCTTAGAAGCCCACAGGGATCCTGCTATATTAGCTGCCGACTGGGGACCCGCCAGGCTACGCTGCGGATGTTGCAAAGGCCTCGCGAGGCTCCGTCGAGCCAGGAGTGGCGGCCCTGCCCCCAGCCCGGGGCCGACTCTGTCTTGGTTAGAAGCAGAGGTGCCATCGCGTCTCCCCCGAACCACTGACCCTTGTTCCCGAGCAGGCGCCGAGCTCACCTGCTCGTCTCCACGTTATTTATTTGCACGAGGCAGCTCCCCGGCGCACCCTCTGCACGCTCAGAGCGATTCCGGCGGGTGCACGGCCCGGGAGCCTGGGGAGGAGAGTGTTGTCTATTTTTTAAAAAACCGATTCGTGTTTCTCCTGTGTGGGGAAGGTGGTGCCTGATAGGCTGAGGGCCAGCACCCTGTGAAACCCTGAAATGAGGGGAAAGCAGACTGAAAGAAATAAAAGCCCTTTTGTGTCACGTTCTCGGCTCAGAGAGAAACAAGGGACGCGGGAATCAAACAAACGAGACGGAAGCGGCCGCTCTCCGCCGGAGTCAGAACCAGGACTTTATTGTAGGGGAGATGCTTTCGGACCTAGCGACACACACGTCGGACAGGCCGGGCTCGCGGCGGCAACGGACAGCACGCGGACGCCTCGTCTCCGCGACGGCACCTGTCCACTGTCTGAACAGCAGCTACAGCGACAACACACGGAGGGAGGGCCACACACGACACGGAGACAGCGGGCAGAGTCCTCGACACCAGCAGTTATGATCACAGAACAGGATTCAAGGTCATTCCCCCCCACCCCCGTTTTAGAAATCTAGAATTTTACATGGAAATTAAAAACAAAGTGCTGTAGGGGTTTTCGCTCAGGGCCGTCCTCTGCCTTCCCTTCGCCACCAAGCTCGGCAGCGGGCGCCTCACTCCTGGCGAGTGGCCGGCACCCCTGGGGCTCCGGGGAGGACAGGAGAGCACCTTGCAGGAACCTAGTTCTTTGCCTTTGGGCCGCGGGGTGGCCTTCACAGAGTCTGCTCCCAGACCTGAGCGTGGATCCCCCGGCCTGCTGCCGTCCCCAGACCAGGCGGTCGTACGGCTGGCACCGCCGTCCGTGTCACCCACACGTCCTCTCACCAGCAAGGACACGTACGTCTAAGTGAGCCCAGGGCTGCACACAGGAAGTCCCGGTGCCCGCACGGGGAGCTGTGTGCGAGAGCCCGGGGACCCCAGCTCCCCACCCCGCTGCCACACGGGAAACGGGCAGAGCCCCCGAGACGAGGCCTGGCTGTGTCCGGCCTCCCCAGGGGGCTCCTGGTCTGGTCCCCTCCCACCGAGCAGCACACCGATCCCTGCCCCCAACTGCCCTGGCCACCTACCAATCTGACTCCTGAGGCGGGGGACTGTCCCCGTGCCCCTTGTCTGGGGGAGAGGTGGCGGCAGCCCGCTGCTTCCCCGGCACCCGGGGTCTCGCCCTCGCCTGCGTTCCCATCCTGGGTTACACTAACACAGAGGACGTGAGGAGTCCCGATTTATTTACAAAATATTAAAAAGTTCATCATCTACATATTAGCCCCCGTTCTGCCAGTTTATACATGCACTAGCTTGGAAAAAGTAAAAACTTTAAAAAAAAACAAAGGGATTACCGGTGGGAGTGAGTGACTTTAACCCCTCGTCAGTGAGTCCGGTCACTGCGGCTTTCCTGGAGGCAGCACGCGGGGGCCACGCAGAGCGAGGTGACAGGAGAGAGCGGGTGTCAGCCCCTCACATAACTTAAGGGAGATCCAGGCGGGGGTGGGGGTGCCTAGGGTCCTACACGCCAAGCACGGCAGACGGTCGGCGAGGGGGGTCCGCAGACCTACTGGCCAGAATGATTTGTACATCGTGGACCCTCGGGACTGCACGACGGTGACAGTGGTCCTCAAGTGGGAGAAAGGCGCGAGGGCGTGGCCGCAGCTCAGTAGCTGAGGGTGGAGTCGTCCCACTCCAGCTGCTGCTGCCTGCTCACGGCCTGCCGGTCCCCGTGCTCCCCGCCCTCCTCCTCGCTGCTCTCCGACTCGGCGCTCGTGACTTCGTCGTCCTCGCCATCCTCACTTTCCTCTTCCTCTTCCTCCTCCTCCTCCTCCTCGCTGCTGTGCTGGTCCTCGTACGTCTGACAAAGAGACAGCCCCGTGGGGCCAGTGACTCCCTGTCACACGGCAGCGAGAGGGCTGGACCACGCTGGAAGCTCTCAGGGTCTGTGCCCGTGGGACGTGTGCGTCTGTACCCTTATTTGGTGGCATGACCTTGAACAAGGTCCCTCTGGGCCTTGGTTTACCCTCCCGGGAGACAGGGCCACCTGCGCCCGCAGCGTGGTCACGCGGAGCACGCACGTGCAGCACGCAAACGCGGGGGTGCCGTGGCCGTGGTGCTCCTCTGAGGTGAGCCCAGTCTGCCCGCCCTGCAGAGGGGTTCTCGTCACGGGCCACCCGTCGCACCTACCTCCATAGGGTTCACGGTGATGGTCAAGGCGGAGTCGTCCCAGTCCATCTCGTTCTCCTTGCCGGCGTCTTGGTCCCGCATGGTCCGCTGATGAGCAGCCCGGATCCGGAACACCCCCAGGATGATCATGAAAACCAAGAAGCTGACACACACCACAATCACGACGGTCGCCGTGCTGGGGACGACTGCAACGAGAGACACATGGAACGGGGCTGTGACGACGAACCCTAAGCCAGGGGGCCACCCGGCCCTGACCTCCGCAGACACTGCAAGCTCCGCCTGACCCCTGGGGGACAGAAGGAGGATTACAGAAACTCGGCACAGGCTCAAGATCGGGGGCAAGGGCAAGTCCAACCCGGTAGCGCTTTAGTTCCCTGTGTGACAGGGACCAACAGCCTGACTGGCCGGTGGCTGTTCGGGGCAGGGGCTGGGCTCACGGCAGGGAGGGGGCAGGGGTGTCCGCCCAGAGCCTCCCTGAGGTCGGGTTCTGCCCCACAGTCCCACCTGCAAAGGGGTGGGGGTTGGCCAGGTTGTGACCCGACAGGTCCACGAAGGAGCGATGCTCGGGGTGGACGAACTGCGGCTGTGCGGCCATGTGGCTGGCGTGCTCCACGGGACTGGCCGTGTGGATCACGTTCACCTGCAGCAGAGACACAACGGCAGCCTGAACGCGTCTGAGACGGACCCGCGGTTCAGAACCGGACGCCGTCAGCGCTGCCGCAAGCGCGGCCTGGACCGGTGCTGGCGAGCGGACAAGGGGACAGGCACTTAGAAACCCCTAGAACAACCTGGCGCTGCCACACGGCACGGATCTGTCTCTGTCCTAATTCGTTTTGATTGTATTTCGTAAGAGAATCTGTCCACGGAAAGCTGGAAACAACGGCGCCACCGGTCCTTCACCCCGTCCCTGGAGCAGCACCCGCTCAGGCCGTTCCCGCTTCCCCAAACCACAGCCACACGGGGAGCCGAAGCAACCGTTTCTTTCCTTTAAAACTGTCACCCTTTGGCTCACATAGAACACTCGTCAGTTCTGCTGGGAAGTCACAGTGGAGACATCTAATTGCTTTGGGTCCCTGTCCCCAACCTCAGGAGCCGAGTGATAACGGAGCTGCGACGTAGGCCCCTGAAGGTGTCAGAGGAGGGTGGGTGCCCTCCGGCCACTGTGGCCCGAGTCACCAGCACTGGGCTCGGCAGACGGCACCCTGCCTGGGGCCGCCCCGCATGGGTGGCCCTCACCTGGGCCAAAGGTTCACCCACAGCAGGGCCACCGTCTACAGCTACAAACAGCCTCCACCTTCCCGGCCACTGCCCTCTCCAACGCGCTGTCCAACCTCAAGAAACCTCCTTACCCCTGTCCCTCGTTCTGCACCACCTCCCGATCCCCAGGTCCTTCAGGCCCTCAGGCTGAGGCTGCCTGTCAAAGGGGACCGCTGCATGGCATCCCACCCATCCACGTGTCACCTACCCCCCACCACCCGCACAGGTCTGATTCGCCGCAGGCCCCAGGACGAACCCGAATAGCTGCCACCAAAAATGCCCTAAAAATCGGTGCTTGCGAACACCAGGGCCGTGCACGGGGCCTTTCTCCACGGAAGCCCCACACTCACCTCCACCTGAAATTCGTTGCTGATGTAGCGACCATTCAGCTCCGAGCAGACGAGCTTGAACTTCCGGTCAAGCAGGGACCTGGAGTGCCAGTTCCGATAGCGCAGGAGATGCAAGACCTCCTCGTAGCTGGCCATGGTGTCCACACCTGCGGGTGGATGTGAGAAGACGGCCTGGTGGCGGAGGCTGGGAGCAGGGGCAGGGCTGGGACCAGGGCCAAGGCAGGCCGCAGAGAGGCGCCCGGGTCACCTGAGCCAGCCGGCCACACGTTCTGGCTCTCCAACCGCAGGGGCAGATGCAAAGTGTGCGGGGTGGGGGTGGGGGTGGGGGTCTTCCCGCTCGGGCTGTGCTGCCACACGCCTGACTTCTACCCCTCGTAAGGGCAGGACACAGGGCAGCACCTGCACGTCCTCGTCCTGCCTGGGAGGACGTGTGTAGCCGGCACTGACCCTGGTTGGCAGCCCAACCCCCATCTCCTCCACAGCACTGAGTTCCAGATGGGGGCAAGGCTCGGCACCCCCAGACTGGCGGGCCCCACCCCTCTCACCTGTGAACGTCACGCCCAGGCCAGAGCTGCTCGCCTCGATGCCCCGGTGCTGCAGGCGGGCCGCGTCCACCTCCAGGCTCTCCCACTCCGGGTTCAGCTCCTCTCCCTCCACTGTGACCTCGCAGGTGTCCAGGTCGTGCACAACCTCCTCAGACACCAGGGACTCTTGAACTGCGAAAACAGCCCACCCAGAAATAGCAGAGGCCGCGGAGCCCAGGGAGGCCCGTCACACTGACGGCCTTGCCGGCCCTTCCTCAAAGTCAGAGTCCTTTTAAGGACAGGAGACGGAGGTACGGGAAAGTCAGTTCGAGAAAAGGGGTACTTGGTGCATCTAGGAGCACTGGCCACTGGGAAGGCCTGAGGTGGGGCTGTGCAGCCAGCAGAGGCGCAGTAGCTCCAGGAGCGAGACACTGAGCTCCTCAGGGACAGCGAAGGCCCCTCCAGGTGGGTTCCCCAAGCCAGAATGCGCTCTGGCCCCGCCGGATCGCACACCCAGAGCAGCAGCACGCACCCACACCTCCCGAACCCCGGAGACGAAGGGCCCGGCGGGCAGCAGGGTCCCCACCGCCCCCGGCACAGGGGCTGTCACCTGTGGGGTCCTCGTCCCCTTCGCCGTCGGGCTCCACTTCCCGCGTGATGGTGCTGATGATCCGAAGCTCGGGGAAGAGGAAAACCCCCTCCGAGCTTTCAAACTCGGAAGCCGCTCGAGCAAAGTGGTGGACGCCGCTCAGGCTGATCTTGGGCTCTTCGGGCTGCAAAACCATCACGCAGCCGTCTACCGGGGGGACTGAGATGCAGTCGGCCTCGTTAAAACACCTGCCGGTGGGGAAGGGAAGCAACGTCAGGGCTCCGACGGGCAGGCGGAGGTGGCACGCACGGATGCCACAAGTAGGACGACTCCTGGGATGTGCCCCAAACACCATGAAACACATCATCGCTCACACTTTCCGGTAATGAGTGACGACCACCCTTCCTTACAGAAGGAGGCGGGGCTGTCTAAGCACCTGAGCGCACATGTTTCCTTCTCGAGGATCACGAGCAGAGACAGTTACGGGGAAAAGTCGGCAGGTACCTGACCGTGCTGCTGAGTTTGAGCCTCCGGATCCCAGGTGTGGGGAACTGCCGGGAGTTCAGGTAGGCGACGTGCTGCATGGCCTTCTCCAGCTCCCTGACATCCTCTCCCTCCAGGGTCAGCACCGACTGGCTGGGGTTGGCTTCAATCTGAAACCGCGCCGGATGGAGAGAGGAGAGGCGTGAGGCTCTGGCCAAGAGGACTAGCCGGTGGCCTGGAGGAGGACGGCTCACGTAATCGCCGGGGCCCAGACCCCCCTCTGTGATGGTAAGCGTCTAAGGGCAAACCACCTGTGGCGTAAGTATGCATCTGGCCTCGGTCCCTGGTGTCTGGCACAGAGCTCCTAAAACCCTGGGGATTGCCTAAGCGACAGGAGCATCTTTTACGATTCACAACGAGCCCCTTCCAGCCACTCCAGGGTTTATCTGACTGAGGTGACTCCGGCGGGGGGCCTTTTGCCAGAGGAACCCATCGTGAGATGGGAGGGCTGGCAATTTCACCCCATCCCCAGCGCTATGGGACAGGAGAGGGGCTGGAGGCTGAGTCAATGCCAATGGCCGAGGACTTAATCGTTCGTGAGGATGTAAAGGAACCTCCACAGAAATCCTGACAACAGGGCCTGGGGGCAAGCAGCCAGTGACCATGTGAGGGTGGCACCCTGGCAGGGCGTGGAGGCTCCGGGCCCTGCCCCAAGTCCTTGGCCTGTGCAGCTCTTACGTTGGGTTGAGTCGCATCCTTTATAGTAAACCGGTAACAGGAGGTCAAGTGTTTTCCGGCATTTTCTGAACAGTTCTAGTAAACGGTTGGACCTAAAAGGGGAGTGGGTGTGGAGAATGTGGGAACACCAACTCTGTAGCCAAGTGAGACAGAGTGCAGGGAGCCCAAGGGCCTGAGTCTCACAACCGGCACCTGAGGTTGGGACAGTCCCGTGGGATGAGCCCTTGACCTGTGGGACTGAGCCCTTAGCCTGTGGGATCTGAAGCTGAAGCCAGGTGGTGTCAGAAGGGAATCGCAGGACACCTGGAGAGCCGGCGTCCGGGGAGCTGACTGGTGTGAGAAAAAACCCCACACGTGTGTCACGTCAGACGTGCAACGAGTAGAATCAGCTCAGGATCAACCGCAGGTCAATCCTCAGGCCAACAGCCTCCACCTCCGGTCTGGAAGTCTGCGAGGGCTGCGCAGGTGAACGCAGTCTCACCTTCACGGCCCCGCCACTGTCCTCGGGGACTTGCAGGTCGAGCCCCTCTTTGCAGGTATACAGACAGTCGATCACCTTCTTGTCTGCCAGCTTCCCAGCACGGATCGTCAGGCCAGCCAGGTCACCGCGGAAAAACTGGGTCATGCGCAGGTCGCCACCTTTGGGACACGGGGGAAAGGAGGCAGTTATGCGTGCAGCCCAGAGCCTCCTGCTTCCCTCCTTAAAGTGGTGTTACCGGTGGTGGCAGCTCGATGGGTGGACATGCGTGTTAGTTCAGACCAAGTCCCGTTAGCCTTGCAATCTACATGGAAGCGCGATGAAGAAATTAAATCGTTTATGGTCATGCACATGGCCTGCCGAAGAGAGGAGTTGGGGGCCCCTCACCCGAGGCCCGGAAACCAGGAGGTCCCCAAGTCCCCACACATCGGGCCACTTGCTGGTAAGGGTGGTCTAAGCCCACACCTGTCACCATGGTGCCAAGCGACATTTCCCACCAGCAGCAGCCTCTTCGACCAGTGTCTCTCAACCAGCCGGGTCGTGCTCTGGGCTGCTTTTATGGCTGAGCGTACTTGGGGTTACATCCCAACTTGGGGGTGAACCTTCACACACCTAACTAGACGGATAAAAGGGGGGCCTGAAACCCACCCTGCACCTACACGCCTCATAGCAAGGCCTTTCAGGGCTGTCTGATCGAGTCCCATATGCCTGTCTCCTACTCCCGAGGGGAGCTGGGAAGTGAAGAGGGTACAAGGAAAGACCCAGAGAACGGCCCTGGACAGACTGTAGCAGAGGCAAACACAGGTGCAACTGCACTCGGCGCTCGACCACGGAGACGAGGCGGGTTCAGCAGCGGTCTCATCCCCGCTGAGGACGCCAGACATGCAAATCCCCGCTGGGGGCCGAGATTTCTCAGAAACGTATGTTTAAAATTTAGTCTCGGTCAGGACCAAGGAGCCTCGTGGGACAGTCACATGAGAATGAGGAACCCCCCCAAGTCTGGCCTACGAGATTCCAGTGGGAGCCTCGTGTAGGGGGGTCGGGGTAAAATTTGATGAGAAAAATAAAAGTCCCATTAGTGCAGTGCATTAATGAGTCATTTGCCCGTCACTTCGACTGGGATCAGAGCGGGCAGGGGAGGGAGAGACCACGAAGCCGTTGGGGTGGGGGGGAGGGCTGGGGTGGGGGGGCAAAAGGCCAAGCAGCAGCTCAAACGGAGTCTGGGGCCAAAATGCAATCTGGGCGTTTCATGCAAACTGTGGAATGGATCGATGTGTCGTCTTTAAATGAAACACAAACAACAGTGAACCGTAGGGAGAAAAGTCCAGCAACCTGCAGAAGCCGCAGGCACGGGCTCAGTTTCATTGTCACTCTCAACTCCTGAATACTCTGTAGAAAAAAAGCAAGACAGAGAACACAGAAAAGGACCTCCAGGTTAGGGTCTTCACACTGGATGCTAAAAATGCGTTTTCTAAGGCCACCAGATAACAAACGCCAAGAGAAAAGCCCCTTTGGGGCACGGGCTCAGCCTGGAAGCGAGCTTGGACGTGCCCGCCTTCTCCCGGAAGCGACATTTACCCCCCCCACGCCCTCCCCACGCCCTCGTGTCAGAGCACAGGGTGGATTCAAAACAAGAGGAATAAAGCACGTCGCCTGCGGACTTCACTCATCTCAACCCGTGCTGCGGGGTCGGCCACTGAGATACCAGGGACACGGATCCGCGTGGCCCCCGGCACTTTCTTCACCGGGAAGACACTGTGCAGACGTCAAGGGACAACACACGAAAGCGTCCGAAGCCTGGTGTGCGGTACGCAAGCAAAAGTGTGTCTTTTTCAAAAGCTCAAACCAAGTTCACATCGGTCCAGACTTTAACCTCCAAGTGACAGAGAAAAGAGGGCATTTTCAACCACCTTTTCTGAACCGGAAGGGAGGGCAGAGGTGCAGGAACTTGCCCAGAGAAACCGGTGATCACCAGCGGGGCCCTGGGGCTCCTCGAGCCCCCCACCCAGGCGCTGAGCGACGGGCAGGCCCGGGAGGCCCACCCAGGGAGCGAGCGCAGTTTCCATTCTCCAGATCGGGCTGCAGGAGCCACGCACTGCGGGTGGGGGGACGGGGCAGAGCACATGCGGCCCCTCCCGTTCCTACAACTCACTTTGGCCCCCACTCTCCATGGTGAATTTTAAGGAAAATGGTTTCAAATCCACTGAAAGCAAGAATGGACGTCTTCCTCCCTGTTTACTAAATCTTTAAAATTTGTGTTGGGTCTGGGAATTGAGGCAGATTTTTCTGGCTGGGGATGCTGAGAGAGCTGAGGTCAAAGAGATGAAGTAAGGAGAAAAGTACTTCGATGGCAGAGATGCGGTGACAGTGAGCAGGAACCAGAGAAGGCAGGGTGGCGGCTCGTGGGGCTTTACTGGAGCCGAACAACAACGTGCTCAGAGTGTGACACTTAGGCGTGCACGTGTATTCGGGTTCCGATTTTTAAAATAATTACTCAGAAATGGTTGTTTAACTCGGGAAGCAGCTTTGAACTGAAAATGTAAGAAGAGCCACTAACAACTTCCCCTCTCTCTAATAATCTGTTCTTCATTCTTTGGTCTCATGGTGCGCTTCCTCATGCATGGACTGTCCCCAAAAGCAAATCCAGGAATTCGCTGAAGGGGTTCACTCTAAAATACCGTCTTGTTCCTTTTCATTTGCAAGGATCTGGAGGAAAAATCATGAAATTCAAATTCTCCCCGAAGCAGCGAAGCTGTCTTGGGAATTGGCCTCTTTCATAAATTCCTCACCCGACTCACCGTACAATGTTCCCGGAGGAAGGGGGAAAAGGGCCTATTTAGCAGGTACGGGCAGCGGCAGTGACACCTCGCAGTGGCACAACACAGTCACGTGCAAGCACTAATGCGAGGCCCGTGAGCCTTGAGGGTCCCTGAACTTGGGGGAAATTACAAGCTTATTTTCACTAACTTCTGGTATCTAGCGTTCCCTTTCGTTATAAACGGTCACCCACCAACCACAGCGCTATTGCAGAAACTGCGACTTTGTCATCGCGACAAATCGCTGCTGTTTTATCACACCAAACTGTGCAGACGTCACAAGCATCGTCACAAAGCCCCCTCTTACTCTGAAATGACGGCAGTTGCTGGACCTGCTGCTGAGTCCGGTTTCATCTTAATAAAGCGGCACAGGTGCCACTAACTCACACGTTTAGTTGTTGGCATTCTGACAACTGCATTTCAGTTTTCCTGGTTACCTTCGCAATCCCACGTGTTTTATTTTATAGACTGGTAAGAGATTATCCTGAGATGGGGTCCACAGGCTCCACCAGACCAGCAAAGACCCCACGGAGAGGTTAAGACCTCCGGGCTGGGGGTCCGAGCTCGGGCCCCGGGCACACGGGCTTCCGGGGGTTTCAAATCCTGGCGCCACGACGAGCCAGGTGGGCACTCGGGCTGCCTACCTCTCGGATCCTCAGCTTCTTCAGCTATAAGACAGGGACACACACAGCTTCTCCCCCACAGACTTACGAGCATTAACGAGGTGATTACATAAAGGAATCGGCATGAGTCTGTCACCGAGAAAGCACAAATAAGCGGCACTGTGGCTCTGGTGGCCGTCACCTGAGGCCGTCCCCAGTCTTGCGGCAGACATGTCCACGAATCCTCTCCACACGCAACACCTGTCAAAGGTGCTGCCACCACGTCATCGAGCGCTACACGCTCCAGAAGAGTCTGCCAGGCCGAAGCACATTTCCATTTCCGTGCCTGACTGCTGCCTCCTTGTTTTCATAAACTTGTCAACAAACAGATTAATTTCTAAAATAGTTCCTCAATTACATGCTCCCTCTCAGGGTCCCAGGAGAGGGGTCGGTCCCTTTCGGTCCTTTAACACAGCTGTAGTGAGGGCCCGTCATCAGAGCCGCCCAGGAGTATGGCAGCGTCCCCACGAAGGCTAGGCCCAGGGCGAGGGATGAAAGGACAAGGGAAAGGAGGGCACGGTCACTGAGAGGAGCCCGTGTCCACCGCACGGCAGAGGCCGTCTGAGTCCCGAGGCCTGCGGGAGAAGGGCGCAGCGGCCGTTACCTTGCCAGCAAGCCCCGACCACGAGCTGAGTCTCCGTCCTGGACGGGTGAAGTGGGTGGTCTTCGGTCACGGAGAAGGGCTCGTGGGAAACGCCGTCCACGTAGAGGGTCACCCTGGGGATGTCCACGTTGAGGACGTAGTGATGCCATTCCTCGTCACAGACCTACGAGGGGCCAGGGGGAGGGTCAGAGCGTGAATGTCCACCTTCCTCTCGTCCAGACACGACAAGGACAGTGATGGAGACCGGATCACCCATAACGAACACGTCTTCCCAGGAAGAATTTTTTTTTTAAGTATCTAACAATGAAACGTCTCACCCAACCACGTCTCACCCAAAAGGCCCAAGGCAACACTGTCGCCTCTAGGACATTTCAGACCAGGGGACGTTGCTCACTTGTCACATGAGGGGGCCCCTAAACAGGGAGCTGCCCAACATTCTTCTGCCAAGAGAGTGATATCGGGAAAGTCTTATACCGGCAGGATGGACACCCCCCGCCACTGAGCTGGCGTCACCTGCCGACTGGCCAGTCTTCTCCGGATCAAGAGTAAAAGCACCTCCCACCAGAATAAGGCCCACTGCAGAGCACGGAATTTCTTCTACAATTCAAAGCTGATGATCTGCATAAACCTGGACACACAGCCCTCCTGGCAGGCCAAGTTAAACCGAGTTCCTTCCTGTCATGGGTGAGCATCTCCCCAGCTGCGGAGTGAGGGCGCTGGTCTGCAGGCCCCAAGACCCCTTCCAGGTCGGGCATGCCCTATTCAGGGCTTTAGGGGAAGAAGCAGACACCCAAGAGCAGAGACAGGCGGAGAAACAGGTGCCATGAGACAAATCATTAAAATGTATTTCTAAAAAGCTCGCCCAGTCTACATCTAAATTCTGAGAAACTGAACCAATGAGAAAGGGAGGCTTAAACAGACCTAAAACGTCAAAATACAGGAAGTCACCAAAGGATGCCCACAAAAGAAATGCCGCTGCTCTTGATGAAACAGAAAGAGTTTAAATCTCCACGTCGCATGTGTTTATCACATATACACAATACGTACGTATAGACACATGTATGTGCATTTCACGAAGAGTCTCCAGATAAGGGAAATGGCAGAGTAATTCACTTTGAGACAGACAAAATCTAATTTTAGTTTGTCTCTATTTAAAACAAGCTCTAGTACAGTATTATCGACTAATTTCCATATGCTATACTTCAAAATGAACAACAGCACCGAAAACCTTACCCAGTAAAAGAAAATCGTAAAAACAACAACAGAGAAGCACAAGTTCTGCAGTTACACTCCTTCAGGAAGCGAGATCTGTTACATCCCCAGTTTCTAAAGTGCTGCAGGTTTCTAGGGGATTAGAGTAACACTGCATTTAAATATCAGGAGTATTTTGTCAAAATCCACGAATATGTTCTGAGAAGATAAGCAGCACTAGTATAATTTTCTTATTTTTCTGAAAACAGGGCGATTAGGATAGGAAAACCCAAAGCTACCGAAAACAAGGTAAGTGCACGAGCCCTTGACATGTGGGCGGGGGGCAGGCAGGGGCTTCTGATCCCAGAGACACGGCGGGCATGAGGCCACTGCAGAAACAACGGAAGGGGCAGCAGAACCCGGACACCAGGAAAAAGCCATGCCGAAGAACTCCGTCTTTAGAAAGTACAGGAAAACTAATTTCATGCAAAAATGAGGGGAAAATAGCATCACAATTCACTCCCATACAAAGTTTTTAAGAGAAACAAGAGAATTAAGGGGAATAATATCCCTCTGGATAACGAAAGCACCCCCGACAGACATGCCTACCAACGAGGTGAAAACAATCTATTCGAAGGTCGCTAAGACCCTAGCAAAGTGACACGAAGTATGAACGAACATAGATCATAATGAGAGAAACGCAGAAATGAGGTGACAAATCAGGAACGAATTAAAGAGAAAGAGACAGGAACAGAAAAGAGGTAAAGAATTTCAACAAAAGGTAGAGAAAAAATCAAAGTGATGGAAGAGAAAACTAAAAACTGTAACAACAGAAACTCGCCTGAAAGACCAAAATGGTTCAAATTATACACTAAAAGGGCATATATACCACATACCTAAGAAAACAGGTCCAAAACCATCAGGACAGAGTCATAAAATTAACTGACAAGAAAAAAAAAAAAGGAGAGAAAAACACCCTTTGGTCATCATCCAAAGAAAAAGAGCCAGTGTTTTGTAAGGAAAAGAGAAGCAGACTGCGGTCAGGTTTTAATAGCAACACTTTACGTCAGAAGACAACGGAAGAGGTATTTTCTGTTCTTGGAAATCCCCAATCTGAACGAGGGATTTTATATCCAGCCAAAATGGCCTTCAGTACAAAGGCCACAGACAGACCATTAAAACGACAGGCGAGAAGTGTTGCTCCCACGAGCCCTTCCCGGGGACACAGTTCCTACAACCCAAACGATCGGACGCAGGGCTGGCGGCACTCAGCACGGAAGGAAGCTTCTGTTACAGAAGGACGAACAACCAGACACGGCTTAAACCCAGATCTGATCCCGCATCACCTTACAGGGCATAAGAAAGACAGAGGAGCACGTTAAACGACACCACAGGGATGCGATCAGCCACGTCTTAACTCCTGGAAACTGTGGGATGAAAAGCCTGATTTTTGTCACCAAATAAATTCCGAGAGAAAAAATGAAAATCTACAAATGAGAATAAACTCAAAGGTGCATCGACTAATCACAATGCATGGCCCCTTACTTCGAACCAATTTTAAATACAAAACCACTTACAAGATAGCTTGACATTTGAACAGCGACTGGATACCTGACACCATAAGGAACTGTTAATATTTCTAAGATGTGAAAAAGAATTATGATCACACTTACCTTTTAACCATCCATATTCCATTCTCTCTACACAGAAGTAAAAGCTGGATCTGGGATTTGTTTAAAATTTACTGAGTGGTTTTCTCGGGGGTGATGAAAATTATTAACAACGAGTGGGGATGACAATGAAACAAGAGTTGACCATTACGGAAGCCAGGTGAAGGGCACGTATGGTTGTTCTTTACGCTAACCTGTCTGCTTCTACACTTCTCTGAAACTTCCCATAATACAGTTTTAATGTAATCAGAAAACTGAACATGCACATACAGACTACGGTTACTGTAACAGAACCACCCCTACAACGTTCGCCCACACTGCAAAAATGTTTTTTCTGGACCATAGTTTCTTGAAAAACATTACGATCCAACGTTTCTGAGAACGAAGTGATCTATGTAAATAAAAGTTACGTCAGTAAGAGATGAATGCGACCACCTGCCTCGCTTCACCTCTCCACTACCACACTCGTTCTTTCTCATTTGTCCTCACATGTCTGTCTTAGAGCTGCTTCAGACAACGCTGTGTTTTAACAACTACCGGCACAGACAACACGCCTCAGCTCTCGCTCGCTGACTCCGCGAGGCACACGAAATCAAGAGAAGGCCAAAGGTTTCCCTCTGTGTAAACCCCAATCAAAAGAAGAAAGGATCTGCTGCGGTTTTAATGAAAAGGCTTTCTCAGCTTACAGCATCCTCTCATTTCCTGTAACAAATCCATTGTTTTTCACGTGACACTTGCTCTGAATTATGGCAACGGTTGAGAAAGCAGCCTCGCAGAGATGTGACATTGCCGAAAGGAATGCAACATGATCAAATGCCGAAAGTGCAAACTCCCTCGAGCCAGGAGTTTGGGTGGTATCTAAAAGACGTCAAGATTGCTGGTTTCTTGAAAATCTGAAATATCCCATGGTGGCCTGAATTTGCTGAGGCCCCTGGGGCTTGGTGGCACCATTTGGGAGGCAAGCAAGTGCTGCTTATGTCAATAAATTATTACACAGTTTTTTGAATGTAAATCAAAATTTTTTATATTAATGTTCTGTGTATAAAATACATACATATTTAAAAAAAAAAGGCATTCAGTGGAAAGGAGTTCAATGGATTCCATTTGCTACCTTATGAGCCCCAGATGGAGAAGTCAGAAAATCATAAAATCGCTCCCCGGAAACAGGCGGCCCTGTGCAAGGCTGCCGTGTCTAGTTTTCTCTCTGAAAAGACCACAAGCAGCGATCTTCCCAGTCGCTCACCTGATTCAGCTTCCAGTGGAATTCCGCAGGTTTGTATTTCTTCTCCCCGGAGGGATCCTGGCGGAGGAGGAAAACAAACCGACAGCCGTGGACGAAGAGTGAGTAATGGTGCCGGTTCATGTCTGCAAAGAGAACGTCCACTGGTAAGCTGCCAGCGTAAGACCCAAAGGAGAAATAACAGCCACTTCCTTAATGGATTGTGAAGACGGTTTTGTCAGCCTCGATGAAGCCTCCAGCTGGGCCCAGACGGGTTTAGAAACAAATGCATCTGGGTTTTACCAAGAAGCAGGGTCCGATCCACTGAGTAAAACGAACAAACGTCCCAAGACCTGGGCGGTCACCTCGAAGACAGAGCATCCCCCGTGCTGCACGCGGGACAGTGGACGTAACCAACCAGCCCGTGGGGCCCCTGGGAGGAACGAGGCGCCCCCTCCAGTGGCCACTGAAGTGCCACGCCTCGCCGGCGACACTGACCCGCTCTGTCCGAGCTGCACAGAATCGTCTCCTTCTTCCTGCCAAAGGGCCCGTGCCTCATCCACACGGACACCGTGAACGGCTCCTTCGGGCTGACGGACACGAGGCCGTCTGGCACCCTGACGGCCTGAGTGCCGTTGAACTCGAAGACCTGGTCGCTGTCGTGGCCGTTGTCGGTGGGGAGGCCGACGGTCCAGTTCGCGGAGCCGCTTGGGGAAGGGAGCAGCTCGGTGGTGCCGGACGCGGCACCTGAAACGGCAGGGGGTACGTTACACGGTTACCGGGCGCTACACGAAGAGCCTGGAAGGCTCAGCCCCTCGGAACCGTGCTGACCGGACTGTCCTCGTCTTACGCTTATACAAGTGCCAGTCCCAGCTTACTTCTTCTCAAAGATAAGGGTTTTTATAAGGAAAATTCCTAAATAATAACCATGGATTTTTAAAAAAAGACAGGACAAAGAAAGCATTACCTGTAACCTCCCCCAAATATATCCACAACTAGCATCTCCATATAAGCACGTCCAGTCCTTTCTTTATGAATAGATATATTATAAAAACAGAATCACACACACACACACACACACACACACACTATACAAGTGGAGTCCCACGTTCCCACGTGCAGGGATTCCCATTCACAGTCTTCTACAGCATAATCTAAAATGTCTGCATAGCACTGCATTGCACGGATGGGCCATAATTCATTCAACTCATCTCCCTGACAGACTGTGGTCGTCCCAAATTTTTTCCATGATAAACCTTGCCTGGTGAGCACATCTGCGTGTCTCCACGATTGTCCCCTTAGAATAAATTCCTAGAAATGGAATTATTAGGCTGAAAAACAAAAAAATTTTACAGCTTCTGCTACATATCGCCAAGCAAAATTTCTTAAAATTCTGTCCGCAGAAGATTCTGCAAGCTCTCCCTGCCGCCTGGCCCATGACTTCCCTACTCCCAGGAGCGGCACGACGTGGCTGGAACGGCCTGGCCTTTCATGTCACCTGCGACCTCGGTCCGAATCCCAGCTCTACCGTTTCCCGAAGGTGTGACCCTGGGTGAGCGACTCAGCCTCCCCGAGTCTCAGTGAATTAATTCCTCTGCGAAACGAGGTCCGTACCACCCGACACATGCGGAGCACCCGGCATAGAGTAAGCCTCTTTCCATTCTCCCTACCTTGAAACTAAAAAAAGGTTCACTTAATACCACAAAGAAGTAGCTTTATGAAAGTCTTACACTTGCATAGACAGCTTAGGACAGAAAACGGTCCGGACCTCTTCACTTACGTGGATTTAGGTCATGATCGTGGGTATCGGGACCCAGACTCATAAAACCCCTGAGCAGACTCATCGGCGGGAAGAGCCGGCCGAGACCGTGCTTCTCCCTCTGGCTTATCCGCCACATGACTGCCAGTCAGGTAAGAAAACGGCCCCGCGCCTCGGTGTTGCCAGGCCAGCACAGGCCAGCACCAAGGCAGCCGGCATCAGGCGACGCTCCCTGCTGACACCAAGCGGCTCTCGGACACCAAAGACCTTTCCGACTATGAAGAGGCCGTTTCAGTGGCTGGACTTTATCACCGGCCGAGTCAAACACTCTTTCTCAGCATTTTCCAAGGGAGGCCATCCACACCTCGCCTCGGCATCACTTAGAGAAACGAGAGACTCTTCCTCTGACGGTGAACACGAGGAAGCAGCCTTTCGGTCAGGTTCGCACCCTGCTGCCTCCGGCCTCTCCACACACACCTGCGGCGTATCCAGTCCGTGGAGACCACAGATCAGAGGTGCCTGTCCGTAGCCTTTTCTCCTCACCGGCTGACAAAAACGATTGCATTGCCTATGGCTTTTTCTTCAGTCCGTGAACAAACATCTCGGTTCATTTAAGACTCACTCGACCTATGTAACACCTATTTCAGTGGCTGTCAGGGTAGTAGAGAAATACTTTCTTCAAACAGTGGTTCCTAAAACGCACGCACACAGAACACTTTGAGCAGACTGAGGGGCCGTGTACTCCTGACACCCAGCCAGTGAGAAGAGCGGCCGGTAAGGCAGCAACAGCCACGTCGGAAAGTTGGGAGTCTCTTTTAGCTAAAGATCATGAACGTCGACAGACACGTTCCCACGTGCCAGGGTCTCTGCCACCTCCCTGAAGACCCCCAGGCTTCCTTACCACACAGCCGGTGCAGGGACTTCTCGGAGTAGGTGTCACGGTCGCAGCCTTTGCCTATGTGGCTGGTCTCCAGCTCCACCGTCACCTGCACGGAGGCCACCGATTCATCGCACGTCTCCAGGTGGATGTTTGGGAAGAGGGCCAGGGCTCCCGTGCCAGGCTCATACTCAACCCTGTTGCTCCATCCTGCATCGGGCCACAAATCGAGGAGAATTCGCTTTAGGTGTCGCGGAGTACAAGCTTTAAGACCAGGTGCGAGAGCAGATGAGAGAATGGCGCTCACCTTGCCACCCAGGGGTGCAGGTGGGCTTGACGCTGATCTTTACCAAAACGTCTTCTGTTGCCCTCTTCTTCCCGCAGTCGTAGGCTGTGACCGTCAGCTTGTACTGCTGCTCCTTCCCGTAGTTCAGCTTCTCTGTGTTCTTTATATAACCTTCCAGAGGAAACACACAGCAGTGAGGACCCAAACCCACGCCCGTTTGGACCTCTGTGTCCTCTGCTGCCCTTCAGGCCTGTAAAATCGAACAGGGCGATGAGCTTGTGTTTGAGATAATTACCACTCGCCCTGGTTTCCTGAGCTTGCACACACACTAAAACCAGCTCCAAGGACTGCCTGGGCAGGCGGAAAGGGCCCACACAATTCAACTCATTTATTCTTACAGGAGTTGTGTTTTTGTATTTACTTTCAGATTTAACCATTAACATATAAGAGAATACAGAAAGATAAAACAATTCAAGGACTGCAACTATTAAACACCAGGTCGAGCGGCATTAAATAGCTCACGCAAAAGATTCGCTTTGTCAGAGGGAGAGATTTCCTAACCCCGTCCAGCGGAACAAAAGCCCACTTTGAACATGAGGACAAACTGTTTGCAGTGTCCATGACTGCCCCGAAGGTTCTGGGCTGGCGCTGACAATGGAGACACTATGTCATCGTCCCAAAGCCATAACCTAATGAAGAAGCTGAGCTCTAGACTGAGTTAATTCTGTTAATTACTGCGCAGAGAGGGGTCTGGCAGTAGGGTGCAAACCTTCATCTTTAGGATGAGGCGGAAGACTGAAATCTGATGAAGAACATAAAAAGGGACAAACCAAAGATCAGTCTGACTGAAAGCAGAGGAGATAAAAAAATAAAAATACGTTAAGCAGAAGATTTTTATTAGATTTTGGTGGGAAAGGAAAAAGAGGAACGTCCCACAAGAGAACACAAGACTCTCAGAGGACAGAAAAAGGATTTTAGGGGACAGAGTAAAAAAACAGAAAACAGACACACCATGTTAGGTCTCTGCTACGGGAACTATGTTCCCGTCCCCCAAAGTTCGTATGCTGAGGTCCCAACCCTTGATATGATGACATTAGGAGGCGGGGCCTTTGGGAGGGACTCAGGGTTAGATGAGGTCATGAATGTGGAGCCCCATGATGGGACTGGTGTCTTTACAAGAAGAGGAGGCCTAAGTGCTCTGTCTGTCCCCGCACCTGGAACAGTGAGAAGGTGGCCGGCCACCTGCAAGCCAGGAAGCAGCCCCCGGCGGGACTCCGAAGGGGCCGACACCTTGATCTTGGACTTCCCTGCTCTTTTAGCCGCCCAGCCCCCGGCATCCTGTCACAGCAACCCAAACGGACTAGGACCAAGACTGTCTCCAACCTGTGGTTCACCAAGTGCAAAGTTTGGGTTTGAAACCAACTGGCTCAGCAGGGACAGCCTGCCCGGACTGTCCTCCTCGGAAGGAAAGCTGGCTCGTCCGTTCTCACCGTCTTTGTCAACGGTGAAGGGCGCATCCGGAGTGACGATCTCGTAGCTGCAGATCTGGCTGAACTGAGGGGAGCAGTCTGCGTCCACGGCCTCCACCCTCAGAATGCTCTCGTACTGCTTCCCCTCGACCACCGTCGCTTTGTAGGACTTCTCCTTGAACACAGGCGCGTACTCGTTCACGTCGCTCACCTGGATGTGCACGGTCGCTCTGCAGGAAGGAACGAACGCTGTGTGCTGTGTCTCGTTACCCCCCCAATTGTCTGCTCTATCTTGAAATTTCTTTTTTCTGATTATTTTGTATCATTAAATTTTATGAGGAAGATAAAAAATTGAACGATTGTTTTAAATTTAGTGTGGAGACAACAGAAAGTTACAATAGGAATTTTGATGGATTCCTCCAAGTCCTAGGAATAAAGCAGCTGGCAGGAAGGCAGCGACAGACTTGGAAGTCTCTGGACAACATGGGATGGGGCACACAGAAGGGAGGTAAACGCGATCAGATAATCTGTTAGCTCTCTAACCACAGTCAAAAATACTTTGTTGCAAAATTTAGGAAAAAACCTCAAGCCAAAGGAAGAAAGGGTAAGAAACAGAAGACGGGGAACTATGAACATTGAAACAGGTTTTGTCCTGATCCTAAGGAACAGGGGTGGTTAGTAACCCATGGTTGGGACACCGCCCACTGCTTATGCAACTACTGGAGGGCTGCGATGCCACCTCGGTCTTGCCCGTCCTGGGGGACCCCGTGCTGCCACGTTCCACCCGCCCTGCTGGGGGATCAGAAAATGAAGGCAACGTCAGACCAGACCACAGAGAGGGGAAACTCCGAGTTCAAGGGTTATTGGTCTGGGTATGTTTCTGAATCAGTCAAAATTTTTGATTGAAATCTATCTTTTTCAAGGAAAATAGTTACATCTCACTGTGAAAATGATAAGTGATTCACCGCTATTCACCAAGACCCTCCAAACCCCAATGCCATCCACCCATCCCTCCACCCACCCACCCATCCACCATCCATCCATCCTGACCCTCACAATGGTTATGCGACATCGTCTCACCCACCTACAGCTCTTTCATCAGTCAGTGTACTAAGAACTGCGACTGAACAAAACTAAATCTGCCTAACATCAAAGGGCGAGGAAGCAGCAGCGGAGGGCAGCCTAGAAGCCTAAGTGTGTCTCGTGCAGAGCCCTCGCGGTCGCACCAGGGGCCCTCGACGGCCAGGAAGGCCGTGAATGCGCCCGGGATGGGGCAGGGAGACCGATCACCTTCCCCCACCAGCTCAAATGAATTTCACGCCCTTAGAACTTAAACAAAAGATAAACATACCACAAAATATCTCCCTAGGGAACAAGCAGGCTTTTCATGTTGTCAACAGAGGGCCTTGTTTCTTACCAGAGCATTCGGTGGGATGAAATCACTCGTCATCCGTTTATTCCTACCTGCCCCGCGGCCTCCTCTTACTGGAAGCCGCGTCCAAGGCTCTGACCAAACTGCTCCCAGCCTCTCTGCGGGTGACCGAGAACCACCTCCTGCCTCCCATTTCAGAACCACGCGAAGTCCCGGGACGGGGTAACGACGGTCACTCGCGTTTCCTCCACACTCGCCCTGCCCCGCGCACTCACTTGTGAGACTTCTTCGCGTTGGCACCGTCGGGCCCCTTCCCGCAGTCGTAGGCCTGGATGGTGAACGTGTAGTCTTTCTGCAGTTCACAGTCCAGCTTCTCTTTAGAGCGGATTACGCCCTCGCCAGTGGACTTGTCCACCACCACCGCGTCGAAGGGGACATTCTGCCCGTGAATTTTAAACCCGCAAATCTCACCTGCGGAGTCAAAGCAGCGCAGGTGAGAATCCCCGCCACACACACCACGTGTGCAGACCCCCCGCCCCCAGAGAAAATAAACGACAACAACTCGGCAGCCAGGGGTTTAGAGGGTCTGTGGACAAAGCGGGGGGCTGTGCGTGAACGGGGTAAGTTCTGGGGCTTTAGTAGAAAGAAGCATGTCTGGCTTCCCAAGCAACTTTTTAAACTTTGCATCCACTCATGCAGGAATACAAAAGAGAGAGAAAACATAGACAGGCATTTCACAGGAGTACTTAGGACAGCTCCGGGGTCAGAGTGGCCTCGTCAGCCCACAGCCGAGGCCCGATAGCACCGAGACACTGCCCCAGCGACTGGGGACAGCCGGGCAGCTATTTTGATTTGGACCAGACAGAAGGCTAAAACGCACAGTTAAGTGTCGAGAGAGGAAGAAGCGTAAGATATAGGTTCAGCGCCGTAATTACAGAAAGTCTGTCAAAAACAAACAAAAAAAACAATCAGAAGAGGTAAGTCTTCCTGTGCAATGAGCCTGGCTAAAATTAGGGAATCAAAACAATCTACCGAACGAGGAAGGTAGAAATACCAGCGTTTCAGGCATCCATTTCAACGGGCAGCGTCGCGGGTAAGCACAGTGCGTGTCGCGGGAGGGACCTGCTAGGCCCGTCCCCTGTTCCGTATCCGCCCCATCGGACCAGGGAAGGAAACCTGCCGGGGACTCGAGAACGTCCAAGTTGGCTTAGGAGCTTAATCAGGAGTTCGAATCTAGGTTTCTGTGCTTGCCCATGGGGGAACAAAGGTGAACGCTTCAACGTACATATAAAGCTTCACAGAGTGTATTTCACATAAAAATAAGATTGATTCTTCCAAATTTATGACTAATAGGAAATGGTCGTGAAGTGACTGACTTAAGAGAAAATGTGCAGTGTTATCCACATGTTCAAATGGATGTCTGATTTCCAGATATTTCTAACCAAGGGTTTGGTTACAAACAAGTTCTATCAATGTATTTCAAAACAAATAGAGGAGAATAAATTGGGGTAAAATAGCATGACAGCTTCTTCTGTTTAAGGGCTGATTCCCAATTTTATCAACAAAGTTAGTGGGTTAATGTTCGTAAGAGGGAGAGAAAGAACCCTTTATCACCTTCTTTGGTGACTGTCACCTCAAAACTCTCTGAAGGGAGAAAAGATAAACCCATGTCAGTAACACAGGAAAGCAGGAAGGCGGAACAATCAGGAAAAAAAGTCAAAGATGCACATGTGACATAGAAAAGCTGGACATCGTTTCACAATTAGCTCAGCAGCCACGAGTTAGGATCGCTGTAACAAAACTGGACCTCCAGTTCCACAAAACGTCTCTCTGGACCCTACTTACCACAAACCACTGCGCAACTTTGAAACCACACTAGCCTAGGGATGAAATGCCACCATGAAGTTTCATACCACCCGCACGTGTCAGGGCTTTTAGCGAACACTAGACGGTGATGGCACACTACGTGTCCTTGTACAGTTTTCAGATTTTCGTTTTCACGCTCAATTCTTGGGCTCAGATTCTGGTGATAACATCAGCTCATCACGAGATTTAATGGTTGGAGCCACAGGTCTTGTTTTAACCCTTTGTTCTCGAGCCGAGTGAATAACAACGGCTTCTAACCTAAGCGTGGTTCTAATCTACCCAAGGCGACAAATGTAAGCACAGCTGCTTACGTGTGAACCGAAACGAGATTCAACACTGTGGTGAGGCTCGAACGACCGTCCTTAAGCTGACGTCATGCTGCTCATGGGCCCCAGGACCAGGACAGGAGGTCAGTGTGGCCTGGCGGAGGCCACCTTATGACCCCAGATGTACCACAGCCTGAATTCTCTCTTTTTTTTTTTTTTTTTTTACAGCGGTTTTACCATCTATTTCTATATCTCCAAATAGTGTTTAGTTTTGCTTGCTTTCGAGGTTTGAAAAACGGCATCACACAGTATAGAACTCCTGTGCTTCGCGAAAGCTCGGCCTTGTGATGCCAGCCTTGTGATCACCTCACCCTGGTGGCTCATGCAGCGACGGTGCAATCATTTTCCCTGCTACGTACGGTGGGGACCCAGCGAGCTGACACAGGTACAGTGTCACTGCGGGGCATGAAGACAGCACTCGACAAATGTTCACCGTTTCTATCATTATTTTCCATGTGTGAACATACCGTACTGTCATTTTTTTGCTGCTTGTGAACGATGCTGTTAATGGATGTTTCTGTGTGTGCTTCCTGCCGCACAAACAGCCTCTCTTAAGATCTGTGCTGGCCAACGCGGCAGCCACCAGCCACACGGGGCGGCTTCAAATTAAATCATTAAAATTAATATTAAAATTAAATAACATTAAAAATTCGGTTCCTCCATCGCACGGGCCGCATTTCGAGTGCTCGGTGGCTACACGTGCCCAGTGAGTACAGACAAGAACGTGGGAGCCAGCCCGCCCCGTCGTCACAGCAGCGCTACTGGACAGCCCGCCCAAGGGTCCCCGGGGGCTGCCACGGCCTGCAGGCCAAATCCACCGTGTGCGTTTCTGAACGACCGGCATGCTAAAAACGGTTATCTTTTGAAATATTTTATAAACAGCTACAGATACCAAATATTTTATAAAATGCATCAAAGTGTGGGTAGAAAAAGGCCAAAAAACGTTATATGGTGGGATGAGAAAATTACATGAAATTCAGGTCTCAGGGTCCATAAGCAAAGTTTTTCTGGGACACAGACAAGCCCACTCGTTGGTGCACTGCTGATGGCTGCTCACCCACTCCACTGGCACAGCTGGGTCACGGCGGCCGCCACGCCTGAAGTATTTACCGTTTAGGTTTAGCCCTCCCTTTACAGGAAAAGTCTGCCGATTACTGCTCTAGAGACACACCTGTGAGCAGAACTGCCGGGTACAGGTGTGTCGAACTGCCTTCCGGAGGTGCTAATTCACGACGTTATGTTTACACTTTGGGGTGTATAACACCCCAGCACTGCATAACACTTTTTAAAATAAGTCGAGCGGCCTAGCTTTCATTCAGAGAAAATTTGCCAGTTTTGGACTCGGAGTTGACTGTTCTGCAGAAAACACGGTGAGGCGGCTCAGTCGACGGCTGACCATGGCCACTGCGCAGGTAAGTGCAGGTTTCAGACCTGGATCAAGCGTGTGACCTGGGCAAGGCCACCTCCACCGCGCTCTGTCGAACAAGGGGTCAAGGACACTCATCATTGGAGCAAGGTCCCTGAGGTGGTTTCTGGGAGGAACCGAACTGTTTGCCAATAGATTACACTCCCTGAACCTCTCGCTCCTTTGAGATTTCATGCTGGGAGGCGGGGAGGGAGATTAGGGGTGTGGGAAGGCACTGGAGTGGTTCGATTTTATAAGTCAGGTCCAGCGAAGGCTCCGTTGACAAGATAACCTCTGAACAGAAACCAGAGGAAGCTGAAGGAATAGTTTCAGGTGCAGGGCAGCGAGCGCAAAGGCCTTGAGGCAGCCCTGGGCCAGGCCTGGCCCCGGACAAGGAGGCCGGGGCTGCTGCAGCCGCCGCACAAAGGGCAGGCTGCAGACGAGCTCAGACCAAGACGGGGAATCCGATGCGACACCGGCTGCCACAAGGACTGCGGCGTGTCTTTGAGCAGAGAGTAAAATATGTCTTACGTTCTGAAAGACTCCATCTGGCTGCTGTGACGAAAACAAGCCGTGAGCGTTCAGAGGTGGTCACTGGGGTGCTCCGGGCGTGAGGCGCTGAAGGCCAGAACCGCGGGGACCGTGCAGGGTGGGAAGTGGGCAGATCGGGTCGTGTCTACGAGCGAGGCCAGTGCTGTGGGACCGTGAGCGAGGACCCACGAGGAGGAAGGTCTGGAGGGAGGAACTGGGAATTTCACTGGAGCCCTGCACATGTGTCTGTTTCACAACTTGTGAAGGAACAGTGTCTCGGGAAGGTACGACGATCAAACGCAAGTTATTCTGAAACTCGTTATGTATTTCCAGGCTGTTCTCTAAAAGCCTGGATCCACTGATAATGCATGCTATGTCTTGTCCACGTGTCCTGATTGCACCGACGTTGGCAGCCTGAATGGGCGACATCCACAGATCCTGGTGCCCCAAATCCATGGTACTTAGTGAACCGCTAGGCAGGCCGAGTCCTTTTGCCTAGAATGACTTCACAGCCACCTTGCCAGGTGATGACCTGCCTTACAGGGCTCCACGCTCTGGCAGATGGTTCCCATACCAGCTGAGTGACCCGCCCTATACACCACTGCAGAGCCATCACCTACAGACGGGTGGTACACCCGCTTCACAGGTCTGTTCAGTCCATCTAGGACCACGTTTCCATGAGGACGGATCCAAGCACAGCAAGGCGAGGGACGGGCAGACGCGGTGAGACCTGCTGGGGCCTAAACTCGGGCAGCTCTGGTAGGAAGGACCAAGGAATTTTTAGGAGGACGGGACTGCACAGGGAGAGTTAAAGAGTGAGGGGTAACTGCCTGGTTTCCAGCTGATGGTGCCACTAAGGGAACGAGGACGCAGAGGAAGAGACAGACTCGGGAGGTGACGTGCTCCGCTGTCTGCCCACTTATTCCTGTGAACTTCTTAACTCCAAAGTATTCTAAAACCAGACGTTAAACTGTTTGGTCCATACGAAATCCACTAGATCTCTAGCAGATAGAGATTTTAACAGAACCCCAATAACATTACACAGCCAGCAAAACTAGCAGCTCCTTAGATGTGCTCACGGTGAGCATCCAGCTGCCTCTCACTCAGTTTATGATCTTCCTCCCCAAACCGGGCACCAGCTTCTGCCAGCCCCAGACGGACCAAACCTTTCCCTAGCTCTCCCCCCCTTCACTCCCCTATGGACATCTAAAACAGCCAAAAAAACCTTCATACTAAAGAAATTTTTTAAAGCAAAACATAAAAATGAAACCATGGACGAACCCAAAGTGCAGGACAGATCTGACTCCCCAGCACACACAGTCCTGCAGGGGCGCTCAGCGCCCTTCCCCATCAGCCTGGGCAGCCTCGGCCTTGGGCGGCCCCCGCATTCTCAGCCTTTCATCAGATCTGAGCATGGCCTCCATCCGTGCTGCGTTCCCCCCAGAGGGGGGTGTCCCTAAAGCCCACGCTGCAGCCTCCCCCACTCCCAGGCCGTCCGCCCTTATACTGCAATCCTGATGGAGGCCATCAGCTCCGGCTCGAAGAGCTGGGCTCTCTGGACGCAAAGAGAAACCCATTCCAGCTAACGCAGGCGAACGAGCTTCACTGAAGAGCCATCGGGAACTCGCGGAGTTGCCTGCAGGCCAGGGAAAGGGACTTGGAAGCAAGGCAGCTCAACAGGCCCAGAGCAAACGGGTGACAGATGGCGGCAGCCTCGACTGGTACCTTGGTCCCTCTGCTCCACACCACTCTCCAAGAAGAAAGTCTGGTCAGCCTCGCTTGGGTCTTCAATGCACTTGGCTGGGGAAGGAGGTTGCAGACCCAGCGATCTGGCCCAGCGGGGGAGAGATTAGGGCCGGTAAAGCAGGCACCCCTACGCTGTCCCTGCTCACCCACCTCTCCCGCCCTCCTCGGCCCGGGCGCCCACGCTCACCAGCTGGCTGTCCAGCCCGGCGCTCGTTCCCGGAGCCTGGTCCAAGCTCGTTCCCGGGACCAGCTCGCGTGTGGCTCCCGTCAGCACAGCCTCTCGCGGTCCCTCAACAAAAACCACTCCGCCAGGCGTGATGCCCCACGGCCCAGCACGGCGGCCAGGCTCTGTCTCCAAGCCCCTCACCGGACACGGTGACGGCTCTCCAGTGACTGAGCGCCAAGGACTGCCTGGGAAGCTGGTTAAAAATGCCGTCTGCCGAGCCCATCGTGCCCAGAACCTCCCACCCAGCAGCTGGGGTTCTGCACCAGCGCCGCCAGGCTGTTCCGACGCGGGCAGGCTGCCGTCTGCCTGCAGCAGCCACGACGGGCAGTTCCCACCTCGGCTCACTGGGGATCGGCCAGGAGCGGCACGTGGTCCCCAAGGACCTGGATGCAGTATCGGGGTCACTGCAGGGGACACTGAGAAGCCCGGGCTGACCCCAACCTTCTGCTCGCCCACGCTACATGCCACAGAAGCCAACGTCCGCCTCTCTCTCTGGAAGCCATGACCGTTCCCACCTCTGGTCCTACCCCCGTCACCCCTCACCGCCTGCCAGTCCCGCCATCCTCTAGGGAGCTGCGCCCTGCCGCAGGGAATCTCGCTGGCCTGCACCGCCTTGCCTTTCCATGACTTCCAGTCCTTCTGCGTGTCCCCTCTCCCCCTTGGCACCGAGCCATGCACCGCCCAGTACCCCGGGGCAGCTCTGTCCACGCTGGTTTTGCCCTCCCTCCTGGGTGCCGGTGCTCTGCGAACAGAGACCCCCCTTCATGCTGCGTCAGTCTCCAGAAACCCTAGAGGACCCTCTCGTATTTGCTGATTACTGACCCCAAACCTTTCCTGGAGGCAACGGCACTCGGAGTGAGTTCACGCGAGCGGGTAACTGTTAATGTGTAATTCCTGTCCTAACATCCAGAGATTTACTTAAAACTGCCACGCGACTGAATCCTGCTTTATGTTAATTAGGCTAAACCACATGAAATTTCTGACGTTCCATTTTCTCAAATATTCTGATAGATTTAATATGTAAAAATGGTAATTTCGTGTGTTTTAACCTGATACGTGCAACTCATCGCGACAAACACAGTGCCTGCCCTGTCGCATATGCTCAACAACAAAACTGGGGGATATTGCACAGTTAACTCCACCAGCCATCCCCAGAGCACAAGCCACATGAGCTCCAGAGAATATTAAAAAAATTATCACAGATCTGAGTTGGTTCTCATTAAATATCAACAAGAATAAATTCCCCATTCTTGCCCTGAAATTTCCTTTGGATTGTTTGTAGAGTAACCGTTTAACCTCGTAAAATATCTGTAAAATACTCAGTCTGGAAAGGCGGGAGAAGAACACTGGCCTGGGACCGCTCACCAAAGGGGCGACGGTGAAGGGGCGGGGGTGCTGGGCTTCTGATACGGGAAGGGAAGAAGAGAAACTGGTCAAAACAGCAGCGACGTGGCCCGTGTCGGTGGTTCCAGCTTTTAACTTCCAAATACACAGAGTGGACGATACGGTTTCTTACCCACCTCGACTCCGACTTTCAGCAGATTAAGGAAAGGGGGCTGAATAAGGAATTGAGTCATTTTAACTCACCAAAGTACCTGACGAATACCAAGGCTTTGTTCTCTTAGTTTCACCCTCTCCAAAAAAAAATCTGAGCCAGACCCTGCCTGGTTCAAGGTCTGGTGAGTGATCGTTTACCACACACTTCGGTGACCGAGGCCCGACATGAGAGCTTTGACAAGTCCTCTCTGGTGGCGACCCGCACACACTCCCGTGCATCTCGCTAAAGATGATGTCACGAGAGCCGTCACAGTGAACCTGTGAATCCAGGCTGGGGTCAGACCACCGGGCGGGGAGGCGGCTCTGAACTTGTGGGCTGTGAGGTCTGGGCTCATTCGTTCCTTCTTCAGTACTTAGGGAGCGTCACTAGCCTCAGGTACTGGTCAAGGTACAAACCACAGGGCCCTACATGGCTGACACTGCAGAGAGGAAGAGAGGCCTGAGGGGGTACATACAGACCTTCTGGCTGTAATCACTTAAAATGCATGAAACGTCCTAGATATTTAATTAAGCCCACTCAAAAACACACTCGCATGGCACTGACTGTCAAGCTCATAGAGGGGAACTGCGTAGGATCACCGCATACGGTACGCATGGCAAGCGTGTGCACGTACGTGTGACACTCACAAACCTACTTAGTTACGGAGGAAACCGAGATGCAACGCCAGAGACGATTCTAGATGGGAGGGGACACACGAGAAAACCACCCGAGCTACCAGACACACCCTGAGTGCGCGTGCACAGCTCAGACGGCCGCCTCCCCCGGCCTCCTAACTGGGTTCCTCTCTAACTGGAAAAGTCCGTCTCCACCATGGACTCAGCACAAGCTGGTCCTCGGGTGCCCTTCCTGAACACTGGGTGTGGCTCTTGAAGAGAAAGAACAACACATTTATTTTTTAAATAGCTTTTCAGAAACACATCCATTCCCCTCAATTTTACACGTGGTCAAGTTAACGTGAGAGAAGATGGGAGTTAACTGACTTTTTCTCTTTTGCCCCGAGGCAAACGCCACACATCAATACGGAAATCTCGTCCTGGAAAAATATCACTCGACAGCTGCTCTTTAAAAAGTAAATCCACGACGACGATTTGGCTCCGGGGCGAAGGCAGGCTGCAGTGGCACCTTCTCCACCAGTGACCAGGAGTCACTGTGGACATGGACACGCCAGGAAGCAAGGCCCGGCACGGCTCCCACGTGTTACCAAGCGTTAGCGAAGCAGCACATGTCCCAAGTGACCCGGACCTGCCCCTACAGTCAGATCACGTCTCATGAAATTCCTTGACTTTAAACACTTACTGACAGTTACGTCTGAGCCAAAGGACCTCCCTACAGAGATTACGCGACGTTTTTATGTGAAGTCTTTCCAGGTAGCTGACCCCGAGGTCGTGCAAGGAAAACCTCGTGCTCTGGTAGCTCGGATCCTGGCCTCTCACGGCAGCACCCGCAGCACCGGGGAGCAGGTCAGAAGGGCAGAGTCTCGGGTCGCCCCAGGCCCCCTGCCCCCAAACACGCATTTTAACAGGAGCCTGGGGCACACTGTGTACTCACTCACTCGGTTTGAGATGCGCTGGCCTGCACACGCCATCTACCTGACCACAGCGAGATAAGGAAGGGAATGATGCGATGAAACATTCTGCTTTTCAAGCACAAGTACAGGCTTTCCGCCGGGCACCCCAACGATTCACGCGAGAAGGGAAAGCGCGGTGCACGGACAGCCCTGCCACGAGACGCTCTCAGGGAGGGAGAGACGAGCAAACCGGGGCGGCGACCACGCTCCCGACGGGGCCCCGCGCGCCCGGGGCAGGGGAAAGGCACGCCCGTACCTGCGAACCGCAGAGGCGCGTCTTTGTCCAGCGCAACCAGCGGGGGGTCGAGAAGCACGGTGTCATCGTTCTCGGTCACTATGCCATGGTAGGTGGGCTCGAGCCAAGGCTTGTGCTTGTTGGCTGTGTTTAAAACAGAAGGGAAACAGACCAGATCAGAGCGATTATCTCAGGCTCACCTGCTTCTGCAGACAGACGTCGATTATTAAAATAATAAAACTCTCGCTCGTCTGGAAGCGACACTTGTATTTTCTTTCTTTTGCAAAGTTTGGCCTCCAGACCCAAGTGGGATAAAATTCTAAATTCTAGAGTAAGTGATACAGAAATCATCTGAATTCAGGAAGCAACCAGAACTAAGAAATTGCTCTAGAAATTAAAAGAAAAAAGACTGATGGCTATAGACAAACTCCAACTGTTTTCAGATCACAGAAAAGTTACAAAGAGAAATATTTACGAGAATACAAAAGTATTATTTAAAATTAGCGTTACAAGCAAAAATGTAAAACAAAGATGCAAATGAGACATAAATATAGAATTATAAACATGAGCCATTAAAATCAAAATTCACCAACAACACAGAATCGTCCACTCTGGAGCCGACTTGGCATCAGAGTCCAGTGCTCCTGTCACTCACTCCGCGACCCTGAACACGCAACTGACCTCTCAATCTCAACTTTCGGGTACGTAAGCCAGGGGCACCCCCCACGGGGCCGGCTCCCCTAACAGAAGGGTGATGTTTTTCCTTCCAGACTGGACTGGAACTGCTGCCTCTGTTTTTAAGGTGAGAACGGTGCTGTCTGGCAGGTGCTTTCCCGACACAATCCATTTTCAGTTCCTCCCCACTCTGCTTTGCTTGGCCTGGCTCCCGGGGCGGGGGTGGCGGTGTCTATGCCAAGACGTTGCCCCACTTCGGCCCCCACGTCCTCCCTGGGCTCCCACCTCCACCAGCATGTCCTGGGATCCATCTCACAGCTGGAACGTTTTCATTCCCTTTTGACTTTCGCCTTAAGCGTGTCACCAGCTCATGTTCTACCTCAGGATGTGCATTAGCCACAGGACCCCTCAGTTAAGCCGATTTGATTCAAAGGGACGGTGTGGAGCTTTATTGCCAGGTGGGTGGTACCTATTTGTCGAACAGTAAGCGTAAGCCAATCCAGAAGTACCTGAAGCCACAGTTAAACGTTCAGCCATCTCTAACGTCACGTCACCATGACGGGACGACACCTGTTTTGATGACCGGTTGGGAGATGACAGGAGAACGGGACATGGCGACGTCACACACCAGAGTCACCGAGGACCCAGCAGGGTCTGTCTGCGTGGGACCCGTCCGCCCACCCACTCTCCCACCCGTATTTACCGTACTGGGGATGGAGACCGAGAGGACCTCTAATAAGCAAACCCATTAGAAGTTGACATAACATGTTTCACGAACACAACTCAATTCTAAGTGGCCGAGTTTGACATTTTTGCCCATCTTTTCAGCGCCCGGCTCGGTGGAAGACGGCCGGGTTGTCGTCTCTGCTGCAGCCGGACGCTGCATCGTCACCCGGCACGCAGCCTCCAGGATCTCCCCTGTGCAAGGGGAAGGCAGGCAACGTCAACACGACAGCAGCTTTGACCTCCCGGGTCCCCCGACAGTGTCTCAGGGACTCGGTCACCTCGCTTCAGGTCGCTGTTCAAACGTCCCCGCCTCTGACTACGACAGCACTGATGGCCCTGCTCCCGCCCACTTCATTTTTTCGGGTACAGAGAGGCAGCGGTGCCAGCCTGGGACCGGGGAGGACAGGCCCTGGCTTCCTCCATGGGCCTCAGTTTCCTCACCTGTAAAGTGAGGGCAGCGACAGCACCCGCCTCGTGGGTTGCTGGGTGATCACGCTGGCCGCACATAACATGCTGACAGTGTCAGACACAGGAAATGTCACAAGGTGCTGTTGTGACTTCTCCTCTACTGGGACAGGGACAAAAACGCAGATTCAGGGAGGTTGTGACCTTTTGTTCTCAGCTAACTAGTGCTTCATCACCCAGGAGCTATGTGGCCCATGAATGGGTGTGCAGGGGACCCACGGACAATGTAGATAAATCAGAGTCCTGGGTTGTAAGTTCTCTCATAAAGAAGTGAGTTTCGGTGCTAAGAATCAAAAAACAGATACGATTTGGTGTTGTAGACACGAGGAAGGTGTTTTTCGTTTTCTCTTTCTGGCAGGTGGAGGTGAGATCCTAGGGTATCTGTCCAGAAAGGACCTCCTGGGAAGCCAAACCCAGATCATAAAGACCCAAATTTAAGGGCCTTTAGAAACATCTTCTCCCCTCACAAAAGCTGCTCCTGGGACAAGAGGTTTGGTCGAGAAGAGAATTCAGAAGGTTACGGCCCCCGGGACGGTGTCAGCTGACTGGTGGCGGGTCCTGTGCTGTGGCCCTCGGGCTGGGAGGCGTCCACTGCACACAGAACACAAGCTCACGCCGCAGTGAGGCTGAACCTTTGACCCGCCTGCTGAAACCCCCACCTCCTCCAGGTCTGTGAGACTGCGCAATGACGCAGGCGGGAACACCGCCTGGAGGGACCGATACGGATCAGCAGGCCGAAAGCTCTCCCAGACCTCACTGTCTGCCACTACTCTCTCACTTTAAAACGCAGAAACTGCTCGTTCACTTTACTACTAACAGTGCACCCTTAATAGCAATAGTCAATGCCAGTTTGTTTTCACATTTAGGGTCTTATTAATAAAGTTATAAATGTAGCAAATATAGCTGAAGATTATCCCAACATACGAGTCCCTACAACTCCTTAGACTTTGAATGAATGACTTTAACTCAGCAGGAAGGTAAAAATACGAGGCAAACTGCAGAAAACCTAAGACTGCAGAAAACATAACAAGGTAGTAGCACAAAATACGTTATTTCTGCTACACTGAGGAAAGGCCTGCAGCTGAAAATGACTAACAGTTCAAGGCAAAAAAATATTTTTATGGCATTGTTCTTAATTGTTTCATTCTTTCCCATTATCCTAATTTTATCATTAAAATTTTCTAAGCTGCTCCTTTAAGCTGGCAACAGAATGAAGAGATGCTGGCCAGTTCCAAAGACTGAACTTTTTAAATATTTAATAAATGATATTTTTAATATTTCATCACATTCAATTGGCATTATAAAATATTTATAGTAGTAAGTGATTGATGTTTCTGAAATCATCCCCCCAAAAAATCACAAATAAAGAGACTACCAGCCATAAAGTCTAGGAATAGGTCACCGAGGCCAAAAGCCTGCCTGAGTCAAGTCATCACATTCTGGACCATGAAAAAAACCAACGATTTTCTTTATCATTATCATGGTGACATTGGTTAACGAAATCCAGTAAGCTCCAAGGGCACAGTTCAACAGTGAGTCAGGTACACACTGCATTGTGTTCACCACCCATAGTTAGATTTCCTTCTGTCACCACATATTTGACCCCTTTTACTCCTCTGCCCCCCACCCCCACCCCCCTCCTACCCTCTGGTAAATAGTCTGTCGTGTCCACCAGTCTCTAAAAGCCAACACAATTTGGAATGGCGCAGCATTAATTACTGTCATAAAATGGCAAGGCTGGCGATCAGACCTATAAACATAGGCTGGACCCTAACAGGATGCACACCCATTACCTTAGGATGTGGCTAGTTCTTGAGGTTGTGGTGGATTTTGATCATTAGAAATTGCTACTGATTTAAAATTCAAAGTGAGGAGGACACAGAAGTCAACTTCTGGGTTATCTTTAAATATAAAAACTTCTACCTTCCAGGTACATCAACTCTGTGGGCGAAAGAGAGGGTGGCCCCTTGTCCAGGCCACACAAGGCACAGACCCCCCTCAAGGTGGCTGCAAAGCTTGCATGCTGCAGCCCCGACATCAACCCAGCACCACAAAGGGCTCCCTTCTGATGATCTGTTTACAAAGAGAAGTCTCTCTCCCAAAAGGAATTTGGTGTACGCCCCTTCTCATTCCAGAACACCTGGAAGGTCGTACAGGCCCAGTGAAGACATGATAATAAGTAATGACAGGACCGTGTTAAGAGGCTGTAGGCATTTCCCCGGGAAATCTTCGGTGATGTGACATGTTTTGTTTGCACGTTTAACCTTGGTCCATCAAAACAGTCTGCAATTAAGAAACACCGCCACTAGGTGGTGGCCTGTGCCTTTGCCTGCAAGCTGCAGTTCCAGCTCCTGACTCACTAAAGGAGCAATGCAACGGGAGCGGACCCCTGGTTAAGGGGATGCAGAGAAAAATGCCTTAAATGATATAACATCTCCAGCTAATTCTTTTCTTCTCAAAAAACATCTAGAATGAGTAAAATATTCATACGGTTTCAAAATGAAAAGTAGAAAGGCACACATGCCGACCGACTCCCCACGTCCTGTTCCCGGCCAAAAATTCTTATTTAGACCAGACCGTCCCTGAACCTTCGAACCCGCTTCACGTCGCCACCGACTGCGTCTGCTCCACGAAGTTCTTCCTGAACACCGTCTGTGCCAAAGCACGCGGCCAGGGGCTGGGCTCTGGGGGCAGAGGGTCACAGCCTGTGGAAGAACCGCAAAGGCATCCACGGCCACCCACATGCTAAAATGAGGGGCTGTGCCCCGGGGTTATGGAGGGCGGTAAAAAACCAGAGACGGGAACAACTCACTCAGGGCCGGGGCCTTCACCAGTCAGCAGAGACCAAGGTGACCACGCAGCCACCATCTGAAAGGTGGCCAGGTCCCTTTGTCAGAGGGATGGGGTGAGGCTCTGGAGGGTCTCCTAGAGGGAGGTGAACCTCCCACCCCGGGGACACAAGCTACTTCTGCTCCTAACGTGTGAGCCAGAACCAGTCACGTGGCCCCACCCCAGTTCGCCAGGGTGGGGAAGTGTGGTTCTGCCATCCGTCCGGAGGAGAGAGCTGGAACCACCTGAGATCAACTCTAGGGACCACCAGAGACACAGTGGAGACCTAAGAACATCCTTAAGAGGGATATATCCTTTTCGGGAGGTGTTTTAAACAGAGTAAAAATACATACAAGGTACAAAGGCGGAAAAGTCTACGGCTCATTCTGGGACTAGCAAGACTGACAAAGGGGTGGCTCTTGGAGCGCAGGGAGGGGCGGCTGGGGAGGGGCCTGAGCTGTGGGTCAGGGTGACAGGGTGAGCACCCCTCTCCTCTGCCACAAGGAGCTCCCTCCCGTCTTCAGACAGCAGGAACCGTGCAGGCTGCTGGAAAAGGCAGGAGCTAGAGGATCAGCCAGACCTCAGCTAACGAGTGGATTCTCTTTCGGACTCAGCTGCAACCAGGGGCAGGTTATGTAACCGACCTTCTGCTCCTATGTCAGGAACGTGACCACATCCAACCTCGTTTTGAGGCTAATAACTGAGTGAAGAGCCCACTGCGTCTGCCACACGGGCACCCAACAAGTATTTGTTGATAAATTAATATTAAACAAGAGCCGTTTTAGGAAAATGAGGGAGGACTAGAGCTGCGGAAACGCGGGAGGGGTCCCCGACGCCTCCCCACCATCAGCTTCCTGAGTACAACCGACAGGCAAGGGTGTCCTTCCAGTCTGAGGCTGTCGAGGCCTCGTTTTACCCCTTCTACTCGGCAGAAGGGAGGAGTATGAGACGAAGTGATACTACTAACTGGAAAACAAAAAGCAAACAAAAACACCTGGCATCTTTTTTTTAACAGAAAAGGAATCAGTGAAAGTTGGTGCGTGGCCATGTGTCCTTGTATAACTGGTTTATTTCACTCAGCATAGCATCCTCAAGGCTCACTCATGCTGCGTGTCAGAATCCCCTTCTTTTTGAAGGCTGAATCATACTCCCCGGTGTGTATCTACCACATTTTGTTCATCCATTCGTCCCCCGATGGTACTTGGGTGACGGCACCTTTTTATTACGGTGAACACTGCTGCTTTGAACACGGTTGTACAAGGATCTGTTTGAGTCCATTTTCAATTCTTCTAGGTTTAAACCCAAAAGCGAAACTGCTGGATCATAGGGTGATTCTATTTTTAATTCTTTGAGAATCTGCCAATATTGTTTTTCATTCTGGCTGCGCCAGCAGGACACAAGGGTTCTGATTTCTCCATATCCTCAACAGCATCCGTTATTCTCTGGTTTTAGATGGTAGCCACCCGATGGGCATAATTAAACACGTTTTATACCAAGTACCTTTTTATCTTTCTATGTTAGTACGATACGGAAGTTGGTGGAATAATGACCCGCATGTGCCCAAGATTCAGCCACTGTAATTACCAGCACAGGACCGGCCTCTGACTTACACACTCCCATTCCTGTCACCGGTTCCAATTATTCTGAAACAAATCCCAGTTGTCCTGCAACCTCACCCCTCGATTCTTCAACATACAACTCTGAAGGATAACGGCTAAAATTAACCATGACGGCATCATCACCTAAAAAACACACTTATCTCACATCACCAAATACCCAGTCAGGACTCCTACTTATCTGATTGTTTTGGTTATGTCGAATAATTTAACTCGATACAGCTCTGCGATTTCGCTATACGATTAGGCAAGAGACAACAGTCGCAAGGCTATTTTTGAGAAATCAGGGTGTGATGATCTCAGACATGCTTTTTAAATTAGGATTAAAGAGCAAGTGGAATGAATGTTTCTGATATTAAATCTGGCTTAATATAGCATCCCCAAACCTGAGAGACAAGGACCCAGAGGCCTGTTACTGAAGTTCATAACCTTTTCATGGGCTCTTTTGAGAATTTAATGAAAGCCATGAATTCACTCCCATGGGGGGGGGGGGCTCAAAAATACACAAAATACTCGGCAGGCGGTTGTAGGGGCTTCAGGCACCACTGAAACAGTGCAGGTAAGAACCACGTTCCAGACAGGGAAGATCTACCAGCTGATCTGCAGTGACGACGGACGAAACTGGAAATCGAGTTGTAAAACGAGGTTTCTTCTACACCTGCGGTTCTGAAATTTTACCTATATTTCCCGGTGTGTGGCTGCAACATCTTAACAGTTCACTGAGACTTCTCTGCTGCTAACACCCCCCACGCCACCCCAAAGGGCAGGGGGAAACCAACAAGGTGCAAAGCTACAGCTGCGTTTTTAGAGGAGGTAGAGGCCGGGGACAGAGAAAGGCTCAAAGCAACAAAGCTGGGATGACAGGATGCTCTGAGTAATGACAAGTGCAAGATGCTTTCGCTGAGGATAGGTTTTTTAAAAAATAGCAACTTCTAAGAGGTTTGCTTCTCATAATTTTATAGATGGGCATCGCTGTTACACTGTTCAGGAGGTTACACAATGCAACATTCTTACTCCACAGGTATAAAGGGTGATGAAAAGGAAACTCCGGACAGATGGGTGGGTGGACAGATGGACAGACAAGATAAGGATTTCCGCCTTTATGCCAGCTCCAGGTGTGTCCTACAGCGGGACTGTACACACGATCTACGGCGCAGTGTGGTGTCTGACCCTGAGCCATCAAGGACGGTCAGCATGTTCAGGAAAACTGTGAAGTTTTTATAGAATCTCCAACAAATGTTTCCTTAAATGTTTCCATTTAAAGAGGCTACCCCTCAGTTACCGATTATCTCATTTTTCTACCACTCAGATTTTCATAGTTACAATTTTCCAAAGCCACTTACTATCATAGTCACAAATTTTTCTAGTAAGCAGATGAAATATTTCACTAACATGAAGTGCAGAAGTCAACTGCTTTTCTCACCAAATTGTTTTAATTCAAGATTCACCCCATGCAGTCAACAGGCCAGGCACCAACGCAAAACGTAACCAGCACGTCTAACGATACCATGGTCCTTATTTATTTTAACCTCTTGAGCGTCATGAAAGACTATCTCACAAATCACACTGAGAGCCTCTCTTGAAATGTCACAAATGTGACGTGGCAGCCACTCTAGTACGGGAGCCTCGTGACTAGCTACAAGAATTCCAACGACACTTCCAGAAGTTCCAAAAGGTGACAGGCAAGGTGCACAGGGAAGACAGTCTTCAAACGCTTAGGAAATCAGGGGCCTAGTGTATTCGGCTGTAATCACATGGGAGGCTCCGGGTGTGAGTGCTCACAGGGTCAGAGGTCTTCTCTCAGGTCGCAGTAATGACCACCGGCAGCCAGCCTTGCCCCCTGCTCAGGGGCACAGAACTGCCCCCTGCCCTTAGCCACAGCCTCCCTGGGGACAGAGGGGGCACTAGGCCTGAACCCTGTGACCCCCAGGCGACACGTGAAGATGGTGTTTGGAGGCCAACATCATCCCCAGGCACCTCGGGGAACCTCTCTGACCAATATGCTGGGGTTAGGACCCCAGGGTCCCTGAGTCCTTCACAAGCTCCATGCCCTCGGGTGGTGGCTGGTGGGTATGAGACTGGAGTAGCCACATCTCAGTTTTGTGAGGTGTGATGGGGAGTGGGGGGATGGAGTTGGAGATGTTCGTCTCTGTGTTAAGGAAAGGTGGGAAACGAGAAAGTTTGTTTATGAAAATCGGTGTCCTGAAAAGGGACCCCAAACCAGAGGGCAAAGAACACGCCTCGATCCAGCACCCCCAGCGTGGTCTGTGCCGGGGTACAAGGCGGAGTGTCCCAGGCTCCCAGGCGTCTTGCCTCAGCTACGCCTCCAGGGACGCACCCAGGAGTCCGAGTCCATCAGGCTGACCGGGGGCCGGGCGGGTTGGAATGGAACATTCCCCAAGCAATTTCGATGCTCTCGCCAACAATGAACAAAGCCCGTCACAGAAGGCTCACCTGTCACCGACGCATCCGGAGTTATCTTGTCAGAGAAACTGGGCGGTTTTCACTTTGCTCTCTTGACCACTTTCTCACTTTCAGTGCCACCCCCCACAGTCCCCTCCGCACCCCACCCCCACCCCCCGTGGGGGCCTATCTCTGGCTTCACTCCTGGAGGACACTGACTCATAACTGGTACAGCTACGCCGGCGGCTCCTTGCTTTTATCACGACAACCCCCCCTTAGGCAAAATCCTCTCACGCATGACTATCCATTCTCTGAAATGGAACATCTAGAATTTCTCACAGGCCAAGCAATGCAAAACTGCAAACCTTATCTTCAGCGTCAGGCCGCTGTCTGCCTGTACTCGCTGCCACCAGGTCCCTGGACGCCCCCCCGCCCAGGCCGGCTTCCAGCGAGTCCCACCGCGCAGCCCCCATTGGCACACGCTCCAGGACTGCCCCCACCTCTTCATCTGCACCAAATCAAAGCCTGCCTGCTCCCACTTTCCATCGCCTCGCAGTTCTGGCCGGCTAGCTGTGAGTGGGGTGCTAATGAAGGATGACTTAAGGTACCCACACTTGGATTTTGCAAAGAACTTCAATGATTTAATATAGAAGTAGAAACTAAGACGAGATATGCAAGCACCCTGCAAGCTGGCAGAGGAAAGTGTTTCTGGAACAGAGTCCTTTAACGCCTCTCAGATCGTATGTTACATGCAGAGAAATTATTCAGAGTTCATGTATTTTTATGTGGTTTTCTACAGAATTAAATCTGCAGCATGACAGGAACAGCCCCCTGCCAAACCACTATGAGGCCCCTTCGAGTTGCTGATTTCTACACATCCATTTATCAATTAAATCTTACAATGGAAGTCCATCAGAAGTCTACAGTTACGCAAAAAAGTACATACCACGTTTCCCTAGATTTCCTGTTTTGCAACATTATCAGAAAATCCAGGCCGGGTTTGCCCTTTTCTTTCTTCTTCATCACATTTGTCTTGCATTAAAATAGGACAGGGCGCTGTCCTGAATGGTAACATAATAGTCCAGTGGTCATTTCCAAATGCTGTGATTTTCAGTCTCCTGACCTTCATATATAATGGAAAACTTTATCACACATACTTCAGAAAAGGCCACACAGTATTCAAGACCTGCTGGCATCCACTATCAATGCAAAGTTCTTAACAGTGTTACCCTGAGGTACAGTCACAAGGTGACTAAAATCCTCTAATAAATCCAGGAAGGCCAATCAGAAAATCAATATTCCGTCCTTGCTCTCTTATTTTCTGTTCCTTTGTTACATTCTCACAATCTTAGTGATAGCAAGATAAATGCTTTCACTTTGAGTTCCTTACATTATAGATAAAATAAATGTATCGTTTTTACAATAAACACAGAAAATAAAACAGCTCAATCTCACTTTGCCACTGAGTGTCTCAAGAAGAACGCTGATATCAGAAAAAAGCAGAATCAATAGGACAATGAGGGAACTGAAGTCCAAGACCAGAGAGACAAGGTAGAAGGAAGGACATGCTTCCCGCGAGTTTCTGGGGTGCTGTGAACCCCAAGACACTGAGAAAAGTTATAGGTCGAATCGCTAACCTACACCATGGTTGATCTTGAAGGAATTTGCAAAGCATGTGATACCTGGTTCTAAATGGGGAAAAGGTGGATATACAGTTTGAAACTGGATTTCAATGAGTTTGACACTGATCCCGGAACAAAATTCTAGGTTGGTTTTTGTGCCTTTGGAGAAGAAAACTGCAAAGATCTGGTGTCATTATTCACAAGAACAGGTGTCTGAACGTTTTCTTTTGAGGGTTATTAGGACAGTTGGAAGGGCAATGTGAGCTACAACCTGTGAAGCATCCAGCACCCTGATTACAACTCGGCTTGGCTCAGCTCACGTGGGACTCTAGAGAGAGCACAACGAGCCGTGGCATCTGACCAGGGCGCTCACTTCCTCGTGACTGGGAACGAAGCGGTGAAATGGAAACCGGATGAAAATAAAGCCAGGTGGGCTCAGAGAGGGGCTTAATGGCCACCCCGAAAGGTCACTGAACAATGAACCCTGGACACCTGGGACAGTCTCTCGTGTCCTTTCAAAGGCTCACACTTGACTGGCTCTCTTCAACTTCTACATCAATTCTGAGGATGACATGAAGCTAGAATGAATGGGTAAAAGTTGGGATTCAGAATTACTTGGCAGGATGAAGTGGTGGGTCACGTGTGGCAAGGTGAAATGTACCGAAGACGAATGCACCAGAACGAAGCAGCAGGATGAGACACACGGTTCAACACTGATATGGAGGGAGGACTCGAGGGTTCAGTGTGATGGAGCAGTTGAGAAGCTTAGACAAGGGATGCTAGCCCCGTGCCAGTCACTCCAACTCTGCCCATCTGAGAAGTGGTATCTACACCTTGAAGCACCTGAGGAGAAAGACACCTGGCAGGCTGGCAGATTTCAGAAATAAACAGAGGTGAGAGACCCAGAAGGGCCAACTCAATCCTGGAGGACGATAACAAAGCTTTCCAAAAAGCGACAGTAACTGAGACAGTGTGTGGTACCGGTGAAACCAGACAAACAGCTCAGAGGAACAGGACACAGAGCCCAGAAGGGACCTGCGTAAATACAGCCAACTGATCTCTGACAAACGAGCAAAGGCAACACAAGGGAACAAAGTCTTCCTCAACAAATGGTGCTGAACAACTGGACATCCACATGCAAAAAAAAGGCAAAAGAATCTAGACGCAGACCTTACATCCTTCACAAAAAAATTAACTCCAAATGGATGTCGACCTAAATGTAAAATGCAAAACTATAAAACACCTAGAAGATAACACAAGAGAAAACCTAGATGACCTTGGGTGTGGTGATGACTTTTTAGATATAACACCAAAAGCACAGTCCATAAAAGAAATAATTGTTAAACCAGATTATGTTAAAATTAAAAACTGCTCTGCAAAAGATGATATAAAAAGAATGAGAGGACAGACCACAAACTGGAAGAAAATATTTGCAAAAGATCTGATAGACTACCATCCAAAGAACTCAACAACCTACACAATTAAAAAAAATACATATACCTCATCAAAGAAGATATATAGACAGAAGACAAGCATATGAAAAGATGTTCAACATCATGTCATTAGGAGATTGCAAATTAAAACAATAATCCACCAAAAGGCCTTTAAAGTGGCCAAAATTCAAAACACTGATAAAACCAAAAGCTGGTGAGGATGTGGCACAACAGGAATTCTCATGTGTTGCCAGCAGAAATGCAAAATGATACAGCCATTTTGGAAAACAGTTTAGCTATTTCTTACAAAGATGAACATATTCTTACCACATGCTCCAGAAATCACACTCCTTGGCATTTCTGCACGTGGAAAACTTACATCCACACAAAAAGCTGCACATGGATCGTTATGCCAGCTTTATTTGTAATTGCCAAAGGTTGGGAGAAAACAAGATGTCCTTCAGTAGGTGAACAAACTGTGGTCTAGCCAGACAACGAAACACTCTTCAGCACTAAAAAGAAATGAGCTCTCAGGCCATGAAAAGACGTGGAGGAAACTTAAATGCACGTGACTAAGTGAAAGAAGCCAGTCCCAAAAGGCTGCACACTGCATGATTCCAACTACGTGACCGTCTGGAAAAGGTAAAACTATGGAGACAGTGACAGGATCGGGGTCGCCAGGAGCTCAAGGGGAGGGAAGGAGAGCACAGGAGATTTTTAGAGCGGCCAAACCACTCTGTACGATACTACAGTGGTGGATACGTGCCATGTGTCTCAAAATCCACAGAACGTACGATACCAAGAGTGAACCTTAACGTGAACTGTGGACTTTAGGTGACAATGATGAGTCCATGTAGGCCCCTCGATTGTGATAACTGCACCACTACAGTGTGGGTGTCAAGAGGGGTGGCTGGGCATAAGGAAACTCTGCACTTTCCACTCAATTTGCTATGAACTTAAAACTGCTCTAAAAAATCAAGTTTATTAATTTTTTAAAAAGCTACTTTCATTTTCTATAATGGGAATGTTACCTCAATTTCTAAAAGGGGGAGTTACGTGGAATTGGGTTCATAAAAGAGCAAACACGCAATGTTTATGATTGATAGTATTCCAAACAGGGAATCTGTTTACTCCTCCTCCAACCCTATGAGATAGATGCTATTGTGCCCCTTTCACAGATGAAGAAACTGAGGCACGGAGTGATTAAGTAGCCTGTTCCAAGATGCACGGAAAGTGAACGGCAGAACTGGGATTGGGCCTGGTCACCCAGCTTCACCAAGTCCGTGTGCTTACCACCCCCGCCCTCCGCTCCCACAGTGGCAGCATTTATTCTGTGGGGACCCAGAGGCTAAACGTCCTGACACTGGACACTGCCCCCCACCATGAGAGGATTTCCCTGGTGAGATGAGTCGCAGTGGAAGCTGGCTTACTGATGCCGGTGCTCGCTGTAGAGAGGGACCACACACTCAGAGCCGCACTAGGTCATTCATCTCTAAAGCTCCTGTCAACTCCAAAACTGCAATTTGGGCACGACGTGAACATTTCTCAGACACTCTTGTAAAAAAGTGCTACAAGATTAAAAAGAATGTAACTCTGTTAGCACAATGTACCCTTTCTCCAGAACCTTTAAAAAACTCTTCTCCAGTTTTATAACCTTTCCTGACTCAATTGCACATGAAAGGTTGGTAAGAAGTCACACAAATTTATGCTGAATATCATTTATTACCGACAGAAACAGGGCTAAAAACACTCTAGCTTGGTTTCTATGATATTCCTACTTTTTATATTCTGAGCTATAAAAATATCATGCTGACAATAACAACTTCAATTGTTTCCTCCTCGGTAAATGGGCTCATTGAGCTAAATGATATCTAAAATCCCTTTTATTTCTAGCATTCTAGACCTATAATTCTGAAACTGATTTTTTTTTTCTTTTAGACGAGGCAAACTTTGGCTGACCTCACAGATTGTAAGGGCCTTGTTAGCTTACAATCCTTATTTTTTTATTTTATGCCCACAGCACCTGGTCTTCCCAGGTGGTCTCTCATCCAAGTACTAACCAGGCCCGACCCTGCTTAGCTCCCGAGGTCAGATGGGATAGGGCTTGCTCAGGGTGGCATGGCTGTAGACTGAAACTTATTTTTAAAGATTAGCAGATTTTTAAAGTTTAGGGGTCTAAAAGTCATTAACATTTAAAAACTATATTATGGTGACACTGATTAATGAAAAATAATTAACATTCTAATGCAAAATGACATACAAGTAACCAGATCACTTCAGTAGGAAGATGAAGTGCCAAATTTTAAAAGCACAGGAAGGACTTTTCATTATAAATAAGGACTAGAAGACCTCCCAAGGGGAAACTGGATTTGTGAATGAAGTCTCTCCAAGAACTAGATCACTGGCAATCAAGAGTAACTGGCAAAACAAATAAGTAAACAACCATTCCCCACCTTGACGAACAGCACAGCTACAAACCCATGCACAATTTATTCCAATTCTGAGAAAACACCCAATGATCTTTCAGGAAAGCAAAGCAAACAGCAGTGCAGACTTCTTTCATCGTGGCAGTTATAAAAAGCATGTTTGTTTGTTTTACAATTAAATCAGCCATTTAAAGGTCTCACAAGGACCACCTTTAAAACAACAACAACAACCATGGTCATCTTTTTTTAAGTACTTAAAAAAAGCTTGATTTTTTGACTTAAAAAAAAAAAAAGCTTTTCTTTCTGGATCTCACTCTATAAAAAATACTAACAAGGTTAAGTGTCTACTACCAAAAAAATAAACCCGATTTTAATGTTTACTTTTACACTTTCTCACCCGTTCTTGCCTTCTCCTTCATTAAGAATGTGTCCTTTAGCAAAATTTAAAAGAAAACCAAAAGTAACAATCCACAGACCCACAAGATCCTGATTCCACACTTGGAGAGTGCTGGCTGCCCTCCTCCAAGGGCCCCTCACTGGGAGGCCGCAGAATGTGCTGAGCTCAGAGGCAAATCCAGGTGAAGAATGAGGGCCCTAACTCCACCCCTGCCTGCCTTCCCTAGCGAGAAAGCAAGTGACAATGTACACGAGAGAAATGATTATAGGAATAAGCTGAATTAACTCTGATTTCTCTTTAAAAAAAAAAAAAAGTAGCTCATTTGTAAGCTTTGACTTCAACTATTATTTAGAAGGAAATCACTGGTGATATTTCTCCTCAAATATGTACTTTAACATCAACCCCTGCCCAACTGCAAGTTATCAGAAAGTGGCCTGAGGTTCCTGGGGATCCCCAAGACCCTTTCAGAGGGTCTGCAAAGCCCCCCCTTTCCAGCTACACATCTGTGTGAGGTCAAATCTTTCTCTACTTCAACCAAACAGCAGGTGACAATCGGTTGAATGCAGAATCCCACTGTCTCCTCCTAAACCCACATTAAAGAGATTAGCAGAAATGTGGAACGATGCTGGTCTTCTTACTAAATTTGTTTTGGGAAATATAGTTCTTTTTAATTAAAAAATATGTTGTTACCATCTAATGGATTTATTGTTGCTATTTTAAATAAATCAACAATATTTTAGATCTCAGATTAATTTCTAATAGAGTAAACACTGATGGGCAAAACCCACATACACACAAGCTCTTTGAGGTCCTCTGAGGTATCTGAGTGTGCAGTCTGGGACCCCTACAGGATTAAACAGAGCCCACCACTTTCCTCTGATGGATTATTATACCCACCACACCCAGGACAAATGTTTGTTAAGAAATGATAATTGAGAAAGTTATAAAACACCCTGTATAAAATGAATTGTTTAAAACTTTGACAATGTAGATACATTTTTACGTGGGAAAAAATCTAGATACATAACACATGGAAGTGTTAAGACGACCTCAGAAAAGCAGTATTTTAGGTTAGCTTATTCTTTTTCGCACTAGAGTGAACTTTTCTTTTTCTACAGTAAGGAGGTAGGGGGACACCTGGAGCAGCACTTCCCAAAGTATGTTCCATGGCAGCGGTCCCCAACCTTTTTGGCACCAGGGACGGGACCTCCTGTGAAAATCTAAGGCCTGATGATCTGAGGCGGAGCTGAGGCGGAGATGCTAGCCCTGGGGAGTGGCTGCAAATACGGATGAAGCTTTGCTCACTAGCGCATGCTCAACCCCTGCTGTGTGACCCGGTTCCAGTACTGGTCCACGGCCCAAGGGTTGGGAGCCCCTTTTCTATGGAACACTGGTGCTGCGAAATGCTCCAGGGAGAGTCCACGGTCAAGTCAGCTGGGTGAATGTTGATTACAGCCCCACCCAGCAATTCTTCCACACGAGAGTACACTTCAGGCTCCGGGAAGTCCCACTGGAGTGAAATCCATTCAACGGCAGTTGCCAAACTTAGGGGACCAAGAGATCCCTTTAACCAAATAACACCTGTCCATGCAACGTACTTAGGGAAACTAGGGAAACGCTGCCTTAGAGATCAACTTGCCGTCCTACTCCCTGACTACCTGCAGTCGATCCTTTAACGTGACCTTTAGAAGTCACTATGTCAACATGACTTAGAATGGATGACTTCTAGTAGACAACACATACAAATCTAATCAAGAAGATCTGAGGGCTGTGTACAATGCTTTCCTCACATCTGCTTTAGTAAAATACCTCTAACGAAGGAGTCACTTTGACATGGATGTAGGAATTCATGAACAGTTTAAACAGCAACTCTTAATTGAAATTTTCTTTGATGAAAAACGCTAAGTACATTTGACTGTGATTCACCCCTTTAACGTAAGTATTCTCAGAAAGGATGACCTACACAGACAGGCAGTTCCTGGTGTGGGAGCTGCCCGCCTCCCATCCCCCACTGCGGGCCAGTGCTGGGGGGGTGGGGGTGCGGAGGCCGGCGGAGGGGAGCTTGCTGGCCCGTCTCTTCCCTCCGCTTCCTTCCCAGCACACTCCCCCCTCCTCTCCCAGGCTGGGCCCCTCCCTCCTTCTCACTCCCACCTCTTACTGCCTCCTTGCTCCAGGTGCGGGCCAAGGCATGCCTGATAGTGACTGATGCCCCCAGATCTTTAAGCTCTCTTCCTCTTCAAGGCTTACTGACCTCAAACATTTTACAAGCACATCATTGTGAGTTTATATAATTATTAATATTGTGACAGCATGTGTGCTGTTGTACTGCAAACTTGCTGATTTTCACTGGCGTGGGTTAAACAGGTTTCTGGCAATCACTTCTGGTGCTTAAACAATTTATAACGTTTCCTGGGGAAAAGACCATTTGAGTTCCAAATTCAATTCCTGACAGATTGATATGAGTTGATTTTTCAGGTCACCTGGGAATCTGAAATGGGCCCCGGAAAGCAATGCATCAAGACAAAGCCAGGTTAAGGCAGCTGACAGTCACTAGAAGATGACACAGAGCTGAGGTGGCCAAGGACCCCCAGCTAGCGGGGAGGCCACCTCACCCAGGCAATCGAATCTGAGAATGGCGCATTTCAGGACAGATCTCAATCTGACCAGAACCAGACCCGTTGGCCACCTCTGGAGGTTTCTCAGATGTCAGGGTTGAGCACCGCCATGAGTCAGCGTGCCTCAGTTTACCGGTCTATACTTGGGTTTCCAAAAGACAAGAAGGCACAGTCAGGGCTGCTCTCCTGTAACTCAGCCGGGCTTCTAGAGAAAACAGAAACTTCAGGAAACCCTTTCAGCCTTCTCCCGCCAGGAAACCAAAACCTGGCCAAATGGCCATTTGCTTTCTCGCTGCCCCTGGCCTCACTGTGTCCACCAGCACTGATGACCACCTTTGCATGTACTGAAAAAAAAAATCCAAGGAAGATAAACTTCCCTTTTAAAAAGAATTACTTATCAAGAATACTCAGAATAATTCTAGAAAAAATGGGGTTAATACACTTTATTAATTGAATAAGCAAAGTGTATTAATCACTCGCATTTATGACCTAAAACATTTCATCAAATATGAATGTGGCAGTTATTACTAATACGAGTCACCATCAGGAGGAAAAGCAGAGGCTATGTTATAAAACCCCACTGGTACTTGTCCTCTAGTTAGTAAAGGTTTAAAAACATCAGATTCCATATAAAAAGGCATTTAAGCCATTTTCTGTGCCAGGCTTTGAATGTGTAGAAGAGGCTTATGAGCTGCTTCTTTTAATTAAGCAAGAGAAGGCTTCGTGCACTTGGGAATGGACTTCCCAAACTGGTGCCAAATGAAAATGCTTTTATGCAGGAATCATGGCCGACATTAACAGATATTTACAAACAACTCAGAAGCAAGGTCAGAAACATCGAAATTCAGGGTTTTATAATCGAGGCGGCCTACCGTTAACGCAGCACCAGCAACTGAGGTGCTCAAACACAGAGACTGAGTGCCTGTCACTCCCCCCCCACCCGTCCGTGCTTCAGTAATTGTACCCCAAAGTGAGTCCGGCCTAGGGGGAAAATGAAATTCATGCCACTGCATTTTACTACTTAGTAGCTCTTCTGATAAACGTTTGAAATGTATAGCAAAAAGAAAAAGATGAGGGATTATCCAAGAATTTTAATTATTTCTGTTATTCTTGTTAACTAATTCCTTAAATAATAGGAAACTGGCATGAATTAGTCAAGGCATTTTAAAGGTTAAAAAAATCTGCTTGCCTCAAAGGCTTTAATCCCCCAATTAAAAGTGACCCAGCTCCTCAATTAGCCTCATAGCCTGTCCTTCGATAGTTTCTGGGGGACAGAGAAGAGTATAGCCTCCACCCTGAGGCCACCAGAGACTAAGCCTTCCGATGAGGGGAGGGGGCAGGAGGGCTGCCCCAGGACACCTGTGCATCAGCTGGCTCATCTGAAAGGGTGCCCAGAGGACCAAGGGCTCTGGGTAAAAATCTCAGGGCCAGGCCCATATTCTCCCTACTAAGGCCCTGCCCTATAGCCTATCAATACTCAGGGCCGGCTTCCTGCGTGTGACAAGCTTAGTTTAATGCTGTTGCTACCTTGAAATTCTTAATTCTTGAACAAAGGGGCCCTGCACTTTGATTCTGCACTTGGGCCAGGTATTATGCACCTGGTCCTAGCACTATTCATCAGTAACTACACCTGAAATATACAAAACTAAATGCGACTGGAGTCTGCATTGCAGATGGAGAAATTACGTTCTTGAAATGCCACTTAACCAACTCATACAAGTTTTACATATCTTCAAGCTGTGACGTTCAATTTTTTTCTTGCGGGTCCTTAAAATAAAACTACTGTATTATACAAGGAAAAAATTTTGAAGTATTAGGAAGATCTCAGAATAAATGTCTTTGTTAGACTGTAAGCAGGTATTCAACAAAGATGACATTCACTGTTACTGAGTTTTAAAACTCACTTTGAATCTAAAGACATATTTCTAAGTGTTTTATTCTACAATTAAAGATTGGGTAAATAATAAATAGTAAATTGCAGAACAAAAATCAAGGGACCAGACAAAATAATATACTTCAACAAAGCACACTTTTTAGCCAATTAGCTCAGCAAGAATTTAATGAAGAAATGTCATTTTCTAACCTAGTTGTACTTTAAGAATTCTAGTGACTCTTCCAGTCCCTTAAACCCTGCTCCTGAACTTAGTTACTCTGCTTGTGACCAGGCTCACTTCCCCCAGTTCCCCAAGTCACTCAGCCAGCAGTAATGTACCAACTAATTCCTCAGATCTCTGGCAGAAATCAGGGCCTGGGGGATGGATGCTGAACAGCAAAAGCTCTCAGCCCTTCTTAAAGTGACAGATGGTAAAAAGAAGGCGCCGCAGGACTGGATGCTGGCAAAGATTGGGAGGATTGATAAGATTTAGTCCTAAGGAAAGCCGACTAAAGGCTCAAACAATGTCTTAACGAAAAGGGTTCCTTTGTGTGCTAGCAAGTGCCCAGGCTGAAAGATCAATTGTCAGGGACGAGTGAAGATCCATCCATCTTACAGGAAGGCTGCTTAAATGCAGAGAACAGACCTTTCAAAGCTCCTTTCAACTCAAAGTCTAAGGTCTAGGTAGAAATGATGTGAGAGATGATGGCCAAGGAAAGAGCTGGTTGGATGAAATGCCAGTTTATCCCTAGAACAGGGGAAAAAAATCAGCAACTTAAAAGTCTAATAAAAACTCTGACCACTGATCAGAAAGCTGCTCCTGGGGTGATGATGAAGGTCGCGGGTGAACGCAGGATGGTGCAGTCTCTTTGGAAAGAGCTTGGCAGTTCCCCAAAATGTTAAGCACAGAATGTCATAAGGCCCAATAATTTCACTCCTTGGTATACACCCAAAAGAACTGAAAATATACGTCCACACCAAAACCTATACACAAATGTTCACAGCGGCATTACTCACAGTAGCCACAAAGTAGGAATCAAACCAAATGTCCATCAACTGATGAACGGAAAAACGAATGTGGTACGTTCATGCGACGGAACACTGACTGTCTTAGTGTCTGGGCTGCTTTAACAAAATATATAAACACACGGCTTACAAATTTATTTCTCACATTCTGAATGCTGGGAAGTTCAGAATCATGCTAGCGGATTCTGTGTCTGATGAGGGCCACATCCTGTCTCCTAGTCATGTTCTCGCTGGGTCCTCACTCAGTGGAGGGGGCCAGGGGGCTCGCTGAGGTCTCTTTTCTAAGGGCACTAATCCTATTCGTGGGGGCTCCACCCTCGTGACCTTGTCACTTTCCAAAAGCCCTGCCTCCAAATACTGCACCACTGGGAATTAGGTTTTGACATATGAATTCTGGAAGGACACAAACTTGTAGCAAATATTATTCAGCCATTAAAAGGAACAAAGTTCTCACACATGCTACAACATGCATGAACCTTGAAAACATCATGCTAAGTGAAAGAAGCCAGTCACAAGAGGCCACACATTGTATGATTCCATTGCTGTATGTCCAGAAGAGGCAAGGCCACAGAGACAGAAAGGAGATTCACGGTTTCTAGGGGCTGGGGGAAAGGGGATTTCGGAGTGACAGCTAAAGGCTATGGGGTTTCTTTTTGGGGTGACAAAACTGTTCTGAAATTAGACGGTAGTGATGGTAGCACAACTTAAGGAATATACTAAAATCACTGAATTGTGTACTTTTAAAAGGGTGAATTTCACGGTGTGTAAATTATATTTCAATAAAGCTGTTTAAAATTTTTAAAAATGAGTAGATGTAGAAAATGTCTTTTGTCCTAAACGAGTTAAAGAAATTACAGATCAAGGTAGACTTGAAATGTAGCAGGCTCTACAGTTCTTTTCGCAAGAGAAATCAGGCTGATCCAAAACAGATGACTGAAAGATAATATTCAGTCTAGCCAAAGGTTAAAAAAACAAAACACATGATTCTTCCTTTACTATGTTACTTACCAGCTACTTCTTACTGGGGTTTTGGAATGGAAGGAAGGTAACTTTCAGATGTGTTTTATAAGTTTTTAAGATATTCTAAATTCAGTTACTTTGAAATAACAGAATCTTCGTCTAGAACTTTAAAAATAAAGCCTTAGCAACAGATCTAGAGAAAAAAAATTAATCTAATAATATCAACCTACAGCTCGATGAGAAAATGAACAAAAATATGCCTAACATAGGGGAGAAAGGACGTATCAAATCAGGGAGAAGTGAATGTCATGGCTCAATTCCTGGGTAATGGTAGCTCCATGTAAGAGCTGGGCATCTCATGTCAGCCTGGCACGCGGGCAGGAGACTGTCATGGTGTGAGGGTTCCTACCTCTAGCCTTTGCATGGTCTCCAATGGTGTCAAAATGTCACTTTTGAGGGTTGTTTTTACCAGTGCAAGAAGACGACACTGCATAATCATCTCCACTCTTCAATCCATATCCCTGAAGATCCATATTTTATAACAAACCAATATCTTAGATCTCATTTATAAAAGAAAGACAACATTTCTTCAAGCACCTCTGCTCTTACCAAATCAAGACCACAGGAAAAAGCAAGGTCTATTTTTAAAAGCATAATGATCTAAAACCTCAATTAACCCAAATATGTGAGAAATAGACTCTGGGTAGTTTCCAGGATAATCAGATTTCTTATTTTGTTTCAATTCTCATAAATGAAAATCCTATTTAAAAAATTACATTTTCCTGTCTTAGAAAACAATAATAAAAATGTGATCCTTCCCTTTTCATGTCTTAAAATTCTAACAACCCTCAGGTTCCTCATTTTCAACATTAAAAGTTGGTTTAATAAACTTAACCAAGTCCCAAAAGCAGTGTCATGGAATTGTAGCATTTTCTAATTTCAATACAAAAATGTTATTGTCACTAAAATTTCATTTATTGTTCATATTCCTCCTAAAACTGAAATATTGCATTTTTGCTCAAAAAAACAACAGTACCACATAAATAATGTATATTTACTAAAAATTGCTTTTGACATTGAATTCCTATGAAACTGCTTGATTTTGTTCTTCTTAACAGTAGAATGTAGCCAGAAGATGGATTCTATTTAACTGAAGGTTCCAGTTAATCAGTTACGCTCTTAAATCAGAATACATTCAGAATTATTAATATTTTATTATTTTTAGAAGTTATAGGTCTATGTGGAAATGATATTTCCTTTAACAATAAAAATGTTAGATTAAGTATAATATTGAAGTCTATATTCAAATGACTTTTTCCTCAAAGCTGCTTCTGAAAAACAAGGTAACCAATTAAGAAACCATGTTGTAAAAAAGCTGGCAACTACAGCATTTTTAAAAAATAGATTCAAAGTGGTAGCCACAACAAAGTAAGTAAATAACAAAGGATGTTGGAATAAGATAAATCCTATGGGAATAAAAACAAGTGAAGAGGAAAGGGAGGATTCAGAGAGAGAGATGAAATTTCAAATAGGATGGTGAGGAGAAGGCTCACTGAGAAGTCTGTGTACAAGTAGGAAAATAACTGAATATTACTTGGCTTTGAAATGCATTACATGATTGCATTTGTTTTTTAATATTCATATGAGCTTTCTATTTTCCCTATTTCAATTTTCTGTTTCCTGATCACTGACTAAAGAAAAGGAAGGCAGCCTAGGGTATGTCAAGGATATTCCTCCCGATATTCTGGTTTACTTGATGTTTTTTAAGAACTAAAGGTACAATTAAAGTGAAATTTAAGATTCTCCATAAAATGACTAACAGTCAAAATGCCACTTAGATTACAAAACCTAATATTCTCTCCAGCAATTTATATTTGATCTTTATCCCACTGATATTTATTAGAGGTAGCTAGGGCATGAAGTTAATAATGTCATATTGTCTGCAGCAGTAAAAAATTCATATATTAGTGGAAACGATCCTTTTAAAATAAGCCCAAAGAACACGTCTCCACAAATTGCATGGTTTTACACATAAAACTCATCGTAAGATTTCAAAATGAATTTGTTTTATTAGCATTTCATGTAATAGTCAAAAGACATTCTCTAACTTGCAAGCTGAAAAAAACAAGAAATGTAACAGCATAACTGATGTTTAAATGTGTTTTTATTTTGAAGACTAAGAATTCTTAAATGTTATAAATGCACCAAGAAAAGCTTAGAGAAAGTTATCAAATTACAAAGGACTCAAGACGTCTTTCACATAAGATCTGTTAGTGTACCATAGGGAAAATATTGGATATTGAAATTTATACTGGTTAAGTATCCCAATAATAGGCCAATTAGCCCATTTGCTATTTCATTAATGAATAGCAAATATAGGTGAATGGACAAAAAAATAAGAAAATATGGATTTTAACAAGAAGTGTTATCACCAACTAAACTAAATATACTTGAACTGTTCCCCAAATACGCAACCCAGGCACATATTTTTCAAATGTGTTTTTCCCAAGAGAAGCAAAACTTTGCCATTTTTTTCTTGAATACATTAGACTTTCAGAGAGCTTCATCCCACATCTGGAAAGAACATTTCAGACAGCTGGATGTAACTTTTGAAAATCAAACTGGGAGCAATTTGATACTTAGCAACTAAGCTGAATCTGACAGTCAACAGAATGTTAGAAATGAAATAAAAGAAGTATTCAAAGTTTATCAACCTCCTCCATGTGAGGAAGGGAACATGGAACAAAAGCTGCCTTTGCCTCTTCTGCCCTTTAATTTGTTAACACCATACTTCTCTCCGTATGTCATGCCAAGGGAGAGAAAATAAGAATTAAAAAACTTGCTAAATGGAAATATGACCGTTTCATCGACCCTCGCATCCACCCCAACCCCAAATTCTTTTTGATGACAAAAGTCAGAAGAAAAGATCCAACTACTCTCCAGATCATCCCTGGATTACTCTGCTCCAAGGCCAAGTAAAATGGTTACGATTCCAAGATGCACTGAGAAGCATCGACACGATTCCAAGATGCCCCGAGAAGCGTCTATCCGCAATGCGTAAGCTTTTCGTTGGCAAGCTCGCTCACCTCCGCGAGGCATGCAACGTTTCAAACGTTCTCCGGGTGAAGGTTGCAACAAAATAGTCAATTTACTGAGAAACAGTTTCTGCAGCCCGAAACTAACGTCGGCCCTAAGAAACCGAGGAGGGCTCTCCTGCCTCTGCGGCCATCCAAGCCCTCGCACGACCTCGAGTCCAGTCGGGGGACCCGCGCCAGGGCGTCGGGGCCGGAGAAACGACCTCTGGGGCAGGGCGAGCCCGCGGTCGCGCCCCTCCTCGTCACCATCTCACCTCTGGGTAAAAGGGTGCGAGGGGAGCACAAGCTCCAGCGGCGGCTGAAGCGGCCTGGGAGGCGGGAAAGGGGGCGACGCCGCGGTGTCCGCGGTGCGGCGCACGGACGCGGATCTCGGAAGGGATGCGGAGGAGGGGGCTTACGTAAGCGCACCCCGAAGGCTGCGCGCGCCCCCGGCCCGCGGCGCCCCCCGGCCCGCGGCACCCCCGGCCCGCTAAACCCCGAACGCTGCGCGCGCCCCCGGCCCGCTAAACCCCAGGCCCCCTGCACCCCCCGGCCCGCGGCACCCCAGGCCCGCTGCACCCACGGTTCGCTGCACCCCCAGGCCCGCTTCAGCCCCCGGCCCGCTGCACCCACGGCCCGCTGCACCCCCGGCCCCCTGCACCCCCCGGCCCGCGGCACCCCCCAACCCGCGGCACCCCCGGCCCGCTAAACCCCGAACGCTGCGCGCGCCCCCGGCCCGCTAAACCCCAGCCCCGCTGCACCCCCCGGTCCGCTGCACCCACGGCCCGCTGAACCCACGGCCCGCTGCACCCCCAGGCCCGCTTCAGCCCCCGGCCCGCTGCACCCCGGTCCGCTGCACCCTCCGGCCCGCTGCACCCCCCCGGCCCGCTGCACCCCGAACGCTGCACCCCGAACGCTGCGCGCGCCCCCGGCCCGCTTCAGCCCCCGGCCCGCTGCACCCCCAGGCCCGCTGCACCCCCGGCCCGCTAAACCCCCCGGCCCGCTAAACCCCCCGGCCCGCTAAACCCCGAACGCTGCGCGCGCCCCCGGCCCGCTGCCTCCCCGGGGTGCAGCCCCAGCCCCTGAGCGCACCGCACGCGCGCACGGCACCCCCCCGGGGTGCAGCCCCAGGCAGCGCCCGCACGGCGTGACCCTCACGGACCCCCCGGGCCCGCCCGCACGGACCCCGAACCCGCGCCGCCGCCGCCGAGCGGCGAGAGGGGGCGGCCCGGCCCGGCTCCCCACGCGAACCCCCCACCCCCGCACCCGGCCCCGCGCCCCGCCCGGCCCCGACGCTTACCTCGCGCGGCCCAGGCGCCGCCGCCGCACAGCAGCGCGGCCGCCAGCAGCCAGGCGGCCGGGGCCGGGGCTGGGGCCGGGGCGGGCGCGGGGCGGCGCGGCATCGCCGGGCGCGGCGGGCGGGCGGGCGCGGCGGGCGGCGCGCGGGGCTCTGCGGCCCGGGCCGGTGCTGGGCGCCGCGGCGGGCGCTGCGGTCCGCGGAGGGGCGGGCGCAGGGACGCGGGCCGCGCGCCCTCCCCTCGGCGCTGGCGGCGGCGGCGGCGGCGGCGGCTAAGATGGCGGCGGCGCTCTCTCTCGGGTCCGGCGAGGGTACCCGGCCGCGGGCGGGGGCGGGGGCGGGGCGGGGCGGCCGGGAGGGGCGGGGCGTGCGCGCCCCCGACCCCGCCGGCGAGCCCGGGGCGCGCGCCCGCAGCCTCGCGCCCGCGCGCTGCCTCCCGCCGGCTGGGCGGGGCCCGGGGCCCGCACCCCGGACCCAGCGGCGGCCCCGAGCACCCGCCCCGAGCACCCGCCCCGAGCACCCGCCTCAAGCATCCGCCGCGACCGTCCGCCCCGAGCATCCGCGCCGCATCCGCGCGCGCCCCGGCTCCCGAGCCCAGCGAACGGGACCCCGCGGCCCGCGCCCCCCTTTCCGTCCCTCTAGCCCCCCCAACCCCTAAGGGGTGCCGACCCCCCGGAGGGTGCAGGGCCCTGAGCGCCCACGGCCCGGGCCACGGCGCCTCCGAGACCCTCGGGGTCCTCTTCTGCCGAGTGCAGGCGATGAGGGGGGCCCTCGGGGCGTGGAAGGGGTTCGGGGCGGGGGAGGTCGGCGACCCGAGGGCGCGTGCTGCCCGCGTCGGGTGCAGCCCTGCTGGGGGGGGGTCGCCCGCTCCGGGGAGGGGTCTGTCCTGAGTGTGCAACTCTCTGTTCCTCCCTCCGCCGATGAAACCCGTTTCTGGGTTTTTAGGGGCGCCTTGTGCGCGCGCCCTTCCTCTCTAGATCTTGGTGTGATGCTAACGGCCGAGATCCGAATGGGTCCACAGGGTCCCTCGGGAGATCCCTACAGGGGTCTCTGGGCTTCCCCTGTGCTCCTGTCCTGGGGCTCCCACCTTCCCTCCACCCCTGGGACCGCCCCACACCAGAGGAAAGCACTGGAACAGCCTCGGAGGACCCCTGTGAGCCAGGCGCTGTGCCTCCAGAGACGACCTTATAGACTGCATTTTGCAGATGAGGAAACTAAGACAAGTGCAGTGACTTCCCCGGTTGCCATAACTACTGTAAAAAAGAGAAATCGGGCGGGGGACAGGGCAGTGGCATGAGGGAGACACCCACAGCAAAAGTTAAATGCCAGATGCTAATCATTCGGGCTGCGGGACGAGCCAGCAAAGGTGATTTGCCGCACAAGGACTTGTCACCGGCTGTTTGCTGGGAGCGTCTGGCTGGCTGGCTGGTGAGGCTTGTGGAGACCAGCCTGGGGTGGGGCGGACGCTGGGAGGAGAATGAGTCACTTGGTTTGTGAAGAGGAGAAGACGTATTTAGGAGAGTAGTGGGTGAGGAGCCCAAAATGGTAGCTTGAGGCCAGATTGTGAGATGCCTTAAGTGACAGGGTGAGGGAGTTGGGCTCAGTCCTGCAGGCCACAGGAAGGCCTTGCACAGCCGTGAACAGGGGTGTGATGAACAGTGTTTCGAAGCAATCTGTGATGGATACACGCTCTTCCCGTCTTTTGTCCCTCAAAGGCATCCTCCACCAAAGCCCGAAGATTGCATCTCTGCTTCCCCTGCCACCCCCTCCTCTGGGTCCTGGAGGACTAGGCTCCCCTTGGGTGGACGGACCCCTCCCAAGGCTCCTGCTTGGCCCCTGCCATCCCCCAGCCATGCCCGTCCACCCCTTCCAGGCGGCACTGCAGAGTCATCCTCTCCAGATGTTGTTGCTGCCACCTCATCAGGTCCAGACAGCTCTGCTGAGCCTTTCACGCCTCAACGCCAGCCCCACCCCTCAGCTGACCTCAGTGTCTGAAACCTTACCACTGAATGCCAGCGTCACATGACACAGCCTCCTCCACCTCTGCCCTGAGCCTCAGGTCCCAACAGGGTACCGCTGGGCTGCCTCCTCCAGGAAGTCCTCCTGTCAGTCCCTCTCTCCCCAACCCCCTCCTGCTCTTAATCTCCTGAGGCTTGATAATCTGCTACTTTCTGTCCTTTTCTTCTCTCCACTCTCTGGTGGGAAGGACCCAATCGGTACCGTCCGACAGCCCTGAATGGGAATCCTGGCTCCTACTCCTGCTGATGACATTGGGTAACTTACAGAACTTTGAGCCGCTGTCCTCACCTGCGAAATGGGTTAACGATACCTATTTCCCAGGGTTGTGAGAATCAAATGAGATGATGCGATTAAAGTGCCTCACTGAGCCCAGTACACAGTAGGTCTAAACATGACAGTTCCTCTTGTTTCCTCAGGAGCCTTCTGAACTGTGAGTGTAAGGCTGGACACACAGTAGCTGCTCAATAAAAACCCAGTGACAAACTCAATGAATTGCTGTGTTCGTGTTTTATATTCTGGGGATCACACCTCACAGGGTAGAAGGTGCACCCTCGAGGTTTCCCAGGACCTTTGAGATTTACAAAGAAATCGGAAAGGTATAATCTCAGAACTGAGTTTTGAGTCAATAGGCTGATGCCAAGAAGGAGAGTGTAATGTATGCAGTTCTATTAGGAACACAAACAAAAGCTCTGTGGTGTCTGGAATCCTGATCCCTTTATCTTCTGTCCCTCGCTGTCCCTTAAAGAAGCAGATCAAAAACGTCCACCTGCCGCTGGGCAGACAGACAGCCAGTAAGCTCGGTGCACCTTGCACACGCTGAGATTTTGCCCACAGGAGAGTTAGCCCAGCTGCGAGGTTCAGCATGAGTGTCCTGGAAGCCATGAGCTCTATTTCTGGTTGGACTGACAATAGCCTCGGCCATACTGGCACTTTTCAAATGTCTCCACGTGATGGGTTAGTTAATCCTCACAAAGGCCTCATGATGGGGATCAATGCAGACTTGTGCCATGGTTAGCAGAGAGCGACCTCGCCTGAGCTAAACCAGCCGAGCCAAGGAAGTGAGACAACACCCAGGCCTGTCCTTAGGGGGTTCTTAGATGAGAGGACAAGGAGGTGGCTTTGTCAGCTGGGCAAGGAAGACTTGAACTTCTAAACATATAGTCTACCCGTCTGTGCAGTAGGAAAAAGGACGCAGAATTTCCAGGATGCTGCATCTTTTAAAGTGACTCTCGCTAATAATGACAACAGCCTCTGTGCTAAGCTCTTTACCTGTAAATGACATGTCACTTATGCCTCTAGCAACTGTTTCCAGAGGTACTTTTATTATTCCAGATGAGGGTAATGTCACATTTGCTCAAGAACCCACTGCTGAAAAAAAAAAGACACCTGGGATTCGATTTCATGCCTGTCTGAGCCCCAAACAGTGCTTAAGCCCCTATGTGAAATTATAAAAAAATAAAAAAAAAGCCCTGCCTGGGACCCCCCAGCTGGGAGCCCGCCTGCTCCACCCCAGTCAGAGGTGGGGCTTCACCACCCTTCAGCTGTATGAGGCCAGGGGAGCAAGTCCTCACCTGTCCTCACCAGGAAGACCATTCCCAAGCCCAGAGTCGCCATGAGGATGAAACAGGATCTGGTGCAGGAAAGCCCATCGCCAGAAGCCGAGACATTCTCAGAGGGCATGCTACCACTCTTAGCTCTGGGAGCCTCCCCGAGTGTTTATGGGATGGGGCGTGAGCTGGCGGCAGGTCAGCAGCCGAGGCAGCCACTGTCCTAACGATGCACTTGGGAGCAAACCCGGTCCAGGGCTGCTGGGGAGAAGCTTGTGAGAATCTTGATGACAGCCACTGACTTACAAACCCCCAAGGGTACTCAAGCCACAGCCACCGGCACCACCACCGGGGGCCCTGTGAGGCCCCATCTCCGCTTCTGGAGGCCTGGCCAGGTCCCTCTGTCGCTGGCTGTTAGAAGGGATAATAACGAAAGGAAGCAAAAGGATGTGTGTTTAGGGCTGGGACTCTTGGTGGACAGACCTGGGTCAAACCCATGTATCCACTTCCTTCTCTTTTGTAAAATTTCAATTTAATTTTGTTTTATGGTTATATTAAATACTTGCATGATTCTAAGCAAGATGCTCGGAGAAGTCTAGTTCCATTCCTGTCTCCTGACCCCTTCGTCCCTTACAGATTACCGTTTTGTCTGTTTTGAGCATATCCTTCCATTGTGGGTTTTTTTTTTAATACAAGCAAATATTTGAATATATTTCTCTCCCTTTCTTAGATAAAAAGGAGGATGTCACACCTGCTGTTCTGCATCTTGCTTTTTCCACTTAATAAAATATCCCAGAGATGGCTCCATCTCAGAATAAAAACACTGTCTTCATTCCTGTTCATAGTTTGTGTGATATCACATCATGATAAAAATGAGACATAGATATTTGTTTCTCATCTTTGGTTCCTAGTGCACAGCTCCTAAATCCCTTGGGATTTCCTCAGTGGCAGAAGCATCTTTTGTTCTATTGCGGGAACTCTCAGTGAGATTTAGGATGGGGACTCGTCACCAGAAAGACCAAACCATGTTTAGAAGCTTAGACGTTTCAACCCCACTCCACCCCCAACCTCAGGGACAGGAGATTGAGTTGATAATCGATCATGCATACATAATGAGGCTCCATGAAAATCAAACTTTAGGATTTGGACAGCTTCGGGGCCAGCGAACACATCCATGTGCTGGGAGGGCGATGCACCCCAACTGCACTAGGAGACGCTTCCAGACCTCGGGAGATGTGCCTCTTTGTCTGGCTGTTCTTTTGCATCCTTTATAACATACTTTATATTAAAACAGTCAGTAAAAGTGTTTCCCTGAGTGTTTTGAGTCATCATGACAAATTATCAAAGGAGGTCGTGGGAACCCCCAGAACTGTAGCCGAGTCGGACAGAGCTGTGGGTAACCTGGGGACCCATCCCAAGTGGAGGCAGCCTTGTGGTAGTTAGTGCCAGAACTGGATTAAGTTGTAGGACCCCCAGTTGCTGCCCACAGAGAATCAGAGGATTGCTTGGTGTGAAACCCCACACGTTTGGGGGTCAGAAGTGAGTGAGAAATGGTTTTCCTTTATGTGGACGCGCAGGAGTTTATGTCCTCAGTCCCCTGCTGATGGGCAGTTTCCAGACCTTTCCAAAGAGCTTGGCAGCGAGCCTTTTGGTCTCCCTTGCCAGTCGGGCTGCTTTCTCCCTCTGTGGCCTCACATGAGGCTCCTCCCCTCTCCCATCCCGGTGTCTCCATCTGTGAAACGAGAAGACAGCGCCCACCTCACTGGGTGGGTGTGGGGGACAGATGAGCCAGCTCACGTTAGCTGTTCTTCTTCATTGCTGCCCACGGCTCCGAGCTTTAAGCCTCTCTGGCCGTGACAGAAACCCTGACTTAGGAAGGGCACTGCCGCGGTCCCCTGGGAATCGGGTGGGGCCTGAGGGTTGGTTTCAGGCTCTCTCATACTTTCTATGGCTCTCCATTCGCCAGGGAACCAAGGATCACCACCACTGGCTGGTGAAAATGTCCAGTTTCCCACAGAAGCCAGGCAGCTCACTTTCGCATGCCCAAAAAGGTGGGATGAAGATTGGGGTGTCCTGCTTCTACCCCCTCCCAAAGATAACACACAGAATAACCCCGCGCCCTCTTCAGCTGGGCAGCTGGGGCATGCACGTGAGCCACTCGCTTCTGCACGTGGCAGTGGGGACCAGGCGGCTATTCCGCAGGACAAATTATACACCCGCGCACTATGCACACACCACCTATGGGCAAACGCTGTCCCTCCCAGGGCACAGAAGCCAGATTCGATGTGCCCTGTCTGCACACGATGCCACAATGGGAGGAACTGGACCAGGTTCCGGGGGGCTGGGCAGGGAAAGGCGAGGGCAGAAACAGCACAGGCCTCCCCGGCTCCGCAGAAGAAACGCAGCCGCCGTTTGGGGTACAGTGGAAACAGCCCCATCCGTAGCCCCATCCTATTTCCTGGAACTGAGGAGAGGTTGTAGGGTAAAGTGGTTTAAAAAAAAAAAAGGAACCCATAGGAGAATGCCTGGCTCACGTGGTCTCGCATCAGGCAGACCTGGGTTCCAGGAAAGACCAGACAGCCTAAGCACGCGGAGCTTCGGCTTCCTCGTCTGTAAAATGAGCATCGTGATACCCACAACCTTTGCGTTATTGTGAGGATTAAACGAGAGGATGCATATGAGGGGTTTTGCTCAGTCTGTGACGCATAAAAGATGCTCGGTTAGTGGCGGCCGCTCTCACCATGACGACAAGGGTGGGGATGCTGAACGGGACGGTGCTCGGAGAAGTGGAAGGAGCTGACAATGGTTGTAACTACTTCTGCACAACGCCTTCAGGTCTGCGTGCGCTGAGCACAAGCCCTTTCTCAAGGGCATCTGTATGCACTGGGGATGCACAGCAATCTCCCTGGTTGGGGTTGATTTACCCCTATTTAACTGATGTGAAGCAGTTCAGAAGGGTTGAGTGACTCGCCAAGACCGTCCAGCCCTCAGATGAGGCTTCTCTGGCCTTTTTTTGTGCTTCTTCCTTGGCCCTAGAGCTCCCCAGGCCAGCAACCTCCAATCAAAGTCAAAAGCCGGATTTCAGAATCCCCGGCCCTTTCAAGCTCCAGCTCATTTAATTGCTTGGGTACCTCTTTTTTCTCCTTCCTCATCTGTGCAGCAGGATTAATCACCCCCCAGAGATCAAGAAATAATGAGCACGACTCACATAGTCAGTGTTTGCCGTGGGCTGGCCCTGCTCGAAGCGTTCTGCACGCTTTATCTGATTTCATGCCGGTGGCAATCACCGGCGACGAGTACAATGGTTATCTCGCTTTCCCAGAAGAGCTGGGGCTGAGAGAGGTGAAGTAATTTGCTCAAGGTCACACAGCTAAGTGGTAGAGGCCGGATTCAAATCCAGATCTGTCTGGCCCCCAAACCGAAGCTCTTACCTGAGACATCACTATCTCCCAGACACTGCTCTGGCGGTGAAAGTGTCTGTGAAGCCCTGAAAAGTCAGAGGGGAGAACTGCTTGGCTGGTCTTCGTCCTGTTCAGCAGCCCCCACCCCCGCCACCCCAGCTCCAGGAGCTCACAGTATAGGGAGGGTGGGCAGGTGGGTGGCACAGTGAAGGGAAGCAGATGTCCCAGCTAAGGACTGGGCCCCCACCCTGTCCCAAAGGTCAGCCAGGAAGGCCCCTCTGTGTAAAGACGGGCCTGCCCTGATCGTCCCAGGCCAGATCCCACCCTGGCCTTTTCACCTACACCTGGCCTTTTCCAGGTCACTAAGCCCTGCTAGAGCCTTCTCTCATTTAACCCCAAGTCTGTCGTTTCCTAGCTCTGTGGCCTCTCCTCTCTTTCATCATCTATAAAGTGGGATTATTATGTCACGTGCCTCACAGGGACGTTGTGCGGATTAAACATGATAATGCATCGGAAGTACTCGACCCTGTCCCTGGCACGTACGTGATGGCTCTCCTTCCAGCTAGGTCCCCTCTTGGTCAGCCCACAGCCCAGGGGATGGACAGAGCAGGGAGTGACTAACGCTTCTCACTCTGTCTGCTCAAATCCTGCTGGTTATTTAGGAGCCCTGAGGCCCATGTCCTTGCATGTCTGACTAGAAGGGTGAGTCAGGTGTCTTCCTCCCAGAGCCTCCCTTCCCCATAGCCCTGATCATGGGCCCCAGGCACCTTCGGTGTTGGAGCATCACAGCAAGCCCTGTTGTCACACACAGGCCTGGTGCTGAGCCCTTCCCCGTCCAGCCTGCAGGAAGAGCCAGGGGAAGGGACCACTTACCGGGGGAGGGACTTCGCTGCTGGCCCTCTGTGCAGGCCGAAGGCCTCCTGTCTCCAGTTTCCCCTTGGGCCTCAAGGGACAGCAGGAGGTGGAGGCAGGTGACTCCTCTCTCCTCCCCCAGATTCTGCTCACCTGTGGCCTCTCGAAGCTGCAGTGCTAGGTTTCCATCAGCTGAGCGCATTGATTCAGGGGATGCAAGGGAGGATGCGCCCTGTCAGAGGAGGTCAGTCCTCTCCCCAATCAACCGCACACGGAGCCCTGAGAATTCCCAACGAGACTTGTGCAGCTGGCTCAGGAGGAGCCAGGCAGGAGGCCCGGCAGAGCCTGAGAAAGGCAGAGAGGCGAATCGCAAGAATGCACTGGAGCGAGAAGGGCCTCTCTCGCCCTCCACCCGAGCCCTGGGAGGCAGGGGTGGGTGACCTATGGCCTGCAGGGGAGGAGAGGGGCCCAGCTGAGGAGTCTGTCCAGCCCATCCCCACCCTGAAGCCAGGCTGCACTGGCCCAGCTAGGAGCCCTGAGAGACTGAGAGGGGGCAGGGAACAGTGCCTGAGCTGCAAGACCAGAGAGCTGGAGAGAGAGAGGAGGCAGATGGGGAGGCCCAGAGCGAGGAGCCCCAGACACACACTGGGGGTGGGGTCGGGGATGCTGTCTGAGAGCTCTTGCTAGCCACCTCCAGGCCTGGGAGGGTGCCTTCTAGCTGAAGGAGGCAAGCCTGGGCAGGGCAGACTGCAGACAGCCTGTTCCCAGGACCACAGAGACACAAAGCCATCAGGGCTGTGTGCTGAGAGGGCAGAAGGAAGTGGGAGCAAGAGCACTTGTTATCTGCCCCTCTGAGTGAAGTGAAGGAGGTCTACCATCTGCCCCCGGGCCTGACTGCCACCCAGGAGCAAGGAGAGGTTGCATCCCTGAGCCTCAAGTCTCCAAACATGCCCCAGGACCCCAAATAGTCACCACCCTCATGGGAGGCACCCCACAGAGAACAAAGCCACCTGTCCCAACCACCCCGGGTGGGGATCTGCCAAGCCTCTAGCCAGGTGGTTGCTGGGCCAGGACTTGCAGAAAGGTCTGGATGCTGTGTTCCTTCCACGCCCTTGTTGTGCCCATGGCTCCCAAGGTCAGGCCCGGGTGCCTGGCTCTGAACAGGATCCAATCGGGTTGCCAAGCATCCCCCTCCCCAAGTTTCCCTCCACTGCTCCCCTTGGAGCAGGATGAAAGGGAAACGGATGTTAATTTGTGTCTTTGCTAATTTGAAAAGGAGCATAAACAGTGCAGCTTGGAGGCACAGCTCTGCTGAGGGTGTAGTTTAAGTTCAATTATGTGCGATTAGTGCCTTTGCTCTTTGTTCCCATGGCATATTAATTGCAGATCTGGTATTGTGGCAATTAACACAATTATGGGCCCTCTCTTTCTTCCGGCAGGCCATAATCCACATGCTTTCGGCCAAGGAGGTGGGCTGGCGAGATGGAGGGAGATGCCCGCTGCAGAGAATGCCCGCTGTTACGGTTTGACTCGTGTCTCCCCAAAATTCGTATGTTGAAGTCAGAACCCCTGGTACCTCAGAATGTGACCTTATTTGGGCATACGTAGGGTCTTTACAGAGGTCTTTAGGGTGGGCCTAATCCAATATGACTGGTGTCCTCATAGGAAGGGGACATTTGGCCAGTAGAAGGAAGACGACATGGAGAGACACGAAGCGAGGCGCCTGGGACAGCTTCTCCCCGCAGTTCTCAGAGGGAGCCATCCTGCCAACACCTTGATTTTGGACTTGTAGCCTCCAGAACCGAGGCGATTAATTTCTCTTGCCAAGTCATTTTCTTAAGGTGGGCCAAGCAAACTCTGACACCGACCTTTGTCCCAGGCAGAGTCCCCCAGGTGGGACAAGGAAGGCTGCGGAGTGGGGACACCAGCGTGGCTGTCTGTTCAGAAGTTTCAAGAAGGGACCAGCAGCGAGAATCACCACCTCTCTCCCGGCAGGCGCCCCTTCCCCAGGGCCTGCCATCAGTGTCACCGCTGTTCTCCGGGCCCCTGTGCCTTTGTTCTCCACGGCACTTCTGCTTCAGTCCCTTCTCTCTGCTGCCACCTCCAATTAGTCACATGGCTCGGCCGATCCCAGATACGTCACTTCCTTTCCCTTTGCCCCCTGTAATCTTGATGACCGAGGGTTACCTATGCAATAAGATAAATAGGGTACGTGCTATTTTCCAGGTTAAACCAGTTATCATATAAACATAATATAATACCAGTTATAAACCAGTTGTAAACCAGTGGGTTATCTGCACAGTGCTCTACAGCTTACAAGATATTCATCAAAGACCTGTTCTCAGTCCACATTTATAACCCATTTCACAGGTGGGGAAACTGAGGCTCGGAGAAGTTGCACACAACCCCTAAGCATCAGGCCCCAGGCTTGAGCCCTGATTTTTGCATCTTGTTCTTTTTCTCCAAAGCGGCAGTTCTCATGGGCTCTTCCACAGGATACTTAAGCAACTTAAGGGTTCTGTGGTCAAATAGATGAGGAAAAAGCTAAATAAAATGGATGTTTTTATTGCAGGACTTCTCAGAACCTTTAATATACTGTGACTCTCCAAAAGGATGCTACTTGGCGCATAGCGTTGTCCAGCCTTCGCTTTTGTGGGACAGATGCCCTTCTAGGCAGGGCTGCGTGACACCACGGTGCCACTCTAGGATGGCAAAACCAAGTCTACATGGGGAAAAAGGAAACTGATCCTATCTCAATGGGTGAGTCTCCTTCCTACCCCTGCAGGTCTTCCCCTGTCCCTGTGGCAGGCTGGCTGAGCACCCACGATTGGTGGTGTCACTGTAGGAACACTTACCCTCTGGGGCTCAGCCAGCATCAGAGCCCAGTGGTGACAGCTTGTCCCTGGTCACACTGTGGGCACCAAAACTTCCACTGCATGTGGCCATCACGCTCTCTATAGCTTGCCCCCTCCTGGCCACAGGGAGGGAATATGACCAAGTCCCCAGCAACTGCGATTGGCCCAACAGGGGCACATCATCCAAGCAGAGCCAATCAGAGACTGCCCTGGGACTGGTTGGGGCCCCTGAGGAAGAAGCTGTCGGGAGCCATGTTCTGCTGTAGGTGGAGAAGGTCTATCTGAAAGGAGATGATGAGAACGAAAGGCAAAGTCAAACAGAAACAAGCAGAGATGGACCTAGAGGGAGAGAATGTTCCAGAGGCGTCGAGTCCCTCGGTTCCAGTCCCTCAGACTCTGGTTTCTGCAGCAGTTGCCTTAATCGTGTGAACTACTCCCAGGTCCCCAGTGACATGAGCCAGTTGGAATCGGGTTTATGTCACCTGCGAATGAAAATGCCCTGACGGATACAAGTCCCCGAGCCCCTTCAGTACCCAGAATTGATTCTGGGCTCAATAAGACATGGCTTCAACAGGCTCGTGGGTGTGGGGTGCCACACAGGTGCCAGGGCCCAGCCCTGCCAAACATGCCCTAAGGCTCCAGCCAGAGAAACAGAGAGGATACCCTCCTCTCCGTGGGGCCCAGATTTCCTCGTCAACATGAGGTTAGTTCAGAAAGAAAAGTCACTGTACCCGTAGGTCACACAGGGCTCCGCAGGAGAGCCAATTCAAGGTCAAGTTTGTTCACTCATTTGACAGACCTTTACAGGGAGCTCCCAGGATGTCGGATCTGGGGACACAGCAGTGAAGATGGTTGGTGGGGGCCCTGATCCTCCAAGATTAACTTCCGGTGGGAGGAGCAAGACCTGAACAAGCCAAGAAAGAAATTCATAAATAAGGTTCTTTCAGATAAAAAAAACAATACGTGAGAAAATGGGGAAGAGCGTGTCAGAGTGGAAAGCAAAGTAAGGTGGTCAGTGGTGACTCTCTGAGGAGGTACCATGATCTGGACGTCTGTGCCCCCCAAATTCATATCGTGGAATCCTAAGGCCTGACATGCTGGGGCTTGGGCTGGGGCCTCTGGGAGGTGATGAGGGTAGCGCCCTCGTGATGGGGTGGGTGCCCTTATGAAAGAGACCCTGCAGAGATTCCCACCGCCATCTACCGAGAGGACAGTTGTCTGTAACCTGGAAGAGGACTGTCACCCGAACCTGACCGTGTCTGCACCCTGAACTTGGACTTCCAGCTTCCAGAACTGTGAACAATACATTTTAGCTGTGGATAAGCCATCCAGTCGGTGATATTTTGTTACAGCAGCCTGAGCAGGCTAAGATGGGGGTGACACATGAGCTGACATCAGAAAACTGAGGATTCAGCCATGTGAAGGAGCATCGCAGGCAGAGGGAACAGCAAGCGTGTGAGCCCGGAGGCGGGTGGGGTCAGCACGGCTGAGGGACCACAGGAGGCCAGCGCTGGCACCAGGAGCAGAGGTAAGGGGTCAGGAAGCAGGGGCTGCAGTGGTAGTTGATGAGGTCAGAGGTCACCAAGGCCTCAGGCTGCCCAGGAGTAGGAGAGATTTTTATCCTGAGTGCAAAGGGCAGCCACTGCCTGGCAGGATCCCAGGTAGGGACCTCAGCAGTCCTACTCGGTCCCAGGAAAGTAAGTAGCTCCCAGACACAACTTTTCAGAGAAGCCCGTGGGCTGGGAGCCGACAGTGTTCTCTGATCAACAAGAGTCAGAATGCCACATGGCCCGGAAGGTTTGACGTCACTGATGCAATCTGGTGGTCAGGAGAGGTCAAGTGACACTACAGAAACACACAAGCCCAAGACCCCCAGGGCACGGGACCACAACACACCTCCTTCCTCACTGCTGGACCAGGCCCCGGGCAGATGGGGCAGCCGCCTCTGGAACATTGTCAGGCTTCCATCTGAAATGACCCATCACTTCTGCCACACTCCATTGGCCAGAGCAAGTCAGGGCCACACTTAAGTGGAAAGAGAGGGAGAGGGGGACACAAACCTTCCACATGCCCGGCAGGTAGACAGATGGGACTGTTTGGGGAGCAGCACTAATGGCTTCTACACCTGCTGTTTTACAGATGGGAGACTGAGGCTCAGACACACGGACTAGAACCACCCCAGGTTAGCGGCAGAGTGGGCCATGGCACCCAGGCCCTGACGGAGGTCCAGTGCTCTCTCTGCAATGCCCATCCCCGGCCCCAGCCTCCTCTGCCTAATAACCTTTAAGAGCTTAATCTCATAAGCTTCTCGTGCCCTCCAAACACGAGCATGAGCTCGTCCTCTCAGCGTCTGGGAGGAGGGACAAGGTACGAGGACACCCCTCTGGCCCTTCTTACTGCCCCCTCCCCCTGCAAATGTCTGGGGCCCTGAACAGGTCGCACAGCCCAGGAGGAGGTGGCAGGAGCAGTCCCGGGCTAACACTGGCAGCTGCCCACCCGGTACCAGCAGAAGCCCCTGGGCCTGGGTGGGGTGGGGAACACAGTGATGCTGGCTCTCCTGTCATGGCTCTAGCCTGGACCCCTGGCCTGGCCCTGACGTGTCACCCCCACGTTTTCCCCTTCGGCTCTGCCACCCTCCTGCCCTGACCCTCACATGAGCATCCTGAGGTGGCAGGCAGAAGGACAACCCCACAGGTAGATGCGGGAGGTCCCAGGGACCCTCCCAGCCATCTCTGCTCCTGGCTGATAAGGTCCCACACCGCCTGGTCGTCATCTCTCTCTCTCTCTCTCTCTCTCTCTCTCTCTCTCTCTCTCTTTTACACACACACACACACACACACACACACACACACACACACTGTGCTCTTTCCAAGCCAGCCTCAGCAGCCTCCACTGCCCCCGGGGCGCGACTGTGGCCCTCTCATCGCTGCCTCCCAGCTCGCACACAGTAGGTCCTCCTCAGTCAGTGTTTCCTGACTGACCGAATGCCTGGCAGGGGCCCAACGGTGCACCCAGGCGGGGTTAATCTGGCAGTCAGGGGCAGTCCTGGGGGCCAGTCAGGTGGTTAGGGGCTCGCCTCTGAAGAGGCCTCATGGGCTGTGAGGACCTGTGAGGGCTCCGAAGGAAGGTTCTGGAGAGAAGCTTTGAGGAGCCAGGGTCCAGGCTGTCTCCTCCGCGGCCTCTCTGCAGTGTCGGGGGCTCTGGATGGGCTGCGGTGGGGGGGGTGGTAATTCAGCCAGAGGAGTCCACAGACCACCTTCCCCTGGGATGCTGGACTGCCCCTCCCCCACACCCTCAAGACAAACCCCCAAAGAGTCACCCGGAAGGAACAGTCTGGCCAGGAAGGGGTTGGGTGGGCAGGGGCAGCCAGCCCCCGCCGGTCTGCCACAGGCAGAGGGTTTCTGAGGGAGCCCAGGGTGGCTGCACCCTGGGCCTGGCCAGGAGGGGTTAGCTTGGGCTGGTGAGGCCCAGGGGAGGTGCCTTGGGCACTTTGGGAGGTGCGGGCAGGATTTACGGAAACAGCAGAGGGCAAGGTGAGGCTGCCTCACCTGAGACTTGTCCGGCCTCCCCCGGAACTGGTCCCTTCCCCTGCCCACTCCCGGCTCAGTTCCCTCCGCCAAGCTGGGGCCTCTCTCCTGTTCCTGGTCCCCCGGGGCGGTTGGTGTTTTTCTTTCACACAGAACATGTGAGGATGCTCAGTCTACGGTAAACAAAGGGCTATTTTTACCGCCTCATTGTTTCCTATCTCAGCGTCCTAGGTCCCCAGCCAAGGCACACCTCAGGCCTCCCTCCTGGCCTGCTGGAACCGCAGGCTCTGTCCTGCCAGGGGCCAGCGCTCAGCCACCTGCCGTCCCTCGGGGGCCGCTTGGAACAGACTCAGGCTGCAGGCTGAGGCAGTTGGGGAGGCTAGGACAGGGCACAGGGGGTGCCTAGAGCCAGGCCCGGCAGGCCCACTGCCAAGGTAGGCAGCTCAGCCCCCTCCCACACCCACAGCCCACTAGCTCCATGGCCTGATCGCAGAGGCCCCTTAAGCAGAGGCAGCAGCCAGCCTGAGGGAGATCAAAGGTTGGGGGCAGCCCCAGGGTTAGTGTGGCTGGTGCAGGGAGACAAAAAAGAGACCAAATTTTGAGTCGGTTTTGTTGTTTTGAAATTCTCTCCGTCCCATGGCCTAGCCTGGGGCAGGCGAGCCACTGCCGAGGCTCACACTTCTAATCCAGAGGATGTCCCCCGGAGTCAGGTGCCGTTATTATTCCCGTGCTCCGGATTGGATAAGAGACTCAGAAACAGTGACTCGCCCTGTCACACAGCTCGCAACTGACAGTCTGGATTCGAACCCAGGGCTGTGTCTGAGCTGAGTGCCTTCCCCACATCAAGCTGACACCCTGAGAGGAGTTTAGGGGCTTCATCCCAGCTCTGCTGGGCTCTGGGCAAGATGAGTGGGAAGTGAAAGAAGGTCCCTCAGGCTCTGGGGGGCTGGAATCTATGGGTGTGCAGCAGGGGCGAGGGGTGCTGGGCGCTCAGGGCTCAGGGCACAGCAGCTCCCCTGTCCCCCTCCACCCGTGTGCTCTGAAGCAGAGCCGGCTGCAGTGGGAAGGAGCCTCTGACTGATGTTTTTTTTTAAAACCACTTGATCATGATCAAGGACTTAATTTTATCCCCTTCCCTGGCTGGCTCCGACTCTATTTGGAGAGTGAGCACCAGCAGATCCCTGGGACACAGGATGCCCACCCCCAGGCCCTGCTTGGCTTCTCCCTGCCTGTCCAGCCATGACAAGGTCCATCTGGGGGACCCCCCACCTCAGTTCTGCACGTTCGAGAAGGCTGAGGGACTCCTGCCCTTCCCCCACGAAAAGCTGCTTAGCAGAGGCAGAGGTCTGGGTGGGGGCAGGGAGCAGGAGGCGGCTCTGTCAAGGGATCCTCTCAGCCCTTTCATCCTCATCCAGAAAGCGGTTAACAAGCACCTGATTGGACCTGGGGCTCTATCTCCTCCGGGAGCTGAGGACAGGGCCTTGCTCTGCATGGCTTATGAGCAGAGAGGATGGGGGTAGGGGACATCATCATGGTGACTTAACCATGACCATATGTGCTGACTCCCCTCTGTGGGCAGGTCACTCGGTAAGCTCATCATATGCATTATCTCATTAATTCTCAGCAACAGCCTTATGGGATAGATGCTCTTGTTTTTCCCTTTTTTCCAATAGTTAGATAATTTGCCCCAAGTCACGTAGCTGCCAAGTGGCAGGTCCAGACTTCGATCCCACCGGCTGGCCTCTAGAGTTCTTGCTCTGAGCCGGAATGTCTCCCCAGCCCCCAACTACATAAAGACAAAGATGATACAGTGGGGATGGTCGGTATAGACAGAGGGTGACGAGAGAATAACGCTTGACGAGGCTTTCATTGGGTTCAGAGCAGTTTTGTGTAATTTGTCACACGTACAATTTTTATTATTATTATTATTCCCCTTTTACGGATGAGAAGACTAAGGCTGAGACTTGCCCAAGGGCTCAGAGGTCACAGTAGGAGGCGGGGCTCCCCACCTGGCTGTGGTCCCCAAATTCAGAGGTCTTTTGCTGATCTCATTGGGGACAGGTGTGCTTCCAGGCCGGACTGCCAGATGCTGACTATGAACAGGAAGAGTCAGTACAAAGTGGAAGAGCAACCTATTCTAGAAAAGACAGCTTAGCCTGAAGGAGAACCGCCAGGTCCTTACAGGGAAGCATGAGCAGGTGACAGGTGAGGGCCAGGGGTCAGAATGGCTGGCTCCAGTGGGTCCCATGAGTCAGCGGGAGACGAGCTTCATGCCCCATCGGGGAGGGTGCGTTTTATTCCACTGTCGAGGGCTGGCCCGAGGACCTGGCACCGGGTTCACCCACCTGACGAAGGTTCATTAACAACCTACTACAACCGGATGTGATGGGGCTTCGAGAACAGGGGCACATTCCAGACTGGTTCTGGGGTCACAGAGCTGGCCGTGGAGCAGGGACTGGGCAACCTGGTGATGCAGGATTTACTCCCCACCCGACCCCGCCCTGTCCCCTCCTATCAAAGCTGGAAGTGGCTTCAGATACAGAGTCTGGGGTTGGACACCCTGGGTCCAAGTCCTGGCCGTACTGCGCTGACCTCCAGTGAACTACATAACCCCTAGGTCCCCATCTGTGAAATCACATACTCGCCTCACACATGACTAAAGAGAAACTGCTACGCACCTGCATGCAGGTGGCCCCGGTACACGTTTGCTGTGTAAGACTGAGACGCGGAGACACCTGCATGAAAGATGTTCGTGAGAACCCACCCCCTTCCACAGCCAAGGCCAAGGGCCAGGAGGCAGCATCTCTCAGAGGCTCAGGGTCTGAAGTCCCCTGCAGAGGCTGTGCTGGTGGTGCGGGGCGACCACAGGTGTGCAAACAAGCCGGCCACCTGTCGCACACTCTGCTCCTTCCCTGGGGAGGAGGCCCAGGCAGAGTGGGGTGCGGCTCTCATCAGCAGCTCTCCTGACCTCCCTCCCTGCCCCGCAGGCCTGGCAAGGCACCCGCGGGAACCCATCCGTGAGGGGTGGCACCAGCGTCAAGGAAAAAAGTGAAGGCAAGGCACTGGCTGATATGCAGAGAGCGTTTCATTCACTACTTTTGTCTCTTGAGGAGGACTTTCTCTAGATTAGGACTAGCAGCTTGGTCCACCAAGCCTCCCCTGCCCCCCCCATCTCCTTAACACCCAGCCGCTGCCCCAGAAGAGAAAGTTCCTTCACTGGACAGAGAAGCACTTTCTAAATGAGACCTCAGGTCAGTCTGTGCCTCCTTCATTCTCTGGGAAAGGGAGAGGAGCAGGTGGCCCAGGGAAGGGAGTGGGGGAGGGGACTGCCCAGGAAGGCAGGGCAGGTGGGTGGTGGCAGGGTCCCCTGGGGCCCACAGAGCTGGCTCTCATCCACACCGCAGAACCAGGTGCCACTGAGGGATCGGTTTTCACTGCTACAAAGGGTCCTTCCTGTTCCCAGGCTGGAGCAGCCTGGATTCTCACAGCTGCTTTACACCTGGCGGGTCAGGGTGGTGAAGCCCTCTATTCACTCTCCTCAGTCCCACCCCCCTACTCCCCAGGGCTGGGAAGCACCAATAAATGGCAGGGCACCTGCCTTGCTCCTCAGCTGGCCCAGGTCTGCCCCAGGCCCAGCCTGCTACACCGCCCTTGCCCCCCTCCTACCCCTGTCTCTGGCCTCAGCAGTCCACATCCTGCCTGTCGGGGTCATTCCTGGCTGCAGACACCAGCACTCAGGAAGGTGGACCCAGAAGGCTGCCTGCTGTGCAGGCTGTGGGACTCTGAAAGACCCAGCACTGTCCCCAGTGTTTTCCCTTTCCTGCTGAAGTGGCCCCACTCACCTTTCCTGTGTGGCCTATTAGTTCCCATTAGAGACCTGGGGAGTTAGATTGCTCTGGAAAGACTCCTCCCTCCCAGCTCCAGTTCCCTCTCTGCTGGGGGCTGGGCAGGTGGGACCAAGGCCAGCCCACCCCGCCCTCTGCCCAGGGCCCAGCTTAGAAGAGCTGATTAAGGCTAACTAACTAGGTGCCACTCAGAACACTGGGTGGGGCTAGGGGAACCCTACAGCTAACGCGGCCCGTGATACTGTGTCTTTCATTTTTGGTTAACATAGCTGTCTCGCTTTATCTTTCAGTAACTGTAAACTCCTTCCTGGAGAAGGAAGTTAGAGAGAAAGACAGACCGACTCAATATAAGAATGAACGTAACTCGAAGACAGAATGTGCTATCTTGTGAGACAGTGAGTTCCCCAGTCCTCAAGAGTATTCAAGCAAAAGTGGGACAAGGCCCTTTCAGAGATGTTTCAGAGGGGCTCACACATCTGGCCACTGCATGGGCTGCTGGACAACCTCTAATCTCTCTCCCAACACCAAGACTGGATGATGTCCACTGTGCCTGCCTTTGCCATGTTGTATAAACCCCACAGCATGCAGCACCCAACGAAACTCTTTGTAAAGGAAACATAAGTGGTGAGTCCCTGTAAATAAGAAAAAAGAAAAGAAAAAAGACCTAAATGGGATGATGAAGGGTGAAAAGGAAAAATTCTAGAAAATGCTTCCAAAGCGAAAACTCCTAAAGCATGAATGGGCTCATGCATGACACCCGCACGCCAGTAAGCCTTCCATTTCTGGGATGATGGGAGAGATGGGTGCTCTGTCCGAGCTTTTGTTACAAGCATTCTGAGAACCACTGCCACCGCAGAGGAAGTTGGGGTGTCTAGGATGAAAGGGTCCCCGTACCCTTACAGGGTGCTGTCTGCTCAAGAGCATGGGGGTGATGTCGCCTCCGAAAGTTACTGACGTCAGTTCTCCCTAGGATGACATCTGGAATCTCCAGGTCAGAAAGGGGGCTGGGCCTTCCTACAGACCTGTCAAGCTGGGCTGGTAGGGTCTGGAAATTCTTTCAAACCCTGACTGAGCTCCCCTCCAGATCACAGACAATTAAAGGAGAAAACTGGTCTTCTTAGCCCTCCGTGGCACTTCCCTGGGGAGGAAGGGACCCGACAGCACAGCCCAGGTGACGAGGAAATAAGTGAACACATCTAACGTTGAGAGAGGCAACAGCTCACGCACCAAGCTATTAAAAATCTTTATTGTTAAGTTTTTTTCTCCGACAGATATATTTTTAGTTGAAATAAGAAGCCACAGCAACACTTTCACTTTTCTTCTTCAGAAGATGAGACAGATCAGGGCCATCACGGTTACAAGAGGAAGGCCCATGACCTTGACAAGGACAGGCTGGGGCAGAGAACACACTGTGGGTTCAGACGTGGACCCTTTAAGGGAGCTACAGGTACACAGAGAGGGGACAGCCAGCAAGGCTGGCATCTACACCTGATAACAGATGTCACAACCTGGGGGGAGGGGGAATGAAATAACTCACCTTCCCCCAGGGGCTCAGCCACTGAGCTGAGAGTGAGTGTGCACGTGTGTGTTTGTGTGTGTGCTCACACGTGCGCGTGCACACACACACCGCCCCCTGGAGGAAGATGCTCTCGGCCCCTGCTGGGGTCCCCACAGTCCTCGGGTCAACGGCCTTTGCAGTTAACGGTCAGCAACCTGGGCCAGGGCCCATGTGTGGAGGGCACGGTGTCTGGCCCGTGACATGCGAGTCCTCCTTCTGGGGCAAGACTCGGCAGTGTGAACCATCCACGACCACGGGGCTCTCCAGGGCTCGGGCCTAGGACACCCTGGCATTCAGCTCCTGTGGTCCACGACGGCCCCAAGCCCAGAAAAGAGGAAATTCGGCTCTGAGAGCCTTCTTCTGGCTCTGGGTTCCCGGGCGAGAAGGGGGCCTCAGCTGCCTACCTCGGGGGGAGGGTGGAGGCTTCCCCAACCTGAAGCCTGCTTCTTTCTCCACTTCCCCACCCAGATTCCACTCCTGCGGGAGACGTAGGGAGAAGGGCAGGCTGCCTCCTAGGGGAGTGGGGAGGGCAGGTGGGAAAACTTGGGGTGCTTGCAGCCATTCAAAGGCCGCTGCTCTGCATTGTGTTTCTGGGGCCCCTGCGAGGGCCAGCCTGATAGGCCTTGCTCAGTGAAACATGTCATAAACAATTCCGCTGTCCCTTCCAGGTTGACAGAGACCCGTGGGCAGGCAGTGTATTGAGGGGGACGGGCCTCATATGTGAGAACTTCAAGTGCCGGCCAGGACCTACTGCCCAGCAGCAGACCACCCAGAGCCCGGCTCAGGGAGTTCAGGGGGGTGGGTGTTCGGCTTTGTGAGCCAAGCTGGGGCCTTCGAGCTGGTTCCCGACTCCCTGGAAGAGATCTGGCCAACACTGTGGGGTCTCATTGCCCAAAGCAGCTCCTGCCCTAGACAGGAGGAAGGGCCCCCAGGGGAGGCCTCAGGAAGCTGGATCCCCAGGAATGGTGAAAGGACAGAGCCACCCAGTGCAGCGCGCCTCTGCTCAGCACCCACGGGCGGGGGTGGTGATGGGTGGGGTTGAGGTTGGGGTTGCAGGGGGCTGATGGCGGTTGAGCAAGTCCATACTTGCCAAGGGAAGCTGGCTGGCTGCCCATTCCTGGAGGTGACGCACGTAAATCTTGGCTGGCAGTCACCTTTGAGCTCTAGGCTGCTCCTTCAGGACAACACGAACCTCCCTGGGAGCCCCGTTTTCTACCTGCGGACCCTGCTCGGGGTCCTCGAGGTCCCCTTGCTGGTGAGGCCAGGTGTGGTCATTAAAGCAAATGCATTTTCCAGGTGGACCCCGGGCTGCAGAGGGTCTGCGTGCAGCGGAGTTCGGGGGAGGCCATGGCAACGGGAGCCATGGGTGAGCCAATGGGAAACGGAACCCCCATCTCGAAAGCCAACCCAATGCCAACGCAAACGAGCATGTGGAAGCAGCAGCGAGCTCTTTGTGTAATAAATATCGCAAAGCGCACTTGGATTCTTTCCTTTTTTTTCAAGTCAAATATAACAACCCATGTCCCAAACCCTGTTTTCAGCATTCAGATGAGAGAAGCTGTTGCTATCAGCAGAACACCTGCAGCCAATCAAAGAAAAAGAAAAAAATAATAACCATTGCCCATCAGCCAGCCAATCGAAACCCTTTTCCAGTCTGAGCAGCCAATCGGGACTCTTCACATTTCTCAAAAGTGACCTAAATAAAGCACCAGAGCTCGGAGAGCTTCCTGAGAAGCCTTAAACCGAGGCGCAAAGTTTTTAAAAAAATAAGAGTCAGAAATAAAAATAAAAGGTTTCTGTTGGTCAAGATTTAAAAATAAAAAGGTTTCTTCCTGCAGCCAAACATGAGTCCATCCCTTTAAGCCAATCACAACTGCATCTCTGGTGTCTCCCTGGATGCCAGCCCCGCTGAGCAGCCCTGAGGTGGGGTGGGTAGTGAGGGGGTGGGGGGTGGAGGTGGGGAAGGTGACCTGCTGCCACTCAGCCGGCCAAGGTCCACACAGATCTCCGGGCCCCTGCCAGCTCCCAGGGTGTTCCAGGGGCTTTGCAGCTACTGCCTCCGGTCCTCGGTCTCCGACCTGGAAAACGCCATCACCACGTCCTCTGCACCTGCAGCAGGGGAAGAGAAATTGCTGGATGGGCCTCTGGCATCGGGCTGCAACCTGGGACCAGGCGAGGAGGCTGTGGCCCCTGGGCGCAGTAAGTCCAGCTTGGCAAGGTGCTTTCTGAGTATAAAGCACTTTCAAGAAAGCCCACCTCCCGCTTGGGCCCTTCCCGCAGACTGGTCAGGAAACGTGCCAGCACCCTGTGGCAGGGCGCGCGGGAGAGGTCCAGAGCGCGCTCAAGGCTACACAGCTGAGAGGTAAGTGTGAGGACGACCCAAGGCTGCTGATCCTGGGGCAGGGTCCTGCTCACATCCCTTGCCCCAAGGTCACCGAAGCCAGGGGCCCCTGGAAACCTCCCCTCTTTCTTAAGATTCTTGTTTCCATCCCTTTGGAGGCCCTTGCTCTTTATGATTTCTGATAGCCAATCCTCTTCGCCCGAACCCAACACCTGCTCCAAGGAGCACAGCAGGCCCTCTTCCAGCCTGGCTGCAGCCAGCCTGGCTCCTGCGAAGACAGATAATGGCCATAATTTTTATTATTATTGTTTTTTATCATGGATTTGAGATTCTGGGCCAGGCACTCATGAAATCACTTCCTTTGTCTCATTTTCCATAAGACAGGCTCTGACACGCAGCCAGAAAAGGCAGGAGGGAGGGGCTGGCTGAGCCACAGACGCTGCAGGGCAGGTGAGCTGACAGGGGTCCCACGGTGCCTCCCGGACCCTGGCCCTCCCTGAGTCCTGCCACTTTCTCCCCTTTTTCTAAAGGACGGTTCTTGGTTATGCCCAGAACTGCACTGCCTGTGGCCTTTCTGGCCTCCTTCTCTTCTGTACTAACTGGAGGACTTCTCCAGGGAGGGCAAGATCCGGAGAGGGGACACTGAAAGGCCATGGAAGGGTCAGCTGCTGTGGGTGGTGTGCGGAGGAGCTTCTGGCCAGTGAAATGGGGTGGGGGGGAGAAATGCACCCTCGCCCCACCCCCCAAGAAGTGGTGCTGGCTGTCTCCGTCCACGCCACAGGGCAGTCTCCGCCTCACACTGGCAGCCTTCTCCTGACCAAGGAGTGGTGGGGGCCTCACCGTGGGCGCCACAGGGATGTGACAGCAGAGACACCTTCCATTAGGCACCGGCCGCAAAGTGGTGCGACCCTGCCTGCCGCACCCCTGCCCGGCCTTAATGGGGTTCTGCTGCCACCAGCCAGCTCCATTCCTGAGAAGGGGAGCACGCTTCCAGAAAGGAGCTCCGGTTGTCTGTCTCCTTGGGATGGGGCTCCTCTGTGTGGGAAGCCCTACATCTCCTTCTCTGGAACATTCTGTTCTCGCCTCAGTCCCAAGACCATGCGATAGCACTGCAGGCAGAGTTTTCCTAGCAACCGCAGAGTCCAGGATGACGTCATACCCTGGGTGGCAGCTGAGCGGTTCTCTAACAGATGCTGCTTCCCCGAGTGCCGCCTCCCTGGCTCACTGGGGGGCTGGGGGAGACTGAGAAACGGGACTGTCAGCACACGATGCCTCAACTGCAAGGTGCAGAGGCGGCCACTCGCTTCTCCACGCCTGCCGTCTGCCTCAGGGGCTTTCTCTCAGGGACCTCGGGCCTCTGTGCTGAGCTGCAGGCACAGAAATAGCACTGGTTGCCCCGGGAGGGAACCGAGAGTTGACAGAGGGACTTGCCACTGAGTCCTCGGAACGGCCAGGGCTCCCCACAGCACAGCTGCCCAGTGTGTTCCCCAGGCTACACCGAGCTGGGGAAGGAAGTGAACTCCTTAAGGTCACACAGGGACTCTGATGACTATTTAGCAAGACACCTGAAGCAGGGGATTGCCTGTCCCACCCGTGCCACACTGACAGCTGGTCGCCCTGCCCCTGGCTGGGCGGGGAAGGCTGGGAATTCAAGGTCTCATTTAGGAGCCACCCACCCTGGCGCCGAAGTCAGGTGCGGACAGGGCCCGCAGAGCTGCTGCCCGTCCCAGCCCTGGTTCTGCTCCTCAAGGACCATGCTGTTTTCCAGGCTTCACCACAGGGATCCTCTTTCCTTTGGGGCCCAAGAAGGCGCAGGCTCTTCCAGGGCATCCTCTGACATATCCTTACCACAAGCTGGCCTGGCTCTCATCAGCCGACAAGGACCTGACTATGGACCCGCAGGCCTCTGGGCAAAGACTCGCCTTTTCCCAATCCCTTTCTCTACGAAATTTTGGCCAGTTACCAAACAGGGAGAGTGAGCTACTGAGTCATCATGATTCTAGCTGTTAGAGCTTTAGAGCAAGAAGGGACCTCAGAGGTTGATCACCACACCCCTCCTTCTCCTTTAAAGGTCAGCACATGGTATCTCCCTTGGGTGCTCTCAATGTCCTGGAATCACAGGGCTCAGAATGGGAAGACACTGCAAAGAAACCGGCAGGCCCAGCCCACTGCCTTTGGGTAGTTAGACAGGTCATATACCATTTTACAGATGAGGGCATGTCCACCTCTTTGGTCTGGATTCAGCCTCGGGGCTTCTGTTCGTCCCTTCCCAGCACATGTAGGTGAGTGCAGGAGGGGAGAAACTGATCAGTCTCTACTACCTCTTACTCTCTCACACAGTAAAAGATAAAAACAGCTGAAACCAGATGAAGACATCACAAGGAAGAAGGACTACAGACCAGTATTTCTTATGAAGACAGATATTCATAATACCTATGATATGCAAAAACACTCAACGAAATACTAGTAAACTGAATACAGCAACATATAAAAATAATTGCATACACCGACCAACTGAGATCGATCCCAAGAATGCAAGGTTGGTTTAATATCTGAAAATCCATCAATGTAATATATCAGATCCATAGAAAAAAGAAAACCAGATAATCATCTGAATAGAAAACGCATCTAACAAAATTCAACAGCCCTTCATGATGCAACATCTAACACACTAGGAATAGAAGGGAACTTCCTCAATCTGATAAGGGACACTTACTAAAAACCCACTGTTGTTATCATACGTAATGGTGAAAGATTTAAAGCACTCCTTTAAGGTTAGAAACAAGAAAATGATGCCCCCTCTATTTCTATTTAATATGTGTTGAAGATTCTATCTAGGGAATTAGGCAAAAAAAGAAAGAAAAGGCATCCAAATTGGAAAGGAAGAAATAAAACTACATTTTGTAGGTGACATGGAACTTGTACATGGAAAATCCTAAGGAATCTACAAAGAAACTATCAGAACTAATAAATAAGTTAAACTACAGGGGACAAGACCAATAAACAAAAATCGTTTGTATTTCTGTATACTAGCAATGAACAATCTGAAAATAAAGAAAACAATTTCTTTACAATAGCATCAAAAACAATAAAATACTTAGGAGTAAATTTAACAGATGAGGTACTCTAAAAAGTACAAAATATCATTGTTCAAAATATCATTGAAAGAAATTTAACACGATCCTTACCCAAATCCCAGCAGCTGCTTTTTGCAGAAATTGACAAACTACTCCTAAAATTAACATGAAAATGCGAAGGATCCAGAATTGCCAGAATCATATTAAGAAAGAAGAATGAAGTTGGACTCACACTTCTGAATTTCAAAATTTACTACAAAGCTATAGTGGACAAGTCTGGGTGGAACTGGCATAGGGTAGACATGCAGATCAACGGAACGGAACTGAGAATTCAGAAACAAATCCTTACATTTATGATCAACTGAGTTTTGACAAAGGTGCCAAGGCAACTCAATGGGAAAAAACTGAGTGGATGGTGCTGGACAAGTGGATATTCACATGTAAAGGATGAAGCTGGACCTTTACCTCATATCATATACAAAATTAACTCAAAATGGACCGATGGTCTAAATATAGGAGCTAAAATTATAAAACCCTTAGAAGAAAATGTAACAGTAAATCTTCATGACTTTGGCTTAGGAAATGGTTTCTTATCTATGACACTCAAAGCATAAGTAACAAAAGAAAAAATAAATAATCTGGACTTTATCAAAGTTAAAAACTTTTATGCCTCAAAGGATACTACCAAAAAAGTAAAGAGGCAACTCACAGAATGGGATAAAAATGCTGGCAATGCGTATATCTTGTAAGGGATTGGTACCTGGAATCTGTAAACAACATCACTCAATGATAATAGACAACCCAGTTTTGAAAATGGGCAAAGAACATGAATAAACATTTCTTCAAAAAAAAAAAAAATACACGAATAGTCAACAAGCACATGAAAAGATGCTCCGTATCATTCGTCATCATGAAAATGTAAATCAGAACCACAATGAGATGCCGCTTCACACCCACTCGGATGGCTGGAACCAAAGCGACAATACCAAGCGTTAGCGAGGATGTGGGGAAACCAAGCCACCACATATCGCTGAGAGAATGTCAAATGGGGCAGTTGCCAAGTCTACTTTGCCCGCAGCCTTCCCCATCGGCTCCTGCATCTTCTAGTTGCTCAGGTCGAAAACCCTGGGGTCTTCCTGATTCCGCCCCCTGCCTCTCACCCCCACATACACTCCACGTTCAACACATCAGCGAATCCTGTTGACTCTACTTTTAAAACGTATCCTGTCACGTTAGCATTTCCTCTATCACTGCCCTGGTCCAGACCACCACCCCCCTCGCTAGCCTCCTCTACCCGCTTTTCCTGGACCTCCCCACTTTGCCCCCACGGTCCATTTTCCGCATAGCAGTCAGAGGAAGTTCTTAAAAACACAGGTCAGATGCTGCCACTCCTAAAGGCTTCTTCCTGCAAGATTCCTCATCACACCCCGAGTCGGCTCCAGACGGCACACGGTGACCTGTGGGACCCAGCATGATCTGGCCTCTGGCTGCCTCTTCACCGCCTCTGGCACATCCCCCTCCCCTCACTCTGCTCCGGCCACATGGGCCTCCTGGCTGTCCTCCAGGCATGAGTACCTTGCACCTCAAGACCTTTGCGCTTGCTGTTTCCCTTCCCCGAGCCCATCTCATAGCTCTTGAACTTCGCGCCAGTCTGTGCAAAGCCATCTCCTCAGGCCTTCCCTGACCGCAGCTTCTAAAAGGGTGCCTCGTGCCAATCAGGGGGTGGTCGTGTGCTTCGCCACCCTCGACACACCCCAGTCACATGTCGACGTGACCTTTGTTTCCCCACTGGAAACAAAGACGCTTTGCTGCTCACTCGCACGCTCACGGCCCTGGGAGAGCTCACATGCGACAGGACGAATTGTTATTTTGTAGATGAAGAACCTGAAGCTCAGAGAGACAAGGCAACCCAGTGATTCAGAGGCAGGAGGAGGACCGGACACACACCACCAAGTCCATGCTTTCACCGCCACTACGTACTCTGCCATCTGCTCTCAGGAGAAGGGAGTGAGTGGCCTCCCCAGTCACCAGAGCACTGTGGCGTCTCAGACCTCTGGGTGGGACTGCACCAATCCATCCGTCCCTAGTGAAATAGAACCTAGACCCCGGCTTTATAGAAATAACGCCAAAGCGGCCCTGGAGTGCCTTGGTGAAAATTCAACACGGAATCCAGAATGCCAACAAGGGAGGAGCCCTGGCCCCAGACTCCTGTCCCACCCCCACCCCTGCCCTGGCCTGGCCGCTCTGCCAGCCTCCTCCCTAGTCCCACGGCTCACCTGCTAGGGAGAGCAGGGCCGAGGCCTGGTGAGGGCGCAGCTCCCTGACCCCGGGCAGGGCACCCAGCGGGCCGCCCCATCCCACGCCCAGTGCCAGCTTTGCCTCTTTAACAGAGTCCAGTCAAGTGACTGGGGAGAGAAAAATGACAAATATGCAAGAGCTCATAAAAGGGAAGCTGGCCCCTGGCCGGGGGCGGGAGACAGACAATGGGGTCACTGGTCTGTGTGCAAGCTCAGGACGAATTCTCAACAGCCGCATCCAAAGCGGGAACAGGCTCCAGGCCCAGGCCCCGCCCTCGGCCCACGGCCCGGCTGACCACGGGGCCCTGCCGGCTGCTGTCAGGCAGTCCTGCTCACTCCGGTGCAGGGCACGGGGGGCACTGCGGTTTGGAGAAAGCCCCCAGGGCACCCGGGCACAACCCCCGGTGTCTGAAGAATCACTCTTGGTATCTGAGGCTCTAAGTTAAAGGTCTTTTCACCAACACACTAGCCACTTCGATCTGTTTCCTGAAAAGCCAGAACATCATCCTGTCGGCCATGTGTTTGTAGCCGGGTCAGTGACAGTGGGTGGAAGAGAAGGGAAAGAGGGACATGGAGCTGGCCGCAGCGCTGAGGCCAATGGGTGGGGCATGAAAACTCACAGTTTCCACTTCTTAGACCTGGTGGGGAGGTCCTAGTGAAGCCCTTCCCCCTTTCCAGAAACTTCGGGCTTGGTTCTGGAAAAGCACAGAGCCTGGAGCTCACAGGGAGCTGGGCTCAGGCCCCAGGACACCCAAAGACAGCCCCCAACACCACCCTCCCTCTCCTGGAGGGATCTGGCGGGGAGGAAGGGACAGCCTCCTTGCTGCCCATGACATGAGGACCGTGCGGTTCTTGCTGTTTCTCAAAGCTCCAGGCTGCGGGGGGGACACTCTGAGACAGAGCTCTTCTGGCCCCAGGTGCTCACAGGTGGCCGGGGAGAGAAGCCCGAGGGCAAGCTGCAGCTGAGAAACCGACACAGGTACAATGCTCCCGGTCCAGTCCCAAAGACTGGCCCAGGCCCCAGCTCTGGGGGATGGCAGGGCCGAGGCGCTGGTGAGGGCGCAGCTCCCTGAACCCAGGCCGGGCACCCAGCAGGCCACCCCATTCCACGCCCAGTGCCAGCTTTGCCTCTGTAACAGAGTCCAGTCCAGAGTCCAGGACACAGCCCTGTGCAGATGTCACCGGATGAAAGGGAGGACTCCTGGAAGCAGCATCAGCCTGGGCGGGGGTACCGACATCTCCAGATTTGAGGCCATGGGCTCCTCCAAGCCCAGCCCCCCACAACCACACGTTCTGGGACAACAGCCTCTTCGAAACCCTCGCACCCCTTGGTGGCCTTTGCAGGACTACTCCTGGGTCAGAGATTCTGGGGACAGGGACCTGGTGACCTCTTGATCTAAGGGGCCTAGTACCCTTATGAGGGTAAATCACCGGGGTCTGAGAAAGTCAGAAATGCAACCCTGAAATCCCAGTCTCCAAATTCCCACAGCCGCTGGAGGAGGGAGACAGCGAAGGGAATTCGCTTCGGAGCTGTCTAGGGAGCTGGGCCCACCAGGCCCCAGCCATGCTCCACGCTCCACGCTCCATGCTCGCAGCTGGGGGGCTAGAGGGGAAACGTGACCCCACCTCCCGATGCCCGCCCCGTGCTCTGACCACATAGCTTCTAGTTGTGGCAACTCCTCGCCCTCTGAGCACATTATCCTGCATCAGAAGCGAGTCTCCCTGGCTACTGAGCGCTACAGTGGCTCAGCTACCAGCTCTGGGGAGACGGGCCAGGCAGCACGGCTCCTGGAAAACAGGTTAAGAAGGAAAGTCTCCACGGGGATGAGGCTCAGGCACCACCCCGGCCCAGGCCCCCCAGACGAACCCAGACCCGCTGGGCGGCACGTGCTGTTTTCAGCAGCTGCAGCCTAGGAGCCTGGGGGGTTCTATGTATATCAGGTCTGATGCCCAAAGTTCCCAGGGGATGGCTTTTACCCAGAGGCAGCAAGACACTGGTTGCCATGGTGACAGCAGCCCTGATCCACCAAGGTCTCAAAAGCCAAAGCAGGCTCCAGGCTTGGTAGCACCTACCGGGCTCCAGGCTGACAACCACATCACCAGGCACCCAAGCTGCTGGGAGGTGGGGCATGTGGGCCAAGCCGTGGAGCCGGCTCCTGGCAGGGGCGCTGGGCTTCCTGATGAGCCACTGAGGGCCCTCCGCAGGCTTGGGCCACCTTGGTGGACTCCAGTGTCCTACTTGTGCAACGCAGGGCGAGTCCCTGCACATGCACCTCCGTTTCCTCACCTCCAAAACATGACAAACCGCACCCGTCCCACCCATCTGCCCAGCCAGGATAACGTCTGCAGCATCGAGTGCCACAAATAGCATCCGTGGGGTCCTAACTCGGGTTCTACCACACCTGCTCCATCCCAGACCGGCTCCCCCAAACTCACCTGCCCTAGTCCTGCACCCACTCCCCAAAACCCACCTGCTCTGCTCCATCCCAGACCAGCTCCCCCAAACCCACATCGCCCCCTCCACACCTCTGCTGAGCCCAAGACACACACCCTACCTCTGGGGTTTGTCTTCCCAGGTGAAGTCCCCATCTTTCTCACTCTAGTTCTTCAGTCTCCCCAAATGTAAGCTCGTCTAGACCCGAGAGCTTGCAGAGGGGGCGGAAGCTGGGAGGAGTGGGTGGATCCCTCCAAGGGTCAGAAATGACTGGGCCTTCAAGGTCCTGTCAGTCTCAAATGCCAGTGGGCCTCACAACTGCCTCGGGGTTGTTTTGAATGCAGATTCCCAGGCTCGCCTGGCAGCCACTCTGATTCAGGAGGACTGGGGTGGGGCCTGGGAGTCTGCATTTCAGTAAGTGCCCTGGGTGATTCAGGGGTAGTGGTCTGTGGCCCACACTCTAAGAACTCGACGCTACAAACTGTCCCTTGAATTCCATTCTCCGCCCTTTAGCTACTGTCCCTTCTTGGCCAATATTCTGAAGGGGACGTGTCCCCCTGCTTCCACTTCCTTGCTTCCCATTTCCTCCCAGCCCATGGCAATCTGGCTTCCAGCTGGGGCTCCACAGAAAATTCCACAAAGTCACCACTGACCTCTTAATTAGAAGCCCAGGGGACCCTGATAGTGACCCTGCTGACCCTCCCTCCTTCCAGAGCTCCCATGCCCCCCCATCCCTGCCGCTGTCCTCAGACCTGTGTTGTGTGGCCCCCTGCCCTCACTCCGCCTGCTTTTCAGGGCAAGCCCGCTCAATTCCACCCCTCACCCTCACCCACACCCAGGCCTCACATCTGCTCCCACCTTGCTCCCGAGCTCTGACCTCGCTCCTGCCCCCTCCTGGACACCCACAGGCACCTCCCACTCAGAGCTCCCCTCCCTCCCTCCCTCCCTCTCAAACCTGGTGCCCCATCCACTGCGTCCTTGGTCTCAAACCCCACCCCCGCCTGTTCACCCAGCCTGCAGGTCTTGGTCCTAAATGTCATGCTTCTGAAATACACGCATCACGTTGTAGCTGATGTCACTGTGCCCTTCGGCTGTTTTCCTGCCTTACCCTCTGCCCTGTGGCCTGCCCCCAGCACCCACCTTAGACGAAGGACAATCCCCCCAGGCCTGTGGTGACCCCCTGAAGTCTTCAGAATAAACTGTCCTGAGCTCACTGGCCTTAAAGCCACTTACCACCCAATCAGCTACTGCCATACCGCTCTCTTGGGGGGACATGAAGACACCCAAAACCTGCACAGGCTGGGCAGGCTCCAGGGGCTCCCTCAGCCTACGATGCACTCCCTCTAGTTTGCCCCCACTCATTCCCACGTCCCCCCAGGCCCAGGCAAACAGTGCCTCCTCTCTGGGGCTTCCTAGGTGGGTTTCACTCCCAGGGTGACCCTGTGTGCCCAGAGCTTTTACAAAGCTGTCCCTACATCTGCTCTGCTGCCCTGGTGGCTCGAGGGCACAAACCATCCCCTGGCACCGCACCTGGCACACAGACCCATGGGCTAATGCGAGCAAACGTGCCCCTCACTGGAAGACACTTCTCCAAGGCGGAGGTCAGCCTCTCCCCGGGTGTCTGCAGGTTCATTGGAGTTGCAGGAGGAGGCCTTTGTTCTCTGCTCCGAACAATAGAAGCCACTGGCTGCCACCCCTGCTGGGAGGGGACGGTGGAAGCCACTCAGCAAAGGCCAGACCCGAAAGCCCAGCGGAGCCTGGCCTGTGCTTCAGCACATTCCTTGCCCTTTCTGGATTTTTTTTCCCTTTTTCTAGGATACAAGTTACCACATGCCAAGTCCTTCTGATTGATTTTTCAGTTGGATTCAATGCATGTCTGAGTTTTTTGGCTCGATTTATTATTACCAGGTTACAGGTAACTGTCATGGAAGTACTGATTAAAGTGAAAAAAGATTAGCTTCCCATCCCACAGACTGGAATTCTCCTGGGGCCTGACAGAGTTCGTTATCATCTGGAGCCTCTGGGAGAAGCCTGGGAGCCGCACGCGGGGAGAGAGGGGTCTTAGGACGCCCAGTGGACGGTCTGCACAGAGAAGCCGCTCACAGACTCACCCCCCACCCCGGGGCTCGGCCCACACAAGGACCCAGCAAACCCCTACTCTATGCCAGATGCTGGACTGCAGGCTGAACGCAGCGCAGGCCCTGGACCCCTGGGACTAATGGACGTAATGTGACAATGGACACAGAGATGGAAAGATCCACAGGCAGCTCAAGAGAGAGGAGGAGCTGCCACCAACCCTGGAAGGGGCCAGAGGGGGCCGCATGGAGGACGTGGACGAGCAAGGGCTAGGAGGGTGTGGGAGAGGCTTCTGGAAAGAATGCTGGCTGCAAAATGGAGACGATGTTGCCAGCACCCCTACCCGTGGGCCGCCGAGAGGGTCAAGTGGGGTGACCAACTGTGAAGTGCTGTGCAATGGGTGGGCCGTTCCCTTGCAGCTGCTGGCTCCCTGCCGGTTTGCCGGTGACCACAGCGACTTTACCAAGGTTCCAGGGTAACCCTGAGACCAAATGACCTATTTTTGGCTCCCTGGCAGCGTACCCTGGGCCAGCAGCCTCGGCTTCCGAGGGGGAGAGCCAGCAGAGCCCCGAGACGGCCCAGCTGGCTCCGGGCTGGGGATTGTCCCTGGAAAGTCTCTTAGAGGAAGCGCGTGACAAGACGGAGGCCACCGAGGGGCCACCGCGCCAGCACCGCAGCCGTAGGGCCAAGAAGGGAAGAGGAAGGACAGAGGTCCCGTAACGACACGGACCTTGTCTAGACAGTGCCCATCACAGCCCAGGGACACCCTGACGAGGGCCCACGTACAGGATGACAGCTCTGCAGGCGGCTGGCCACAGGGAGGCCTTGGCAGAGTACATCGGGGGCCTGGGACTGGCACCCGCTGGGCACCCTGTGCCCCTGTGTGGTGCCGGGGCGGGAAGAGAGGGCGCTCCCAGAGAAACGGCACATTCAAAGGTGCTGCAGGGTCCGGAATGACAAGGCAATAGAAAACGTCTCCAAACTTTCCTGTGCCTCCTAAAATACATTCATGGCCTAAATCACACCCATTCCTCAGGTAAAACGTGCCCTGTGTGTGGCCTGTATCCCACTTCTAGAATTTTCTCTAAAATAAATGATGATTTATACTCAACAATGTTCCATGCTCACCACACCCTGGACCCAGCCACGAGCTTCTTACTTGACCTCTCTGGGCCTGCCACCTCACCCTGAAGGTGGGGTGAGTGACAGCACCTGCCCCACAGGGCTATCGTGAGGGTTCACTGGGATAAGGCTTGTATGCTGCTTCACAAGGAACCTGGCTCATAGGAGGAGCTCAATGTTTACTGTTATAATTAACAGCACCAATGAGAGACAAACGTCCGACAGCAAAGGGTTGGTGAAAAATCATGGTACAGTCATATGGCTGCACATTATGCAATTGCCAAAATGTTTTCCTGAAAATTATTTAAAGACATTGTAAAATTATCCTAAGTAAAAAATGGAAGTTAAAGTGGAAAGCAAAATGTTTATGCTGGATAGTCCCAACTTCATGATGGAAATACGTGCCTATTTTTAAAAGGCTGATGGGAAATTTAACAAAAGGAAATAGTGGTTACTGCTATGTGGTAGGATTCGATCCTTAAAGCTCTGCAGTTGTTTCTGCCATTCCCTGGTTTTCTACGATGACTATGCAGTATCTTATAGCCAGGAAAAACGATCTATGTGTGTTATGGAGAGAGGAGCACTGCTGGTAAGAAAGGAACGAACTCAGCATTCTGTCGCACCTGCTTTGGAAGCTATAGCTGGGCCTTCCCAGCAAGGTGACCTTCCTAGAGAAGTATTGATTTCCTTTGGTTCAAAGTCAGTCCTGCCTGGCTGTCAGCTCTGCCCAGCAACCCTTGGAGACCAGGAGACAGTGCTCAGAGAATTGACTCCATGTTCCTGCCTTCCTGAGGGACCATGAGCTCCCAGCCCCATACACAAACACAAAGAAGAAGCCACAGTCCAAAGCTCAGGGAACTTGGAGTTTGTCAAGAGACATGCCAGGAGACAGTGTGGGCAGTAGCATAGCAGAGGTGCCCTGTGAGCGGGAAACTGCAGGAGGGCCTGGCCTGGGGAAGACAGAAAAGGGAGTTAGGGCTGGGCTCTGGGCAGCTGAGAGGCAAATGCGGAGGTAGGAAGGCATGAACACACACTGCAATTTTATCCTCATGGCAGTAGGAAGCCACTGCAAGATTCTGAATAAGGGAGAGATCCGCTGATGCAGCCTTCAGAAGGCCCTCTGGCTGTGGGGTAGAGAGTGCACTGCCGGGGGCAAGATGAGAAGTCCAGGTGCCAGTTAGGAGCTGTTTGCAGGGCTCAGACCAAAATGGGTGTTCAGATGCAGCCGATCTAAGGAGCATTGCGGCAGGAGAATCAAAGGACTTGGTAACTTACTAGACACCTGGGGAAGACGGGAGTGAATGGTGGGTCCCCAGGACACTGGGTGTGTGGGGGGTACATTTGTCCTGAAAGAACAGGGCAGGGGGAGGTGGTGGACGTGGCTCTGCTGAGTGTGGGACATCTGTGACAAGATGGTCAGCAGAGACTCACAGAGTTCTGGGGTCAGGACAGGGCTCTGTCGAAGTCACAGGAGTGTATGTGGCCTCCTAGAAAGAGCATGTGAGACTGAGAGGCAAGAGGACAGAATAGGAAAAGCAGCAGCAGGATGAAGGGAGAGGAGATGCTTGCAGGGGAAAGGCGGAAAGTGGGGAGGAAAAGATGGAGAGGCAGGGCTGGGGAGGGAAGGAGGGGTGCATCCTGGGAGAGGAAGGAGGAGAAGGAAGGCTTCTGTAAGGAGGCTGTCACCGGTGGTCTCAACCAACAGAGTCCAGGCAGGTCTGCCGTTCAGTTCAGTACTAGGGAACCACTGGGGCCCTCTGCGGGAACCATTCAGCGAGCCCCGAAGCTGCAGGCCCACACTCTAGGGTCTCCGGCACCTGTCTGGACCCAGCAGATACTGGACACAAGTACACCAAGGGAAGAACAGAATGGGGAGGTGGGCAGCGAGGCCTGGGCGCAGGGTGAGGGGCCAGCCTGCCACTGCCATGGGTCTCTCTCCTTCGTGGGATGGCAAGCTGCACTCCTGGCACCAGACCCCTCCTAACCCGGAGGGGGAGTGTGCGCGGTGGAGGGCAGGACCCCAGGACCACGGCGCCCGCTGACTCACCGGTTGGGCAGCCTCAGATCCCCTACGAGGGGAGCTGGAACAGCAAGTGGTAAGGGCGGCCAGGAGGAGGGGAGCTGGTGGGCATTCGCTGAGAGACAGTGCCACCTCGTGGCAGGAGACGCGCACACCGGGCTTCTGCCGGACGGTCCCGCCCGTCACCCTGACGGCTCCTAGGCCTGGGGGCCTTTTATGCTGGGGTCCCAGGCCCTGGAAGCAGTGATCCAGGGTTTTTGCCATCCGGGCAGCACCGGAGACTCTGACAGCAGCACGCCTGTGGCACTAGCTGAGGTCGGCTCTGCCAACAGGCAGCCTAGAATTTCAGCCGAGATGCATCTGGCCCCACGGCAAGGACAGAAGCAGAAGGTCCTGCTCTCAGGTCTGCACCTCCTGGACTGCACTGGTGGCTGCTTTGTTGTTGTTACTGTGCATTTGTCTGTGGTATCTTCGGGCACGTGGAGAGAATAATGAGGTACCTGTGAAGCTCTTCCAGGCATAGCCTCCCCTGCCCCAACTCACAGTCCACAGGAGTTTTGGGGCTTTCTGCATCGCGTGTCTTCCCGGGAGGTTCGGGTCAGAGGTGACCGTGGAGGCGAGGGGCAGCCTGAAGGACACGCCAGCAGCAGAGAACAACTTCTGCCACCAGCCTCCCCAGTGACTCCCTGCTGGCTCGAGAGACAGACATGTCCGAAGCCAGCCTGGCTGTCCCGGGGACACCCCACACTCACGAGGGCCTGGCTTCTGGGACCCACATGGTCACAACCACAGCCCATGACTCACTCCTGACTGCTCAGCAGTTTCAGGCCAGGTGAGGTCACCGTGACCTCCTTAAAGTACTCGACGGAGCTCATTTTTATTATTCTTAACTGTTGGTTTTAGCTAAGTGAGATAAAATCTCATAAAAAAAAAACCTTTTAAAACTTCCCCTTATTACAAGAGAAATGTGTATCGAATAGTAAAAATTAGTTTTACAAAAACGTGTGGCTTGGAAAGTGAAAGTCCCTTACAAGCTCTGCCTTCTAGCGAAAGTTTCTATTTAACAGCCTGGTACACATCTCTCTATACACATACACGCATGAGAGGGAGGTGTGTATGTGTTGTTCCCTATAATGACATACAGTCCTACGGCCTATTTTGACTTCTTCCATTAAGAGCAATCTACTAGAGGCATTCTTGCCACCCCAGCTCAAGCTCAGGTTAACTCAGTGACCCGAGACCAGGGTGGGAGAAAAGGTAATGCCCCAGGGACTCAGATGCCTGAGCACTTCAGGTAGATATGGTTCAGCAGCCAGGGGAGAGGGACCCAGGTGAGCAACCCAGATGAGCCTGGAAGGGAAGAGGGCTCCCCAGAAAAAATGTCCCAGGCTGGGGCAGGGGCACACACCACACCCCTTACTCCTCCCCGGCTCCCAGAACAGGCTGTCACATGAGTGTAGCCCAGGCAAGCTATGCATGGCGAGGGGCTGTCCTAGGGAGCTACTTGAGCCACCAGAACGTCCTGTATGTTTCTGCTGAGTTGGGTGCACAGGCTGGGTCATGCCCAACGTCAGAGCTCAGGAACTGGGCCCCGTGCCAGGGCAGAGCCCTGTGACATCCAGGAGAAGAAGGGCAGCTTCAAGACAAGCAGCCCCGTGTGCCAGACCTGCCCTCCTCCTTGGCCTCACGGACGGGTAAAGGCACCCTCACCACTCTGCTCAGGGGAGCCTCCTCCCATGGGACATGCCACAGGCCCCACCATTTTATGACCAATAATTTAGACTAAGGGTAATTAGAATGGAGGAAAGGACTGGATACAGATGCTGATCAGGGTAAGCCTGCCAGAAAGGGATAGCCTATGAGTGGCCAGCAGGCTCCTGTTGCTCCTGGACAGACAGCGATGCACACAGAACCCATTTCCAGAGCCAGGCTGCAGGTCTGCACCCCAGGCCCCCTGGGGACTGGCTGCACAGCCCAGGGCAGTAACTTGTGAACCTGGTTCCTTGCTAGTTTAGTGGAAATAATACAAACAGTAGCTGTCTACAGTTAAATGAAATGATGTGCATCAAGCACTCAGTACATGCCTGCCAGCCAATAAACACAAACGTCACCCACTACTATCATTATGACGGGTTGAGAGCACCCCAAAAAGAAATAACTCCTGAGGGCACACAGACACTTCCAGGACCTCTGGGGCCACTACTCTGGGCACCACCAGGAATATCCCAGCCACCACGTGGCCTAGCACGCAAGGGTGGTCTTGCTGTGCCTGCACAGGGGCTAGGTGCTCAGGGGTCAGGCCAAAGGCTAAGGAATCTGACCCCCAGAGCCTGCCCTGGATGCGACCACCTGCGGGGGCTTGGCTCTGTGGCCCCTCCTTGTCTGCCTGTCTGTCCCATGGACTGCCACCTAGGAGGGCTGGCGCTATGCCCTCTAGAGGGGCCATGAGCAGGTGCCTGGGAGGGCGTGGCCAGCCGGGGGCCCGGACTCACCCTGGTCGATGGGGTGCTGCGGCAGCTGGCTGAGCTGGCTGCTGGCCACCCCCGCGTAGGTGCGCAGGAACTCCTCCTCGCTGGCCGTCAGCTGCAGGGGTGAGAGAGCTGCATGAGCACTGGGCATACAGCTCCCGAGGGCGTCTGCCCAGGTCTGCACGATCCCAGAGACCTGTCTCCTCCTTCACTCCGCTCCCAGGCCCTCGATTCCTGAGATTTGACCCCTCGGGACCAGAGTGAGCACCCCAACCCTGAAACCTGGATCCCGGGCAGCGCGGGCTGCAGGAAGATGCAGGCCCACTCCAGGAAGGGCGCTGTGCATCTGCTGCCCGCCGGTGCCCGTCCTGCCCAGTGCCCCGGGGGCGCCCTCCTGGGGGACAGCTCTTGGGGGTAGGGGGTGAAGGAAGGGAAGGTTGACCCTTAGATCTCTCCCTCAGCTGGCCCGAACTTAGTGGGGATGGGGAAGGTGTGTGTGGGGGTGGAAGGTGGGGCATGGGTAGGAAGACTGCCCCCGCAGTGCCCCTGGAACTGGACATGAATTAGCCACAGAGCCAAACTACAGGCTCAGCATGCCCCCTCCCCGACCGCGGCAGCCACAGGCGTCACCCGCGCACGGCACTCACGTTCGATCCCATCTTTCTCAGCATGAGCAGCACCCGGACCTTCTGCTGAACGTACACGTCCTCCGGACTCTTCCCGGGGGCCCCCTCGCGGTTCATGCCCTGGCCAGCTCTGGGCACTCCTGCAGAAGGAGGCGCGTGGGAGGGCACAGGTGTCGGGATGAGACACACAGGGTGCTGGCGGGGGGTGTCGGGGAGTCCACTTTGCTGCGGGGTCTCGTTTCTGAGAGCCCAGAGCTGGCAGCCAGTGGCCTGTCCCTCCCTCGTCCCTACTAGCCAAGGGCCAGACTGAGCAGCTATGCCCTAGGGCAGGCGCATGCGACCCCTCTGTGCACGAAGCTGCCGGCCCAGGGAGACTTCGGACAGTTCTACCTCTGGCCACCTCCTCCGCAAGGCTCCTGCTATGAGCCACAAGAGATGTTCTGCATGACCCCGAAGAGTCACAAGTTTTCAAAGCAAGCAACTTCCATAAGGAGAAAGTGACATGATCAGAGGCAGCTGGTTGGGGCCTTTGCTGGAGAAACTGGGAGGTCAGTACCCAGCCCTCAGAGACCAAGACAGCTCCCTTGGCCAAAGCCCCTGATGAATTCAAGAGGCCAGCTCCTGGGCTGGGCTCCAAGGATTCCCGCGAGGGGGACAGGCGGGCCCGGGGCTTTGGGGCACAGGCACCCACCCTGGCTCACTGCCACTGCCTTCCCAGGCCACCCCACCTGGCAGAGGGCGGCTCCTGCGGGCAGCGGCTGCATCCAGGTGCAGAGGGACCAGACCTGCAGAAAGGCCCCAGGAGAGAAGTCCCAGGGTTTCCTCTCGGGGAAGAGCTGGTGGGGAGGAAGCCAGGCGTGGAGGGGTTTAGATTACATATTTGTAACTCTTGGATGAGTCAGAAATAACGCAGCAGCTGGTGAGGGTGGAGCCTCGGCAGCCCCGGTGCCAGGGAGCTGATCTCAGGGGAACTGGGCTGGCAGGCCAAGGACACTCCTCACACCGTTCATCCCTCAGGGGCCAGCGAGCCCTGGACCAGCAGGCTCTCCCAGGCAGGGTGGCTCTCCTGGGGAGGGCGGCTCCCATGCAAAGGGAGGACTCCAGTGCACCAGAGCCCAGAACAGCAGCTTCCCTGGAGGGACACTGTCAACTGCTCAGTCCCCGTAACCTAAGAGAGGCGCTGGCCTTACAAGCCCACACAACAGACCAAAGAGCTGGCAAGTCAGGGCTTAAGTGGCTGCTATATGCTTGATGTGACAGGGTCCCCTTTCGGAGTCTCTCTTTCCATCACAAAGCCCCAGCCCCAGGCACCCTAGTCTACTGCCTGCCCCCCTTCCACCTCCTCCGGCTTCAGAAAAGGGCCTAGCGACTGGAAATGGGGGAAAAGAGCAGTAAGGTGCCTGGAGAACAGTCTGTGGAGAGGCAGTCCCCGCCGTCCCCAGGTGGGGTGCATGGAGCGCAGAGGAAAATCCCAGCTGCCTCGCACCGCTGAGTGGGAGAGCTTGGTTCTGGGGTTTCACTTATCATGCTGACCCTTCCTCACAGCGTTCTGCTCCACCACCCCACCGGGATGATCTTTGAAAAGAAGCCAGAGTGGATGATATCACTCCCCACTTCGCCCAAGTTCAGAACACAGCTTGGTCCTTGCGAGGCCCGCACGGCAGGCCCTGCCTCCCTTTCCCCAGTCTCCACCTGGCCGGTCTGCCTTCCTGGCCCCAGTCTGAGTCTGCTGCAGGCCAAGAAGCTCTTCCCCCAGCAGCCTTTGCACCGCGGGTCCCCTGGGTCTGGAACTGGATCTTCTCCATCCTTCATCTCAATCAAATACACCTTCCCAGGAAGCCTTTCCTGACAGCACAGCCCAAGCAGGCTCTGAGCATCCTCCACTGCACCCCACACTTCCAGGACAGACAGCAGCCTATCCTGTCCCAGCTGTCTGAAGGCACCTTGTTGGGGTACTTGCTTCTGTCTCTCCCCAGCCTGGCTGAGACCAGGGCCATGCCTGCTTCACTTGCCCATCCTGGACCCCGGAGCCTGGCACTGTGCCTGGTGGGAGCTCAATTAACACAGCCCAGTTGGTGTCCCAGCTTGCCTCTCCCTATGACATCTACATCATTTTAGGGCCAAAGGTCATCGCGTTGAAAGAGACCAAAGCACCTAATCCAGTCCCCAGAACCAGACTGAGCTTTTCCAAGGGACTCTCGTTCCTAAGTAGTTCATGTGCCATTGGCCATTGTAGTCCCTAAAGGCCATCTGAAAGGCTCCCCAAAGCCTCCAAACTGGGAGTTTAGGGGCTCCAGGAGTAAAAATTTTCCAACTCTGTCCCCGGTCAAGACACGATGGAAGACAAGTCCCCAGCCACTAGGTGTCGCTACACACAAAAGAACCAGTGTTCCAGCGCTGGCCTTCCCCACCCCAACCCCAAGGGCTCATTCAGCTCCAGCCCTACCTCTGATCCTGTCACAAACCGCACTGCAGTCCCAGGTCCCGGAGCAAAATCTAGTCACTCTTTCAGGAGGCCAGCTCTACCAGGCAAGGATACTTATCTGGTTTTGCTGCACATCGCAGGAGCTAGGGGTCCTGGCTTCCAGCGTTTGGGAACCCCTTCCTCACTGTCCTTTCCTGACCAGCCAAGCTTTCTCCAACTGAGACATAGGCTTAGAACTAGCAGGAGTGTGTGTGTGTGTGTGTGCACACACGTGTGTGTGTGCGCATGTACGCACTGTAGCCTTCCTGTCCCCAATCCCCCCTACACTCATGCTGTGATTACTAGGTGGGGAGTTTGCAGGGTGTTGTATCTGAATGTGACACTGGGGCCAGACTGCTCTCACTTCAGCACACTTTCCTGGCAGAGACTCATTCTTAAACTTTCTTCTTGCTTTGGGGAAGATTCTTGTCACTTCTGAACATTATGGCCTTCTAGGATTCTTCCCACTCTCCTAGGATTCTGCCCTGCCTCCCAACAGAGGGAACAAACACATGGATCTGGGGCAGAATGTGGCGAGTGAGCACACACTCCTGCCCTTCACGCTCCCAAAAGGATGAGACCTTCTCGACTGGTTTATATAATTCTGCCCTAAACAGAAGAATCTGCAGCAAGGGTGTCAGATAACTGAAGAGAAGGACAGGCATTTCAGTGGACGGCATGCTACAGGGACAGTAAAGTGTACGTGAGTCTGATGCCTATCTAAACAAACATACCATTAAAATCTCATCACAATTCTGACAAAGCATCAGGTTAACACCATTTCAGAATTCTTATTCTCCCCTGTAGGGATCAAGAACTGATCTCCATTAAAATGTGTTTAAATGACACAAGTCCAAACTGAAACTAATTTAGACACACCAATTATTCATTCAGTCCTCAGCTATATGAGCCAAAAGTAATGATGTTCTCAATTCTGGTCTACCAGCTAGCCCCATAAATGTCCTCGTTGCCTAACCTAGTGGCACGTCCTCTCTAAATCCTAAGTCAGGGACAGACCTGCTTTCTCTCCTAAGATACAGCATTCTGGAAGCTAACTAGGCAAAGGCATTAGGTGCGTTAAAGAATGAAAAATGGTGAGGGAAGAGGCTGGTACCTATGTGTCACACCACAGATATCCACGTATCATGCAAAGAGTGGGGGTGATTCCAGAGAATTACATCTGACTGGCACAAATGCAATTAAGAGAAACTGAGGTACATACATTTGCTGCAGACACACAGATGTCAGCCCTCCCAAGACACACACACACACACACACACACACACACACACACACACACACACACCTGTTGGTTCTGAGCCCACGCCTCTGTTAAAGGAAGGTTGGCAGGTTAACAGACACTCGGGAAGGGGCTCCGACCACTGGGAAGGGTCCTGTCACTTCGTTCTCTGGGAGACATCCTGCCCAGTCTCTGCAGGGACCTAATCTCTTCCAGCACGAGTCCAGCTTTGAACCAGCTGATCTCACTTTAGAAGAATCGGGAGGGAACACAGCAGGGACTGGGAGAGCGGGCTGCTGATCGGTACAGGCATGGGTCAGACCCATTCTGATAAACAGCTCCGAAAGCTGGCCTCCCATCCACAGGCACACGTGGCCCCGAATACAAGCATAGCCACCTGCACTCGTTTTTATTTACAAACGGGAAGCTAATGCTGTTTGAACACCCACATTTATACCAACTGAAATATACATTTATATCCAGGGCGATCCTGGAAAATACTGAGTAACCTCAGGCTGAGCCAGGCAGCAGGAGGTCCTTTAAGAGATGTATAAGCCACCTCTGCCCCATGGGTCCCAGCACTTGTCTTTTGTTTATTGTCTATTTAAATGTGATGTATTTTAAATGCTCACACTGAAAAATAGACGTTTACGTTTGTACAATGCTTACACTGCACAAAAATGCAATCCTATGTGACTGCAATTCGTAGGGCTTCTATACAAATTAATTTAGAGACTGCACGCATCTTAACAGCCTTAAAGAAACCAGCAGTACCACGTCTTCACTGAAAGAACCCACACATCGGAAGAAATGAGATTAGGGAAGAACAAGATGCACTAAGTTCATGGTCAGCCCTTGAGCCTGCACCCAAAGCCCCCTCTGTGGCCACATCACCAGACCCCTTTCCCTGGGGTCCTTACCTGCTTCTGGAAATTCACTTCAGGCAAACAGGTGCTCAACTGCGACGGGTGGGCTGCGGCCGGGGAGAAATAGGAAGGTGCGGCCCTGTGGAAACACAGAACACGGGGTCATGGGAGGAGCCAGGAGGGCCCGGACGGCTGCCAGAGTCGAACCTGGAGCACACGCCCCGTGCTGACAGACACAAGACTGCGGGCGGGAAGCTCATGGCAGCGGGCTCTGCTGCAGTCCAGAAATACCTGTGTGTCTGGCCAGCCCAGGGAACCTGCACCAACACCTCTGGGATAAGCTGCTGACTGCAGCTCTGCTCACCTGTCATTTCCGGCCAAAGCAGGTCGCCACACACCCTCCTCCCCTTGGGTTAGTCACCAAGCCCGACTGAGATGGGTGCTAGAGATATGGTGGACGGGAGTGACTCACTCCAGGACAGCTGACGGGCAAGTCCCGCACCTGCACGGGTAGGCGCACCCACCAGACCTGATGCGAGGAGCGAGGCACCGGCTCCACCCCCTCTGTGCTCAGACGTGCACTGTGGCCCAGTGCTTGGCCTATGTAAACATAAACAAAGGCACGCACGCATGCGACACGCACACACAGGGCAGATAATTTACAACCTACTAGCCTGGCCTCACGTCCACTTGTCCCAAAGACACCTCTTCCAGGAATTGAAAACTGTTTTGTCTTTGCCTCCCACATACAGCCTCATCCTTCAGGTCCTCTGCAGGCTGATCTGCCAGGACTGAGGCCGATGGCAGAAGACACGGGGGGCCAGCTGGGGCACAGGGGTGTCTGGGCTGCCCGCTGCAGTTTGGTCCTCCTCCGCTGTGGGACAGAGGCCTCGAAGCACCTGGGTCAAAGGTGGCCTCGCAGCTCTCAGCTTTAAGGTAAAGACGGGGACTGAGGATGGTGCTTTGGGAGACCTGTTCTAAGGGACGTGAAGGACAAAGATAGGCTTCGAAACCCTCGGTCTTGGCTGATTTCTGCAAAAAACACCGCCTGCTCACCCAAGGGTCCAACGGAAAAGTGTTTTCCACAGAGAGGTGGATTTCAACAGCCTCCCCTACCGTGGACACTGCTCTAACCCCTGAGGAGGGACAGCCACCACCTGCCAGGCCACCCCTCCACCCGCAAACTACCCCTCCGGAACAGACACTGATAACAACTGACTGCTCTTTTCTCCCTCTAGATAGCAAATTATCCAAACACCAAGGGCCCCTGAGGGACTTTCTGTCCAAGTTCCCATGTTCCTTCAAAAAGAGGTGGAGACAGACAACTTTCTCCCACTTCTGAGGGCCTTTGATTTCTCCACGACAGCCAGGGAGCCTCCTACTGTCTACTGGGCTTGGCCCTTCGAAGGAGCAGCAGGAGCTTCGCAGTCATGCCTCAGGGGACAGCGTCTAAGGGATGCAGTGGGGCTCCCCTCTGGGACTGTCCAGGAACCCACGGCCAGCTGTTCTGTTTGCCATTTTCTGACCAGGTCGATGTTCAGAAGGAGGCAAACGAGGCTCCAAGCGGCAGGGCCCCAGAGCCAGTGGGAGACAGCACGCACGCCAGGGGGCTGGGTTATGCTTTTGATTCTATCGCTGATCAACTGTTTAGTGTGAGGCCAGCCAGGGGGCCACCTCTGCACTCAGGGAGGGGCACACACAGGTAAAGGTCCTGAAGCAGGAAGGAACTGGACCTCTGGAGAAACTGGAGGAAGAAGGAGGTGTGGCTGAGGCCTGGGGAGCCAGCACTGGAGCAGGTGGGTCTCTAACAGAGGTGAGGAAGGCGGTTGACAGTGGGGGGTCAGGTAGGACCAGGGAGGCTGCTGTTTGGAGAAAAGACTGGGGCACAGCTACAAGGGGCCTCACTGGGCCAGGTGAGAGCTGGGGCTTGGGTGGGGGGTGACGGAGAAGGGATGGTGGGAATGGGAGGGACTGGGACATTCCGGCAGGTGGAACTGCGTGACAGAAACAGTGTAAAAGCCTGGACTGCCACCGTGGCTGCGGGGAGTGTGTGTGGGGGGGACCTGGCATGGGGGTTGCCCGGTCTGCTGGTGGGGCCTCAAGGACAGACTCAACAGCTAGGACCAGACTTCACAGACTACAGAGAAGCCCACAGGGCCTGGACAGCAGAGCGGATTCGTCCTGCAGCACAGTTCGTACCACCATGATTCTGCCAAGTGTTCTAGAGACAGTCACATGTGGTGGCCACCCAGACCTGGCAAATATCTAGGGCACTCCTGGGAGACGCTGTGCATCGGATGGGGTGGCGGAGGTGGAGAGGTAGGGGGGCCCTTTGGGAAGGAGCGCTGTAAATGAAGGTGAAGAAGTGGCATTACGGCGATGCCACTCACCAGACACCTGGCCTTGGGGAATGTATTCATTCATTCATTCATTCAGTCAGTCAGTTGGTCGGTCAGCAAATGTACTGAGCACCTACTACGTGTTGGGATACATCAGTGGAAAAAGAGGCAAAAACCCTACATATGTTCTAGTGGGAGGCTTTAGGAGCGAAGACAGGAAGGGGGTGAGAGAGTGAGTGGCGGGAAGCCGGGACCAGCGCTGGACAGGGGCCCTGGCGTGTGGGGGCGTGGGCTGTGTTGGAGGCCGTGGGTGCAGTGAGAAGGGAGCGAGTGAAGAGGGGGCAGCAGGAGGCCATGGAGGCCTCTGTGAGAACCTGACCTTGACCCGAAAGAAAGGGCAGCTACTGTGGCCTTCTCTGACTCAGAGACTAGAGGAGACTGAGGGACTGGAGCAGGGGAGACCAGGGAGGAGGCCGTGGCAGGAATCCAGACATCTGGTGGTGGGGTCCAGCATGGACAGGACATCAGGAGGGCCGGCAGGGACCGTATGGCATGTGAGAAGAGGGGCACGTGACAGGGACTCCAGGTTTTTGGACTGAGCAACTGAGGCGGGAGTTCCTGTCAACTGAGATGGAAGACACAGTGGCGCAGTCTGCGGGGGGGAACCAGAGTTGAGTTTTACAGAGCTTAGACCCTTCCCATCCCTACGCCTGTCGCCTCTACAGGATGGGGGTGAAGACAGTATCTACCCCAAGTGTGGCTGTGAAAATGAACCGAAAGAGCATATAAAGGATGCACCAGGCAGTACTCCTGGTACACAGCAGGCACTCCATAAATCTAGTTGCTATCACTAGTGATGAGATCAGAAGGCAATACAATGGAAGTAAATGACATTTTTGTTACAGGAAGGGGGTAAAATTAAACAAACAGTAAGAATCCAAAGCTTTAACCTACCCCCAGCTTCCTTTTCTCCCTTCTTCCCTCCCAGTTTGCCCATCAGCTCCCAACTGATTCAAAGGAATGACAAGAGGTGAAGAGCCACAGGGAACAGGAGCACACTCCCATGTTTTCCACCTGCCCCCGAATCACTGGGTTTTCCATCTTTAACACGACTAACGTCATGGACTGGGTACTCCTCCACTGCGTAGGGCTCTGCGCAGCATCCCTGGGCCCTGCCTGCTACAGTCACGGTTTGGTCAACAATGGACCCGCATTACAACAGCGATTCGGTAAGATTATAATGGAGCTGAAAAATTCCTATTGCCTGGTGACATCGCTGCCCTTGTAATCACACAAATACCACTGTGTTACAAATGCCTGCAGTATTCAGTTCAGTAACATGCTGTACAGGTCTGTAGCCTAGGAGTTGTAGGGGAACAGAATTTTTTGCCCCCAAATACGTCTATCTGGCATAAGGGTTATTTTAGGCTGGTTAATTTTAAGGAACAGCAGACATGGGAGAAGCTCTGAAAACCAAGTAGAAGTTCCCCTTTGCAAAAGACATCTGTAAGGGACTCTCCATTTGTTCCAGGAAGAGGAGATGACCTCACTGGTAACCTCCCATAACTGACATGTACCCCCCCCCACATCTTTTGTTTTCAGCTGAAGACGGTATTTAAGGTGATGGGGCTTTCACCACTTTGGTGAGTTACTCGGTTTTCCTGCGTCTCTCCTGTGTACACAGGAAGTATACATGCTATTAAACTTGTGTCTTTTATTATAGGGATGTCTCAGCAGAGAAGTCAGAAGGGCAGAGGGGAAATTATTTTTCCTCCTCTCCAGAGCAACAGGCTGCAGCCCCCAGCTGGGTGTGCGGCAGGCTGGCCCACCCAGGTTCGGGGAAGTGCTCTGTGACGTACGCACAACAGAATCACCTAATGACGCCTTTCTCAGAATGTATCCCCATCACTAAGCAGTGAATGACGGTCGATGCCAGTGGTACTACCCCCCTGGTTGTGACGACTGTGCCTGCAAAAGGGTTTTACAGGAAATAACTTCATAGGGTGACCTGATCACAAATTCCTAACCGGGCCAGTCACTGGGAAGTCCTGCCCGAGGCATATAACTTCTTTAGTAAAAGGCTTATCTTTGCCTTAAGCCAGCCCTGGCGATCATTTCTGTGTGTCTAAGTTAAACCACCCTCAGGAGAGCACCAATCTTGTGAAGTATCCAGTAATCCAATCCTCACCTTGCTTTCTCCCACCTTCAGGTAACCTTCCTTACATTCCCTCCTTAGTTCCAAGTGCATAAAAGAAACTGAGAAACTGCAAACTGTGATTCTAGGAAGCATTTTTCTCAGTCTGTTGAGATCTTACTTGCAGACGTATCCTCTGTTTGGCTCAAATATATTTTTATAAAAATTCTCTGCAGGTTTGGACAGTCTTAAGTGAACAACCAAGAATGAGATGTTGTCATGTGTCCCCTGGGGGGTGGAAAGTCACCCCCAGTAGAGTAACTTGCAGAGAGTAGCTTGTCTGTGCTCACTCAGCCAGTGTGCCTTTATCTGTTCTGGGGCAGGATTCGAACCCAGATTGTCTGGGCGCTTACCCTCATGCTATCCTGCTCCCCAGTACGTAAGTGGATAAAGACGAGATCAGCAGAGTGAGGGAGCACGGCTGAGGCCTGACCCGCCCTGCTGGCTGGGAGCCCCACACTGGGCAGTACCTCGGGTCCTCCGGCAACATCAAAACTGGGGCACCAGAGAGAATTTCCACAAGTTCCGCTCTCAGTAATTAAACTGCAGCCTCCCGGACTCAAGGCCTCATGAGCAACTTCCTTAATTAATAAATTCCACATTTCAGCCTCCGCAGTCCAGAGCCAGGCTCAGCATTCTCGAACCACGCTCTGCCAGCATGAGCAACACAGGTCTAATGATGGCTCCGTACTCAGGGCATTTGTAGGAGGCAGTGCCATTCTCAGTGGCTGAGCTGGGGATGAGGAATTTATCCCAAGGTCACCAACTCAAATTCAAAGCTGACCCAAAGCTCCTTCCTGCTCTATGAACCAGGCAAAGTGGCAGAACAATGATCATTACTGTTGTTGCCACAGCATTTTCTCAGGGACAGGCACAATGTCAGTCACATTCAGCACATTGCCTCTTTAATCTGAGTCCTCTCAACAAGCCTACACGAATTATTCCTATTTTAAAGATGAGACAACCAAGGCTGAGAAGGTAAGTTGCTCAAGGCCACAAAGCTAGTAAGTGACAGAATCTGGACTTGAATCTATGCTCTTTCCAGCCTATCAGCCCTGTCTGGTTCACAAATTGATAGAAGCATTAGCCATTTTAGTTGAAATTTAAAGTCCACTTTACAGAAATAAGAGCCCCAAATTACTGCCAATCTGAAAATAAAATAAGGCACATACCCAATACACTGAATGGTCCTTGATGGGACCCAGTAAAGGCCATTACTAGGCAATTGGAGAAAATTTAACAGGGAGTATTTGTTAGATAACAGTGTTGTATTGAGGTTACATGTGCTAGGTGTGGTGATCATATTGTGCTTATGTTGGAAAATATCCAGCTCCTTAAGAGATGCAGGCTGAAGTATTTGAAGGTGAAATGCTTCAATGCTTGCAACTTACTATCAAATGGTACAAGAAAGGAGGGTGCGTTTACAGAGATAGAGAACGTGTGAGCAAATACAGCAAAATGTTAATATTGGTGAATCTAAATAAAAGGCATCGAGTCCCTTTTAAAAGTCAGGGAGACATTAAAAAGCCACTAGGGAATGGGGAGGGGCAGTGGGAGAGGATACGTGTGGCCTTCCATCCATACCCCATCCAGATCGCCTGGCCAACTCCTCAAGTGGGGAGCAGCTATGAAGCTCAAGGGTCACCAGGCCCTTCTCTCTGGCCACAGGTCTGTCTGCTGGCCCAGAAGTGATTCTGATTCCAGAACCCTCAACAATTACCCTAAAACACCTACCTCCGGGGTGCACTCCATTCCAGGTGTGAAATTTTCTGAGAAGGCCCTTTGCAGAAGGTTCTTCCAGCATTAAAATCAGATCCACCTGACCTGATTCACAACAGCCCAATAACAGCCAGAGCAAGTGGCCCTGCCCAGCTGTCCTGCCGACCACGGGGAAGGTATCAACAGAGCAAACCGCAGGCAGGAAAGGGGTCTCTGGGGTGCATCCTCCTTCCTGTGGCGTGACTCCTCCTCAGGCCACTCTTGCACATGGCACCGCAGGCACATCACATATACCAACGGGCTCCAGGACAGGCACAAACCTGCCCAGGACCTGCACACTGGACAGGAAGCGACAAGAAAGAGCTCCTTGTGCAGGGCAGGTGCCCAGATCCCAGCTGTCAACAAACTGTCTGGCCCCATGTCCACAGCACCAAGGGTGAGAAACCCTGCCTGGTGGTCACCCTGGAGTGATCCACTACACCAGGCTCCTTCAGCCCCTCTGGGCCTCCACCTTTGCTGATCCCTGGGCTGAGAATGCCCCTCCCTACTGACTGTTCACCTTCTGTCTTATCTCCCCTGGGCAGCCCTGAAGACTGTCTGCACACCCGCCAGGCACCGCCCTGACACGCACCTGGGTGTCTGCGTATCTGTTCCCATCTCCACTGGGCAGGCCTTTGGGTGGTGTGGAGGCCTTCCTAGCCCCCCAGGCAGTCCTATTCTCAGAGACATATGAAAATGGACCCACACAGCTCATTCAATAAAATTCTCATATAGCTCATAAGAGTAAAGGGAACTAACACCTTTTTTTTTCAGGTCTCCAATATTTTCATAGATGCTCGAAATGGCTGTCGGCCTTTGTGCTGCATAATCTGAACAGATGAGATAGTGCTGCCAGTCACAGCTGGCACCCAATGCCAGATTGGAGAAGCCTGAGTTAGAGTCGCCTGGGAACCATGAAGCCTCTCAGAGCGTCCTCACCTCGCAGTCTAAGATGTACAAGAACCGGAGGAGCCTGTCTGTATACAGCAGATGACACTGATGTACCTGGATTGGTAGAGGCATCTGTTTAGAACTTACAGTTTATAAAACGTAAACTGTGATTTTGGCCTGATTGGTTTAAAAAAAAGTTACCCAGATTTCACTGTCTCTTCGAGAAACTCACCTTTTTATAGCTAATAAAGAGCACCTGGCAGGCCTGCTGGGGGGAGGGGAGGAACTGAGAACAATGTGAACAGGAAGGGAATGTGGAGCCAGAGGAAGTCACCAGCTGCACCACGGTACTCCCTGTACTAAGCTAAGCCCTTAGGCACTGCAGTTTAGACCAAGGGACATGCAGGTGGCGGTTTATCTCCGCACAATAGGGGAAACGAGGACAGAAGGCAAGAAACGCATCTTTCGACCTAATTTAAAAAAGAGATTCTTTTTTTCTTCCCAGAGAACAGCTGGAGCCCTGAAACCTGGCCAAGCCGGGAGCCTGAGACCTGTGGTCAGGAACCAACGAGCCTACAAAATCCGGCTCCGGATCTTCCTCTGATTCACTCTGCCCCATGACCTTCGGCCTCTGGCAGGTTCCAGGGGCTGGTAATGCAGAATCCAGAGCCCTCGTTTATTTATAGGTGAATGTAAGGGCTGGAACCCTCATCTCTCAAGTGGATGCAGGTGCCCCCCAATCCTGTGCAGGAAGTCTCCCAGGCTGGACCACCTTTACCACGGGCTGGGCACTTAGCACTGTCAAAAGCCCAGCCATGCAAGCTGGCGTCAGCAGGATCCTTTTTCTCTTGTATGACCTAGATCAGCATCTGAGATGCCCCCAGCACGCTGACAAACCCCCTCTCCACTCGCCAAGGGAAAATGCCATTTGCACAGGAAGGAAGCTGAAATCAACCTTAGGCTGGGGGGGACCAGTTCTAAGCCTAATAATCCAGGGAAAGGAACCTGGCCAGGAGATCTCACAGACCTTGGGACACCTCCAGAGAAGGAGGCCAGAATGTTCATTTCGACCCGGATAATCACCATCAACCCTGCTGCCCACAGCTATGCCACCTCTTGCAGGGTCACCATTTAAATTTTAATTTAATTGGGAAATTTTAAAGTTTGCTTGTTTTAAGAGGAAGGGGAAGCTAACATTACTATTCATCAGGAGCTGCATAAAGTCTTTTCACTCAGAGCCATAGGGATACATTCACATCACCCTCCTTCTCTCAGGGACAAGCCTCATTCTCAGAGGCAGGCCCAGACATGGCCCGCCCGGCCCTCCCAGTGCCCAAAGGCAGGCTGGCCTGCCCAGGAATCACCACCCTCCCCAGCGCTTCTCCCTTGCTTTCGCTCTCCCTCCATTAAAATCTCCTAAAATTGGACCAAATAAATAAGCCTCCTGAACCAGGTTCACTGCAGCCCCTCAGAATCCCAGGGCCAGGAAGGCTTCCGGTTTCCTAAGCCTGTTGCATGAAGTAGGTCATTAAATCATCGGGTTGCCTGCAGGGCAAGAGCTCACCCCTAGCTATGCCTCCGACCAATCCCCTGCTCACTGCCCAGCTCTGGACATGACTCTCCTCAGGACCCAGCTGAGGCTCTAGGCACAGTCTCCTGGGTGAAACTTCTATAAACTCTTAAGAAAATAGGTTTTGGGGTTACTACCTCCCCTTTCCTACGGGCTTTCAGCATACAGGTATGTGCTAATTTGCATATAAATATACATATGTTTGTTTACCTTGAAAATACACCCATACCCATTACTACAAAATTGCATGGATTCATCACACCTGCAGGCACGCAAGCCTCTGTTTGGATAACTGCTCTGCCCTGTGACACAGGCAGTGCCTTTCCTCCCCTTCCCCTCCAGCAGCTCCCTCGGAACAAAAAATAATCCAAGGAAGGAGGAAACCTCCCCTAAGAGGCTGCTAAAGACTTGGTTTCCTTCCTCCCTAAATGTTGAACAAGCTGATAATCAAAATCGAAAATATTTTAGACAAAGGCAACTCCAGAATCTACGTGCGTTTATTCTGTTAACTTGCTGGGGGAAGTAGCACGAGGATGAGAGCTCCCAAGGGGAGTTCATCAAGTCTGAAGGAGAGGATGGTGGCGACAGGAGGGGAGGTGAAGGATGACCAGAGAAAATACACAAGCCGCTCCAAGGAGACCAGAAAACACAGCGCCTCACACAGCAGGAACCCACCCACAGCCACCTGGAGGGAGTGCTCAGGGCCGGGGCCACCACGGAAAAGCTCAAGAGTTTGGAAGGAAAGGACTGGAGGCCACGGGGGCCTGTGTGAGGGCTCTAAGAAACTGTCCCCATTCCCAGTGGGTGTAGGCATAAACACCCAACTAGGCACACCCCAGTAACCCAGTTTAGGAGCCAAATCCCCATCATCCATTTGTAATAACATCCCCCGTTCCCAAAGCCACGAAACCATTAGTCACTTAGTCCCAGAAAGGGAGCAGAAGCTCCTGGCAAAACTGGCCTATTAGCGCTTCCCTGGCAAAAAAGACTCCTGCTTCTACAGGCCGCTACCCCCCCACCCCCACCCCAAGACTGTCATATTTTGTAAACTGAATCCCAGGAGTCCTTTCCAAGTCCACATCCACAGAACACAAGCCGAACCTGACCTGCTGCAAAAAACTTAGCTAGCTGAGAGAAAAAGCTTATTTCAAGGTTCGCTGAGAGCGAGGTTAATGATGCTACACACTGGTTTGATGGTATTCCTGAGGATGAAGACTTTACGTCTCAGAGAACTAAACTCCTTTGCAAATTTACTTGGAGCACATAACACGCTGCCAAAACAAAACTGCAGGCACCACTGCACATCGGCTCTTACCTGCTGCTGGAAAAGTCACGGAATCTGCCAGAAAGACAATCATGAAAACTTCCAAGTCCAAAAAGAACAGCTTGCCCAAAATAGAAATTCCTAAGAGAAAGGGAAACAGACAACTGTGCCATAAAAGAAGGGGAAAGGAATGAAAAAACCAGGACAATAACCCAGGAGGGCCCGGCAAAGCCAAGGGGACTGTAACCAAAATAAATCTCCGATGAAACAATTGTTTTTCTCCTCACCTTTTTCTTTTGAAAAATTTCAAAGCCACAGAAAAGCTGAAAGACCAGTACAAAGAACATCCCCACACCTGCCCCTAGAGTCACCAGTCGTTAACATTCTGCCACAGTTGTCTGGTGCCTCTCCCTGTTGTGGGTATATAGAGGTATGTCTGCTTCTTCTTTCTCCTGAGCCATTTGCAAGTAAGTTGCAGATATCACCATACTCTGCTAAGTGTATCATCATATTTCCTAAGGCCATTCTCCCACACAGCACAGCACTATTTTCACCCCTGGAGGAATTTAATATCAACCCACTAGTATTATCTGATGTGCAGCCCACATCCAAACTTCCCCAGCCCCCCTCCCCTCACTCTGGCCTTTACTGTTTTTTTAACCCAGGATCCAGGGGAGGATTTCTATTGCATTTGGTTCCCATGCCTAGAATGGTTCACCAACTCTTTGTCAGAACATTAACAATCTTTAGAGTCCAGGCCCATTGTCGTTAGGATGTCCCACAATCTGGCTCTGTCCAATGTTTTCTTTTTAGGTAGAGTAAGGTTAGACATTATGGCAAAAGCTATCACAGCTGGCATTGTTAAGGTCCCAGTGGAGGCCCACAAGGCCCATCTGCTCTATTCCTGGTAATGCTGGGTTTGATCCTTTGGTTATGGAGCAAAGTTTTAAATTTTAAGTATATTAGAAGAAAATACAGGAAAACAGTGGGGGAAGAAAATACTATGAAATAAAACCTAGAAGTGATTTTAAAAAAGATTTTAAACATGATTATATAAAAATCAAACTCTGCATGGAAAAAAACCCAACACAATCACACGAACAAAGAAAGACTGTGGAAATATGTGTAGCATATATCACAGCTATAGCACAAACTTCCTTAATATATAAAGACTACCTGTAAATCAACAAGAAAGACTGCAAACCTGAAGAAAAAGTGGGCAAATAACAGATTGTTTATAAATGGCCCTTAAAGATATGAAATGATGCTCTATTTCCTTGTAAGGAAAATGCAAAGTAACACTATAATCACATACCACTTCTCACCCACGGGATTAGTGACAATCCAAAAGTTTGAAAACTTCTGCCAAGGTATGGAAACTGGTACTCTCTGACAGTTTTAGTGGGTAAATAAAATGTTAGTGTCTCCATGGAGGGCAACTTGGCAATATAAAAAATTTTAAAAGATATACCCGCTGCTCTAACAATTCAGCCTGTAGGAATTTACCCTATAGATACACTTACACAAATGCACACAGATATATGTAGAAGAATGTTCCTTGTTAATAGTAACGAAAGACAGAAAACTTAAATGCTCACCAATGGGAGACTTGTTTTAGAAAATGAAAATATAACCAATCAAAAGAAGGCCATGGAACCATTAAAATGAGTAAAGTGGTTCTAAACGACCCAAGTCAGACAAGTAACTAAAACCTCCCTGTGCCTCAGTTTACTCATATGCAAACTGTTGACAATAACAGCATCTAGTTCGTAGGGTTCTTGTGAGGAGGGAACGAGTTAATCCAGGGAAAGTACTTCTAACACAACCCAGCACACGGGGAATGCTTGAGAGGTTGGAGGTGGGGGTATGGCCAGGTCTAGCATTTACTGTGAAGTGAAAAGAGTCAGGTCCAGAACACTGAGCATTACAGTGTGAAAAAAAAATAGTGCTGTCGGGCACATGTGTCGCACGTCTCTGGTAACGATGCACAGGACACTGGCGAACACTGGTCTCTTTCGGGGCTGGGGATCCAGGGAGGGAGAGACTGTTGTCACCATATAGCCTTTTGCATTCTGTACCATGTATCTACTGCCCTCTTCAAAAAAAAAAAAGGGATATATATTTTTAAAGGAAGATGAGAACGAAAGTTCCTCCTCTGAGGGAGGTCCACAGTCCAGGGTGGCACCTGGTGTTGAGCACTCAGCTCCACCATCATCACTTGCAGGCCTAAGACACCTTTTCTCTTCTGGGAGATGGGAAGTGAGGCTGGACAGCTGACACCTGGCACAGGCTACCTGTTGGGTGGCTGCAGCAGCTTCTCCCAGGTGGGAGGAAGAACACTCGTTCCGGCTGACTCCACTCCCCTGATTCTGATCCCATGTCCCCCACAAGCTCCGGAAGGAAAGCAGAGCCGGAGCCCCGGAGAGACGCCCCCACAGCCGGCCTGCTCCTTGCCCTCCTAAGCATTACTGGCACCCCACCTTCCTGTAACTCCAGCAATCAGCCAGAGGAACACCGTGTGCCCTGAAAGGCCACAGGGCAGTGCCAATGGTGGGGAAAGACACAGATGGTGGGAGTGGGGAGGGGGAACAGGACACCCTCTGCCTCGGTTGGGAAGCCGAGGGTGGAGCACGCGGTGCTCAGGCAGGTCTGAGATCACAGCCTGGCTGGAGCTCACCTTGGCAGTGCCCCTACCCCACCTTTCACTCCCTCCTTTGTCAATAAGACTGGATCAATTATCCAGGGGCTCAGAACGACCACTTCATTGGTGTAAAGTCCCCGAACCTTCCTGGTGGTACTCATGGCTTCATGCATGTAAATCAGGCTTCCCACTCCCTCCCAACCCCCGCCAACGCACACATAGAATAAACAAAATTAGAAATGGAAAATCACTCAAATGTCCTCTACCTGCAGAGACTAGAAGAAAGCTAGCGAAACCCATTCAGTTCCTATTCCTGCAGCAGAAGGACGTTCTGCGAAGACAAGGGTCAGGACGATCTGCTGGAAGCCAGGACGGCCTGGGCAGGAGGCTGTGAGGCCCTGGTGTGGGCAGCGAGGTCAAGGCTAACTCAACTCCTTGGAAACTGGGTCCCTGGTTTGCCTGGTGATTTAGCAGGAAGAGCAAGGGTGGGACTCACATTGTGAGGGGTGTTTAAATCCCTGAGGGACCCTGATCCCCACAGGAAGCCCCACACCGCCGAATGACAAGGCAGTAACTCCATCTGTCTCGGGCTGTTACTCAGTTCAGGATACGGACCACAGGATTCCACAGCAGGAAACATGTGGGCTGGATACTTAGGAGACACTCAGGGCCGAAAAAAACCTTAATTGGAGCTGGTCTCCAAAAGCCTCCCACCCAGCAATCCACGTGAGAGAGGATATGAAAGTGGGTCACATTCTCCCAGCTGAATTGGTGTCTCTGTGGGCTCCAACCACACTTGAAGAAGTCCAGGGACATTGAGTGACCTGTTCTCCTTGCCAAGCCAGCCATTTCCTCCTGATCAGTCACTGAATGATTCTGTCCCACCCCCCACTCCCAGACTGAGGGGCAGCTGATTAGCACCAGGAGGGCAGTGACATGTCAGTAGTCACCCAACAGTAGACCACGCTGTCCTGGCACCTTCCTCGCTGACTGGGGGCAGATGCCTCTGCCAGCCCTTTACCCTGTCCATCCCAGCCCGGCTGGAGGGAGAGGAAGAACACCGTGTGCTTTCTCACGGACCGCTGGGCCTGCCTGGACTCTCTGTCTGAAGTGATCCCACAGCCCGTGCTGGGCAGGCTCAGGGAAGAACGGGGCTCCCTCCACCCCACTATGCATACACAGACCCCAAACGGGGGCCTGAGGACGCAGGTGTCCACAGGAATCAGTTCTTTCAGGAACCCCATGGGCATGCCAGAGAGTACCAAGCAGCTAGCCCCACAGCCCGCCTGCCACCATATGCTTTCCAAAGTTGGCAGGGAGATACCTGTCAGGCAGGGAGAGAATTCTGGAGTGACAAGGTCATAAGAAAGGCACCTGATTGATGGCGGCATAACTTCAAAAAATCCTGGAAAGCGCCCCAAGCCTTAATGCCCTCCCAAGGCAGGTACCTATGGGGCTGATGTGCACATCTGGAAATTATATCCTGACTCCCTTCCCAGAGTTTAAAACACTCACTAACACATTCTTTACTCACACGACTCCAACTAAAAAATAAGCCTTTTGGCCCTCAATTATAAGAGAAGAAAGAATTATTTTTACCCTGCTCACCACAGAATTCCCAGTGGAGCCTAGATCATAATGCACACTCAGTAAATATTTATTAATTGAATTAAAGAATTATTAGCAAGGAAGGATGAATGGGAGATAGCCAGGACTTCTTAGTATCTGTGTTCCTTCCTCGTTTCTATTGTAAGACATCATAGCCTAAATCGGAACCCAAGCCCTCTAACCCCTTCTCTGCCCACTGTCAGTGGTCCTTGATCGCGCGATGACATATGGTATACACACCTGCTTACAGAAAAGATTATCCAGACAACATAACCATGAAGAATGGAGAAGTTTCTTAAGTTTCCTTAAACTTCAGAAGAAGGAAAAGAACGTTCTGGTCCAGCTACACCCATAACAAAAGGACACCTTTTCCCTCTGTGGACTGTGGTCTCCCCTTTTAATAAGGCTCATGGAGGATCGGGGCATAATAGGTCTTTAATAACCGAGTATAACAGCAGTTGGTGCTCACCACCCTTTCATGAAAGAAGTTCAAAAGCACTTTGGCTCGAACATCATAATGCCCCTGCGAGCTATAAAGGCACAGATATCATTATCTCCATTTACGGTTGGGGAAAATAAGGCAAGGGGAGGTTAATTAGTTTGCCCAAAGTCAGGAGGGACAGGGAAAGGGCGTAGGATTCAAACCCTCCGCGGCAGCCAGCGAGCTAACTCGGGCCAGCCTAACGACGCGCCCACGCTGGGCTTAAGGGAGATGCTCTCCTGCTCTGCTGTTTCCGCTGAGGATCTCAGAGCTCGTGCTCGGCAGCCATTCTTCCCAGGGTTCAGTCTAGCGCTGTTCCCGACGAACTTGACCTTGAACAAGTTACTTAAGGTTCCCAGGCCTCAGTTTCTGAATATGTGAAATGGTAACAATGGTGTGTATCTCAGAAACCACAGGGAGGATTAAGGGAGATAATGCAAGTAAAAGGCCATTATCATTCATTTTCTCCTTTTCTAAATGAGCACATATCACTCTCACAACAAAAAAACACAGTTATGTGAGAAAGAGGTGGCACCCACTCTAGGTTTAGTTTTTACAGGCCACAGATGACATATGACTAACAGGTGTTTCAGATTCTGCCGATAAAAAACCCCAGGACCCCACAGGTGACCTATTTGATTCCCACTAACTTCTATTGGCCTCTCAAGGTTAAGAGCAAGTGGCACTGTGGACAAAGGGATGCCTGACTGAAGATTGAAAAGCTGGCCAACTGCACCCAGCCTAAAGAGGCCAACTCTGGATTCCTGGCAAGCTGAGCCCTGGGTTTGACATGCCATTCTCTGAGTGCCCAGACCAAAGACGGCCAACGCTTTCTAGGTACCACTGTGTTCCTGATCAAGTGACCCAACAGGAGTTGTTCAGAAATGACAGTGTGGCTCAACCCTCATAGAGGACCTGGTAATACTCCGCAGGAGGCTGGAAGAGAAGTGGGGGGTCAGGGAGGAAAGCTGCCCAGTCAATCTTGGTATAATCCCAACAGAGGCACTGTGACGTATCTGTGTGGCTGTCCTTGGGGCACATGTGAAGAACAGCAGCAAAAATCCAAAGTTACTTCGGTCACTGCCACGATACGAAGCTTTAACTCATTCAGAGATGTGTAAAGAACACAGGACATGCCACTATATAGGATAAGATGCTAAGAACTGGCAACACTCGTTCATTCAACTCAAGAAATGTTTATTGATTACCTACGTACTCAGCGGAAAAGAAGGCTCAGTGGAACAGGCAGGACACACAGACACACACCTGGACCTCCACTAACAGAGCCGATGGCCCCACACCCCCTGGGTACCTAGGCCAGTAAAATGAAGAATCCGATGAAATAAACTGTATACTGCTGGCCTCTTGGCCTCCAAAAGCCTTGCCAGGACAAGGAAAGCCCACTCACACCTCTCCCAGCATCCTACTCTTCCTCCCAGGAGGAACCACCACAAAAAGTTCCCTGCAGTGTCTTCTCACTGTTCAGAATTAAAGAGTAAAATCCAAACTTCTCACTGTGACCACAGATCCGGTTCCCTCCAACTTCCCGCACACTCTGTTCCAGCCCTGCTAGGCTTATTGCTCCTGCTCCTGCTTTCTTCTCTGCCTATAGCCCAGGTCTCCATTCAAAGTCACCTCCTCAGAGCTGGCCAAAGTCATGACCCTCGCCTTCATCCCAGTCTCTCCCCATCTCACTGCCCTGCTTTATTCTCCCTGTAGCTCTTTTAGTCGATCCAGGTTATTTTGTTCACTTGTTTACTGTCTGTCTCATCCACAGAATATAAACTTCATTAGACCATGTATCTTGGCGAGCTGGTTCTTGGGTATATCCCCAGCACCTACAACACTGCCTGGCACAATAAATCCTCCAATTCCACACATATTTACTGAGTGCCTATAAAGTTTAGGTACTGAACTACAACGGTATACCAAAACACTACTCAAAACCTCTGCCTTCAAAGAGCTTTTAAATCTGTTGGAAGAGAAGATAAATAAATGATGGTGAAATAATAGCTGCTACTTCAACCAAGCAGGTACTCAGTACTCGGTGCTGTTTCAAGCATCTAATAGGTACTACTTAATTTAATCCCCCAACGACTCCATGAAGGAAGCATTGTTACTGATGGGGAAACTGAGGCACAGAGAGGTTAAGTTACTTGCTGAAAGTCACACAGCTCAGAATGGCAGAACTAAGATCCAAACCCAGACAGTCTCGGTACAAAGTCCAAGAGCTTTACTTCCTGTTTGCTGAGCGTCAGCACCCTCAGCAGCTGTTCCCTGTAGGCAGGGCTGGAGAGAGAGCAGACCCACAAGGGAAGGGCTGTCTTGCTCTCTGACCTCAGTGAGATGGAGACTGCCGGGTTTACGCCTGTGCTGCATACTGGATGAGGAGGAAGCTGACAGGAAGCATGATCCAGTGGAGCGACAGGGTCAGGATGCTTGGGTTCTAGTTTTAGGTGCTATAAAACACCCAGGCACAGCAACCGGTACATGATGAGTTTACTTTTTGTGCTGATCTAGATGCTGTGAGGGATGCAATGATGAGTCCCAGAGATGCTGGCCTCAGAAAGCTTTAGAGTCATGCATACACATGGAGCTGAAACAGAGGCAGAAAGTGGCAGCTGCCTTAAGAAAATGTACAAACGTACAAACTGCTACGAGATTTTAAGAGTTAGTTAGCCTCTAGGGGCAACAGGTGTCAAACCATAAAAGGGGCTGGTTTAAAGAACCCCCAAGGACCTCGAGCTCTGACGGCACAGATCTGGAGTGGCACAGAGGTCAAGTTTTATTTTGGTTAATAGTTCAAAGTTCACAGCCACTGAGTTGTTCTCCCACCTATCAGAACAGTCCCAATTTCTTTGGACAACATCTTATAGCAGCGGAGGGCACTAAAGCTCTCGTTTAAATAATGCAGCCTGGTGTGGGAATGAAGCCAAGTGTGTTCTGCCCTCCTCCACCTCTCCCAGGCTTTTAAACCCACAAACCCTTTTCCTTGAAGAAGGTGACCTTTCTGTGAATACGATGTTATAATGTGGAGACTGCTCCTTATGCACCTTGCTCATGCCTCTGTCCCCAGAGTCTAGTGCACTACCTAGCTCACAACAGGTGCTGAGTAAGGTCTGCTGAGCTAAACCTAAGCATAGTCAGGTCTAGAAATCCTTCACTAGACAAAGAAATCACAGTCAGTGTTCCTGGAGCTTTGCTTTACAGCTCTCAGCCTCTTCCAGGGGAGCAGACAAGTTGTTTGCTATTCAAGACACCTCCTCACTTCTGCTGCTACCACCCTACTCCCCCAACCTGCCATCATCTCTTGCCTGGCAGCTGCAATAGTCTGACTCCCAACTGGTATTCTTGCTTCTGTTTGCTCCTTGTAATCCAGTCACGATCTAGCAGCCAGAACGATCTTTGAACACTTAAACCTGATCTTATCACCTCTCTGCTTAAAATCCTCCAATGGCTGCTAACTGGACTTGGAATCAAACCCAAACTAGTTCTTCCCACCTTCATAGCATTTACCACTACTAAATTTTGTCTTCTTATTCGTTGACTCCCTCCTTTAGCATGTCCTGCTACAGGAGGGCAGGGGCTGTGTGTCTGTCCTCACCTCTGTAGCCCCAGTGCTTGGAATGGTACCTGCCACACAGTAAGCACTCACTATTGAGTGGATGAATCTCCATCCCATAGAGAGAACTTATAATTACGAGGACTACAAATTCCACCAGGAAACCGTGAATGACACGCTGGCATTATCAGCTGGCACCTTTATTTATGATTCAAAGTCTTGCTTTAAATCAGAAGAAACTTGAGATCCCTGCACACTTTAATGGCCCAAGAGATCAGTATCACCTAGGGTCTAAAGCCAGGAACTAGAGCCCAGCAGTTGTAACAGGGAGCTCAGAGCCACAGCGCTTGGGGACAGAACCTTAGGACAAACTCTGACTTGCCTCCAGGTCCCTTACGGACACACCTTGTGCCTCGATTTACCCAGCAGTTGGCCAGGCACACTTCCCTAGATCCTGTGAGTAGCAGAAGAAAAATAATTAACAGCTATAACATACTTAGATTGGAGGTGCTGCAAGCCACACATCACATCATCCGTAAAACTTGATTTGCTGCCATACAGGCCGCCTCGGCCTTCCTGGGGCTAACCTGACAGCGGGTACTGCTCAGTCAAGTTCAGCACGCAGGGGGGCGGGGGTGGCATGTGGGACCTAACAGGCTGGGCGTCCAGACCTATGTGTCCTGGTTACCAGGTTCAAGAAAAAAGAAGGTGGTTGGGGTGGCGGTGACGAAAAGGAGGTGAGAAGTGCAGTTTGGGGCTCCAGGCGGGTAATTCTGCAGGCTCACATACACAGCGGGCCGTACAGGTGAGACATGTGCCTGCGACGTGTACCTTCCAGGACCGCTCCCTGGGAGAGGAGGATGGGGGAGAGGACAGTTCGGTCACACTGGAGAGACGACGGGCAGCCCCAAGGGCCAGACCTCGGCAGCCCTGAGTTTGGGGAAATATGGAGGGGCTCGACACACGGGGTCAGGATGCTGCTGAGAGTGGGGCTCAGGTGAGGGCAGACCGAGGACGCGGGCCCCGGAGCGCTGACAGGCGATGACAACCGGCCTCCGCGGTGAAACGGGCCACGGAGTGGGCGGCGCGGACACCTGTGGAGGCGACCCCCGGGCGGCGAGGACGCCCGGAGGGTGGTCGGCGGCGGCTCGGCGGGGCGAGGGGGCCGGGCCCCGGCCAGGGCGCCGGGCCGGGGGCGCAGCCGGCGGGTCCGCGCGGGGTCGGGGGCGGCCTCCGGGCCCCTCCCCGGGAGACAAAGGGCCGGCGGCTCCCCCGAGCGGGCGCGGCGCGGGCCCCGGCGCTTACCTGGGCCGCCCGACCCGGCCTGGCCGGCGGGGGCTGCGGGTCCGTGCGCAGCGCGCGGCGGCCTGTTCCGGGGCGCGCTCGGCCCGGGCAGCCGCGGCGGCGGCGGCGGCGGCGGCAGCAGCGGGAGCGGCCGCCTCGGCCTCCGCCTCCCGCTCCGTGAGTCACCGCGGCGGGCAGGGAGGGAGGCGCCAGGCCGCCGGGGGCGGGCCCGGCGCGGGGGGCGGCATCTGGCTCCGCGCGGGCGGCGGAGGCGCGGCCACGGCGACGCCCGCGGCTGCAGGGGCCGCGGCGGGCGGGCTCCGGGGGCGGGGCCTCGCGGGCGGGGCATCACGCTGTGGGCGTGGCATAACGGGGGCGGGGGCGCTGTGCAAAGCGTTCATTGGCTGCCTCGGTCTGCGGGGCGTGGCTTCCTGCGGCAGGGCCGGCGCTCACTGGCTCCTCGAGCGGGGGCGGGGCCGGGGCCCCGGGGCGGGGTCGCTAGACGGGCTGGTGGAGCGGGGTCGCCGGGAGCCGCCGAACCGCAGTCGGAGCGGAGGGGAGGAGCGGAGCGGGAGGCGGGCAGGGGAGGGGGCGGGAGGGCGGAGCCCCAGGTCCAGGATGGAGCCGACGCTGAGGTGAGGCCACCTCGCCTGTCCGTCTCTGCTCCAGGAGCACAGCGATCCCGTAAAAAATATGGCCTCGCCCACACTCGGGTCTGGGCTTAAATATGGGAGCTGCCCGGCCGGGCTCCTGGTGGGCCCGGTTCACCCGGGACCCCTGCAAGTCTGAAGTGGACGAGGGCGTTAGACACTCAGAGGCGTGGTCTTCTGAGTCCTGGAGCTGGGAACGTCGCTGCTGCCCTTGGAAGCCGCTAGGCCCGCTCTGGAAGTGGGAGCCCCGGAGCCCAGAGAGCCCGGGGACAGGCCTCCGTGGTCTGTTAAACGTGCTTCGGTAGTGAGCGCGTTGTTCAGGAGGAAAGGGGTCCATGATTCAATGTTTCTGTGAAAGTCTGACTGCCATCTGGCTCTCTGGACAGAGTACAGGGAGAAAGAACCGTTGATGGGCCAAATGCGAATGGCTTTGAACACCCCAACTTCCACTTTAAGGGGTCTCATTTGTGGTCTAATTTTCAACATTTAACAGTTACAGTGTGACACTAACCGCAGTTTAGAAACCCTTCTGTCCCACTTACCGCAACCCTTCTTTTCATCTCTTTTCTGTTACATTCGATTCCGCTCTCCACGCATTTTTTCTCCTTCCCCATGCCAGAAAGATAGAAGATGCTTTTCCTTCTGACTTTACTGTGTTTATATTCTGTAATGTCCATATTACTCTTTTATTTAACGCTATTATAGTCACAACTGGGTAATATTTTATCAAAGGCTTTGAGAGGCCAGAAATAGATGTTAATCATGTCTCTTACCCATCAGTGTCTGGACTACCAAGGCAGTAGCAAGAACTCAACCAGTATTTGCCAACACAGTGTATCAGCCAGTCCTTCAAGTGTCCCAGAACACACCAATGCAAAAAAAAAAGTATGTATTCAAATTATTTTATGTAAATATTAACATTTAAACAAATGAATGAAAATCAAACAAGTTGCAATCATGCTAAGTGAAACAGGCCAGACAGAAAAAGTTGAAAACCACATGATATCACTCATATGTGGGATATAAACCTAAAAGCAACAGACGAACAGGACAGAGACTCATGGACATGGACAAAAGACTAGTGGTTACCAGAGGGGAGGGGGAAGCGGGAGGGCAGATGGGGTAAAAGGGGTCAAATATGTGGTGACATTGAAGAATTTTAAAAAATAATTTTAAAAAGTCAAGACAAATAATAAAATATATTTTTAAAAAGATATCTGCTTAAGAATGAAGGTGGGAAAGGAATGCATAAGATGAAAATATGTCAATGTGAAATGGATCCTTTTCCTTTTTTCCAAAATTTCATAAATATAGGTTTTATAGTTCAAATGATAATAAATTCATTGACACAACCAATAACTCAACCACTGCATTAGTTCAGAGCATTTCTGGATAGATAGCAGTATTACTTCAGGATTAACTCAGGCTCCATCCATCTGTAGGGTCTTAGAATGGAATGTTGAAGGCTTAGGAGATAGGGAACATCTGACAGCCCAGCACCCCTCTCTTCTTCTTGAGAAACTGCTGCTCCCCACTCTCTACCCTGCTGAGGTGCTGATGAGGCTACCAATTACAGTATCTACCCTCTCCCTACACAAAACAAACAAACAAACAAACAAACAAACAAACAGGAAAGGCACAGGACCCAAGCTGGACCAAGCCAAGCGCTACCTTTTCTTGAAGCTGGCTAAGGAGTAGCATGTGACCCAAGCTGCACCAATCCGAGTTCTTCCCTGAAACTTTCTGAATTGGAAATGAAGATTTCTCTCTTTCCTATTGGATCGACAGCTATAAGGATGTGACCTCGAAAATGTAAGCACCATCCTCCACCCACCACATGGAAAATTCTGAAAGAATGAGGCAACATTAATGGACAGAAAGATTTGGAGCAAGGGAAGGAGAATGGGAGAGAAAAAGAGACCCCTAACAGTGTGTTCTTTGGTCTCAATAGACCTTGCCTCAGCTTTGCTCATACCATCTCACTCTTAACAGGTCCCAAATCCGCCTCTCCTCCAGTACCACCTGTTTCAGGCACAGGGACCACTCCACCCAGCTCTTTACACCAGCAACTTAAGAGAGTATCAGTGACACCACTCTCTCCTTTATCCCCTCACATCCACTCTATGTTGTTTCCGCCCCCAAAGCATATCTTTGGGGGTGGTGAATCTCCCCCTTCTCCCCATCTCCCCATCTCCACTGCTCTGTCACAGTTTAACCCATAATCAGCTCTCCACTTGACTCCAGCAATAACTCCCAAGTGCTCTCTCATTCAGGTTTTCCCCTAATCCATTGACCACATGGAAACTAGAGGTATCTTAAAATGTACCACTATTGTCAGACCTCTGCTATTGGAAAAATTCTTTCTCATAATGAAGTTCAAAAGCATGGCTACAAGGCCCTGCATCAGCTGGATCCAGCCTGATATTGAAGCACCTTTGCCAACTGGGCTCCAGCTACACACAGGCCTTCTTGCTTTCCCTCCAAGGTCCTTCTTTGTGCTTAGGGTCTTCTGAGTGTGCATTCCTTTTGCCTCAGTGGCTCTTCCCCACATCGACCCACTTCATCTGACTGAATATTTGGTCTTCTTTGGTCTTCTGCAATGAGACTTTTCTTCCACTATGCTACAACTGGTCCAGCATGGCCATAAGTTCCCAGAGGACAAGGACGTCATTGTGAACCATCCCCACTGAGCACGGTCCTGGGTCCTGGCACATGCAGATGCTCAACAAATATTATCACATGAATAAATGCATGTCTAAAGACCCCACCCAGGACTTTGCCTCCCATTGGCCAGCCACTCCTAATTCTCCAACTCCAATATTGTCAACCCTCTTTTTTTGCTTTCTGGAGCAAAAAAAACCCCCTCTATCTTCTATACTAATGGTCTCCAACCTTTTTGGCACTAGGGACCAGTGCTCCTATGAGAATCTAATGCCTACTGATCTGAGGTGGAGCTGAGGTGGTGAGGCTAGTGCTGGGGAGTGGCTGCAGATACAGATGCCGCTTTGCTCCTCGCCTACCGCTCACCTCCGATGTGGCCCAGTTCCTAACAGGCCATGGACTGATACTGTTCTGCATCCCGGGAGCTGGGGACTTCTGCTCTATACCAGAGGGATAACTATGACAGTGAAATTTCAGGCCAAGCATAAAACAACAGTGGAGCCTCAGAAGGCTGCAAAGAAAGCTATTTGAAGCAGTTACAGCAATAGTAGCCCTCCAATTTTACCCCATAAGAGAACCTTCCTGCCTATGGGTTGAACAGGTACAAGGTGAGAGTGGAAGAGAAAGGAAGAGACTGTTACTGAATACAAAGAGATTTTTTAGCAAAGAAAAACTGAGAACCAATTTTTTTTGAGAACCAAATTTTAAACATTACTAATTCCAAGCAATATGAGAAGTAAAAAAATTGCCTTTTGCCTTGGTTCCTGTTTGTCATCCTGTTTACATTTCGTACAGCTCTAACTTCTCTGAGGACAATGATAAGGAGCTTTAAGTGCATGGGAGACAGAGTGTCACAGTCACGCACCATTCTCCTGCTTCGCCTTGGCAAATAACTTGTCATCTAATTTTACTTTGGAAATGATAAGGAATTATTAAACACAATGATGAAAGCATTTTGTAGATCAGTGCATATACATTTTGTGTCATGAATGGGGTATGTGCAGCTGGGAACATCTGGCTCTCTGCCAGCCTGTCCCCAGAGTGTTGGTTTCTGCAGCATCTAATGGGTAGATCCTCCCTGCACCACAGAACCCTGCTTTTACAGTACTTGGGAACAGTATAAAGAAATAATTATTCATTTCCTTGGCTGAGTGTTTTGGTAGACCAACATGCCTTGTGAGCATTTTTTTTTTTTCTGGTAAGTGTATTATGTCTGTGCAGCCTCCAACATTCTAATCACTCAGTAAAGACGAACCAACATAGGACCTCAATTTGGATCCAAATACTCAGCCTGTTAGCTTTTAAGCATAGTAGCCTATCACTTTTTTTTCTCTGCTGGCTATCATCCAATTAAGTATAAAAAAGTTAGCATCTCTAAAACCAAAAAGCCTCTACTATCTGGGAATAAATGATAACAGCCATCTCTGCTCCCAGCACTTAGTGCATTTCATACCTGTAGATGTTGCACTGTTATCAGTGAATTCAGGTGAGACTGAAACAACCATTCCTGACAATTCCTTCTGCCTCACTGGGGTGCAGACTTTCCAGTAGTTTATTGTTATAAATAAGTGGCATGGCCTGTTACTACTAAACATTTGTAGTTTTGCTCCTACCCTTCACCATTGTCACAGTAGAAAATGTTCATACCTATCCGAGACTACAAACCTTCCTGTTTCACATTCAAATGTTTAGATATGGGTTTCCTTAAACCCTCTTTGCTATTCGTTAAGACTGAAGTATGGCTTTGCAGTAATGTGACAGACAGATTTAGCATTTTGGTCCAGCAGAGATTGCTCAATTTAAATGAACTTTGTGGTTTGGTCTGCTCCCCACTCCTCTCCCCTCACTTTCTTCATTACTATTCTTCCAGGAAATTACTTCCCATTAGCTGTATTTGCCCCCAGCTGGTGAATCAGATGGCGCTCTCTTTTTTTATATATAGTTAATAAACACTAAAGGCTAAGGGCGGAACATATACACCGGGGGCCAGCTAATGAAGAGTCTCACATGAAAGCTTATGCAAAGGGGACAGGCATGGTGCAAATGTCCTGGGATCCAAGATTACTCACTCTTCTCCCACACACTGCATAACAGACAGAAATGATTATTAATTATTTAAGCAAAGAGCATGAGAGCCAACACAGGCGGAAAAAAAAAGAAAGCTGCACTCTAGGATCCTCTGCTGAAATCATTTTAATTAGCACAACTACAGAGCTAAGGGAAATCTATCAAGATACTTCATAGCTAAAGAATTTTGAAAAATTCTCCACCACATTCTTTCCCATAAAAAAACGTTGTATTTGTATATATTGCTGAAAAACTGGAATATGCAAATGAATGGCTTCCACAGGCTGGCTCCCTTCTATGTGTGTGTTGAGTGTGACATGAGAAGGCTCAGTTGGGTCTTCATAAGTTCCAGTGAATCCTGAGGCTGCGGGTTTCAAGTCTCCCCTCAAGAGGCATCTTTCTTGTTTATACATGGTGAAAACAGTGAAACTCAAGTTGAAGGTCCATCCATCCTGATTTTCTTTGTACTTTGGACAGAAAACTTCATGGGATTTTCACTTCAAATTTCAAAACTTGTACCATTCCTGGTAGGTTTTACTTTTTCTTGGTATCTGTCATGATATCTTGAATAGTTTCTCCCTACCAGATAAGCTGTGACATTATTTAAAAAGTTAACTCATAAAAGGCATAGTTTTGGCCTTATTTTCAAATTCTTGGGCTATCTATCCTCACTTGCTTGAAACTCATGGGTAGTCCTACTACAGCCCAACCATTATTTGTCTCCTTCCTGCTGGCGACATTGACTCTTATAATCATGGCTTTTATTTCTAATTCAGTAACATTTAGAAATCAAGCTCATTCTTATCACTTGGCTCTGTAATGAACAAGAGACTGTTGCCTTTGCAGGTGTCTTTTTCTGACCCTGTCTTGGTATTCACACTACTTTACGCTAAGTTCTTACAGGACCTTTCAATTGAATTAATTCGGATCTTCATCAACATCACATGCCACTTATTCTGTAGCCCCTGACTCATTCAAGCAGTCTTCAGTCAGTCAAAAAGTATTTATTGAGCAAATGCCAGGTGCATGTCACTGTGCAAGGCAAGGGATAAAGCAGCAAATCAGACAGATTGTCCTTATCCCCATGATGGGTAAGACAGACGCCAATGAGTTACAGAACTGAATAATTCATTGCACTATAGTTAAGTGCTAAAAGCTGAAATACAAAGGTCTGTAAGATCATATATTTGGGAATCTAACTTTGCATTAAAAGTCAAGGAGAGCTTCCTTGGGAAAGTAAGATTTAAGTCTACACTTGAGGTGTAGTAAGGAGTTAACTAGTAAAGAGAGACCAGAAGAGGACAGCACACAGTGGGACCATAAAAAAGCCATAAGGAGGAAAGAGAGCATGGTGAGATCAAACAACTGAGTGAAAAGGCCAGATGGTTGGAGGGCAGTGATGGAGAAAGAGGCCCCAATGAGGCTGGCAGAGGCTGGGCCCAGATCGTACAGGGCTTCATAGGTCATGCTAAACATTTGGTCTTCATTCTAAAAGTAATGGGAACTATTGAAAGGTTTTAACAAGTATGTGATACGGTTAGATTTATATTTGAATATATGACTATGGCTTTAGCATAGAGAACCAACTAAAATAGAACAAGAATGGTTCATTAGCTATTTTTGCATAATAAACCACCTCAAAACTTAGTGGCTTAAACAAGCACTTGTTTTTTGCTCAGGTGTCTGCGAATTGCATAGTGTGGGTCTACTTTGGGCTATGAGTTAACTATGACTGCTGGGTCGGGCTGGGATCGACGGGGTGTAGCTAAGGATAAAGTCTGCTTCGCATGAATCCTCATTCTCCTTGGACGAGAGGCTCCACCAGCAAAACCTTCTTATGATGAATGGCAGAAGTGCCAGAGTATAAAGCCAGACAGCACAGTGGAGACCTCTCCAGGAGTCACATCCATAAAGACTGCATTGACCAAATCCAGTTTCACAGCCAGGCCCTGAACAGTGGGATGAGGAAGCATGTTCCACCTCAAGTGAGGGGGGTGTGAATCCATATCTATTAACAAATCTAGTATATCAAAGCAGCTCGATCAAAATATTTTCCATTGATGGAAATTAAATAAATGGTAGAGTCTAGCCAAATGCTAAGCCACCTTGCTTTAGCTTCTAAATAGCTTTAATTTTCTTAAACCCTTTAACAAATAGGGTATAAAACTGGTATATCATCATCAGCTTAGAAGTACTTTGACCATTTACAGAACAGTTTAGGGTCCTTGACCCCAATTTTTTGTCTATAGATGCAGCACATGCTGTAATGATGAATGGTTTTAAAAGTTCTCAGAAACAAACTGATCCCTTTTTGTACTTATTTCTATTTAAACATGAGATTAATTTCCTCCTGTCAGGGCTGGCTCCAGCTTGCCCAGAAATGCTCACTCTTCCGCCAATTGCTCCAAAGCTACCAAGTCTACGATGGATTGCATATGGGAAGGAGAGAAAGGCATAGTAGGTACTCAATTTATTTGGACGGGTCTGGCACACTGCTATGTACTCTCATCAATTTTTAGATTTATTACCTTTTGCATTAAGAAATAACTTATTTTTTGAAGGGAAGAGAAAATCTGTCCCCCCAACCCCTCAAAGTCCTGATTTCTTATTGCATTCTTGGGCTCAACTTTAACTGAGGTTCATCCTTTCCTACCATTCCTCCAGTTAGGCGTGCATTCACAGCAATAGTCCTGGGTCTTTAATAAGAAGCTAGTCTTGGTATGGACATTAATATTTTGGCGGGGTGTGAGGCTGGGGCGGGGGAGAGTTCATGTAGCTTGGAAGCAGCTCTGGGAGTGAAAGTGAACTATTTTTAGCTGAATTCGAGTGGAGGCAATTCACTTAAAGTATCCAAAGGCTTTAGCAATATCTCAGACAGACTTTAATGAGTAGTTAGACTGAAATAGCTCCAGGCTCCAGGGGGTAGCCCAGCCTATGGAGGACCTCTCCTGGAAGATAAAAAGGCGCTTGTATAGCTTGCATCATGAAGCAGTGTCAGCTCCTTCCATGCCCTTAGCACAGTGCTCAGCATGGGAGCATCTCTGCTCATCTTACTAATTGGTGGCTAAGGACAGACAGAAAATAAAGGGACATTTATTTCACCAATAAGTAGAAAAGGCTTTCTAAAGAAAGAACAGAAGACCGGCTCACAGAGAAGAGGAGGGAGTCCTCAAGAACGCATACAGGTGACACTTGTGACTTTTTAAAACAACTTTGAGCAGGCAATTTCTTTTCAGAGTAGGAGACACATAGAAACAGCATGCAAAAGGGGCTACAGTGTCTGAAAAAGATAAAGGGACTACTTTTAATTTGCCTTCCATTTCTGCTGCTAATGACACCCTGCTGAGACAGTCTATAATATTAACACACGAATTCCCACAAACCTAGTAACATTCTTTCATTAGGATGTCCTGGGTTATTATAACATCACTGAAAGAAAATATAACAGAAAAGGTAATTTCTGTTACCTCCAAGAAAGGTAAAAACAGGAGTAACAGAACTGTGGGCTTTTCCCCACATTATTTATGATCTTAATTTCCTATTACTTCAAGTATCTAGAATACGAATATGTTTCTTTTAGTTAAACCAGACACAGTGCCTCTATTTTGTATTCTCAAAATGTTTTTAAGATTTTAAATAATTTTAATGAAAGTGGTATTGTTTTACTTTTATGCAGTTCCTTATACTGTAGTTTCAAAGCAATTTATACAGTCAATAACCATTCTTCACAAAATATCAACATGAATTTTGGAAGGAGACTTGACAAAATGGGGTAAAAATTAAGTATGAGTGGCAGAATTAACACTAGAAGTGGAATGACAAGGTTCAGGACACACCATCCAAAAATATGGCACCTGGGCATACTGAATTTTTAAGCTGAAGGAATCTGAGAAGTGGTAGGTGCAGGAGGGCTCTCTAGAAGTGAGTCATAAAACCCTCATGAGAGAAGTGCCCTCTTAATACCTGGAGGAAGGAGCATCCTAATCTCCAAAGACAAGGGACTTACAAAGGAATCTGAACAGATCTTGCTAAGTTCCTCTCAGGTTACCTCCCTTAGGTTGACCTTGTCCTACATCTCTCTGTGACTTTCCACTCTCCATCAAATCTAGCATTAAAACACTCAAGTTGAATTGTTTCTCTGGTCCGTTTCCTTATAGAAGGCTCCCATGTCATGTAAAATTTAAATAAATCTGTATGCTTTTCTCTTGTCAATCTGTCTTTTGTCATGGGGTCTCAGACAAGAACGTAAAAGGGTAGAGGGAAGATGTTTTTCCTCCCCTACAGGAACATTCTCTTCATTTAACATTCTCCAAAAGAACTTAACCATACAAATATTTTAATGAGAGGTGCAGTTTACAGGATCGATTACGATAAAAAAATTATAGATGAGATCACTTAAATCAAATTGTATAGCATTATTTCCAAGTGTAATATTCTTTGCAATATACAGATACACATCTTTAGTAATATTTCTAAAGACCCAGGTTTATTTAAAACACAACTTTATCATTGTAAAATGAACCACTTGGTGATGCAGCAGGATTTATCTAAACCTCTATTAATTATATGAACACTTAAGAGTCATATTAAAATAAAAGAACTCCATCCATTATCTGTTTTAGAAAATTTAACAAAAAGAGCCGAGAAATGTGCCTGGCATTTATCAGCACTCAGTAAATGTCTGATGAGAGAATACATGACACCATCGGAAGAGGTAGCAGAAACTTTCCTTGCACCTAGTGTCATTAGATTTTTCTGAAACATGTTTTCTTCTCTTTAATTTCAAGACATCATCCCTACCAGGGAAAAAGTGCATTCAGAGTTTTACAAACCAAAAAGGCCCGTGCAGACACAATTCATCCAGAGCTTTGATTGTAACAAAAGTAACTTGGCAGAATCAACCTCCCACTCTGGCAAGAATAGCACTGTGGGAGGTCATGAGTGCCTTGTGGGAGCAGACATGCCTCTGGTCCAGTCACACTCCTAGGAGAGAGGCAGGCATGTGAGTGAGCACATCCTCACATCCTCATTTCTCCTCCAAGCTCACAACTTAGACAGAGCCCACTTTTTTCTCTCTCAAATGCAAAGTGGATTCAGGTACGCCTGTATGACTCCTTTATATGCAGTGTTGCTCATGCTATTTTCCTTCAGGGGAGAGAACCACTCATACTTCTGGGAAACAGGGTGAAAAGAAATGCCACAAGGCTGAGGGCGAGGGACTGAGATTTCACCTGTTTGCTCCAAAAGTACAAATGCTCCTTTCCTGAGTAAATGTGAAACAAAAATATTTAAATGAGTATAAGCTCAGAGCTTTAGAAACCAAATCTAAGGTATAATTTGCCAAGACTTAGAATAAAATTGATATAATTTACCAAGACCTAGAATAAAATTGAGATGCCAACCAAGTTATTTTTCAAAGATGAAGTAGTAAGATCATGATCAAATCAGGGTTAACTCAATCAGTTATAATCTAATTCTGGCCAAATATTTGCTTTTTGCCTAAATTACCTTTCATTATCATTGAGGATAAGTGCTTCAGTTTTCAACTCGGCCTATTTTACGAGCATTAGGGGAAAGATACCAAGCCCAAGGACACCAGGTTTACATACGAGCCACAACCCAAAACATATTAATCTCTCATAGGAAAAAAATGCCCTGTGTGATACAATTGAGCAGTGACAGAAAAAGTACCTATGAAGACGTTAGTATAAACAGACATAATTAACTTAAGCCCTTAAACCATGTATTGAAATTATGACTATAACATAAAATCAGAGGTTCTTGTGGGAAGGCCTCAAAAATTCATGGTCACAGTTGCCAGATACTGGGGGCAGAGGATCTGTGGCTGATGCATAATCTCAGTGAGAACACTGACCGGCATGATCTTCCTCTTTTCCAACTCAAAACAAAAGTGGTAGCTCTCCTTGATGTCCTTTATAGAAAACAATTTTTGACTTGTTATTTTTAATTATAGTCCATAGTCTGAGTCTGTATGGAATGTGATCGTCTCAGAGAAAGACGAACTTTAGGAAGTTTCTAACCAACAGCTTCAAACCTATCAGCTTTCCTGGTGCTCTGCTTGCAACAGCATGGACTCTTGAGAACAGGGCTGACCCCTTGTGTCTGAGGCCCTTTCGGCATTGCAGTCTCTCCACTTTGCTATTAGGTGAGCAGAGAGAGGGATTTCAAAAAGAAGTGAGTTGGGAGGCCAAAAGGCCATATTCTAAGGGAATATATTGAAGAGACTTATATTTAACCTGCTTTTTTGTGACTTTATAAAAATAGTAAATGCTAGTTAACCCAGTTTCTAAATCTTTAATTCCACGGTCAGACAGACTGGAAGCAATTACAGCTTGTTCAGGGGGTCTGTGGGAATGCTGAGTTTTAATTTACATATTAATGCTGGAAAACATTTTGAGAGGCAAAGAAGAGCATTCTTTGGTCTTAATAATGAATAGAATAAGAAAAAAAAATGGACAGGAAAGTGGTAGAAAAGCTCTAGGCAAAACGGTCTGGGTTTATTTTTTTTCTGTAATAATTTCAAGCTATCCAGCATTCACCGTAATAAGATACCATTCCAATGGTGGATTTGCAGTCTTTTATTTTGCCTAAGATGACCATTCTTTGGCTGAGTGTCTTCAGTAAAAGGCCTCACAATCAAAGTTAACAATCCATCTGTCCCAACTCCAACTCTTTCCTGGGAACAACTCATTTTATTTCTTAGTTTCTTCCTCCACCACCCACTTAGAATACTTATCTTACTCCTTGCAAGATAAAACAAAACACTGAAACACAGGAATTGTTTTAAATTATTAGATTTCATTAAACAGCCCAGTTGGACACTTGCTCATTGGGATTTACTTCTGTTTCAACCCCAGTTCTTTGAAAAATTCAGGAATTCTTTTCATTGAAATGTTAGCTTGACCCAAAGATGTAAAAAAGTTAGCTGCCTCAGCATTAGTTATTGCAGTCTGAGACCTCCCAAGAGGTCTAAAAACTAGAAGATTATATAGTGCACTATGAACAGGGAGCATAGTCATTTAATAACTATAGCGATATAGAATTTTCAAATTATTTGCTTTTCAAATTATTTTTCTGAATTAAATACCTAATTTGTGAAACAAAATATATCATGCAGCCCTTGAAATAATTTTTAAAGTGAATTTGCTGCAGTGCAAAACTTCCTTCTGTATTAAGGAAGAGAATGAATGTACAATAATCCTGTGTGGTAGGTGGGTCCTATTATCCTTGCTGAGCAGAAGAGGAAAATGAGGCTCAAAAAGACTAAGTAACCTACTAAAGGTCACATGGCCATGACTGGCAGTGTCTTGACAAACCTGACCACTTTTAATGGAAGATTAATTTTAAATTGAGTACTCGTCATTGCTTACAAAATGAATACACTAAGGTGGTTAGTGACAAAATATTTCACTGACATTAGGCTTATAGAAATTTTAAGGGAACCAAAAATAAGTACTCCAGATTCATCTAGACCCCTTTAAAATAAAAAATATTCAGAATTTTCTGCATCCTTCTGCTGGAGAGGAAGGGGAATGCTTACTATTCCTTAAACACACACACACACCACACGCACATAGCAATTCCATTCCTAGGTATATAGCCAAAAGAACTGAAAACAGGTATTAAATACTTATACACAAGTGTTCATAGCAGCATTATTTATAATACCCAAAAAGTGGACAAAAAAACCCAAATGTTCATCAAGAGATGAATGAAAAAACACAATATAGTATCCATGGAAGGAAATATTTTCACTCATGAAAAGGAATGAAGTACTGATACATACTACAAGGTGGATTATCCTAAAAAATATGCCAAGTGAAAGAAGCCAGACATAAAAGGTCACATATTGTACAATTCCATTTACATGACATATCCAGAAGAGGTAAATCTATAGGAAAGTAAGTTGGCCTTGGCTCAAGGGCTAGGAGGAAGCAGGTACCCAGCCTGGCTACTTAGTGGGTGTGAGGTCTCCTCTGGGGATAACATTTTGGAACTAGACAGCGATACTGGTTGCACACGTGAATGTACTAAATGCCACTGAACTGTATGCTTTAAAATGGTGAATTTTATGTTATATGAATGTCACCTTGATTTAAAAAAAAAGCACAAAATAATGAAATAATGATGACAGAGCATAAAGCCCTAGATGAATAGCAGGTAATTTGCTTTTTTTTTGGTTTGTCACAATTTCAATGACTTTTTGACTGTCATAAACCAATATGTAAAAAATTATCCATTAAAAATTCCAAATAAGGCATTAATATAGCTGAGGTCCCCTAATTTGTCCAGTTGGCAGAGCACCTAGTTCAGTTTACAGTATACGTGAAGCTTTAAAAATGTTTTTAATTCGTATAAAGTGCAAAAAAAATACTGAAAAATACATGAAGAATATAGAGTAGCCCAGAGCCTAGGAAAGCAGCTAACATCTATGCATATCAGGAAATCTATATATTTGAACATACAGAGAGATGTAAACACTCAGGAGAGAAACCTGTTCCTTATAACTTATTTTGAGTTTCTCCAAATACTGAAGAGTAAATAGTAATTTGTAGTCACCGCTCTCCGGGTTTCAGCAAAGAGGTCACACACAGGGAGGGCCTCTAGCTGCCACTTCCAATTGCTTCCCTGGTGAAATAACACAGGAGGTTAAGTTACTTCAGCAGACTCTCAACAGGGCGCCCATTGTTCCAAGCTCAAAACTCACATACAATGGGCCCCATTCAAACTGGGAGCTTACGGAGTGGGGAACGGTCCCTTAGCGACAACTTTTTGTAGGGACATCGAATTTTTATGAACACGGACTTGCACAAATACGCGTTAATTAATTTTTAAGAACAGCACAGAGTAAAAAATTAAAATCCAATGGATACTAAACCGAGAGTCTGCACATTCCAGGCTTATCCTCAACTCTGTCTCTGATATGACTTCAGCAAGTTTCTTGCTCTTTCTGAGCCTCAGTTTCCTTGTTTATAAAATGAAAATGATTTCTAAGATGACTTAGAACTCTTAAAATTCTATGAACACATATGAGGTTTATTAATGTTGCTACACTATTCACTCTAATAGGTGGGGATAAATTGTGAGCAGAAAAGAACCACTAGTTCATATCTTTTCATGTACTATCAGCACTTAAATACAGGGAGCACTTAACACAGTCAGAGAAACTGTTTTCTGTTCTCTCTCTTAAACAGACAAATCATAATGAATAAGGTCCAGTGAGTCCCTCCATCCTAACAAGTCCAGGATCACTCAAGCAGATAGCTCCTTACAAAAAACACAACGATGGAGGGCATAAACGGAAGCCATGAGTATGTTCTTTATGTCACCTTTCTTAGATTATTAATGCACTTCAAGGATCTCTTGATTTCTTTGCAATGACTCAAAATCCCCAGCAGAAAAATGCCATTTACAGGTATATGATCACTGTCCTAAGCTTCTATGTCATTTTTTTGTTTTTTCAACCTCAAAACTTGCCAAAGCGAGAACTTTGTCTCCAGAACCTAGAGAGAAAGACACATAATAAATTAAAAGGTCAATTCAAATGCATTTACAATTTCAGGTAAAGAGGGGAAAACCTATCACATAGACATTAAAATATAAAATAAAATGAGCTACTATGAGTGCATTACCCCTAAACTTTCCCACTGTATCCCAATGTCCTTCCCCCTGTAAAACTCAGCTACATAAGGTCATTTATTGGTTACAAACACTTACTCTAGTTGTAGGTATGAAATAGAATACATAAAACTTAGTTTCCTTTTATATTTATGCTTAGCCGACAAATATTTTTAAAACATTAGGCTATGGGTTTTTGTTTTTTTTTTTTAATTAAAAAGTATTGGGAAATACACCCAATAAAAAAACACATGTATGGTTTCACCACTAAACTCAAGAAAAGGCCATCCTGTCATCTTACCCATGCCATCTGTCAATCTGGAACAGTAATTCACATCCAAGTTTCAGAAATACGAGAGTACTCACCAAGGTCTGTCGAGACTTTCTCAAACTGGCTGAGTACAGCACTTGCATTTGCTGACAGGAAGGCCTCATCATCCGCAGTCAGCTAAACAAAACAAAACAGCCCAGCAGGGTGGGTTCACATCTAGACAAGCAATTCTAGTAACCACCATTAAGAATGTCTCAGGACCACAAAGTAGATCACAGATCAAGAAGTTCTGTATCAAATATTTCACACTTTTTATTTCTACCTAATACTATATTATTTTTAATTAAACATAGGTACCTTCTCTCCAAGTTTTCTGAGAGCTGTCAGTATCTCCACTTTTTGTTGAGTATACAGGTTTTTTTCCAGTTTTCCTACCATGAGATCTCTATCCATCTGCAATGGATGATCACAAAGCATATGGTATTTAGGTTAAAAACATTCTGTGTATAAAGTCCAGCTTTTTAGATCTACTTCTTCAAAAAAAGATCCTCTAGCTGATGAGTATTATGAAGAACTACAGAAATAATTCAAGACAAACATGATAGAAATGTTATTACATATTTCTAATAGATTTTTTTTTACTTTAAAAATTTTTTCTAGTTCTAATAGATCTTAATGTCAATCGTAACCATTGTTAGTTATAAACTTTACTGAGGAATTAGGTCAATAGCTTCCTTTACAGAAGAGCCATCCTCTAATAACTCATTTCATTAAACTAAAGTGTGGTCTACAGGCTTGAATGAGATAGCCGGGATCAGCTCTCCGGGAACTTTGGTTAAATATCATCTTATCACCGGAAACACTGACTGTGTATATTATGCATTGGTACTATTCTATGTGCTTTTCACATGTTACATATTACATGTAATACATACTCTAGACATATTACTTCATTTAATCCTCATAACTACCATAATAGGTAGAAACTATCATTATTTCCTTTTACAGGTGGAGAAACTGAGGCATGAAGAGGCTGAATAAGATAACGTCCCAAGGTCACAGACCTCCATTTGGAGCAGGGATACAAATCCAGCTATTCTGACCCAAGTCCATGGTCATAACCATTGTGCTACTGAATTACCAGTGGTTGCAAATAACTGCTAATGCTTTAATCACATTCAAGTCTATAAACAGACTTCCTAAAGTTATCAGGTTTACAAAGATGTTTGAAATTCTTAATGGGAAAGGCCACACATGCATAAAGCAATGCTGTTAATGAATTCTAGGTGGGATTTCAATTCAGGGCTTTGAACGTAAACGGTAAAACCTTAAAGGTGGGGTCCAAGTAGAAGCAGTTACTGTAGCAATGTAAACTGTTTATACAATAATTGCTCAAAAAACTAATTTCAACAATTTCTTAAAAACAGACTATTTTTTATAGCAGTTTTAGGTTCACAGTAAATTGAGCAAAAGGCACAGAGCTGTCTCACATACCCCTTGCCCCCTAATGCATAGCTCTCCATTATAAATACCCACCGCCGGAGCCATACGTTTGTTACAACGGAGGGACCAACACTGACACATCAGTCACTCAAAGTACATTAGGCTTTACTCCTGGTATTGTACATTCTCAACTGACCAATTTTTAAGCTTCTGCATAACGTAATGAGCAAATTCTTGGGCTGAGAAAAAAGATACACATAGCAATCGGATCAATTTAAAGAACTTTACCTCTGCTAACCTGGTCCGAAGCTGACCTGGTTGTTTCTTTGCAAACAATCTGATGACCTCTGGGGTTTTAAAGGCCTGACTGATAGCTGCCTGGATAGCCTAGAAATACAAGAAGGTAAAAAGTAACCAAAATACTCCAATGAATCAGATATTACAAAAATTGATTCATGGGTCTTCAATTATTCATAGGTCTTCTCTGTTCAACACTGTTACAATTTTAGTTTTCATTTGCTATTTCTGTGCAAGTCACTGAAGTCAAATACATAAGTAAAGATCTGGAAGCATATGCTATTTTATCCACAAGTAGATATCCATTTAGAAGTTAAACCCCACAAAAGGTATACATTTTCTATTGTAAAAAATAATCATAATAACCTATGTCACCAACATTAGTCAATTATGCTTACCAGCTGCATTCCACTTAGTTCATCTACCAAAGTCATATTTCCAGACATAATTTTCTTCAGTGAATCATTAAATTCACTTAGTTGCTCCAGAGTTTCCTTTTTGGTTTCTTCATATTCATCTGTATCAAGTTCCTCTCTAAAGTACAGTGAAAATAATATAGAAAAATATTGGGTTCCAAGTAAAAAGAAGCAATCTTAGTTTCTGCATACTAAACTTGATACATATATTTACAAAAATATCTTTGCGGGGGAAGGCAGAAACGAGGCACACTTAATAAACCACATACAATTTCCTTTTAAGTTGCCCATGAATCAAAGGTTTAACCTTGGGCAAGATACTTAAGATAGCCAAGCCTCAGTTTTTTAATCTACAAACTGCAGATGACAGTGCCCATCCTATAGGGTTGCTATGAGCATTAAATGAAATATGGAAAGCACTTGGCCTATAATAAGCACTTGCTAAATAGCTGTTGTCATCATTATCATTATTGGTATGTAGAATTTTGTGCACCTTGAAATACAACAGCAGCACAGTACTTGTCATCTGAGTTAGAGGCTGTTTTTATCTACCCATCAAACAAGCCACCAGTTACACTTTTACTGCAGATAACAGCTACTATTTATCGAGCACCTACTCGGGGCCAAGCATTGTGCCAACCCTTCACTAGTAGTATTTACTGAGATTATCAAAAAAAGACAATGAACAGTCTTGGTCCTTTGAGTAGTCAAGGCTGAGAACACACCAGAAGTTCAAGTAGTACCTTCTGAGTTTGATACCTGGCAAGGTTATTTTAATACTGAAGACAAAGTAGATGTTATTATTTCCACTTCACATGTGAGGAAATGGAAACTTAGCGGAGTTAAGTATTTTGCCCAAGCTCACACTCAGTAATCAAAGACTTCAGCATCCCAGCTTCTACAATTCCACAGCCTGCATCGAGTTTGTTTCTCCAATAGACAAAGCACTGTGAAAAACTCTACACTGGAAAACGAAATCACACATGAGCCTGCACCCATGGAGTTTGTCATTCAGCTGCACAAAAAAAGCCGTTTTATAGCATAGCAGCACACAATTATAGTATTACCTGCATTCCTCCAGATCTTGTAATTGCTGCATTAGTCTATCCAGCTGTTCTTCTAAATTCTGCTTTAATTTGCTTGTTTCTGTCTTTCCTCTAGAAGCCATGTTAATCTATAAGTAGAAAAATAAACTCACATACAGTATATATTTGGTTATTTTGAATGATTCAACATACAGGTAAAATTTAAAATAGGCTATACTCTTTCTGTGGTACAGCTGTGGGAAAGATAACTGTGCAAAGAAAATTTCAATTTACATGTAAAATTTCAACTCATATAGTAATAACAGACCACAAAAATGCCTGATAGTCTTCTTAATTGACTTGACAAATTAATTAGAAGTCTTCACTATTGGTCTTTCTTAAACATTTTTGATATGTGAAAATACGAATTTATAAAGAAACAGATCAGGTGTGACTTTGCTTTACAAAAAGATTATAACATTCTTTTTCATTCTTACCAAGTACGCTCCAGGACTTCCTGCTGTCCTATATGCATTTACCTAATGACTTGTGGGCACAAACAACTTTTTATGTGAATTTCTTCTTTGGAAATGTGCTTGTTTTTCTACTGAATTATCTTTCCCTTACTGATTCACATAAAATGGATATAAGACTTTGTAATTATCCTATAAGTATTATCTTGTCTCCCGACTTTAAATTCTATTTATGGTGTTTTTGTCATGATAAATTTTTTTTAATGGCCAAATCTAGCTATTTTTTCCTCTTAGTTTTGTGCCCATGAAGGCAGGCCTTAACCATTTCAAGATTTTAAAAAATATGCTATTTTGTATTCTAAAACTTTAGGCCAACTGCACCTTTTTTGTTAATGCTATGCTGTAAGAGTCTTCTATTTTTTTTTAAATGAAGAGTCAATCGCCCCAACACTAATTACTAATTATTTATGCCACTTTTAATGCACTCAATACAAACAGACTCAAGTCTGTTTCATTGATAATATTCCGATCCTAAGGCATTACTTTGCTATTTTAATTATTATAACTTTAGAGCTGGTGTATACTGATAACAAATTGTTTTTAATACTTTGGGATTTTTTCCCCCCAGTAATTCTTGGCTATTTTTGTGCATTTTCTCTTCTAGATGAATTTAAGAGTTTGTCAAGTTTCCTTTAAAATTCAATTAAAATTTTGACAGGGATCATTACAGTAGAGACTAATATGGAGAAAATCCATATTCTTGAAATTTGGATTAATTTCCTACAGACACTTCGCAGTTTTATCTTGGGTCTGCCCTCACTTTTATCAGAAAATTCAACAGATTTAAAATAATTTTTTTTTTGTGGTTAGGTGAGGCAACCCTTGGTTGACCTCAGATTGCAAGGACCTTGTCAATCCCTTATCTTTTCATTTTTACGCCTACAGCACCTGTTCTTCTTAGGTGAACTATTTGTTTCAAAACATTCCAAGCACTTCATCCTTCTCATTTATTTTCTACCTCTCAAGCCCAGGTCACTCATTCTTCAGGGTGAAGCTCAGGTTTCACCTTCTTCATAATGCCTTCCTCTGTTCTCCCTCAATCGCTAGACTGTACATTATTTGAGTAGGGATTTTACTTTCTCTTTATACACCAGCATCTAGCACAATTATGGGCAGACAGAAATAACTGGTATATGAATAATGGGATACATAACTGGTAAATGAATAACGAGAATTGCTTCTACTGCATTTCACATCTCATTCTCTATTTAGCACTTGTTTCTGCATTGAATTATAAGTGAGTTCATTATAGAACATTATCTTCCTCTCTAGACTGTAAAGGCTCTGAAAGCAAAAAATGAGTCTGATTCCAATTAGCTCCCTCAGCACTTAATACTGAATATTCCATAACTGGATGAAGTGTATAAAGGCGCAACATATTTTAAAGAAGTACAGCTATTCTAAATAAATTTTAGGGAAGATGGAGGCACTTTAAAAGCCTTAATTTGTGTTACATTATTTGAGATTTATGCCAGAAAGATTAACTCGCTGGCACCACCTAGTATTCAATAAAGGTGGTGCACCTTTTCCCCAAACTGCAGTAACTACTCTCAAAAAACTGTCATCTGGAGTGGAATGCTCACCCGCTCTCAGTACTCTGAATTCTGCACAGAGTTGACCGGTCTCAAATTGTATAAATCTCCAATTCTTGAAATTCCAAGTATCACAAACTTTAGGAAAGCGAAAACGTTCATCAGAACTCCAAGAAGCTGAAAGTTCAAACCACCTGGGGATGGAATTGGCTGAAAAAAAGAAAAACCATTGACAAGTAATTTACTTACTATGTACAACCTCGGCTTAAAGCAGTCCGGACAAACTTCCACTCGAGCAGCCTATAACTGAAACACACCCCACTCTTTCTAGAAAGACATCAAAGGGCCCGGGAGTTGGGGGGTCGAGGGTGGGGACAGCGACCCGTTTTCTCCATCTACTGACTGCCCCTGCGGCAGCCTGTCTGCGATTTTCCCTAGCGAGGGTGTTACTTAGGAAAACCCCGCACCGGGACACGCCTCGACGGAAGCTGTCGCATCCAGAGGCACCGACGGGGCCAGGGCGGAGAGCACACCTTCCCCGGGCTGGAAGCGAGCGGCGTTTGGACCCCGACCGTCCCGACGCGGTCAGGGAGCGGCTCCGGCCACGGCCCCCAATCCCACCTCCACGGGAGAATTTGAAGCTCCCGCACTCGGGTCCCGCGGCCGCCGGGCTCGACTAGGCCCCGGGTGTCACCAGCGGTCGCCGTGAACCCGCAGTCCCCGACACTTCTCCGGTCCTCCCCGGCCCGAGCCCGGACAACCTCCTCAGGACCTCGGGCTTCCCTCTCGGCCTCTGTCCACCAGTCCCCAGGGTTCGGAGCCGGGGGCCCCGCCTACCTCCCTGTCCCAGGCTGGCGGAAGCGCGCGGAGGAGCACTTCCGCCGGAAGTGACGCATTTTCCGGCCTCCGGGAGCCAATAAGAGCGAGGCCGCGGGTGTTCCCCTCGCGGTGTCCCCCTCGCTGGCGTTCCGGCCGCGGGTCGTCTCCGGGAGGGCGCGCGCCCGTTGGCCCCGAGGACGTGGTAAGCGCACTACCCCGGGGCCCTGAGAAACCGGTCTCCAGGGGCGTCAGCCCCGCACCCCTTTTTGTCGCGGGCCTAGAGGCGTCCAAAATGTTGGGCCTTAGTCAGATATAACTGTCCCCAAGGCAAGGTCATAGTCAAGTGTGGGGCGAGGAGTCTCGCCACTTACTCTCTCCATCTCTCTCTGTTTAACCGATGACCTCGGTAAATTTGCCTCTAGCCTTCGGAAAGGTGAATTCACCCTGGAAAAAATTTTTTTTTTTTTTAGAAGAGGCTTCTTAAGCTTGGCAGAGGGGTTGGGAGGCAGAGGAATTCATTTTCCTCCGAAATCCTTCTCCCCGAAGCTATAAAATACTGGATCCCTCTGCCTGGAAGCGGTTTGACCCTGACGTTCCTCGAGAAGGAGGCTACTGCTGGCTGTTGGGCAGCGCATTAAAAGTTACTCAGAAATTGGGTAGAAACCATTTTCTAATGTTCCTAGCTCATCTCCTTGAAGAGTCAGTGGTCCACAAGACAACCTCAGGGCTTATGGCAAAATTGTTTGAGAAAGAGTCGTCTTTAAAACTAATTATTTTTTTTTCAACGGACCAGAACAAACTTCCAGCTATGGCTACCATAGAACGCTATCAGAATGATTATTTCTGTGAGTTCTGTCTGATCGTAGAATTCCTCTCTTATCACCATAAATCGTTTTCCAGAGTTACAATCGGATGTGAAAGCACCGTTCTAGCCCAGTGTAGAAAAAGACTTAACACAGAGATTGGAATGGTTCTAATAGCCCACCTCACAGAACGTTTCAGATTTACAGATTAGCCTTTGTAAAAGTAAATGACGGTTGTGTTAATGTGTTTATCTCTAATTTCTGATTTGTGGATCTGTGTTGCAATGTCAACCTTTTGAGTAATATGAAACTCAATGACAAAAATTCAGTGCCAAGTAAAGTAAAACTGGAAATACACTTCTTTCACCATTTGAAGAACTTACTGAATAAACACTTCCTCACTTTGTACTTCCCCTAATTTTGATGATAATGCGGTGTTCTATTCAGGCATTTTTGTTGGGTCTTGAAGCTGGAGGAGAGGCCTTAAATACAGGCATCGTATTTCCCTGCTCTTCTTTCTCGCTGACGATATGATCCAGTGGTTCTGTGCTCAGGGTATTCTTATATACCTTTGGGTTCTTGTTTAGAATTACTGGATTATGAAAAAGCACCCCTAGTGCATAAATAAGAGAAATTGATTTGAGTTCAAGTTTTCACACAAATACAGACTCCAAGCCTTAGGGTGTAGGGAAGGGAGAGAAGAGAAGAACTTGGAAAAAGAGAAATGATAATGTTAGATAGCTAGTCATGGGAGAGAGCATTGGGGAAATACCTCAGAACTGAGAGTCATAACTGGGAAGCCAGATATAGAAATACCTTGGTGATTGCATAGATGTCTCTGGATATTGATATATATCAGAGATCTAGCTAATTCTAGACCACTATAATATATCAAGTATCGCAATAAAGTGAGCCTTAATCTTTTTGCTGCTGGAGGGTCTTGCCTTTAATTCACAAAAAACCCAACACCTGTGAAGCATCAATAAAACGAGGTAAAAGTCTGTAACTACTACTGGCAGCTGAAGGTGTTTAGGACACTTCGACTCAGACTTGGGATGGGAGCCTAGAGAGTGCAAGTTGCTCCAACTGGATATAGAAAATGCTGGGGCAGATGAAACTTCAGTGGTTAACAAGACATTCCATGAACCAAAGGCTCTCTGAACAGGTAGACCCCTTTTAAATGTCTGCCAGTAGATAGCTTGTAGCATTATAAGTCTTGTGTAATGGTTAAGAACATGAACTTTTAGAGTCAAGGTTGTTAACATGAGCTGTGAGATCCTGAGCAAGGTAATCAACCTCTCAGCTCTGTTTCCTCATCTGTTAAAAAAGGGATAATAATAGTACCTACTTCATTGGAATGTTGTAAGGGTTACATGAGGGTTTCGCATATTGCTTGGCACACAGGAAGAATTAAGTGAATGTCACTATCATCATCATCATTATAGTTAAATAAGCATAATTGGATATGTATGTATTTATAAGGAACGGCCCCATCCAAAGAGAACGAGTGACTATATTGGCATTCAGTTAGAAGCAGCACGTGAGATAATATGAGGATTCCACAAGCAGGAACCCTGAGTTTTCTGCCCTTCCACTGTCAGTTTCCCAGTCCTAGGCAACCACTGCTCTGCTTTCTGTCATAGATTGAATTATCTATTCTAGAATTTCATACAGTTAGAATTATACAGTGTGTGCTTTTTTATATTCTCCTTTCACTCTGAGATTGATTCATGTTGTTTGTATCAGTGAAACGTTTGTTCCTATTTATCGCTCAATAGTATTACATTACATGGCTATACAAACTTTGCTTACTCATTCATTCATCCAACTCTTGATTAATATTTGAGTTGTTTCCAGTTTTTGGCTATTATATATAAAGTCAAATCATGCAGTTCTTTGTGTGGACTTATGTTTTCATATCTCCCATTATTTTTAAGCTATCCTCCTTATTTATATCTAAAATCCTTCTTTGTTTATCACCTCCCTAAGGACCTTCCTCCATCAGTTATACATTTTCTTGCAGCTTCTATGACTTTCTAATTTTTTCTCAACCTACCAACATTCTAATTCTGTTCTTCAAAAAAAAAAAAAGTCAAATCAAGTAAAGTAAATAACCTTCTCTTACCATGATCTCCCACTGCAGATAATGTTCAGTGTTTCTGGGTTTTACTGTGAAGTTCTAGTCTCTCTATTTCTGTTTGCCTGCCAGACCTCTCTGCTTGGATGTCCTGTGAGTACCTCAAATTCAACACCTATAAACTACTAGTCTGTGTCTTTATGCCTTCCCTCCACACCTCCCAACCTCTGCTTCCCGATACTGTCTTTGTTGACTAGTGGTACACCATACGCCCAGTCACTTAAGTCAGAAATGTTCTCCCCTCTCCTTGTCCTTCTTCCTCATCACCTGACTCACTTGTAAACCCTTACACCATTGCTGCTGTCATTACCCTCTGTTATCTCTCATCTGAGGGATGGAATGCTCCAAAGCAGTGCTTTGCAAAGTTTAAGATGCATATAGATCACCTGGGGGAGCTTGTTAAGATACAAATTTTGAGTGGGTAGGTCTAGGGTAGAGCCTGTGATTCTGCATTTTTTTTTTCTTTTCCTTTAAGACAATACTGTTGCTGTGGTTTGAGGGCACCTCTTTTCTTGGTCACCTTACCCTCTTCAGACGATGTTTCACAGAGCTTAGGTTTTTAATTTTAACAACTTCCAGTGTCTTCATTTCTTCTTCTGGGTCACACTTCTGATGTCAAGTCTCAAAATCACTTTGCCTGGCCTTATATCTCCAAATTTTCTCTGAGCATTCTGCCCCCAAGGTGAATTCAGGTCTTCCATTTTGCCTGAGAGCATGGATCCATTTCAGGTTTTTCTTGGTTTGCTTGCTTGCTCACAGCTTGCATGCATGTTTTACCTGTGGATGTCCGATTGCTCTATTCATGGGTTGGATGGAGAGGCCAACCCGTGAATTGCTTTTGCACATTTGCAGACATTTCATAGTTTATGGAATAGAGGCGCTATCTGCACCCCTAAAAACACTGAGAGCATCCGTAACTAGGTCCCGCTTAAAATACTGTAGAATCTGTGAATACACAGAAAAACAAGACAAAATATGTGGGTCGGTTGGCTGTTTTCTAGATAACAAAAAATTAGCTATCATGATGCAGAAGATTGTTGTAACCTGTAGAGGAAATTATGATTAATTTTGCTCTAAAATTTCTCACTGCATTTTTAAAAGAAGCAGTGAATTGGCCTTGTTGAAATATACAGACTGAATCACTGTTTTTTTTTTAAAATAACCCTTTTGTTCATTACTGAGATTTACGTTTTCCTTTTTCCTTACTTATTTCTATAGCAACCATGCAGCTGATACTACTAACTTCATTGAAAGGAAAAAGGAGTTTCAGAAAATCAAAGTAATGATCTTGAAAGTATGTATGTATGTGAATATTCATGTATTTTTTATCATGAAACTATCCTTGTTTGGGTTAAATTTGGTTGTGATGTCAATCCTGTGATTTTGGTTGAACTATTTTATTTTCATCCATTGTCAACATTCTTCCAAATGACTGGTTTTGATGTGCCTCCTGTTGTCATTGCTCTGATGTTCAGCTGACCATTTCATCTAGGAGTAGCAAGGTTGGAGATGGTCATGTACTTGCTGGCAGCAGTCAGGTGGCAGTGCTGCTGGCTCAACCTGCTGAAGAGTATACCTGAGGCAGGAGACCAGCAGGACTCACACGCCAGCTTCAGACTGTTGGCTTGGCATCTGGTCTGGGACAGGTTACAGCAGCCAGCCAAATCAACCCCCGGCTTGAGAACAGCATTGTAGGATGAAGAATGGGATCTAATTAAATGGAGTGGAAATACCATGAGCAGGATGGCTTTTTCTATACCATTCTAATCCTCTTCTTGCTTTATTACTCCTTAGTGTCTGAGTTCTTGTTTTAAGAGGAACCAGGGCTTCCCCTCTGACATCTCAGTCCTAGCCGAGCAGGTACTTCCTTTGAAGGACTGGTAAGCCTTTGACAAAGATAGGTTACTTGGGAAGTTTTCTGCTTAACCTGTGGAAACCAAGCTGCTCACTGAAAGCACAGACGAGTAGTAAAGTTCAGGAGTCGTCTTTTCCTTTATTTGGAAGGAAAAAAGTCCTGTGAGAAATACTTGTGTTTTCATTGGAACTCATAATTACAATGCTTTTGCTGCAAGGATTTAAACAAAGGCACCAACTTAGCAAGAGATGGAAGGCTTGCTGCTAACGTTGCCAGACCCAGTCCATCAATTCCATTGTTGATTAATATCGTCTTTAAAAAAAAATTTTTTTTTTTTATTCAAGTGGAATCTACCCACAAAAAGAAAAATCTCATGGAATTTTTTTTTTTTTAAACTTTCCCTGGTGAAATATTTTAACTGTGACATGTTTCTGCCTAGGAATTTTGTCTCTACATATCTCTATTTTTAGTGTAAGTGGAAAATAAATATGGAAGACTGATGGTGTGTTGTATACAGCCATGCTTTCAGATTAAGATAAGCATTTAGAGATCCAGTATTTAAAAACGCACACAGTCAGTTGCCAAAACCGTTAGCACCACGGTGCAGACTCCTTCCCCCAAGCATCCCATGCTGAATATGGAGAACATCCTCTTTAGTGCTTGTGGCACCGTTCCATCCGAGTCAGCAGCACAGTAAAACCTGAAAGGACAGCAGCACAGCATGTCCAGGTGTAGTCATCTCAGAAGTACGTTCTTGAATGCAAACCTACAGAGAATGTGTTTTGTTGCTTCCCTGCTGTGGGACAGAAATGCTCAAAATGTGGCTAGGCTAAGGTTTTCCTTCACTAGGTCGTTTTCTTATTATTGGCTATGCTGGTGGTCATAACTGGTGATTTTTGGAATAACTCACCCATTATCTCATTTAAACTTTATAGAAAAAAGCAGAACCGTGGGGCATTTTCTAAGTGAGGAAGGGGAAGCTCAGAGAGGCTGGGTATCTCCTGTCATGTGGAGGGAGTGACTGGCCACCCTCTGACCTTGAAGCCTGTGCTTTTCACCTCTGCACACGCTGCCTCTTGTGGAGTTGGGATTCAGTAGGACACTCTTTCTAGAACAGGGCCTAATGCAGTCAATAACTAGTTTTTAACCTTTTAACAATCTCCACATTTCAGAGTCCCCCTCTTCTGTATCACTTTTTGACTTCAAGTTGTTAGGTCCCTGTTTTTCTACCCACATCATGTCCTGCTCAGTAACTGTTTATTGACTGGGTGATTAACTCTATTTTTAGATTATGACTAAAATATTTTATACCAACATAAAATATTTGTATTTAACTTAATTTAGTTTCGAATTCAAATTGTAGAACTAAGAGAGTAACGAAGGAAGTTTAAAAAATTTCCTTCACCCAAATTTTAAGTATGACCTTTTCTTCAGTTTCAGTCTGTGAGTTCCTAAAAACAGGAAGTCCTATCTTACCCATTTTTTCTCTACCAAATAGTAGATGCTTAATAAGCGCTTGACAGAGGGACTGCACACTTATCAATTGTGAAGAAAGTAAAGATGATACTACCAACCAGGTTGGTAAGGAGAGGTTGACTGCAGTATCGAGAAGATCTGGGCCTAAAAATCAATACACTGGGTCATACATTAATTTATTACTTATTAGAAGAAATCCACATTGTAAACCGTAATACCAGAAGGCACTGCAACTCTTGAATTTTAATCCTAATTCTGGCACTAGGTTCATTTGGCTCTAGGCAACTCATTTCTCTTAAGAACCTTGGTTCCTTTACCATGACTGCAAATTACTGCTATAAAACAGCCCACAAATAATATCAAGAGTTACTAATATTCATAGTTAGTGAACAAATGAAGTTCACCATTTTTCTAATTCATGTTAATTTGATGTTTTGGTGAAAAATGTTTTGTGGAAGTTCTAGCCTCTGGAGTAAGAACATAGGCTTCACTGCACACAAACCTGTTGTAATAGAAGCTGGCAAGTTCGAATGAGGCTGGAATGAGAGTCGCAGTTTCCATTTCTTCTTCCTCACTTAAGCGGATTTTCAGTTTTCAGGTTTTTTTTTTTTTTTTTTAAATATCATTATTAGAACTGCAGTTTTTTTTTTTTATTTTGAATATATCAGGTTGCATTTGCTTCATTTGTCCTGTGAGAAAGTCAACTGACTGACTTCTGCTAAGACTAATTTTCAACATAGCCTATAAAATAACGTATTAAGTCACAGTCTGGTCAAGTGTGCCTGTTGCCTTCTGCTCTGCAGACTTTAGTTACTGCTAGGCGTTTGGGACTGGACTCTAGGGGATACGTAAATTGAAACATTGGTGTCCTATCTCCCACTTAATGGGTTCTTATACTAGAAGAAATAAATGTTGATTAAAAGTTAAACTCGATCTGCCCAAATCCAGCCATTCTACTGTATCGAGATTTTTGACTTCAGAGAGCCAGGCTGCAGTTAAACAGGTGGCAGGAATCGCAGGAAGCACCTAAACCACATCCACAGGTGAGACACAGGCATGCCGAACTGCCGGGTGTGGGGTTGGCTGGCAAAAGAACTTACCTTAGCAGAACGTAAAACTGGAGAACCAGAGTGGTGATCCCGAACAAGAACACTGTCACTTGGCTGCACAGGACACAGTTACATTATATATTACTGTTTCGTGACAAAATGGCTTGATGAAACCAAATTCAGGTTCTGTTTCAGGATAATGTTACATTAAACCACAGATCAAGGTGGTTTTTTTTTTTTTTTTCCCAGAGATAAAATTTTAAACATAGCAAAGATGAATTGCATTTCATTCCATTAGGACAAAATTTTGTCTAAGAATACATCAGTAAAAATGTTAGTAGTAGCTGCATTTATTGAGCTCCTACTGTGTAGTAGGCACTGTTGGTACTGGTTTCTAAGGAATCTAGAATCCTGATTCCATTATTATGACTGTAAATTAATGCAATAAGGCAATCCACAAGTAATTGTATGAGTTCTTAATATTTATAATTAGACAAGTGTATCAAACATTTTATATGCATTTTTCTCAATTAAAATGCATAAATCCTGTGTGGTAGGACTGTGGTTTGCCATTTTATAAGTGAGGAAACTGAGATTCAGGTGATGTCTTGTCCAAGGACAAATGCCTAGTAGTAAGTGATAGAGCTGGAATTTGAACCAGGTCTGAGAGTCCTAACCATCCCCCTATGCTGTGACGGCTCTGCCCTGAGCTACATGGTTCCCACCGAGTGTAACTCATAAACAACCTACCACAATTCAGACAATCAAGTGAAGTCTGCTGTTACTGCTCAAAACATTTTTAGAATTCTTTTGAGATTACATGTATGTAGTTTCCATGCCTATAAGGAAATCTTCCTATTAATTAATCTGTCTCTTTCATCACCATAAATTCTATTAGTCACCTTGATAATTTATTAATTGCATTTAGCACTGAATGACTTTAGGGTATTTGTAGAAATCAGATTTACCTTCCAAAAACAATTCTTAGTGAAGGTACTCAAAGAAATAGAGAATTTCAGAGTATACCCCCAGACTGTTTAAAGCAGCGGCACATTTTTATAACTAGAATATAGTTACATGCTTAAAGTTATTGTTTCAAAAGGAATAGCATCATTTCAAAGGTAGAGGTTCCAGAAGTTGTTAAGTCAGTCACATTATTTAAGTCAGCCAGCATAGGTAGTAACCTTAAATCAAACAATTACCATTCTTTTTGAAAAAGTTGGTGTTTTAAAAACTGGCTTGATGTTCACGAAATGTTTCATTAATGTTTACACATTAACGTTTTTAAAACCTAAGAAAGTCAGTGATTTTAAAATTGAAAGTAAATTTTGGTTAAACTTCAAGCCTGCTTCAGAAAGAAATGAACTTTTTGTCACAGTGGACTGGGGAGGGACACTTACAGCCTGAAATGATGAGATCTCGGCAGCCAGCAGTGCAGGTGATAGGCTGTGTGGGCCAGACAGAAGTGGATCATGGTAAATGGTCCTCCAGTGCCCGGAGCAAGGCCAGGGGCATCCAGAAGGTCCTGTTAGTGTGTTTAAACCACTTCTGCACTCATTTGTCACCTGCTGTGTCCCACTTCCCATGGAGAGGGACAAATCCTTGTTTGTTGCTGTTGTGTTTTTTTGTGTGTTTTTTTTGTTTTGTTTTGTTTTGTTTTTTTTTAAGCCACCCTGGGCTATGATAGGAGCTCCCTGTAACTTAATTCTTCTGTGGCTTTGCGGGTCAAAAGTCGAGTTCGAGCTTAGGTTGATTATGTTCACAGTGAACTAATAGATCTGAGCTAGATATTTGAGACAGGTCTTGAATGTGACAAAGGAGAAAGCTGTCTTTAAAAAGCTGAGAGATCACCTTCCCCCAGCCCCTTCCCCTGGGGAGGACCTGGAAACCTGAGCCCATCCTCAAGGTCAGGGAAGGGCTCCAAGCTCTTCTGTTCCATCATTCTTCCCTATACTGCAGGCAGCTCCCTTGGGGACCAGAACCCGCTGCTGTGAGCCCTACTGTTCTTCCCGCTCACAGCTCTAGCTCCCTTGGGGAATGGTACCTGAAACCTGAGGTGGGCAAGGCTGTAACTGACTGGGCTCCAGCTGAACCCAATGCCTCCATCATGGTCCATGAGACCGTGTTCAATAGCTGGCAGGAAACCCTGAGTTTCCTGTGTGCCCAGGGTACAGTGGCATGTTGCATTTACCCCCCCACCCCATAATACCATAAGTACTTTGGGAAATGCCGGGATAGGGATGAGAAGACTGGGAATGAGCCCTAAGAGAACCTGGTGTCGTCCTTGGGGTGATAATTAAAAAGTAGGACATTTAAATCATTCTTACCAATGAACTCATTTTTTAATGCCATGTGGAGCATCACTGACCTTCTCTCCTTTATTCCCTATCAACAATTACAGTGACCCTGTGATCCCTACCACTGTGCTTTGTTTGGAGAACGCCTCAAATATTTACTGAATAAATGTTTCTTATTTCCATTCCCACTGACTGTACTTAAACTGAGACACTCAGTTTGGCCCCTTGTTTTGCCCCTTGCAGGACATTTGGTCCTGTCCAGAATGTCCACAGGGACTTTGGGTCCATCCTGAAAGGTCCTTGATATTTGACTTTGTCCCAAAATGTCTAGGGAAACATTGGGTCCATGATTTGTTACAGAATACAAACATTGAACCTTGTTGAAATGGTAGGGACATTATCTTTCATTTAATTTATGAAAAATCGTGGGATTTCATATTGATTCTTATTCTTCCTCTTTGCGAAGTTTGGCTGGGTTACTCTGAAGTCAATGAGCAGTTGCTCCCAAGTGTGTATTGATTCTATTATTGGTTTGATATTGCTATCTGAATAGTTTTGGTGATACAGGTTCAATTTTGTTGGTATCGTGAGGTTGGTGGCAGTATTTGAGTGTGACCGCCAAGAACCCGAGTGATAACTAGTTCTGGCTTTGCGGTTCGTCTTCAAGGATCTGTGGGTGTCTCCATATTAGATAATTCAGAACTGAGTGATTTGAGTTTGAGATGGACAGAGTTCACTGAGTACCCATCACAATGGATGAAAAAGACCCCAGTTAAAACACATTAGTGTGGCATTGCAGAGCACTGGGGATAAAGCAAAAGCAGGTTGCATAAAAAAAGCAAGAATCTCAATGGCATCAAACTTTTAACAATAGTGGCAGATATTAGAAAACAATGAAGAAATGCATTTATGATTTTAAAATAATTTCAATTTAGAATCCTTGATTAAGCTATTCATCATTGAAGGGAGAATAAAGACAAAATCAAGCATTTGTACCTTCCATGTATTCTTTATTATTCTTTATTATGATGCTACTTGAAGACATGCTCCGGGAAAATTAGGAACTAAAGCATGAAAATCAATGACGTGGTCCTAAGTAATGGGGGATCTGAGGAGAGAGATTGGAAAGATTTCAGAATGACAGCTGCACAAATGATTAGAGATTTTCAGTCCTGATTAGAATTCCAGGAGGAAAAGCCGCTAGGAAGAAAAAAATACAGATTTAATAAGAGTTAATAGTATTTAGTTGAACCATTTGAAATTGGTGTTTTTGTAGATCAAAAAGAATGAACTATAGCAACATGATATGCAGCATTAATAATAGCTATATTCCTGGTACATTTACGACTTGCCAAAAGCAGTTTTATGTACATGTATTGTCTCATCTAATCCTCACAACAGTCATTAGGTAGGCTCTCTTCTCTTTTTTAAGACAAGAACTGGGGCAAAAGCAAGGTTGTGTTAGGGTCAGGTTGCTTAGGGTCATCCCGCACATTTTAAGTATAAGAGCTGCGATTTGAACCCAGGCAGTCTGGTTTAGAGCACAGCTTCTTAACTGTCATACTGTACAGCCGGGAGACTGGATGATACTCCCTGTGGAATCCGACCGCTCCAAGGCAAGGACCTGCGATGCTGACAGCCAGGTGATGGTACACAGAAGCCCACTGTGCAAAGCCCTGCCTACCCACTCAGAACTGCCTATCACCTCCTTCCGAAGGAAATTTAAAATACATCAGTAGTGGTAGAGAGAGAAGAGGGGATGATGCTTTGGAGAAGCAAGAAAACCATTAAAAAGAAATACTTAGAGGTCAAAGGCTTTAGAAATTAAGGGTGTAATAGCAGAAATGAAAAGCTCAATAGATGGACTGGAGGATGAAGTTGAGGATATCTAGAAAGTAGAGCATGAGGTATAAAACAGGAGAGACCATAAGAAAATTAGACCAGTCCAGGTGCCTCAGCTCTAAATAATAGCTGTTTCCAAAGAGAACAGAAAAAAAATGGAAGAAAATCATGAGTGAAATTATTAATGGGCATTTTTCCAAACCGAAGGTTATGACTTTTGTAAAGGCCTGCTCAGTGGGTCAGCGCAGTGGATGAAAATAGAGCCACACTAGAGGACATCATTGTAGAATTTCAGAACACTAGGGACAAAGAGATCTTAACAGCTTCAAGGGAGAAAAGAAATAAGTCACATTCAAAGGTTCCAGAGTTGAAAGTGACTTTGGATTTCTCACTGTTAGCACGGCAGTCTAGAAGCAATGCCTTCAGCATTCTGGGAGAAGGTGGTTTTCAACATAGACTAATTTGGAATTTGGAAGAGGACAGTGAGGGTATATGAGAGCTAATCCTCATAGATCATAAAGTAAATAGGCACTATTTATATTGGACAAGTTAAGAAATAGCATTAAAAACACATTACATGTAGAATTTGCCAAAGGAAATAGCTGAAAAAGTTAAAAGTGTCTGCTTTTAGGGAGCCAGATGGAGGAGTTGGTGAGTGGGATGTGGTTGATGACTTGATTTTCATTATGGGCCTTTTGTCACCCCATGATTTCTAAATCTCTATATATGAATTCAATAAAGGTTGTTAATAAAAATTTTAGATCAGATGTCTTACTCCATTGGGTTTATGGAAAGGTCAAATGGAATAATTTATATTAAAAGGTTTGTAAATTATAAACTATTCAGTGGAAAGTGATAATATGATCATGTTGGCAGAATACTGTTTTGAAGGCAGGTTGTTGGGGAATGACATTTGATAGATGGTAATGACATCGTATCAGTTAACTGTTTAGCCACAATAGTGCAATCACAAAACTTCAGCATACAACAGCAAACATTCGTTTTTGCTCATGAATCCAGGGTCAGCTGGTAGGTTTGCTGACCTGAGCCACCAGGCTCGGCCGACCTCCCACGGTCCTGCTCTTGTGTCTGAGTAAGTCATGGTTTGGCTGGTCTCAGGTGGCCTCAGCCACATAGCTGGTGGTTGGCTGTCCACCAGCAGCAGCACCAGCTCCTTCCCAGGTGTTCTGCCACCCTCAAGCAGGCTGGCCTGGGCTTGTTTTCATGGCAGAGGCAGAAATCCAGAAGAAAGGCCTAGGTTCACAACTGGCACAGTCACATCTGCCACATTCTTTTGGCCAAAGCAGGTCACAAAGAGTGGGAAGCAGATCCCCATGTTTATTATAGGAGCTGCAAATTCACATTGAAAAGGAAGGGTGGAGAAGTAGGACCACTTTTGCAATTCTAGCATAACCATTGAAGCCAAATATTTTTGTTCATCTATTTGGAATGAGAACACAGAAGGACATCAAAAGACCTATAACTGACTCATTTTCTTTTTCCTTTGTAGACAACAAGGGAGGTGTCGTTTTCCACTTAGATCAGCAACTTCAAATTCTTAGCATGGAAAGTTCAGAGAAGACAGATGTGGTTCTCCTTGCGTGTGGCTCCTTTAATCCTATCACCAACATGCACCTCAGGTTGTTTGAGCTGGCCAAGGACTACATGAACGGAACAGGTGGGAACAGTAACCAAAAGCAGTGACGGGGTTCAGAACACACTATTTCCAAATATGGCACCTTGGCCTATTTTAAGCTGAAGGAGTTAAGAAAATGGCAGAATTAGGAAGGTCACTGTGACCTCCTGTCACCCTTCTCCCCTGAAGCAGGTCATAAGCCTCCCATTGAGAGGTGCCCTCCCTGTGCCTGGAGGAAAGGCACATCCTGATCAAAGACAAAGGGATGCCACGAAGAATCCAAACTAATGGGTCTTACTAAATCAAACTTGGCATTAAGACACTCAGGTTTAACTTTCTTGAGGTCTTCATTTCCTTATGCAGTCTCCCGTGCCATGTGTACATTAAACAAATGTGTATGCTTTTCTCCTGTCATTCTCTCTCGATTAAATTTTCAGACCCAGCCAGGGACCCTAAGAAGGTTGAGGAAAACTTTTTCTTCTCTGCATTCTTAAGGTTTATTTTGTCATATTACATAAATGGTCTTGCTATATGCTGATAGATAGACGCACTAATAATCCTCATAATCAGGGAAGTAAGTTTTTTAATTAGATATATTTTGCCCATCACATGGACAAATTTTTAAGCATAATCATGTCAAGTACCAGGTTTTTGGGAGAGATGGGCTCTTATTTACAGTAGGTGGACAATACAGTTAAGGCTTTTTCAAGGCAGTGCGACATCAGTCAATTTAAACTATTGATTTAAGTTGGGGAATGGGGAGTTCGTATTTAATGGGGACAGCTTTACCAAGGGAAGATGAAGAAGTCCTGGAGATGCATACTATGCTGGTGGTTGCACAACAGCGTGACTGTCCTTAATGCCACCAAACTGTACACTTAGAATGGTAAATGTTATGTCTGTTTTACCACAGTTATGAATGAATGAATGAGGAATGAACCTGAATTGCTGTTTAGAAGGGGGATCTTTGATTACAAAATCACATTGGTGATATTTATGTTCTGTGCATAAAATTTAATTTGTTATGTCTCATGTCAAAACTAACTCTTTATCCAGGGAAATACAGAGTTATCAAAGGCATAATTTCTCCAGTCGGCGATGCGTACAAGAAGAAAGGACTCATCTCTGCCCACCACCGAGTTATCATGGCGGAACTTGCCACCAAGAATTCAGAATGGGTGGAAGTCGACACGTGGGAAAGTCTTCAGAAGGACTGGGTAGAGACTGCTAAGGTGCTAAGGTATTTACAGTGAAATCCACTTTGTCAGTTCTCTGGACATGGGTCAGGGGCTTCTTGGCTTTCGGCCATGTTTCAGCGCTGCCTGTGTTTGTGAACATACAGATTTACAAAACTGTCAGGAGGCTTGGAAAGGCTTAGGTGTGCCATTCCTGTGCAGGATTGTTATAAGGTTGCAGAGCAGAGTAGCAGGGCACAGAGTTCCTTGGCCTGAATGCCTTTCATTGTATTTTGAAATGTTTGCATGCCTGTTACCGTGTCTGTCTCAGGTAGAAAGTATATGTAGAGAAGCCTGCCTGGCCTGTCTGTGCCCCAGGTGAGAAAGGCGAAGTCATAAGATGCTGTCATTGCCATCAGTCTTCTTAGGTAGAAAAGAGAGACAGGTAACGTAAAAAGAAAAGCTGTGATGCTTGATCGTGGACAGACCTGTTTGTGTGCTGCTTCTGTGACAGTATATTGGGGTCTCATGTTGGGGTGCTCATACCTTCAAGACGCTTCCAAGGGTTCAGAAACCAGAGTGAGTAGCATCTAGTTGTGACTTAATATTACCTTGAGTATAAAATAACAGGGCTTCCTGGAAAACATTTCTGTCTAATGACACTTTGGAGAGTTCTGAACCTTCCAGTTCTCACCGTATTAATTAGGGTTCAACTAGGAAATAGAAACCACTCTGAGCATTTCAGGCAGAAAGGGACTTAGGTGCTTATGCAAAAGTGTTAAAAGGGCTGGAGGAGCAGGAGTTGGGCCTTGTTTAAGGTCATACCTCCTTAGCTGCACTTGGAGTTCAGGAAACTGTTCCTGCCTCTGCTCCCACCATGGCTGTTGTTAAACTGTCCCATTCTCCTGAAGTAGGTGCCTGGACAATGGAATATAGAGTCAGGCTTCACAGCTGCAGAAAGATGGCCTCTGTCCCCTCTTTCCTCTCATGAGTGAATCTCATCAGCAGAATCTGTCACATCCAGAACCGGCTGCGAGGACCTCTGGGAAATGCATTTAGGGTGGAATTGGACACTGAGCCAGCAAACCGTATCTGGCACAGCGACTTACTTGATCAGCAGGACTTACTTTTCAGGCTTGGCAGGGAGAGTCTCCCATCAGCCACCGGGCTCCTACATCCCTGCCTTACCCAACCCTCTCTGGCTTCTTTGTAGCCTGACTGTCTATCACTTTTGCAACTCAGCTATTCAAAAAGGAAGGGATTCAGGGCCACAGAGGACCCATAGTTGGCTCCCACAAGGGAAGCTCATGTTACTCAAATAACTTTGACAGTTTTAAGCAGTGGACATCCTGGTGCTAGCCCAGAATAAAGCTATATGCAGCTCCTTCCCACGATCCCTTCCTTTAGGCCTCAGGCACTTGTGCCCCTTTAGGACCTTATCCTTGGCACTGTGGTTCACCATTACTAGGTCAGGCCACACTCTTCAGCAGTCAGGTGTGTGGGCTCTGGATCCAGACTGCTGAGGTTCAAATCCTGGTTGCTTCTCATATGCTAAACAACCTTGGGCAGAAGGTCAGTGTTCTCCCTCTGTGAGGATAATAAACAATGCTGATGTGATGGTGGCAATAATACCGTTGCTTTACAGTACCCAAAATATTTACTCCGTCAAGTTGTTATTGAATGGCTCCTGTGTCGCAGGGACTCTGCTAGAAGCTGGAGTTGGTTGGAACTCTAAGCCTTCACTTTCTTTCCACTTCGTGAGTAATAACATTTATGACACGGGATATGGAGAACATTCAATCATATAATCCATGCCAAGGGTTTAGTATAATTTGGTACATAAATAACGTTAATTCTTATTATGACACAGACACGTAAAGCTTAGAATAGTTGACAGCTGCCATTCGTTGTGCTCCCGGGATTCTCCTTGCTTTCCATTCCTGAGAGCCAGGACCCAGGACCACAGTTACTAGTCAACATCCCTTCTAACTGGTTGGATGTTGTGTGTACCTGTGGTTAAATGTTTTTAATATCACCCCACCTTCAGCATTGGATTAGAGCATCTCCAGAGGGACAATATTTTAGTTGAACATTGTGAGAAAGAGGAATGTTCTATTGCTTTGTTTTATAGACACCATCAAGAGAAACTGGAGGCTCGTAACTGTGATTACCACCAGGACTCTTCTGGACTGGAAAGGGCTGGGCGGAAAAGGAAATGGGCTGAACAGAGTCAAGAATTTAATCAGAAGAAATCCTCAGAGCCCAAAACGAAAGGTCTGTGTGTTTTACCTAGACTTACGGATATAGAGGTGATAAGATTCTAGAGATGCTGAGCAAGCCCCTTTTGTATTTTTATTTTCTATTCAGTATGTCTGGGTGCCTGGAAAATGACCCTTGTAAGTTTTATGATGAGAGGGAGGGGAAGTAAAAGGCATCCTGAGCTTATTTCTCCTGCAGGAGTCCTTAACTTTTGAGGTGTCCTACATCTCTTTTGAGAATCTGAATCTGATAAAAACTATGACCCTTTCCAGAAAAGCACATACACACATGCATTTTGGAGTGGAGAGTTATTAGAAAAGCAAACCTTGAAGCAGTGTTTTCTTTCTCTTCCCAGATGGACCAAAGATAAAGTTGCTGTGTGGGGCAGATATACTGGAGTCCTTCGGCATTCCCAACCTGTGGAAGAGTGAGGACATCACCAAAATCGTGGGCGACTATGGGCTCATATGTGTTACGCGGGCTGGAAACGATGCTCAGAAATTCATCTATGAGTCCGATGAGCTGTGGAAACACCAGAACAACATCCACCTGGTGAATGAATGGATCGCCAATGACATCTCATCCACGAAAATCCGGCGAGCCCTCCGAAGGGGACAGAGTATTCGCTACTTGGTACCAGATCTTGTCCGGGAATACATAGAAAAGCATAATTTGTATAACTCTGAGAGCGAAGATAGGAATGTCGGCGTTATCCTGGCTCCTTTGCAGAGAAACACTGCAAACACTAACTCATGAGGAAGTCTACAGCATGAAATTTTGGAATTCCTTTTCAGAAATTCTAAACAATCCACGTCTTAGTAACTGGGGAAAGGAATTGTTTCATACACTAAAGCTTAAAAGTTTGGTAAAAATCATTAGTAAATTTAAAGCAGGCTTATTTTTTTCTTTTTATAGGAAGTTGCTAATGGGAATGTGTTCAGCATTATGAGTTTATTTAGAATGTACGAGTCCTTTTACTTTTAAAACACGAGAGTAGCAGCACTAAAACCAGAAGAATATTTAATCAACCTAACTACAATTGAAATTCCAGCTTTACCACGTAAGAGAAGCAAAGTATGAAAAGCCGTAGTCCATTTACAACCCTAACTTAGTTATGAAGGGAACAAACATTTTATGCACGCCTACTCCTGGGCAGTCAGTCTTCACTCAGCTTGGCCAAAGGAGTACTTCTTAAAATGGTGATCTAGCAAAACGCACCCCTGCTGGGTCATCTGCAGCTATGCAAAGGTCAGGGTATGAGTGTGCCTGGCAGAAGCTTGAGGCCAATGGTTCAGTCTCTCCAGCACACATCAGAATGGCCAGTTAAGCTCTGTCAAGACGCACCTGCCTGGAGGGCCACCTTTGGAGGTAGGGAGTAGGCATCACGCCCCCGAGTGTTCAGAAGGGTGCACAGGTGTTTCTGATGCCCACCGGCAGTAGAGAGCCTCTGCTCACGTATTTTGCATTTTCACTTAGCACAACCCCGCTGTAGTTCAGGCTGTAGGCCCAGCTTCAGAGATGACATCACACTACAGATTGGACCACAGAGAATGAGGGGTCAAGAATTTTATCAAGTGTCAGTGCTCTAAGCCTTTATTAATAGCTTCATAATCAAAAGATAAACGGAGACCCTCACAACCATGAGGAATGCCTCACTGGGTCAGCCCCAGTGGGTCCAGATCAGATTTGTGGGCGCTGGTGGAAGCCACGAGCTCAGTCTAAAACACGTTTCTGAAGCGCCCTGGTGTTTCTGTTCCAGCCCACTGCAAATGTGCCACTTGTGAATTTAAGCAGAAAAGGGGTCTATTAAGCTTTTTCTCTTCTTATCTTTTTATATAGATTTTAACCAAAGCAGAATTCTCAAATAATAATCAAAGTCAGAGCTTTATGTTAAAAATACAGGCTTGTTATATGATTTGATACTGATTAAAATTTTGTGGGAGTTTTACTAACTGTTAAAGCAAAAAGACCAGAAATAGCTTTTTAAAGAATAGTTTTTATGGTCCATGGAAATCATTCTGTGATAGAAAATAATTTACCTTTTTGTAGCTTTTATACCTACACCACTCAAGATGAACAATTTATAGCAGAAGAAAAAATGCTTATAACTGCAGTTGTGTAGTCAGATCCGAATCCACAGTATAAAAAGGGAGACGAAAGTTCTAAGCTCTCCGTACATGTTAAAGCCAGCAGGCCAGCTTCTTGAAGACAGGAAAGGGTGCAGAGCCTGGGAGCCAGTTGTTTCTCGTGTCTGCTGAGGTGAACGGAAGGTTAGAATCTCAGATCACAGAGATGAAGGGTCATTCTTCCCCCTCGGCCTCATGTAGTTTGAGAGTTCAGGCACCACTGAAAAGTGACCATCTAGAAACAGGCAAAACTCTCAAAATCTAACTTTGATTGTCTATGGCCATGCCACCCTGAACAAGCCCGATCGCAGAAGCTAAGCAGGCTCAGGCCTGGTTAGTACTTGGGTGGGAGTCCACCTAGGAAGCCCAGGTGCTGTAGGCCTAAAAATTAGGGATTGTAAGTGACAAGGTCCTTGCAATCTATGAAGTCAACCAAGAGTTGCCTCACCATGTGAAGTATTCTGTGCACCTAGAAAGGTTTCAGTGCTGGAAACTTCTCTTATGCTTCCCACCTAGAATTCCCTGTCTCCTATGCAGCTATGAGTACATCGACCTCAGGCCACTGGGTAAGCATGTGTGGGCAGCCCAGATGGTCTGATACTGGCCTGTGGCCCTTTGTGGTGCATTATGGATCCACAGCCTTGTTCATTGAAGAGTTGCTTGGCTTGTCCCACAGCTCTGGGTGCCTTCGAGGGCGGGAATTCCTCTTTGTAGAATGGAAATTAGAACAAGGAACTTCAAAGGGAAATAAACAGCCGTTGTGATTTGCGTACCGTGCCTTTCTCATAACCTCTCTTGTTCAGGGCTGGTGTTTTCATGTGTGGTACCGCTGTGCCCCTTGCAGCCAGCAGACTTGCAGTAGAAGTTCCTTTGCCCGCAGCTGCGCCAGCTCCGTTCAGTTGAACGTACGGCACGAGGAGAGATTTTTTGCTGTCGTTTATCTTTTTAGTGGACAACTGGGAGCACACCTTTTAGATAAGAGGGATGGGTTCTTCTCGGTGATCAAGGTATAGAGACTGAACCACAGGGATGATTTAGGCTCGTCGCCTTGCATCGAAGGCTACTTGACCCCACCCCCAGGTAGAAGGAACATCCCCCAAGGTCAGCATCCCTGGACAGACAAGCAAGGGCTGCTCTCCTCTGACCCAATCTGAGTCGCCTCTTAGGGAGCCCTGAAGTCACTATATTATGAAACGGGCTCCTTTAACACCTATTCCTGGATGCCACGGGACACCCACTCCTCTGTCATTCTCATCATTGTTCCCAAATGCAAATGTTCATGATGTACAACGTGCACCGCGTCATGCACCCCAACGTCAGGGGGTGTGAACAGCGACGTCTCTGAAACGTGCCCGGTCTGCTTGTGCTGCTGTTGAACTTCAGCACGCCGGCACTTACTGAGCACTTGCAGTGTGCCAGGCGCGTGCTAACGAGTGCCTGGTGTCAACGAAACGGCACAATTAGGTGACTGAGGTGACTGGTGTAAATGGCAAGACAGGCCTGAATGCGTACTTGGTCTTCAGAGCCTGTGCTCCCAAGCTTTCTACACCCTTGTCGCATTGTCTTTTCAGAGAACCTTTTCACCAAATCTTGAAGTTTTCACCCACCCTAAGCGGATGAGTACAAACAAAACATTCAGCAGCATGACAGTCTGATGTGTTCAGTCCCCACGGAAGGACTAAGTTGAACTTACCCAATGATGGTTCCTTGGAACTAGAGCAGTAAACGCCCCAAGGGAGGAGGTGATATGAGCCACAGTTTGCTCTCACCCAGCAAATAAGGAGAAGGTGCCCAGATGTCCACACTGGCACTGCGATGCCAGCTGTGAGAGCTGAAGAAGCTTCCTTTATCAGGGAGGTGGGTTTCTAGTGCCAGGCGTGTCAGTCAGCTCATTGGGGGGCTGTCCCTTGACTTTCAGGGTCCCTTTCTGTAAATAATGCGATGCTCTGAGGCCCCTTCCAGCTCTGGCCTGTTGGGGAGTTGGCACTCAGGCTGGCTTCTCACCACTGTGAGCTGCTGGCTGTCCCTTCCCTTCTGTGTGACTGGGAAGGATTTCTTGGAACACTCATTATGAGAAGTGCCAAGGGGAGCACACACATAGGAGGCAGCCTCTGCCACCGGGTCGCCTTCAGTTAGGTGGCACACAAAGTGCTGCATCTCAAGCATCGGCAAGGGACATTCCAGAACCACCCCTGAAGGCTTCCTAAAAATGAGCGCCGTTGGGCCTTGCAGGACAGGTGGCAGGGCGGTATAGGCAAGCTCCTTCAGCTGAGATAAATTTTTCCAAACCAGTGGGTGACAGTGACAAAAATTTACATTTTAAAACATTAAGGGTAATAGCGAACACAGACGAAATTAGTAATAATAAGTAGTAGTATGAACCACCACGTAGCCATCACCCAGCTTTAATGGTAACATTCTGCTAGTCTTGCTTCATTTTCACCCTCCCTTATTTTTTCGTTTTGCTGGGGACTTTTAAAAGCAATTCCAGATGTGTAATTTCATCCATAAATACGTCAGAGTGAGAAATGCTTGGGTCTAATTTGTACTTTAAAACAATTGTACTGAAGACTAGCAGGAGGATCTGAGATGCAAAGGACAGTCAAGAAAGGAAGGGTTATTTTTTTTCCCCCGAGTTTATTTTTTGAGGTATGATTGACATGTAACATATTAGTCTTAGGTGTACGACATAATGATTTGTCATTTGAGGGCCCAAGTGGTCTTTGCTTGTCCCAGCTCGTGGAAGCACAATCTTACTTTCTTCAAGGTAGATTCTTGGTTCCAAAGTTTCTCTTGATTAATAGGCTTTAAAATCGAAGTTAATCAAGTATATTAAGATACTAAGACCCTGTGACGAGGAAACTCTAGGAGACATCACCAGATGTGCCTTGATGGTGGTGATGTTAATACAGGTGTTTGCCTTTGTGCAAACTCATTAAGTCACACACATGCAGTATGTATGGTTCTGTGTTTATCAAGTATACCTCCATGAAGCTGTTAAAAAAAAGACCCCAATAGTAAGAATCAATAAAAATAAACAGTAGAAACAGGGCCTCCAGACCCTGGGATTATTGGAAATAGACTATAAAGCAGTTATGCTGAGCTTAATTTGGGCAGGAAACGAGAACCTTTAAAAAAGAAACATTGGCCCAGTTGAAAAAGAAACAAGTAGAAATTCTGGAACTGAAAATAACAAAGTAACATAAAACTTAGCAAGCTCTGTTCTTTAGCATCCTCTCTGTGCCCCTGGTTTTGAGAGGTAAGGCACAAGGAGGGTGCCCCTCTCTCCAGGGTCTTCTGACCTGCTGCTTCTGGGAAAATCAGAGTCCTTCCTGCACTGGCCATTTCTCAGATTTTCTTCACTGGAAATGTTCTCTATACCCAAGTGCCATATTTTGGGGTGGTGTGTCCTAACCCCATCGGGTATAGTTTCTGTTTGGGATGATTAAAAAAAATCTGGAAGTGAATAATGGTGATGGTTATGCAACAGTAAGAAAGTATTTAGTGCTGCTGTAATTGCATGTTTAAAAATGGCTAATGTGGTAGAGTTCATGTATCTTTTGCCACAATAAAAATTACTAAAAACTCTGAACTACAAGGAGACATTAGTAGAAAACCTACAATAGATTTTGTGTTTCATTAAAACATTAAATAAAGCTCCTTTTGAATTCAGTTGTTTGAACTGATTAAGTACATTTTGCAAGTTAGCATTCTCCCTTAACCCTTATGCCTTATGACTTTACACAGTGAACTAAAACATGTTTTTTAAACACAGAGGTTTATATTTCAGGTGAATAAAGATGGCTCCTGTAATGGAAACTAGAAACTCCTTATCGTTTTCATCGGATGGAAGGGTAATACAACCAGGAAACCAGGAAATCTGTCCCTTTAGGCTGAAAACAGAGCTTGAGGTCTTTGTCCTGGTTGAATATTTAAGATAGTAAAGTGATTAGTGTCTTATATTCAGATTCTTTGAAAACTCAGCACATGGCACAGTCAGAGAAATTGATGACACAGAACTTGAATAATCAAAGGGCATTTAGGTTCAAGAAGATTGTTTTCAATTTTCTTTTGATTAAAGCAGATTCTGTTCCTAAAAGGTGATTTGGATCACGCTGTTTTTCACTGTCCTTCTTGGTTATAAATTTCTGAAGGACGGAGACAGAGCATTTACAACTTGGATTTCTCTACCCTCCCTCACCCCAGTAAAAAGTATTTCAATTAATTTCATTTGCCCCAAGTGAGGGAAGGAAGTATAACAACTATTGAAAAGAGTCTTGCCTTATAAATCTACTGTTCAGCGGGCTCCCCAAATCTTCTCCAGCTTTAATCCGTTAACAAATATCATTTAGGCACTTCCTGTGTGTTAGGGACTGTGGGAAGGTGTACAAAGAGACAAAGTGCCTTCCTTCTGGCACCTCCTTGTCCTATGGCCCACACTAGGCATTTAATAAATTTAACTTGGAGGAAAAGTGAGTGATAGAAGACATTATACAAGTGTAGGATATGATTATCGTACATATAGGGAGAAAATGCTCTTTTTTGGAGAAAGGTAATGGAAAACTTTAATTCTAGGTAGTAAATAGTCACCAACTTAAACTGCCAGCACGTACTGGTTTAAGGGATTAGGACAGTCTGACAACCGATGGACATACCTCGTTTCATTGCACTTCGAAGCTTTATTGTGTTTTGCAGATGTTGCAGTTTTTACAAACTGAAGATGAGACCCTCCACCAGCAAAAGGTGACTAGTATTCTTAGGGTGGTGGGAACCAAACCTGCAATACCTCCAAGGTATGCCTGGATATAGGTTTCATGGGCACAGAAGGCAGGGCTTCTAAGTTAATGCAGCAATGAAAGGATCTGTGGGGGCAAATCATCTAAATAAGCAGGAGGTATGCAAATTCTCTGCCTTTTTAGAGGTATTGCTTTTCAGCTCACAATATTGGCCTAAACAATAAGTGGGCCATGGAGTTTTAGAAGTATTCAGAATTTGGGGTTATCTTAAAATTAAAGTAATGACACAGGCTCTTGATTTTGCCAGGTGAGTCTGCGTTCTACTTAGTAATAATCGAAGATCCCACTGGAGCAAACCAAGCTTTTCTCTCCTCTCTCATGCAGAGCTTGGTCACCTGGGGCAATGACAGACTCACCTGTGTCCAGAAGTGGGAAAAGAAGAACAGAGGCTGGACCCATTGGGTTGAAGGGGATGAACTCCACCTGGTACTGGCCACACTTTGTTCTTGATTTTTATGAGATGTTATGGTATTGAAGAAAATGTTAAACAGGAAAACCGTGCCCGGTCATCTTACCATTTCAACCCCATGATTTTCAGTTCAGCATGTTACCTTCCAGTCTCAGAATATTCTGTCTTTTCACTTAATATAAAAATTACATATTGCAGGTTCTAAATAATTTTTCTGTTGAATTCACCATGTGTCAGTTGACTATATATAATAAGGTAGCAAACTGGATGCATAATATTCCATCAGGTTAAGGAACTCTCATTTTAGTAAAGCATTTTCTTAAAAGTGTCCAGGAGTATTGTTTCAGGTGTTTTTCTGCTATTGCTTAAATTCACATACATGGAGCTTTTTGCGTTCACAGAGTCGTTTGCTTAGGAAGAATTCGCCGAGGGGGTCACTGTAGTCAGAAGCACATACATCCTTGCCTCTGGCTGCTTTGTTTCCTGACTCATTTCCAAAAGCATATATCCATTTCCCATGCTACCAGCACTTCATAAACATACAAATTGTAGCTCAACCTAATCAATACCTTCTAAATATAATCTCGAAGGCATAAGATTGTACCTCGAGTTTAAAGGAAAATTCATTCCTGCTATATATGTTATAATGGCCGACATCTTTCAAGGGATGATTTTATGGCCAGCTACTGTGCTAAGTCCTTTGAATGCATTATCTCACTTAGCCTTCAAGACGGTCCTGTGAAAGGGACACTATTTTTTCCCAATTATAAATAAATAAATAAATAAATAAACAAACAAACAAACAAACAAACCCTGTACATGAAGTGAAGACTGTTTTTGAGTTCTGTGAACCACTTGAGCAAGTTACTGAACCCAAGGAGGGAGTCTTGGAAACCCTCAATTCACAGCTGGTCAGTCAGAAGTCTAGGGGGCCTGAGACTTGCAGCTGACATCTGAAGTGGGGGCTGTAAGCCATCAACCTGTGGGGTCTGCACTAACTCTGGGTCATTGAGTAAAATTGCTGGACACCCTGTTGGTGTCAGAGTCAGAGAAGTGAGTGGGAAAAGGCAGCACATATTTGTTGTCACAAGGTAAAAACCCCACACATTTGGTACCCAAAGTGTCTAATAATAGACCACATGCCAAGTCATCTTCTTCCTTCTTTCCTCTCTCCTGAGCCCTAGGAAATGTTCTGTGAAGGCCAAGGGTGACAGGAGACATCCAGAGAGCCTGACCCGTGTCCAACAACAGAGCCCTGTGAGGCTGCGGCTAAGTTCTGAATTACATTCCAGAATGAACAGATGGTCCTCTGTCCCGATTTGGTGATGGGCCTTGTGATCAGAGAGATGTCACACAGCCTGTACCAGAAACCATTTGGATTGTGCGAAAACTGCCTCTCACTCATCCTTCTCTCCTAGGACTTGACTGAAAGCAGCAACAAGTAACCAGCAATAGTTCTCTGACTCTCCTGCGCAAACCATAGTTCAGAGTAAGCAAATAGTTAAGGAAGGGAAGTTCTTATTTACAGAAGAATGCCATGAAAAGAATAATAGATAGATTTAGAAGATTGATCCTTTTCAACCCTTAATGAAAGCATGGATCTGGGTAATGATCATAAGTGGCTGCTAAAAGCATTAGGTAAAGAGTTAATAGGTTCTTTAAAATGGATGAGTCAGGCTGACACCACCCAAATGAACTAAGTGATGAATCTTATTCAAAGTGGGCTGGGCACTGTGTGTGGTGCAATGATAGGTACAACAATAGCACCTGTGAACACTTTCCACAAAGAAAAGGCACAATCTAATCAGCCTGTATATCTGGCTATTGATTTATAAGGAACATGGGGAGATAGAGGGACATGTCACACAACACCACCAGTCAGATATAGAATGTGGTGAATTCAATTCTAGAAATAACTGGTTACTTTCCTCAATCACAGTGTGATAAAAATGGGGGCAAAGAGGATTTTTCTCAGTTAAAAGAGGTGAAGAAGTCGGAATCACATCAATCAAATGTAAGATGTGAACCTTGTTTTTTATATCCTGATTCAAAGAATCCAACCATAAAAAAGACATCTTTGAGATAATTAGGAAAATTCAAACATACTGACATATTTACAAGTAAATTTGTATGTTTAAAATTTGCCTTGAACTATTCCAGCAAAAAACAAGACAGCAAAAACAAAACATATCATGTATAGATGAAACAGGATTGCACAATTTTTTATATTATTGGAGTTGAGTGTATGTGGGTGCTATGGACAGAACTGTGTCCCACCCAAGTTCATATCCTGAAGCCTTAACCACCCATGTGACTGTATTTAGAGACAGGGCCTACGTGGAGGTAATTAAGGTTAAATGAGGTCATGTGGGTAGGGTCCTGATCTAACAGAATTGGTGTTCTTATAAGATGTGACTCCAGAGAGCTGTCACTCTCTCCACATGCTCGGCGGGAAAGGATGTGTGAGTATGAGGCACTTGTGCAAGCCAAGAAGAGAGCTTCACTGGAAACGAATCCTCCAGCACCCTGATCCCAACGTCCAACCCCCAGAACGGTGAGAGTCACATTTCTGCTGTTTAAGCACCCCCGTCTGTGGTATTTTGCTGTGTCAACCCAAGCTAAGGAAGATGTAGGAACCAAGAAGTGAAGTGCTTCTATAACAAATGCCAAAAACATAGAAGAGGTTCTAGAACTGGGAAATGGGTAGAGGCCAGAAGAGCTTTGGGGAACGTGCTAGAAAAATCCTGGGTCACCGTGCAGGGACTGCTGGTAGCGATGTGGACTTTGAAAGCCATTCTGATGCAGTCTCGGACGTGGGAATCGTGTGATTATAAACTGGAGAAAGCTGTATTCGTTAGAAATGTGTTTCGCATCAACTAATAGAGAGTGTGACTAACAATAGCTTAAATGTGGTTTTATAGTTATTATATAAATATTTTAAAATCTCATATAACAAGTTGAGAGAGGCTGTCCAGCATCGGGGGATGCTGCTTGAGGACACCAGAAAGGATCCAGAAACTTCTCTCCATCTGTCCCTCTTGTACAGGAAGGACACACACCAACTTCAAATTACCTTTGAGGAGGAGAAAGGGGCATAGGCTAGGGGAGCTTTAATTTTTTTTCAAGTCAAAGAGATGTTTAAATTGCTATTTCTTTAGACAGTCGAATTGAAACATTTTCCCAGCATGAGGGAGTAGTTTCTGTTTTCTAGCAAGAAAGGCCTCACAGCAGGAACAGACACGATGGGAATGAGGAAGAGCAGGATTCTGGGAGAGGATGAGGGAACTGAAGGCTGAAAGCGACAAACAAAGGTGCCCCAGGCCCTGACAGGCAGCCCTGAAGACTGGGCCCTGAACCCAGAGATACTTTTTCCACCTTAACAATTTGAAAAGCAGCATGTGTACCACGAGCTGGTTCCTAACTATTCAGGAAACACTGAAGTGGCCAAAAGCCAAACAGGGAAAGATGAACAATGATGCAGGAGAGTGGGGAAGAGAAGCCACAGAGGCTATGCCCCAAAGGACTGAAGACAGGGACTCGAATATATTTTGGACACAAAGGTTCCTGGCAGCTCTTTCCATAATAGCCAAACAGTGGAAATAAGCCAAGTTTTCACTGACAGGTGACTTGGTAAACAAAAAAATGGTACATCCATATAATGGGATATGATTCAGCCATATAAAGGAATGAAATTCTGACACATGCCACAATGTGGATAAAACCTTGAAAAACATTATGCTGTGAGAAATGAGCCAGTCACCAAAGACCACATTTCATATGATTCCTTTTTTATGAAATGTCCAGAATGGGCAAATCCATAGAGACAGAAAATAGATTAGAGTTTACCAGGGCAGAGGAGAAGGGAGAATTATTACTTAATGGGTAAAGAGTTTCTGTTGGGGATGATGAAAGGGTTTTGGGATTAGAGGTGGTGGTTGTGCAACATTATGACTGTCCTAACAGCCAATGATTTGTATACCTTAAGATGCTCAATTTTGTTGTGTGATTTTGACCTAAAAAGAGGTGGAGGGGGGTCACTGATATTGAGGCTGCAGTTCTCAGATCTCATCCTACAGAAAAGCCACCCAGGGGGAGCATTTATGATCTTGCTTCCTGGCACGTTGTCAGTTTGGCTCAAATAAACTCATAAAAAAAAAAAAATCAAAAAAAGAAGAAATAGAGGGGAAAAAAAGCCACCCGAGAAGGCGAGTCTGTCGTTTAGATGCCGGGCCCTTGAATGTGCCGTTTTGATAAGCAGCCCAGGAGATTTTGACGTAGTCAGGGCAGGACAGCACTTTGAAGCCCACGGACCAGAGAATCGGATAGAACATCCAACGGAGTCATTTGCATGTCTTGATGGAGAAGGGAGAGATGGTGGTTCCAGGTGCCAACGTCTTCGGTACATGAAGTGACCGAACAGGGTGTCTGGAGGTGAGGAGAGCTAAATAAGACGAACCTTAAAGGGAACGAGGGTTACAGAATAATGGGGTGCTGATGGTAACGGGGTGGCAGTGGTGACTCAAGAGGAAGCTGGCCTCACATCGGGGAAGAGAAAGGCAGCCATCCGACATCAGCAGCTCCAGGTTCAGTTAAGAAAGAGTGTGTTTGCTGATGTCTTAGCTTACTGTGGCTGCCATAACAAAACACCACGTACCAAATGGCTAAACGAAGGAAATTACTTTTCTCACGGTTCTGGGGGCCGGAGTCCAGGCTCACGGTGTTGGAAGGCCTCCCCTCCGTGGCTTGCAGATGGCCTCCTCCTTGCTGCATCCTCACACAGCTTTCTTCTGGTGGACAGGTCCCTGGTGTCTCTCCCTCCTCCTATGAGGACACCCATCCTATCTATTAGGGTCCACCCTCACGACCTCTTCCAACCTTAATTACTTAAAGGCCCCATCACATCGGGGTTTAAGGCTTCAATGAGTGGATTTGAGAAGAGCACAACACAGTTCATAACACCTGAAAATGTGGAGGCCTTCGTCAGCCATGGGACAGGGAACTTGGGAATGAAATGGAAAGAACAGGTTTATAGGGCCCATGTACCTTAGGACTCAGCCACACAATTTCTCGGCAGAAATAACCAACTTTTAAGAGTCAAAAGGAGAAACTGAATTGACACAAAAATGGTTTCGCAGCTCCACGTGAAAATCCGGGCAACCTTCTTCCCTCCTTCCCTCTCTCTCCCCTTCCTTGTTTTCTCTTTCTCCTACTCTCCCTCCCTGTTCCTCCTTCTTTCTCTTACCTTATTTATGATCAGAAAATGGTTCTTAAAAAAAAAGAAATCCCCCAGTTAAGCAGCCGGTGAAATCAAGGTGGGCCATGGCTTTACTTTTATTTTCGGACCCTCCAGGTATTTGTTTCTTTAGGCGTTTTTAGAAAAGTTTTAAGCGTAGAAATTAACAGGAAATTGGATCAGAAATTGAACAGAAAAAAGTGGCTTCCTAAGGAGAGTCTGACTGGCATGCAGCTTTCTATGGGGCTTATTCTGGCTGCGGGAATCCTGCCACCACTGTGAGGGGGGTTTTCCTTTCGGTCGGGAGCCGTCTAGGCCCGGGAGGGCTGCGCTGGTTTTTCTGGATGGTTCTGGGAGCCGAGGGGGCCCAGGGCCCACGCAGACCCCCGCCCGCAGCGCCCCGGGAGCCTGACGCGTGGGAGGGTGGCTGCGCCGGGGCTGCTCCGTCCCCGAGGCCGGGGCTGGGCCATCCCGCGGCCCGCTGGGGTGTGGGGGGAGCCGCAGGGACGCGGACTCAACACAGTGCGGGGGCGGGGGGCTGCTCCGAGGCTCCCAGAAGGACCGGAGCCTTCCGGGGGGCGGCGCGCGCGGCGGGGCCGGCGCCCCAAGCACGGGGAGGGCCGGAGGAGACGGGCTACCGGGGGTCCGCAGGGAAGGGGGACGGGACCGGGATGGGACGGGACGGGACGGACGCACCGGGGCGGCCCCGGCGCGCCCCAAGCACGGGGAGGGCCGGAGGAGACGGGCTGCCGGGGGTCCGCAGGGAAGGGGGACGGGACCGGGACCGGGACCGGGACGGGACGGGACGGACGCACGGGGCGGCCCCGGCGCGCCCCCTTCTGGCCCAGCCGCGACGGAGGGGGGGATGAGGGAGGGCGGGGCCCTTGGTATTTTCTCGTATTTTTTTTCGATTTACTTTTTTAATTGCGATAAAACATGCCTAACAAAAAGCGCGTCGTTTAAACTCCCTTGGAGAGCACAGTGGGAGCGCGCTGACGCGTTCTCACTGCCGTGTGGCCGCCGCCGCCGCCATCCACCTGCGGACGTTTTGCCCGTCTCCAACCTGAAACCCTGACCCTGTTGAACTCCTACTCCCCACCGCCTCCTTCCCCAGGCCCTGGCACCCGCCACGCTGCTTCGTGTCTCCCTGAATCTGACTGCGCACGAGTGGGACCGTCGGCTATTTGTCCTTTGTGTCTGGCCTTTCCACGCAGCTCAAATCTTCAAGGTTCATCCACGCTGCACCGTGAGTGGGGATTTCCTTCCTTTTGCGGGCTGAGTAGTAGTCCGCTGCACTGCGTGGATACACCCCTTTTTGTGTATCCATTCGTCCCTTGATGGACTTCTGGGATGTTTCCACCTTTCGGTGGTTGTGAGAGCGTGCTCTCCTGAATGCGTGTACAAAAACACCTGTTCGAGGCCCTGCTTTCAGTTCTTTCAGGCACAAACTCAGAAGGGGGGAAGAGTATGTTAGACATAGAAGGAAAATGCTAGTTCACTAAAATAGAAGTAGAAACAATAGGTGATAATAAACCACTTACATAACGTTTGCTATGGGTCAAACACCGTTCTAAGTACTTTACGTGGACGGAATCATTAATTTTTACAGCATATGAACTAGTCTTCTTATTCCATATAATTTTTTAAATTTTTATTTATTTAATGTTATTCATTTGGCGAGGCACTCTTGGTTGCACTCACAGATTGCAAGGAACTTGTCAGTTTACAATCCCTTACTTTTTAAAAAATTTTTTACACCTGCAGCACCTGGTCTTCCTAGGTGGTCTCCCATCCAAGTACTAACCAGGTCCAACCCTGCTTAGCTTCCGAGATCAGATGGGATCGGGCTTGTTCAGGGTGGCATGGCCATAGACTCTTATTCCCACTTTATAGATGAGGCACTCAGACACACATCCTCTTACATTAAGCAGCTCGCCCAAGGTCACAGAGTGAGCTTGGGAATTCCTGTTCCTCCTACGTTTCTCCCCTTACTTCCATGAAGAAAACTTTGAATTATTCATTTCTTCATTCCTTCAGTACACTGTGTGCTGACTATGTGCTCATATGTTCTAGTGGCTCGGATACTTAAGTTGATGTCATACTTTGCATATCCCAAGGCTCCATACACATGGCAGTGTCACCCTCTATTCCAGGTCACTGGTCCCAAATTCGGACGAGATCCAGAAGATGTGTTCACTTTAAACTATAGAAGATAAGTGAGGAGAGAACTTGACAATAAGCAAGCTGAAAACACAAGTCTCCATTTTTGAATCCCCTGAGTTACATGCTCTTTGTCAAGGCTTCATGCAGCAGCTTCACTCATCATCTCCAAGGCTGGGGCGTGACATCCTGGTCAAGATTTGCCAGAGTCTGCTTTTGACCTGACAACCAAGTAGGATGAATCAATAACATGATTAAGGCCCCCAGTATATATATGTCAGTTAGACCTTAATAAAGCTGAAATTGAAAAAAAAAAATCACCCTGGTTCAGAAATGCACAAGCCCAGTGCTGGAAAGGCTCATCCTTAGCAAAAGAACACCTTCTAGGAAGCACCTCCATGATCTACTCATTCTGGATGCACTTAAAGAAAAAAAGAGAGAGAAAGAGAGAAAGAAAGAGTTGGAGGAGAAGAAATAACCTCCCAATTTTGCTTGGGTTATGACTCTTGATAGTGTTATTGTTTTTTTTTTTTTAATTTTAACAGCTTTATCGAGTTACAATCTATGTGCCATAAAATTCACCCATTACAAGTGTACAGTTCCATAATTTTTAGGAAATTTATACAGTTGGGCAACCATCCCCACCATCAGAGCATGTCCAATACTCGGAAGAGTTCCCTTGAGCCCATTTGTTATTATTTTATAGCCTCTTCATTTGGAGTCTCAGACAATAAACTCAACGATATCCTTATAATGAATACTTTTTACACTCGATTTTGTTTTTGCCCAGGGCAAGAGTCTCTATTTCCAAGATCTTTCATAGGAAACTATTTTCCCTAATTTTCTTGTCCTTTCATTTGAAAGATCTTCAGTTCTCCACAGATGACAGATCTGTTTTTTTGATATTTACTCGATGTGCTCATTAGCATTTAATTATGTCTTCAGGGAACAATGTTTTGGGACCTTTGCAAACTCTTCTAATCAGCAACAAGAAACAAGTTTTTGGTTTAGGTTGAAAATGACAGGTACATTCCTGATCTCATCCTCTCAGTGAAAATGTTTCCTGCGAATTTAAAAATCACCAGTTGTAAAATTACAGGATAATTTTTTTTTTCATGAAGAGGTGTAGATTTAGCTCATCACTTCGAAAAATGCTTATTTTAGTATTGAGGATGACAGACAGGTCAGATTACAGTGCTGGCAGCCCCCAGAACAGTTAGAACTGACAGAGGGTCAGTCAATAGACTGAGCCCTGTACTCTTATTATTCAAAAACCTCGGGGAGTGAACATTGTGGTTGCCTCCCTAACATCCATTTTATGCCTTCTCCATTTCGTCCCAGGCATATGCTCAGAAAGGCCATACCCCTACTCCTGTGAGTGAGCCCAGATTGGTTTAATTATGGTCAGCATTTCCTACATCCATCATGATTGGCTCAGGGCCAGGTAATGAAAGCATAGTTGGCCCAATCAGAGTGAAAAATTTTTATCTATCGATTGTAGTCAGAAATTTCATTCTCCCTCTATTCCTATTTCCTGCCTCCCACTTTTTCATGTCAGGTGAGTCAATAGTCTTTTAGTATCTGAAACAGTTTGAGTAGGATTTGTTACTTGCGTTGTAAGGAATCCTTACAGACATGCTTTACAATAACACTGTAAAGTACTATTACTCAAATATTATACAATAAAAACCCAAAGATTAGAGAAACTAAACAATTGGCTTAAAAGCTACATGATTCTAGAGCCTGTGTTATTTACCTTGTTCTCCCACTCTGTTTTCCTGTACAGTGTGAAGCTGGATGACAACACTAGACTGAACAAACAAAACATATATTCCAAATATTAAATATGCAACTCAAACTTTCTATTCAAATACATGAATGTAAGTGATCCAAGGAAAATATTGGAAATTTCCAGGAAAAGAAAGCAGTAATTGCATTTCGACAAAGAGACTGTTATTTTTAAGTCAAAGAAAAAAGAGATGCTTGTGCTACAGGCGTGCCAGGATACAAAAACAAAACCATTCATAATCGTAATGTTTATAACTGGAAAGATATGTTCATCGAGAATGAAATGGCTCTTTTCCTCTCTGGCTGCTAAAAGATAGACCGCCATCATGAATGACACAATCACTGTCTGGGCCAGGAAGTTCATGACCAAACCCCTAATTCAGCAGAAACAAATGGTCTTAGATGTCCTTCACCCTAAAACAGAAATTTGGGAAAAACCAGCCCAAATGTACACTACCACACCAGTTGTCATCTTTGTATGTGGAGTAGAACCTGTTTTGGTGGGTGGCAAGGCAACTGGCTTCAGCATTATTTACTTGGATTTCCTGGATTACACAAAGAAAAATGAACCTGATCTTGATTTGCAAGACATGGCCATGTGAGGGATTGTGCAGTTTTTTCCTTGAGGAAAAAAGAAGTGAAATGAATAAATTGTGGTGTGTCCATACAATGGGATATTTTACAGCAATGAATACAAATAAACTATGTAAGCTAAATACAATAACATGGATGAATCAAAGTATGAACAAATAATCAGATGCAAAAAAATACTATAGCATAATTTCATTTATATACAATTAAAAAGCAGGCAAAACTATTGTTTTGGGATGTCCACATATGTGGTAAATTTATGAAGAAAAGTAAGGAAACGATCAGTGGGAAAGTCAGGATAGCGACCCCTCTAGACATTAGTGACGGGTTGTCATCAGGAGGGCATGGGGGCAGGGGAGCAGTGACTAAGGTTTGGAAACGCCAGATTCCTTGACCAAGGTGGTGATACACAGGTTTTACTTTATAATTAGTTTTATGCACAATTCTGTATATGTGTTCTTTTTCACAATGAGACATTTTTGGAAAGAAAGAATATACCTAGAGAAATGGAAAGGAGTTAAAATATTCCTTTGACTGTTTGCTCTGCTTTTACTGTTGGGATAATTTTTCAGAAACAGAGGTTAAGTCCAGTTGCAGAGAAACATACTAAACATCATTTAGAAACTTGTCTCCCAGAATTGTGCAAACTAGAACTGCTTTCTGGGACCTTATTTTAAATGTGTGTTACCTGGAGACGTAATAAAACAGGAATTAGATACACCAATGGAAATAACTGTTCAAATCAAATGGGTTTATTTACAAGTATTTTTATCTCGATACACAGATACAACACTTGTGATTTTTATGTAGTTGCATAAAAATAGAAACGTGCCTTGTGTTTTACAATTTGCATGGTTGATATACATTCCTTTTAACAGTTCTGTTACCTACCCAACAGTTCTTACACAGACACACTGATGGAAGTTGGGGGAGGTGGGAGTATTTATCCTTCACTCACATCAAACTTAGAACCTTATCAAACAAAACAAATTATATATTTTTTAAGTGTTTTTCTAAATTCAGGGTATTACTTTTTCCTATCTATCTGGATCTGCTGATGTCAGCCAAGTCACATTTGAGGCTGCTGAAAATATTAAGAGCGAAAAGGAGAGAAAAGTGGCACAATTAATATTTTTTAGTTTCTGATACTACGTACCTCGCCTCTCTCCCCAAACTCCTTGAATCTGATGCGACCGATTTACTCCCTTGTGAGGTGGTTATCTTCCACCACGTCCCTTTCTATTCTTTTCTAAGAGTAAAGAGAAAGGAAGGTAGATGACTTATGATAAAAATACAGCCAAGAAGTAGAATTTCCTCCAGATAATATTTCTTTTCACTTAATGAGGAAATACAGATTTGAGTTAGTGAGTGGTTCACCAGATTAAAAACATATTAAATCTTTTTTTAAAAATTAAAGCACAACTATTCATTAGCTTTTAAAAATTAAACAAAACTCTAATATTAAATTTAAAGTATAATATTAATGGAAAAATTTTTTTATCAAAAAGAGATAATGTAAGTCCATTTGGCTGTTAAATGAAAGTGGTGTCAAAATGTTCTCACTTTCCAGGGGATTATAAAAATGAATTATTATGTTTTAAAATGCAGAGAAATAATGATACAAATTGAGATCATTGCAAGGCTCCTGGAAGATTTCCTTCAGAATACCTTCCTGCTGCAGTGAGTCAGAGCTATATCCTTCAAACCAGGAGTAATAATCTCTTTTTCCTTAGGATTCCTCTAGGACTTTCCTTGGGTTTCTTTTATGGCACGTAGCACTTTTGACCATGTATTATAATTCTGTAAGTATTTTACCTGACTCCTTGAATGGAAGTGTCATATGGGTATGGTAACATTTAGTGTGTCCTACTTCACCAGTTCGATTTCTACCTCACATGATGCTTTGCCCGTTATAGGCTAGAGTAGGTAGGAGACTGAGTCAGCAGCACTGGTTTCTTTCCTGGCTTTGGGAACCATGTCTGCTGAGTGCACCAAACAATCCCAGACTTTCGGTGTAACCATGTAACCCTACGAAATAAAATCCTACTCCAAGCAAGAGGAAGTCTGAATTCTAAGCCCAAGTAAGAGTTGGAATAGATGCATTTCAAAGAGTTAACTTTAGAGATGATAAGCCAATCACAGGCATTGCCTCTGATTATAGCCAGAAATGACACAGAATTATTAACAAGCCTCAGAAAGCCCTAGGCATTGCTTGCCAGGCAGGCACCATCATTTTACGCAAGAAGTTTAAAAAATAGAAAATGGCTAGCATCAAGTCAATAGCAATAACAAACAAGATCTAGTCCTTAGAGGCCTTGTAAGAAAAATATTGCCACTATTTTTCTTTCAAGATTTTTTCCAATTTTTAAGATAAGGATATACTTCTTAGATGGTAAAGCATTCAAAGACGGCACCAATAGTACACAATTGAACAGTGCTGTTGTTATATTCCCTAAAGCTTTACATTTTTCTCTCTTTTAATAATTCCCGTTAACATGAAAGATGTGATATTATTTCTCCCAATCTTAAAAACAAACACTTCTTCCCCAGCTCTGCTCTCTTTTGCCACAAAACTTCTTGAGAGAGCTGTCTATACTTTCATTTTATTTCGACATGCTCTGATCAGGTTCCTGACTCGTCACTCCACAAAAACTGCTCTCAAGGTCACCAAGAAACTGCTCATTGCTAAATTTAATGGACAATCTCAGTCTTCATCTGACATGATCTACCAGCTGCGTTGGAAACAGTTGCTCATTCCATCTTTCTTTGAAAACTATTCAAAAAAACTATTATCAGATTCCACAGTCTAGTGATTTTCCTCCAACTCCAAGGCCAGTCCCTGTCTGGCTGTCCCTTTTGCTAGTTCTTTACCACCAGTTGCTTCTTAATGTTGGAGGCCTCAGGGCTCAGACTGGAGACCTCTTCTCTTGCTGTAATCACTCCTTTAGTGATCTCATGCCGTCTCATGACTTTAAATTTTGTCTATGCACCAAAGATGCTCAAATAATGTCTCTAGTCTATACCTTTCTCCTAAACCCCAGATCTATCTATCCAACTGTCTCCTTGACATCTTTACTTCAAGGTCTAGTAGAAATCTTAAGACTTAATATGCTGAGCTCTTTATTTTCTCCTCTAAATCTATTCCACCCAATGAATGGCAACTTCATCCTTCTACTAATAGCTGGAGTCACCTTTGACTTTTTTTTGTTTTCATTCACACACTCCACTCCCAAATTCTGTTGGCTCCTTCTTCAAACTGTATCCAATATCCAACCCCTTCTTCCTACCTTCACTGCTGCCACCTTGGTTAGAGGCCCCAGCACCTCTCACCTGAATCATGGTGCCTCTCACCTAACAGATCTTGGTGCTTGTATTCTTTCTTCCCTACAGTCTGTGTTCAACAAAGCAGTCTAAGCGATCCTTTTAAACCACAAGGCAGATCATGTCACTCTTCTGTCCAAAACTCTCCAACAGCTCCCATCTCATGGTAAAAAGCCACAGATATCACCCTGCTTTCCTTAACACTCGTTCTGCTTGGGCCACGCTGGCCACCTGCCAGGCTTATTTCTGACTCAGGACCTTCCGTTTGCTCTGCTCCTAATTCTCTCCCTCTGACATTTACTTGGCTCACTTCTTCTCTTCCTTTAGGTCTTTTTTCAAATGTTACTTGCTTGGTTAGGTCTTCTCAGACCACCTTCTTTAACATGAAAACACCCATCGTTTTTGCTTTATTCCTCTTCTTGGATATATTTTAATCCATAGATAGCACTTATCACCTTTTAATTTAAATAATCTAATTATTTTCCTTATCGCCTGCCTCCCTTGGATGTAAATTTCACAGGGCAGGGGTGTTTGGTTGTTTTGTTTTTACTGCTCTTACATCTCTGTACCTAGTCAGTGCTCAATAAATACCTTTTGCCTATTCACATACTGTTCTAGTTACTGAAGTTTTAGCAATAAACAAGACAGACTGGGTCTCTGATCTCCAAGGGTTTACATTTTCTTGGAGGTGGTCGGGGGAGGCAATAAACAAGTAAGCAAGTAAATAATGTTATTTCAGATTTTGATAAGTGCCATGAAAGAACTAAACAGGGGATGTGATAAAAAGGTGATAGAGAAATGCAGGTGACTGTAGAGATAGTGGCCAAGGAAGGCAACTTATCATTAGGATGCAAACCTCACAAGCATATGGATCTTGTCTGTCTTCCTATCTTGCTCACAGCTGTCATGGGATTTCCCAGGGTGAAGGGTGGAGGTCTTCAATTTGGAATCTGTTAAGAAATAGGAAATAGGACACAGAAAAGTGAAGATTAAAAAAAATCATTATTGCTAATAATGAGTTAAAACTTCATCCCTAAATAAGAAATACCTAACTAGTCAATGGCCCCGTTGGACAACTGGAAGCTCCACCCCAGAGGCGGATCCTGGCCCAGTGAGCTTATTTCAGCAAGGAGAGCAGACCAGAGTTTCCAGGCAAGCAGGTAGGGTATCAGAGAGCAAGCCAGATGGCACTGAGTCTAGAACACTAGGTCCCTACTTCCAATAGTCAGCTAATTCCTCCTTTCCTGGGAAGGGTGAGTTGAGATGGTAGTGTGAAGCTGGAAGCGGCATTCGAATTCTCTCTCCTCCATGGAAACGTAAGAAATAAGACATGTTTCTTCCTAACATGCTGTGATAGCATGAAAACTCAGATTTCCTGTTGCAGGGAGAGTAGTAATGCACTGATGAAGCCAGCTGTGTCCTCTCTGGGTCTCTCACAGTGTTAGTGAGAGGCAATGCCTCCCACGGGCCCATCCCACAGGCAGGATGCCACATTAATTCAGGCCCATTCCCACAGGCAGTGGGATTTCTCTCATGGGCAGCACTGACTTGGAGACACTCATCTGTTTGGCCAAAACGTTCTTAGAACTGCTCTGTAGAGTGAGACTCTTTCCATCCAGGGGTCCTTCCTTCCCCCCACCTTCGCCTTTAACCTTCACCCTTCACATGCCTTTCTCCAAATAAGTCTCTTACATATTTGATTCTATCAGGGTGTCTGCTTTTCAGAGGACCCAAACATGCATGTTGTATCCTCAGCATGTACGAAAGGGTGGAACATGCAAAGTGCTCAATAAATATTCATTAAATGAATTAATATACGAATGAAGAGATGACATTTAAGTTAAACCCCAAAGAATAAGAAGAAAATAGCCATGCAAAAAGCCAGGGAAAGGGTTTATCAGGCAAAGGAGACACCAAGCACCAAGGCCTTGAGAAGGGGAAGAGCTTGTCTTATTGCAGAGTAAAGGCTGTGTAGTCGAAGGACAGGACAAGGGGAGTGTGGTGTAAGATGAGGCAGGAGAATCAGAGGTGACCCAATGCCATGGGGTCTTACAGGTCACAACAAGGAGCTTGGGTTTTATTCAATGAACAATGGGACATCACTGGGGGATTTTGAACAGGTGAATGACATGATCTGATTTATGTTTTAAGAAGGTCATGCAACTGCTTTCTGAAGGGTAGATTAAAAAGGGAGTAAAACAGGACTAGATAAGAAATGATGGTAGCTTGGATTCAAGGATTGCAAGGGGAATTGAAAAGAAGAGAACAATAAGTTTATAATTATTTGGAGTGGGACCTACTATAATTTGCTGATAAGACTATATGAGGGGAAGGAGGAGTCAAAGAAGTGGCCAAGGTTTTGGCTTAGGCAACTGGATGGCTAGTGATGCTATTTTCTGTGGGGGGTTTGGGGAAGAGGGGGCAGCTTGGTGGAAGCAAAGTGTCTATTAGGCAGCCCAGTATGATGGTCAGGCAGCTGGACACATAGTGGAACTCAGGGAAGAGATTTTGGACTCAGGTATGTACTTGGCAGTCAGCGTATATACATGCTCTTTAGAGCTGTGGGACTGTACGAGGGCCCCTAGGGAAGGGGGGTTGATGGAGCAGAGGACTCAGTTCTGAGCCCTGTAGCTCTATACTTTTTAAAAGTCACTGGAGGAGGCAGCTAATGAACCTGAGAAAGAGCTTCTAGTGAGGCAAAGGAAAACTTAGAGGAGTGTGGTCTCCTGGAAGCCAATTAGGGAAAAGTGTTTCAAAGACACAGAACCCCTCCACTGGATGCTCATGAGAAGACAAATAAATATTGAGCCAGAAATGGAACTGGTTGGTCTTGGCCAAATGGAGGTTGTTGGTGACCCTGACAAGAGAATTTTCTTAGAATGGTACAGACAGGCTAGGCTGGATTGAGGAGTAAGGGAGGGAGTGGGAATAATAAACAAAGCAAACTCTTTTGAGTGTTTTGCTGTCAAGGGAAGCAAAGAAGGGAGGCATGGCCCAAAGGAGATGTAGGGTTAGGGTAGGGATTTAGAGCAGCGGGGAAGGAGAAAATGATGCTGCAGAGAAAAGGGTGTAAGACCTGGACCAAAGTCCTTAAAAATGTAGGAGGAGAAGAAATCCAGAGTGTGGGGAAGGGCTAGCTTTTAATGGCAGTAGAGAAAACAGTATATTTACAGATGTAGGGCTGTTTTGTAGAACCAAAAGAAGATAAATTTTGATCCAGTGAACTCTCTATGTTCTGGCTTGAATAGAGCCTATCTTAAAAAGTTATAAATTCTACTAAGGAACAAAAAGAACAAACTAATCAAAAACAGACTCACATATATAGTGGACAATTTGGTGATAGACAGAGGGGAGGGGGGTTGGGAGGCTGGGAGAATGGGGTGAAGGGTTAAAGAAGTACAAATTAGTAGTTGTGTAAAAATTGGAACCTTTAGACATTGCTGGTGGGAATGTAAAATGATGCAGCTGCTTTGGAAAATAGATTGTCATGTTGCTCAAAAAGTTAAACATATAACTTAGTAATTCTCCTTCTAGGTATGTACCCAAGAGAACTTAAACCAAATGTCCACACAAAAACTTGTGCATAATTGTTTACAGCAGCATTATTCATAATAGCCAAAAGATGGAAACAACCCAAATGTCCATTAACTGATGAATGGGTAAATAAATGTGATATATCCATACAGTGGGGTTATTTGACTTTGTATGGAAATGAAGTACTGACAAATGCTGCAACATGGGTAAACCATGAAAGCATGCTACGTGAAAGCAGCTAGACACAAAAGGTCATTTAGTGTGGGATTCCACTGATGTGGAATGTCCAGAATAGGTAAATCCACAGAGACAGAAAGCAGATTAGTGGCTGTCCAGAGGGAGGGTAAGGTAGGATGGGGAGTGACTGTTCATAGTTGTGTAGTTTATTTCGAGGGTGACAAAAATGTTCTGGAGTAAGTGATGACGGTTGAACAACTTTGTGAATACACTGACCACTGTAGGCTTTAAATGGGTGACTTGTATGTTATGTGAATAATATGGCAATAATGATGTTTAACAAAAGAAATGAATATGTGAACATCAGTGTCACGAGGAGTCCAGATTCAGGCTTACACAGGATTCTTTTCCTGGAGAGCAGATAATATGCAAAGCCAGCAGTGGTCTAATTTTATTTACAAATTCCCTGCATATCTAACTGTCAGGTTACTATTTTAAGCAAGTACCAAAAAAAAAAAAAAACCACCCAAAACTATTAATTCTGGAATGTAATCTTTAATAAGATTGTGGATCAATAAACCACCCAAAACACTATATTCTTTGTATGTAGCAAAATCAGGAATTATATGATACTTTTATGTTGACTTTTAATTTGTATATTTGTATTTGTCAGAGACCAGATTGGTCATTGTTTGGGGGGGTGACATGGGTGCAGGTGGTCAAAAGACGAACTTCCAGTTGCAAGATAGGTCCTGGAGGTGTCATGTACAGTACGGGGACTACACCTCACTGTACCATATTGAACACCTGAAAGTCGCTAAGCTAATAATTCTTTGTCCTCCGCACAAACAATAAATTGTAACGTGTTGTGTTTGTTAGACTTACGTGGAAATCATTCCGTAATATCATATACGAATATCAAATCAGTATGTCGTTCGCCTAAAACTCAAATGTGTCAGGTACTTCTCCATTTAGAGCGTGCGTACTCCTGTCGAGGTGAGGGAGGTGGTTTTTCCACAGACCCCACCACTCTTCCCCGCGCGAGTGTACCACGGCAGTGTCCTGGGCCCCGTGCATTTGCGCTCTCACAGCTTCGCCCCCCGTCTGGAGCACACTGTTTGGAGGGACCCCTGTCAGACACTCTGAGAGACGGGAGCAAAATGGAAAAATACGTCCTCCTCCTCCTGTCACGTCCACATGGGCTTTCTTCGCGGGCGTGGGACCGCAGAGGTCTTCCAGAACGTGCGCCGTCGGGGTGTTAGAGAAGGCTCGCCCCGGAAAGGCGGCGATCTCCGTTCCTTTGACTTCATTTCGGCCGCAGCGTGGAGCGTCGAGCCATCCGCGGGTCACTGCAGAACAGGTGCCTGGGGACCCCGGGGAGGCCCTGCGGGCCGGGTCGCGCCCGCTCGCCCCCTTGGGGCCCCCCAGCCCGGCGTGGCGGGGGCGGGGCCTCGAGGCCGCGCGCGCGCGGCCCCGCCCCCCGGGAGCCTACCTGCGCCGAGCCGCCCCCTCGGCGTCGCCCCGGCCCCGCACCGCCCCGCGCCGCGCCCGCCCCCAGCCCGCGGGCCCCGCCCCGCGCACGCGCAGACGAGGGGAAGTCGGCGGCGCGACGCCCGCGGCCCATTGGCTGCTGCGCCCCGGGCCAGAAGCCCCGCCTCTTTGGCGGGGATCACGTGATCCCTTTCAAAGATGGCCGCTCTGTTGTTTTGATGAATAATACTCGGTGGGGCGAGGGGGTAAGAGTAGGGGTGGAGGGGTAGGAGGATTTACTCTTCCAGCCCGAGCATCGCGAGTCCCGGCCTCCCCCTCCCTCCCTGCCCGGGTTCCGGCGTGGAGGCGGAGCGTGGCCGGCCTGCTTTGGGAGGGGAGGGGCTTCCCCCTTCAGTGCTGGCTCTTGCTGGGCGGCTCTGGGGTCGCCTTACCTCGGGGCATCCACTCCTGCAGTCGAACTGTTCCCGCCGGGGGCAAAGGGTAGGCAGGAGGGCAGGACCTGCTGGAGGAAGCACGGCTGCCGCGCCTCCACCACGAAGACACAGCAGGCTTGGGGCACGACACGAGCCGGAGACCGAGCTCCCTAGTCTGGGTAACCTGGGAGGCGGAGGGGAGTAAGTGGCGCCTTGAGATAACCCTGTCGCAGCAGCAGTGGCGGCCAGAGGAGCCTGCTCAGGGCACAGGCGGCTGTAGGAGTCTCCAGGGCGATTGGAGTGACCGACGCCAAGGCAGTTCAGTGCCTCTCGTGTTCTTATTTTTTAACCTCTGACTATGCAATTCTGAAACCTCCCCCATTCGGGGGACCAGACAGCTCGGTAGACACCTTCCACTCTCCTCCCGCCCTGGTCTCCAGAACAGAAGGATCTCTCCCTAACGCCTTTCACCATTAAGAGGAAAGCGATGGAGGAGCTGAGCGCTGATGAGGTGAGGAAGCAGGGGGGACACCTTGGGACATTAGTTGGCAACTCTTTGGCGCTCTGGATAGGGATGATAATGCGCCAGTGGTGCGTGGTCTGGAGATGACATTTTCCAATAAAATGAGTCCCTGAGAGGGTCTCGGTTGTATTCTCCTGTATTCCTTTGCCTTCTTTCTTCGTTCTGAACTCCATTTGCTGCTTTTCGAGTCTTTTAGGGTCTGAAGAAGAGAGCATATGGAGGCATTCATTCTTCAGAGTATTTAAGCAGGAAGGTCTAGATTTACATCAAGTTAAATGTGTGTGCTCGCGTGCGTGCGCTCGCGCCTTACTGCAGAGATTGAAAGAATAATTTCGGGTGGAATCAATGTATAGGTGTATTTTTTAAGGGAAGTATTCGAAAACCTAAGTGTGTTTGGCTATTTGGTTGTATAAATTGACTAAACATACGTTTGTGTTTGGGGGTGGCCTACAGTCAGTCTTTGATATTTAACAATATATTGTTCTCAATAGCTTAGCGAATTCCAGTTAAATGCTAATAATTGAACAGACCACTATTGATATCTGGCATACGTCTCTTTAATTCTACCCTTTTTTAGTTCTTGTCCCCTTCAAACTTGTGTTTTGCTGTAGCAGATGTGGAACAAGCAAATGGAAGCAAATGACTTTGAAAATTCCTATCCTGCACCCCATCGTTTCTGAAGGGAGTCTTACAGATCCCCTCCTTGATGTTTTAATGATTTTTTTAATAAGATTGTAATAAAAACAGTGGCAGTTAGGGTACAAAGAATTTCCTGTGATTCTACTGACTTTTCCTTTTTACAAATTGGGAGCTCACCTCCCAGGACCCCTGCTGGCCTCACTGTCTTCCACCTACTTCCTCATTTCTTTCACTGGTTCATATAAAACTTTCCTACAGTATTATGTAAGTAGTCATCCATCAGGTTGGTTATGCTATAAAGCTTCCATGCTTCAGTTTTAGCTACAGAGTAGTGAATATGTTTACTTAGGGACTCAAAGTCTCTAGGGATGGTGCATGCAAGTGGTGGGTTAAGGGTCAGGTAGGAAAGGAAGCAAATAATTTTGTTGGTTGTGATACTTGGCCATTTGGAAAGTCAGGATTGCCCATTCTGTGAAACTGACTTTGTTTTCTCAAATAAATCATGAATGTAATCTTAAATTAGAAGAATATTGAAGTTTTTCATTCGGGTAGGAACTGTTTGAGTTACCCCAAGGGGCAGTTGATTTTATGTAGTTTTCAAAGTGTCCCTCCCCACCCCCTGCCACCGTTTTCTTTATTATTTTAATAGGTAATTTCTCTTAAGGGATAGAGTATGTTTTTTAGTAGTCCTTTAACTTATTTTCTTGATGTCTCCAAATTGTCCCTGGTTTAGAAATTTTTACAGACTTGAGTTTTCACCAATAAATTGTTTTCAGACCAATGAAGCATACAGACCAATTAAAGATACTGTATATTTGAACTGTGACTCTTCAGACCTTGAGGAAGGTGTTTTTTTAATGACTATATAAGAAACAAATGTAATTGTTATGAAGCAGATAGAAAAACATTTTTCAAGGTCAACAGAATAGTAAAATGTGAAAATAAAATTCACTAATATAAGATCAATATAAAATTACGTTCAACAAATGAACACAAAAGGGCAGACAGTTCAATAACTGATAATTTTACTCTCAGCAGAACCTAGAACAAATATTTTTTGGGGAAAAGTCTCTTTAAGTTTTAATTTTTAATTCATTTCCTTTAATTCTGGGATTAGGTGAGCAATCTTCAACAGAGACATTTCCAAAGCTTTTGCCTTTGTATTGTTACTTTCCTGGTGGAAACCTGTGTCGCAGATAGATAATAGGTGACATTCATTTGGTTAGAAAATAAGACATTTATGTTACTGAAAATTCAGACATTACATCTCAGGGTGAAAACAAGTAAGACAGTGATTTTTCAATGTAAATAGGCAATTAGGTAAGGCAGAGTTTCCTGTTTTAACAGAATGAAAATGTATGAGAGTCCAGTCCGTGAAAAATAGAGGCAGGTATAACTAGACTAGGAGCGCTAGAGGATTTTCCATTCTGGCCACTTTTTGATCTCTTTCATAGATCACCTCGAATCCCTGTGCTTTTCTTCTCTTGTACTTTTTAAGTTGAGAATGTCATTAAAGTCATTGCCGTTTATTATTTGTTTGGCGCATTATAATGAGTTCTTTGCTCTGTAGGGCAGATACATGACTAAGTTCATTCTCTTCAGGAACCTACATTCCAAAGCATCATTATTTACATTATATTCATTCCATATCCTACTCATGAGTTGTTTTTCATATGATGCTGTGCGTAGGGCAGGTATTTTACACTGTTTTTCTACTGTGATGATGAAATTGCATTGAAATGATTTTGCTAAATCTTCCTTATGACCTAGTTCATCTTCAAGATGGCTGGCTGGGATTCAGGGTGTGGTCAAAGTTTCAGAAAAGTGTTAAATCTTTCTTCTCAAATGTGGAATACATGACCTTGGACTTTCTGGTCATGTTCTTTAAGTGGAGGGGGACTGATGTTTATTAACGACTTTAGAAGCCTGCTCTGTGCCAGGCACTTGACAGTCATTGTCTTATTTGAAAAAATGGTGCAATCAAGAGGTTCTTCCAATCAATTTTCCTTGCTTTATAGGTGAGGCAACTGTGATTTAGGTTAAGTAATTTGTCCATAGTGGCCTGGCTTAGAAGTGACACTTGGAATCCAAACCCAAGGTTCCTGATCTAAAACCTCTTTTTATTACATTTCATTGCTTAACGACTGGCAGTAAATTCACCACAGCTTCTATATAAATATCCTACTAACATGCTTGATGTGCATAGTTTTTCTATAGAAGTGTTGTTTTTCATGAATGTATTCATGTGTAATCAAGTTTACAGCCTTTTTTGGTCCTGACTCATCACACCCTTCCAAAATTGTTCACTCAACAGGCATTTTTAAAAAAGATGCTGTGTATCCCCAGCAGTGTGTTAGGTAGGTTAGGAGAAAGAAAGCCCTTTTTCTTAAAGAAATTATACTACAACTGGGGGAGGGGATGAAGATAGAGATGGGCAGGAGTCTAACAGTAACAGTATAGGATGTTTAGAACTATTGTGGAGGTATGCACAAGACATTAAAAAAAGCAAGGAGGGACCCCTGTTGGGGTAGTGTCTTAGTGGAGACTTTAAAGAAAAAATGATGTTTGTGGTGAACAGTAGTTGCTAGGAGAAGGACTCTTGGAATTGGCTGTGAGTCTGGGGAGCTCAGGGAAGAACAAGAAATATGGGACTGGAGACAGGATTTTGCCTGGCGGGAGCTGAATCTTGAAGGGTTTTCAGAAATGCTTGGAGTTTGGACTTTCCCAGTAAGACTGTTAGGAGGCCTTTGTGGGATCTTAAGGGATTAGAAAGATGGTTGGCAAGGGCGTAGAAGGTGGCTGCAGGTTGGGAGACAAGTTAGGAGGCTGTCGTTGCTAGGCAGGAGTGTGTCTGAAGTAAGGTGCTGGCAGTGGGGATGGAGGAGGGCAGACACCAGAAATCTTGTATTTAAGTTAAGCCGCTTCTAATGATGAGTGCGGAGGTGGAGGTGGAGGTGGGGGAGGAGCAAAGAAAAACTGAGTCCTTCGTTCCTAGCTTGGGAGAAAGATGGACTGGGAGAGGGATAAGGAATTCCAGACAAGGAGCAGATTTGGGAGAGAATGATTTTTTTTGGACCACTGAAAGATGAACCAACATAGAGACTCCCACCCCTGGTCTTTCTATTCTAACATCTCCATCTCCTTGACCTTTACTTTCTTTGTGACAAGCCTCGGAAGCTAAGCTCACTTTTTCCCCTGATAGATGATTGCACCATGCACCGGGGTATTTCTTCCTCAAGCATGGTAGGAGAGTAAAATGTAGCCTCCCAGGCCCCTTCTCCACTCCTGTTGTTCATTGTAGCCAAGAGACAGAGAATGACAATGATACCAGCTCACATTTATTGAGCTCTTAATATGTGCTTGTTCAGTAAGGTTGGTTATTATTCCCATTTTACAGATAAGAAAATCGAGGCTGATAGAAATTAAGTAATTTGCCAAGGCACACGACTAGGTAGGCAGTAACCCTGGATGCTGTTCCAGGGACTGGTTCCAGCGTTCTTAAGGCCTTTGCTGAGCTACCTCAAAACAGATAACATCTGAGCACACTGCAACTTTTATAGCATTTGTATTGTTCCTTTTGAGATGCAAAGTGGAAGCCCTAGTGTTGCCCAGAGTGGATATCCTGGACTAGCCCTCTGCTCTTGTCAGGGAGAGAATGAATGGAAGGCTTCTGATGGGCCCCTGGGCTTCAGGCCTTTGCTCTGAGCAGAGTGCATTTGTCACGGAGGTGCTTTCACTGTGTCTGGGGTGGAGACGTCTTCCTGTAAGTAGCTCATGCAATGACATTTATTGTTTACGTGCTGTGTGTCAGGCACCACATGAGCCCATCTTGCATGGAGCTTCGTTCTAGTGGGAGGAGACTCGATAAACATATACTGTACGCATAAGATGTCATTTGATAAGACTATGAAGAAAAATAAAGTAGGCCGAAGGGGTGGAGTGCAACGGGGTGTGTGGAGTGTTTGCAGTTTTAGGAAGTGGCTTTTGAATAGAAATTTATGTTCGCAGTTACAGGGAGCAGCAGGACCGGGGTGCATCCTTCGTCTGCTTCAGGAACAGCAAGGAGACAAACGTGGTTGGAGCCTGCTAAGCAAAGGCACAGTGGCAGGAGACGAAGTTACTCATTTTGTCCACAAAAACTTACTGAGTTTTTATAACGGGGCTTTAGGAGATTCTGAAACGACCCCTGCTCTTTTTATACCCCCCACATTTTAACATCTTTGAAATTGGGATGCTTCTAATAATGGTGGCAGTTAGGACACACCTGTTTCTCGTTTACGTGGGGACCTGGTTATACCTGTTTATATCATTGCCCCTTCAGTTGCGTGTTAATTTTCGTTGCCATTTTAAATGCTTTTAAGTAAATTAATTACGCTTTGATCAGCAATGAAAGCAAATGTTACTTTGTATGCAGAGAGGAATGGAAACAGCAGCGGGATGTCAATTTGATATTAATGAAGAAAATGTTGTCGGAGGAATGACCACAATTCATATTTTATTGCAAAGCAACAACTGAGTGCATTAGGGAGCTTTAGACAGGCAGAGATCCACAAATCTCTGAAGCCACTATCACATTTGAAATTGAACATACAATTAGAAGGATTGACTTTTGTACCCAAGCAATTTAACTGGTCAAAGACACTCTCCATTCCTCAGGAAGAAGTTTGAAAGCAGTGAGAGGCTGATGTAACTGATTACTACTCTGTCCCTGTCTATTGTTAGTATGTTTTGCTGTGGTTTCATGGGCAGTATTTTTTTTTTCTTGATGGTGCAAAACATAATGGCATAGCTTATAGTCATTGTCACCTTATGTTTGATGACATACAATATATGCCTAGCATCGTTCTAGAGCATGAGGATTTACCAGTGAACAATACAGGCAGAGACCCCTGCCTTCATGGGGCTGACATTCTGATTTATGTTTTAAAAGAATCATTCTGGCTGCTGTGAAGGGAAGAAATTAAGGGGGAAACCAAGAAAGATTAAGAGGCCTATACGGGAGCCCCAGGACCAGGGTTCTGGTGGAGAGGGTGAGAGAGGGTGAGATAGCGGGTAATCAGATATTTTGTGGGTAGAGCCAGAGGTTGGGTGATGGGGTGGGGGTGGTAGCCATGTGAGTTGAGATATTGCATGGACCATTGCAACTGTGAAACATGAAATAGCAGCTGCTCTAACCAGATAGATGTTTATTTCTCTCTAAATGGAAGTCTGGGTAGAGAGGCTCCTGTGCTCCTTAGGGGCCAGGCGCATCTGTCTTACTGTACCCACTTTCCTAATATACAGCTTCCATCTTTGGTCTGTGTGTGTCTGCATTCTAGCCAGAGGGAAGAGAGAAGAGGAGAGGAAGTCATGTTCCTTCTCTTTAAAGGCACAGCTTGGAAGTTGCACAGGTCACTTCTGCTCACCTCCCACTGGCCAGAACCTAAGTTGCATGGCTATAGCTACATGACAGGACGCCGAGAAATATGGTTTTTAATGGGTAGCCATGTTCAGCCAAGAGTTCTCTTAGGTTAGAAGGGGAGCACAGCCTAGGCCTTTAACAAACCTTTCTTCCCAAATCTAACACATACCATTCACCTTCCCAAAGGAGACGACCCTCAGTAGACTTCAGAGGCCAGAATCTCTGGGCAATATATAGTCCAGGAACCTCTAGATTAAAATACAAGCTACCCAGTGCTCCCCGTTCCCAGGGTCTGCGGTGGAGTAGGAGAGGGTGATGGAAATAAAAACTGAACTCCATTCAGGAAAAGGAAGACTGGGCACGTGGACCCCTCACTGGTCCGGAGCCATCGTCAGCTCCTGCCAGGCTGTGTCATGGGGGCTCCCCGCTTTGTCAGTGGTGGCAGTCCCTGACGGAGCTAACTTGGCAGCCTGGTCTGTCTACTGTGTTGGAGGAACTCCCGTGTCCTTCGCCCTCTGTGGTCATTTTTCGGTGTCTCTTTTCCTCTGGGGCCAGATCTTTGGAGAATCCCCCCTTCCTGGGCTGAATGGTTTCTGCAGCTTGTTTCCTGCTAGGTCCTGAAGGAGCTGGCTTTTCGGCCCTGCTTAGCCCCTGGATTTCTAGGCTCTGAGTAAACTTAGTCTGCAGATTGTGGACCAGGCACACCTGTCTTCCCTTTTAACTCTGCATGCAAATCGGCAAGCTGCAGCTTGAGTCTGTCTCATTCTTGTGGAACTTCTTGCTTACAGTGGCAGGAAGCCAATAAGCACCCAAATTCTGAACCGTTCAACCAGTTCCCCTAGAACCACAGGCCATGTTGGCACACAGCCTGTTTTCTAAGGTGCCACAGGTTTTAGCAAATGTTTTACTGTGGCCAAACAAGGGTTACCAGCCTCCCATCCTGTAATATCTGTGCTGAGCCCTAAGCCATTGCCGCATATTTATCTTCTGTGACAGGGTGATTCCTTCCAGCTTCCAAATCCGATGTATTTGTTAAGATATTGGTTTGGCTACTGCGGCCGAGAAATGCAACATAATAATAGCTTAAACAAGACGGAAGCTTACTTTTCTATTAAGTAAAAATCTAGATAGGGGTTTGGTTCAGTAATTCCATGGTTACCGGGGAGCCAGACTTACTGTGTTCTGTGCTCTCTCATCCCCAGTGCGAGGCATCTAGTGGGTAGTCCCAGACGACTGCTCCAGGGCCTCTAAGCACGTCTTCTTTCCAGCCCTCAGGAAGACACTAATGGGGAAGGGGAGGGCGTGTTCCTGTCCCTTAAGGACAGGATCAGAAAGTGTCACGCATTACTGCTTACATCTCTTGGTTAGAACTTAATCACGTGGCCACAACCAAATGCAAGAGTGGCTCCATGTATAGTAGCAGGCAGTTAGCCATCTCTGCTATCATGATACTAAGAGCTTTAACCTAAGTATCTTGAAAAATGGAGCTGTCATATACCGAGATGGGGGAAATTGAGAGAGAAGATTTGGAAGGAGAAATTAAATTGCCTGTTTTAATTATATTGTGATTATATTGCTTATTATTTATCCATGTGGAGATGTCGAGTAGCCTGTTGGATATATGTTGAGTATGCAATTCAGGAAGGAGGACTGAGCCTCCAGTCATCCCAGAGGTGAGGAGTTAAAGAGGAAAGCATTTCTGGAAAGGCTCAGCAAAGGAGACTGATGAGGGACAACCACTGAGCTGGAGCTAGGTCAAGAAAGCATGGAGTCCTGGCATCAGGAGAAGAAAGTGTTTCATGGTGGAGGGGAGTGTTCAACTCCGTTCTGTGTCAACAAGGAAATTAGAGGAGGATCAAGACTTGACAATGGAATTTGGCAACATGGAGGTCACAAGTGACCTTGACAAGTCCAATTTCATTGCTGCCTGGAGTAGGTTCAAGAGATAATGGAAAGAGAGAGTCGATAGCTCGGGAGTGAGGGGTAGGCTTCAGGGACAGATATGGGGGAGCCATTGAGGATGATGGAAGCCATAGGTTTAATAAGTGAGAAGAAAATATTTGGTGAGCATATCCTTTAAAATTTATCTTTACCATTCCCTGTCATTCCTTTATTCATTCAGTAAGTAGCTATTCAGTGTTTACTCTGTTCCTCACTTTTCTTGAGATAGGAAATAAAGGTGTAGAGATTTGTATATTATTCCTAGCAGGACATTTTGGGCCTACAGTGTCCCAGATATAAATTTTGAACCATAATTCAGTGCACCTTTGATCAAATTCTAGGTACTTTTTATTTATTTTTGTTATTTTCATTTTTTTCTTTAGGTGAGGCTATCCTTGGTTGACTTCTCAGATTGCAAGGACTTTGTCAGTTTACAATCCCTTATTTTTTATGCCTACAGCACCTGGTCTTCCTATGTAGTCTCTCATCCAAGTACTAACCAGGCCCGACCCTGCTTAGCTTCCGAGATCAGATGGGATTGGGCTTGTTCAGGATGGCTTGGCTGTAGACTTAGTTACTTTTTAGAGTTTAAAAAACAAAAATCAACAAATAAACATGAGCAGCAAATAAATATGTGGTAAAAAATCTGAATATCATTAATTCTGTTTAATTTTTAAAAATGTGTGTTGGATGCTTACTCTGTGCTAATATGAGGCTTACACATGTCGAGATGCCACCCTGGATGTAAGACCTGTTCTTTACTCTCAGTGGGCTCATACACCAGTGAGGAGACAAGAAGATAGCCAACCAAGAGTCCAGTTAACACAAAGATATTTTAAAAAGGGGTGTATGGTCGACAGAGCAGCTAATTCTGACTGAGAAGGCTGGGAGGGGCTCTGGGAGGATTTGAGTTAGTCCTTAAAGATGATCAGGATCTTGACATTTAGAAAAATCTGTAATGAAGATAAACGTTTTAATTATGTCTTACTCTAGGTAAACCATGTTCTTTTGAAATTGAGAAATACCTCAGGTGATGAAAACCCTCTGATACTGGCAGGTTTGGTTGCTCTATAAAGTTTCATGATATGATAATCAGGCACAGCCAAATGTGTGACCTCAGACTCTCCTACACCAGTAAGAGTTGGCAGAAGCTGAAAAAGGAGGAGGTGGGGAGAAGTAGGAAGAACAGAAAAGGTATCCCCTTAAAATTATTCTGATGCTAACCACACTGCGCTGGCACTGTCCCTGGAACTGTCCGCTGCAACATCAGCTCCTGGCTTGTTGTTCACTGTTTTTCATCCAGCTCTTGGCACAGGGGTTGGCACAGGGGGACCCACAGTAAATGTTGTTGAATGCACGAATTGAATACAGTGTGTCTTTTTGTGACTCTTAATTCTTGTGTTACAAGTTTTTTTTTTTTTTCCCATTGCTACATCAAGTTGCACTAGTTAGGTTAAGGTAGGCACTCGAAAGAAACCTATGTCACAGTTCTGATTCAGAGTCAGATATCCCTGGGTTTTACTTGGACCAGCAATGGGATGACCCGGGACAAATCACTTACACTTTCTGAGCCTCAGTTTCCTTACTTGCAAAATGGGGTTCTGCAGACCTGTCTCATGGCATTGTTCTTAAGATT